>CM029601.1:71472372-72781778 GCA_017311375.1 Mytilus coruscus
GCCTCTTATATAAATAAAACTATGTCAACACAACCTCCAACAAGAATTACGGACACCCAAATAATTCAACGAAACAATAAAAAACCAACAAAAACAAGTAAGAGAGGGGGGTCAAGGGGGATCCAATAACAGCAAAACAGCAAATTGATTTGTCTTAAAACAGATAACAAGGAATTGAAAAAGGATAAAAAACAGATAACAGTAAATGAAATACTAAAATCATTCGGGTCCAAGACCAATCCAGCATATCTTATTATAATCCTTTGTAATAAATTCCATTTTCTATAAACATATAAACATGTGTTTTAGAGTTATCTAGAATTGGTTTACTCAATGTAAGATAATAATTTTGTGTTATCCAAAACAAGTAGACCTAACCCTTGGATCACTATCTTTTGTAGATGATCTACTTTTGCGTAAAAAAGGTCTACAGAACAGTATAAATAAATTTAGTAGTTTCTGTGAAAATTGGCAACTTCCTTTAATTAAATATAATAAATAAAACTTAAACCATCATTTTACAGCAACATATTGCCAAAGGGTAGTTTCATTTCTTTACTACAATGGCAATATGATAAAAAAATGAGTTAGAATATAAATTCAAATGACTCTTATAAAGAGCAATGTTAACCTTATTTCAAGTTTAGAAGACCTAGCAAAAACAAGGCAAGAAAATCCATGTTTTGGTTAAAGCCAAGGTAGCTTCATTATGAAATCTTCCAATAGAAATTTCTAGTAATCTTTTTGATAAAGAAGTTCAATTAGTTTTAACTGATAACTCGGAGATATCCTGTTTGAATAGCTTAGCTGCTATATATTTGTTTTTCTTGTGTTCATTTCTTTTAGAATTGTAATTTCTTTGCTATATTATGTTTGTTTCTGTTTTTTGTCACAAGCTAATTATGTTTATATGACAATAAAAATATTATATGATATAATGGCCATATGTTTTCCTTTGTGTAATATTAAGAATTGTTCGAATTCAACATTTACATATGGGGATACAGGGAACATCATCCCTATATACAGGGAACATTATCCCCATATATATGTGAAAAATCAAATTCGAACGATTCTTAATATTACAAAAAGTGAAACATATGGTCAGGGATGCATGATGAGAATCGGCCTAGGTCCATACGACCTTAACAGAAACACCTTTTTAAACAGGGCTGAGTCTGTGTTTCTTATTGTATAAATTTTATACAATACGGAACACAGACTCAACTCTGTGATTCTTTTCTAAGAATACACACACTAATTTATTACAAGCATGGGTCAGTTTCTTAAAAGCACCAAAAAATGTTGAAAAAAGTATTGAATTCCATAACAAAAAATAATCATACATTGAGTAAGCCTGAATTCTAGAAAACTCTAAATACATGTTCATAGAAAATGGAATTTATTACAAAGAATTATAATAAGATATACTGGAATTGTCCTGGACCCGACTGATTTTGATATGTTTAAAGGTTGTGAATGTTACTGGAATCCCTCTCCAGATAAGGGACCACCATATTACCTGTGGTAAGACCCAAATGTTGAATGATTTTCAATTTCTACCAAAAATTGGCTGTCAAAATGGTAACATTCCAATTTCCAATAACAGTTAACAGCAAATACATTCTCACAATAACAGATAACAAAAAAATTAATAGTCTTATAACAGCTAACAAGGAATAAGCCAATAACAGCTAACAGCAAATATATTTTCAGAATAACAGATAACAAAGAATTAAAATGCCCCAAAACAGCATAACAGTTAAACCCCTTGCCCCCATCATTAATATCTGCTTTGCAGATGACGACGGGCATGTTCCCGTCCTCTTTTCCTCGAATGTGACCTACCGAATAAGAATTATCACCGGGTTTGTACTTACACGAGCAACACGACTGTAGCCACTTTTTTGTGTTTTATAATTTTCAAGTAAATATTCTTTGAACTTATTTTTCCTTTCTTTAATGTGTTCTTGGTATCATCCATGCAACAACAATAGTTTATAAATGACGCCACTCTATTCTTATTTTTCACAAATTAACAAAAAGAATAAAATCAAACACACGAAATATTAGATATAGAAAAAAGAGGGTCTATTGCCCAAGCTTTTGAGAAAAACACATACAGCTTAGTTCTTACGCTATTTTACTGAATTCAAGTCCAAACTGATTTGGTTAGCACCATAAAGGTTATAGAAAGAAAACTGCACACGAACATAACTTGGGTAATAATTATGAACTCTTGGAAAGCTATTTTAATATTTCCTTTGACGCCTTCCTTTAAGAAGGGCCAAGTGAGATATTGCCATTACTTGGCGTCCTTAGTCTTTGTCCCTTTTCCGCCTTTGTCATTCATTTTCCATCGGCCCTCCGTCCGTCCGTTCTCATAAGTACTTATAGGGACAGGACAAATTTTTTTTAGCCCTGCCCTTTTTTTTCCAAATTCCGTATTTGTTTTTTTTTTTTTCAAGTTTCAATTATTCTCGTTTTTTTCTGTGTTATGTTAACATAAATGTACTATAAATAACATATATTTGCTATTTGCTATCCGGCAGCTCCTAGTTTACTATCAACAGCGGTCACTGATAACAAATATAACATGTACTTTATCATAAACGTTTAAAAAATCTTCTCTGAAACTGTAGGACCAAATGTTACCAAACTTTACCAACAGTTCTTATGGAATCAGAAGTTTAAATTCTGTATCCGGGTTTTAATATATGTACACTAAGGCAGTTAGAACGAACCTGACAGAGTCAAAAATGATCAACTTAATCAACCATAAATATAAACTTAAATTGGACAACCCATTTTTGTTTTTATATGCTAATTTTTATCAAAAATGATTTTTTGGCAAACTAGGCGGTAATGTAGAAAGCGGCATAACTCTTTGACTTTATGTTGGAGAAATGCTAATACTAAGTTAGTTCCTTCCCCTGATGTTATCTGATCTCAGATGGCGCTTCAGTTTGAAATTATCTTATATTTTGTGTAATTTGTGTTTTAAATAGTAAGTTTATACTGTGATTTGAGAAGAAAAAGGATTATATTCTTGTGGACAATTAGGAAACTTTTTAATATGAAATTTGACATTGTAATTTATAAATATATGGCCGTAATTTGTCGTAGTTTGCATCTACCTGCTTGAGATTCCCAGAGGTTAAAGAACATTATAGTTTAGTTTAATTTAAAGTTTTTCCTGTATTAATTTTACGGCACTGTTACTTAATTAGTACAAGAAAAGATGTCCGGTGAATGCTGTATTCTAGTGAGTGATTTTGGGTCAGCTGAAGCGCCTGAAATTAAAAAAAAATAAAATTTTTAGTTTAATTAGAGTGAATTTATATTTTTACGATGAACATTGCCGTAGTTGGTAGTTCACACGTTCGTAGATTGGGAACTTTTATTCATAATCGACAGACATTACCTAATTTCAACTTGATGAACTGTGAGGATCCTCTGAAGATACGACAGAGGAATTGGGGTTACTGCTGATTTTATTATCCAAAACATTGACAACACGATTGGAGATTCAGTCGGTAACAATATGCCAGATAAGTATTTTTTATTTATTTATTTGTGAAAAGCTATTAAGTTCAAGGAAAATTACTCCGAAATATAATATAACAGAATAATGGGTGTCAATGTTCAACTTCTTTCAAAATTGGGGATATAACCTGGGTATCATATGCCACACATAGTTTATGTAACTATGGTATATTATATCAAGATGCTTTGTTTCAATATTAATTATGTTAAAATCGAGCGTCTTATAAACTGAGTATCATCTCCCAACACAGTTTTTGTTAACTATGGTATATCATGTATATTATAACAGAATACTTTTGACACGGGCTTCCTTGTCATTGCATGGTTTTTTAAACGTCACATTTGATTAATTTAAAATATCTTTTGTTGTATATCTGTATGTTGAATCCGTACTTTCCGGAACTGTTGTATTGCCTTATCCATGATTGGTGTGATTATTACATGTATCAGCCTCTTTTTTTGTTTGAATCCAAAGTAAAAGGATCATAATTTGAAAGCTCTTCGTTTTATTTATATTATACTTGTCTTTCAGTGGTCCCCCAAACCCAAGTCAGGTATATTACATGGTGGAGGACCCTAAAATCGAAACAATTGCTACCTGATCAGTGATGTATACAAAATTTGATCATATGAAGCATAAAAATGAAGAAATAATATAATAGAAAACACGTGGTTTGACTCACCACGTTACGTGAGGGCAGACAATGGCCGTCGATGTGTACTTAGGAAAAGACCTCAGAGGGGCTGGTCAGAAGTTTAAGCTTAAACAAGCAGGGCCGTATATTATTCATCACATCGACAGTCCTCATCTTTATTCGTTAATGGAACCCAAAACAAACAAAGTTATTCCACAACCAGTTCACATTAACCGTTTAAAGCCAGCTTATATTCGTGTACCAAATCCATGTGAATATTTTATGGATCGTGTCATAAGCAAACAAGACACCGTGGATACTGCGTCAACAAGTCGTGATAATTCAACAAGTGACAAATCTAGCACAAACACCGACGAAGCTCCAGAAGTGCCAAATCTACGGCAATCAACAAGACAGAGACAAAAACCTGTTCGCTTTAGAGATGACAGTTTCGTTACTTTATCAGGCACCGATACAAGTTCTGCGTCAGACGGGACATTATTGAAAGTGAAAAGATTTTTAGCAAAGAAAAATCACGATGGAAATATTCGTTACATTGCACATTTAATTGGGGAACCGGCACAATCGATAAACATCAGTTAGGACCGAAGGCGCGTGCCTTATTAAAGCCAAGACCACCTCCAATTATACCATAGATTTATGTCTGTGAGATTTATCTCATGACATCGCAATAAGAAGGCTGTATATGAAATATTTTGCTGTGAGATTTATCTCACGCATATCGGACATATCGAAAGTTACAAAACACGATAAACTATTTGATTACTGTTAGAAATTTACCTGAGCTGTTTTGAAGATACATTTTATTGATACATTTTATTTATGTGTTAACAATTTTATGATTAGTATATACCATTTATTGCAAACATATGTTCAAAGATGTTTTTTTGTCACAGAACTGTTATTTTTTTCTTCTAATTTGAATATTACGGTATATAAAGTTTTGAGAAAAGTATTTTCATTTTGAGAACTTCCATTTTACAATTTTTATAAGACTTTCTGTTTCGGCTCATTAAGACAGTTAATTTGTTTAATTGTTAAAAGATTTAAACGGAACAGATGATTATTTTCTGAAATACACTGAGTGCGAAAATACCGTCAAAGTTCACTATGTTAATGATTTTTTGTTGGTCCACATGTACATATGTTGATTAGACTAGATAGGGCAGCTATCTTATAGGATTTCTTGTTGTATTTTTAAGTAGTTGAGTTTCTAATGGTTAGTTTTTTTTTGTATACCATTGTATACCTCAACATGTGAAATATTTTGAAAAATCATAGAGGTAGAAATTAAAGTTTTGAAATGAAGTACGGAGATACTTAAATTTACTTGTTAGTAAAGATTAATGAAGATTTGTTTTGGTATGATAACGAACGTTATGTATGACTGATTGGATGGAAATCTGAGCATTAAATTTTTCAATCTGTCTGTGTACAGTAAGAAAAGAAATCTGATTTGTGTGTTAGTGGTGCAAGAGATGACTCAGAAATAACCCTGGTTGATAATCTTGTTCTGCTGAAATTTATTTGTTTCACTTTATTGTTTTATTTACTGGAGAGAATGTGTGTATGATAGGGATGGTATACCGTGAAAGTCGGCGCAATAGTAGATTTTTTTTCTCATAGTGTAACCTATAAATTTTGTTCATTATAAGGTGTATCTAACCATTAGCCAGAAGCAGGGACTCCACTGAATCTAATCTCGTACTGTATATCTACCACTTTTTAACAAGCACACTAAAATTCAGTAAAATGATGATATGCTATACTTTATAAGATTTCGCTACATCATATTTATGTTGAAGTTAAAGAGTAACCAGCATTTGGTCATACGTATGTTGAAGTTATTTACATGTCTGCGAACATGAGAAATATAAAACTAGTAATAGTAAAAGATGTTGAAGCTTAAAGGTGCCTGTTATTTTGTATGTTGTATTGTCATATATAAATGGAAACTTGATTTTTTTGGGGGTACGAATTCAACATTTTCGAAAAATATAGGAATTTTTCATTTTTGGGCGGGGATGTTGTATATCTGTATGTTGAATCCGTACTTTCCGGAACTGTTGTATTGCCTTATCCATGATTGGTGTGATTATTACATGTATCAGCCTCTTTTTGTGTTTGAATCCAAAGTAAAAGGATCATAATTTGAAAGCTCTTCGTTTTATTTATATTATACTTGTCTTTGGTCCCCCAAACCTAAGTCAGGTATATTTCACTTTTATGTAAAAGTTCATATATCATGTATACTTGAAACCCGCTGCATTTGTTTGCGTCTGTCCTAAGTGAGGAATCTGATGTTCAGTAGTTGTCGTTTGTTGATGTGGTTCATAAGTGTTTCTCGTTTCTCGTTTTTATATAGATTAGACCGTTGGTTTTCCCGTTTGAATGGTTTTACACTAGTAATTTTGGGGCTCTTTATAGCTTGCAGTTCAGTGTGAGCCAAGGCTCTGTGTTGAAGACCGTACTTTGACCTATGATGGTTTACTTTTATAAATTTTGACTTGGATGGAGAGTTGTCTCATTGGCACTCATACCACATCTTCTTATATCTATTTTACTATCAGTTGTACATCAACGTCAACATTCGTGTGTTCCTTGGATAATTTCTCACGTGTTTTCATCAAAGTATATTCACCTCGAGACCACACATCTATAGGAGCAGAATATAAAGCTAACAACCTCATACTATACGGCTTGTAATTAAAAGTCATGATAGTTAAAACACAGCTGCATCATCCATTAATTTCAACGGTCATTCAGACAGTCTGCTAAGGCTCATAAAAACAATTACGATAGAATTATTTAACAACCCTGACCATAGAAAATTAAAACACAGCTGCATAATACATTAATTTTAACGGTCATTCAGACAGTCTGCAAGGGTTCATGAAAACAATTAAGATAGAATTATCTAACTACCCTCATCAGCAAATTAGTATAGGCAATTAAATACTGGTAACAGAACTGAGATAAGAAATTATTTACAGAGCTTAGCTCTTCTTTCGGTTTTATTAACCGGATTTTCGAAGGAAATATCGGTTATTAAAATGGGGATGTACGGCGGGCGGGTGGGCGGGCTGACGGGCGGCTGCCAAACAGTGTCAGCACAATAACATGAAAACGCTTTAACAATTTTTTTTCAAATTTAGATATGTTGTTTCCTGGGACTTAATGAAGGTCTAGTTCAATTTTCAAGATTTTAGTATATCTCCTTTGTGAGTTATCGCCATATTTAATATCCAAAAGTGGGATTTTTAAATATTTTGCTCTTGTTATCATGTTATGATTTGTCTTATCTCACAATAAAAATTGGAGTGACAGATTTATTTGAAAATTATCTTTTTCCTAAGTGGTAATGATTATAAGCTATATCATTAGACATTTTGAAGATTATTACATTATTAATTATTATATATGTAATGTTAGAGTACTATGTTAAACCATAGTTCTGTTCAATTAGATCTGGGAAATATTTTACCATATGATAATGATTTATTTTCATTATCAATTAGATCTGGGAAATATCTTAGCATATGATAATCATTGGAGTGACAGATTTATTTGAAAATTTTCTGTTTCCTGATAAGATCTGTAGGACTGTATATATAAGTTTGAAATTTACTAGAAGGAATGTATAAATGAAGTTTGAAATTTACTGTTCATAATTAGACATTTTGTAGATAATTAAGTCTCCCTAAATCATGTATATTCTTACCACCACCCCCTTCAATTTGAGAATGTGCTTTTAGCTTGTAAACGGTCGAGATCCCCACCCTAAACCATAGATATTCTTGTATGGGGCAATAAAACAAATCAAATGAAATATAGGGGAAGTCCAGAGAGGTCACCCCACCCCTTCTTTTTGAAAACTTGTAAACGGTCAAGATCCCCACCCCGAAACCATATATATTCTTGTATGGGACAAAAAAATAAATCAAATGAAATAAAAGGCGAGTCCCCTGGGGTCACCCCCATCCCCTCCTGTTTTAAGAACTTGTAAACGGTCGCGATCCCCACCCCTAAACCATATATATTCTTGTATGGGAAAATAAAACAAATCAAATGAAATAAAAGGAGAGTCCCATGGGGTTAACCTCACCCCTTGCTGTTTAAGAACTTGTAAACGGTCGAGATCCCCACCCCTAAACCATATATATTCCTGTATGGGAATATAAAACAAATCAAATGAAATATAGGGGAAGTTTTTTTTGATAACTTGTTAACGGTCAAGATCCCCACCCCGAAACCATATATATTCTTTTATGGGACAATAAAACAAATCAAATGCAATTTAGGGGAAGTCCATGGGGGTAACCCCCCTTCTTTTTGATAACTTGTAAACGGTCAAGATCCCCACCCCGAAACCATACATATTCTTGTATGGGACAAAAAAACAAATCAAATGAAATAAAAGGCGAGTCTTCTGGGGTCACCCCCATCCCCTCCTGTTTTAAGAACTTGTAAACAGTCGCGATCCCCACCCCTAAACCATATATATTCTTGTATTCATTGAGGTCCAAAGGGTCCTAAATTAAACTTTTGTTTAATTTTATCAAAAATTGAATTCTTTGGTTCTTTGATATACTGATTCTAACAATGTTTGAGTGTTAAATCATATCTAATTTTAGAGAACTTAGTCATCACTGGTTGTTGTTATTATATTATTGATTATAATTTGAAAAATTGCATCATATCTTATTTTAGAAAAAATTTATCCAGTTTGAGTTATTTCCCTTTGCACAAAAAATATTATGGATAAAATTAACCTGTGTTTCATTTCAACATAAATTAAATATATATAGGGTTCTTTCAAATGCTGAATCTAAACCTGTATTTAAATATTAGATTTTTGGGCCCAGTTTTCAAGTTGGTCCAAAGCAGGGTCCAAAATTAAACTTTGTTTGTTTCAACGAAAATTGAATTTATGGGGTTCTTTGAAATGCTGAATCTAACCATATATTGAGAGATTTTTGATTGTAGGCTCCTTTATCAAATTGGTCCACATTGAGGTCCAAAGGGTCCTAAATTAAAATTTTGTCTGATTTCATCAAAAATTGAATTCTTGGGTTTCTTTGATATGCTGATTCTAATATGTACTTAAATTTTGGATATTGGACCATAATAGGTAAATGACCAATTTCAAATATTTCAGTTCTTTGACCACATTCATTTTGTGTCACAAACCTATGCTGTGTCAAATATTCAATCACAATCCAAATTCAGAGCTGTTTTAAGCTTAAATGTAGTGTCCATACTTGCTCAACTGTTCAGGGTTCGACCTCTGCAGGAAAATCCGGTTTGCTGTCACTCTGACAGCCTCTTGTTGTAATTGTAACATTATACATGTAGACATTTCACCACCAAGAATCATTGTAATCAGTAGTCATATAATTATATAGGATTCAATAGTGCATATGACACGTATATATATAATATAATTTATTTTTAATTTTTTCTTATTTTTTGTACTTGGATACATTATGTACTTAAAACAGGTGTATATGGCACTTACATAAATTTATGAGGCTCTAGTGCAAATGGTGCTTTGATGAGCCACTTAGATAAGTTTATTGCACTTGGATACATTATGTACTTAACACAAGTGCATATGCACTATGAGGCTCTAGTACAAATGGTGCTTTGATGAGCAGTGCATATGCATGACATTTATATATATTTGTTGTGCTTGAGTACATATTGTATTTAGGTTTGGGTACATATAACATTTAGACGAATTCTATGAGGCTCTAGTACAAATGGTGCTTTGATGAGCAGTGCATATGGCACTTAGATAGATTTGTTGTGTTTGAGTACATATTGTATTTAGGTTTGGGTGCATATAGCATTTAGATGAATTTATGATGCTTTAGTTCAAATGGTGCTTTGATGAGCAGTGCATATGGTACTTAAATCAATTTTGTTGTGGTTGATTACATATCTATAATACTAAAATAACGAGGTCCAGTTTGTTAGCCGGCATGGGGTAAAAACGACGAATCAAAGAATTCAACTTTAGATGTAACTTATATAGGACAATGGTGATGTTTAATAATTACACCATTCCAGGCCCTTTTGTTTTCAACATAATTAATATTACCAATAATTAACAAGTTCCGGGTCGAATCCGATACCGATACAAATAGTATATGTCACCTGTTATTTTACCTAATCTGTACGTTCCGCATCTGTCAGGCGCACCATCAAACGGTGTATTTGGGATTTGCTGGTCATAACCACACCTAATTTTCGTCATTATACAGGGTTGACACTACTAAATTCAATTATTGTCGCATTGTTTCCGGTTGTAGTATTGTAATCAGCATGACTTTATAAGAGGTCGACGGGTTCAAACAGAAAGAGTTTGAAGAAAGCAGAGAAAATCGTGCATCTTATAATCAGCATGACTTTATCAGATGACAATACCAATACTAAAAATCCAGGCTAAAAATAAGGCTTATACATTATAAGATACTTAATTCAGTCATGGACCCGCGATGTCGCGGGTGTGTTCTAGTTGTATTTATAATCAGTGCACTGGGCACTGAAATGAGTTTAATGGTATTGAGTAAATATGGTACAGGAGAGAAGTGCATATGACATTTATATGTTTATTATGTTCTAATGGCACTTATTGGATGTTGAAGTTCTATATCATGCATTCAGTTTATTTTGTGTTCTCTTCCAGCAATTATCTCATCAGAAATGACATCGCAATTACCCAAAAGAAGTAACCGTAAAAGAAAAAGGACCCAGAGGCTCGAAGAATTAACGGAAAACATAGACAGTTCTGAGAAGTCACAGTCCAATCCGAATGTTCCAAATACTAATAATGATGAGCAAGTTCTGAGGATATCGACTTTTGCAACACCAATCATCACACCAACTGTGGTTAATATCCTCAAAAGCACTGGTGTTATACAAGGCAAGGATGCAATTTCACCAGATCTAACTTTAATACCAGTACACCAGTCGCAGAGTGTTAATTCCATTTGTCCTCCAAGGCAAGATAACAATACATGTAATGCAACAGATATGACGACACAATCACAGTCACACGCCTCAAATATGATCGTTAACCAATTATCTGAGAGCAGCAATCCTTCTTACTCAAATGTTATTAACAGAAGCTGCCAACAGTGTTCGGTGCCAATTGAAGGAACTCCGAATCAGCATGTGGTTAACCATCTACTACAGAACAATTCAAACACAGGTACATTTTCAACCGATTTAGGAGGTTTATCTCGTCTACTGGCTTTGGGTGTGGACCCTAAACTCAAAGCTGATATTTGGTCAAATAAATACACTAATCTGGAGGATTTACTTAAATCCAAATCTAGAGTGGTCAAATATGTTCCAGTAGAGAAGGATGATTCTGTAACATTTGTAAAAAGTTGTAGTAATAAGGCAAAAATTGAGTCAATGGCACAGTGGCACGAAGCTTTTCGCATTTATGGGGCAATTTATTTTGAAAACTATCCTACTGAATCACCGAAACTTCTGAAATATACGGCTACCATTGCAAACTTGGCGGAAAAAGCTGGAATTGAGTCAGCATTTTCTTATGATCAGGCATATAGGCAGTAGAGGGAAGTAAACCCTTTGCATTTAACATGGGATGGAGTAAATGAGGAGTTGTTCAATGAGGCATTAGCCATGGGGCTTATTGGGAAAACCAATGCCTCGTCTTAACATCTGAATCTGTTTTTATGAGTTTTGATGTTGTATCATGGGGATAGGGACCTCTGATACAGTATCACTATTTTGCGGGCTGCGGGTTGCGGGCTGCGGGTTGCGGGTTGCGGGCTGCTCTTTTTCATTAAATTACAAAGTTACATTAAAATCTAAATACTAATTTTCCTTTACAGGTTAAAAGTTAACGAAGAGCTGTGCCATGAGCGCATGATACGCCTGTCGCTTTTTCAATGAATAAAGTTCCATAACTTCTCAATGTCATATCAGAAAATTTTTAAAACTGAAGGGAGGTTATTTCAATAGATATAAACCAGTCAACAAAGTTTCATGAAAACTGCTCAAAGCATTCTTGAGTTATTGTCCGAAAACTGGAAAAATATAATCCTATACAGAGAAAATAAAATCAAAACTAATAATAGTATATGTTTAGAATTGAGAATAATTATAAATCAGTCCATATAAAGCAAGAAATTAACTTCTTCACAAAGCATGTTGCATGAAACATTTGAAAATTGACAAAATGTTGAATATTTTTCGAAATATAAATTTTTTTCACAAAATCAGTCTATAAGTCTCAATCAATATAACACAATTATAAAGATTACAGAGTCAATGTTGCACCTGGCCCATTATACCTATAAGTCACCTTTTTAACAAATTTAGTAAGTTTATACAGTATCACTGACTACATAAAATCTAAAATAATTCAAAATTATAATAAATGTTCATATTTTTTCATAATATATTACGGAGTCGTTTTAATCTGATACTAATACATGAATTGGTCCTATCTATGGGTCCTAGGTGCGATACATGCAGCATCTGGGTACTGTGGACTATCTTAATTTGTGTTACGAAGTGTAATTTAAATATGTCTTTGCCTATTCAACTTATACTTTTGTAGCATGTATCCCAGCATCAAGGCTATTTATTTCATTTTGTAAGATAAATGTTCAAATTTTAAACTATTAATTATTCCGAAATTTCCTTTTATACTGCTGGTGATCCGATGGAGAAATCTGTTGTAGAGTTGTCACTGGTTCAGACGTACTTATGAATATAATTATTTCTGTGACTGTATCTTGCATTAATTTGTAGGATCCTTTACAACAGATATTTCAGCTGATCTGTAACAATTCCATCTTCATGCCTTATATATCATGTACTGTATTACGACGCTAGATAAAAACTGACGAGGAAAGATAACACCCGGCCACCGAAAGCTTTATTATTGTGAAGCCTAAGTGGTCGTGTGGTCTAGCGTGTCGGATACAGTGCAGGCGATTTGGTGTCACGATATCTCAGTAGCATGAGTTCGAATCCCGGCGAGGGAAGAACAAAAAATTTGCGAAAGCAAATTTACAGATCTAACATTGTTGATGTTTAGACGAGTTGTATATTATATATATATATATATATATAAGCCTAAATTGAAAACAACGTTGAAACCTATGATTGCGTTGGATAAAAACCGCAATTTTTATACGTGTGCATGCAAAACAAATTTCTTACTAGAGGGGTCTATATACAGCACAAACAACATTTTCCAAAAGACCAAAAAAGTGAAAAAGTATATTTAAACAAAACGCATTTGACTAACAGGTCGAACAACGGATGTTCTTAAACCCTGCTGACTGCCATTGGCGATTGCAATTATATATAATTGTAAACATAACTATTGACTTACAGGGCGGATCCAGCCATTTTAAAAGGGGGTTCCCAACCCAGGATAAAGGGGTTCCAACTATATGTCCCCATTCAAATGCATTGATCGTCAAACAAAAGGGGGTTCCACCAACCCCGGAACCCCCCCTCTGGATCCGCCACTTGACTTATGCGATAACTTTTCTTTTCTTTCTTGTAAAGATACTTTGTATTCACTTGCTATGGCTTCTCTTTCATTAAGTTTTAGTACTTTATAAAATTTTTCATTTTATAAAATAAAATGATGAAAGGTCTTTTTATATATATGCAAAGGGTGCTGAATTACACATAACTATTTAATTTACATCTCCTTTACTTTTATTTAATGAGTTTGGACAGAATGACATAAATCCTTCATTTGAAACAATCAAACTTGTTATATAAAATTTTGTCTGAAGAATCTGTCACTAAAACCAATAAATCCATCCTAAAATTAGATGGTTCGATTCACACAATACATTTTGACCTTAAAATTTGGTAAATCTGTCTAATTATCTATAGGTTTCAATTAAAATCATGTTTTATCTAAAGAAAAGGAGAAAAGGAAACAGGAAGAAAAGTGATAATATATCTTTAATATAACAATATATAACAACACAAAGCAATGTGTTATTGCACATAAATAGTTTAAGGTCTGTATGCCAAATGTATGGCAAATATGAGATGATCTAGAATCATAGTAAGATAAAATATTAGCAATCTTTGGACACTTTTAAATTACTTGAATTATTAAAAAAATTCTGTTCAAGAATGATCATTGTTTTCATTATCACACTTAATTCAGGGAAATTTTAAGAAAATTATGTAATTTCTCCCTGAAAAGTTTTTTTTGTACACTTTCAATAGTGTCATTGCTTTGTGTGATTTTTCTAGAGCACTGGTCTAGCTGGTTTTTATCAATTCTATATTAAGTGATATTTTGGTTTTGATATTTTGTATTTATTTTCTGATAAAAGTAGAACCTTTACAAGTATATACAGTGTTTTGGTGATTTTTTCTTCCCTCCTTATTGTTCAACTGACTTATTAGATCACAACCCGCAACCCGCAACCCGCAACCCGCAGCCCGCAACCCGCAACCAGCAAAATATACACACTCCCTCTGATACAGCACAAAGCTGTTCTTTCAGGAAACACGTTGAAGGGTCCCTTGTTCTTGCCACTGTGTCATAAACGTGTAATCATGTCAGTCTTAATTGTATTAGTTATAAATGTGTAACAAAAGGTTATTAAGAAATTCACATTTTTTTTTTAATTTTATTTTTTACCTTTTGTTTTTGCCTGATGTTTTCCTCATTTTAATTAGTAAATGTTTATTATTGTATGTGGTGTATTTTCGATACATGTATGAGAATGGAATAATTTTGATGACATTATAGTGGATAATGATTTGATATAGATATTTATCAATTTTATACAGAAGTATTTTGGCTGAAGTTACGTGGAATAAGAGAAGGTAAAATTAGGTAGATGTCTTTAAATGAAATGGGGACAGGGGCCTCTTTCATTCAATCCTTTATACATGGAGAACTAAACATTGTAGTATGTTGGTTGCCATGGAGACAAAGGCCTCTATCTATCATAATAAGAGAGGACATTCACATGTAGATATAAGTGTCATAAGACTCTTAATTGAATCTATGTTTGTATCTGTGATTTAAAATGAAATGGGGACATGGGCCTCTTTATTTCCAGTCATGTTTACATTTTGGACATGGGTAATATTGTGTTGTGTATATGGTTTTTGTTAGGTGTTGGTTGCCATGGGGACATGGGCCTCTGACAACCATAAATTTTGTTCTTTGTAATAACTATTTTTTTTTATCATTAATTTCGAGGATAACTTAACACATAATAAAAACGAAGTATTTACGTTTGCCACTTTGGTCATACAATATTATACCTATTTATCCCAATTCTCAGAGAGTTTATAAAACCAACAGTAATGAAAAATCCCCGTCTGTCATTGCAGCTGACGATGGGTTAAACTCTTGACCGACCTACTGTCATAAAATATTGACATCCCTTAAAGTTTGTTGATTTACTTTACGCACCGTGGCTGTAATAAACCCTGTGGAAAATGCTATTATCTTTCACGAAATTTAGCAGTCGAAATTGTTGTAACCTATCAACATAGTAACGAATAAAAAAGATTTTTAATCGAAAAAAAAATAAAATAAAATGTCAATATAGGTTTATTTGGCGTTGATTGCCATGGGGACATGGGCCTCTGGTAGCCATTATTTAATCTGTAAATACATTATAATCATGGGATAGATGACATGTCAACGTTCTCGGAATCCAGAATGAAAGCTCTCAGATAGATGTGGATTACTTAGATTGGTGATTTTTTATACGACCGCAAAAAAAATTTGCGGTCGTATATTGGTATGACGTTGGCGTCGTCGTCATCGTCCGGCGTCGTCGTCGTCCGAAGACACATTGGTTTTCGCACTCTAACTTTAGTTTAGGTGAATGGATCTCTATGAAATTTTACCATAAGGTTCAATACCACAAAAGGAAGGTTGGGATTGATTTTGGGGGTTATGGTACCAACAGTTAAGGAATTAGGGGCAAAAAAGAGGCAAAAAAAAAAGCATTTTTGTAACTTCCAGACAATAACTTGTGTGTAAGTGTATGGATCTCTCTGACATTGTACCACAAGGTTCCATATCACAAAGGGAAGGCTGGAATTGATTTTGGGGGTAATTGCCTCAAAATTTTAGGAATTAGGGGCAAAAACAAGCATTTTCTAGTTTCATGACAATAACTTGTGTGTAAGTGTATGGATCTTTCTGAAATTGTACTACAAGGTTCCATATCACAAAGGAAAGCTGGGTTTGAGTTTGGGGTAATTTCCTAAACGTTTAGGAATTTGGGGCCAAAAGGGCCAAAAACAAGCATTTTCTAGTTTCCAGACAATAACTTGTGTTCAAGTGTATGGATCTCTGAAATTGTACTGCAAGGTACCATACCACAAAGGAAGGCTGGGATTGAGTTTGGGGTGATGAATCATAAGGGGTTCAAAAATTTGGAGGGGATTTTTTTTTTTTAATTTTCTATTTTAAGTTGGTTATTTCTGATTTATATTTAAAAGCAAATAATAATGATATGGTAGGAGATACACACCAAACAGGATGTGTAAATTATTATATAATAAGTATTGTGCAATAGCAAGAAATTTTCAATTGCACAGTATTGCACAATAGCAAGAAATCTTCAATTGCACAGTATTGCGCAATAGCAAGAAATCTTCAATTGCACAGTATTGCGCAATAGCAAGAAATATCCAATAGCACAATATTGCGCAATAGCAAGAAATTGTCAATTGTACAGTATTGCGCAATAGCAAGAAATATTCAATTGCACAGTATTGTGCAAAAGAAGATACTTCGTATAAATTGCTTATTTCTTGACCAATTTCAATGGGGTTTTATTCTTGAATTCTTGGGGTTCTTTAATATGCTGAATCTAACCGTGTTTTAAGTTTTTTGATTTTGGGCCCCGTTTTAAAATTGGTCCACCTTGAGGTCCAAAGGGTCCAAAATTAAACTTTTTTGTTTGATTTCATCAAAAATTGAATTATTGGGGTTCTTTGATATGCCGAATCTAACCGTGTATTTAGATTCTTAATTTTTGGTTCCGTTTTCAAATTGGTCTACATTAAGGTTCAAAGGGTCCAAAATTAAAACTTAGTTTGATTTTAACATAAATTGAATTCTTAGGGTTCTTTGATATGCTGAATCTAAACATGTATTTAGATTTTTGATTATGGGCCCAGTTTTCAAGTTGGTCCAAATCAGGGTCCAAAATTAAACTTAGTTTGATTTTAACAAAAATTGAATTCTTAGGGTTCTTTGATATGCTGAATCTAAACATGTATTTAGATTTTTGTTTATGGGCCCAGTTTTCAAGTTGGTCCAAATCGGGGTCCAAAATTAAACTTTGTTTGATTTCAACAAAAATTGAATATATGGGGTTCTTTGATATGCTGAATCTAACCATATATTTAGATTTTTGATTTTTGGGCCCCGTTATCAACTTTGTCCACATTGAGGTCAAAAGGGTCCAAAATTAAACTTTGTTTGAATTCATCAAAAATTGAATTCTTGGGGTTCTTTGATATGCTGAATCTAACCATGTATTTAGATTTTGGATATTGGACCATAATAGGTGAATGTCCAATTTAAAATTTTTAAGTTCTTAGACCACATTCATTCTGTGTCAGAAACCTATGCTGTGTCAAATATTTAATCACAATCCCAATTCAGAGCTGTATCAAGCTTGAATGTTGTGTCCATACTTGCCCCAACTGTTCAGGGTTCGACCTCTGCGGTCGTATCAAGCTGCGCCCTGCGGAGCATTTTATTTTTTTATATAAATTTGTTTTCTTTTTAGCTTACCTGGCCCGAAGGGCCAAGTGAGCTTTTCTCATCACTTGGCGTCCGTCGTCCGTCGTCGTCCGTCGTCGTTAACTTTTACAAAAATCTTCTCCTCTGAAACTACTGGGCCAAATTTAACCAAACTTGGCCACAATCATCATTTGGGTATCTAGTTTAAAAATTGTGTCCGGTGACCTGCCAAACCAACCAAGATGGCCGCCATGGCTAAAAATAGAACATAGGGGTAAAATGTATATTTTGGCTTAGAACTCTGAAACCAAAGCATTTAGAGCAAATCTGACATGGGGTATAATTGTTGATCAAGTCAAGATCTATCTGCCCTGAAATTTTCAGATGAATCGGACAATGGGTTGTTGGGTTGCTGCCCCTGAATTAGTAATTTTAAGGATTTTTTTCCGTTTTCGGTTATTATCTTGAAAATTATTATAGATAGAGATAAACTGTAAACAGCAATAATGTTCAGCAATGTAAGATCTACAAATAAGTCAACATGATCAAAATGGTCAGTTGACCCCTTAAGGAGTTATTGCCCTTTAAAGTAATTTTTACCAATTTTTGTAAATTTTGTAATCTTTACAAAATCTTCTCCTCTGAAACTACGGGACCAATTTCAACCAAACTTAGCCACAATCATTATTAGGGTATTTAGTTTAAAAAATTTGTGCGGTGACCCAGCCAACCAACCAAGATGGCTGCCATGGCTAAAAATAGAACATAGGGGTAAAATGTAGATTTTGGCTTGTAACTCTGAAACCAAAGCATTTAAAGCAAATCTTACAGGGATTAACTTGTTTATCAAGTAAATATCTATCTGCCCTCAAATTTTCAGATGAATTGGACAACTGGTTGTTGGGTTGCTGCCCCTGAATTGGTAATTTTTAAGGAGATAAACTGTAAACAGCAATAATGTTCAGCAAAGTAAGATCTTCAAATAAGTCAACATGAACAAAATGGTTAGTTGACCCCTTAAGGAGTTATTGCCCTTTATAGTCAATTTTAAACAATTTTCATTAATTTGGTAAATTTTGGTATGTTTTTACAAAATGTTTTCTTTTTGTAATCTTCTTTTCTGAAACTGCAGTAGAAAATCAATATAGAAAACAATCTACTAATGAACTGGCAATAAAAATAATTGATAATTCTATAACATGAAAAAAAACCCACATTAATACCTGATGATGGTGTTTCTTTCTTTACATTGAAAATGATGTCACAACTATAATCCCGAACAATAGGTCGAATGTCAGATATGTTTCAGTACTTTGGCTTCATTTTCTACAGATTCCGAAGTGCAAATGATGCTTGAATTCCTACACTAATTTATACAGACTTCATCCCTTTCACAGGTAATGCCTGCCTCATATTATATTTAAAACTTTAATAGAATATCAGAAATTTTGAGAGAAAATTAATCAACCATGCAAGATCTAAAACTTAATTAATATTGTTCAAATTATCAATTAACTATTAAAAAAAAATTCTCATTAAAAAATATAGTTCTTCATTTTATATTTTATCAGAAGTTTGGGGTAAAAATTTAATTTTATTGTGTCCCTTGTTCTCATTTCCTGGGATAAATCCAATACACATTAAAGTATTGGTATTGAATTAATATTTAAGAAATATTTCAAACCTTACCATTTTCTTCACAAGAATGAAGACCATATTTTCAGTGTCATGAGTATCAGTCATCATATTTGTTGTACTTTGTTGTTTAAAAGTTGAATACAAAAAGATCAACAAAGCAATTCAAAACCACTTGAATTTTGCAACAACAAATGAGAGTTTTAACGACCTCAGCTGGCTATACAACCCTTGCACAATCAACTGAATTTTGCAGAAATCATTAATAGGAAAGATTGCCCTTAAATGATAATTTTTCATTACCTTTTTGTTTTTTGTTTTTTTGGGGTGGGGGAGGGGGGCGTTGCGCAACAACAAAACTTCACAACAAACTTTCTCATCACTTCGCATTTCTCGTTAGATAAATTTTACAAAAATTCTCCCCTGAAACTACTGTCAAATTAAACCAAACTTGGTTTAAATCACCACTAGGATATCCAGGGACCACTGTGTATGATGACCCTGCCTGCCAACATGGCACACATGGCTGAAATAAAACATAGGTTTCAAACGCACTTTAAAATTTAGTCTTATATCTCTGAAACTAAACGACAGTACAACAGTTGCATTTATCATGCATCAATTGTAAATAAAAATATCGACACAGGGTCCTTGGAGCCTCTAGTTTTTGGTAGTTAGGACTAATTGTTTATTTTGAATTTTTGATCATTGGCTTGGATGGGGGATATTGTTACAAGGAAGGCTTTGGGTAACAATATTGTGGCGAATGTAACCCCATCTTTGATGGGATGGGTAATAAGGTTTTGTCATTATAACCATATATGTTGTTTATAAATATGATTTATTGATTTAAATATTATACACGTTTTTTCATTGTGTTCCTTCTTCGTCATTTTAATAATAAATGACAGTTTTCAATTCATACATATTTGTTTGTTTGTCATTCCTTCATCCCATCAAACAGAGCAAGCCTGTGTTGACAAAAATGCTAATTTTTATCAAAAATGATTTTTTGGCAAACTAGGCGGTAATGTAGAAAGCGGCATAACTCTTTGACTTTAAGTTGGAGAAATGCTAATACTAAGTTAGTTCCTTCCCCTGATGTTATCTGATCTCAGATGGCGCTTCAGTTTGCAGATAGAAAGTGGTAGAAAAATTTTGGAACTGAAATTATACCCACCATCCCTTCCAGGATAACTTATTTCGATAATAAATTATTTTTGAAACCATTTTAAATTTTAAATATTTTAACTTTGTTGAATTGGAGTATTGTGTATATTCAACATTCATTCGGTTAGGCACATCAGGTTCATATTTTACTTTGTTATACAAGAAGTCAGTGTTATATTCGAATGTAACGTACCCCCATCTTTGATGGGCGAATGTAACCCCATCTTTGGGATGGGTCAATAAGGTTTTGTCATTATAACCATATATGTTGTTTATAAATATGATTTATTGATATAATTATTATACATGTTTTTCATTGTGTTCCTTCTTCGTCATTTTAATAATAAATGACAGTTTTCAATTCATACATGTTTGTTTGTTTGTCCTTCCTTCATCCCATCAAACAGAGCAAGCCTGTGTTGACAAAAATAGTTTTTTTTAAAACATCAATAAATAAGTTCAGCCTTCACGGAATTGCATGAAATTTGGACAGAATCTTCGTTATGACTAAAAGACAGTATCCAGAGTAAATTTTGGAAATATTTATTTTTTATTTTCCGTAAATTTTATTGATAAATGGACTTACTTTTTTTTGCAGTTAACATAGACTTGAGAATGGAAAAGGGGAATGTGCCAAAGAGACAACAACTTGACTAAAGACCAGAAAACAGCCTAATGCCACCAATGTGTCTTCAACGCAGCGAGAAAATCCCGCACTTGGAGGCCGGCTTCAGCTGGCCCTTCATCATTAATGTATACTAGTTCAGCAAGAGGGTGCCACACTAAACTCAGAAACATATAAATGATCTAAAATTTAAAAAAAAAACATACCAGACGAACATGAGTTACAGGTTCCTGACTTGGGACCGTAACAGGCGCATTCATGCGGCCGGGTTAAACATGTTTTGTGTCGGAGATCTCAATCCTCCCCATATACCTCTAGCCAATGTGGAATAAACAAGGCGCGACCTATAGTGATCAGTCTGTCCGTCCGTCTATCCGTCCGTCCGTCCGTAACAAATTGTGTCCGCTCTATATCCAGAGAACCGTTATGATTTCAAAGTTTATACTTGACATGTATATAAACCAACACCAGAGGGTGTGTCATAATTTATGTACAATTTTCTAGGTCAAAGGTCAAGGTCAAAAACTTTGGTTTCAGTTGACAACCCCATGTCCAATGATAAAGATACAAATTTTTTACCACACATTATTCACAGCGGGGCCCACAGAGATGCCTCTCATCTCAATGATATCTACTTATTTCAGTTAAATATAAATAACATACACAATTTATAAAATACTCACAACACTTTTAAAACATTGTCAAGCACAAAAAGATATTGAAACTATAAAAAAAAAATAACAATAAAAAGGCTGAATTATTTCGTAAGATCTCGTAAGAATGAATTATTATCAAAATATGAATTTGACTTCAATTTATAAACTATAGGATGTGTGCTTTGAATTGCTGTGTTTTACTTAATTTTGTAACGGAAACTTAAACTAGTTTTGAAAAAAAAATAGCCTACATGTAGTTGCTACTTTTACTCTACTCAAAGATGGAAGCTAGCCTTAAAATTTAACCAGAAGGTATATCAATTCAAAATGTAACGTATCACAATTCAAAATGTAATGTATCACAATTCAAAACGTAATGAACCACAAATCAAAATACATCTTTAAATTTTGCATAAATGTAAGTTAAAATTTACATTTGTAACAAAACCAGTTCTTTGATTTGGGTTTGTTTTTTAATTGGGCACGCGACAAATGTAGCCATTCTAGGCATGAGCTGCACATTACACTTGAATTCCTTATTGTCTGAATCCTCATCACACATTTTTGCAAATGTACAGTGGATTCTTTTATTTTTCCAAGTGGACATTTTTGACACATATCAATGCATCTGTCACTGTACTTTTTGGTATAAACCTGCACACAAGACACACTTTTACATTTAACAAACAAGATGTTTTACCCTGTTTTACTTCGAAAATTTGGAATGCAAGGTCATAACACTTAGCTTAAATATATTGCATATTCACTGAACCCCATATATATATATATATATATATATTCTTCTAATTAATAATCATAAAAATACAATAATCTGTCACGGTTGGTGTTTCTTTTCAATTAAATTGCCCTGAAGATAATGTTTTGTGTTCTTTCCCACCATGAACATGTAGCAAATTTCAACTTATATTACAGTGATCTGTTTATTTATTTATGTTTTTATTGTTCTCTTATGTATATTTCTTGGTAAAACTATGAACATGTTATGCAGTGTTCGTTCCCTATTGTTAGTTTTCCCTTTTACATCGGATGTGAACTTGAGAGGTCATACCGGTGTTATGTTGGCACAGAAATTTCCTTGCGCTTTTGACTGATAACCGAACATATTTCGTATAATTACGCGGATATTATCGAGTGTAAAATAACATTCCTTATCGCTTGTTATATATATGTTCCGGACCATATGAGTATTTGGACCATACGCGTATGGTCATGACCATATGGATATATACTCATATGATCCGACCATACGCGTATGGTCAGGGTAATTAACACGTTTACTTTAAGTACTTTTAAACTTTTCATACGGTATGACCCTTCTAGTTTGCACGTCATTAAAAAGGTCATTTTATTATATCTTAATAATAAAAAAGATTAACTAAATAAAAGTAAGTAGTTTCACACAGTTAATTTTACTCACTATTTGTAAGTACAATAAGAAGATTTTTGTCAAAATCAAATGCACATATTGTATATGAAAAGGAAGTTTTGTTACTTTACGTATACCGGTGGTTGACAGGGCGTGTGGTGATTTGACACCTTTATTGGGTTAAAGTAGATGACATCACCGGCAAGAACCATAGTTTATTTAAGTGGTCCTGTGAATATGGTGTAATGCAGTCATGTTACGATATTGGAGATCTATATCTTCTTAAAAAACCGTAGGCACATCGGAATGGCCCGAGACCTCGGTATCTCTGCACGCAGCTGCAAAGAAGGCTAGCTTTTCACTCGCAAGCAAAAGTTGTAACTGAAAAGGATCGTGCACAACCAAGACGTGCAAATGCAGAAAATCTATGGTACCGTATGGAAGTAAATGTCACCCTTCGCATATATGCAAGAATACAATGAATTAGCGATGAAAACTAAGATCAACTAACTGTGGCATCTATATTAAATGTTTATGAAGCCTTTGAATTATAAATTTAACACATTTCTATGTAACCATCATTGTTTTTTTAAGATAAAGTTTATTGTATCATTGAAACGTTTCTAGTGCATATATGAAAAAATACCTATTGGTCCAAATACTCATATGGTCCATTAAAATTATTTTCATGCATATTTATTGATGAAATTTATATATGTTCCGGACCATATGAGTATTTGGACCATACGCGTATGGTCGGACCATATGTGTATACGCATATGGTCATGACCATACGCGTATGGTCCAAATGATATGAAAATGTTTTGTTGTGAGAAATATATATATATATATATCAACAACAAATCATGAATACCGAAAAATTGTGTCTCGAGAACGTTTTGCAACATAAGCCGGCAGGGGCGGATCCAGCCATTTATAAAAGGGGGGTTCCTGACCCAGAATAAAGGAGGGGGGGGGGTCCAACTATATGTCCCCATTCAAATGCATTGATCGTCAAAAAGGACCCCCCCTTTTGTCTACTCAAATCTAATGTATTAGAAAAACGAATTATTACAGAAGCGTGTCCACCATGCACTTGCACTGCACTATCATTAGAATAGTAGAATAGAATGATATATAAATGGATGAAAATTTGCCTGTAGAGTTATTAAGATGATCTGCTATATACATATAACTGTTATACAAATATTAATATAATATATAACAAAAAACCAGAGTATACTGATAACAAATGATTATATCACTACAATATAATAATTATTACGGTCAGGTTGAATTCCCTGTTATTTATTCATTATCCACATAGGAACTTGTCTCAGAAAAAAATATATCTATGTACCTTAACCTATCTTTCAGATATAGAGATATGATTTTTTTTCTGAGACAAGTGCTTGCGACCATCCACCAGAACTTGCGGTCATCCGATGTTCAGTACTTCAGTACTTTGAATTGGATGGTGATGATCCTTTGACACCATCGTATGGTGTTTATATATCACAACTCGTTCGCTATGCCCGGCGTGTCTGTTGTGAAGTTTTGGATTTTAATGAACGCAATCTATGTATTACTGGTATATTATCAAGTCAGGGATTTCGTTACCACAAATTACTTAAAACCTTTACTAAATTCTCCCATAGATATAAAGATTTGGTTTTAAAGTTTGGTTGTACCTGTAGAAAACTTATTTCAAACGGGATAGCACATCCTCATTTTTACGGTGTTGTTGTTTACCGAGCCCGGAAATTTAGAAACGATCCGGGTAAATTTATCGATCCTTTAAATAAACTTATTCTAAAAGGTTACCAATTCAACACTGTAATTAAATCTTTGAATATTGTTTTTATTGGTTTTAAATTTTAATATTGATTTTGTTATCAGTAGATTAAAATCAAACTAAATATTATTGTTATATATACATATGCACATTCATGGCTCTACAATCTGTCGATACATGTATCTTGACATTGCACAAGGTCATGGTTTTCTCTGACTGTTTACATTGACGTCTTTACACTAAATCCATTGGATGTTGGATGTGTACAGATATATAATTTAGTCTTAGATGCATGATTTTTTTAAAGGTTGTTATTGGCTTTGAACTAGCTGTCAGTAAATGCGAATACTCTCAGATATGTACTAAGTGTCTTTTTGTTGTTGGGATGTACAAGTACCAGTCCACGTCCAATCTGTGTTTTTGTTAGATGTATTTCTATTTGTATCCATCTGATGAGTTAAGCCTTTATCAACTGATTTTTATAGTTTGTTCTGATGTTGTACTGTTACACCACTGTCCCAGGTTAAGGGGAGGGTTGGCACCTTCAAACTAGTTTAACCCCGCCACATTCTATATGTGCCTGTCCCAAGTCAGGAGCCTGTAATTGAGTGGTTTGTCTTTGTTGCTGTTTCTCATATATGTTTTTCGTTTATTGTTTTGCATAGTTGTTCTTATGTTTTACCGTTACATCACTGTCCTAGGTTAGGGGGAGGGTTTGGCGCCAAAAAACTAGTTCAACCCCGCCATATTCTGTATGTGCCTGTCCCAAGTCAGGAGCCTGTAATTCAGTGGTTGTCGTTTGTTGCTCGTTTTTGTTCATTATTTTGTACATAAATTAGGCCGTCATTTTTCTCGTTTGAATTGTTTTACATATGTCATTTCGGGGCCTTTTATAGCTGACTATGCGGAATGGGCTTTGCTCATTGTTGAAGGCCGTACGGTGACCTATAGTTGTTAATTTCTGTGTCATTTGGTCTCTTGTGGAGAGATATCTCATTGGAAATCATACCACATCTTCTTTTTTTTAAATTTAAAATATTTCTGAAAGAGCAGATATAGAAATCTGCTCTTGGAAGCCGTCAACTGTTGTACAAAGGATTGCTGATGTTGGAAGTAGGTTCCATTGTACTACACAAATGTATTGTGTACGGATGAAATGAGAATTTGTAAGAATTTTTTATTGGTTTGAATTTGTTTATAGTGGTTCGTATTTTTATGTCTTATTCTGCTGTCTGATGTAATAAGAAGATCTTTAGGGTAGATTGCGAAATGTTGGTGTATAATTTTATAGAAAACCACTAGTCTTGTTTGTATTCGTCTCAATTGTAAGTTAGGCCACTGTACATAGGTGTTCAAGCATATTTGAGACAGAGCTGGTATTATGGTATCTATTACAAGTATAGCGGTCAGCTCTTCCTTGGACCATCTCAATTTGATTGCTTTGATTTTAGTTGTGAGGGTCCCAGACACATGAGATGTACTCAAGCTTAGGTCTAACTAATGACATGTATGCCCTTTCTTTTATTTGTTTGGAAGATACTTTTAGGTTACGTTTTAGAAAATTTAGCTGTCGATTCGCATTTGCTGTTATTTAGTATATTATCTACATGTTTATTCCATTAACGATCTGATTGGATGGTTATGCCTAAATAACTAGGATGAAAAATTTTGTCCAGCATTTTTTTTAGTTGTAATCTCTGTCCTGCCTATTTATTTTTCACTCTATTCGGTCCTGCCTTTTTTTTATTAGTTTATCCTGACTTTTTTTTACATAAATTGTCATCCTGCCTTTTTTTTTTGCAAAGTTGCTCATCCTGCCTTTTTTTTTTTTTACTTAAAACTCCTGTCCTGCCTTTTTTTTAATTTTAATTTCATCCTAGCCCCCCCCTAAAAATCAAATGGTAGCTCCCTTATTGTTGTCTTTTGCAAGATCCTGTATGAAAGATATAGTATCCTGTATGAAAAGATACAATATTCGTTAAGCAACCAACAATTAATCAATCAAAAGTAAATTTCCGAATTCGTTTATTAGATCATTGGCCTGTTCTTGAGTATCAAGGGTGTGTTTGATTTGATTCACTGCATTGTTGTTGTTATCACCAAGTCATAGTACCTGGGTTCAGTGGGATATCCAGTGAACGAAAACAAAAGAAAATTCACTCTACTTATGTTGAGTCAATAATAAAACAATACCGGTGACGATACTGATCAAAAGTTATTTCTAAATAATAATTGTACATTTTAAAGAAATTATTTATTAAACTGTGTTATTCTAAATATACAATGTACATGCAAATACACAATGTTTTATTTTCAGTATTTATCGAGAAAATTCCTTTAGAAGCTTGTGTAACTGAAATTTAAAAACTGCCAATCTTTGCTGCATATTGATAAAAAAGAATTGGAAAAAATCATGTACGTACAAAATCGAAAGATCTTTCGGGTCACCAATTTTCTGAGTGTTCCAAAAAGTCCTATAGCATGTTACAATTTCCCAAAGTATGCTTATTTTTTTCACACCTAAGTTATCGAGCACACCGGTCTGCTCTTGTCACATGTGCATTCAATAGAAAACTATTGTCTTTTCGTGAATATAAACATTTAAAAGTCTGTCTGTGCAGGTTAAAACATTAAAAATAACTATTTTTATAAAGTACCTTTCTACTATTTTGTATACAATTTTAAGAAAAGGTCGTTTTTTGAGTCGAGTTTTGTACAAGTATTTACGGTCTTCTCGATCTATTCACATTCAATGTTTACATCGAGATAAGGCCTGTTTGATTTTGCTTGGTAACTTAATTTCAAAAGTGCAAAATTTTGACTTTCTCCGATCTAGCTGTGTTCCAAAGAGGTATACAGACAGTAAAAAAATAAATTGAAGTTGGTACTCCAGGAATTTTGCTTTTTGTCCGTTGCTTTTGGTCCATTTTGCTTTTTGCCCGCTGATTTTGCTTTACGTCCGATATAAAAATGTGTATATTTTTTGCAGGTTTCATTTTGAACTTCGAAACACCATGCCCTTTTTGGAGTTAAATACAGACCATACTCACTTTATAAATAATTGTACATGAAATATTCGTTTCTTTCACTAGATATAAGAAGATGTGGTATGAGTGCCAATGAAACGACTCTCCATCTAGTATGATCAATATGTTCTGAATTTACCGCTCACTTGGGGAGCTACCATTTGATTTTATGGGGTGGGGGCTAGGATGAAATTTGAAAAAAATAGGCAGGACAGGAGTTTTGAGTAAAAAAAAGGCAGGATGAGATTATTTGCAAAAAAAAAAAAAGCAGGATGACAATTTATGTAAAAAAAAGTCAGGATAAACTTTAAAAAAAAAAGGCAGGACCGTATAGAGTGAAAAATAAAAAGGCAGGACCGAATTGAGGGGAAAATAAAAAGGCAGGACAGAATTTTTCATCCTAGCCCCTCCCCCCCGCCATAAAAATCAAATGGTAGCTCCCTTACGTTTGAAATGATTCATTGGAAAAGTTTAAGAAGATCGTTATTATGAGCATTTATAATTTTTACATACATTTAGTTTCGCCTGAGAAGAGCGCAACATAATGCAAAATATAGGTATGCAAGTCCGACGTCATTATCTTTTGGTATATATTTCTTTTATTTCAGATGTGAAGAAGATCCGAATGCTTCAAATATTGCATACTAAATTTTTAAGTTTCAATGACATAATTTTCAATTGTCCTTGATTTAATTTTCGTTGTTTCGTTTGTGTATAGGCTGATTGTAGGGTGTACATGTTCCACCGGTAGGTTTCAACTAATCTTTTGTCAATGTTCTATTTTTATGGTTCGACGGGTTTTTTTTCTGATGCATGCTTTTTAAGCAATGGGTCAATTACAATTAGCGTATACAGGGCTTGTTATTTCTACTAGAATATTGAATGGGGTTCATTTAACATTGACCTTATTTTTATGTGCTATTGGTCGATGCTTATTTTTCATGAGATTTTGGTGGTATTTTTTAATAATAATCTCATAGTAGACCAAGTATATTTTCTGAAATGATTGTAATGTGAACATACTATTCGCAAATAGTATGTCTGAAATTTAATACATTTTTATGGTTTTTTTGTTTGTCTTAATGAGTGTGGTATCTTAGATAATAAATACAATAGGTGGACAATATTGGTTGTATTCAGGGATGATTGCAATATCTATACTATTAAATGAGAAGACCTCATTTTGTGTGTCGCTTCTCTTCCTTCCACAATAAATTAATCATCATGCCTCTGTGTCCTATAGGTACCATTCATAGTCGCATTTGTCATGTATTCTAATGATTATTCAGTTTGGGTTATTTTTGGAGAAAAACGAAAATAAAGGCGTCCGGATATTGTTTCCGTCATCGGACGGACTTTTAAGTCATCGATAAGACTTCCGTGTAGGACTCTTAAATTACACATAATTTTCATAAATACTCGGGAACAGGACAATTATTTTCGCGTTTATCTGCATGTATACTATGATCATACTACTATAAAATATAGAGGGTCTCTCTCTATATAATATATCAGTGACCGCCGTGGATGTTAAAATTGGAATTGATAGTAAATAGCAAATACACTTTATTTATCATTGTCAAGAATCAGTCCGGTCAATATTGCGCATGCGTGCCTACATGGATAAAATCGTTATATAGAAGTTATATGGAAAATAATCTTTACAAGACGATATTCAAGTTTCTTCTCAATGGTTTTCTTAGCTGCTGCGATCCCCAGAATCCTTAATGTGTCTTCTTTTAATGATATAGATTATTTTAAAATAAAGTTTGAACTTCTTGCAACAAATTTGGATTTTTACAGTGATGTCAAATGGCTTACTTTTGCCGTTATTCTTACAGGAAAATATAATTATTCGGAATAGTGGTCAGCTTTGAAAAATAAATAAAATACTTTTACTTATGATATACCTTAGCTGCTGCGACCAAGAAAAGATGAAAAGTTAAAGCTTAACGTGGTGTAGTTTATTTTCAAATTGGTAATTTTCTTCTTGCTCCAAATTTCATTTAAAAGTAGGCGATTTTGTTTTTTTCTATCAATTTCTATTTGACAACAGGACACATCGTGTGTAAACAGATAACGAATTGTTATACAATCGTTTTATACAGTCATGCTGAGACATAATATATTCCCAGAGTCATGTAATATAGTGTAAACGACATTTTGTATAAACTTGATTTAGGGTTGACGGAATAGCAAAACACCATATAATTATAATTAACGTTTTTTTTATATTAAAGACAAGGATTTGTATGTCTCACTATACAAATCCTTGTTGAAGATGATTAGATTTTAAGTTATTTTTTGTTTTTGTTTTCACGTGGTTATAACCGAAAATTAATAAATATATCATTAGAATGCAATCAAAATCTAAAACGCATTATTTTAAATAAAATTAATGCATTTATCAATACACAATCATATTTTTGTTCAATGGCATTAAATGGTTTCTTTTCACATTTATTTAAAAATAAAAAGAAGAAGAAGATGTTGTATGATTGTCAATCAGACAACTGGCTCGTTTTCTTGACAATCCCTAGATAATCATTTTTTGAGGCAATTTTAACACGATTTGAATACACAATCATATAGAACAATTCCATTTCGTCGCACTTTAAAAGTGCATAAAAACATTTAGAATACTTCACGAATTCGACCACTTGATACGGCAAGATGAAATCTAATAATATATTTTACATCAAACCGAGTTTCTGTTATTTAATTTCTTGAAACTAAAAAAAAAAAAAAACAACAAAAACTACTTTTATTAAATTCCCTTTGTCATTTTTTTATCACTAGTTTTTCATCTCAATTAAAATTTATTGAATCGAAACAATATTAAATAAAAAATCAATAATTTCTTCACAAAACGGTAAAGATTGTTAGCTTTGAACAGGTACTTGTACTTGTATGACAATTAACATGTCAGCTTCAGGGTATATACCTGTGGATATATGGTTGAAACGATGCTGGAAGCTTGTATGTTTTCTGTTTCTTGTTTAACTTCTATTGTTTGCGTCGTAGATGTTTATATAATGTGAGATATTAGGTAAATATCCACGAGATAACCTACCTCCACCCACAAAACTCACAAGATAATAAAACGCATTTGACTAACAGGTCGAACAACAAATGTTCTTTAACCCTGCTGACTGCCATTGGCGATTGCCAAATAAAGGGATCACCGATGTAATAAATGGATCTTAATTATAAATTTAATACTAAACAGAAAACAATAAACTTGCGGAAAAGATGGTATACCGCAAACAAAAGGTGCAAAGGTTTTTGTACACCATATCCGGATTTCGACAATTAATGTCTCTTCAGTGATGTTAGGAATCGAAACGATATTTGGAAAGCCATACAATTTACCTCAATTTAGGATAGACTCTTGAATTTTGAGGAGTCAAAATAGGATGAACGGATCATATAAACACTAAGGCAAATATAATACAAGCCCAAACGAAAAAATATAAACAAGTCTAAATTGAAAACAACGTTCAAACCTATGATTGCGTTGGATAAAAACCGCAATTTTTAATCGTGTGCATGCAAAACAAATTTCTTGTTAGAGGGGTCTAAATACAGCACAAACAACATTTTCCAAAAGACCAAATATATATATATATATGGCTCTGGTTTAACTTAGAAGTAAATACAATAATTTACAAAATAAGACGATGTGGTAAAATTGGCAATGAGACAACTTGTCACCATAGACCAAAGGACGTGGTTGAAAGCAACTATAAGTTACTGTACGGCCTTTATCAATGAGCTAAACCCATATCGTATAGTAAGCTTTGTAGGATAGAATTGAGAATGGAAACGGGAAATGTGTTAAAAGAGACAACAACCCGACCAAAGAGCAGAAAACAGTCTAAAGCCACCAATGGGTCTTCAACGCAGCGCGAGAATATCCCGCACCCGTAGGCGGGCTTCAGCTGGCCCCTACACAATAATATATACTAGAACGCCACACCAAACTCCGAAACATATAAATGAACAAAACTTAAAAAAAACACACAAAGGCTAGAGGTTCCTGACCTGGGACAGGCGCAAAATGCGGCAGGGTTAACATGTTTTGACAGATCTCATGTTAATTGTCGAAACAATTTAAACGGGAAAAAAACCAACGAACTAGTTTATGCTAAAACAATAACAGCAAGAAAATAAATATTTCAGACAACAAGAAACCACAACCACATAATCACAAGTAATTTGTTCCTGACTTAAAACATAACTATAAACCGTGGCATGCGGTGGGGTTAAACATGCTTGTGAGTGCTCAAATCTATCTTAATCCCACTGAACCTGGGGCAGTGGTATAAAAGCACAACACAAGACCAAACTGTTGAAATTAGTAGGAAAAGGCTTCCTTGTCAGATGGACACGAAAAAACTATCTACAGAAGACAAAAGATCTAAAGTACCGATCTGAAGATAAATTATCTACCAGTACACATTCAACATACATATAAAAATAAAGAGATGTGGTATGATTGCCAATAAGACAACTATCCACCAAAGTTCAAATGAAGTGGACGTAATCAATTATAGGCAACCGTACGGCCTTCAACAATGAGAAAAAATGCATACCGTATAATCGGCTATAAAAGGCCCCAACATGAAAAATATGAAACTATTCAATTGAGAAAACTAACGACCTAATTTATAACAAAACAATTTACGAAAAACAAATATGACAGACATTAACCAACAACAGTTCATTTAACATTCAGTCAGTTTGATGCTCAATTCATTTTGAATAAGAATATCTATTTTTATTTCTATGCATTTTCATTTACCAATTTGGGTAAAACATCTCATGTTGTTTCAATGTTTCAACTGGGACTAATACACTAATTCAGTAGTCCCAGGTTTCAACAAAGATCGAATAGGAACTCCGGCCTTCAATTAATTTTACAAACTACACCAAAATACAGAAAACATGATTCAAAATTACTTTATCGATAACATCTGGTATTGGTTTTCACTGAAGTTATCTTTACAGACCAGCGGGTGTTTAACCCCTTAATTGTGCGTCTTATCGCATATGTCAAATTGGCAAGTGACCCCATATGGAGCGAGGACGGGTTATCGTCCTTGTCGATACAAATAATTGTTTTCAAATTGGGTTAACTCCTTAAACCGGACAGATTCTTGGCAATGTGATAAACAATTATGTATGTTCATAGTACACAGAAAACGCGCAAATAATTGAAATTAACAGAAAACAAAAAAATAACGGACTTTTGAAAAAAGGGAGCGGGCTAGAAAATATTGTCCTGTCGCAGTAACTATGACTTTTGATACATTTCCTGAAATTCTCCAGTCATAAAGTCTTTTACAAAAATTCATCCTACTACAGTTTACATACTTTCAACCACGCTCTAAATGCCCGCGATTTCGCGGGTGTGTTCTAGTATAGATATATAATTGCATGTAAACTGACACGTCCCTTACTTTCGTCATTCATCGATCAATCATGAGTTCTCGACATAGGCTAGATTTAATTTATGTATGATTTACATATCCGACAAGAAGTGGCAATCTGACCTTGACCTCAGTTTCAAAGTTCATTGGTCAATTTTAAGTATTGGTGGTTATAGGTCTGTATCTCGGATAATAATTAAAACATTCATGAAAGATACCATGCAGATGTATAACTGTATTCTCCAAACTCGCGTTTCCCTACAAAGGATTCATCAGTGACGGTCGATTAAAAAAATATGGAACTTAGAATAATTAGTAAGATTGCCAATAAAATCACTCTCTACAAGAGACCAAATGTCTTTTATGATAGAGACTACATGACACAGTACGACACTCTACGCGGAGCAGAAATATTCACCTCATAGACAATCAAAAACGTGAAAATCATCGGCATCATTTATAATGCATAAACCGAAAAACCGAAAAGATAGCGTTAGAATAGATATAAGAAGATGTGGTATGAGTGCTAATGAGACAACTCTCTCATCCAAGTCACAGTTTGTAAAAGTAAACCATTATAGGTCAAAGTACAGTCTTCAACACGGAGCCTGGGCTCACACCGAACAGCAAGCTATAAAGGGCCCCAAAAATGACATGTGTAAAACCATTCTAAGGGGAAAACCAACGGTCTAATCTAGATAAAAAAACGAGAAACGAGAAACACTTATGAACCACATCAACAAACGACTGAACATCAGAAGTCTGTTTGACCTTGATTAATATTGTGATAGTCAAGTTTTTCAGATACTTTTACTAATCGGTCAACTTGACTTATTTTGTTGACCTATTTTTTTCAAGACTATTTTGCCGACAATAATACCAATTTTCCAATCATAATTTCTTTGATAGAGGGTTGCTGCTCACAAAGAAGCTGTTAAACCAAGAGTTCCAAGTGGTGAAGTTGAAATCATCCCCTCGTAAGTTTTACGGACGCCATCAAGAGCTGGTTGACCGTTATGGAATATCTGTTTCACAGATGATAGCGGATAGGTTTCAAATGTCTTAACTACAATCCCGTCCCCTTTTCCCTGAATGTGACCTACCGAATTAGACTTGTTACAGGCTTTGTACTAACATGAGCAACTCGATGAATGCGACATGTGTAGCAGGAACTGCTTTTAAAAAAGAAGATGTGGTATGATTGCAAATGAGACAACTCTCCACAAGAGACCAAATGACACAGAAATTAACAGCTATAGGTCACCGTACGGCCTTCAACAATGAACAAAGCCCATATAGCATAGTCAGCTATAAAAGGCCCCGAAATCACAAATGTAAAACAATTCAAACGAAAAACTAACGGCCTAATTATTGTACAAAAAAATTAACGGAAAACAACAGCAACAAACACCAACCACTGAATTACAGGCTCCTGACTTGGGACAGAAACATACATAAAGAATGTGGCGGGGTCATACATGTTACCCTTCCTGAGCACCTGAGATCACCCCCAGTTTTGCTCAGTATGTTATGTTTTGTGTACCTTAATTGTTTGTGTGTTTGTCTTTTTCTCTTTTAGTCATGGCGTTGTCAGTTCATTTTCGACTTCTGAGTTTCAATGCCCCCTTGGTATCCTTCATTAAGTTGAAGGACTAGAAATAAATAATTGCTTTGAAAAATTTTACATCTTTTTTTTTATTATCGAGGCATAGTTATTATTAATTAATTTGAGTTGTTTAATTTATTTTTGAATTCGTTTTAGACTAGTGATTTGTTGCCTTAGTTATGGATTGGCATGAAATTTCTGATGTCTTCTGATTTTTTAGTCAATAAGAAGTCAAACTTTCCGCTATACGGTATTTGCATGTATAGATTAAAAGACAAAACATAAGAAATAAAAATTCTGATAAAAAAGTTTTAATAAAAGAAAAATACATCTTCCTGATGTGTAAAAACACGGTAAATACATTTAGAAAAGTGTCTTTTGTACCACCTTCAGAGGTATCTTTCCTTAAAGGTCAAAACGTATAGTGAAATTGATAAGAAAAGAATTGTGAAAATCATATGACATTAATATGTGTTCTTAAACATACAAATCACTCTTATTGTTTTAAATGTAATAAACGTTTGAATGAATTGTACAAGTAATCCATACTTTCACGACTACCCTCTACCATTAATTAAGGGCATACAATACAATTACAGGGGAGGTTATGGTGTTGGTAACGTAAAATGAATTTTCGCGAGGTCAGACTGTGACATATCGGGAAATGACTGTTTTTTCTTTTGTGATTTAAACTGATTTAACTTGAAAACGAGTACATAGACCCCTCTTTTTTTAAAATTGCATTATGTTTGATTACGTATGAAGATTATTTGTACCAATTTCAATGAAAAGTAAACATTGATATTTTTTTTTTAATTTGATAAATATACCGCAAAAATGCCGTTTTTCCTAAGATTCCGAAACTTTGTTAAACATTAACTATTTTCAAAGAGTTGTTGAACATACTAAGAGATGAGTAAAGAAGATTTTCATAATTTTTGTACAAAAATCCGCTTGTGTTTATCTGTTGAAATAAAAAAGTTAGGTGTGTCTATCAAAAGGATAGAAATGTAAAAAAAAAAAACGAAATTTTTACCCCTTTTATCTCTTAAAGTAGCACATGAAGGTATATTCTTATTACATAATTGAACTGCTTAGGTGAAAAACTATAGCTTGTATGCAAATTTTCGTAAAAAAAACATCATGGAATCGAAACTGTATTGTATGCCATTAAAGAGAAACTATTAAATTTTTGAATGACTAGATTAATGTTAAATATACTTGAAAATTCATTCACTTTAGCTTAAATGTTTTACCTATTATATGCAAGTCCTTTTTTTTGGATACCGGTAGGTGTAATCTACAAGATCCTACAAGGTAGTAAAAAATAAAATTTATCCGTCTTATCTTCTTATGATAAGGGGTTCCAAAAAAATCTGATAACCTCTACATAAATCTCTATAAAAAGTAAAATTCGTAAAAGTTAATATTTGTATACATCATATCAAAAATTTTAAATGGAAAGTTAAAAAGTAACACAACTTCAAATAAAAAATGTTGAAATTAATATAAAAAGCACCTCTGGCAAAAGGGAAACCAACTACTAGGCTGTACCAACTGGTTTGCTGCCTTAACTAAGGTATACTAATTGATGATTGAATGGCATTGTTTCTTACAATTTTGGATATCAATCAAATGAAAATTACGATTGAAAGCGCTATTTACAAAACATACATTTACGTACATCAGATATGAACTAATTGCTTCAAGACAAACAGTCCAGGAAAACTTCAATAACTTGGTATATGGCAATAGGTTATAAATAACATTTACTCCATCCTTATGGGTTAAATACAGATAAATAACATTTTGAAACATTTTTTTATCATGTAAAATTTGAGCAATTGCTTACTTATTATTCTACCGAGCATTCGGTGATCAAACGGTTGAAGAGCGATGAATAAAAACACATTACGTTGAGCTTTTGATTTTGCCATTTGATAAAGACTTTCTGTTTTGAATTGTGAATTGTCCTTGGAGCTCGGTATTTTTGTTATTTCAAATTTTACATGAAACTCTGATTCTGATCTGTAGCTCATGTGGAAAATGTGAGGAACATTTCCTTGACGGAGAGAGGTAAATACAAAACCAACCCTCCTCAAGTGGGAATATAATCGAATTACTCAACTGACATCAAATAAACAACTCCTTTCTGTAAACTGACCCCACACGCAGCTGCACTTTTGGCGGGTCTAACTTTTAGTGTGCTTGGGACCTTGATCTGTAACATTAAAAAAGATATGAAAAGATTGATAAGGTATGCATTTGTTCTTTTAATTTATAATCGATTTGCTTCTGAACACGATCTTTGATATTGATTTATATCTCGAAAATTCTTATTTATTTTAAATTTCTGGTTTTAACGATATGATTTTTGCTGTGTGTATCAAGTTACAGTACTTCGGTATTGGAATAACAATTCGCCAATTTTTTCATTCTTTTTTCAGATTTGCTCATAATAATCATGCATAGAGCTGTTACCTTCTCTATGTATACTTGCAAGAATGCAAAAATAAATTGTCGACAAGCATGCATCAATGCAGTAAAATAGGTACCGTCCCTGTTGAACAGTTTTGGTTGAAGGTTTTTTAACATGAAGTTGTGTTCTTGTTCTTTAGTTTTAGAAATTTTAGGAGAAAAGAAACGGGTTTTTTTGTTCAACAAACATAATAAAAGGTTGAAATTGGACGAAAGTATTGTTTAATATCCAATAATGAGTGCTTGAAGCCAACCTGCTACACTTTCGTGATGCCTAAAATCAACTATAAGTGGTAGCTGTGTGCTTATTCAACTAGTTACATGTAAAAGGCAACATTAATTGTCTGATGTTAAAAAATCGGAAAGAAATTTTGATTAAGTTGAGAAGTTTTTCTGCTGCTTTAAAAAAAACACCACCTGTAATTTTGTTTCTCGAAAGATTTAGTATTTTGGGGTTTGAAAAAGATGTATGTATTGATACATAATAACAAAGATTAATTTACAGACTGTTGTCCGTAAGCATTTCTCTGATTAAAATGCACTTTTTTTGCATAATGGTCTGTCCCTTCGTCTTATGTGTTTGTCTTGTACTTTTCAATGATATTTTAAACAAAGAAGAATGTAATATTAGCAACAAAATTATCCAAAAAATGTTATACCGACACTATAATATTTTTATATGACTTCTTAATATAAAGAATTTTGTCTGAATTACGTATATTGCACACTTTTGAAGTGTTGCATTTTTTGTTTTTTCTTCTCAAAATGTTGTTTGAAGAGGTAAAATCTAATATGTATAACAATTTTCAAATATTCAGATAGTGATATTTTACAGAAAATGTCTTGTGAAGATTTGAAAGATATTATCATAGAACAAAACAATCGCCTTATAAATCTTATTCTGTTGCGAATATATGTTTAATTAAATCCTCTCCAACGCAACTAAAAGAATATTTTAATAAGCATATTATACATATACTAACTTAAAACTATGATTCACTGCCACTGTATATTCAAATTTGTCTCCTTCCAGGTTCTTAATTATCATTATTTCCTCGTGATGGTTTTTTAAAACATTAAAAATTAATCAATCTGTCATATTGTACGCATATGCCCTTTCTGATTATTCATAAACATAAACACATGTACACATGCAAAAGGATATATTTAATCCATAGCTAGTTGTAAAATATAACAGTGTATTTTCTAAACCATTTTGTATTTGATACATCTGCTATGAATTCCTGACCATTCCTCGTACATAATAATCTTGAAAGCAACAAGCCCCTTAAAGAGTTGTGCAAGGGAAACCTAAATTGCTGAGAGCATGGCAGCTTCCATACACGAGACATGAGATATAACTTCCACATGTCTGCATATTTATTCATCCTCACAACAAATAGATTCATCAATTAAGCCAAGGTTTACTTTTGAATGGGAGAAGTCCAGTGATGACTCTTTTTCCATACCCCAGTCAACTCTTTGGGTTGAATGAAATAATATATGAGAAATACTTTAATGATCTAGAGGTCAAAATACAACAATACACAGAATATCAAGCTCTATACGGGGTTATGTTTGAAAAAAGGTTAGTAATAGATTAAGCTAAATTTACCATCAAATGTTTGTCAATCACACCAACTTTCAACACGACCAAAATAAAACTATATAACAAAAATCAAACGTTGACACACAAAGATGTTGTATTGATGAAAACGATATTATCTTGATAAGTGGAATTTCACATGGTTTATCAAAGCATAAATAATGGACATCTTAACAGCAAAGGATCTTAACTCTAAATTAACGTTTGTTAACACATGTGCAAGCAAACCAGCAATAACATATACAATTTCATAGAATACTCGTAAGCTCAAAGCACCAAACCTAAATTGGATTAAAAAATTACAGACAGTCTATCCTCTCGGTCTTAATGATAATTTCATTGGAATTGGTAATATATAAAGAACTTACTTTTTGTTCATTCATGCTCCCTAGAATATTGCATTTCTTTATTAACGATATTGTGTGAGAAAAAATCTTAATTGACAATGTTAATTAGTTAGACAAAGTCATGTTTTTACTAATTAAATATATTCAAATATTGCACAAAGGTGTTTTAACTCTCTCAATGTAATTACTTTATCTTAAAGTGAAAATATATAATTTTATCCTATAGATGCCTTTTTGATACGTGGGTTGATTTCGTAGGCGTTTATGTCTAATCAACTTTATTCATAAAATTTGTATTGCAAAATAATGTGTTTGCATGTTTGTGTTAGACGCAAATTTCTTCGACTTTGACTATTTCATGCCGGATATTTGTTTTATACTGAAGTAGCCCTTTTTCCCGCAGAAAATAACCTCCTATCAGCAGAAAACTAAAAGTAGCTATCCTTGTTAATTGATATCGTAGTCAAACACATCTCCAAGAACAGGACTTGAAACTTGAACCTCAAAATGACAGGCAAATGATTACCGTAGATGAACAACTTAGACCCTTTAGCCAATGAGATCCGATGAAAAATCGGAGTAACCTTTTGTATTCTATAAACTCGAACCGTTGGCATTCATTTGATAAATAATGATTGCAGTTTGATAATCTTTTATTTTATAAAAAATGAATACTTTTTTGAAAGATTTATTTATTTTGCATGACTTTGTGTTATGTATTATTATAGCATTCGACAGAAACTTTTGATAAAAGACTTTGTGATATTACGACTAACAATTATTAAATTGTCCACCCAAGAGTTTTGTTTGTGTATCTTACTAATATCCTGCCATATCTGATTCCACAGGAAACTAGTTGTATGGTAGGTGAACCACTAACAGTTCCTAAAATATGAATAAGTAATGCAATGATACATTAATTTTTTTTCCGACGTGTTTTTCTTATGTTTGATAAATTGACACCGCAATTCTTTTAAAATCCCTCTCCGAACTACTATCAAGTTTATCCTTCTTGTTGCAATTATTCTGTGTTTCTATATGATAAGCCTTTTATAAAACTTGAAACAAATGCTTAGCAACATAGCTTTATAACGCTTATCGAAACAATTCGTTATTATAGTATAAAAGAAGGAAATGTGGTATGAATTCCAATGAGACATCTAGCCTATAATGCAAAATTATGTGTATTCAAGCAGCTACATGTCCCCGTAAGGATGTTAACATAGACCAAACCCATATGGTATAGTCAGCTGTAAAATGCCTCGACATGACAAAATGTGAAACCATTTAAACGGAAAAATCATTTATCCAATTTACCACAACCAATATGGAAAAATAAATATGATAGAGAGCAACGTACGACAACCACTAAATCACTTGTATAAGGCACATATAAAATGTGATGGGGTTAAACATGGTTTTAAGCTCCCACGTATTCCCCGTTTTCACTAGGAAAGTCTTGTAACAGCACAACCCATATGAATAACTACAAAAATCAGTTTGACATAACTTGATTCATCGAACTGGCACGAAGCACAAAAACCAAATCACATACAACAACTGTATGAATGATCCTTGGTCGTTGACTCAGTTTCAGGTATCGAGTGGTCTGGTATTTCAGTAGTACACGTAATGGGTTTATGTGAACCCGTATCCCTGTTGACTCCATCAGCATATAGTCGATGCTTTGGTTCTACTTTCATTTTTGTATTAAATTCCATTACTCACTTTCAGCTGATAAATGAAGTTAACATGGTATTGCTTTTCTCTGACTATGTCGCGTCTTTACAGTTAAATCCGTTGGATATGTACAGAGTGATAATTTAATCATGATTTTTTTATTAATTGGACTTTGATTTGAACGCTCTTTCAGAAACTGCGGTACTTTCTGCCTTTTGGCTTTTGTCTTTTTATTATTTGTTATTTTTTGTTATTTTGTTATTTTTTTGTGTGATTCGAGTCATAAATAGATTTTTACTGTTTTTTCATACTGAAACACTAATCTCCCTGGTGAGGATGGGTGTTGAGTATTCAAGCAAAGAATCTGTAGTAGACTGATTTTTATTGGTTGATGTCAGCAATATTTGTTTTTTAATTTATTGAATTAGCATAATTGGGTTTATTGTTTGCACTGTTTCACAGTTTGCATGTTTTTTATGATTACCGGTGTTATCTAAGACACGGAGAAAGACAATATATTGACATAGCTGTTTATTTTATAGTGGTTAAAATTATAGGACAAAATTGACTGTTGTATCCCAATATTTTCCTGATTGTCTGTTTGTTTTGCTCACGCATTTTAGTCAATATAATGGAATTCTATACGACTGCTTTACAAGTGAGAGGTTTAGCTAGCTATACAACCAGGATGACTCCACCATTTTCTACATAACAAAATGCCTGTACCAAGTCAGAAATATGACAGTTGTTTTCCATTCGTTTGATGTGTTTCAGATTCAGATTTTGTCGTTTGTTAAGACACTTTCCGTTGGAGTTTGGTTTTTTTGTTATTTTATTTTTTGATACAAACTTAGCGAAAACAGATAATAGAACAATATGCATAGCTATGAGAAATAACTGCTGTCCTCAAACACAACAAAACTGTATAATATGTGCAGAGTAGTGTGTCATCTTGTAACGGCACGTAAGTCAAAATACAAACCCACATCACTGAGCTATTGTATGATGATTAACGATATCAAAATGTTGATGAGGTTCATTTGTAAGTTCAGAATAACGATTTCTTGTTTTGCTTATTGTCATAGATTACATATTTCACATTGTAATCATATCAACGATATAAACAAGGTTTTTTTATTCATCTAAAAAAACATTACTAATGCTAATTGTTTATGCCAGTACAAAAATTAATATTCGAGAACAAATCACATAATGCTTACTATTTATACTACCGCTATAAACATAATAAGGTTGAAGAGCGATGAATTAAAATGTATTACATGAAACTCTGATTCTGATCTGTAGTTCAATTGGAAACTGCGATGAACATTTCCTTGACGGCGAGAAGTATACACAAACCACCCCTACCCAAAAAGGAATCTAATCGAAGTACTCACCTGACATCAAAGATAGAACTCCTTTCTTAAAATTGACCCTACACGTAGCTGAACTTCTGGCGTGTGTTTGGGACTTTGATCTGTGACATAAAAAGACATAAAAAGATTGATAAGGCATGATAAGGTATGATTTCAGCTTTCTTTTAAATGTAGAATCGATTTGTTACTAAACACTATCTTTGCTTTTCGTTTATATCCCGACAATTTCTACAGTTATTGGTTGAATATAAAAATAAGGAGACGTGGTATGATTGCCAATGAGACAACTATTGATGAATTTCATTGAAGGTTGTTTAACATGAAGTTGGATTCTTGTTCTTCATTGTTAGAAAGTTTGGTAGAAAAGAAGTATTGTCAATGTTTTTTTTATCATAAAATAAACATGATAAAAAGGTAAAATTTCCTGATTTCCAATTTTCTTCAGGTCTAAAATTAACTTCACATGGTTTATATGTGCTTTATAAACTAATTACATGTAAGAGTCAACATAAGTCTACTGATGTTCAAAAATTACAAAAAAATGAGGAAAACCTATACCGTATAATCAGCTAAACAAGCTTCGGCATGAACAATTCTAAACAATTCAAACGAAAAAACCAACGACCTGATTAATGACAAAAATATAAACGAAAAACAAATACAACAGACAGCAATCACAGACAACCACTGAACTACAGAATCCTGACTTTAGACAGGCACAATGTATTTTTTAAGCACATTATTACTTGGGTCGTTCAATATGTGTCGCAATGCGTTAGTTTTTTTAGTATGAGATTTGTCAAGTATAGGCAATGATAACGCTATTAGTTTTTTTGTTTAGATTATTTGACGGACTGTTGTCCATTGGAAACTCTTTTACAGCGCAACTTAAATTTGGTGTTCTTATCTCTATGTCTTTGAAAGTGTGATAGTGTGTTATCATCGTATTTTGTCATGCATATACATTTAAAACTCTAAATCTTGACGTGTAGTGTCGATTATTGCCGTTCTTCGTGGTTACCCTGCTTGAGTAATTTTTTGGGTTTTGAACATATCTGTGGTAGAGAACTCCGTAACATGTGAACAAACAGATGCAAAACGTATCATTTAAAAATAAAAAAAAAAAACAAAACGTCACACGATTGTAGAATACACACATCGGTTTTACATGTATGATGCAGACCGTCTAGTTCGGTGATCTCTTTAATGTCAAAACGCAGAAACCTACTCTTCTTGAAAGCTAGAGGTACTTTTTTTCTATTTAGTGCTAGAAGTATTTTTAATGCAACACCGCCTACTGTTATGCTTGTCTTTAACCTTTCAAAGATACCAGAATATAATATGAGCCACAGAATTATCCAAAAAATGTTAAATTCACATTAACATATTTTCATAAGACAACTAAATGCAAAACATTGTCTGGATTAAAGCTGTTGCAATCATCTAAAAATTGTTAACAAGAATTTAGATATAAAGTTTTTAAGTTTTTTAAAATGTTGTTTGAAGGGATAAAATTAAATATCTTTAACGAAATTAAGATACTGATATTTTACAGATTTCTTGTGAACAATTGAAGGATATTACTTGAAAGATTTATGATTATTTTTCATTTCCAAATTTATTGAACAAAACAATAGCCTTATAAATCTTCCTCTGCATGAATTGTATATTTAGTATACACCTCTCCAACGCATCTTAACGTGTATTTTAATACTCATATTAAACATTACCTTAAAATCATGGTTCACGGCCACTGTGTATTCAACTTGATCTTCTTGCAGGTTCTAAATTCCTGTAACTTTTCCTCGTGACACTATAAAATATAATCATAGCTTATTAAAAACTGGCGACCAAAACCTGTAGTTATAAATAAGAAGATGTGGTATGAGTGCTAATGAGACAACTCTCCATCCAAATTAAAATGTATTAAAAGTAAACAATTATATAGATCAAAGTACGGCCTTCAATACGGAGCCTTGGCTCACGTCGAACAGCAAACACTGTAGTTTTTGTATATAAGTAAAACTGAGTAGAGGAAGTAGTAACGGTCAGTAATACAAGCCAGCTTAATGCTTTGTGTTGATAAAATAGGATTATTTAAAAAAAAAAATAAAGCATTGATTGTCCATTGATTTTTCTTTATTCTCTATTTTTTTTCAATTTTCAATTTTTATAACGATCAAAAGGTACTCAATTCAACATAGAACTTAAAAGGGCATTAGCTATCAAATTCCTGTTCGTCAATTTGACTCAAATTCTGATATTTGATTTATAACATACTAAAACGTATATCCAAATTTCAAAAAGTTTCAAATAAACAATTAACAATGCATTGGCTCGATAATATGTATTAACATTTCAAGAGTATTTTTTCTAGAGTCGTAGACGTCATTTAATTTACCATCGAGATAACCTCCGTAGACTGCCGACAGTCATATAACTCGATACAAACATAATTATAAATATAAATAGATAGCTAACACGTGGAATTGGGTTTTTCTAGGTCTGTTAGATTTCATATTAAAGGTTAAAAAGTATGTTTATCATCGTTTTTACCTGAATACATGCATAACCCATCTCCAGCGAAGGGGTTAAATAGAAGGTCACATGAATATCGATTCAATGAGGTCGATATATGCACTTGCAAGTGAATAATTCATCAGCGATGTTTTTTTTTTTTTTTTTTTTTTTTTTTTAGCTTATTTTGACAAAATTGAAGCAAATTGGCTGCTAAAAGCTACTTATTATTTCACTGTTACACTATCATAACTGATTGAACAGAAAAAAAATCGTTTTTTTTTTTTTTTTTTTCATAACTCGTAGCTTACGCCCCTTTAAGGTAAAATGAAAAAAAAAGTTGCAATAATTATCATTCTCATGAAAGTAAAAGATGATTGTAGAATAAGAATATATTAACTTTTGTAGAAACATTGAAAAAAAAAAAATGGTTCATTTAATGAGATGCAAATTTTTGTTTGGATTTCAATATTCACCAAAGAGATGGTTTATTGCAAATGATACGTGAGTACATTTCAACTGCATTATTATATCATCATAACGACCTTGTTGCATTTCCTACAATTTTGAATACTAATTATTGATTGGTTGGGTCAAGGGTGCTTACCGTCCGCGGAAGATAAGATGAAATGAGTAGGACAATAAAATGCCAACGGTACTTGTTCTCCATACGTAAAATACGTGCAAATGATCTGCTTTATATTGTGCACGTTGAGTTGTGTTGTTTTTTAAAAGCCAGCTCCGAATTGGCTGGACGGCGAAAAACGGATCTATAAGAAAAAAAAATACCTGATTTATTTCGTGCGTCTGAAGTGCTTGTCTGAAACCTAGACAGAATAGCCATATTCCTTTAATTTAATTTTTCTGGTTTTCCACGAAATGAAAATAAATACCTTGATTTAATAGTATTCGAGGCATAGATATATTGTAGTGATGCAGTTAGTACAATGTGCAAGACGACCTTTATGTTAAAAAGAGACACATCAAGTTTTATAGATTTCCGTTTTCCAACTGAATTATTTTTATTAAGTGTCCTATACATTTATAGGTATCCAAATTATGTTATAAATGAGGAATTTATAAAATCGAAATCTTCTTAATATCTGCATATATATACGGCTATTACCGAATGCAGCGCTACAGAACAATTGTTGATTTGTACCACCAGCACATGTACATCCATAGGCCTCGGAAATGAAATTCGTCAGCACAAGACAAACGATGATTACTATCGTTAGCGTCATGGTTATATTGCAATAAAGACTACTGTATTTTGTTCGGTAAATGAGCTGTCATTAAAAATTATAAACGTTTCATAAAACATGTTTTACGAAAAAAAAACATCGCTTATACTGACTATAATAGCAGATACGTTTTAAAAAACGAGTATGTTTAGATAAGCTATGAAATTTGTTGTTTACTGTAGACATAATAGACGGATTTAATTTTCTTTGATTGACAAATAGGAAATATGAACAACGCAAAATATATATATAACTGAATTGAATCGCAATAAGGAAATAAAATCCTCACACCGTAACAATATGCAACACTTAAGGCGACAGTTGTGTAACGATGTTCAAATCTGATAAATCGATGAGGAAAAATAAAATAAAAAAAAAAAAACAACACAGCGTAAGGTGAAAATATTTAAACAGCGAGTCAAGAACCAACAACAACCCTAAAAGTGTTGAAGTTTTTATCAACATGGCATAAAAATAAAAAAAAAAAAAAAAATGCGGAATCAGGGCGTGCATATATTTTTTAAACATTGAAAATGATAGAGGTTACTGTTTTTGTTTTAAGCATTGACTTAAAATAAGTGGATAGATGCTACTATATTAAGGAAGAGATGAAAATATAAATAACTACAATTTATCAAATTATAACAGATTTTAACAGTTAGATACAACACATTTCATATCTTATTAAACATTGAAACAAAATTCTATATTATATAGTGAAGCACAACAGTTATCTTACCTTAAGTTATTGAATAAATAGACGTATCTTTGTCTGAATTATCAAACCGTTTATATAATTATACACTTGTGAACCGGATTTCGTAATAGTTATTTCATATTATTCACCCTTAAAACAACAATTGTATGACAGAGTTGTGTAATTGCGCATCCATTATATGTAAAAAATCTTTTTACGTTCTTAAAATGATAAGTTGTGTTGTAAATATTTGAAGGTTATTTCTCCTTTATGGTTTGTAAAGAAGTCAAACTCATGTATTATATAATTTCTGCATCTATGCCCTTTTAGAATATTTTGAAAAATAAAAACAGGTACATCAATATAAAAATATATATTATACAAAGGACTGGTAAATACATTCTGTTATTTATAATTTATAATTTCTCATTTCAAACTTAACATTTCTCATTTCAAATTTAACATTACTCAGTTCCAAGTTGGCATATCTCAGTTCCAAAATGAAGTTGACATTTTTCAATTCCACGTTGACATTTCTCGGTTTCAAGTTGGCAGTTATTAAGGCGACTATCGCTTACGTATGCTAAAATCTTGCAAATCGATTAGAAAGTACAAACAACAACTAAGTGAATCACATGAACTCCAAAAATATCGAGAAGAATTGTGAAATATTGAGGAATAATGAAAACAATACGTAATGTTACTCTAAGCAGCTGTTTCCTCCCACATTCCTTGTTGAGGATGACATGGAAACCCTTGCAAATAAAAACATATTGTAAATTCAAATTTTAATTTCAAAATTTTTTTTTCGTAGGGTTGGTGTCTCACTTAGGCGCTCAAATCCTTTTCTACTGCAACCATGCTATTTGCACATCTTCATTTCCTGATTTAATTATCATGACATTGTGTACAATGAAAGCACGTTGTGGTATGTAACTGTCAGAAAATCAATCATTAAAGATAAGTTTGACAATTTTGCATGGTGATTCAATCGACACAGATTCAGATCTCAGGAAAACATTTTGGTGTACAAATTATACATATACAATGTAAGTAATTTAAACAGCGAAGAGATTTTCTAAAACCCTGAAGTTGATTTTTCCTTTATTACTTAATATTGAAATACACTGACTTTGCTATTCTGGTTTGTGTTGTAATCACTGATCATATTCATCCTTCAAAGAACCATATAGTAGAAATATTTGATCATATCGAAGTAGTGCCCATTGTTGGTCACTATGTCATTAGCCTAATACATAACATCTACTTTTTATCATCATAATCACATTAACTGGAAACCTAGGACTAAGTGTATTGACTAAGTTCGAAACTACTGCTACGCATGTATGATTTTCCAGAGATTCCGACGTCTACTAAAACAAGGAATATGACAAAACCGTTAATAAGTTCTGATCTTTATTTCTTGGCATTTAGCATTGAACACAAAGTAAAACTGTAATACACTGTTTTGGTGTATTGCTAAAAAAGTATCAAAAAAAAAAAAAAATACCGAACTCCAAGATAAATTCAAAAAGGATGAAATCTTTAAGAATTAAGAAAATAAAAAAATAGACTATATCGACAATAGAAACAAATAGGAAACAACGGCATATTCCTGACTTGGTACAGTCATTTCCTAAGCAATTGGTGGGTTAAACCTGGTTTTATAACTCGTTAATCCTCCCACCTGTATGACAATTGTTCTACATATTCTAGAGTTGCTCATAACTATTTAAATTATTGTTTAAGAGAAATACTGGTACAGCAAAATTTTGATTATTGTAATAACTTAACATAATGGCTTTGATGGTTGAAAGCGCACTCAGCCATTTTTATCAATATGTTGGATTAAGAATAGTCAATAAAGTCATATTTGTTTCATTGCAAGTAATACTCATTTACTGTACGCTAATTTCTGACGTCTTTTTGTTTTATGGGCACACTGGATCCCTGCATCTTTGACCTGACAATGTCATAAGGTTCTGCTAATATATTCCGATCATCTGTGTTTTATTTAACCCTTGATACAGTAATGTATTAACTTTATCATCTATCTAAGCTGCGATATTACGATAATCCTATTAAGATATTCATCCCTTTGATCAACGTACAAAAGACGTAAAAAACATCGTCTAAACAAAATGACAGAGAAAGATAACGATTATATTCAAGTGCATTGGGAATGCCATCAATTATTGTTGTGATGGCTTAAACATTGTTTTTTACTCAATTTTTGCTGATATTGAATACTCAAACTTGCTGTTATAACTTAATATAGAGAGAGGAATCCGATTAGAATTGACAGACGACTGAGAGAGATCATCATGGGTATTCAAGGTCGTTACACACCTCAATATGACCTCTAGCCATTATGCTTGTTATAAAATTAAATATCATGTGTACTGTGCATTTAATTTTTATTAAACCTTTTCACTATTTTGATTTGAGTGCTACCGATGAGTCTTATGTAGACGGAACGCGTGTATGGCGTATAAGCCTGGTCGGTTTCACAAAAAAACTTACGACTAAGATTGATCGTCAGTATACTGAATTGTTCATGACTTACGATCAATCTCAGTCGTAAGTTTTTTGTTCAACCGACTCCAGGTATTCTTGATGAGTTTTAGTAGGAGTATTAGTAGAAGTGGTAGCAGTAGAATTTTATTATAAGAAGTAGAAGTAGTAGTAGTAGAAGTAGTAGTGCTAGTAGTAGTACTTTAGTAGTAGTGCAAATTGTCGAGAAATCTTTTGATCAAATTTGTATCTAAGCTTTTCCAAACTTATCAATGTATATTTGCAATGAACGATCAGAAAAGTTTTAGTATTGTTTTTAGCGGTCTCAGGAAGTATTTTGATATTAAACTGATCCTTAGAGGCTAACATATTTTTCGCCAAGTATATCCACTGTTGACCCGAGAACGAATAAAATTTATATTTTTCAAAATTGTACATGTATACTTGTTATCTTGGAATTATTTGGTATTAACTGATATAAAGTATTACTAACTTCAATGATTCCTGCTATAAGATGCTTTATCAACTATTGCATTTTGATAACAAGAAGGCAGACATTACATCGGCGATTAAATCCACGATAACAATAGAAATGGCAGATTAATACTGAAGTGACATTCTCCGTTAAAAGAACTAACTGCCGTAGTTTAATGTTACAATAGTGGGATGTATAATATATTAACCTGGTCTATTTAAACTTTCATTGCTTCTATTTTTATTCTTATTGTCTGAAAAGTGTGTAAAAATACTGCTATACAATAAACATTCAATAAGCTATTGAAGGTTTACAGCTTGATGTTTCCTATTTTTTAAGAAATACTTTATTAACTGTTAAAAAAGTTTTGATATTAAACAAATGTGTTAGTTTTTTGTTTGTTTGTTGCCATGTTAGGTTAATTGAAATGAATTCAGAACACAGAGTCATTAATCCGTGCTTCTTTTCTGACCGATATATGATATCATACCCGATCTGATATAAGTCATTCTGCAAATTATGTGTTAAAATGAAACGGATATTGTCATTCCAGATTTCAAACTATTTTTCGTTTTTAATTAAAACTATCAAAAACATCAAAACCTTAAATTTTCAGAATTCAAATATCAGTTGTCTTTTGGGTAAACAACATATTGTTTAAAACTTAACAATTCATCGAAAAATATAATTCTAACAGATATGACCCAATTTTCATTTCATATAAAATATTTTCAAAACTGTGGATATCTAGTGTTATGTAAAATAGAGAGGCGAAAGATACCAAAGATACATTATTATTATATTCAGGCATATTCTACGAAAAAAACTTTTTTTTTGTAAAATCTGACTTAACATTAATTTTGTGTTTAATTATTATTTAGAATATTATTTGTTTTACTTCATCAATTAATAACAAATGCAATACATTATCATTCCTGTGTGTTTACGTCTGAGAATATACTTTTCGAACGTAAAAACTAGTATATACCAGATAGATTAATTTAACAATTATTTGAAACCTTTCAACAGGTCTATGTCATGTGTGTACCATATTTAACAGTAAATCTTAATATATTTAGAAACACATGCATTTGTCTAATTGGCAATCATACCACATCTTCATATTTTTATATTTGACAAGTGTTGTATTTTCCCTACAACTGGAGCACAAAAATACGATTCCGTGATATAAAGGTCGCGTTTAGACATAATACTCAGACAGTAAGTGTTACATAATCTGGTTCATTAGTATATATATGCACGATTTCATAATAAGATTGTGATAATATTTCCATCTTGAACAAGGTAAGATAGTTATAATGTTCACTGGTCAGTAGTAATTTTGCTCTATATTTCAAGAATGTTTAAACCTCATATATTTAACTTTGCTTTAATAGGTTGAAACCCTTTAATCTTCTTGAGAATGTCACAAGCAGTAGCTTTTATCTATCCCATATTTCAAAATGAGATCGTTTTGGGAATAATTTGAAATTGCCTCTGAATCTGTAATTAATTATAACTGCATTATAGAGAAAGTCAAATTCTTGTCCTTTTCCGGGCTGTTAGAATTTTTATAATTCTATTAATAATATATCGGTTAGGAGTTTCCATTTAAACATTGCATTCATGTACATTGACATGCTAATTAGTTTATAAAAACAACTCATCATTAAATCAATCATGCAAATAATTGTATATACTTAAATTGTTTTGATTGCTATCGATCGATTTTGACAGGTAACCTTTTGATACACATTCACTAATGAGCCTCCAAAAAGCGTTCGGTATTCAGTATTTGCAGGGTTCGGTTTGTTCAGGTTGAATTAACGTTAATTAATAAGGAAATTTCATGGGACTTTGGAAATTGTTCAGTATAAAGTGAAATTCGGTTTTATCAGGGTTCGATTTCCCCAGGTTTCAATGTATATGAAAAATGGGCATACAATTCAATATAAGTTTTACCTTTAGTTTGATGTATGGTATATTAAAAGGATGTTATTCTGAACATTAACAACAGTCAGTTTAAAGCATTTTTTAAAGCTATTGAAGGTTTCTTGATTGATATTTTATACTGTTAAAGAAAACCTCTGTTAACTTTTGTATTTATACAGAGCACATTTTATCATGATAATATACACGATATACGAAATGGTGACTCACTTCATGAGATGACAACATTTTTAATATTGGATGTATTTTTGTGACGGGGGATCAGAAGTTGTAAAAGTGTCATATATGGACAGAAATGTTTGGAACGCCAGCAGTTAAAGATTGATTTCTCTAATGAAAGTTCATTTGTCACATTTAGGTTCGTGTTATATATATAAAAACTCATCAAAGATAACAGGCTAATTATTTGTCACGCCAGTATTTTTACTTTTAGTTTCTTGTGTATAATTTGGAGTTTAGTATGACGTCCATTATCACTGAACTAGTATATATATTTGTTTAGGGGCCAGCTTAAGGACGCCTCCGGGTGCGGGAATTTCTCGCTGCATTGAAGACCTATTGGTGACCTTCTGTTGTTGTCTGTTCTGTGGTCGGGTTGTTGTCTTTTTGACACATTCCCCATTTCCATTCTCAATTTTATTTTTACATACGAATCAAAACGGTTGGAAGGCTTAATATAAAAATATGAAGTTGAAGAGCATTAAAAACCAACAATTCCGAAAGTTGTGCCAGATACAGTTCAATAGATCTAGGCGTTGTTGTGGGAACACCAAATGTTTCGAATAAACCAACGTTGCATGAGCAGTAAATTTACAATGATATTTCATGTCACAAAAAAGTGATGTCTACTGGCAGGTAATATAATATATATCGTAAAATAAAACCCAAAAAAAAAACTGTTATTTCACATCTAGAATTTCTTCCACGGGGGACCCGACGACAACAATTCAGTGTAACTAAATGCGTAAAAACTAATAACATAAAGTATAAAGAATACAAAATTTAAGAATACATTGTTAATTGTTCATGCATCAACCAGGAAACTTGCTATATTGCAATGAAAATATTAACTCTTTTATGCGTACTTCATACTTAGATATAGTAACAAGAAATATTAGGCTTTAACCTACAATCAAAGATATCCACAAGATAGAAAATATACTATGAGATCGCGATGGCGAGGACATTAAATAATGAAAATAGAAATAAGAAGATGTGGTATGAGTGCCAATGAGACAACTCTCCACCCAAGTCACAATGTGTAAAAGTAAACAATTATAGGTTAAAGTACGGCCTTCAACACGGAGCCTTGGCTCACACCGAACAGCAAGCTGTAAAGGGCCCCAAAATGAGATTTAGGACAGGTGCAAACAAATGCAGCGGGTTTAAACGTTTTTATAGGCGCAAACCTGCACCCTAACCTGAAATAGTAGTGTAACATTACAACATAGAAAGACACACTTTAAAATATCAATTGAAATGGTTTAACTCAATCAAAAAGACATATTAACAAAAACAAGTATACATACATTTTTTCTACATTGGCTAGAGGTATAGGGGGAGGGTTGAGATCTCAAAAAACATGTTTAACCCCGCCGCATTTTTGCGCCTGTCCCAAGTCAGGAGCCTCTGGCCTTTGTTAGTCTTGTATCATTTTAAATTTTAGTTTCCTGTGTATAATTTGGAGTTTAGTATGACGTCCATTATCACTGAACTAGTATACTTATTTGTTTAGGGGCCAGCTGAAGGACGCTTCTGGGTGCGGGAGTTTCTCGCTGCATTGAAGACCCATTGGTGGCCTTCTGCTGTTGTCTGCTCTATGGTCGGGTTGTTGTCTCTTTGACACATTCCCCATTTCCATTCTCAATTTTATACACTGAACGAATAAATTTGATCTATGATACAATATAAATACAATATTAGATAAAAAGAGGGGGGCAGTAAAACAATGTCAAAAAGACAACTATAACCTTGGACAAAATGGCATTTAATAAAATAACGTACACAGGTAAATATAAATATAATAATTTTGTTGTTAGGAGTACTGAGATATGTTTTACAAAATAGATAAATTTGTTGTTCATAGTACGAGAACAGCAGTGAAAATGTATCGTCATACTAAATACTTATCAAAGGTGGCACATATTAAAAATAGTGAGACAAGATACAACACAAGCTCATTTTAGAAATCAAAAAAGTTGTTTACGTTTTACAGTTATTCTACTACTCGAATCTGTCTTCCGACAAAATATACCTTATGTTTTCTGACTGTCTAAGTTTTATTAGCTTGTAAATATAAAGTAAATGACATATGAGGTCATATATGTAACACAAACCAGCATTTAAAGATAAAGAGATTGCACTTGATACGGCTGGAAAATGAAACTTTAGTGTTTGTCTATTACAAATGTCTCGTATTGCATTATCATGGTCTCGTTTCGAGCATGCTCAATGAGTGTCATAAATTGCATTGTAGCATGACCATGATGACAGCTTCAAAACGCAATTAACAAAACTGTAGTTTATCTTCTTTCAGAATAGCTATGAAGACACCTATAGTGACGTTGTTTGGTCTTCTGTTGATTAATTTCATTTCTGAGGCGTATGGATGTGTATGCCCTGACCATGAAAAATCAAAGTGGCATTATTTGTGTGATTCTGAATTTGGTAAGTTTAAAGAATTCAATTTTATGCATTTCTGATTTTTCACATAGGATGACAATCTTCATTTGCAAATGAAAATAATACTTTGTAAAACATGTAAAAAGTAAAATCACAAAAATACTGAACTCCGAGGAAAATTCAAAAAGGAAAGTCCCCAATCAAATGGCAAAATCAAAAGTTCAAACACATCAAACGAATGGATAACAACTGTCATATTCCTGACTTGGTACAGGCATTTTCTTATGTAGAAAATGGTGGATTGGACCTGGTTTTATAGCTAGGTAACTTTTTTCCGTAAGAAGCGCTTTTCCTGATTCATCAGGTACGTTCGAACCCAAATATGGAATTTGAAATACGAAGAAACATTAAGAGGTATATGACCAAAACAGCAATGCACTTATAATTTGATATAAATTTTCGTTAAATGTCAAACGAGAAACGAATCAAAGATATAGAATATAAAAAAATTCTAATTTGCAATCCAAGATAGAAATGATGAAGTTATTCAAAAGTCTTTTCTGCCCCCATGCATTTATGGCTTCCCATTTTCTACATAAGGAAATGGCTGTACCAATTCAGGAGTATGACAGTTGTTTTCCATTCGTTTGATATGTGTGAGCTTTTGAATTGCCATTTTATAAGGGACTTTCCGATTTTAATTTTCCTTGGAGTTCAGTATTTTTGTTATTTTACTTTTCATTCATATTTGGCACTACCATTATTGAATCTTTGTTTTAATGACTTACACCATCGTTATCGTTTTTGCCTTCTGTTTTGAATCCAGTATAACTAAATGTAGATACAACACGTGTCTTGAGTGCTTAGTTACAAGACTGATTACTTTGACGAGTTTCAGTTATTACATAAATAGGAAAAAAAGAGGTGTAGGGTAAATGTCAAGTTGACAACAACACACCGAAAAAGTTGACTAAAAGACATCCAGAACTCAAGTTTGATTTTTCACACAGAAAACCGGGTGTCTTTACAAGGATATATAAACTCTTGAGTACTTTGGAAGCTTTATGACCAAAAGGCACCATAAAATAATAGCCAAATCTACTTGATAAACTTTTCATTAGAGAGTTGGAACCTAGTTTCATATTGATTTTAAAAGTCACCAACGCAGAATTATGACAAGTATGTTATTATTCATGCAATGACTCAGAGCTGATGAATTTCTTGAAGACAAACATTTCATTTTTTGAAGATTTAGATTCGGATCGAAATTTATCTTGCTTGATAGGCTGAAATCTATACACATGGAAATCATAGGGAAGCAAAAGAGGCCTATTGACTTTGGGGATCAACAGGCAAGAGGTCAGTTCATTGTAACTGCATACAAAATGTTCTGGGGAACAGTAAGTTTCTGGATGGTAACGTTAGTTTCCTTTATAGGTTAAATGAAACATATTCTCTTATGTTCAACAATATAATTGACCTTGAGCCTCGAGACCTGGCGGGTTAGCAATGGTCAAGAAAACCCCTGTCCAATTTGTGTTAAGTGTTTGCCTTCTTATGTATATATTGGTTCTCTGAAAAAGGTATTGGTAACAATGTTAGTTTTCAGATACCTGACTTTGTATATTCCCTAGATCATACAGTCCTTGCTTAGGCGTTGTTTTTGGATAATAGTCAAGAATCCTATTGTAAATTGTAACATATTTATGCAGGTAAAATAGGCAATATTACATGTTTTTTTTCCGTCCAATCATTCTAGTATTTTGAACTAAAATGTATTCATCCAATAAATGTGCAGTTCGGGAAGCATCATTCGTTATGCCAGCTTCTCGTTTGTTTGAATATACTACACTTCATGTCGCTGCACACAGGAAACGTTTTGAACAAAATAATTTCATAGACTATCGTTTTTTTTATAAGCATTACGAGGAACTGTCAAAAGCAAGAAGGACTGTGGAGATCCTGAAGTTGTGTATAAGGTGGAAGTGAAAGATAATTTTTCAAAGGTAGTGTACACTGCGATATATAGTATTACTAAACGGTATGAGTTTTGTCCATCGTTGAATGACGTACGGTGACCTTAAACTATTTACATCCTCGTCATTTTATCTCTGTTGTATAATTGTCACTTTGGTAACCATTCCACATCTCCTAATTATTGAATTCAGAAGTCCATTATGAAACTACCAAAGATATTTCTTTACATGTTCACCAGTCATTGTTCTGTCCAATATCAATATTATTTTTTCAAAATGAATGTGTCAATTTCGACGTCATAGTATTTTTCTGTACTTAAGTGACACATTGTAATCATATTGTACATCAATCGATCAAATTAACATGATATTTCAGAGAATCAATAGTTTTTTTTTAATTTTTACAATGTAAGGGCTACATTATTGCTCTAACTGTGCCTCCTTTTTACTAAAACGTGATATGTAAATTCGTTATTGTAAAATATAGTGTCTTCTGACTCAATAATAGACGCATTAGAAAAGTGCGAAGCACACAATCAATAATAATAGAAAAAAAAACTATGTTCACAATATACAAAAGATAAACGCAAGGTCAGATATGATAACAAATCTTTTAAATACTGTAGACTGCATAGTTTAATGATGCTAATCATTTCCAAATGAATTTTAAAGATTATAATCTTAGTATGTCAACTGAATAATGTTAATCCCAAAGGTTCACAGTTTGATAAATTCAATACTTAAAAAATAATGTTCTCCAGCAGACTGTCCATATATAATATTAAATCTAACATCAATTGGGGAATCTTAAAGTTAAGTAAGTATACCCAACGATTAGATTTACTGATAAAAAAATTTCCAATCTTTAAAGTTATAGCACAGAATAATATTAAAAGTCTGTTTTCTGAATGTATTGATATACTGACCAAATTAGAAAGGTTTAGAATTAAAAGTTAACATATTATTGAAAGCTCTAATACGATGTAAATAAGATATTTCTGGAAAATTCAATATCTTTTTTCAGTGTTCACCATTTAATGTCAACAAAATGTAATCAAACGTAATGTCTTAGACCATTGCTACATATTTCGGTGGAGTGTTACATATTAATTTGTTATCACTACCAGATTAAAACAATATCAACATTTGTACTTGGAGAAATAAACTGCTAAACAATAAAAGATGCAATAGTTATCACTGATACTAATCTACCATAATTATTTGGCTGAAAAAACTTTGTACACACTAAATGCACATCTCATTAAGAACTATGAAAGTTGAAAATGCAAAAGAAAACACCAAAAGCAAATGAGGCATACAAAAGCATATCAAACAAATGCGATTAACACCCATTTTGTTAAAATAGAGATACTGGTGATAGGGTTTTTGGAGATATAGACCAATAAAATATGCAGCATTTGGTAGCAGGTCGATGATGAATAGTGATATCTGTTTAATTCCATTATTTGTATATTGTTTCTCTTTTTTTATTGTAAAGCTCCTGAAAATGGATAAAATAATCAAGATTCGTTCACTGGTCAATTCATGTGATCCGCGTCTTGAGATAGGATCTGAATACTTAATTTCAGGTAAGTATTTCAATTTCTCCTTTAAAAAATTCTAAGTTTTAACGCATTTTTATTATTTGCAAAACCAGTGTTTCTCGATGCGATAAAGATCAATTGGTGGCCTTGGGCTGGTTCCTGTTCGTTTGTCGGATTGTTGTCTCTTTGACACTTTCCTCCGTTTCCATTATCTTTACTATTTTTTTTTACAGAATTTGATTTGATTGCCCGTTGGAGACAGTAGAGTGCCTTCTCGTGCTTGATGTGTATGTTTTTATAAATTACATACTAATAACGTGTGTGTCCGAGCAAAAACTTCTCTATGTCCATGACTTAGGCATATTTATCGAAAACTCATATTTCATTATGAAATCTTCCAAAGTATGATTGCATACTGTTATTCAAAACTGTTTCCCAAAATTGATCTCCCTGAAGATCATAAACAAGAATTTTTGTTAATCAAATATGTAAATAAAGATTTTTATTTCATAAATATTGCCAGTATTCTTACTGATCGTGCTGTAAAAGAACAAATTCCTGGTTATTTCAATGATATGAGCTCCCTGTTATGTTCACCAAAAAACTGCACGGACATATATTTTTAGTTATAGCGATGTGTGTAAAGATGTAAATATCAGTGACAATACACCTACGTCATGAAATTACAGCAATTCTACATACATTTATGACCCCAGTTCCGATGTTATAACAAGAGATCTTAACATTGTTAAGGACCGAGAGTTGAAATCATTTCTTAGAAAAGGACCTAAATATCGTCATCAGTTAATGATAAATTGGAATGAGTGTCGTCACATCATCCACGATTCATTCAATACTTACTGTATAAAATCGAGAAAACGAGAAAAAGCTGACAAGAAAACCTTTTTTTTTTCAATTCAGTAAAGAAATTACTTGATATTCGGATTGAACATTTCAAAGAAAATTTGACTCCTAGCAACAACCATAATAGCCATATTTCTCGTATCAAACTAAAGCTAAATGAACTCGGCAAGGCATTTGTTTTTGTTCCGGCTGATAAGGCTGTTAAAAATATCATTATTGTCTGACGTAAATTTTATATTGAGGTTCTGCAAAAGGAAATCACAAATTCAACACGTTCAAGCAGACTAAATTTTCGGGAAATGACATCGTTATCAAACTTAGACTTTTTGCTGCCTCTTTACAAGCAGAACTTAATAACATGATAGTTCTAACTATAAGCTGGCTTCAAAAGCTGCAGGAACCTGACAATAAAGTTTTCAAATAAGGTCTACAAAAATAGTGGAATTTATTACTTTTGGAGTATCAATAATTCGTTTTAAGTACTTGATAAATTGCAAGCTCATTTTTGGTGCTTTCGAATCTGTCAAAGTTTTGATGTGTCTACCCTATATACCACTTTGCCTCATAATCTCTTTAAAAAACATCACATACCTAATCAAATGGACATTTAAAAAGTCAAAATGTGAATATATATATATATGTTCAAACGCATTTAAGTCATTTTTTAGTAACAACAAAACCTGACAATAAAGTTTTTAAATAAGGTCTATAGAAATAGTGCAATTTATTACTTTTGGAGTTTCAATAATTCGTTAGAAGTACTTGATAAATTGCAAACTCATATAGGTGCTTTCGAATCTGTCAAAGTTTCGATTTATCTACACTATATACCACTTTGCCTTATAATCTCATTAGAAAAATTCACATACATAATTAAAAGGGCATTTAAAAAGTCAATTGTGAATATATATGTTCAAACTCATTTGGGTCAATTTTTAGTTACAACACACAAAAGAAATATATCAATTGGATCTGCTTTGATATGATACATGCACTTGAATTTTTACTAGATAACATTTTTGTTCGCTATGTTATCGGAATTCCAAATGGATACTAACTATGCACCACTATTTGCAGACCTGTTTCTGTACTGTTACGAAACCAAATGAATGTCTAAAATCAGCAAAGACTCATCAAAACAACATCTGATACCCACACTTCATAACACTTTTAGATATTTGGATGATATTTTGGCTCCGAATGATGCCGACTTCAGTATATTAAATTTAGAGATTGATCATGTTGAATTTACTTTAAATAAAGCTAATACTAACAATGAACACTGCCCTTTCCTGAATCGTGATATCTATATGTATAACGGGAAGCTTTATCTATAAGAGATGATGTTTCATTTTCTATTGTTAATTATCAGTTATTTGATAAAAGAGGTTTTTTTATGGTTGTTGGTGAACAAAAAAGGTAAAATATGTTATTATAGCAACAATCAAGGTTATTATACAAAGCATCACTTCGACATTTGAACCTGATTTATAAAAATGACATTTCTCAGCCACGAAGAAATTCAAAGTAATGTCCATGTCTCTGCCTGCACTTCGCTGTTGTTTAAACAAAAAATAAAATCACTGTTTAAGCAAATTTAATGGACTTGTAAAAATACAGAAACAAACAAACAGAAATGCATAAAGTTATTATTTATTCATATTTCAGGCGTAGTAAGGGGAGGATTTTACTATACAGATAAATGCCAATTTAATCAAAAATGGCAGACTCTTTCAAAGACTCTCCAAGCAGAATTTGAAGCGGGAACTTATAATTCATGTTAGTCGCTATAAAGAAGACTTGTTTAGTGACTGTAAATTGCATCGACTTCTTATTGTAAATGCAAAATGAATATTTCACTTAAAATATGATTAATTGCAATTATGTTAATTAATTCCAGCAAAACGATATTCATTAATAGTAGTGCATAGCTGAATTTGTAGGATTGATGTCGTCGGGTTCATGTCTTGGTGAAATTTGATAAGGTATGACATGCTACTCCGATCATTTGGTTTACTAATATGTGGGATTAACACAACAGACAGCAGCCCAACACATTTATGAGGTATATAGGAGATAAAATGAGATAAAGACTATTTTGGAGATTGAGGCGGAAGATACCGAAGGGATATTCAAACTCATAAGACGATGACAAACGCCATGGTAAAAACGGAAACGATCAAAAGTTACACAACAGTATACAAAACACAACATACAAAACGTAAGACTTAGCAGCAAGAACCTCACAAAAACCTGGTTATGATTACATGTGTTACGGAAGGGTAAGCAGATCCATCCTGCTAAATACTAAGTACATGGCAACCGTCGTGATGCTCATGTAAGTAAACGATCGTTGATAAGACTTATTTGGTTATGTCACATTCGAGGAAAAGAGAATGGAAATGTGTATAACAATTTGAACATATCCGTTGTCATACGTGAAAAAGATATTCCATAATGATCAACCAACTCGTGATGGCGTCTGTAAAATGTTCGAAGGGGTGATTTCAACTTAACCACTTGGAACTCTTGGTTTGGTAGTTTCCTTGTAAGCAGCAAACCTCTATCAAGGAAATCATGATAGGAAATGCAACCTCTGGTATAACGTATCCCATGGGAGATGTACATTCCATATGCAGGAGCTTCTGGAATGTTGCTACATAGAAATGGAAAGTTTAAGATTAGGAAGCTAAAATTATCTTTTTTCACATAAATGTTTATTCTCAACCGACCCTTGTACATCTACTTCTACCAGTAAGCGACCACCAACAATAAACTAATTATTCAGTCAGTTTTGGATTCGCATGGAAACAATTGATAAGCAATTTAACTGTATCTGTTGTACTGTGGAATAATTATGTTCGTGGGTACCAGTTTTCATTGATTAAGGAAACATCGTATTTTCGTTGATATTGGATTTCGAAGTTGTACCAAAATTTGTTTACAAGCCTTAAGAAAATTTGCTTTTCGTTGAACATTTAAATACGTGGTCCACCTTCACCCACGACATCACAAAACAATTGGTATCCCACGAATAATGATGAATTCACAGTATCCCTTATCTCAAGATCGATGCGATAAGTATGTTCAACATTGTCGCAAACCTTTAAAATATTTAGTTAAAGTAAATCATCTTTATAGCGGGATGTGAAGTTAAAGATTAATGCTAGCTTCTTTTCATTCCCCATAAGAAACTCCTGTATGAATTATGCCTCAAATGAATAAAAGAAAAAGTCGGCTATAAGAAGAGCATAGTTGGTTCCAATAGGAATGCCGACTTTGTGTTTAAAAGCACGTCCCCTAAACGTAACAAATATCATGTCAATCAGGAAAGCAAGCATTATAATAATGGCAGTGTCAGAGTATTTTTTGTTTCAATCAGATTAATCGTTACAAAGTATTATTTGTCCTTTTCCAAAAAGAAATTTGTTTAAACGATGGCTATTCTGTTTTATGAGACAAAGTAAGACCACTTCTTTCAATATGTCTTTAAGTATTGAATTAAGAATACTCCTATAAAGGGTAGAAAAATCAGATGTTTTTATACTATTGTAACAGAAAAAGGACTTCGATTATATGTGTTCAAACAGGTCTTTGAAATGTTTAAATGTCCACATCTGATTCACGCCGTCACTAGATAATTTCTCAATTACTCTTAAGCTCGGCTTCGATGGCTGATAGAATTGATGTTAATAATTTGATAGAAGTTTCGTGAAGTACTTGGAAGGTTTTGAATGAATTCTGCTTCATATCAATACAACAACAAGTCGGCCAGTACAGATGTACATTTGATACAAATATGTAGTCAAAAAGTATTGTTGGCAGCATTTTCTAACGCGATAACTTATATTCCAATCCGTCGTATCTTAAACCACATTAACGAATAAAAAAGATAAAAGATATCATAGAAGCAATTAAAAATAACAAATTGAAGAAGAATTGCCTACACTATGACCACAACAACACCCAAATAATATTCCACACACAAAAAAATAAACCCATTCAATTAAATATTGAGAACCAATAGCCCTCAATCAAAACCGGAAACGGGTGTGGTAGGAAAGGGTTAGCAGTTTGTTATTCTGCATAACTGATTTGATCGGTTTTAAAATGATGGAAAACATAATGATGAAAAAATATAATGAAAAAAAAAAGTACCAGAATTTCATACTCATTTAAGGATGTTCGCTCCTTGGTTTCAAAATAACAAGCTTTTTAAAAGAATGTATTGAATTGATAGTATACAAATAAAGGAACTTAAAAAGCAGAAAAAAATTGAGAATTGGCGGGAAATGATTCTCTCTAGATTGTTCATACATTTTACAGTGGCTTCTTTTTTCTTTCAAAAACTATGAAAAATAACAAGGATTTTATAAGATTTCAAAAATGGTTTATTGAACTATATGTTAAAAAATTATGAAAATAAAAGAAGGGGTTAGCGGGCAAAATTTCTATTAGCACTGTATGGATAAAACTAGAGGATTCCGGATACCTGACAAAGAATTGAATACAACAGTAACAAACATCCTTAAACGTTTGTCGTTTCTCCAATTATTCGTCTTTAACATCGGATGTTAATATATTGGTCAATATCGAACAATATGTAACTGTTCAAATTCACCAAATATATATATATATATATCATACGAGTGTTCATATCGTTAGCGGTAATGTGGCCATCATTCACGAACAATAGGTTTAGAAATTCTTTACTCTATCACTTTAATCTTAAATTTTCGTGGAAAGATTTCCAAGAAACTATGGTTCAAACTTTCTTAAGCAATATTTACAGTTAATTTTTGTTATTATTTTAAGGTCCCTCCTGGTCATATAGTTCCTCGAATATTTGTGCATTCTTTGCTTTTCAAAGTTTCGGTTTTGAGCGCTCCCGGAGTATGCTAATTGAAACGATCTTCTTGGATGCACTAACATAATAAGTGATATTTTCATTTGTATGCTTAATGAACCAAAATATTGTTCCCCATTTAAAATCCATTTGACGACTTTTCGAAAAAGATATGTTAAAAAGAGTGAAAGCCTGATAAATGAGCTTCAAATACATTCAAAAATAGTGTAATGTACAATGTAAACAAAGCTATAAAGTACTGTAACGATTACTATGTACAGACTCAAAATTAAAACGTGCTGTTACCTTGAACACGATCTAAACTTAAAGACATATATAATAAATTTCACTTAGTACCAATTAAGATCTTATGTGTTTGATGTAAATATTACATCGACGCCTTACTTAGCCAAATTCGAAATGCTCAAACTGTTATTACGACTTATTTATGAGTAAATGACGAAAAGAAAACCCTTAAGTTGAAAATGAACATCTCCAAGCGTAAATTAAAATTCAGTTTCCTACTATATACTGAGTACTCATATTGTGAATTATCCATTTATTTGTAGCAACATCCCAGTTGCGCTAGTGCTTGCATATGGGGTAGGTCCATTTTGTTACATCTGATGATCCGTTTATTTGGCAATCGTCATGGCAGTCAGCAGGATTTAAGAACCACTGTTGTTCGACCTGCTAGTCAAATGCGTTTTGTTAAAATATACTTTTTTACTTTTATGGTCTTTTGGAAAATGTTGTTTGTGCTGTATTTAGACCCCTCTTCCAAGAAATTAGTTTTGCATGCACACGTATAAAAATTGCGGTTTTTATCCAACGCAATCATAGGTTTGAACGTTGTTTTCAATTTAGACTTGTTTATATATATATATATATAAAACCAGTCTAAAAGGGTACAACATCACCAAAAAATGACAATAAACGAACAAATGTAACTATAAATATTTCGGATAACAGATATCCTTCATCAGTATGAGCACGATGTAAAATGAATCAGATCAAACTATTTTGATCATTAAACTATAGCAATCTTGATTTCCATACAATAAAAAAAGTGAAACAGTTTTACCCGAACATCATATGTAGAGACGCTAATAAATTTTAAAATTCCAAAAAACGACTCAAAGACATGCCTTAAATGAAAATAGTAATTAGAGATATGAACTGGCACAACTCTAAAATTCCAAAATGACGTCAGTTCAGATGTTACAACAACTGTGTGTAAATTCATTCCCAAAAACAGCACTGATCGATATAAGCTGGTAAAATATGTCAAACAGAGGCTGCGTATTTATCATCCCAAATAAATAGCATTTTTATAATGATAAGAAAATATAATAAAAAATTTGGCTAAGGTTAAATAATTGGACGTGGATGCGTACTTGTACATCCCTCCCAAATGAAAAGAACCCTGGTATTTAAACTAGGAAAATTCCAAAAGAATCCTTAAAACTTTACGAGTCAAGTAAGGAAGCCGGAGTAACTGGAAACAAATGATGTCAGGAAAATGAGTGATGGTAGGGAAAATGAGTGACTCATTCTATGGTTTTTCATTTATGCCCTCTGGGGAAACTGTCCTTAGCTTTCTTATCCAAAACCTTTCCCGAGCAAGTCTTTTGGCCCTTGACCAACCCTCGTTGTGGTCAATGATTGTGATTGTAAGGTTTTTGAGATCAGCTTGGGCGTGCCCAGGTGATCTCAAATGACGACTTACGGGGAGGTCGGGCTTGCAGGTGTAGTCACTTCGATGACCATTCATTCGTTTGTTGAATGGCTGTTCTGTCTCGCCAATATATTGCATGCTACCTATTTGTTGGCAAGTCAGACATCGTCTGTTACCACACGACTTGCACCATCCTGCAGTTGAACAGCTTTTATTAGAGGAGACGTCAGCTCTCACAAATAAGTCTTTCAGACTTGCTGGTCTCCGAAAAGCTAAGACAGGAGGATTGGGAAAGATCTTGGACAATTGTGGGTGCTTGGCAATAGTTTGCCAATTGGCACGGATGAAACGTGAAAGGTTAGTAAAGGCGGGATTGTATGTTAAAACAAACGGAACTATTTTGCTGCGCCTATTCTGTTTGTACTGTAATAGGTCATTGCAGCTGTTGTTATTAGCACGCGCAAACCCCTTATCTATGTCCAATTTCTTATAACCTCGTTTGGTCAAAAAACCGCGAAGTTCCTGTAACCGTTTAGTGACAGCCTCCTCAGAGGAGCAAATCCGCTTTACTCTGAAAGCTTGACTGTACGGGATACTTTTTGTACAGTGTTTGGGGTGACAGCTTTTGGGAGAAAGGTACTGATGTTTATCTGTAGGTTTACAGTAGAGATCTGTTGATATGACACCGTCCTTAATAGATGTAGTAGTGTCTAAGAAAGATATTTTGGAGTCGGAAATTTCATATGTAAATTTAATTGACTGGTGTGTGTTGTTTGCATGTCTGATAAAATCATCCAATTTTTGTTGGGATTCAATCCATTTCATGTCAACATCATCGATGAAACGGAACCAAGACAGAGGTTTGGATAAAGATGTTGAAACAATTTCTTTCTCTAATTTTCCCATGAAAATATTGGCGTATGACGGTGCCATTTTTGTCCCCATCGCTGTCCCGTTTATCTGAAGGTAATGTTCACCATTAAAGGTGAAATTGTTGCATTTCAGAACCAGAGTGAGCAGCTGGACTAAACATTCGGTGGGTGGTTCTAAGGTGTTGCGAGAGTCCCATATTTCCTTACACGATTGTATTCCGTCATCATGAGGTATGTTGGTATACAATGACGTGACATCTAAAGTGACAAGGAGGGTTTCCGGAGGAAGAGGGTTCATGGATTCCATTTTACGAACATCAGAACCTTTCTCCCCAAAGCTGTCACCCCAAACACTGTACAAAAAGTATCCCGTACAGTCAAGCTCTCAGAGTAAAGCGGATTTGCTCCTCTGAGGAGGCTGTCACAAAACGGTTACAGGAACTTCGCGGTTTTTTGACCAAACGAGGTTATAAGAAATTGGACATAGATAAGGGGTTGCGCGTGCTAATAACAACAGCCGCAATGACCTATTACAGTACAAACAGAATAGGCGCAGCAAAATAGTTCCGTTTGTTTTAACATACAATCCCGCCTTTACTAACCTTTCACGTTTGATCCGTGCCAATCGGCAAACTATTGCCAAGCACCCACAATTGTCCAAGATCTTTCCCAATCCTCCTGTCTTAGCTTTTCGGAGACCAGCAAGTCTGAAAGACTTATTTGTGAGAGCTGACGTCTCCTCTAATAAAAGCTGTTCAACTGCAGGATGGTGCAAGTCGTGTGGTAACAGACGATGTCTGACTTGCCAACAAATACAGAATACTCAAACATTTACTTGCCACTCCACTGGGTCTGTGTACACTATATTTTGTAATGTAACTTGCAAAACACAGAATGTGTTGTATACCTTCTTCAGTGTCGATGTGGCATGCAGTATATTGGCGAGACAGAACAGCCATTCAACAAACGAATGAATGGTCATCGAAGTGACTACACCTGCAAGCCCGACCTCCCCGTAAGTCGTCATTTGAGATCACCTGGGCACGCCCAAGCTGATCTCAAAAACCTTACAATCACAATCATAGACCACAACGAGGGTTGGTCAAGGGCCGAAAGACTTGCTCGGGAAAGGTTTTGGATAAGAAAGCTAAGGACAGATTCCCCAGAGGGCATAAATGAAAAACCATAGAATGAGTCACTCATTTTCCCTACCATCACTCATTTTCCTGACATCATTTGTTTCCAGTTACTCCGGCTTCCTTACTTGACTCGTAAAGTTTTAAGGATTGTTTTGGAATTTTACTAGTCTAAATACCAGGGTTCTTTTCATTTGGGAGGGATGTACAAGTACGCATCCACGTCCAATTATTTAACCTTAGCCAAATTTTACTATTATATTTTCTTATCATTATAAAAATGCTATTTATTTGGAATGATAAATACGCAGCCTCTGTTTGACATATTTTACCAGCTTATATCGATCAGTGCTGTTTTTTGGGAATGAATTTACACACAGTTGTTGTAACATCTTAACTAACGTCATTTTGGAATTTTACAGTTGTTATGATATTGTAACTATCATATTTATTTAATTGGCCTATGTTGTTTTGTATGGCCTATTATATACATTGTGTACAAAATTATACACATTGTGTTACAACTATGCAGTTTAGAAATCACTGGAACAACCATTGATACTCATGGAATGATTAGAACTTTCTATTTCACTTACATAACGTTTCCAGAATGATCATAACAAAAGATGCGTAATTTTAATTTCTAGCGTTGTCTAGAAGTTTCCATTTGAGTATATATAAGTATGCAGACCCTAAAGACATGGACATAGATAGACTTAGACATCGAAAGACATCAACATTCTCAGCAGTTGGATTGACATTTTTATTTACAAACTACATCATACTAGATTGTGACCTATTGGATATAATATTCTGTGGATTCCGAGAAGATTTCCGGATAAAGAAAAGATAAAAGATTGGACATATATTTTGACAGTTAAGTTGACATTTATTTTTGTGTAATACTTCTTGTAAACTTGTGTATAATAAATCTTGTTAAATTTTATTATTGATTTGTGTCTTTTGTTGGCTACAATCAAAAGTCGATTTTTCTGTACATAACAGAAATTGGGGGCTCGTCCGGGATAACGTTAATATCTTATTAAATATTTGTTCAGTATTTTTATTAGAACTAGCCAACAAAATTCTACAAAATGGCATTTGATGCCGGTAAATTTTTGAAAACGCTAGACCTGGAGGGGTTTGATAAACTTAAAACAGAAGAATTAGTGTTGCTTGCTAAACATCTACAAATAGATTTTAGAGTATCTATGAGAAAACAAATTATAAAAAATTTGGTAATAGACAAATTAATTGATGCAGAAATTTTTGGTGAAGAGGCTCTTGAACTTAAGGTCGAAAATGTTGATGCTATCAAATTAAAACAGCTTGAGTTAGAACATGAATTTAGATTAAAACAATTAGAAAAGGAAGACGAATTTAAATTAAAACAATTGGAAAAGAAGAAAAGAAGAAAAAATGAAGGCAGAACTTGAAATGAAGGAAAGGTTAGAGATGGAGAAAATAAAATTGAAATGGTCAAAGGAGAAAGTAACACTAATGTACAGTCAAAATCAGAACATTTTGATGCAGCAAAAATATACGTTTGGTTTCCAGATTTTGTGAAAAACAGTCGATAAATATTTTCCACAGTTTGAGAAAATTGCTCATAATTGAAATGGCCGAAGCCTTTTGGACTACAATGCTGCAAAGTGTTTTTGAGGGCAAGGCCGCTGAAATTTACTCAGCACTTTCATCCGAACGAAGTTCTGATTATGACACGGTTAAAAGGAAGTTTTGAAAGCTTATGAGCTAGTGCCAGAAGCATATAGACAGAAGTTTAGATCTTATAAAAGTTTGATTCACAAACCTATGTTGAATTTGCTAGAGAAAAGAAGACCTGTTTGATAAATGGCTTACGTCAAAGAAAATAGATAACAATTTTAAGAACCTAAGACAACTGATGTTATTAGAAGAGTTCAAGCAATGTGTTCATTTAGACTTAAAAACACATTTAGATGACAAAACTGTTGAGACATTACAAGATGCAGCTGTTATTTCCGATAATTATACCCTTTCACATAAAAGAAGTTTCAAAGGTCAAAATGTTAATACTTCGAGTGGAAATTACAAGAATCAAAGCACTGAGCGTACTGATAGTAAGCCTGTTGCACAGAATAAGAGTCAGTCTAGTTATTATATGTCTAGTCCGAAATTTTATACTTTTGAGAAGTCACTGACTTGTGCTTATTGTAAGAAGAATGGTCACCTGACGGCTGATTGCTTCAGACTCCAGAAGAAGAATGAAAGAGATAATAAGCCCAAGACCAGTGCTTGTACGACACCCCGTGTTACCAATACGTTTGAATGTCCTGCGAGTCAGGCTTTTAAGTCCAGTTTTTGTGATTACATGGAGGATTATAAACCTTTTATGTCTGATGGGTTTGTTTCTATTGTTGATAATACTACTCCTCAGCCTATTAAGATTTTACGGGACACTGGAGCTTCTCAGTCTTTATTGTTAGAAGGTGTGTTGCCTTTGTCCGAGGAGACTTCTGTTGGTTACAAGGTGTGGAGTTAGGTTGTATAGATGTTCCCCTCCATCGTATTTATCTAAAGTCAGATTTGATAACTGGACCAGTTGTTGTGGGTGTTCGTCCTAATCTCCCTGTTGAGGGTGTTTCATTATTGCTAGGAAATGATCTAGCTAGGAACAAAGTGGTTGCTGAACCAATTGTTACCAGTGAACCGGTGGTGGATGTTAAATCACCTGAAGATGATGCTGAACTGTGTCGTTACTAGGGCGATGGCTAGAAAACAACAAAATGAGGATTTGCAAGAAGACCAGTTAGATTACATGGACCTTTCTGACACCTTTCTAGCCGACATTGAAGGTCCCGGTAGCTCAGAGAAGGCCGTCATAAGACCACCTAGTATTAGCAAGAATGTAATTATGCCTTGGCCAGACGTAAACAGCCATTCATTAGACCGATGGAAATTTGCCGAAGAACAAAGTAAAGACCCTGGGGTTCTTCAGCTCAGCAAGAGGGCTCAACCACAGGAGGAAGCAGACAAAGTGGCCGAATGCTATTACCATCAAGACGGCATTTTAATGAGAAAGTGGAGGCCCCCTGATGCTACCCCAGAGGAGGAATGGAGAGTGGTATACCAAGTGGTGGTGCCTAAAGTCTATAGGCAAGACATTATTGTACTTGCCCATGACACCCCCTTGGCTGGACACTTAGGTATAAGGAAGACATGCCTTAAGATCTTGCAGCATTTCTACTGGTCAAGACTTAGAAATGATGTCGCAGAATATTGTAAATCATGCCACATATGCCAGGATGTTGGTAAGCCTAACCAGAAAATACCACCAGCACCACTTCTGCCTATTCCAGCCTTTGAAGAACATTTCAGCCGAGTACTCATTGATTGCGTTGGACCTTTACCGAAGACCAAGACCGAAATGCGTATTTATTGACAATCATGTGTACCTCCACTCGCTTTCCAGAGGCTATTCCGTTAAGGAATATCAAGACACCTACTATTGTCAAAGCTCTGATAAAATTTTTCACGCTAGTAGGACTTCCAAAGTCTATACAGTCCGACCAGGGTTCAAATTTCATGTCAGGTTTATTTCAGCAAGTCGTGTACCAGTTAGGGATTGCTCAGTATAGATCAAGTGCTTATCATCCAGAATCTCAAGGTGCCTTAGAACGTTTTCATCAAACATTGAAGAACATGATCAGAATTTTTGTCTTCAATTTGACAGGGATTGGGATGATGGTGTTCACTTTTTACTTTTTGCGGTCCGAGAGTCTGTTCAAGAATCCCTTGGTTTTAGTCCCTTTGAGATGGTATTTGGTCACACTGTAAGGGGACCTTTAAGATTGATTAAGGAAAATGGCTTACTGAACAGACTGACTTGAATCTTCTAGACTATGTATCTACATTTAAAGAAAAATTGTATGCTGCTTGTCAAATTGCTCAGAACAATTTAAAACTGTTCAGAATAAGATGAAAATATGGTATGACAAAGATGCCAGGAACAGATTTTTGAGCCTGGTGATAAGGTACTTGTATTTTGCCAGTCCCTGGACATCCATTACAAGCTAAATATTGTGGTCCTTATACCATACAGAGTAAAGTTAATGATTTGAATTATATTGTAAAACACCAGGTCGGCGTAAACAAAATAGAGTGTGTCACATTAATATGTTAAAACCATATTTTGAGCGTACTAATGAAGGTGAGAGTAAACCAGTTGCCACTTTAGCCATGGTTAAATTGGAGAACAATCATGACAAACCAGATATAATTGAACCTACTTTTAGTTTTTTGATGCTTCTCCAATTAAGCAACATCCTTACCGGCTCAATCCACTCAAACTTGAATTTATGAGACAAGAAATTAAATATATGCTTGACAATGATATTATTGAGCCGAGTAACAGTGAATGGAGCTCTCCTTGTCTGCTTGTGCCCAAACCAGATAAAACCTTTCGTTTCGTAACTGATTTCAGGAAAGTAAATTCTGTTTCAAAATCTGATTCCTATCCGATTCCAAGGATAGACGATTGCATTGATAATATTGGAAAAGCAAAATTTGTGAGCAAATTTGATTTATTGAAAGGTTACTGGCAAGTCCCATTGACACAGAGAGCTCGAGAAATATCAGCTTTTGTCACACCAGACGGCTTATTTCAATATACTGTAATGCCGTTTGGCATGAAAAGTGCTCCAGCTACATTTCAAAGAATGATCAATAATGTTATAAAAGATTTAGACTGTTGTTATGCTTATATTGATGATCTTATTGTATGTAGTGATAGCTGGGAAGAGCATTTAACACATTTATATGATACTTTTGATAGATTGTCACAATCAAATTTGACTGTAAATCTTGGTAAAAGTGAATTTTGCCAGGCCATTGTTGATTATTTAGGGCATACAGTTGGTCAAAGTCAAGTGAAACCTATTACGGCTAAAGTGGATGCAATTACCAAATTTCCTCCTCCTACAAATAAAAACAACTTATGAGATATATAGGCATGATCGGAATTTACAGGAAATTCTGTTCAAATTTTGCGACTGTTGTTTAACCATTGACTCATCTTTTACGGAAAGTTTCTAAATTCATCTGGAGTGAAAATTGTCAAAATGCTTTTAAAATAGCAAATCACTTTTAATTAATAATCCAGTTCTGATCACTCCAGACTTTGAAAAACAATTCAAACTTGCCGTTGATGCAAGCGATGTAGGAGTTGGAGCTGTTTTATATCAAGAGACAGATGATAATGTTGAAAACCTATATCATATTTTTCTAAGAAATTAGATAAACATCAGAAAAATTATTCAACTATTGAAAAAGAGTCTTTTGCACTATTGTCTGCACTTCAACATTTTGATGTATATTTAAATCCCACTGTGCATCCTATTCTTGTTTATACTGATCATAAATCCTCTCACCTTCATACATAAAATGAGAAACAAGAACCAGAGATTGACTAGGTGGAGTTTATTGTTACAGGAATATGATGTTATTGTAAAACATATTAAAGGTAAAGATTATGTAATAGCAGATGCTTTATCTAGAACTTATTAAAACACTGTGTATATACTATGTATTTTGTACATATTATTCATGAAAAGTTTTGTTACACTCAAACTTTTTTAAGGGGAGGTGTTATGATATTGTAACTATCATTTTTATTTAATTGGCCTATTTTGTTTTGTATGGCCTATTATATACATTGTGTACAAAATTATTTACATTGTGTTACAACTATGCAGTTTAGAAATCACTGGAACAATCATTGATACTCATGGAATGATTAGAACTTTCTATTTCACTTACATAACGTTTCCAGAATGATCATAACAAAAGATGCGTAATTTTAATTTCTAGCGTTGTCTAGAAGTTTCCATTTAAGTATATATAAGTATGCAGACCCTAAAGACATGGACATAGATAGACTTAGACATCGAAAGACATCAACATTCTCAGCAGTTGGATTGACATTTTATTTACAAACTACATCATACTAGATTGTGACCTATTGGATATAATATTCTGTGGATTCCGAGAAGATTTCCGGATAAAGAAAAGATAAAAGATTGGACATATATTTTGACAGTTAAGTTGACATTTATTTTGTGTAATACTTCTTGTAAACTTGTGTATAATAAATCTTGTTAAATTTTATTATTGATTTGTGTCTTTTGTTGGCTACAATCAAAGTCGATTTTCTGTTCATAACAGAAATTGGGGGCTCGTCCGGGATAACGTTAATATCTTATTAAATATTTGTTCAGTATTTTTATTAGAACTAGCCAACAAAATTCTACAAAATGGCATTTGATGCCGGTAAATTTTTGAAAACGCTAGACCTGGAGGGGTTTGATAAACTTAAAAAGAAGAATTAGTGTTGCTTGCTAAACATCTACAAATAGATTTTAGAGTATCTATGAGAAAACAAATTATAAAAAATTTGGTAATAGACAAATTAATTGATGCAGAAATTTTTGGTGAAGAGGCTCTTGAACTTAAGGTCGAAAATGTTGATGCTATCAAATTAAAACAGCTTGAGTTAGAACATGAATTTAGATTAAAACAATTAGAAAAGGAAGACGAATTTAAATTAAAACAATTGGAAAAAGAAAAAGAAGAAAAGAAGGCAGAACTTGAAATGAAGGAAAGGTTAGAGATGGAGAAAATAAAAATTGAAATGGTCAAAGGAGAAAGTAACACTAATGTACAGTCAAAATCAGAACATTTTGATGCAGCAAAAAATATACGTTTGGTTTCCAGATTTTGTGAAAAAACAGTCGATAAATATTTTCCACAGTTTGAGAAAATTGCTCATAATTGAAATGGCCGAAGCCTTTTTGGACTACAATGCTGCAAAGTGTTTTTGAGGGCAAGGCCGCTGAAATTTACTCAGCACTTTCATCCGAACGAAGTTCTGATTATGACACGGTTAAAAAGGAAGTTTTGAAAGCTTATGAGCTAGTGCCAGAAGCATATAGACAGAAGTTTAGATCTTATAAAAAGTTTGATTCACAAACCTATGTTGAATTTGCTAGAGAAAAAGAAGACCTGTTTGATAAATGGCTTACGTCAAAGAAAATAGATAACAATTTTAAGAACCTAAGACAACTGATGTTATTAGAAGAGTTCAAGCAATGTGTTCATTTAGACTTAAAAACACATTTAGATGACAAAACTGTTGAGACATTACAAGATGCAGCTGTTATTTCCGATAATTATACCCTTTCACATAAAAGAAGTTTCAAAGGTCAAAATGTTAATACTTCGAGTGGAAATTACAAGAATCAAAGCACTGAGCGTACTGATAGTAAGCCTGTTGCACAGAATAAGAGTCAGTCTAGTTATTATATGTCTAGTCCGAAATTTGATACTTTTGAGAAGTCACTGACTTGTGCTTATTGTAAGAAGAATGGTCACCTGATGGCTGATTGCTTCAGACTCCAGAAGAAGAATGAAAGAGATAATAAGCCCAAGACCAGTGCTTGTACGACACCCCATGTTACCAATACGTTTGAATGTCCTGCGAGTCAGCCTTTTAAGTCCAGTTTTTGTGATTACATGGAGGATTATAAACCTTTTATGTCTGATGGGTTTGTTTCTATTGTTGATAATACTACTCCTCAGCCTATTAAGATTTTACGGGACGCTGGAGCTTCTCAGTCTTTATTGTTAGAAGGTGTGTTGCCTTTGTCCGAGGAGACTTCTGTTGGTTACAAGGTGTGGAGTTAGGTTGTATAGATGTTCCCCTCCATCGTATTTATCTAAAGTCAGATTTGATAACTGGACCAGTTGTTGTGGGTGTTCGTCCTAATCTCCCTGTTGAGGGTGTTTCATTATTGCTAGGAAATGATCTAGCTAGGAACAAAGTGGTTGCTGAACCAATTGTTACCAGTGAACCGGTGGTGGATGTTAAATCACCTGAAGATGATGCTGAACTGTGTCGTTACTAGGGCGATGGCTAGAAAACAACAAAATGAGGATTTGCAAGAAGACCAGTTAGATTACATGGACCTTTCTGACACCTTTCTAGCCGACATTGAAGGTCCCGGTAGCTCAGAGAAGGCCGTCATAAGACCACCCAGTATTAGCAAGAATGTAATTATGCCTTGGCCAGACGTAAACAGCCATTCATTAGACCAATGGAAATTTGCCGAAGAACAAAGTAAAGACCCTGGGGTTCTTCAGCTCAGCAAGAGGGCTCAACCACAGGAGGAAGCAGACAAAGTGGCCGAATGCTATTACCATCAAGACGGCATTTTAATGAGAAAGTGGAGGCCCCCTGATGCTACCCCAGAGGAGGAATGGAGAGTGGTATACCAAGTGGTGGTGCCTAAAGTCTATAGGCAAGACATTATTGTACTTGCCCATGACACCCCCTTGGCTGGACACTTAGGTATAAGGAAGACATGCCTTAAGATCTTGCAGCATTTCTACTGGTCAAGACTTAGAAATGATGTCGCAGAATATTGTAAATCATGCCACATATGCCAGGTTGTTGGTAAGCCTAACCAGAAAATACCACCAGCACCACTTCTGCCTATTCCAGCCTTTGAAGAACATTTCAGCCGAGTACTCATTGATTGCGTTGGACCTTTACCGAAGACCAAGACCGGAAATGCGTATTTATTGACAATCATGTGTACCTCCACTCGCTTTCCAGAGGCTATTCCGTTAAGGAATATCAAGACACCTACTATTGTCAAAGCTCTGATAAAATTTTTCACGCTAGTAGGACTTCCAAAGTCTATACAGTCCGACCAGGGTTCAAATTTCATGTCAGGTTTATTTCAGCAAGTCGTGTACCAGTTAGGGATTGCTCAGTATAGATCAAGTGCTTATCATCCAGAATCTCAAGGTGCCTTAGAACGTTTTCATCAAACATTGAAGAACATGATCAGAATTTTTTGTCTTCAATTTGACAGGGATTGGGATGATGGTGTTCACTTTTTACTTTTTGCGGTCCGAGAGTCTGTTCAAGAATCCCTTGGTTTTAGTCCCTTTGAGATGGTATTTGGTCACACTGTAAGGGGACCTTTAAGATTGATTAAGGAAAAATGGCTTACTGAACAGACTGACTTGAATCTTCTAGACTATGTATCTACATTTAAAGAAAAATTGTATGCTGCTAGTCAAATTGCTCAGAACAATTTAAAAACTGTTCAGAATAAGATGAAAATATGGTATGACAAAGATGCCAGGAACAGATTTTTTGAGCCTGGTGATAAGGTACTTGTATTTTTGCCAGTCCCTGGACATCCATTACAAGCTAAATATTGTGGTCCTTATACCATACAGAGTAAAGTTAATGATTTGAATTATATTGTAAAAACACCAGGTCGGCGTAAACAAAATAGAGTGTGTCACATTAATATGTTAAAACCATATTTTGAGCGTACTAATGAAGGTGAGAGTAAACCAGTTGCCACTTTAGCCATGGTTAAATTGGAGAACAATCATGACAAACCAGATATAATTGAACCTACTTTTAGTTTTTTGATGCTTCTCCAATTAAGCAACATCCTTACCGGCTCAATCCACTCAAACTTGAATTTATGAGACAAGAAATTAAATATATGCTTGACAATGATATTATTGAGCCGAGTAACAGTGAATGGAGCTCTCCTTGTCTGCTTGTGCCCAAACCAGATAAAACCTTTCGTTTCGTAACTGATTTCAGGAAAGTAAATTCTGTTTCAAAATCTGATTCCTATCCGATTCCAAGGATAGACGATTGCATTGATAATATTGGAAAAGCAAAATTTGTGAGCAAATTTGATTTATTGAAAGGTTACTGGCAAGTCCCATTGACACAGAGAGCTCGAGAAATATCAGCTTTTGTCACACCAGACGGCTTATTTCAATATACTGTAATGCCGTTTGGCATGAAAAGTGCTCCAGCTACATTTCAAAGAATGATCAATAATGTTATAAAAGATTTAGACTGTTGTTATGCTTATATTGATGATCTTATTGTATGTAGTGATAGCTGGGAAGAGCATTTAACACATTTATATGATACTTTTGATAGATTGTCACAATCAAATTTGACTGTAAATCTTGGTAAAAGTGAATTTTGCCAGGCCATTGTTGATTATTTAGGGCATACAGTTGGTCAAAGTCAAGTGAAACCTATTACGGCTAAAGTGGATGCAATTACCAAATTTCCTCCTCCTACAAATAAAAAACAACTTATGAGATATATAGGCATGATCGGATTTTACAGGAAATTCTGTTCAAATTTTGCGACTGTTGTTTAACCATTGACTCATCTTTTACGGAAAGTTTCTAAATTCATCTGGAGTGAAAATTGTCAAAACGCTTTTTAAAATAGCAAATCACTTTTAATTAATAATCCAGTTCTGATCACTCCAGACTTTGAAAAACAATTCAAACTTGCCGTTGATGGAAGCGTTGTAGGAGTTGGAGCTGTTTTATATCAAGAGACAGATGATAATGTTGAAAAACCTATATCATATTTTTCTAAGAAATTAGATAAACATCAGAAAAATTATTCAACTATTGAAAAAGAGTCTTTTGCACTATTGTCTGCACTTCAACATTTTGATGTATATTTAAATCCCACTGTGCATCCTATTCTTGTTTATACTGATCATAAATCCTCTCACCTTCATACATAAAATGAGAAACAAGAACCAGAGATTGACTAGGTGGAGTTTATTGTTACAGGAATATGATGTTATTGTAAAACATATTAAAGGTAAAGATAATGTAATAGCAGATGCTTTATCTAGAACTTATTAAAACACTGTGTATATACTATGTATTTTGTACATATTATTCATGAAAAGTTTTGTTACACTCAAACTTTTTTAAGGGGAGGTGTTATGATATTGTAACTATCATATTTATTTAATTGGCCTATTTTGTTTTGTATGGCCTATTATATACATTGTGTACAAAATTATTTACATTGTGTTACAACTATGCAGTTTAGAAATCACTGGAACAATCATTGATACTCATGGAATGATTAGAACTTTCTATTTCACTTACATAACGTTTCCAGAATGATCATAACAAAAGATGCGTAATTTTAATTTCTAGCGTTGTCTAGAAGTTTCCATTTAAGTATATATAAGTATGCAGACCATAAAGACATGGACATAGATAGACTTAGACATCGAAAGACATCAACATTCTCAGCAGTTGGATTGACATTTTTATTTACAAACTACATCATACTAGATTGTGACCTATTGGATATAATATTCTGTGGATTCCGAGAAGATTTCCGGATAAAGAAAAGATAAAAGATTGGACATATATTTTGACAGTTAAGTTGACATTTATTTTTGTGTATTACTTCTTGTAAACTTGTGTATAATAAATCTTGTTAAATTTTATTATTGATTTGTGTCTTTTGTTGGCTACAATCAAAAGTCGATTTTTCTGTTCATAACAGAGTTGTGCCAGTTCATATCTCTAATTACTATTTTCATTTTAGGCATGTCTTTGAGTCGTTTTTTGGAATTTTAAAATTTATTAGCGTCTCTACATATGATGTTCGGGTAAAACTGTTTCACTTTTTTTATTGTATGGAAATCAAGATTGCTATAGTTTAATGATCAGAATAGTTTTATCTGATTCATTTTTCATCGTGCTCATACTGATGAAGGATATCTGTTATCCGAAATATTTATAGTTACATTTGTTCGTTTATTGTCATTTTTTGGTGATGTTGTACCCTTTTAGACTGGTTATATATTATATTTTGTAGTGTACTGTCGGGTTTATATGATCCGTTCATCCTATTTCTAATATTTCGACTCTTCAAAATTCAAGAGTCTATCCCAAATTTTGGTAAATTTTATGGCCTCCCAAATAACGTTTCGATCCCTAACATCACTGAAGAGACATTAATTATCGAAATCCGGATATGGTGTACAAATTTTTGCACCTTTTGTTTGCGGTATACCATCTTTTCCGCAAGTTTATTGTTTTCTGTTTGGTATTAAATTAATAATTTTAAAAGATCCATTTTGTAACATCTTGTGATCCGTTTATTTGGCAATCGCCAATGGCAGTCAGCAGGGTTTAAGAACATCTGTTGTTCGACCTGTTAGTCAAATGCGTTTTGTTGAAATATACTTTTCACTTTTTTGGACTTTTGGAAAATGTTGTTTGTGCTGTATTTAGACCCCTTTATCAAGAAATTTGTTTTGCATGCACACGTATAAAAATTGCGGTTTTTATCCAGCGCAATCATACGTTTGAACGTTGTTTTCAATTTAGACTTGTATATATATATTTTTATACGTGTGCATGCAAAACAAATTTCTTGTTAGAGGGTTCTAAATACAGCACAAACAACATTTTCCAAAAGACCCAAACTAGCAGGTCGAACAACGGATGTTCTTAAACCCTGCTGACTGCCATTGGCGATTGCCAAATAAACGGATCACCAGATGTAACAAAATGGATCTCAACTATTAATTTAATACCAAACAGAAAACAATAAACTTGCGGAAAAGATGGTATACCGAAAATAAAAGGTGCAAAAATCAGTACACCATATCCGGATTTCGACAGTTAATGTCTCTTCAGTGATGTTAGGAATTGAAACGGTATTTGGAGGGCCACATAATTTACCTCAATTTAGGATAGACTCTTGAATTTTGAAGAGTCGAAATAGGATGAACGGATCATATAAACCCGAAGGCAAATATAACACAAGCCCAAACGAAAAAATAGAAACAAGTCTAAATTGAAAACAACGTTCAAACCAATGATTGCGTTGGATGAAAACCGCAATTTTTATACGTGTTCATGGAAATATATGTAAGCGCATTTTTACAGTTTATGATAATGAAACTACTTAAAATGCCGGCTTATAATTTGGTACCCAAGAAGCACGTTTCGTCTACATAAGACTTAAACCGAAAATTCTATAAAATTTACATAATACGTGTACGGCTATGACAATCTATTCATGTAGTAGCTAAAAATACATTCATATTTTGAAGAATTCAACATTTAATGTAAACATTAGTTCTAAAGAAAGTAAATAGAGACGTTCACTAGCAGTGGCATCGATCGATTGGTTATAAAAGCTCGTCAAATATCCCAGGGGTATAGTTTCGAACACCAAACGCACATTTTATCGACATCGGACTCATTAATGGCGCTCTAATCAAAACAGTTGGCAAAATCAGTGACCAAGGTGAAAAATATTTACACGGCAAACAACGTAAACAAAAGTATCTGTCAGATCCATATAATAGAAATCTCTTGTTTCATTCTACACACCTATCAACATCTATAGTACAATGAGTGCCTATTGGAACGCAACTTCTACATGTTATTTTTTTCATAAAAATTCAAACCGACAGAACTTTTTTTAGAAGTTTGCTAATCGTTCTAAGATTTTGACGACTTCTTAATAACAATCATTGGACCAATTTAACTCAGATTTGCCTACAGAACATTTCAAGCAATGTTCAGAGACTTTCAATATTAAGATTTTTAGACGTTTAACATTTTAACACTGTTACAAAAGCAATTAAAATTACACTTTGGATTACTAATTTCCACCATTATAAACTATAGAAAAAGATTATCAAAACATGTGATTAGATTTGAATGAACATTTGTGAGTTTTGATTTTGATCCCTATGTGACTAATCGCAAATCCCTGAATTGAAAACCGTCTAATCGAGACCAAGTTTTTTAGGTTACATGACACCAAATGGTCGAAAAAAGCAATGGAAAAACGATGTTGCATTGTAATCCAAATGGTAACTAAAGGAGGCTTGGGATATCATAATTTGCATTTTTATTGAGACTTAGTATATATACATAAACAATTGATTTCAAATGTGTTGTTTACCGAGGGAAACACATCAACTATAAGAGGAAAACAACGGAACAACAGAAACACTTAACTGCAAGAAAAACAAAAACAAACGCCAACATACTTAGAAACGGACTATTTGATAACAACTGCCATATTCCTAACTTGGTACAGGACATTTTAAGAAAAAATGGTGGGTTGAACCTGGTTTTATGGCTAGCCAAACCTCCTGCTTATATGGCAATTTAAAAATACCGCAAAAATGAAAAGATTACGTGACAGTTCAAATAAACGCAAGAACACACATATGAAACAGCTGACTTTTTTAAATAAGCTGTTGCTGGGCAATATTTTTACTATTATTAGAGGTAGACTTTACAATTTGATTTTAATTTCAATCTAGGCTGTACGGAGACATTTATATCAGTCAGGACTCCTCGTCGTCAAAATTATCTCCCCATTACGCCACCTATTTATAATCGTAAAAATGGAAGCCATTGTAGTGATGACGCGCTGTGAATTTAGCTCTTAAAAACCGATGAATTTATCCACATAGCATCATTACGATCCTTATATGCCAGTTGTATTTCAAAAGACAAATGTATCTACTAGCTTTTTATTTGTCTGTTTGTCTTTTTGCTTTTGTCCATGGCGTTGTCAGTTTGTTTTCGATCTGTGAGTTTGAATGTCCCTCTGGTATCTTTCGTCCCTCTTTTTTAGCATCATTTAATGTACTTTCATGCATTTGGTCATCTTAAAACTATTGTCTAATCGGTTTTCAAGGGGAATTTTCGAAAGTTCAAAAATATTTTAAAAAATTCTAATTAAATATTTCCTGGAAGGGCAGACTAAAAACTTTCAGAGGTTGAAGACTAATTACCCTAGATAATACACACAAAAACTGAAGTTTTTTTGAAGTTAAGCACTTTTAAGATCCACTTGAAAAATCTGTCGTCAAGTACTTTTAGTAAAAAATTGTTATTCGAACACACCTACTATGTTGTTATGACTCTGGAAAGGTATTTCACTTGACCCATATATTTCATTTTTTAGTACTGTAAATTTTTATTGTTATTATATTAACCTAGAGCCTAAATATATAAAAATAATAGAATATGAAGCGAGATGATGTATCAAATATTTTTCTTTTATACGTTTTCAAGACAGAAAAGTCAACGCAAACACGCCTAAACATAAAAAGGTGTACTTGACTTTCTCTTTTCAATGAAATTATTGCCCATTTTGGGGATTTTTTCCAAAAAACTGTTGCCGGGGGCAGAGATGAAAATTAATGCTTTAAAAAGATCAATTCATTATCTTTCTTTGGATTTTTTTTTTTCGGCTGAATTTATGCTTATGCACAAAAAAGATCCACATGTATTTGCACCTACCACAATCGACTGTTTTGTGAAAATTTGTCTATAATTTAAGTTTACAAATATCTCGAAGCTCCATACCATAATGTAAGTGAAAACACATACATAAGATACATAAAATTCTAAATTAGGCACATTCATTAAACTTTTAAAGCCCACAGAAACAGATGTAAACAATTAAAATTTACCAAATTGGCCTTTTTTACCTTCTCTAACAAAGAGTTCCATTTCTTTTGTTTAATTTTAACTGGGTTTCCGCCTGATGTGTCTTTCTTTTGATGTATTGTATTTGTAAAATTTTCGTTTATTAAGGATTCCTTGAATAACATACAGTAGAAATAATTATACATGATATAGACACGATCTTGATATTGCATTACTGCGAAAGTACTGAAACAAAGCTCTATATCAAGGACAAAGTTTTGTTGACATTTAAGATGTGAGTCCGTGGATAATCAATGTTTTAACAGCTACATGGTCAATACGAACTTACAGTTTTGTTATGACTTTAAATTTAAGATGTAATCAGATTTATTTTTAAAATTTTATTTTATTTAACACATGTGTTCTTTATATATGACGTCATCGGGCATGGTCTCTTCTTTTTATTAATTCTCTATAGGAAATTCATAGAAAAGCAAAAACATTTGACGTAAAACTTGAATTCTGAGATAAAACGAACCACACGTTAACAATAATCTGCAGATCAGAAAAAGTTAAAATCAGGTAAGAATTAAAGAAAGTATAATTGTCAACCTGTAGCAGTGAATCACATACATGGATGACAACCTGTAAATTGAATCTGCAGGTAGCAATATTTAACTTCCGTAGCAGTTCATAATAAGTGTCCCGGTTTGTACTATATATTGAATCGAAACAATGATTGATAAAAGCGTTGTTAAAGGTATTTGATCTCAACTTGGTTGGTACTAACAATTGTAACATTATGATTTCCTGTTTCTAATTTTCTGAATCTGTCAGGTTTACAGATCGTCTAAATCTATTAAATATTGTTTGTATAGTCAGTATGAATATGGATAAAAACAGATTTTTTTTTTAATTTTAAGAAATACCATTGCTAAATACGTATCTGTTTCAACACTTAGTCTTTTTAAAAGTACCATAAACTCTTTTCTCATAATACCAAATATTAGCTGTGTATATGAATTTCAGTATCAAAACATTATAAATTTTATCATTTTATTCCTTTAAATAAAATGAAGCTATTTCTGTTTTTCAAAGTATCATCCGTCCCACGTTAACCAGTCTGTATTCTGTAAAAATAAATCAAGGTTTATTTGAAGAAATGTCCATTGTATGAAATGTATTGATTTATCTTGTTAATGTGTGCGATAAGATTTTGTTAGTGATTTCCATATTTGTTATATACGTTTCGTTTATACACTCTTTGTGATAATTCCATTGAATTAGACAGAATGAGATTTTGAGGCGTGTTTTAAGAAATGAATGTGTTATGTATCTGATATTTTATGTTAAAACATCAACGCTTTAATCAGACAAATTTTTTGTCCATCTTTGAATCCCAAACTTTCGATTGTTTTAAATACGTCAATAAGATATGGGAAAACTTTATAAAACAAACATACAGGATTTTGTAATTCTAGCAAAAAAAGTTTGGGTTATTATCAAATGGTCGAAATTACAAGAAATTATTCTTAAATCTGTCATTACGCTTATTTTGATATGACTTGGTCATTGTTATTGAATATCACGCAATTCGATTGGATTTATTATTGCTTAACCCTTACTCCTTTAAGGAGACGGATTTAAATAAGAGCATTCCTCCTTTTACCCTAATCCTAATATTTGAATTACTTGTATATTTTGTATTAATTTACTCTTGTAGCAAAACTTAACAACATATTATTACCCTAACCTTTACTTGATTAACTTTTGAATATATTTCCTTCGTTTATTATGTCAGAACGGTTAATTTTGTTATGTTACTGTAATTGTCTATAAAGACAGATATGACAACTGTTAAACTAGACATTAATTGTTGATTTGTTAATAGTTACTGTTACGGTTTCATTTGTCTGTCTTTGTTTTTACTAAATGTACAATTCTAAAAAAAAAATAACTGTATCAATATGGTAAAAAGCAATGTTCTTGTACTTTTAAAATATATCATAATTTTACTTTGTTGCAAAGATCTTATTCCATAAATTTAGCCAATGCAATTAATTACAAAAATGTTTATCCTGTAAAACTTGTTACATGAAAATAGAAATATTTGCAAACTAAACGCTGAACGAGTTCATGTTATTCTTAGCAATGCAACAAAAAGAATAAAATATTTGATTGTCATTCGATATACTTCGCAAGCTTTTCAAAAACATCGAATATGTTCAACAACAACAAAAAATAGCGCCTTCTTAAGAGAAAATCAGAATTTGGTAAAAGGCTTGTGTGTCTTAACATGAAAAGCATTTTCAGGTCTTAAAATGCTGTTATATTTCAAATTAATTAACAAGAAAGCAATATGAACGGGAAGTCAACATATGACCGATATGCCTATTTTTTAACTTTTAACGTCAATTTAATCATCATAAGGCCGACTTGTCAGGCACAATATATTTCAAATAACCTATTAGCACCTTATAAAATGATAATTTGGCTTTTAATATAAGTTTAAAAACCGCCATGCCGATAAAACAAGAATTGATACATTCATAGTTAGTGATGTATTTTTATGTAATATGTTGATTCAAAATCTCTGTTTGAATATATTCAATTTGTTCACAACTTTTCTATATTCAAAGAATCAATAGAAAAAAATGTTAAAAACACTGAAAGACAGTGTGGCATATTTATGTGTCGGTAAACTGCTGGCATAATCACGAATAGTATTCATAGTTTTAAAATGTATGATAAACTAATGAAAAAGTTCATCTTATATCTAATAATATTAATTTAGTTTCAAATATCAATTTATTCCTAATAAACCAGTGTCAGATTACTACATGCGTGGGATTTATTGAAGTACAATAAACAAGTGTATAAGTAAATAAAAAAAAAGAAAACAGTTTTCATCAATCCTGTTATAAATAAGAAAATAAGAAAAATTCCAACTCACCCCTCCGCCGTAATGTAATTTAAGCCATATAAGTCCTCTGCTATTACCATCGTCATCTGTACTTGTCATTATATTAATTAATGAATCTATTTTTATCATCAGGGTTGGTACAATACGATAGATAAATCATTTGGCACAAACAGTGGGAACATTTATTTGCTGAAGAATTACTTTCATCAAAATCTGAACTAACATATTTTTGGGGAGAGGATACACGATAGGTCCGGTAGTTTTTTGTAAATACCTTTACAATATTTAAAACGCGTAAAAACCTTAGGTCACCGAATAATGTTTTAGTACATCATACAACTTTAAAACAATGAAAAATTAATATTTATTTTGTGCAAATATTACAAAGCATGTTTGACCTTTTTATGTATAACTACTGTATTATTGTATTTCCATTGCTTGAAAAAAAAAGAAACACTATCATTACACAATCATACGTCACTGATAGGCATATAACACTTTTGTAAAAAAAAAGAAAGACGATGAACAGCAGTATATAAAATATAACACTCATTTTACAACAGATTGAACAAAACGAAGCCAACCAAAACCTGCGACCGACATCTTTAAAACATAACTTTAATAACACATATGACTTGTAGGAGAGTTCCGTTTACCATAGGTAACTTGATGAAACACTTTTCTGAGCTGTAGCTGTAAAAGAGAGGGTGAAGATACCAAACTTATTTGTATAACCAAACAGACAACGCCATGCCAACAAATCGAAAAACGACAAAAATACTAACATCAATCTACAAAACACAACATAGAAAAACTAAAAACCGAGCAACACGAACCAAACCAAAATCTGAGGATGATCTCATGTGCTCTGGAAGATAAACAGAATTTGCTCCACGTGTGGCATCCGTCTTAAGAAAATCGGCGATTAGTTTAATTCAGTGATGTCACATTTGAGAACATGAAACAGAGAACGGGATTATTATTACGGCAATTGGTAAATTTCCGCGTGATCTGTGGAACTGATATTCCTAAATGGTAATTTTACTGACAAGTATACACTAGATAGGTATAATGTGTAATAGTAAATAAAAATGTCAAAAAGAATTAACATGAAAAAAGAAATCGAGAAGATTGCAAACGAAGCATTTTAACCAATGTTGCTGCTTTTTCTACTTACCAGCTTGGATTGTAACCGAGGCCACAATCAACAGAGCAACAAGGACTATGATGTCGAATAACTTCATGTCTATCTGCAAAGGTTGTCTTTTAATACTTCACTTTTACGTGTGCACCTCTCGAGGCTGTTATTTATATTCATGTGAAAAGTCAGATTTAGATCTGTATATGTTTGCTTACATATTCATCTACATATTCATGTAAAATATATCCATATGTAATATTACATAATTAGTTCTTTATTATTCACACAACCTGACATTTATAAAAAAATAAGGTTACTATATGTAATGCTGTGTAAATAGACTAATTATGATGGTGATGATGTATGGCTGCTTAACGTCCAGCGGCAAATTAATATGCATATTCAGGACGAGAACATATTAATGTTATATGGATAAAAGGTAAAATCACAAAAATACTGAACTCCGAGGAAAATTCAAAAAGGAAAGTCCTCAATCAAATGGCAAAATCAAAAGTTCAAACACATTAAACGAATGGATAACAACTGTCATATTCCTGACTTGGTACAGGCATTTTCTTATGTAGAAAATGGTGGATTGAACCTGGATATTAACCTTGCTTTGTACTAGACCGACACGCTGAGATGGATTTTTAACGTGCTAGTTCACAAGGTAACAGTCAGCAGGAAGACATGTCACCTTACTCGGGCACATTTTTCTTCACTTTGACAAAATATTAATTAAAAATGTACAAGCATTTCCTTATGTAGAAAATGGTGGATTAAACTATTAAATGATAGCTAAACCTCTCACTTGTATGACAGTCGCACATATTCCATTATATTGACAACAATTTGTGTGCAAAACAAAAAGACATTAAAAACCAATTGTTCAGAAAACAATTGAAGATATTTCCACTCAAATTCACTTTAGATAAGAAAATTTTGAGAAAAAAGGGAGATTATAAGCCACTTCCGGTTAAATCAAAGTCACTTCCGGTGTCAAATAATAGCTTACTTTACTCTGATTCTAGAAATATATAGTTTTCATATACTTTTGCTTTAAATAAGGGAGATAAATTGCTATATCCGGTTTAAAAAAGGTCACTTCTGGTTGACATTTTCAAGGTCATATGTCTACTAACCTAATGCAAAAGATCCCAAAGCTTTATCATGTATAAATATGAATCTACAGCAAAGGTCAAAATCTAGAACGTCAATTTTACCTTTGACCTTGAACTAAATTTCAAGGTCATAAATCAAGGACCTCAAATCAAATGACCCTTAGTCTCCACTATGTAATGTAAATGAGTTCTATCCCAATACAGCCTATTATGAATATTAGAGGGGAGGAAACTCCCATCAAATGTCAACGCACCCTTTTAACCAAAATATGTATGTTACGACATGTCGCAAATATCAGTTTTGTAAAAAAAATTTGTGGATATCTTATACGGTTTCTTAAAAGAAGCAATATTAAGCCAAAATAAAAATTTAGAATCTGATCTTGACCTTTGACCTTGACCCCGTTTTCTTTTTGGTGGACCAAAGACCTCAATTCAAAAGACCCTAGGTCTCTATCACTTATGATTTACCAGTTACAATTACATTTCACTTATTTTAAATACAGACTGCTTCGGTCAAAATTATTCTTAAGATCCTGAGGATATAATGAGCAAATTGTTGAAATAATTTTGTCGTAGTCTTTAACGGTTGCGAAGGAGATGCGCCCACAAGGAAAACAGTGTTTGGGGAGATAACTCTTACGAAAAAGTGTTCGGTTAAACAGGGTCAGTCTCAAAGGCGCAATAACTGTTCGATATCATATGCAAAAAATCTAAGCAACATCTTGCGAAACCACTATACACTGCAAGAAAAAAATGTGGCAGAAGAAAAAAAATAAAACCAATTGTTCGGAGAACAATTGAAGGTCTTTCCACCTCAACTTTCAATCATAAAGGATAAGATTAAAAAATGGAAGAAGATGTCATTCGTGTTCATATGATTGATGACTAAAACTGATTCTAAAAATATAAGGTTTCAAGGAACTTTTTCAATAAATTAGTATGAAAATGACTACTTCCGCTTAAAATAATGTCACTTCCGTTTGACCTTTTTGAAGGTCATATGTCTACCAACCTCATGCAAAAGACCTGATGGTTTTATTATGAACCAGTATAAATTTTTAGCAAAGGTCTCAATCTAGAATATCAAATTGACCTTTGACCTTGACCTCAATTTCAAGGTCATAGGTCAATGATCTCAAATCGAAAGATCCCAGGTCATTCACTTGTATGATTGAGGAGTAATACTGATTTCAAATACATAAGGGGAGAAAACTCCTATAAAGGGTGACCGAAACACTTCGACTTAAATGAATTGAAGTTGCACCATGGTGTAAACAATTTTTTGGCAAACGCATCATATAATTAACTGTTACGGTTTCTTTGGAATAAAGATAACAAGCAAAGTTCAAAATTTAGAACATGACCTTGACCTTTGACCTGACCTCAATTTCCTCCAAATGGACCAAGGATTTCATATCAAAAGACTTTAGGCCTCCATGACTTATGGTGTATGAACTTATTCAACATATCACAAATTTTAAATTTTTAAAGGGAAGTAACTCCTATAAGATGTCATTAGATCGCTTCGGTTAAACTTAACCAAAACATTCTTAAGACTAGACAAACAATTTGGAAAAAAAAGTTTGTTAAAATCTTTTACAGTTTTAGAGTTTTTAAAGATAACAAGAAAAAGGGGATGCGGGGAGATAACTCCTATAAGAATAAGAGTTCGGTTATACAGGCTGAATGTGGAAATCCGCATCACTGTACGGCATCATTGGCCAAAAATCCTTTCGATATGTCGTAAAACAAAAAAAAACATCTCAGACGCAGAAGAAAAAAAAAAAAATTAAAAACCAATTGTTCAGTGAACAATTGAAGGTCTTTCCACCTGAACTTCGATAATAAAGAATGAAATTTAAAAAACAGTGTTACAAGGTATCACTTTTGTTTTTAAAATTTCTTTGCAGAGGAGGATGTCGTCAAGACCAGACCTGTGTATAAAGATTGTGCTAACGGATTTAATTTTCTTTCATTTACAGGTTAATGATGTTTGATCGTTGATCCTTGAGTGTTCGTGCAATACATGCCTTAGTGAAAATTTGCAATGTATAATTTAACAACTATAGATTTTATTTTTTACAGGTAATTAATGTCTGATCGTGCATGCTTTTTTTCCGTACACATGTTTACGGGAGCACAGATTTGTATTTTAATGCATGTTTAGAAATTTAATTCAGGATTTCATTAATATTTACGAACTCGGGAGCGATGTCTATCTCATTGAATTTTAATTTCTCAGTCCAGGTCAGGGCGTCATGCGGACTGCACGTGTTTTTATAGTGCTAACGGGAATATAGTTTCTTGATTCATTTACAGGTAAACTGATGTCCAATCCAATCGCTGACCACGAATCTTCATTTTGGAGCAGCTTTTTGCAGGCAGGGAAGGATTTCTATTTCAGATAATGTACGAAACTAAAGCGATTTTCATTTAATAGAATTGGGGTTCCTAAAAAATAAAATCAGTTGGAAAAAGGGGGGAGGGGTGTCGAGGGAAGCGGACCTTTGTTGATTAATTGAGATAAGATTCATGTATACATCATGAAAGCTGCAAAGTTTGAAGCTTTGGATAGTTAATTTGTTCATTTTACCATTTCAGTGGCATTGAACCCCTAAGAAAATGACGCGTACCATTTCGATAAAAACTTTCCAGTTACAACATGTCGCGACTAACGTTTTGGTAAAAAAATGTTTGTCGATATCTATAACTCCTTCTGAGTAGAAGCGATATGAAGTGAATGTCAAAATTTAGAACATGACCTTGACCTTTGACCTTGACCTCATTTTCTAAGTTAGGACCCAATGACCTCAAATAAAAAGAATCTAGGTTTATACGGCTTACAGTTTATGAATTACAAAAACATACGACAAATTTATTTGGTAAAGGTGAGATAACTCCTATAAGATTTCACCAGATCGCTTGGATCAAATCAGCCAAAAATTTCTGAGGATGTAACGAACAAATAGGAAAAAGAATTTTGTCGTTATCTTTTTTGGTTACGGAGGAGATACAATAACAAGAAAAACAGTGTTCGGGGAGATAACTCCTACAAAGAAAAGTATTCAGTTAAACAGTTTTAATTTTAAAGGCGCATAAACTGTTCGATATCATATACCAAACATCTAAGCAACATCTTGAGAAACAAAATTTATACGCAAGAAATAAAAGTAGCGGAAGAAGAAAAAAAAATTAAAAACAAATTGTTCAGAGAACATTTGAAGGTCTTTCCACATCAATTTTCCAAATTTTTGATGAGAAGCTACTTCCGGTTTACTCAAAGTTACTATTGGTGTCCAAGCATAGGTTTCTTTATACTGATTCAATAAATAAATGTTTCTATATATTTTTGCCTGAAATAAGGGAGATAATTGACAACTTCCGGTATAAAAAATGTTACTTCCGGTCTGACATGATTGCTTTATTTACACTGATTCCAAAAATATATGGTTTCTATATACTTTTGCCTGTTATAAGGAGATATTAGGTACTTCCGGTTTGGTGAAGGTCACTTCCGGTATCAAATGATTGGTTTATGTATGCATATTTAAAAAATATATAGTTTCTAGGTACTTTTTCATGAAATAAGTGCAAAAATGGCTACTTTCGGTTAACTTAAAAGTGACAGAGGAGATCAAATAACAAGGAAAAGTCAAAATTTTGAATATGACCTTGACCTTTCACCTTGGCCTCATTTTCATTTAAATGAACCAAGGAACTCAAATCAATATACCTTAGGTCTCTATCACTTATCATTCAAAGGGGAAATAACTCTCATATGGAGTTTACGTATCGCTTTCATCCTGACGAGCAATTTGGTAAAATAAATTTGTCGCTTTCTTTTACGGTTACAGAGGAGATGCACTCACAAGGAAAACAGTGTTCGGGGAGATAACTCCTACAAAGAAAAGTATTCGGTTAAGCAGGGTCAATTTCAAAGGCGCATAAACTGTTCAATATCATATACAAAACATCTAAGCGACATCTTGCGAAATAAAATTTATATGCAAGAAATAAAAGTGGCGGAAGAAGAAGAAGAAAAAAAATTAAAAATTAAAAACCAATTGTTCAGAGAACAATTGAAGGTCTTTCCACCCATAAAGATCAATTTTGATATAGAACTATGAAAATTCAAATTGAAATATCATATCCGCCGTCAAATGATAGCTTATTGTACACTGATTCCAAAAATATATGGTTTCTATACATTTTTTTCTAAATAAGGGAGATTAATTGTTACTTCCGGTTTGAAATATGTCACTTCCGGTTTTATTTGATAGTTTACTTGATACTGATTCCAAAAATATATGGTTCAATATACTTTTACATTAAATAAGTACAAAAAATAGCTACTTCCGGTTTACACCAGGTCACTTCCGGTTGGCTTTTCTATAGTCAAGTGGCTTGCCACATAATGCAAAAAGTCCCATGGCTTTATCATGTATACATATGAGGTAAAAGCAAAGGTCAAAATCTAGAACGTCAATTTTACCTTTGACCTTGAGCTCAATTTCAAGGTCATAAACCAAGGGCTTTAAATCAAAAGACTATAGGTCTTAATTATATATGGTTAATGAGTTATATCACTATATGCTTAACTTTTAATAAAAGAGGAGAGAAAACTCCAATTTAATGTTAGCGTACCCTTTTAACCAAAATTTATGTGTTACGACATGTCGCAACTTACAATTTAGTAAAAATATGTTGTCGATATCTTATACGGTTTTTGGAAAGAATTGAAAATAAGCCAAAATCAAAATTTAAAATATGACCTTGACCTCTGACCTGACCTAATTTTCTCATTTTTGGATCAAGGACCTCAAATCAAAAGATCCTAGGTCTCCGTCACTTATGGTTTACAAGATAGAAATTCATATCACTTATATCAAATGCATAAGGGAAAATAACTCTCATATGGAATATTCATATCGCTTCGGTCAAAATAGGACAAATCATGCAAAGGATATAACGAGTAATTTTATAAAATAAATTTGTCGCTTTCATTTACGGTTACGGAGGAGATGCAGTCACAAGGAAAACAGTGTTCGGGGAGATAACTCCTACAAAGAAAAGTGTTCGGCTTAGAATGGGTGAAAATAAAAAGCGCATAAACTGTATAATACTATATATGAAATATCTAAGCGACATCTTGAGAAACAAAAATTTTACAAAACAAAATTTGGCGGAAGAAAATAATAATAATCAGAACAAATACAATAGGTCTTTCCACAGAAAAGTGGAAAGACCTAATTAAAAACCAATTGTTCAGAGTTGAAGGTCTTTCCACATCCATTTTCAAAGTTATTGAAAAGAAGCTAGTTCCTGTTTACTCAAAGTTAAAATTGGCATCCAATCATAAGTTTCTTCATACTGATACGATAAATAAGTGGTTTCTATTTACTTTTGAGTGAAATAAGGAAGATAATTAACTACTTCCGGTGAAGTAAATTTCACTTCCGGTCTCATATGATAGCTTCTTTCACACTGATTCCAAAAATATATAGTTTCTAAATACTTTTGCCTGTAAACCAGGAGATAATTGGCCACTTTCGGTTTATCGAAAGTCACTTCTAGTCTTTAGTGATAAGTTAATGGATCTAAATTAAAAATATATGGATTCCAAGTACTTTTTCATGACAAAAGTGCAAAAATGGCTACTTCCGGTTTTCTCAAGGTCCTTTCCGGTTGTCATTTTTCAAGGTCATATGTCACCCAACCTTTTGTTAAAGGTCATATGGCTTTATAATGAACCAAGTTGAAGTAATAATCAATTAACCTTATAATTAGACATTTCAGGGGCACTTACTCCTATAAGATGCCATTAGATTGTATCAGACCGAATGTAACATATCTTCATTACAATGAAGCAATCATTTTGCACTTTTTTTATACATATCTTTTAAAGTGTTGGAGAAATTGCAAAAACAAGGAAAAGACAAGGAAGAGAACTTGACCTTGACCTTTGACCTCGACCTCATTTTCAAAGTTAGGACCTAGGGGCCTCAAATAAAAACATTCCAGGGTTATACGGTTAACGGTTGATGAGTTAATAACACATACCGACAAATTTATTTCGTAAAAGTAGATAACTCGTATAAAATTTCATCGAATCGCTTCGATTCAATTTACCCAAAAATTCCTGAGGATGTAACGAACAATTTGTAAGAGAAATTTTGTCAATATCTTTTTTTGTTACGAAGGAGATGCAAACATATGACAAACAATGAATAGGAAATAACTCTTACAAAGAAAATGCTTCGGCTTAGCAGGGTTAAATTTAAAAGCGCATAAACTATACGATATATTATGAGAATTATCTAAGCATCATATTGCGAAACAAACATTTATCGCAAGAACAAAATTTGGCGGAAAAAAAAAATAATAATAATCAGAACAAATACAATAGGTCTTTCCACAGAAAAGTGGAAAGACCTAATAATCAGAAGAAAACCAATAGGTCTTTCCACAGAAAAGTGGAAAGACCTAATTAAAAACCAATTGTTCAGAGAACAATTGAAGGTCTTTCCACCCTAAACGATATATATTGATACAAAAATATTAAAATCCAGTTTAAAATGCCATTTCCAGTGTCAAATGATAGCTTATTGTATGCTGATTTCAAAAATTTATGGTTTCTATACACTTTTGTTTGAAATAAGGGATATAATTTGTTACTTCCGGTTTGCAAAATGTCACATCCGGTATAATTTGATAGTTAACTTGACACTGATTCCAAAAATACATGGTTCTAGATACTTTTACATTAAATAAGTCCAAAAAATAGCTACTTCCGGTTTACACAAGGTCACTTCCTGTTGGATTTTTCACGGTATATGGCTTGCAACATAATGCAAAAAGTCCTATGGCTTTAGCACGTACAAATATGAAGTAAAGGCAAAGGTCAAAATCTAGAACGTCAAATTCAACTTTGACCTGGATCTCAATTTCAAGGTCATAAACCAAGGACCTCAAATCAAAATATCTTAGGTCTATATTAGATATGGTTAACTAGTTATATCACCTTACACATAATTTTACATATAAAACGGGAGAAAACTGCCTTTATATGTCAACATACACTTTCAACTTAAATGTATGTGTTACGACATGTCGCAACTAACAATTTAGTAAAGCTATGTTGTCGTTATCTTATAGGGTTTTTGAAAAGAAGTGCAAATAAGCCACAATCAAAATTTAGAATGTGACCTTGACCTTTGACCTTGACCTTATTTCCCTTTTTGGACCAAGGACTTCAAATCAGGTCTCTATCACTTATGGTTTACCAGTTACAAATGCATATAACTTATATCCAATGCATAAGGGGAAATAACTTTCATATGGAGTCTCCGGAACGCTTCGATCCAAACCAATCTCAACATCCTGAGGATATAACGAGCAAATTGGTAAAATAATTTTGTCGTTATCTTTAACGGTTGTGAAGGAGTAGCAAACACAAGAAAAACAGTGTTCGGAGAGATAAATCTTACAAAGAAAAGTATTCGGTTAAGCGGTGTCAGTTTTGAAAGAGCATAAACTGTTCGATATCATATACCAAATATCAAATCGACATCTTGCGAAACAACCAAACAGCGAAAGAAAAAAAAAATATAAATCAATTGCTTTAAAAAAGCAATTTTTATTGTAAACGGTCTTTCCCCCTTTGAAACATGATTGATTGATATGTGTGTGTGTGTTTTTGTTTGTTTGTTTCTTTCTTTAAAGGGTCTATATTATAGTATTGGTTAAGTTTCAATATTTAGTTTGGAAGGTTTTTATTCTATTTCAGGTACCGTGCGCGTCTCTCGCGCCAGATTGAGACGTCACGTGACGAGGATTTATAATAGCGAAAACTTAGCTAGATATTTAGATGGAGATGTTGGACAGACAACATGTATATCGACGGAATAACACACAATGTATTTCTTTTGTCATTGTAGGTAATTGATGTTTTGATCACAGTTCACGAGCAGTGCATGCTTTGGATTTAATTGATCCTGTGTACTTTCAAAACACGTGTATCTATTATTTTCATACAATGTACATTTTTCAGCACCAGTTTGTAACACAGATTTGCATTTTAATCTAGGAGCAGACATTTTATTGTAGGATTTCACTGAGATTTACGGAGCTAACAAGCGATTTTTACGGCATTGAAATTTCTTTTCTCTACGAAAATTCTTGGAAGGTAGCTGCGCAACGTTGTTATATGAAGATGTAATACATGTATACCCTGATGACTGCAAATTATGAGGTCGATTGGACATGTAGTTTCAGTGAAGATTACATAACATGCATGTGGATTTTTTTTTCTAGAAGAATAGTAATAACAATATTAAAAACCAATTGTTCAGAGAACAATTGAAGGTCTTTCCACTTCTTACGATTTATTTTGATATGAAAATATTAAAATTCGGTTTAAAATGTCATTTCCAGTGTCAAATGATAGCTCATTGTTTGCTGATTCCAAAAATATATGGTTTCTAAACAATTTTGTTTGAAATAAGGGAGGTAATTTCTTACTCCCGGTCTGAAAAAATGTCTCTTCCGGTATTATTAAATAGTTTATTTGACACTGCTTTCAAAAACATATTGTTCTATATACTTTTACATGAAATAAGTACAAAAAATAGCTACTTCCGGTTAACACAAGGTCACTTCCGTTTTGCTTTTTCAAGGTCATATGGCTTGTAACCTAATGCACAAAGTCCTATGGCTTTATGATGTATAAATTTGAATTTAAAACAAAGGTCAAAATCTAGAACGTCAAATTTACCTATGACCTTGACCTCAATTTCAAGGTCATAAACCAAGGACATCAAATCAAAAGACCCTAGGTCTTTATTATATATGGTTAGTGAATTATATCATCATACGCGTAATATTAAATATAAGAGGGGAGAAAACTCCGATTAAATGTCAACGTACCCTTTTATCCAAAATGTATGTGTTACGACAGGTCGCAACTAACAATTTAGTAAAAATATGTTGTCGATATCTTATACGGTTTTTGAAAAGAAGTGAAAATAAGCTAAAATAACATTTTAGAATATGACCTTGACCTTTGACCTTGACCTAATTTTCTTTTTTTTTTGGACCAAGGACCTCATATCAAAAGACCCTAGGTCTCTATCACTTACGGTTTACCAGTTTCACCTGAATATCACTTATATTAAATGCATAAGGGGAAATAACTCTCATATGGAATCTCTATACCGCTTCGGTCAAAATTAATCAAAACATTCTGAGGATATAACAAGCAATTTGGTAAAATAAATTTGTCGTAATCTTTTATGGTTGCGAAGGAGTAGTACACACAAGAAAAACAGTGTACAGAAAAGTAGAAAGACCTAATAATAATCAGAACAAAACCAATAGGTCTTTCAACGGAAAAGTTTTCATACAAGGGTCCACATTTTTGATTTGGTTAAGTTTCTATATTTAGATTGGAAAGGTTTTATTCTATTTCAGGTCCCGCGCGCGTCTCTCGCGCCAGATTGCGACGTCACGAGGCTGGTTTATATTAGCAGAAACTTAGCATATTTATTTCTTTTTTGATGGAGATGTTGGACAGACAACATGTATATCGACGGAATAACATATAACGTATTAATTTTGTCACTGTAGGTAATTGATGTTTTGATCGGAGTTCACGAGCAGTGCATGCTTTGGATTTATTTTATCTTGTGTACTTTTAAAACACGTTTATCGATTATTTTCATACAATGTACATATTTCAACAGCAGTTTGTAACACAGATTTGTATTTTAATCTAGAGCAGACATTTTACTGTAGGATTTCACTGATATTTACGGATCGCGAAAGCGATTTTTACGGCATTGAAATTTGTTTTCTCTACGACACTTTTTGGGAGGTAGCTGCACAACGTTGTCATAATTAGATGGAATACATGTATACCCTGGTGGCTGCAAAGTTTGGGTCAATTGGACATGTAGTTTCAGTGAAGGAGCGCACACAAGAATTTGGTCCATGTTTTCCGAGAAGAATTGTTATAATAATATTAAAAACCAATTGTTCAGAGAACAATTGAAGGTCTTTCCACCCGAAACGATATAATTTGATATGAAAATATTAAAATCCGGTTAAAAATGTAATTTCCAGTGTCATATGATAGCTTATTGTAAGCTGATTCCAGAAATATATGGTTTCTATACACTGTTGTTTGAAATAAAGGAGATAATTTGTTACTTCAGGATTGAAAAATTTCACTTCCGGTTTTATTTGATTGTTTACCTGACACCGATTCCAAAAATATATGGTTCTATATACTTTTACATAAAATTAGTACAAAAATAGCTACTTCCTGTTTACATAAGGTCACTTCCGGTTGGCCTTTTCAAGGTCATATGACTTGCAACCTAATGCAAAAAGTCCGATGGCTTTATCATGTATACATATGAAGTTAAAGCAAAGGTCAAAATCTAGAACGTGAAAATTATCAATGACAAGACCTAATAATAGGTAAAAATGTCGAAAATTGGGATACAGCAGTCAACATTGTGTTATAGCCAAAAGAAAAACAAAATGGCATATAGACACTCTATAGACAGTACATAGGCAAAAATGAAAGACAAGAATACAAAAATTGGCTATTTATTTCTTATCTTATAATCCTTTTGTCATACCAATAGAGTGGAGTTTCATTAACCTTAATGTTTAATTTTTAAGTACCCCTCCTAACAAACGACCATAGTTTTATGCCCTGTCATTCAATACTCATGAAATGCAATACTTGTCAAATTGATGTCGAATGTCATTAACAGCCAATTTCGTGATTTTAAGATGTCAGCAATATTACTTATTAATCTAATCTGGAAATTACTCAGTAATCAGAAATACTTTTAAAAATTAATTGCCTTTATCATAAATGTAAGCAAAATGGTAAAACTTGATTTAAAATCAAAATATTTCTTTTTGATTCAATTACCATAGACATCAAACCTTACAAATCCTTTGGTAGACAGAAAGTTTATGACATCACATATAACGTTTATTTTAATGACAACAGTCAACCATAACAGCTCATACAGTATACCAAAAAATTCATTCGCCAATATAAAGCAATATTTACCTATAGGTGGTTTTAAGAACAGTTGTATTTATTAAGTAAACACCGTAAGGTTAATGTTATGATGGACTGTTAGTCCCCGAGAGTACTAACATCACCCCAGTAGCCATTACGTCTGTACTGGCATGAAAATACGGATATTATGTTACTGAAATTTGCTTTTACCAAATTTTGAAATAGTTAAATTAAGGAATATATCTCCCTTATGCGAGCTCTGATTCCTCGCCAAACTATGACAATTCATTTTGTCCTTTTTTGGTTTATAAGCTATTCATTTTCTAAGTTTGAGATTTTATAATATTCTTGTTTTGAACACCAATGAAGCGACATTCTTTAAAAGCTTATCTGTTGCAGTACAATTGGTACCGTTAATATTATTAATGTTGTGATTGTGTCTTAACTAATGATGCAACCCCATTCAGCAAATCCTTCGACGACTTTGCTTCTTCCGATTAAGCGATTCTCTTTTTATGCTATCAACATTTATTTTTATATTTTAGCTTTCCAAAAGGACTAGGCCCGATAAGACCCCTTTTGGCCCCAGAATATAGCATTTTATTAATTTGTTAATAATGTTAACCTTTAGCTATTTATTAGAAAGTAGAATACTTTTGTTATATAAATATGGGCTGTTTTTGATAATACAATGCACATGCATCAGGTACTACCATCATTCAATCATGCAAACTTACTGAAATCTTCACGATTTTAGCATTTGTGCTATTTTAGACGGTTTTGCCTTAAGTGGAAGTGGCCGCACTTTTGTTCAGTCTTAATATCTAAGTATATGTTGTATTTGGTGATAATACATATCATATATAAAGGTAGAGACTGAACATAAATGCGGTCACTTAGATTTTACTAGACAAAAACCATCGTTTTATAGCATATTTGATAGATGTAAGCTTGAATTTGAGCGTCTTTAATGACCAAATCATTCGAATCTTTCACTTAGCTTAATTGAAACAACTGAAGTAGACACTTAAGTGTTTAAAAAATGTCAAAAAACTTTCATCAGATGTACTTTAGATTTTAGGCCAAAAGTATCCCTTACCGGACCGTCTCCTTTAGTGTTATTTGTGTCTGAAGCAATTTATTCAAGAAACTCGTGTTATGATGAAGGGAACTTTATTAGTATGCAAAACAATTCCGAAATACTTGTAACAATGATACAAATCTTATTTTTAAGCAAATAATTCCAAAATACATGGTATGGTCACGGACACATTATAAATATGCAAACTATTAAAAAAAGACTTGCTATGATGACGGACAATTTATCAATGTGCCTATTATTCTTGTACTGTTATGAATCACAGTTTATGACCAAACTCAGTAAAGACCCGTCTAAATTGCATTTACAAGTAATTGATAAGTTCATTTTGATGATATTTTTTCGTTAAATAACCAAGAATTTTCTTAATATACTGCCGAAATTTACCAAAAGGAACTTACTTTAAATAAATCAAATATAAACGGTAATAACTGTCCTTTCCTAGATTTAGATATTTCAGTTTTACACGGGAAACTCTACGCTAAGATTTACGACACAAGGGACGATTTTTCGTTCCATATTGTTAATTTTCCTGTTTTGGACGGTGAAGTTTCTTTGGCACCATCTTACGGTGTTTATATATCACAACTCGTTCGCTATGGCCGTGTCTGTTGTAAAGTTTTGGATATCAATAAACTTAATCTATGTATAACTGGTAAATTCCTAAGTCAGGGATTTCGTTACCACAAATTACTTTTACTCAATTCTTCCATAGATGTAAAGATTTGGTTTGGAAGTTTGGTTGTACCTGTAGAAAACTTATATTGAACAGGATAGCACATCATTATTTTTACGGAGATGTTGTTTACCGATGCTGGAAATTTAGATACGATCCGGGTAAACTTATCGATCCTTTGAATAAACTTATTCTAAAAGGTCCCCAATTCAACACTATAATTAGATCTTTGAATATTGTTTTTATTGGTATTAATATTGATTTTGTTATCAGTAAATTAAAATCAAACTTAATATTACTTTTATATACATATGCACATTCATGCTCTACAATCTGTTGATACCTGTATCTTACATTTTACAAGGTCATGTTTCTCTCTGAATGTTAATGACGTCTTTACACTAAATCCATTAGATGTTGGATATGTACTGTTTGTCTTAGATGCAAGATTTTTTTAATCAGTTGTTATTGGCTTTGAACTAGCTGTCAGTAACAGCGAGTACTCTCAGATCTGTACTTAGTGTCTTTTTGTTGTGGGGATGTACCCTGCCACGTTCACTCTGCGTTTTTGTTTCTTGTTTTTGTACTTTGTACCGATCTGATAAATTAAACCCTTTTTAACTGATTTTTATAGTTTGTTCATATGTTGTACTGTAACACCACTGTCCCAGGTTAGGGGAAGGGTTGTGCACCCGGTAACATGTTTAACCCCGCCACATTCTGTATGTGCCTGTCAGAAGTCAGGAGCCTGTAATTCAGTGGTTGTCGTTTGTTGCTGTATATCATATTTGTTTTTGTTCATTATTTTGTACATAAATCAGGCCGTTAGTTTTCTCGTTTGAATTGTTTTACTTTGTCATTTCGGGGCCTTTTATAGCTGACTATAGCTATACGGTATGGGTTTTACTTATTGTTGAAAGCCTATAATTGTTAATTTCTGTGTCATTTGGTCTCTTGTGGAGAGTTGTCTCATTGGCAATCATACCACATCATCTTATTTTTATATATACATTGTACGAATACAATACAATATACCTTCCTAAAATCAAATATTTATGCTAATGTTGATAATCCTTTATGAAACAAGTGTGAAATAAGTCTGTATCTAAATCTTTTTGATGGAACAATTGTGTGAAATGCACAGAATTACAAACAAAATTAAGAACCATTTGTTCAGAGAACAATTGAAGGTCTTTCCACATTAAATTGCTAAATAATTGATATGCAGCTACTTCCGGTTTACTCAAAGTTACTATCGGCATCAAATCATAGGGTTTCTTCAAACTGATAAAAACATATATTGTTTCTTTATACTTTCGTCTGAAATAAGGGAGATAATTTGCTACTTCCGGAAAAGAAAAGGTCACATCCGGTCCGATATGATAGCTGTATTTCCACTGATTCCAAAAATATATTGTTTCTATATTCTTCTGCCTGTAATAAGGGAATTAATTAGCTACTTCCTGTTTATTGAAGATAACTTCAGGTCTCAAATGATAGGTTTATGTTTGCCTATTTAAAAAAGTCATGGTTTCTAGGTTCTTTTCCATGAAAAAAGTGCAAAAATGGCTTCTTCCGGTTTACTCCAGGTCACTTCCTGTTAACATTTTTCAAGGTCATATGTCACTCAAAAATTTTCAAAGGACCCTGAACCAAGTTGAAGTAATAATCAATTAACCTTCAATTAAAACATTTCAGGGGCAATAATTATTATAAGATATCATTGGATTGTTTCAGACCAAATGTATCATATCTTCGTCACAATGAAGTAAACAATTTGCACTAGTTATTTTATATATATATCTTTCAAAGTGTCAGAGAAAATGCAAAAACAAGCAAAAGTTAAAATTTATAACATATCTACGCGACATCTTGCAAAAAAATTTTATACCGCAAGAAAAGGGTTAAGCGGAAGAAGAAAAAAATAGAATAAAAATAATCAGACACAAAAAATCAAAAAGTCTTTCCATAGAAAAGTAGAAAGACCTAATAATCAGAACAAAATCAATAGGTCTTTCCACGGAAAAGTGGAAAGACCTAATTATTTAAACTAATAAATGGTGACACGTACTTAAGCAAACTTTGAAATTTAAACTGTTTTACCTTTCATTTAGTGTAGGAAACATAGTATTTAAAACTATACATTGTAATTGATCATTGCTGAACGAATAAATGTTAGTGAAAGTGGTATGTTCGAATTTTTATTGCATTTTTGGCACTTAAACGATAAATGGAGCACAAAGCACATTTGATTTTGGAGTTTTTATATGGAAATATTGGATAAACCAGAGTATACGAAACAAATAGTCCTATCTTTCAAATAACAATATTCAGATGGCATGTTAACAGTTGATAGATGGACAATTTACATTTTGACAGTCTGTATTATACCGTTTTACCATTCGATAAGTCTGTCGGTCAACTGTGATTGACATTTGTCATGTCGACAGAAAAACTTATGTACCATTATCAGTTTGGTTTCGAAAATTTAAGCTTCTTACAGACACGAATTTAATGAAGCATATCTTATTCAATTGAATTGAAATATTAATAAACATTTATATATCCCCTACGTATCTTAATATAACAAGAAATATTTCATGTTTGACCTTCAGAATTTAACATTACCTTTCAAGCTTTTTCATTGGAGAAAACATAAACGCAAACGAAGGGAATTATGCACTCTATAACTACTTACCCACAGTACAAAGCTGCAGGACAATAAATACAAACAACATACCAACGAAACAGCACGAGGACTAGCCAAAAGTCCAATTCAAGTTTTCCTACCAGCCACTCCGGCAATAAAAACTAACCGCAACGACAAGTACAATAGTGCTGAAAGTGGCGTTAAACACTAATCAATTAATCAATCAGTTCAATTGAAGGATAACAGTTGTTTACTGGTTCACGGCTACTGCTTCTGACACATACCTACCTTATCGCGGGCCATTGATATTCTCCATTTCTAAATGTTTGAAATGACCATGTCTAAAAGATCTAAATTTGAAGTACAGTCAAACCTGTCATATAGGTCACATCTGTAAAGCGAACACCTGTCTTATCATGTCCCGTTGTACGAATAACTATGGATTTTTAACCTCAATTCAAATGTCTTTTCTCTTCTTAAATCAGTGTTTCCTGGTCCTGAGGGTGATCTTTGTCTACAGGTTTAACTATAAATGTTAATGTCTTCTTTCTTCTGATTATCCGTTCACTTACTTTAATTTATACAGAGCCATTAAATGCAGCGATTATTGGCAGTCTGTCAAAAACAAATATAAGCTGTAAAATCCCAAATATAAAAGTATGAAGATACGGTATGAATGCCAATGAAACTATAACATCAGAACACCAAACGCCATAAATGTTTTTATTTTTCATTTAAAATTTATCTTTGTTTATGGATAAACCATGCATATGATTATCATCTTGGGACGCTGTAAATTGCTATATAAGAGACAATTCATTCTTTATTAGCTAAAATTATAAATAACTGACACTTTAAAGTACCTAACTGTGATTAGGTTTCATGAAAATAATATAACTCTTAAAAATAAACAATCTGCAACAGTATGATATTTCTTAATCAAGTCGCAGGCATTGACGCCAGCAGCTAATGTGGATAAAAAAATAATGTTTTAATGCATAGTTAACATAGAAAAGAGAGTAGAAACGGGAATGTGTCAAAGAGATAACAACCCTACCAAAGAGCTAAAAACAGCTCATGGCCACCAATGGGTCTTCAACGCAGCGAGAAAATCCCGCACTTGGAGTCGGGCTTCATCTGGCCCCTAAAATTAATGTATACTATTTCACCTTAAATCCGAAACATACAAATAAACCAAAATTTAATAATAACACACAAAACTAACAAGGTCCACATGTTCCTGACTTTGGACAGGCGCAAAAATTCGGCGGAGTTAAACGTGTTTTGTGAAAATCAACCACATTCCCTCTAGTTAGAGGTTTAGTATCATGCCAACAACTGGTTTTGGAATAAATGTATTTGTGTTTGTAACTAATGTCAATATGAGCATGCAATTTATCATGTACTTCAAACGAACTTTTGACATTCCAAAAATAATTAATACATCTATTTTCGTAGACCTTATTTGAAAAATGTATGACCAAGTTTTTCTTTGTAACAAGTGTACTAGTAGAATAGAGAATTTAGAAGTGGAATAATGGTTTGAAGACGAAAAAAGCTATATTTGTAAGGCGTTTTGTGCAGCTTCGGAAGCCAGTGCATAGTTGGAACTTTCATGTCATTCGGTTCTGCTTGTAAAGATTGATTGATTGTTGATTGCTTATTTCATGCATATTCAGGACAAGAACAAATTAAAAATAAATACAATACTGTGGATTCATTTAATTTCTTGGGTACCAATTTTTGTGGATAGAGGAAAACTTGAATGTTCGTGGATATTTGATTTTGTAGCTTTTCCAAAATCTGCACACAACCTTATGGAAAAATTGTAATTCGTTGAACACTTAATTTCGTGGTTCACCTTTACCCACGAAATCCACAAAAATTAATATCCAACAAATAATTATGAATCCACAGCAGGTAGGTCCTGAAATACAGGCCGTCCGGGCAGAAGGTCGGGAAAATTTGGACTGCCACTAGAAAATGAGGGTATATTTGGATAGAATCAGAAGTATTGCCTTACAAAAGGCCACCTACGGATCAGTTAAAATGTGTTTGTCAGTATTCTTAACGTGCAGAAGGCGTGGCACTCTCTTTACACGAGTTATCGAATTAAACGTCCCAAATCTGACCGCACGTGGCTACGTACTTGTAGATCCTGCACAACCAAACGGCCGTCCAACTTTGGCAAGGGTTTGACTGCCAGTCGGAAGAAGAACAAGAGTGACTATATTTTATTTCCCCAGTCACTCTTGGGTTGCTTGTAAAGAAGTAGCAAAAAGTATATGCTTGTTAACGATGCAATTTTTCAAATATTTAGTCAGTTGGAATGTTGGTGAATTTGCGATTTCCTTTTGCAGAACCTCAATATAAAATTTACGTCAAACATAATAATATCATTCGCAGCCTTATTAGCCGGGACAATAACAAACTCCTTGCCGAGTTCTTTTAGCTTATGTTTGATACATGAGAAAGGGCCATTGTTAGGAGTAAAATGTTCTTTAAAATGTTTAATACGAATATCAACTATTTGCATTACTAAAGTGAAAAAAGAATCGTGGGATTTTTATCATGTTTTTACCGTTTTTTCCATTCTATACAGTAAGGACGGGGTGAGTCGTGGATGACGTTACGATACTCATGCCACTTGATAATTCACGGGATCGATATTTAGAATATTTTCAAAGGAATTATTTCAACTCTCGTACCTGCACGATGTTAAGGTCTCATGTTATAACATGGGAACTTGGGCCATGAGTATATTAAGAATTACTGCAATTTCATGACGTAGATCACTGATATTAACATCTTTTGACACTTCGTTATAGTCAAAAACATTTTTGCGGGTAGATTTTGAAAACATATAAAGCAAGAGGAATTCCGAATTTCCAAAATGACCAAGAATTTACTCTTTTACAGTACTGTAAGAATACCGGCAATATTTATAAAAATCAAGACCTTTATTGACCTATTTGGTTTAAAAAAATGTTTTTATGATCTTCAGGGCGATCAATTTTTGGGAAACAGTTTAGAGTAACAATATGCAATTATAATTTTGACAATTTCATGGCTAGGACTGCAATATGGAATGTTGTTGCAATCCTCTAAAGTTTGATGTAATTCATTGACAGGTATAGAACAGAGCTTGGTTTACAGATGTTGTCTGCTGTTGTTTTTAGAAATAGTAATTAGGCCCGAAATATTTGTATTGTTAGTAAGAATTTTTTTTTCTCATTGCAATTTATTCTACGTTGAACGATAACATGTACATAGTACTTTTTGTGATCAAGTCATAAGCTCGATCACAGAATCGATGGTAGTATAATTTAAAACAACCTCTGGGTCGATGACTATGGTGATACACTGCAAGTCTCCGATACTGAAAGGATACAATACTGCTTTTATTAAACATCGTATTTCTCATCAACCCTCCTATTGTAATGTCGTGAAACAAAATAAAGCATAAGAAGATTGTATATTTATATATATATACTTTTACGACATTTAATGGCGATAAACAAACAGGATAGTTTGTGCGAACGCAATACATGTTTAATTCCGCCACATTTGGTTCTAGTACCAAGTCTATCAATCTGAACCATGTGTTGGTCGTTGTTGTTGTTGTTTTTGCTTTTTACGTCCATTTTCGCAGAGGCATGTTTACTGAGTAAGCTTACCTCTTCGATCCTAACGTCCTATAGATACAGATTATACCAATTTTTGAGGACATAACCAATATTCATAGATAACTTTTATGAAGTATGCTCAAGACCAAAAAGACTAATACAATATATAAACCGTTTGAGTGCAAAACGGGCCTAAACCGAAGAATCAAAACAATTCAAGGTCATCAGTCTGAACAGCTAGTAAAGTTGAATAAACGACAGCAGACGTGTAAAATTGAACAGTATAAAAGTATCCAGATAAAATAGAAACATACGGATATTTAGTTCGTGAAACGAACTTCAATATATATGTTTACCATCTTCTTCCTCTTTTGAATAAGTTTTGGATTTTAATAATGTTCGGCTTCGAGCATCACTGAAGAGATATTTATTGTCAAAATGCTCAATGATATCGTTAAGTAATTCTTCCTGTATAAAAATTAGGGAATGTTTAAGACTATCAATGAGCCAACTATACAACAGATACCAAAATGACGTATGAATTGAGATATGAAATCACGATTACTGAAAGCATTTTTTGGGGTTTTTTTTTTTTTTGGTGTTTCTACTCTATAAATTGTTTTTTTTACCACGTGCAATCGATAATTATAGCGTTTGTCAAGGTTATAACTACTTGTCATATGTTCTTGTCTCTGTATCATCTTTAATTTCAAGTTCATTGGGACTTAAGTGATATACGTTGTGAAGAAAAAAATAAAACTGAGTGAAAAGTTCCAAGTAACTAAAGTTAGAACAATGAAAGTGTGATATGGTGTGTGTACAATGGATTGCCGACTTTCTATTGAGATCTTTCATTTCCAAAACCTTATTCAATATGTTATGAATACAGTACGAGTGTTATGTTGGTGACATATAATTCGTTCTGTTTTTTTCTCTCTCTCATTGTACGCGACTTCATTAGAACAAATGTTCTTTGTTTTGTATATTGTTTGTATTTCAGTCTTTTTCTTTTTTTTTTTTTGCAATGACGTCATTTTATTTTCGATTTATGAGATTGAATGTCCCTTTGGTATCTTTCGCCTCTCTTTTAAACAACAGAAGAAAAACCTTTTAGAGCTAAGAAAAACACTAAACAATTTTGTTACGGTTGCCTTATTAATGTTTTTATTCTGAAGAATGTAACGTTCGATTTCAAATTTTGTTTGGTTCCATTAAGTTTTATTATACATCGTAATTCTTTTTTTATTATAGTTTCTCGAAAAGCAACAACAGTAGTTCTGTCCAATACGTTGGTACCGTCTACATTCGAATTTACCGGTTTGTTTTGTTTTTGTTTTGATATATCAAAAAGAAAACAAAATCATTTCCGTTTTTCATTATTGGTTTTCAAGATATTAAAACTAAAAAGAGAACAGCTTCGTTTTCTTTTTCTTTTTTTTATTCCTTTTATTATTTCTCAAAATGGTAAAAAGCAAGGAAGCAACTACATGTATATACAAATTATCATGAACCATCTGTTTGTTTACAACTTCTCCCATATCTTTCTCATATCTTTTGTGTTGAGACCAAAACTTTAATACAAAAGGAGTATTTCAGCTTCTCATTTACGAAATCTCGTGTCTATATAGAATCACCATTCAAACAACGTCTGCATATATAGTAGATATCTCACAGTGGAGACGATTTTTAGGAGCTTGCGTTTCCTATCATGTTTTCTGGATTTAGGATTTCTGCCTAGACGGAAGTAAGTGGTTAAGTTATAGTCAACCTTACGAAAGCCTGACGGATGCAATCAAGAGTTGGTAGACCGTTATGGAATATCTTTATTACAAATGACCAAGGGAGAAGGTTTGGTACCATTAAAACGTTAATCCCGCTGCAAATGTTTGCACCTGTCCTAAGTCAGGAATCTGATGTACAGTAGTTGTCGTTTGTTTATGTAATTTATACGTGTTTCTCGTTTCTCGTTTCTCGTTTTTTATATAGACTAGACCGTTGGTTTTCCCGTTTGAATGGTTTTACACTAGTAATTTTGGGGCCCTTTATAGCTCCGTGTTGAAGGCCGTACATTGACCTATAATGGTTTACTTTTATAAATTGTTATTTGGATGGAGAGTTGTCTCATTGGCACTCACACCACATCTTCCTATATCTATGTACATGTTCACAATCCTGTCATCAATCACCAAATGTGACTTATCACCTACTTGGTACTTACCATGACAGGTGCAACTAGTTGGACATGATCTACCTACCGCTTTCCATGCACCTAAGATCACCCCTTTTTCTGGTGGATTCGTTAATTAAGTTACATTCAATTAAAGCTTCCATATGAAAATAAGAAGATGTGCCAATGAGACAACTCTCCACAAGAGAATAAATGAAGTAGAAGTTAACAACTATAGGTCACCGAACTGTCTTCAACAATTACCAAAACCCATATCTCATAGCAAGCTATAAAAGGCCCCAAAATGACATATATGAAAGAATTCAAACCAAAAACTATTGACCTGATATATTTACAAAACAATAAACGAAAAACAAATATGATATACAGCAACGATCGACAACCACTGAGTGACAGGCTCCTCAAGACTTTGGGCAGGCACATATAGACTAGTGGGGTTAAACATATTCGAAGGCGCCTTCCCTCCATTAAAGTGGGACAGTGGTGTAACGGTACAACACAAGAACAAACTAAGCAAAACAATAAAAGAAAAACAAATATGAGAAATAGAAAGAAAAAAACGACAGCCACTAAATTACAGGCTCCCGACTTGGGATAGGCATAGAATGTGGCGGGGTTAAACATGTTTGCCAGCCCCAAACCTTCTCTGACCTAGGACAGTGGTGTAACAGTACAACATATGAACAAACTTTAAAAATCAGTTGAAAAGTTCTTAACTCATCAGATCGATTCAAAGCAGAAAAACAAATAAACAAAAACACAGACCGGACGTGGCATGGTATTTATACATCCCAACAACCAGTGGCGTAGCTAGACAAATGTTGAAGGTGAAGCCCAAATCGGCAGGGGGTCTGGGGGCCGCTCAAGGCAAAGCCCCCGGAAGCTCCTGGATATTAGGGTTTTAGACCAACAAATATTAACTGAAAATATTGAATGTTAAGGAGTAGTCAAAAGCATTTTTGTTTGATACAAGTCAGATAATTTTGTGAAAAAATATATATTGTTTCTCAAAGAAACTGTAAAAACCAGGAGATTCCAGAGGGATAAAAAAGTTATATTTACTAAGACCAGTGTCTCGCCTACTTTAAGAATTTAATAAATGTTTTAAGAACTATAACTGCAGACTGTATGTAATGTTAACTGGAAGAAAAACTAAGTCCATAAATACGTAATATACGGAAAACAGGAAATATAATTTTTAAAATTTCCTTCTAGATACTAGCTTTTGATCAAAATCAAGCTTCTGTCCAAGTTTGGTAGAAATCAAGGATAGTTTAAGAAAGTTATTGAAATTTTAAAAACTTTAAACACAGAGTGAATGTAATGTTAACTGGCAGAAAAACTAAGTCCATTTATAAGTAAAATACGAAAAATAAGGATTTTTTTTTACAAAATTTACTTCTGGATACTATCTATGATCATAAACAAGCTTCTGTCCAAGTTTGGTAGAAATCCAGGATTGTTTAAGAACGTTATTAAAATTTCAAAAACTTTAACCACACAGTGAATATTTCTGGACGCCGCCGCCGCCGCCGACGACGACGGAATGAAAATATCGCTATGTCTCAAGTTTGTGACAAAAGTCGCAGGCTCGACAAAAAACACACCATTAAAAATTGTTTGGAGATGAGATGTAAACATAAATTCAGGTTAATATAGAGGGTACCCAGGTTAGGGCAGGATGGCGCCTTCAAATTAGTTTAGCCCCGCCACATTCGATATGTGCCTGTCCCAAGTCAGGAGCATGTAATTCAGTGTAATGTTTGTCGTTTGTTGCTGTATTATATTTGTTTTTCTTTCATTATTTTGTACATAAATCAGGCCGTTAGTTTTCAGTCTCGTTTGAATTGTTTAGGTGGATATGAATTATTAAAAGAGTCAGAGTCAATCTCTCTCACCAACAAAAGCAAGCCTACTGTCAATTACTTTGTCAATGGTCGTCTCCTTGTACGCGTGAAGGATAGATCTATAGCCCCGAAAGTCGTTCGGGTGTCATCGTATAACGCAGATATGTTTTAACACGGCACATCACACTGAAACTGCGTTGATTCAGCGGTGGAATTGGTCACATGCATTGTCAATTCTGCGTTGCATTGTAAATAGCAGAACACCCTGCAGACACAATATTCGTCTGCTAAGACACAATATTCGTCTGCTATAAAAAGAGGGGAAATAAAGCGCTGGTGATGGGAACGAACGCCGGGAGTCTGAGAAGTGATATCGACTCGTTGACTTCTACAACTTTTTGTTTATTTAACCGCACAGTACCCATTTATTTTCCCCTTCACTTTCTCTCACTCGGAGTCTCCTCCCTCTCTACCTCTAGCTCGTTTTTATTTTTTTATTTTTTTTATTATGAATTTTTGTTTTTGACAAAACGATGTTGAAGCCTTGGCTTCCGAGCTTCTGCCTAGCTACGCCCCTGACAACAACAAAAAAGACGCAGAGTACAGATCTGAGAGTACTCGCAGTTACTGACAGCTAGTTTAAAGCCAATAACAACTAATAATAGTCATGTATCTAACACTACAATATCAATCAGGACACATCCAATGGATTTAAGCAACTTTAGGAAACTGTGAAACAATTCAAACGAAAAATGAAAGGCCTGATTCAAGTGTTCATGTTGCATCACATAATGCTTGCAAACGTATCAAATTCATAAACAAAATAGGAAAAATTATAACATTTCACAATTCTTCTTACTAGGTGGTTACAGGAAACTCAGCGGTCAAAAGTTTATTTGTCTATAACACTACACTCTTTACAGACATGGTGAAGCACTATACTTGTATATAAATATCTTAACGTTACCAATAACAAGGTTAAAATCTGATTTCATCTAAATGTACATAATAGATATAAGAAGATGTGGTATGAGTGCCAATGAGACAATTCTCCATCCAAGTCAAAATTTATAAAAGTAAACCTTTATAGGTCAAAGTAAGGTCTTCAACACGGAGCCTTGGCTCACACCGAACAGCAAGCTATAAAAGGCCCCAACAATTACGAGTGTAAAACCATTCATACGGGAAAACCAACGGTCTAATCTATATAAAAAACGAGAAAGGAGAAACACTTATGAACCACATCAACAAACGACAACTACTGAACATCAGATTCCTGACTTAGGATAGGTGCAAACAATTGCAGCGGGTTTAAACGTTTTAATGGTACCAAACCTTTACCCTTATCTGAAACAATAGTGTAACATTACAACATAGAAAGACACACTATAAAATATCAATTGAAATGGCTTAACTCAATCGAAAGACATATTAACACCAGTGAACATACACTGAACAAATAAATTTGATTTGTGATACAATGTAAATACAAAATAAATAAACTAAGGGAAGAATAATTAAATGAACATGTAATACCGCTGTGAAATGTTAAAATAATAAGCATGGTTTTAACACAATCAACTTGGACAGTGTAATTTGTTGTTGTTATTTTCTTTGTATGTATCTTTTTCCGAAGGATCCAGGTGTTGTTGGTTATTGTTTTGTCCAATATTTTTGGTAATTACAGATACTTTTTTCAGGTATAGGTATAGTACTGGGACTCTTTTTACAAAAAATCATTCGATTAAAATTGAACATAAGTTAAACTGAATTTTCATGACTTAGTACTCGTAAGATTTTTTTGTGAAAAGAGCTTCACAAGTTAATACTTGTGAGACAGGCGTACACAGGTAAAAGATGAGACATAAACAAACAAATAACACTTCAATCCTTCAATCCTTTTGTGTTAGGGGTGAGCAGCTGAGAAATACATACCCTACCATATATATTTTTTTAATTATCTATATCTATCATGATTATGCTATTTCATGGAGAGATAGGTTTGACAAAAATATGATGCGTTTAGGACAGTGGTTTGAATATAACATCTGTGATTTAAAAAAAATAGACATCTGATTTAATCAGCAACCTTGTCACATTTTTCATCTTAATTTCTAGACTTTAACTCATTTATCTGAAGCTGGAAATACACTGAGGCCCGTTTGTACATCGTTGGTTTGTTGAATCCAATATCTTATATATGAGAGGAACCGTTGTGAACATGTAATATTCAACTATTCCAAGTTCACCCCTTCGGTACCTCGAATGTATAAGATAGCGCTCACTCTGGGTCGCATCGTCACTCGATTGGAGATGATATGTAGAGCATGATCGTTATGTGGATCGAAAACACAAGCATTGTTGATTGAGCGGTCATTATGCTTCAGAAAGATTAATAAACAAAACAAAACCAAAAATATAAAAGCAAAAACAAAATACGAACAAGTTTGAGTTTTCTAAAAATCTGTGGACTGCTTCGCTCTATCCTAATTTTATGGTGATATGTGTGCATGTTGTTGTTGATTTAGTATTGAAAATGTGGTATTTATAGATATTGATTGATATAAAATGGATGTCTTAGACTTGGAATATCGATTTTTGTATATATATATTAAGATGAACTTTTCTGAAATTTTAAACTGGCTGTTCAGAGTTTAGTTGTCAATGTGTCTTTGTGGAGAGTGGTTTTCTAGTTCTTTCAGCTGGTTATTGACTTGTGATTTTGATTGCTAGTTATGTATATATATAATTTATTTAGATATATATGAATGTTTATGTATGTTGATTAAGAGTAACATGGTTTCGAGTGATGAAGACAATAACAATCAAAACCAAGGAGTAAACAAAGACTTGTACAACCAAAAGATATTTTCAACAGTAAAGATAAATAAGAAACAACACGAACTCCCGTGACCAAGGATTTATATACAAATCCTTGATATGACTAAAAACCGGGAGTGAAATCAGGTGCTCCGGAAGGGTAATCATACTCACCGTTTACAACACCCTTCGTGTTATTTCTGTGTCCAATCCGGTAATGATGGAAGGTTACTTATGACTGCGGAAGAATATCAGATACGATTTCTGACACACTTTTATCGATTTACCATAAAGCTTGCAATGCGAGGCAATTGTAAACAGCAATAAATATTAGTTTCAGTAAAAATGATGTTGTTCCACTTTAAGAGTGTGCGTTATACACCCATGCTTTTAAAATTTTTACTTGTTGATAATTAAAACATTTGCAATTGGACACCACTCTGGAGGTGCACCTCTCTGGAAGTGTAGATATAGGAAGATGTGGTATGAGTGCCAATGAGGCAACTCTCCATCCAAGTAACAATTTATAAAAGAAAACCATTATAGGTCAAGATACGGCCTTCAACACGGAGTATTGGCTCACACCGAACAGCAAGCTATAAAGGGCCCCAACAATTACTAGTGTAAAACCATTCAAACGGGAAAACCAACGGTCTAATCTATATAAAAACGAGAAACGAGAAACACGTATGAACTACATAAACAGACGACAACTACTGTACATCAGATTGCCTAGATTTGTAGAAGTTATAAAATACAGATAATGCATTTTTGTAAACATTGTATAGGAACATTGTTTAGCAAAACAAATCGTGCATATTGCAGATTAACAAAGCAAATAAACACGTATCAATAATTGATATTTCAATATTGAATTTCAGTGTGCAATATATGCATTATAAAACGAATATGAATTAATGACAGTTGATCGGAACTGAAATACAAATAGTTAATGTTTCGGCATTTGATGTCTTATCCTGAGACGAAAAAAGTCTGTAATTCTTTATCTCATTTAAGCCAATAGCTGTTGCTGTATCTCAGCAACCAATCAGAATCTATATGTGATAAGCAATTTTTTCAAGATGGCGTGTTTATCGACTGAAACTAATAGCTCCGCATCGTGATGCGAAGCAAATACAAAAAACATAATAAAAACGGAAAGGAAACAAAATAAGAACTCTGGTTGCAGTTGTGTCATTGAATATCTACCATATCCTTTACTTTCTGTGGAGTCATTTTAGGGAAGATGCAGTATAGCAAAGGTACACGAGATATGCACATATGATAAAGGTGTGGTCCATGTCCAAATTCAGTTCAGCCCACCACTATGGTTTTCAACAGAAGGTCCTTGTACTTCTTCGTTTTTAGTGGAGTTCGGATATTATGGGGTATGATACAAAGTTACAAAGAGGAGGTGTGATTTAATCCAAATGCAAGACTATTAAAACGTTTATTTGGTCAACTGGTAATTTAAAAGAACCAGGTTGATAGATATCTGAGAACCAGTTAATAGTTTGTATCAATTAGTTCACTTGATTCCTTTCACCCCTTTTTTAAACCTCTTATGGTTTGTTGAATCCAATATCTTATATATGAGAGGAACTTGTTAAACTCCACTAAAATTAAAACAGATCTTTACAAGGTTGGCTTTTCTCAGACTTAACTGGACAAAAAGTAATCTGAATTTATCTCATTTTATCATTTTAAAATAATTATAAATCAACAAGTTAAAAAAAAAACAATTTTTTTATTATTCTACCGAGACATAAAATAGAGCTTCAGTATTACAGCTGTTAACTTTAGGAACAAAAAAAAAATAAAGGTTTCCCCAAAAAAATGATTCCTTGTTAACTAAATTCAAATCAAAATGTAAGCAAAAAAAGGCCTGCTACACTGCTTTGGATTTTATCATGTGTTGGAAGGAGTTCGTGTCATTATTTCGTACATCATATGATATCCTTCCTTTCTTAATCATATTAATTAGAACATATAAAACGTTTGATATTAACAAACAATTCTAATGGTTATGTACAAGTCAACATATGTGTTATTAATCTGACATTTTCACCTCTGTTGTTAAGTCCCAGAATAAAGAGATATGGTATGATGTCACATTAGATGTAATCATGTTAGTCACTATTTTAAGCATGAGTCCCCAGTGGTCACGGTTGAACAAATGTATCAAGATACTCCAATTCAATTATGTTGAAAAAAAAACTTTTGGTTGTTTAGTTTTGTGTACAACATAAAATGCTGTCTTTTATCAGCTTTAAAATATAGATTTTAACTTCTAGGAAATATTAAGTGACAAAATGGAACCTATTTCAAAATCTGCTTCCATGATAATGATACTTTTAAGACTTTAATTTATACCTACAAGATCAATTCTTATGTCTTTTAACATATTTACAACAAAAAGCATCGTTTTACTCTTGGTAATATCTTTATGCAAAAATCAAACTTAGGTCAACAGATTGATTTAGTTTTATAAATAAAATTTTGCTTAACACAAATAAGGTAAAGAAACTGATGACACTAACTAATAATTGTTCTTTAAATAAAATCTTGCTTAACACAAAATAAATAAAATCTTGCTAAATGCAAAAGATAACACAATACATTTGATAAAGTCTTTAAAAATCTGGATTTGGAGAATTTTTCATTACTGGATAGAACTTCACAAGTATACAGTCTGAAAGTAAAGGTAAGATAAATTCTTTATTGACATATCAGGATATAAATCTAAAGTAGTGTAGGGTAATGGTATATGTCACATGGGAGTACAATCCAACAGCACAAAAAAAAAAACAACAAAAAACTGGTTCTAATTTGAACGTGCAGACACAAATCAAGGGCTTTCAGACAATATTTCCTGAAATTAAAATCTTCACCATAAATTCACGCAAATACAATCTGTCTCTTTTAAACTTGATATTAATTAAAACGGAGAATGTTCTATAGGATAAAAATTGACCTTTAAATTATATGAACAGTCAAATCTGCTATAAATGTCATTTCTATTTAATCAAAAACCCGTCTTGTTTGGTAACCTTCTTTTCGTCCAAACGCATTTTGAACCTCAATTCAAGATCACCTTTTTCATAAGGTAAATTTTCTCTGTATATACAGGTTTGCCTGTATTTCAAAATTTTCCAGCCCTCAACGACTTTGTAGTAAGTGCAAAGTTCTGGATGTTGAATTCCATTTCTTTTTATTGTGTTAAATAAATAATGATTTAAGACATGACTTTTTTTAACGATTTAAAAACCCAATTCAAAGATTTTCCTGATAACAAAATGAAATATATTCTAAATCCAACTACTAGTCAGCAAGCGAAATCTTTAGGCTCCTTTATTAAACAGTCTATGGAACTGAGGACAGGGGGCACTTGAGGTCATTTGTTGTGTTGTGTGTTTAATATTTTGTTTTGTTTTGATGTCAATGTAAATGTAATCATTATATTGTTGTTCATACATGCAATTGTTATGCATTTGACCCTCTTATTGGTGTAATTTGTGCTTAATAAAGTTATAAAAAGTTAAAATCTATTTTTGGATATGTTTTATATTGTAGTGTCTTTTCTGATCACAATTTTATATGCTTTCTTCAAGAGAGGCACAATATACCAAAGGGATATTCGAACTCATAAGTAAAAAAAACCTGACAATGCTATGACAAAAACAAACAAGTTTCAAAACACAACATAGAAAACTAAAGACTGAGCAACATGAATTCAAAGATTTTGTATCTGTTTATTTACTTAGGAGAAGATCCTATAGGTTCAAGACCTTTCAATGTTCTTAAAGGGGCATTCAATATATTTAAGTAAAAGATCAAGGACTTTATACATGCATATGTTTATATCATATGGAATGAAGATAACTATTGTATGTAAAACTTGCACAGAATAGTCAATTTGCTTTTCTTGAACGATAAAAGGCTTGTCCTGGACTTTAAACCAGAAGTGAAAGAATTGAATCTCAAATGTAAAAACAAAATAAATACTATGAAATTCACATCACAACATCTGAGTTGAGATTGGGGTAAACTATTTTGCGAGTATTCAAACTTAAACCACCACTCATTAACAAACAGTCAATATCAAAACACAGCAACACAATAGATTTCTGATTCCAAAATCATTTTTCATGAATTTTTTTTAGGGAAGTGTTGGAAAAGAAAAGATGCACTTTTTTCTATTCTGCATGACCTTCAAAAACCAACCAGAAAGTGACAAATATTATAAATAAATATTTATTTGTTTATTTTAACTTTAGAATAATCAGTTCATGATTCATTACTATTAATTTTCTAATCATTCGATAAATAGTGTATACATATAAACAGGTGAGGTAATTTTGAATTTGCTATCAGTATTAAATGTGAGCGTTCTTTGAGACCATATAATAAATTACTGTTGTTTTGAAACTTTGTTGATGGAGTAAAGTCTATTTCTGTAATGACTTCTACTGTATATTCCAAGAGCGTCCAATGGTAAAAAAAAAGACCAAGTTTTAACCTACACACATGTTCATGTGACTATTCCAAATCAGAAACTTTGTTGTCAGTTATTTTTAGTTATACTCAAGACGCAAAATCTTAACACGTAATTGACCAACCGAAAGCAAAAAACAAATTATTTATTATATTATTACTGCTGTTCTTCATCTAATGGTCACAGTTTAGCTAAGAAATGCTAACCACATACAAACAATTCTTTATAATTTTAGATGATGAAGCAAATGTAATATTGACCACGGTGAATACAGGTCAAATATGTGCTTTGTTTTAAATGGAATAATGAATCAAATATTGTAACCATGATGCCATGATAATAAGAAATCTATTAATGATACTTTCATAATGACTTCATTATAACTAAGTTTTCATCGAATAAATATAAAGATGAATTTGCAAAATTAGTCTGTATCATATTGGTACCAATCCTTGTTTTTCCAAATTATCACGACTAAAATTTTTCTTCTGTTTATGTAAAGTCAGTGAATGATTACACATTAGTTCAGATAAAATCAGTAGCAATGATTAGTGGTTAAGCAAACTATTTATGTTGTCTCCTGTCAATAAAAACTCTACTTCCATTTGTAAACACCAAAAAAATATTGGCAACCATTCATGTTACATGTAGACTACTTTTGGGGGTAAAACAACAGCCTTTTACATGTTCAAATCAAAATCACCTTTTTCAATATTTCTTTTCAGAAGAATGGACTTCTTGACATATGAATTTATACCACCTTAAACTTGACACGAGCTGAGAAGAGAAATAAAATGAATTTAGGTGCACTATTAATTGACAGAAAAGGGCCTGTTATTAGCCCATATTTTTCTTATAATATCGACAGAAAATATCAAGAAAATATCTTAGAAGAATATCAGTATGTCTGGGATGTCTTACCATCTATAAACAATGAAAGACTTAGATCATGTGAACAGAAGTAAATTAAACTTGATAACAAAAAACTGAAAGGCTTTTTGCGGGGAATTGTTTTTAAACAGTCTCACAGGGTACTTCATTCTGTCAAAGAAAAAGAAAAACCTTTTTACATCATATGGACTACTTCACTTGATTCATGCATTCTGCATACTTGTTCAGGAAAAGAAAATAAAATTAGTCCAGGTTAATCTAAATAAAATGCTGCATAACATGACAGAAGAAATAAGTTATGATATTTTAAAAATACCTATCTCTTCGACTTAAAGTCAACTCAAACTTAACAGAAATTGATTTGTTAGCTGGCCAAATTCATCCACGGCATCAATTTTTGTTCAAACTATGTTACTGGGATATAGTCTATGTTAAAAATGACAATTAAGGCTGTAAAGAATTTCTAAAAAAAATCAGATTTTTTAGTATCAAATATTGAAGGATTAGATACAAATTTTCAGTGGCAATTTTTCATTAATGAAATAAAGCAACCTATTTCCTGCAAAATACTGCTGTGTCTTTTAAATTGGAACATATGAAAAACACAAAATGCAGTAACCCTTCAGAAATGGAAACACCAGCTTTTTCATCAGTCTTAGTAGCTGATACATCAACAAACTACTCATGCACAGCAAACAAAGTAAGTAATATACTACAAAAAATATTATCAACTCTCTCTGAAGATATTTACAACATTCAACAACTACCTTGAAGAAATGTATGCAATGAAATTTTAATGTAGTTATTCAATACTGTAAATATTTCATCTTCAGAAAGTACTGATGACAAACTTTGTAGTATACTCCTTGTTGTATTTGCTGGGAAAGAGTATTTTGTTGGTGTATCAGCTACTAAGGTAACAGAAGGAGAAGTATTAATATTGTTAAAAGTAACAGTAAAGATCTAAATATTCCAATGTATGAAGGAATATTCTGTACAGGAAAAAGAGCGATAGAAAATGAAGTTGAAATGATAAAGAGGTCACAAGGAACAGACACTTTAGTTCTTCTTGTGCTTTTGTTGATAACAATAACATCTACTGGAAAACACAAGTCAGCCAAACTGAAAAAATATTTGTCCCTCAAGCATAAATATGCTACGGCAAGTCTTTACCTCCTATGGTGTTCAGGAGATATTGAAGTTCATCCAGGGCCTTGTATGAAAAAGAAAGTTTTCGTTCATGATTCCTCTTTAGAGAGACGATGGATTGAAAATATTAATCAAACGCTTATCATACCATCAGGTGAACTGTCAAAATATAAAGCAATAAAAATGGACGAAATGACAGAGAGAACAAGGAGCATTTCAGAACTATGTTGAAAGAATGCCGAGAAGAAAAGTACATGTACCAAAGATGTACTTAGCAGAAATAAAAGCTTGGGAAACCACGGAATTAAGCCTTAACATAAACTATTTGTTAATCGATGTGAAATTGAGACAATTATAGCATCACTCCAAGATTTTCTGACTTGTGTAGGCAGCACCAAAGATCTCACTGATATCAATGTTAGTTTTGATACTGAACTTAAGACAAATGAAATTGCAATGGTCCTTGGGAAAGATCAGAGTCTTAAAGACAAATCACAGCTGGTAGTATACATTACACGTCATATAGCTGGCATCCAAATCAAATTTGCACATGGCAAGGACTCTGATGTAAAGTGTGATGGACTATGGGACCTGCCTTTGGAAAACAGGCCAAAGCATAATATACTTTTCGATCCAAACAACAGAGGAAAATATAGCAAGAAATATCCTGGACAAAAACTCATCTCTGATCAGGAACTCGTTGATATTTTAGTAACACTCCCACAGGTAACTATTCCTCAGAAATACAAAGATATAGTGGAAGCCTTTAAGGCCATGAGTAAAAGCAAAACCAAGCAGAACAAAGCAGAACTTTGTAGTATTTTTAAAAGGACAACAAGCTTAGAAAAACTTTATTATGCACTGAAGAACCTTTCTATGAATGGAATATTTACAGAGGAAATATATAATATTCTCCAAAAATGGTGGACCATTCAAACTGTAGATACTGTGAATGATGAAATACTGTTACAACAAAGAAACAGAGACAAAAGAATGACCACACATTTTAATAAAAATAAACACAAAACCCATTACTCTTACTGTAGAACCAACTAGTGCAAATAGTTCACAAGTGAGTTATGACTTTCCATTCAATGATGAACTTGTTCCACTAAAGACAATGGCTACTACTGTAAGTCAAACTACAATACATAAACCCTCAAGTGACTCATACAAAAAGGTCACAGCAAAGAAATACTTGACAGTTTCACGAAAACAAGATTCACGTCCTGCAGACAATCAAACTAATTCAATCATCATTCCAACAGACGCAATGACAGTTCTAAACTCATATTTTGCTTGTGATCTTGATCCCAACAGCAATGTTATATTGGAAAGTGACAGCAGCAAACTTCAATGTAAAATGTCATCTCAAGAAACTGCTTTATGTTCATCAAATCATTTGGATCATCCAACCTCTTCAACAAACCAATTCAGTCATTCGAACCAAAATATTGCAGTTGCTGGGCAACAAAGCTCCATATCATGTACTCCTAATCAAGCAACTACCAATTCAGACTCTCAAAAAAAAGACTCTCAAAATCATGATTTTCAAAAGCGAGTCTCTCCAACAAGTGATATAAGCTCATCCGTTTCAATATTTTCAGACAATTCAGAGTCTGGAAATGAAGAGGGGGTCCAAAACAACATTTTGAATAGAGATCAAGTTCTATTGACTGATTCAGACTTCAGTTCAGATAGTAGTAATAACTGTGTTTCAAAAACAACATGAAGGTATGCATTGTTGTTGATATGACATGTATAATTCAACTGTTTATACATTGACTTAGATTCATTTGATACTGATGATCAAACGTTTGATGTGCAACTGAATGCCTTTGATAATGAAGATAAAAACCCACAAATAAGTGACAAAGATATGAAAGATGGAAATCTAAAGAATGGTGAAACACAAATTGTAAATGAAAATACAAATGCAAATGCTTACAATACCAATGTTAGGGAACGACCATTTAATTTTAAGGGGGGCGGGGTAGGGGGAGGGGTTTTAGTTTTTTCCTAAAAAAATATTCTGATCCCCAATTTGATGAAAAAAAAAATTTTGTGGTCAAACAGATGACAAAAAAAAAATATTCTGAACCCAGATTTGCCCCATACCGTATAGTGTTAAATTTTGAAAAAACAATTTGATTGATAGCGTCGAAAAACTAAAAAAAAAAAAATGTTCGCGCTTTGCGCTAAAAAAAAATGTTCTGACTCAGACAAAAAATCATAACCCATGAAGTTAAATGGTTACTTCCTTAGTATTGAACTTGAAAAGTTTTTACAAGACAAGATTAACTGTGAAGCTGAAAAAATGAAATCATGATTGTTCGATGTGTAAACATTTCTTTTTGCTTCATATTGTATAATTTTCTTTTACTTTATTTCTAAATTTAATTTGTGTGCTACTTTTTCTTTTTGTTTCACTCGTGTTTATATAACACTCAATAAGTTTGTATCACTTTTTATAAGGTTTCTTTTCGTCCTGAAATTATGGAATACTATGACATTTATCAACATTCCTTCTAAGAACAATTCCATCTTTTATCAATTCTTTTGTCAGAATATCAAGTATATTTTCTTTATTTTATTATCCAACATACTCATTGAAAAATTGTACAATGAGAAAATCCAACAACATATAATATGCGCTGAAGACAAATTAACAATATCAATATGAGAATGTAACATAAACTTGTAAATATCAATAGCGTAACATCACAACATAGAAAGACACACTATAAAATATCAACTGAAATAGCTTAACTCAATCAAAGGACATATTAACACCATTGAACATACACTGAAAAATAAATTTTACCTATGATACAATGTAAATACAAAATAAATAAACTAAGGGAAGAATAATAAAAGAAACATGTTATATCGGTATGAAAAGTTAAACAAATAAAGAAAAACAATATGCTCGAACAAAAATATCAGCCATTTGCAATAACTTTAAACACAGGTAAATGAAAATAATTTTGTTGTTAGGTATACGTGTACAGTTACAATAGAGAAGAAATATTTTAACAAAATAAATAATTTTGATGTTCATAGTACGAAGTGGAAATTTATATTAGTACCAAACACTTATCAAAGCTGGTATATAGACCAGATATAACCCTGAATAACATTAAATAACAAAAAGCATTACAATTAGTATCAACAGGTCAAATAAACAAGAAAGTACGATTTGAGAGTACTCGCAGTTACTGACAGCTAGTTAAAAGCCAAAACAATTAATAATAAAAATCATGCATCAGAGACTAAAATCAACTAAAACACATCCCAGGGATTTAGTATTTTAACGTCATTGACAGTCAAAGAAGACATGACTTGTGCAATACCAAAATAAATGTATCGACAGACAGTAGGATAGTTAGGAGTTTAACCTCTTTATAGATCAAAATGAACGTGGGTGTGTCTTTAAACATCCCGTTTGAAAAGAATACAAATTTAGTTATGTTTTAATTTGCTGATGACAAAATCGATATTACATGTAGTGCCAATGTAAACTATATTCAAAGATCTAATTACAACATTGGTAAGATAACCTGAACTAATAAGTTTATTTAAAGGTTCGATGAGTTTACACGGATCACATAGTGATTTCCGCGCTTTAAGTACAATATTACCGTAAAATTTAGGATGTGAAATACCGTTTTAATCAGTTTTCTACAGGTACAGCCAAATTTACTAATCAAATCTTTGTATCTATGAAAGAACTTAGCAAAAGTTTTACGTAATTTATGGTAACGAAATCCCTGACTTAATAATTTACTAGTGATGCATTGATTACGTTCGTTAAAATCTATGACACTACTACACACACGGGCATAACGAACGAGTTGGGATATATACACACATTATGATGGAGCCAAAGGAACATCGCCGTCTAAAAAGGAAAATTAACAATAGGAATGAAAAATCGTCTCTTTGTCGTAAATTTTCGTATGGAGTTTTCCTTTAGAGATTGAAATGTCCAAGTCCAGAAAAGGACAACTACTGCTGTTTATGTTAGATTTAGTTAAAGTAAGTTCTATTGGGTAAATTTCGGTAGTATATTTAGAGAACTTTGGATTATTTAACGAAAAATATCATCTAGATAACGGAAGGTATTGTTGAATGTATCAACCAAATGTAACAATGACGTGTCTTTACTGAGTTTGGTCATAAACTGAGATTCATAGCAATACAGGAAGTTTGAAAATATTGTGATTTTGCAAGGGCGTGATATGTAAATTTCAATAAAATTACTATTTATTTTACAATGTCAATATCCTTTTCAAATAGTTTTCATTATTATTTTTTTTTTTTTTTTTGTAGTGCTTAAATATTATATGAAATAACATGGCTTTCGTAGTTTTTTTTCATAGTTTTTATAAGACATGTACATCTTGAACAGTGTGCTATTTGGCAATATAGCTATATTGTTATTTTACTGGGCAAAACAAGTTAAATGAGTTTACTGTACATGAGACAACAATCAAGCATCATTTCCTTAAATGAAATTCAATTTAAATTTCAAGTAAAAATTTCCTAAAATAATGTAGAATTATGAGTTATGATAGATGAAAAATTTAATGTTTTTTAGTTGAATAAAAGAAATATAAATAAGTTTGAAGTGTTGAAGCTAAAAAAAATAGAATAACACACAAATATTTTTGATAAATAGTCCAACTTATTTGTATACCTTGTAATTGATAGTATATCATTAAACATATTTTATCTAAATGTTTAGATTTCACTCATATTCAAAAGAAATATTTTGTTTTTAATGCTTCAGTTAAAACAAATATCATTTTTCTTCTAAAGATCTTCTTAATTGTTCGATGGATTTAAATATATTGTGTCTGTATATAATGTTTATGTTTTAGCAAATATTTTTTTAATACAAATTTTTACACATGATATTGCCTTAAACAACATTTCAACACAGTGCCTATTAGGGCTATTGTTGTCATATACTGTGGATTCATTTTTTTTGGGGGGGTATTAATTTTTGAGGATTGAAGAAAAATTGTATTAATGTGGATATTTGATTTCTTGGTTAAGCTTAAGTCTGCATATAAGCCTAAAGAAAATTTGTACTTCTTTGAACATTTAAATTCATGGTTCATTTATAACCACACAATCCACTAATAATGGCACCCCACAAATAATTATGAATCCACAGTAGTCATATCACACTGACCCAACATTAAGCAACAACCTATTAATCAATCAGATGAATTATATACAAATATATCATGCTTTTAGGGGTATTTGCCAAAAATATCGGTTGAGAGGTAAACACATTTCCAGAGCCGTTAGGCGAGGGAAATTTGTTTACCTCGAAACCGGTATTTTCGGCAAATACCCCTTGTAAGTATGATATAATTGTTGAATTCGACCGAATGCTCTTTGTATCCATCTTAACGAAAAGTCGAGAGGTCTTCGGAAGTCGCGTTCATTTCCCATCTGCCGTGGTATTTGCAAGCAAATACCCCGGCACATGGAATTCCCTAATGACAAATACACCGGCAGAGAAAAGAAAATAAATCTCAATATATAGAAAAATTGTGAAAAATACCTTTCTCTCATCCAATCAAAATACAGCATTTTACATAAGGTGGAATTACACCTGACATATTTTGAAAAATATTGACATCATTGTTTTATCTGTCAGTTACACAACAAAAAGTTTTTTTATGAAAACATATCACTTGAAATTAACATTTCATGCAGGAACTTTCAGAACTTGCATGGTAATAATGAATAAAAAACTTCACATCTTTTGTCAAAATCAAAACAGCAGATTCTTTTACACACATAAATATTATGAACAGTGAGTGAAGATCAATTTTGTCACAAGAATTTATTGTGAAAACGGTCCTAGACCTTAAATTCATCTTATGACATTTTCCAAATATGAATGATGACTTAAAACATGAACATCATTGTTACATTTGAGTTTATTGATTTTTCATGGTATTTCATTCTACCTTCAACACATTAAGGCAATCAGATTGGTAAGCTCACGTATCCACCTGCTTCGAAACTTTATGAAAATTGTATATTTATCAACAATATTTGTATAAACAAGAGTGTCTATAATGACAACATGTTATTATGAATAAATGTTAATGTGGGTAGTACTTCAATGAGACAGCAACCTAATGACCAAAATAACCAAATGATATCTAAAGGTCAAAATGAGTCTAATTTTTAACATTCATAATCATAAGAAAACAGTTTGCGTAAAAGACATGAAACCCAACCTTGACTTTCTTTTATCTCCAAAACAATCAGTCTTTTCTTTTCTTTTAAAACGCTGTCATCTAAGTGGAAAAAATCTAAAATTCTTTGCTTTCCATAATGGTAATGGTTATCCAACAATGACCTCATGCACTCTTGATTACCACACAACCACAAAAAAATCAGGCCCAATGTCAATGGTGTACAAAAGACAGCTAGACACAAAAAAAGAAAAGGCATGTGTATTACATTTTGTCTAGATATATGATTTGTACATATGTGTTTTAACCCCACCATATACCATATATTAAGGAGAGGAATGTGTATAAGTGACTTGTCACTTGTTTTCCAATCCATGTATTGTATTGATGTACGTATTTATTTATTTATTTCTAAATAAATATTGTTTACACTAACCCCACCATACTTTGTGTCTGTACCAAAGCAAGATATCTGGAACATATGCTGTTTGTTGCTGTAAGTCTTGTTTGTATCTTTATATGAAGTCTGGTATGTTGGTAATTCCTGTAATCCTTTTACGAATAATAAACAAACAGTAAACACTTTAAACTAAAGATTCGGGAATTCAAACCCCCATCAAATCCAGATGTGATGTCAGGTGTTAACATGATAAGGTATATCCTGTTTGACATGCAACACCTGCCCAGTCATAAAAAACCAATTCAGTAACTGTCAAAATCAGCAAGAACAAATGGAAACACTTTATGTTGCATAGGAGCAGGACTCAAACAACTATATAAATATAAAAGAGTTCCAATGACCCCGCGTTGCACATATTTAATTTATCCAAGGTACAAGGGCAATAACTAAAAAAAAAACCTTTTTTGTTGTTCTTTTAAACTTTTAATAAATATCTAAGAGAAATGAAGGCTTCAGAGCAAATGCAATGCGATTTCCGATATAATCAATATTTCCAAGGGCATACCTCTTTTAAAGATAATTGATCGGTACTGATTTTCAAACTATTCCAAAACATTGCTGATATAAACCTATGATATAAGTTTCATAAAACTCTGGCAAGAATTGTACACATGTGAGCGCTAACAATGCAAATTTCCATATAATTAATGTTTCCAAGGGGCATAACTCTTTTAAAAATAATTGATCGGCACTGATTTTCGAACTCGTCCAAGACATTGCTGATATAAACCTATGATATAAGTTTCATAAAACTCTGGCAAGAGTTTTACACATGAGAGCGCTAACAATGCAATTTTCCATATAATAAATGTTTCCAAGGGGCATAACTCTTTTAAAAATAATTGATCGGCACTGATTTTCAAATTTGTCCAAGACATTGCTGATATAAACCTATGATATATCTTTTATAAAAAATCTGGCAAGAATTGTACACATGAGAGCGCTAACAAGATCGGACGGACGGACGCACGGTCGGACGGACAGACGGACGGATGCCCGGTATTTCTATATCCCCCGCAATTCGTTGCGCGGCGGACAATACATACACCACCTATATAAGCGTTGTTTGAGCGCTTTTATATATGATAAGCATACGTTACTCCAAGTTTGCAGCTGAAATAGTTCAGTGAAAAATAACAATAACAAAAATAACTCCGAAACACCGGCTCTTAAAACCAATTCCTACTGTAGGTGCTCAAATAAACTTGTACAAATAATGTTTCCTGATACTTCGCCTTCATATTGAGCAAACGGTAATGAGAATATTTCTTTTCGTGTGATAGTTCAATTTAGGGTCCACTTCGCGGTCCGCGTTTAAACTATGTAAATTTCTTTGAAAAATGTTAAAAATTCGTAAATGGTTCCGCGAAACCTTGCGTCTCGCCTACGATTGCTGCAGTTAGTGTGAAAAAAAGTGTCATTTTGACTTAAAAGTGAGTCCATTTATCAGTGAAATACAGAATTTAAAAAAAAAATCAAACTTTCTCTTAAGATGCTATTTCTTGGTCTTGAAGATTAGCTTCTGTCCTAGTTTCATAACAATCCATGAAGGTTAACAAACTTATCATGTCAAAAAATTTAATCCCGGACTGTCTGTAAATAATAACTGTAAAAAATTAAGTCCATCTATCAGAACAATACTGAAAAATGAAAATATATTTTAAAAAGTTTGCTTCAGACATTATCTCTTAATCATAAAAAAGTTTCATAAAATTGTATGAAGTTTTGACAAATTATTTGACGTGTAACAAACTTTAACCCCAGACTGTATCTATTTGTTAATTTTAGAAAACAACTAAGTCCATTTCCAGTTCATTTATCGGTAAAATACGGAAAAATGAAAATAAATATTTTCAAAATTTTGCTCTGGATACTGTTTTTTGGTCACAAACAAGCTTCTGTCAAAATTTCATACAATTCCATGAAGGTTTGAACAAGTTATAATTGATGTCTAAAAAACATTTAACCACAGACTGAACCTAAATGTCGACGACGCCGACGCCGACGCCGACGACGGAATCTAGGATCGCTATGTCTCGCTTTCGCGACATAAATGTCGCAGGCTCGACAAAAGTTATAGAGAACTACTTGGATTTAAACAACTAAAGCGCCAGGTGTAAATTGCAGGATAAAACATTATATGTACATTGCGGAAATATAAATTATATTTATATTCGCTACGGTCGGAACAGGAGAAAAGCTGCGCGAGCCTTGCTTTTTCGTCCAGTTTCGAAATCTTGAACAAATGAATTTTATATTATCCGACAATGAACAATGTTTATGCACGTGCCGGTTTTCCTTTGATATTGCCGGAAATCAGAGAACCGATTGACACATTTTTTTGCACAGTAAATTTTGGTAAATTAATATCCCATTTGGGGTATTATATCCCAAATAGTTTATTAAAACCAATTTGGGAGATTGGTCCAATCTGTACAATTTATTGTGTCAGTATATTTTGAAGTTGAAAAGTCAACATTAATCATTTTAAATGATCTCTTTTTATTTATCATTAAATTCTAAATAAAAAGTGATTTAGGAAATGGTCTCTTTTGTATTTGCTTAAATGAAAGACATGTCTCTTTATGACTAGGCAGTCCTGGTGCTTTTGCAGTGACTACAGAATTGCAATCATTTTATTTGCCTTTGGCTCTGTTGTCTTTCATTATATTGTCTGATGTGACATGATATATGTATAATTGTTGGCTTGTAGGTCAATAATTTAACTTAAATATTAGGTCTAATGCACAAGTTTTACCAGTGGTATTTACCGCCCCGGTCAATACTCCCTAAGTCCTCAATACAGACAAATCGTGACTAGTCGATTGAAAATTTCATGGTTCTAAAGATTCAAAGCAATAAAAATTATTTTTGAAATAAGATGGGTCAAAACAAATAATTAATTCCTGACTGTTCAACAGCATGATAAAAAATCTTCAAAATGCATGAAAAAGAAATTTTGAACGATTTATACTCTTATGCATGTGTTATGGTTGCTGTTTTATCTTTTCCACTAATATTTTATTCTAATAATCACTATTGACTTGAAAACTGTCATATTTTCACACAGGACATAGAATCAAAATTCAGTGTTAGGGTGAAGGTTGGCGCCTGTTAAATGTGTAAATGTTATATAATTTAATTTTTAAATTACTGTCCCCCATTCCTGGGTATGTCGGCCTAAGCAAATCCCATACAGACCATAGAAATATATAAAATGCCTGTTTTATATAAATAGTATATCTATGAAATTATTTGATATACGATTGAGGAGGTGAGTGAAACAGAAATCTTATTTGAGTCAAAACATAGCATCTCTGTATATTGTTTTGTTAAGTTTTCTCGTTTAAATTGTTTCACAATTTTCATGTCAGTCCTCTTATAGCCGACTATACGGTATGCATTTTTCTCATTGTTGAAGGCCGTACGGTTGCTTATAATTCACTTCATTTAAACTCTCGGTTGATAGTTGTCTCATTGGCAAACATACCACATCTCCTTATTTTGAGGTAAAGAGGGAAATTGCCGACAGCAAAACATGAAGTATAAGCAACACCAAACCCAAGGAAAAGGAAATAAAGGAGATCACAAAATATGCAAAATGTATAATAATTTGTTGGAAGTTGTTTTGCCAAAAGCACACACACTTTTTTGGTTTTCATTTTAGATTTAGATGAGAGGTAAAAATGTTTTCACTGAAATCAAAATATGTTGGCTGTGACTTATGTTTGTTGTGATGCATTCTTAATGCACAAACCTTGGTTTCGGTTTCGGTTTCGATTTCGGTTTCAGCTTATCGTGAAGATGTCTAATAGTGGTATTAACTATTTCTAGAGTGTTATAAATACTTCAAAGTTTTGTTCTTTTAAGGGTCTGTTTGTTTTCGTTATGATTTCTCTATTCTGTATACTGCACTACCACATAATCTTATATAAATTTCATTTTCCTATTTAATACAGAGATCGTTTGATCTACATGGATGCAACTATATATCTGTTGTAGTCTATACAAGTCCTTTTAATCGATAAACTTTACAAAAATACACTTAATGTACAAAAATGGTTAAAGCCATTAGTTTTTGCTTGATATTAACTATGTTCGGTCTGGAGATAAAACATACTGTGGTTATAATTGGTATTCCGATGAGGACAAACTGTGTCCATCTTTTTGCAGTTTTGTTCCTTTACTGTTATCATAAAGATGCAACTATATATTTTTAACAATACCTGAAAATATTTAGGCGATATGTTCCATTTAAACAATCCTTTTTAAAAATATACAAATAAAAGTTATCCTATTCAACTTTCTGCGTTCACATATCACTTCCATGATCCCATTTATTACGTAAATTGTTAATTTGAAAGGGTTCCATTACTAAGGATTGATATCCATGTCTGAATGGAATTACTTTTTTCTGATTTACATTTCTGATTTTGTCAAATTTGGGTCATCACACACACACCAATGTCCATAAGGATCTGGATGGGGGGTCCTTCATTTCTGTATTTTTTATATATTTTTACAATTCATCTCTATTCTTTATATTCTACACCCCATATATTCTCTATTCTTTTATATATTTTTTTGGGGGTGGGGGGGGGTGCTATATTTCTCCATTCTTTATTTTTTGCCCTTCATTCTGCAATTTTTGCCCATTATTCTCTATTATGTTAACCCCATCCAGACCCTCGTCCATGCCATGGTAAATCATTTTGTCTACCCACAAGTAGTTGCTTTTTTTCCAGGAAAAGACGAGGTCATCTTCATGCGATTCTTCAGTTAAATCTTAAATCATCGTTCAGCAATATAAGATACATTGTTCAACAACACCAGATACATCGTTACATCAGATACATCGTTCAACAACACCAGATACTTCGTTCAACAACACCAGATACTTCGTTCAACAACACCAGATACATTGTTTAACACCACCAGATACTTCGTTCATCAACACCAGATATATCGTTCAGCAACACCATTTACATTGTTCAACAATACCAGATCGTCAACCAGACACAGTATTTGGTGAATACGAGTGAGTAACCGACAATGCATCAATGCAATCCTCCGGGGGAAACCATGAATTTTAAGGTTCATTCAAGTCCTTTGTTATCCATGTTCAGATCTATGTTATGGTCCTTTTTTCAATTCTGCGTTCAGGAAAGGGTCAGTGGTCAAGGGGAGATAATTTTGCTATCTATTAGAGTATTTAACTAATTTTCTGATTTTCTAAGTTGCAGGCCTTCATCAAGGTTTGCACATAAAATAGATAAAAAACTGCTATCTTGATTACCCATGATCCATGTAAAAAGATCATTTCTGTTTAAATTAACTAAACTGGGGTATTTTTTGATATAATCAGTCATATCTCTTCTGAGGTTATTGTAAAGAGGGCATTCCAGAAGAAAGTGCATTTCATTTTCAATAGAATCTGAATTACAATATAAATATATCCTCTCATGTCGAGGTAATATTTCATATTTACCACATACATTGATAAATCGTTCATGTCTGCCAGTTTCTATTCTTAAACAGTGATTGCTGAGTCTGTATTTTGTTAACAGATGTTTTTGGGGGTGCTTTAAATCTAAATAATTTTCATAGTCAAATGACCTCTTGAATATAATAAGTGTCCAATTTGCCTTGATTCTGTAAATAAAAATCTCGCATTTTCTCCCAATCATTTTGAAAATTTAATTTGAGCTGTTTTTTTCAGTAAATTTTTAAATTTATTTTTGCCTAAATTTTTACATATATTTAGGTCAGTACCCAATTTTTCGCTGCAGAAAATGATATTAGAGAGCCATGAGTTATTGGAGCTAGTTTGAGCTTTACTCTCAATCATTTTTAACTCAGCATAAGCACTTTTCAATAAATCAGATGGGGAATTCTCTAGTCTATGCCAATACATAAACATATGTGTTAGCAAATTTACATACAGAGGATATCTACCCAGTTCAGACAGGACTGCTACATTTGTGCACATCTTTGTAACACCAATAATATTATACTTGCAAAATTTTAAATTTAGCTTCTCAAACTCCCAATCTTTAAATATGTCATAAAGGGATATTTTTTTCCTTTTAGGAGTAATGTTAATAACACCCCAATTTTCACAACCATACGTTACAATCGGCTGTATACAATGATCAAATAAATGCAAAAGAGTTTTAATAGGAGGATTTGATGATTTTAAATCTTTATAAAGTTTAAAACTGGCCTTTTGACCTTTTTGGAATAATTGTCTCCTGGCTTCATTAAAGTTTCCAGTATTTTGGATGACTATGCCAAGATATTTGTATTGTTTAACACATTCGATAGAATTATTTCCTACATTGAAATCTTCATTAAGGAGTCTACCACTCCTATTGAATATAATAATCTTTGTTTTCTTCACATTTATTTCCATACACCAATCTTTGCAGAATGTGCACAAAGTATCAAGTCTCTTCTGAAGCCCTTCTTTTGAGTCAAATATTAATACAAGATCATCAGCATATAGTAGACATGGTATCTTTTCATTATCTAAATTGACATTATCATAATTGTTTGACAATATATCTGGCAAATCATTAATAAATAGTTTAAACAATGTGGGACTCAAACCGTCACCTTGTCGTATACCAACATTACATCTAAAAAAAATCAGTTATTTTGTCTTCTACTTTGACACACACTTTGTCATTACTATAAATAGATTTCAATATGTTATAAAAAATACCATTATTTGTATGTTGTAATAATTTGTATAATATACCAATATGAATAACCTTATCAAAGGCCTTGCGAAAATCTACAAAGCATACATATAATTTACCTTTGCCTCTTTTAACATATTTTTCTATGAGACATTTTAGTACAAAAATGTGATCCGAAGTGCGAGCTTTCTTCGAAAAACCAATTTGAGTTTCATTTATGATATTATTATCAGATAGAAATTTATCAAGTCTGTTATACAGAATGGTATTGAAAAGTTTGCCAAGACTATTATTGATGGCAATACCTCTGTAATTTTCAGGGTTCTGTGGGTTATCAGATTTTAATATAAGTAAGCAATCTTGCATATAACTCTGTGAAACTTTTAACATTTCATTTGTAATAGTGTCTAGACATGGACTTTTCCCAGATTTTAATTGCCTCAGAGCTTTTTGGAGTTCACCAGGGGTAATTTTAAAGTCAATCTCACTGAATCCAAAGTTTTTATTTTCTAATAGTTCAAGTTTACTCTTTATCTCTTTTATCTTTGACTTTATATGTTCATTTTCAGGAATTGATGACAACTCAGAGAAATATTTGTACCAGATGTCACCATCTATGTTGTTTTTAGTTTCTTGATTATTTTCATGACGGAGTTCATTAACAAGGTTCCAATAATCTTTTGGATTTTCTGATTCTAGATTGCTTAAACGGTCCAAAATATTTTCTCTAAATTCTCTTTTCTTTCTCCTCCTTAGTTTGGCAAATTGTTTATTCAGTTTAAAAAAAGAGCCACGCAATATCGGATCTTTCGGAAATTTTGACATTAATACACAGCTTTATCATTAACATGTTTTTTCATAAGTTTTAAATCTTGGTCAAACCATTTTTTATGATTACATGTTTTTACCCTTTTCTTCCTTCTTTTTCAGTGATACCTTGCATACTTTCTCGTAAATTGAATGAATACTATATGTGGCATCGTTTACATTCTTTTTATCTAAGACAATTTCGTTATTCAAAAATATTTTCAGCTCATTTTGAATGACAGGGTGTGTAAATAATTCCTGGAAATTCTGAATACTTTCTTTGTCCCATTTATATCTCAAAGGGAAGTCTTTCATATGAATTTTATTTTTCTCCAATTGGAAAGATGCTAAGATCTTAAAAGTTATTTTGCAGTGGCAATCTGAAAAAATTGCCTTAAAATCTGATACATTAAAATATAAAATTTTCTGGAGTAGGCTTTGAGAACCTATAGCATAATCAACTACACTGCATCCGTATAGAACGTATTTACAAAGAGAACTGACTTTATAGAATATAATCTGATATAAACAGCATGAGTTGTCCCATTCTAGATTTTGGCTAGTTTCGTTTCACAAAGAGAAATTTAAAGAAAAAAATTACGAAAGAAGAAACTATTTATAGTTACGTATATATGATAATCTGTTATTGGACGGTGGTGTTCGGCAGTGCCCGTGTCTGTAGTGACGTATTATATGTTATTGAACGACATAATTTATCAGTGGTTGTCGTTGGTTTGCCATATTCTTCAAAGTTTTTTTGCACAAAGAATGCCGTTGATTTTCTCTTTTAAACCATTTCATATTTTGTCACAGGGGGTCATTCTGTAGCTGATTTCAAAGTATGGTTTACTCATTGTTATATAGAGGCCTCTCGCTGACCTAATCACAATTTTTTTCACATGTAAACTATGCAAAAGTTTCAAGGTCAATAGACCAGGACTGAGGGACAGAGCCAAATAATCTCCCTTGAAATGAGTGATGCCAATACCTTCTTACTAAATATTGATTTACCAGTAGTGGTTTCCCTTAAAGTCACCTAATTACATACTTTAACAAAGTGTTGACACCGCCGCCGATGCCGGAAGCAGCACGCCGAAGTCTCTTTTTGACTCTGCCCATGACCGGTAAAATCAAGAAGGATCCCTTCTTTTCAAAATCCTGGAAATGCTAATGTAAGTTTTATAAACAGATTTAGATCAAATGTAAAAGATGTGGTGAATATCTAATTATTATTGGTGGATATACTTTGGGATTTGCGGTAACATTTTCGTATGGTATGAAACATGTTTAACTTAAACATAAAATAATCCGGTTTCGCATTTCAATTTTCATTTTTGGTAATCTAACTCCATATATCATCTCCGATGTGTATAAAAAAGCATGTTTTCTGATCTTTTTGAATGCGACAGTATCAACTTATAAATGTGATATTTGAGTTATGTACTGCAGAATCAAATTAATAAGACATATCGAACAATTTTGAATTTTGGAATTACTAAATATATGATCAGCCGACACTTGGTGAGTTAATGAATGCCAATAATTGTAATAAAAGTTAATTATTGATATACCATAAATGCCCTGTAATTGTAAACTCGATGGGATATCGGAAATTGCATGTACCTGAAAATTCATTTTCTGGAATTCAGTTACTTTCGCAATTTAATGATCTTAAAGACGAACTTCCGCTAGCAAAAATCTCATGATTGCGAATTTGAATAATAATAATAATAATAATAATAATAATAATAATAATAATAATAATAATAATAATAATAATAATAATAATAATAATAATAATAATAAAATAATATCTTTATTTAAAGAGAGTCACTTATTTGGATTAAACTAATTTTCATAAGGCTCTCTACATACAATATCAACTACATGAATAAAACATAATTAATCTACTATTACACACATATAAACAATAGATATATACACAAATATAACAACAACAACAAAACACTACCTATAGTATACATGTACACTGTGGCTTAACTTATAAATTTCACACTTTTAAAAATATAATGACTTGTAAGAGTATTTGAATGCAGATATAGTTTTTGATTTTTTAATTTCACTGGATAGTGAATTCCACACTTTTGGACCACTAAAAGAAAAACTTGGTTTGTATAATTTCGTTTTTGATTTAGGGACAATAAAATTATCTGATGATGAGAGTCGAGTATTGTACGATTGTTTACTATTTGTAGGCACAATAAGATTTGATAAATATTTTGGTGCCAGTTCATGTTTTGATTTATACATTAATAATGACTTGTGGTAAAGTATTCTATTGGTAAGGGGAATAATTCCAGAATCCTTAAATAGTTCAATAGATGGTTTATGAATATCGTGTTCGTTAAAAATTATTCTAGCTGAAAAAAGATGAATAAGACAAGCATTACTTTTGCGCGAAGAAATGGTATTACTTTTGCGCAAATGTGATTTAATCCTGAGAATAACCTGAATTTTACTCTCATTTTTTGAGAAAAATATTCAGGGATTTATATATTAATTTTAAATAATCCGCGCAAACGTAGTGACTATTCTACAGGCAAATTTCGCGCAAACGTAATGCGTTTTGTAGCGCAAACGAGGATTTTTTTTCGGGCAAACACATGAAAAATTCGCACAAAAGTAACGCGCCGAGGTAAATGTGAGACGCTTTTGTAAATATCTGGCAATTCAAAACATGTGTTTCACCTCAAACATTGTTTCCCTTATAAATATGTATTTCTTTTTACTATTAAAATAATTATTTCTTTCAATTTCTTGTATATGTATTCATACAGAACTACATGTACAGCAAAGATATGTTTCACTGTATTCTTCTTGTCAATTTTACACAACTTTACTGCTACCATTTCAGTATCCGCCAAAATATTTAATTGGGAATTAAGAATCGGCCAAAATAAAAACTGCCAAAAATTTTCGTAAACTTTGTTGCCCCCTAATCGAGAAATTTTACATCTCCGAAAAAAAACAAATATACGGTAAGGACCACATAAAAATTTCAATGTAGAATAAAAAAACTTAATTCACATAGATTTTTCCTGGAACCCCCCCCGTGTAACTTAATTGGGAAAATATTGATTAACCGGTATAGGCATATGCGTTGAAAGAACGTTTTTAAATGCATTTTAGTGTTGCTTCCTAAACAATGATTGATTGTTAATTGCTGAACGTCCAGTGAGAAATATTTTATGCAAGTTCCGGACAAGAACAAATTAACATTTCATGAAACAGGTAGGTCTTGTAATAAGGGTCAATCGGGACGAATTATAATCCTAGTATTTTTGGTGATTCTCCCCGCCCCATCCCCAATTTTTCTAATGACTATCCTGTACAATTTATTACCTTTGTGAATTATTTTTTTATCCTCCATGGATCTTTTGATGTTGTCCCTAATAAAGAAGTGGAATAAAGCATTGATTTCCTTCGTCTTTGTATGATATGGAGATTGCCAAGACCTGTTAACATACAAAAGGAAGATGTATAAGTAGCTGCAAAGAAGATAAAATAATCTAAAAAAATAGCCTCCTTACGAAATTATGTTAATAGAGTCAACCACAGAATCTTATTTTAGAAATTCTTATGTGGTATCGTGTGTTAAATCCTCCTCCCCATCCTAGTGGAACGCTGGTCATAGGAAAAACTAAGACTGAGAGGAACTTAGACTTTAAATTCGATCACAAAAGTTGGTATTGTACTGTACGGCTCTTCATCCTCGGACTAGTATAAACAGAAATGATAATACCATATGAAATATTAATGACCAATAGTCCTACCAATTTAAACAAAATGTAGACAGATCAAATTAATAAAACATAAATTCAAGGATAGAGCGACAAAGGAATGACAAACAAAAGGAAGACCCTATGAATGATTTTGCTTAAAAACAATACTTTCATATATCTAGAATTATTTAAATCTAGTACAGACAAATAGGTCTCACTTAACTTAAAAATTCGTAAGGGGTTCCGCGGAACCTTGTGTCTCGCCTACGATTGCTGCTGTCAGTGTAAAAGTGTAATGTTGACTTAAAAAGTGAGTCCATTTATCTGTAAAAAATACAGATTTAAAAAAAAATTCAAACTTTCTCTTTAGATGCTATTTCTTGGTTCGAAGATTAGCTTCTGTCTAAGTTTCATAAATTAATTCCACACTGTATGTAAATGCTAACTGTAAAAAAAACTAAGTGCATCTATCAGAAAAATACCGAAAATGAAAATATATTTTCAAAAGTTTGCTTCAGACATTCTCTCTTAATCATAAAAAAGTTTCATAAAATTCTATTACAGTTTGAGTCTTTGATGTGTAACAAACTTTAACCCCCGATTGTATCTACTTGTTAAATGTAAAAAAAACTAAGTCCATTTATCAGTAAAATACGTAAAAATTAAAATAAATATTTTCAAAATTTTTTCTCTGGATACTGTATTTTGTTCATCAACAAGCTTCTGTCCAATTTTCATAAAATTCCATGAAGGTTTGACAAAATTATTGATGACTGAAAAACTCTATGAAGGTTTGCCAAAAAAAAGAAAAATAACAAAAATACCGAACTGCAGGGGAAATTCAAAACGGAAAGTCCTTTATAAAATGGCAAAATCAAAAGCTCAAACACATCTAACGAATGAAAAACAACTGTCATATTCCTGACTTGGTACAGGCATTTCCTTATGTAGAAAATGGTGGATTTAACCTGGTTTTACAGCTACCTAAACCTCTCACATGTATAACAGTCGCATTGAATTCCATTATATTGACAACAATGTGTGAGCAAAACAAACAGACATAATAGGTAAAAACGTCAAATACTGGGGTACAGCAGTTAAGATTGTAATATATTCTTAATCACTATAAAAACAAATAACTGTTTCAACAATGAAACACACAGTTATTGATGTCTAAAAAAAAATTTTAACCACAGACTGAACTCAAATGTTGACGCCGCCGACGGAATCTAGGGTCGCTATGTCTGGCTTTCGCGACATAAAGGTCGTCGCAGGCTCGACAAAAATCTTATGCGTGATATCAGGTACTCGTTTGCCTCACCTTTTTTCTCTTAAACTCCTAGCGACCCTAAGCAGTATATTCAAAGGAGAACCTGGTTTCCACTTACCGTGTTCAGAAATGTTCCAGAAATACACGCAACATAATGTTTAGTCTGTTCATTTTATTTATGCGTCTGTTTTTTTTTTTTTTTTTTTTTTTTTTTTTTTTTTGTTTTGTCACTGGACGAAACGCCACCAACTAATCGATGTTTCCTGTTGTTTGGAAAGTAAGAAATTTCAAAATTGGTAGCCCCTATAAAACAAGAATGTGTCCATAGTACACGGATGCCCCACTTGCACTATCATTTTCTATGTTCAGTGGACCGTGAAATTGGGGTCAAAACTCTAATTTGGCATTAAAATTAGAAAGATCATATCATAGGGAACATGTGTATAAAGTTTCAAGTTGATTGGACTTCAATTTCATCAAAAACTACCTTGACCAAAAACTTTAACCAAAAACTTTAACCTGAAACGGGACAGGCGGACGAACGAACGGACGCACAGACCGAAAAAATAATGCCCCTAAGTGGGGCATAAAAAGGTTCCTTTTTATCACAATTTCTCTGTTTTTCTCCAAACATGATGTAGTTTCAGACAACATAGGCATCGACAATTTTCTTGTGGGGGACACTTGTTAAGATTTACAGCAAAAAATTCATTTGATTACAACTGTTTTTATTCGAGCGCCGCTGATGAGTCTTGTGTCTGGCATACCAAATTATAAGCCTGGTATCTTTGGTGAGTTATTACACCGAAATAAGAAATCTCAACTGAAAACACCTGTTGTGCTGTAAATAAGACGTTTAATGCGTGTAAACATAACATTATCTTATGAACTACATTTGTTCCATAAAACAGATGTTTTAAGCGGTTACCGCCTATTCTGCTCAATTTGAAGACCGTATAGGGACTAGTAAATTTTACAATTTTTTTTTTGGTCAACAGATAGTTTTCTCATTGGCAACTAATTTACAAGTTATCATGTTCCATGCTTATACCTGAAACTGACTGTGTTTGGTCCATCTTTTCTATACAAAAAAATAAAAAAAAATTGGTCATTGCATAAATATTAATTAACTAACCTACACCACCCCACTAAAAAGATAAAGAAAGCGAATTAACAAAAATAACCCGTCAAAAAATGAGAGCAAGTGTCAATACAATTGTGTTATGAACAGAAAAATCGACTTTTAATTGTAGCCAACAAAAGACACAAATCAATAATAAAATTTAACAAGATTTATTATACACAAGTTTACAAGAAGTATTACATAAAAAGATATGTCAACTTAACTGTCAAAATATATGTCCAATCTTTTCTTTATCCGGAAATCTTCTCGGAATCCACAGAATATTATATCCAATTGGTCACAATCTAGTATGATGTAGTTTGTAAATAAAAATGTCAATCCAACTGCTGAAAATGTTGATGTCTTTCGATGTCTAAGTCTATCTATGTCCATGTCTTTAGGGTCTGCATACTTATATATACTCAAATGGAAACTTCTAGACAACGCTAGAAATTAAAATTACGCATCTTTTGTTATGATCATTCTGGAAACGTTATGTAAGTGAAATAGAAAGTTCTAATCATTCCATGAGTATCAATGATTGTTCCAGTGAATTCTAAACTGCATAGTTGTAACACAATGTATATTATTTTGTACACAATGTATATAATAGGCCACACAAAACAAATTAGGCCAACTAAATAAATATGATAGTTACAATATCATAACACCTCCCCCCTTAAAAAAAGTTTGAGTGTAACAAAAACTTTTCATGAATAATATGTACAAAAAATACATAGTATATACATAATATTTTAATGAGTTCTAGATAAAGCATCTGCTATTACATTATCTTTACCTTTAATATGTTTTACAATAATATCATATTCCTGTAACAATAAACTCCACCTAGTCAATCTCTCGTTCTTGTTTCTCATTTTATGTATGAAGGTGAGAGGATTATGATCAGTATAAACAAGAATAGGATGCACAGTGGGATTTAAATATACATCAAAATGTTGAAGTGCAGACAACAGTGCAAAACACTCTTTTTCAATAGTTGAATAATTTTTCTGATGTTTATCTAATTTCTTAGAAAAATATGATATAGGTTTTTCAACATTATCATCTGTCTCCTGATATAAAACAGCTCCAACTCCTACATCGCTTGCATCAACGGCAAGTTTGAATTGTTTTTCAAAGTCTGGAGTGATCAGAACTGGATTATTAATTAAAAGTGATTTGCTATTTTCAAAAGCGTTTTGACAATTTTCACTCCAGATGAATTTAGAATCTTTCCGTAAAAGATGAGTCAATGGTTGAACAACAGTAGCAAAATTTGAACAGAATTTCCTGTAAAATCCAAGCATGCCTAAATATCTCATAAGGTGTTTTTTATTTGTAGGAGGAGGAAATTTAGTAATTGCATCAACTTTAGCCGTAATAGGTTTCATTTGACCTTGGCCAACTGTATGCCCTAAATAATCAACAGTGGCCTGGCAAAATTCACTTTTACCAAGATTAACAGTCAAATTTGATTGTGACAATCTATCAAAAGTATCATATAAATGTGTTAAATGCTCTTCCCAGCTATCACTACATACAATAAGATCATCAATATAAGCATAACAACAGTCTAAATCTTTTATAACATTATTGATCATTCTTTGAAATGTAGCTGGAGCACTTTTCATGCCAAACGGCATTACAGTATATTGAAATAAGCCATCTGGTGTGACAAAAGCTGATATTTCTCGAGCTCTCTGTGTCAATGGGACTTGCCAGTAACCTTTCAATAAATTAAATTTGCTCACAAATTTTGCTTGCCCAATATTATCAATGCAATCGTCTATCCTTGGAATCGGATAGGAATCAGATTTTGAAACAGAATTTACTTTTCTGAAATCAGTTACGAAACGAAAGGTTTTATCTGGTTTGGGCACAAGCAGACAAGGAGAGCTCCATTCACTGTTACTCGGCTCAATAATATCATTGTCAAGCATATATTTAATTTCTTGTCTCATAAATTCAAGTTTGAGTGGATTGAGCCGGTAAGGATGTTGCTTAATTGGAGAAGCATCACCAACATCGACATCATGACAAACAGCAGTGGTTTTGTTTGGCACATCTGGAAAAGATTTTAAAAGAAAATACCAAAGCTTTTAATTTTCTCTACGATCAAAAGACAGATGTGCAAGTTTTGAATCTAAATTTGACAAAATTCTGAATTTTTCAATCTAACTGTCTCTTCTATAGTTTTAGAACTAAAAGGTGGTTCAATTACATCTGGTTTGTCATGATTGTTCTCCAATTTAACCATGGCTAAAGTGGCAACTGGTTTACTCTCACCTTCATTAGTACGCTCAAAATATGGTTTTAACATATTAATGTGACACACTCTATTTTGTTTACGCCGACCTGGTGTTTTTACAATATAATTCAAATCATTAATTTTACTCTCTATGGTATAAGGACCACAATATTTAGCTTCTAACGGATGTCCAGGGACTGGCAAAAATACAAGTACCTTATCACCAGGCTCAAAAAATCTGTCCCTGGCATCTTTATCATACCATATTTTCATCTTATTCTGAACAGTTTTTAAATTGTTCTGAGCAATTTGACAAGCAGTTATACAATTTTTCTTTAAATCTAGATACATAGTCTAGAAGATTCAAGTCAGTGTGTTCAGTAAGCCACTTTTCCTTTATCAATTTTAAAGGTCCCCTTACAGTATGACCAAATACCAACTCAAAGGGACTAAAACCAAGGGATTCTTGAACAGCCTCTCGGACCGCAAACAGTAAAAAGTGAACACCATCATCCCAATTCCTGTCAAACTGAAGACAAAAACTTCTGATCATGTTCTTCAATGTTTGATGAAAACGTTCTAAGGCACCTTGAGATTCTGGATGATAAGCACTTGACCTATACTGAGCAATCCCTAACTGGTACACGACTTGCTGAAATAAACCTGACATGAAATTTGAACCCTGGTCGGACTGTATAGACTTTGGAAGTCCTACTAGCGTAAAAAATTTGATAAGAGCTTTGACAATACTAGGTGTCTTGATATTCCTTAACAGAATAGCCTCAGGAAAACGAGTGGAGGTACACATGATTGTCAATAAATACGCATTTCCAGTCTTGGTCTTCGGTAAAGGTCCAACGCAATCAATGAGTACTCGGCTAAAAGGTTCTTCAAAGGCTGGAATAGGCAGAAGTGGTGCTGGTGGTATTTTCTGGTTAGGCTTACCAACAACCTGGCATATATGGCATGATTTGCAGTATTCTGCGACATCATATCTAAGTCTTGGCCAGTAGAAATGCTGCAAGATCTTCAAGCAAGTCTTCCTTATACCTAAGTGTCCAGCCAAGGGGGTGTCATGGGCAAGACCAATAATGTCTTGCCTATAGACTTTAGGCACCACCACTTGGTATACCACTCTCCATTCCTCCTCTGGGGTAGCATCAGGGGGCCTCCACTTTCTCATTAAAATGCCGTCTTGATGGTAATAGCATTCGGCCACTTTGTCTGCTTCTTCCTGTGGTTGAGCCCTCTTGCAGAGCTGAAGAACCTCAGGGTCTTTATTTTGTTCTTCGACAAATTTCCTTCGGTCTAATGAATGGCTGTTTACGTCTGGCCATGGCATAATTACATTCTTGCTAATGCTAGGTGGTCTTATTACGGCCTTCTCTGAGCTACCGGGACCTTCAATGTTGGCTAGAAAGGTGTCAGAAAGGTCCATGTAATCAAACTGGTCTTCTTGCAAATCCTCATTTTGTTGTTTTCTAGCCATCGCCCTAGTAACGACACAAGCTGGATACAGTTCAGCATCATCTTCAGGTGATTTAACATCCACCACCGGTTCACTGGTAACAATTGGTTCAGCAACCACTTTGTTCCTAGCTAGATCATTTCCTAGCAATAATGAAACACCCTCAACAGGGAGATTAGGACGAACACCCACAACAACTGGTCCAGTTATCAAATCTGACTTCAGATAAATACGATGGAGGGGAACATCTATACAAGCTAACTCCACACCTTGTAACAAAACGGAGGCACCAACAGAAGTCTCCTCGGACAAAGGCAACACACCTTCTAACAATAAAGACTTGAGAAGCTCCAGTGTCCCGTAAAATCTTAATAGGCTGAGGAGTAGAATCAACAATAGAAACAAACCCTTCAGACATAAAAGGTTTATACTCCTCCATGTAATCACAAAAACTGGACTTAAAAGCCTGACTCGCAGGACATTCCAACGTATTGGTAACACGGGGTGTCGTACAAGCACTGATCTTGGGCTTATTATCTCTTTCATTCTTCTTCTGGAGTCTAAAACAATCAGCCATCAGGTGACCATTCTTCTTACAATAAGCACAAGTCGGTGACTTCTTCTCAAAAGTATAAAAATTTTGGACTAGACATATTATAACTAGACTGACTCTTATTCTGTGCAACAGGCTTACTATCAGTACGCTCAGTGCTTTGATTTTTGTAATTTCCACTCGAAGTATTAAAATTTTGACCTTTGAAACTTCTCTTATGTGAAAGGGTATAATTATCGGAAATAACAGCTGCATCTTGTAATGTCTCAACAGTTTTGTCGTCTAAATGTGTTTTTAAGTCTAAATGAACACACTGCTTGAACTCTTCTAATAACATCAATTGTCTTAAATTATCAAAATGTTTATCTATTTTCTTTGAAGTAAGCCATTTATCAAATAGATCTTCTTTTTCCCTAGCAAATTCAACATAGGTTTGTGAATCAAACTTTTTATAAGACCTAAATTTCTGTCTATATGCTTCTGGCACTAGCTCATAAGCTTTTAAAACTTCCTTTTTAACCTTGTCATAATCAGAACTATTTTCTGATGAAAGTGCTGAGTAAATTTCAGCGGCCTTGCCCTCAAAAACACTTTGCAGCATTATAGTCCAAAAAGGCTTCGGCCTTTTCAAATTTTGAGCAATTTTCTCAAACTGTGGACAAAATTTATCAACTGTTTTTTCACAAAATTTGGGAACCAAACGTATGTTTTTTGCTGCATCAAAATTAAAATGTTCTGATTTTGATTGGAATTTAGTGTTGCTTTCTTCTTTTGCCATTTCAATTTTCATTTTCTCAATCTCTAACCTTTCCCTCATTTCAAGTTCTGCCTGTTTTAATTTCAATTCATCTTGTTTTAATTTAAATTCATCTTATTTTTCTTTTTTCTCCATTTCTAACCTTTCTTCTTTTTCTTTTTTCTCCATCTCTAACCTTTCTTCTTTTTCTTTTTTCTCCATCTCTAACCTTTCCTTCATTTCAAGTTCTGCCTGCCTTTCTTCTTTTTCCAATTGTTTTAATTTAACTTCGTTTTCCAGTTGTTTTAATTTAAGTTCATGTTCTAATTCAAGCTGTTTTAATTTGATAGCGTCAACATTTTCGACCTTAAGTTCAAGAGCCTCTTCATCTAAAATTTCTGCGTCAACTAATATGTCTATTACCAAATTTTTTATAATTTGTTTTCTCATAGATACTCTAAAGGGTAATCTCAGATGTTTAGCAAGCAACACTAATTCCTCTTTCTTTAAATTATCAAACCCCTCCAGGTCTGGCGTTTTCAAAAATTTACCGGCATCAAATGCCATTTTGTAGAATTTTGTTGGCTAGTTCTAATAAAAATACTGAAAAATTTTTTAATAAGATATTAACGTTATCCCGGACGAGCCCCCAATTTCTGTTATGAACAGAAAATCGACTTTAATTGTAGCCAACAAAAGACACAAATCAATAATAAAATTCAACAAGATTTATTATACACAAGTTTACAAGAAGTATTACATAAAAGATATGTCAACTTAACTGTCAAAATATATGTCCAATCTTTTATCTTTTCTTTATCCGGAAATCTTCTCGGAATCCACAGAATATTATATCCAATTGGTCACAATCTAGTATGATGTAGTTTGTAAATAAAAATGTCAATCCAACTGCTGAGAATGTTGAAGTCTTTCGATGTCTAAGTCTATCTTGTCCATGTCTTTAGGGTCTGCATACTTATATATACTCAAATGGAAACTTCTAGAAAACGCTAGAAATTAAAATTACGCATCTTTTGTTATGATCATTCTGGAAACGTTATGTAAGTGAAATAGAAAGTTCTAATCATTCCACGAGTATCAATGATTGTTCCAGTGAATTCTAAACTGCATAGTTTTAACACAATGTATATTATTTTGTACACAATGTATATAATAGGCCACACAAAACAAATTAGGCCAACTAAATAAATATGATAGTTACAATATCATAACAATTGACTCTATCTTCGTTTTTCAAATTTTGGCCAACAACAGCAAAAACCAGGTTCAATTGACTGCCGTGAAAGGAGATGGAAATGTTTGCTGACCTTTTTGGTCAAATGGACTTTTTTATGTTCAAATTTGTGAAACTACTGTTAAAATATGTCAGTACCGATTTTAAAATTGCACCGGGTTATATCCTCGGCTTATGTTCATGCTAGATTTTCAAATCAGCTGATGGCCACGACTCATGAGGGCAGGCCGAGCAGGATAAAATTCAAAAAGGTGGACAATCTCTAATAATTTAAAATAACGGCGTTTTTAGACAAATGAAAATTATATATATACCATCATGTCTCTCATTCAGGAAACATTTACCCCCTCAAGGAATAGTGACGAGTGCTCCTATGATTAAAATATCTGGATCGAATTTAAGTCTCAGCAAATGGTAGGCAGTTCGTTAAAATATGTCATGATCACAATTATACGAGTTGCTTTGTTAAAAATATGATGGAAACCTTCTTGAATAAATTGTAAAATAGTGATCAGAAACCAACAGTATTATAAGTAAAGCAGTAAAATATGCTATTTTGCCGGCACTGGTTAAAATATCTTAATAACAGCCGGCAAAATAGCATATCTTTTATAGCAATGTTTATTTTGCAGGCGCCGGCAATATGGTGAATTTGTTATTTTGCCTATTCTTTGTAAAGAGTGAATTTTAATATATACTTTTGAAAAGTACTACGAAAATGTGCATGGTCAACATGGTAACAATATTTGAGATATATATAATCGTTTAAAAACAATTATGAGTCCAAGTGAAAATAAGAATTTGTAAAAAGAAAAAAAAAATATTGAGCATCCACTTGTTGCAATGAAACCATATCAACATTACTCCTAAAATCAGTCACATGGCCTCTAAAATCAGTCACAAGGTCTAAAATCAGTCACGGTCTAAAATCAGTCACATGGTCTAAAATCAGTCACAGTGTTATGCTACATGTATGCATAAGAATAAAATCTCAGATTTTTTAACTGTATGTTGTAAAAAAATAAAAGTTAAAAATCTCATTGCATATCATTGGATTTGATAAAACATTATACAATCTTACAAAATCCATCACATATAGCTTCAAAATCAAAAATGTTTAAATCAAATTTGCGTTTGAAATAATAATCAGTTCATTGTATTGCATATCTGTAAACAAAATCTTTCTTTACTGTCAAAATTGGCTTCCGCCTACCTATGGCCGACAAAATAGCATATTTTTCTATTTTGCCGTAGCCTGGAAAATAGCCACTGCCTATATTAGTAAATGTTCATCTTTGGTTTACTCTATAATCATTGCAACTTGCTACAAGCATGTCACGCTGAAAATTTTCGCCTGTCTCGATTTTCAGATAAAAGTTCACTACAAGTACATTATGAAAGATCGATGTAAATGAGGTCAGGGTCAGAAGAAACCTGCATTACAGACATGTACATGTCACAATCATTCCATACACAAAATAGTGTTGCCCTATAAATTGAAATTCTAGCACACCAATATGTTTCTTAAAATTTGTGATCTTTGATAAATACTAAGTTGCTACTTCAAGTTTGTCACTGGGAATCAATTTGGAAAAACATATTGTAACTATAAAAGGTAATTTTTTGTTGCAATCGAAGCAAAATAGATGTTTCTCAAAATTTGAGATTTTTCAAAGTAAAAACTACGTGTTTACTAGTAATTTGACATTGGAGGTTTCTCAAAATTTGAGATTTTTAAATAGTAATTTGACATTGGATGTTTCTCAAAATTTGAGATTTTTAAAGTAAAAACGTATAGTAATTTGACATTGGATGTTTCTCAAAATTTGAGATTTTGACATTGGGAATTAATTTGCAATTATCGATAGCATATTATTCCTATAAATCAATTTCCATTGCAATCGAAGCACAGAAAGCAGTTTCTCAAAATATGTGACTTAACATATATCCGTTTTAACCGCAATTCCCCCACCCTCTCCCCTAAAAATATTTTTTTTTTTTTTTTTTTTTTTATAAAAATCTAGTTTTGACACTAGAAAACAATTAGTAGTATAATTTTATACCAGCTGATTAGTTTATATGAAAGATATCAAAGGGACATTCAAACTCAAATGTAAAAAATAAACTGACAACGCCATGATGGCGAAAAATCAAAAAGGACCAAAAGACAAACAGTATCATAAACAAAACATAGAAAACTAAAGACTGAACAAGTTTCATCAAAATATAATATGCACATCTACTGTGCAAAGTTTCCTTGGCCTCCTATCCATACTTTTTGAGTTTTCACGTTTACATAAACCATTTTCTATTTTTTTTTTTTTTTTAAACTATAAGTTTTTCCAAAATTAATTGTTCAATTTTCATATATTTTTTTCTAATTTCATATGCAGGTATACAATGTAAAATTTCATTGACCTCTTTACCTACTTTTGGAAGTTTTGCGTTAACAAACATAGTTGACAGACAGACGGACGAAGGGAAAACTACAGGGCTCCTATATCCTTTATACAGGGCTTTAATTATTATGGGCTATCTATTTGCTTTGAATGCAAGTCAAATTCTGTGTGAAAGATTGAGATTGACCATGCTCATGAAACTATGAATTAAAAAAATAAAATAGTAATATTTCAAACAAACTATGCAAAACATTTAAAAGGCAATGATTCATGACTGAATATGCAGGGTCAAATAACCTTATAAGTGATTCCCATTAAATTAACCCAAACAAATTAATGCATATAAACTATGCAAACATATTTAACCCTCCACATTCAATATGCGCCTGTCTGAAGTCAGGAGCCTGTAGTTCAGTGGTTGTCATTGGTTCACGTCTTGTCATATATAATTTTCGTAAATTGTTGTTATAAATTAGGCCGTTAGTTTTCTCAATTAAATTTGTTTCATATTTTTCATGTAAGGGCCGTTTAAAGCAGAATAAACGGTATGGGTTTTTCTCATTGTTGCAGGTCATACGGTTGCCAATAATTGCCATCATCCACATCATTTGAACCTCATTGGCAATCATAATTACATCTCCTTATTTTTATATGAAAATTTACAAAGTCAATGAACAAGGGCCATATTATCTCCATGGAAATGAAATTGCAAATTCTTATACAACTGCACACCAAATATCATTGACTTAATAGTGGGTTTATCTTAAACTGATTAAACAATAAACTTTAACATGTAATCTATGCAAATATTCAATAAATAGACCATGACTGAGGGGACAGACACAAATCATCTCCATGGAAATAAGCTGTGCCACTGTTAATATATCTGCATACCAAATATCAAATATTATGGTTCTCCTTAAACAAACCTTATCACAAACGAATACATGTAAACAAGGCAAAACTTGTCAGTCAAAAGACCATGACTGAGAGAGGGCAGGGTCAAATCATCTCCATGGAAATGAGATGTGCCAATGCTAATATAACTGCCTACCAAATATCATTGACATAATCATAAGCCGCTACCTTTAAACTGACTTTATTACAAATGTTCACGTGTAAAATTTTCAACGTGACTGTGGAAGGGACGGGTCCAAATAATTTCCTTGGAGATGCTCCTATGATGATACAACTGCATACCAATTATCATCGACTAACCATAAGTTGTTCCCCTTAAACTGATATAATAATAAAATGCTCCGCTGGACGCAGCTTGATACGACCGCAGAGGTCGAACCCTGAACAGTTGGGGCAAGTATGGACACTACATTCAAGCTTGATACAGCTCTGGATTTGGATTGTGATTAAATATTTGACACAACATAGGTTTCTGATACAGAATGAATGTAGTCAAGGAACTGAAAATTTTGAAATTGGACTTTTACCTATCATGGTCCAATATCCAAAATCTAAATACACGGTTAGATTCAGCGTATCAAAGAATCCCAAGAATTCATTTTTTTGTTAAATCAAACAAAGTTTAATTTTTGACCCTTTGAACCAATTGATAAAGGGACCCAAAATCCAAAATATAAATACACTGTCAAAGAACTCCATATATGCAATTTTTGTTGAAATCAAACAAAGTTTGGCCCAATTTCAAAAATTTAAATAAATGTTTAGATTCAGAATATCAAAGAACCCCTTGAATCCATTTTTCTTAAAAAAATCAAAAAAGTTTCATTTTGGACCATGTGGCCAATTTGAAAACCAGTCCTCAAAATCAAAAATTTAAATACAATTTAGATTCTGATTAAATATTTGATATAGCCTAGTTTCTGATAAAGAATGAATGTGGTCCAAGTACCTAAATGATTAAAAATTTGACATTTATCAATTATGATCGAATATCCAAATTCTGAATACATGGTTGGAGTCAGCATATCAAAGAACCCCAAAAATTCAATTTTAGAAGAAATCCCACAAAGTTTAATTTTGGACACGTTGGACCTCAATGCGAGCCAATTTGATAAGGGGACCAAAAATCCAAATACACACTTTAATTCTACATATTAAAGAACCCCATGTATTCAATTTTTGTTAAAATCAAACAAAGTTTAATTTTGAACCCCAATTTGAGCCAACTTGAAAACAGTTCCCCAAAACAAATTTCTAATTATATGCTTAGATTCAGCATATCAAAGAACCCCAATAATTCAATTTTTGTTTAAATCAAACTAAGTTTAATTTTGGATACTTTGGACCTTCAATAATGTTGACCAGTTTGAAAAACGCACCCAAAATCAAAAATCTAAAACATTTAGATTGGACACATCAAAGAACACCAAAAATTAAATTTTGGATGAAATCAAACAAATTAAGTTTAATTTTTGACCCCAATTAGAACCAACTTGAATACTGTGCCCAAAATCAAAAATCTAAATACACACTTAGATTCAACATATCAAAGAACCCCAAAAATTCATTTTTTTAATCGAAGAAAGTTAAATTTTGGACCCTTAAGATATTTATGTGGACCAATTTGAGGACAGGCCCCAAAATTAACAAGAGTGCACACGCTAAAATGTCTTGCCTGTTTTACTGACCATTGTTTTTATGTTGAAAGTCTTAAAGATAAAGGTTTTAACTACAAGTATCACATAAACTTAACATTCTTAAAGATCCATGACAATTAATGAGGTCAAGGTCAGATAAAAACTGTCACACAGACATGTACACCTTACAATTATTCCATACACCAAATAAAGTTGACCCATTGCATATGGTTATCGAAAAAAAAAGACCAAAACACAAAAACTTAATGCTAACCAATGAACCATGGAAAAGAGGTCAAGGTCAGATGATACTAGCTAGCTATAGACAGACATGTACACCTTACAATCATTCCATACATCAATTATAGTTGACCTTTTGCTATTAGTATTTGAAAAACAGACCAAAACACAAAAACTTAACATTGACCAATGAACCATGAAAATGAGGTCAAGGTCAGATGACACCAGCTAGACAGACATGTACACCTTACAATCATTCCATACACCAAATATAGTTGACCTATTGCTTACAGTACTTGAAAAACAGACCAAAACACAAAAAAATAACAATAACCAATAGACCATGAAAATGAGGTCAAGATCAGATGACACCGGCTAGACAGACATGTATACCTAACAATCATTCCATAAACCAAATATATTTGACCTATTGCTTATGGTAGTTGAAAAACAGGCCAAAACACAAAAACTTAACATTGACCAATGAACCATGAAAATGAGGTCAAGGTCAGATGACACCAGCTAGACAGACATGTACACCTTACAATCATTCCATACACCAAATATAGTTGACCTATTGCTTACAGTACTTGAAAAACAGACCAAAACACAAAAAAATAACAATAACCAATAGACCATGAAAATGAGGTCAAGATCAGATGACACCGGCTAGACAGACATGTATACCTAACAATCATTCCATAAACCAAATATATTTGACCTATTGCTTATGGTAGTTGAAAAACAGGCCAAAACACAAAAACTTAACATTGACCAATGAACCATGAAAATGAGGTCAAGGTCAGATGACACCAGCTAGACAGACATGTACACCTTACACTCATTCCATACACCAAATATAGTTGACCTATTTCTTACAGTACTTTAAAAACAGACCAAAACACAAAAAATTAACAATGACCAATGAACCATGAAAATAAGGTCAAGGTCAGATGAAACCTGCCAGTCTGACATGTACACACCACATATAGTTGACCTGCTGCTTGTAGTATCTGAGAAATGGACCTAATCAAGTAACTTTAACCTTGATCACTGATCCATAAATTGAGGTCGAGGTCAGGTTAACCCTGTCTGACGGACATGTAGACGCTGCGAGGAACCCATATACCAAATATATTTATCCTATTACTCATAATAAGTGAGAAATTCCCATGACAAAAAAACTAATTTTTTTTTCAAGCAGTCACTGAACCATGAAAATGAGGTCAAGGACAATGAGCATATCACAGATGGAAACTTTATAACATAAGGTATCTGAATACAAGGTATGAAGCATCTTCTACTTTCTGAAATATAAAGCTTTATACAAATAGATTACGCCGCCGGATAGTAATACCTATGTCTCGCATACTGCGACAGGCGAGACAAAATCTAAATACAGGGTTAGATTCAGCATATCAAAGAACACCAATAATTCAATTTTTGATGAAATCAAACAAAGTTTAATTTTGGACCCTTTTGTCCTTAATATGGATCAATTCAAAAACAGGGCCCCAAATCCCCAATTCTAAAATCAATCACAACCTTCCTTTTGTAGTATGACACCTTGTGGCAGAATTAAACAGCAATCCATAGACTTATACTCGAGTTATTGACTGGAAACCAGAAAATCCTAGTTTTTTTACCCCTTTTCGGCCTTCAATTCCTAAACAATTTGGGCCATGAACCCCAAAATCAATCCCAACCTTCCTTTTGAAGTAAGGAACCTTGTAAAATTTCAAAGAGATCCATAATCTTGTACACAAGTTATTGTCCTGAAACAAGAAAAATGCTTGCATGTTTTTGGCCCCTAATTACTAACCAGATAGGACAATAACCCCCAAAATTAATCCCAACCTTCCTATAGTGGTATGGGACCTTGTGCTAAAATTTCATAGAGATCCATACACTTATACTCATTATTGTCTGCGATCCAGAAAAATGCTTGTTTTTGGCCCCTTTTTCACAAAACACTTATACGACAATAACCCCCAAAATCAATCCCAACCCTCCTATTGTTGTATGGAACCTCGTGCTAAAATTTCACAGCGATACCATTTGCTTCTATTCAAGTTATTGTCTGCGAACCAAAACGTCTTCCAACACTGACATCGCCATAACATAAAACGGACGCAAAAATTTTTGCCGTCGTATAAAAACTTTAACATGTAAACTATGTAAAAATTATTGTCTGCGAACCAGAAAAAAGCTTGTTTTTGGCCCTTATTACAAAACAGCTATGACAAACACCCCCAAAATTAATCCCAACCTTCTTATTGTGGTGTGGAACTTTTTGCTAAAATTTAACAGAAATCCATAGACTAGTAAAGTAATTGTCTGTGAACCAGACAAATAATTTATTTGTTAGGCCCTTTTTGGTCCCCAATACCTAAACAGTTGACAATAACCCCCAAAATTAATCCCAACCTTCCTATTGTGGTGTGGAACCTTGTGCTAAAATTTAATAGCGATATTTATACTTTATTTTCAAGTTATTGTCTTTAAACCAGACACATAACTGTTTTTGACCCCTAACTACAACATGGCTACAACAATAACCTCCAAAATCAATTCCAACCCTTCTATTGTGGTATTGAACCTTGTGCAAAAATTTCATACAGATCCATACACTTATGCTAGTTTATGATTGTCTGCGAACCAATTTGAACCAGTAAAACTGACCGTTTTTGGCCCCTAATTACGAAATCACTAGGACAACTAGGACAATACCCCCTAAAAACAATCCCAACCGTCCTTTAGTGGTATGGAACCTTGTGCTAAAATTTCAGAAAATTCAGCAAGATGGCCGACGACAAAACTCAAGGGGAGACATACTCGTCCGTAGCACAAAAAACTTTTGTTATTGAAAGTGTGCTATCCGGTGTTAAACCTATATTTAAACAAGAAGAAAATGATACATTTGGATCAACAAAACCAAGCAAGGAACAGTTCATGACTCATCTAGTACTCTATAGAACTATTGATAGCAATTATATGTCCAGGTAGCCATCTAAAAGGGCTCCAGAGAGTTAGAGGTCTTTGGAGGATATATTTTGACAATGATACCGACAGAGAATTGATGATTTCAAAGGGGCTTTGGGTTAGAGATAAAATTATCCCAGTATATACACGCAACCCTAGAATTATGGTAAATGAAAATCCAAACCATTTAAAAGTACGTGTCAAAAACGTACCCTGTTCAGCTGATGATGGACAAATCGAACGCGCATTAGAGTACTATGGTTGCTTTATTCATAAATCGTATAGAGAACGCCTTCGAGTTGATGGTAAGCTGACAAATTGTCAAACAGATGACAGAATTGTGTTGTGTGATCCTGTCAGCAAACCTCTGCCCAGATCTATGCTAATAGGCAAATATGTGCCACAATATTACATGCTGATCAAAATGCTTCAGAAGGTCACAAAATAGTATGCAAAAAGTGTCTACAGACAGGACACAAGGCAATGCAATGCCCTAACGATTGGATATGCCTACAATGTAAAAAATGCGTAAGGGTTACGCGGAACCCAGTGTCTCGCCTACTTTTGCTGCTAGTCACAGGCTCAACAATATTTGGGTAAAAATTATTAAAAATTTTCTTAAAGATACTATCTTTTGATTGTAAGAAGCTTCTGTCCAAGTTTGGTAAAAATCTAGAATGGTTTATGAATCTAATAAATGTTTTAAAAACTTTTAACTACAAACTGTATGTAATGTTAACTGGAAGAAAAACTAAGTCCATTTATAAGTAATATACGGAAAAACAGGAAATATATTTTTACAAAATTTCCTTCTAGATACTAGCTTTTGATCACAAACAAGCTTCTGTCCAATTAAGGTTGGTAGAAATCCAGGATAGTTTAAGAAAGTTATTAAAATTTTAAAAACTTTAACCACAGAGTGAATGTAATCTTAACTGGCAGAAAAACTAAGTTCATTTATAAGTAAAATACGGAAAAACAGGATTTTTTTTAACAAAATTTACTTCTGGATACTATCTTATGATCATAAACAAGCTTCTGTCCAAGTTTGGTAGAAATCCAGGATAGTTTAAGAAAGTTATTAAAATTTCAAAAACTTTGAACCACAGAGTGAATACTTGTGTACGCCGCCAACGACGCCCAATGACGGAATGTAGGATCGCTGTCTCGCTTTTGCAACAAAAGTCGCAGGCTCGACAAAAACCAGGTCACAGGCAAGCGGACTGGCCTGAAGAGTTAAACACTTCTAGCTCTTCTAATGAAGAAGTCAATCAGATGCCAACGATGCCGACACAGAAGATACTGAAGTCACGCCTGCTCATGACGTACTTCAACCTTCCAACTCTGGTGAGCTTAAGCTTGTTGGTAAAATTCAAGCTGAAGATAACATTCACTCAATGAATAATCTTTTACAAGAAAAACAGCAATGTGATCAAGATTTAGTGAATGACGGACAAAATGTTGAAAAAAAAAGTCAAAATCAAAAAAGAAGAATTAAGAAGAATAACGAACACGGTGGGAATATTGAACAGTATTTTAAAGGACAAACAGAAAATACCAATACCCCAGCCGCCAAAAAAAAATGGAAAAAGAAAGGCAGGAGGCCAACAGAAATTAAACACAAAGAAGCTGTCCCTATTCAAAAGACTAAAACTTAGGGCCAGTAGTAAACGGAATTATATTTAAACCAATGAACCTAACATAATTAACCTACAATGAACTCCAAGTGTAAATATTTGTATATAATTGTCATATTTAGCTTGTTTTAATTTATCTCAAACAAAAAATAAAAATAAAAATGAGTGTGATGTAATTAAGGGTTACATACATTCAAATGTGTATGAGAATGAATCAGATAATTCTGTAAAAAACAAAATGATGTATAATAAAATACAAAAGTATGTCAATTTGAAATACTTTAATTATAATTATATCAATCAAATACAAAACAATTGTAGTGTGTACAATCTATTTTTCAAAGAAAAGATAATATAACAATCATGCAGAAATTTGAACAATGTACATCAACTATTCTCAATAAAAAGAGAATAGAAATCCTGGAAAAAATAATACTATTAAAAGTACCTATTCTGTGTCCAACAGGTAAAATCCTGTTAAAGTTCCAGATATTGAACTCTACAGCTAACTACTCAAAATAAATTGCTTCGCTGAGCGCAGCTGGAAACGACCGCAGAAGTCCAACCCTGAACAGTTGGGGCAAAAATGGACACAATATTCGCGCTTGATACAGGTCTGAATTTGGATTGTAATTATATATTTGACACATAATAGGTTTCTGACACAGAATAACTGTAGTCAAAGAACTTAAAATTGGTCATATGATTTGAATTTACATTCCATTTTTTTTTGCTTTTTTGCAATACACTATGCTGTTGCAAATTGAACCCCGAAAAATAAATTTTTTTTGCTTTTGTGCGCCCCGCCCTTTTTTTGCAAAAAAAAAATATTTGAAGAAATTTTTTAATTTCTGAAATCTGAAATTAGAAAAATGTCCCCCAATTTCTTATTTACCCTCCCCTAAATGTTTTTTCACCTCCCCTTGCTTTTCCTTTTTCCCCCCACAAAAAAAATTCTTTCCCTCAAGATATGGTCATAATCCCAATTCAAATTTCTAATGGAGTTTGCAACCATAATTATCCATTTAAATACATAAAAGTCTTAAAATAGAAAATGACATATGGCTGAAATTAATATTAATTAATAGTAACTTCTAAAAATAAATTGACAGCTATAAATCACCCCAAGACAACCTACATTTCTTTATACATAATTTACAAGCAGTGTAAGGGAGGTTATCGAATCATACACAACATTTTACTTTAAATGTGTTTGGATTACCTCCCTTAAACTGCTTTTAAATTGTCTTAATTGTCCATTAACCAGGAAACCCTTATTTTTCCCCCTTTTTTGCCCCTACATCCTAAATCGTTTGAGCCATAACTCCCCAAAGTCAATCCTAACCACCCCTTTGTGGTATGGAAACTTGTGGTATAATTTCAGAGAGATTAAGACATACACTTAAACACAAGTTATTGTCTGGAAACTACAAAAATGCTTATTTGGGCCCCTTTTTTTGGCCCCTAATTCCTAAACTGTTGGGACCATAACCCCTAAAATCAATCCCGACCTTCCTTTTGTGGTATAAACCTGTGTTTAAATTTCATAGATTTCTATTTACTTATACTAAAGTTATTGTCCGGAAACCAACTGTCTTCGGACGACGACGAGGATACCAATATACGACTGCAAAAATTTTTTGCGGTCGTATAAAAACACACATCGTTCTATCCGCACTGTTTAAACAACTTTCATTTTCTAATTTTTGTTTGCTCAGCTACATGCTTTATAATATTCTTTTTTTTTCCTGTTCAATACATGTCAGTTCTATATATATGCAGAATTCCTATTCCGTAAATAAAACACTCAATTTTAGGAAATCACTACTAGTATCCCGAAATTCACACGATGAGATCTCATTACTGTAGTTACTTCAGTCACACATACACCTACATTGTCTGGTGTCTAAAAATAGAAAACAACAGGTGTTACAAAATGAAAGAAATCAATTGTTTATAAAATGTAATTTGATAAGTCATAGCATTAATGTTTGCACAGAATCACAATGCAATAGACATAATTATTTCTATTTGAATTTGATCAAATATTCTAAATTTATTTGAAAATCTCTCAGAAGTATTACTAACAGTTATGTACATGTATTTATATATGCATAATGAACATTGTATATTATTGAAATAGGTGTATATATTTAAAAGAATATTCAGAATCATGAGAATACAAGAATATTGTTGGGAAAGCTCAATTAAGATTCAAATAAATATAACACTTGAAAAATACTGATGACAAAAACAATTCATATATGTTCTCCAAATTGTCATTTTAGGTCTCAGAGTAAAATATTAAGATAAAAGACAAAGATTATATTTGTGGATGAAATATCAAAAATGTAATGTCTTGTTTGTTCAGGAAAGTCATTTCACTAAAAATTTAGAAAAAGACTTAAATACTGAAATTAAAGGTCAACAATATCATAGCTTTGGAACCTCACAGTCCAGAGGAGTTTCAATTTTTATTAACGACCATTTAGAATGCAAATTTATAAATATATTCAAAGACCAAGATGGCAGGCTACTCTTAATAAATGTTGAAATTGAAGACAGTATTTATACATTAGTGAATGTTTATGCACCAAATATACCTAAAAAAAGAAATATTTTTTTAAAAAGTTGAAGAAGTAGTAACTCAAAAAATAGTTTAGGAATGGTTATAATTGGAGGAGATATGAATGATACTTTAACTAGAGGCTCTAAAGAGCCTGTGTCGCTCACCTTGGTCTATGTGCATATTAAACAAAGGACACAGATGGATTCATGACAAAATTGTGTTTTGGTGATGGTGATGTGTTTGTAGATCTTACTTTACTGAACATTCTTGATGCTTCCAATTATCTCTATCTATAATGAACTTGGCCCAGTAGTTACAGTGGAAAATATTTTGTAAAATTTACAAAATTTACAAAATTTATGAAAATTGTAAAAATGACTATAAAGGGCAATAACTCCTTCAGGGGTCAATTGACAATTTTGGTCATGTTGACTTATTTGTAGATCTTACTTTGCTGTACATTATTGCTGTTTACAGTTTATCTCTATCTATAATAATATTCAAGATAATAACCAAAAGCTTCAAAATTTTCTTAAAATTACTAATTCAGGGGCAGCAACCCAACAACGTGTTGCCTGATTGGTCTGAAAATTTAAGGGCAGATAGATCTTGACCTAATGAACAATTTTATCCTCGTCAGATTTGCTCTAAATGCTTTGGTTTCAGAGATATGAGCCAAAACTGCATTTTACCCTATGTACTATTTTTTAACCATGTCGGCCATCTTGGTTCATGGGCGGGTCATCGACACATTTTTAAACTAGATACCCTAATGATGATTGTGGACAAGTTTGGTTAATTTTGTCTTAGTAGTTTCAGAGGAGAAGATTTTTGTAAAGATTACAAAATTTACAAAAATGGTTAAAATTGACTATAAAGGCAATAACTCCTTAAGGGTCAACTGACCATTTTGGTCAAGTTGACTTATTTGTAGATCTTACTTTGCTGAACATTATTGCTGTTTACAGTTTATCTCTATCTATAATAATATTCAAGATAATAACCAAAAGCTTCAAAATTTTCTTAAAATTACCAATTTAGTGGCAGCAACCCAACAACAGGTTCTCTGATTCATCTGAAAATTTCAGGGCAGATAGATCTTGACCTGATTAACAATTTTACTCATGTCAGATTTGCTCTAAATGCTTTGGTTTCAGAGTTATAAGCCAAAATATACATTTTACCCCTATGTTCTATTTTTAGCCATGGCGGCCATCTTGGTTGGTTTGGCAGGTCACCGGACACAATTTTTAAACTAGATACCCCAATGATGATTGTGGCCAAGTTTGGTTAAATTTGGCCCAGTAGTTTCAGAGGAGAAGATTTTGTAAAAGATTACAAAATTTACAAAAATGGTTAAAATTGACTATAAAGGGCAATAACTCCTTAAGGGTCAACTGACCATTTTGGTCAAGTTGACTTATTTGTAGATCTTACTTTGCTGAACATTATTGCTGTTTACAGTTTATCTCTATCTATAATAATATTCAAGATAATAACCAAAAGCTTCAAAATTTTCTTAAAATTACCAATTTAGTGGCAGCAACCCAACAACAGGTTCTCCGATTCATCTGAAAATTTCAGGGCAGATAGATCTTGACCTAATAAACAATTTTACCCCATGTCAGATTTGCTCTAAATGCTTTGGTTTCAGAGTTATAAGCCAAAATATACATTTTACCCTATGTTCTATTTTTAGCCATGGCGGCCATCTTGGTTGGTTTGGCAGGTCACGGACACAATTTTAAACTAGATACCCCAATGATGATTGTGGCCAAGTTTGGTTAAATTTGGCCCAGTAGTTTCAGAGGAGAAGATTTTTGTAAAAGTTAACGACGACGGACGACGGACGCCAAGTGATGAGAAAGCTCACTTGGCCCTTCGGCCAGGTGAGCTAATAAAATAGATAACAAAAAAGTCAACACAAAAATCAAAACAAACCAAACCAGTATTTAGTCTTAAATCTTTAATTAAAACTCAATAAAATGCTTCGCTGAGCGCAGCCTGATACGACCGCAGAGATCGAACCCTGAACAGTTGGGGCAAATTTGGACACAATATTCAAGCTTGATACTATCTGAATTTGGATTGTGATCCAATTTTTGACATAATATGTGGTCAAAATTCTTACAAATCTAATGTGCAATACTGTGCAATTGAAGATTTCTTCTTGAAACTTATCAAAATTTGATATTCGAAAAATTCGGAAAAAAATATGAAACCCTTTAAAAATTGGAACATAAACTTTTGAATCCCACTTGGAGCATTAACCATCAAACTCAATCCCAGTCTTTCCTTTGTAGTATGGAATCATTGTAAGTGAGGTAACTCTAATGGAAAAAACCCAAAGAAAGAATATTCAATTCTGAGTATAAAATTTATTACCTCTGAACCCTTTGATATACACTACTATAATATAATATGTATTCAAATCACAGTATTTGATGTTTCTAGAAACAGCTAAAAATATTTCATACTAGAACTAGCAAACAAATAGCAAAAGTACCAACATAAAGAAACAAAGCTAAAGTAATTGTCCTTAACCAGGAAACCCTTGTTTTCCCCTTTTTGCCCTAATTCCTAAACAGATTGAGCCATAACCCCCAACGCCAATCCTAACCATCCTTTTGTGGTGTGAAACTTGTGGTACAATTTCACACAATTCCATACACTGTTCCACAAGTTATTGTCTGGACACTAGAAAATGCTTATTTGGGCCCTTTTGACCCCTAATTCCTAAACCATAGGGACCATAACCCCAAAATCAATCCCAACCTTCCTTTTGTGGTTTCAGACCTTGTGTTTAAATTTCATAGATATATATTTACTTATACTAAAGTTACTGGCAAATTTCCAATGGAGTTTATTATACTATCTAAAAGTTATTGGCAAATTTCCCAATGTAGTTTATTAATAATTAAGTTATTGGCAAATTTCAATAAACATAATTTAAAAGCAGTGTAAGTGAGGTAATTCAAATGTGTTTGAATTACCTCCTTACACTGCTTTTAAATTGTTTTGTACTTAAGTAATTGCCCATTAACCTGGAAACCCTTGTTTTTCACCCTTTTTGTCCCCTTATTCCTTAACGGTTTGAGCCAGAACCCTCCAAAGCCAATTCTTACCATCCCTTTGTGGTATGGAAACTTGTGGTATAATTTCAGAGAGATCCATACACCATTCCACAAGTTATTGTCTGGAAACTAGAAAAATGCTTATTTGGGCCCATTTTTTGCCCCTAATTCCTAAACTGTTGGGACCAAAACTCCCAAAATCAATCCCAACCTTCCTTTTGTGGTTATAAACCTTGTGTTTAAATTTCATAGAATTCTATTTACTTATACTAAAGTTATTGTTCTGAAACCAAATGTCTTCGGACGTATAAAAACTAAGTGATATTTGGAGAGAGCTTCATGGCAGTAAAATACAATTTACTTGGAGACGTAAAAATAATTTAAATGAAGCATCTAGAATAGATTTTTTTTTAACCTGTCCTGAATTAAGAACTAAAATAGAATCTACCGATATTAGGCCAGCTATTATAACTCATACAGACCATCAAGCAATTTCTATAAAGATAAAAGGTCGATCAGATCAAAAAATTAGAGGATACTTTAAAATTAATAATAGTATTTTAGAAAATGAAGAATATCAAAACATTATTAAAATTCTAATTAAACAATTTGAAAAGAAAATATTACTCACCAATGATATTGGTCTTAAGTGGGATCTTTTTAAAACTGAGGTTAGAGACCACACTATAGCATTCTGCAAAAGAAAAGCACAAAATAATGTAAAAGAAATACATATTTTAGAAAACAAATTGAGGAAATTAAATGAGTGTATAAACAAAAAATGTAAAGAGGATGTCATTAACTTTTTTAAAGAGGAAATTAATATTATAGAAGAAAAACTTGGTAAACTATATGATTCAAAAACAAAAGGAGCACAAATAAGATCTAGAATTAAGTGGGTAGAAGGAGAAAAAAACACGAAATTCTTCTTGGGATAAGAAAAAGCTAGGCAAAGAAGAAAAACAATAACAGCACTTATTAAATTATTAAATCATATTTTTTAAATGCTTAGTTTTAATTCCTAATTTTTCAACTGAAATTGTTGAAAGATTTGCTGCAATGTTGCTGCAATATTGCAAGAAATTAATTTTCCTGCAATATTGCTGCAACATTGCAGCTAATGAATTGCCGCAATATTGCTGCAACAATTACAGCTACTGATTTTCTATGAAACATTTGCCACAATATTGCCGCAATTTGTTGCGGCAATGTTGCAGCAACTGTTTGCAAGAAAACTAATTTGCATACGAAAAATGAATATTTGCAGCAATATTGCGCAAATATTTGCAGCAACATTGCCGCAAATATTTGCAAGAAGCCTTATTTTCCATAAGGGTTAGGGACAAAGAGGGTGATACACACACATCCTACAGAAATACTAAATCTTGAAAAGGAATTTTATGAAGAAATTTATAAAAGTTCAAATCCCAATAAATTTTTTATAAAAGATTATGTTATGAATACAGAATGTGATCATATCCTAACAGATAAAGAAGGCTATATTATGGAAGGTTCTTTAAGCATTCAGGAATGCACAGATTCATTATTTAAAATGAAACTAAATAAAGCCCCAGGTATTGATGGGTTAAGTGTAGAATTTTACAAAACCTTTTGGGAACATCTTAAAGAGTTTGCAGTAAAAACTTTTAATTTCTCATTCGATAAAGGGGAGTTAACAAATTCACAAAAATTAGGAGTTATTTCCCTTTTACATAAAAAAAAATGATCCTCTTTGTTTAGACAATTATAGACCAATGACATTATTGAATGCGACACAAAATTAGTTGCTTATTCACTTGCTTAAAGAATTATCAAAATATTACCCCAAATTATTCATGGGGATCAAAATGGGTATGTAAAAAAATAGATATATTGGATATAACATTAGACAAATTCAAGATGTCATAGATTATGCAGAAAAATTTAATATAGAGGGTGCTTTACTTTTCTTAGATTTTTCAAAAGCATTCAATTCATTAGAATGGGATTTTATGTTTTTTGCTTTACAAAAATTTGTATTTAAAACATCTATGCTGAAATGGATAAAACTTCTATATACTGACATAAAAAGTTCAGTTTTAAACAATGGGTGGATTTCAAAACCCATGAGTACATATAGTGGAATACGTCAAGGCTGTCCATGTAGTGCGATAATTTTTGTTATTGCCGTGGAGATTCTTGCTTGTAAAATTAGGCAAGACCATAACTTTAAAGGATTTGAAATCAAAGTAGATGGAAAACCCATTGGGTTGAAAGATGCTTCAGATTTTTATTTTCAAAGATCACCCTTGCACACAACACAAATCGTGTGGCAAGGCATTATGCTTGTTTTCGTTGATTCCGAATCATATAGACACTTCAATGCAAAAGCCTTGATTTTAAATTGCTTGTTGGCTACAGCATCAGAAAGGTATCACAAAAACCAACGCCGTTGACTACAGTATCGGAAAGATATCACCAAAACCAACATAGCAAAAAAAATTTTGGACAAGAATGGCCAATAAATTTTTTTGAGTCGTGTGATTTTACTGGGTCGGTCGTGGAGGGAAACAAACAATATTTTATTTTTGGCCCCATACTTTAAAGATAAGTCAGCTAGCAGATGACACTACTCTTTCTCAAATCAAAACAAGATATTTCAAAAGCTCTTAACATGATTGAAACATTTGGTTCACTATCAGTAATTTTCCTGCAATATTGCTGCAACATTGCAGCTAATGAATTGCCGCAATATTGCTGCAACAATTACAGCTACTGATTTTCTGCAAACATTTGCCACAATATTGCCGCAATTTGTTGCGGCAATGTTGCAGCAACTGTTTGCAAGAAAACTAATTTGCATACGAAAATGAATATTTGCAGCAATATTGCATAAATATTTGCAGCAACATTGCCGCAAATATTTGCAAGAAGCCTTATTTTCCATAAGGGTTAGGGACAAAGAGGGTGATACATACACATCCTACAGAAATACTAAATCTTGAAAAGGAATTTTATGAAGAAATTTATAAAAGTTCAAATCCCAATAAAATTTTTATAAAAGATTATGTTATGAATACAGAATGTGATCATATCCTAACAGATAAAGAAGGCTATATTATGGAAGGTTCTTTAAGCATTCAGGAATGCACAGATTCATTATTTAAAATGAAACTAAATAAAGCCCCAGGTATTGATGGGTTAAGTGTAGAATTTTACAAAACCTTTTGGGAACATCTTAAAGAGTTTGCAGTAAAACTTTTAATTCCCATACTTTAAAGATAAGTCAGCTAGCAGATGACACTACTCTCTTTCTCAAATCAAAACAAGATATTTCAAAAGCTCTTAACATGATTGAAACATTTGGTTCACTTTCAGGATTAAAACTTAACAGATCTAAAACAGAGGGTATTTGGCTAGGGAAACAACAACACTGTAAAGAAAAATATGAAAATATAAACTTTACAGAAAAACCAGTTAAAAGTCTGGGAATATATTTTGGGCATAACAAAGATGAGTGTCTGAAACTAAATTTTGAAAAACAGCTAGAAAAGTCTGAAAAATTATATTTAACTGGAAAAAAAGAAACTTAACCATGATAGGAAGAATAACTGTTATTAAATCTTTAGTTATTCCTAATATTACTTTTTTGGCTACAGTTTCAACCTTGGGCAAAGAGTATTTAGACAAATTTAAAAAAATTATATATGAATTTCTATGGAACAATAAGACAGAAAAAGTTAAACGCACTGTAATATGCTACAACCAATTAGATGGTGGATTAAAAATGGTGAATATAGATAAATATATAGAATCTATAAAGATAGGTTGGATAAAAGATTAACTGCTGATAAATTTCTTAATTGGATGGTCATACCAAAATTTTATCTAAATAAATTTAGAAGCAACTTATCTTAAGAATGAATGCTAATAATATATACTCTCTACCAGGTACTAAAGATCTACCAGAATTTTATTTTGATATGATTAAGGTATGGTTAAAAATTAAAAATACTAAAACTAAATATCCAAATAACTACAAAGAAAACACTACTTTTCGAAGACTGGATAGAATTTAGCAACATCATACATATAAATGATATTATTGATGAAAATGGGGTCTTTTCAGAAAAATTTATAAATTTAAAACAAAAGAAGAAATCAAATTGGATAGCTGAATTCTCAAAATTAAGAAAAGCAATCCCAAAGAATGGTTTAAAATATTAAATGATGAAAGTTCAAGAAAACTAGTGTTTTAACAAATAACTCACTATATATAAGTGAAAAGAATAATTGTAAACATAAACTAGAAAAATTAGATTCAAGCAAATTTATACAATTTTAATAGAATATGATAAAGAAGTTCCAATTGGGTATCATAAGTGGAACAGAAACAGAATATCAAAATATGAAAATATACAAATTGAAGCTCAATTTATGCAAAAATGTATTCATAATTATTTAAAAGATAATAAACTGAAAATGTGCAGATGGAAACTATTACACTTTCTTCTTCCAAACAAAGTTTTGTTAAAACAATGGAAAATAAGCTTTAACTCTACATGTAATTTTTGTAAGCTTACAGAAGACTATGAACATTTTTTTGTAACTTGCCACTTTTTAGATGAGTTGGGGATTCATAAGTTTATATTTGAAAGAGTTAAGATTGGTAGACATATATTTACTTTAAAAATTTAATCTGGGATATAAAATTGATGATGAACATTATTATGAAATGAACTTTTACTTACAGTTATTGTATTTACACAAAATACACTATTTGTCAGAATATAGGACAAAGAATATAAATCTGTATAATGTTTTTAAGTCAGAGTTTAAAAACAGATTATTATTACAAAAAAATATATTAATATTAAAGGAAAAGGAATACTAGAAAAGATATATTCTTATATCTGACAACATTGTTGTTGTATCATTGATAATATTGTTGTTATAAATGTATTTTACAGTGCTCTATGTACTTGACTTGTTTGATAGATGATTATTTCATTTTATAATTTCAATGAGTTTTGAAAGTACCTCTTACCTTATCACACATATTTACATACTTTAACTTTAGATTATTCGGAAGAAATACAAACCATGTTTACTGTATGAGACCAAAAATGTTACGTATACATACATTACGTGGATAATACACTTATGTTTGGCATAAGAACTTAGTGAGAATAAATTTATCCACAAAAAAAAACTGAAAATGCCGTTATACCGGACGATAGAAAAACGTAATAAACCACAAATCAAATTCCAAAAAGGGTACTATAACCCGTTTTCTTTTTACTCTCAAAATCTATCAGATAGTTAACAATGATATATTAAGGAATACTGTTTTAGATATAAAGTTCATATTTAGATTAATAATAGTAAAAATAGAAAAAATAATGTATTAATGATAAATAATGTATTAATGACAAATAATATATATAATAACTGATTTATCATGTTTATAAATATATACTTGAAGATACCCTGGTCTTTAGGTACTAATATACAGGGATCTCCACTGAAATAGCTGTACCAGTGAAGAAATCTGTATTATTGTTGTTGAATAAAAAAAAATAAAAAAATTCAGAGATCCATACACTTATACTAAAGTTATTGTCTGCGAACCAAAATGTCTTCAGACCACCATAACATAATAAGGACGCAAAAAATTTTGCGGTCGTATAAAAACTTTAACATGTAAACTATGTAAAAATTAAAAGTCATTAGAGCATGATTAAGGGGACTAGTAAGTAAGTTCAGTAGCCTGTGAATCATGTGTACATAAAATTCAAGTACACTTAAAACAAGAATGCACCCATTATCATGCTAAGCATGCCCTCACTTGTAATTCAAAATATTGTGTTGGTGTAAAGAATATGTTCATCTTTAGATATCAACTAGTGAATAATACTATCTCATTGTTTTTTATCCCACATATTTTTTTATTCAAAAGAACATTTTGTAGAGATGTCCATCTAATGTTGAAGATTGTACCAATTCAAAACAATACTTATCAATTAAGCTTCGTCTCGTTACATCTGTGCGATGAGCGCATGATACACATGTCACTTTTTCAATGAATAAAGTTCCATAACTCCTCAATGTCATATCAAAAATGTATAAAAAAAAAAAAAAAAGAAGAAAAAAAAAGTAAAATTAAATAGATATAAACCAGTCACCAAAGTTCATGAAAACTGCTCAAAGCATTTTTGAGTTGTCAAAAAACTAGAAAATCCCCTTTTTTTTTATAAATGAAATCCCATAACTCGGAAACATAAAAATCTGAAATTTATAAAAATCGAAAGGGAGCTTACGTCAATAGATATAAAGAATTCACCAAAGTTTAATGAAAATTGGTTAAGGAGTTTTTGTTCAATATGTTGACAACGAATGGACGGACAACAATATACCATAATACATCACTTAAACAGGCCTATCAAAAGGTTACTTACCATTAAGTTGGTATTTGAAACACAATAAAATCATGATAACAACAAATAAAAACAGTTACGAAAATATATCTTTAATACAAAATATAACATATTTTTTATATCATCATTGTATAAAATGTAATGTATTTGTTACTTATTGCTATTTTCATAAATTTTCCTTTGAATTTTGTTTGGTCATCGTCCATTACAAGCTACTTGACTGAAAAGGGTTTTTCCTCAGTTGAGTAGATTGAGAATGAGGCAATATAATGTGTCATTAACATTGCTTTGGAAAAAGCTATAAACACATCAATTATGATCTTTTAGAAAAGTTCTGTCTATTCAATTTTTATTCCTAATAATTATAGATTATCTACAGTTTTAGAAATGAGAGTGGGTTTCTAGGCTACAATACATCTCAGGGGTTGGCGCCTAACGCCCTTCGATGAGATTGCATCCGAGAATTTCCCTCTTGTTTCAGAAACCATAGACAAATCTATAATCATCTCGATTAAATATCCAATAGACAGAAATTTTCAAAATTGTTTATTTTGGTGATAATCTATTTGATTTGATATTTCGTCATTACATTACATTTTAAACTGTGATCACTTTCAAGTATTTGGTCAAAGAAGCTTTAACAGTCATGGCCAATGAACACACTTCAACATCATAGTCGCATACAGGATTTGGATGGACTCAATGTGGCCTGATGGCCAGTGGAATTATGTCCTGAATTTTCAAGACAAGACCAAATTAATTTTCAATACAACAGGCAGGTTCTGCAAAGTAGGTCTAAAGTGATGAAGGGCAAGAAATTTGAACTGCCAATTGAAAAAAAGTATTTGGATAGGTGGCAAAAATTTTGCCTTTAAACAGGCAACTTTTATAAATAGCCTAATCAGGTTTTTCGCTGCAAGTCAGGGGTTCAAATTAACATTTGGTACTGGAAGGTCCAGGACCTTTGACACTCCAAACTGAAAGGTCCACAACCTAAATTCCAGGTCCTACTTTTACTTGAAATATTTCCTAACATAGTAAGATACAAGTAACAAAATTAATATGCTGTTGGTGTTAGGTCAACTTGTTTCATTGTCAAAGTCACTGTTGTATAAAATATTTAATAACAATTGTAATTGTCTTGTATATTATAAATTCAGATAACCTTTTTTTTTTTGTTATTGAGGAGGGTGTCACCATGGGTGGGTGTGTTGTCTCAACTATTGGTAATTTATTACTACTTATACCATTTTATAAAACAGTTCAAATTCAAAGCTGTTTAAGCAGAGACGTATATACATGTGTATATATGTCTCTGGTTTAAGTATATCATATCTAGTTGCACTATTATAATGCATTAGTTCCTCTGTGAAAATAAGATAAGAAACTTCCAGATTTGTACTGGTCCTTTAAAATTGAGAAGACATTACCTCTTGGAATTGTAGTAATACGTTTACACTATACAAAAATCTACATGTAATATCAATATTTATTAATGATAAAGAAAATTACTGTCACATTTTTTTGGATTTTGAGATGAAAATTTATGAACTAAAAGTAATTTTGAGTTTCTGTAAAAAAATATTTCCTACTTTTTCTTTCTTTTCAATATATCTTTTGGTTTTCAATTCTAGTGTTTATATTTTATCATCATAGATGTATTTTGTCAACTGCCTGGAATTATTATTTTTTTTCATTGTATTTGATCGGCAAACCCGGAATTACCCTTATCCGCTCCGGAATCGGATCCGTTTTTTGTTATTTTCTTAATTTTCGGTTTATGGCATCCAATGCTTTTCAATGTTGTTTTGTCAGTCATATACGATTTTACTCGGATTTACACATTACTAGTTGGCAATTTTCGGTAAAAAGCTAGCGGTTGAACAAAATGAACATCGCTGTCATGAATAATAATGATGAAAATAAATTTTGAGATTGTTTGGAAATTTTTGTATAAAAAGGTCGGCAAAGTTTATTTTTATTTTCTTTCAAACCGAAGGTCCATCGGGCGTAGCTTGTAACCAAAACGAGAGTCCGACTGCAAAAATGGAAGACCTCGGACCACCGCTAATTTGAACCCCTGTGCAAGGGGTCTTGATGTGCAAAAAAAAGAATATGTGGTATTATATTATACATACACAAAGCCTCATATTCAAAGTTCCCACTCTGACTGGACATCTCAATCTAGCGAGGGTTTTAATGTACAGTAAGCCTGGTGTTGTACTCTCCATCATAAGGCCTCATATTTAAAGTCCCCACTCTGACTGGACATCTCAATTTAGCAAGGGTTTTCATGTGCAGTAAGCCTGGTATTGTACTCTCCATACACAAGGCCTCATATTCAAAGGTCCCTCTCTCTGACTGGACATCTCAATTTAGCAAGGGTTTTAATGTGCAGAAAGCCTGGTATTGTACTATCCATACACAAGGCCACAGATTTAAAGTTCCCCCTCCGACTGGACACCTCAATTTAGCTGAGGGTTTTTGTGTGCAGAAAGCCTGGTGTTGTACTCTCCATACACAAGGCCCAAGATTCAAAGTCCCTTCTATGACTGGACACCTAAATTTAGCAAGGTTTCTTGATGTGTAGAAAGCCTGATGTTGTACTCTCCATACACAAGGCCTCAGATTCTAGACATCTCAATTTAGCAAGGGTTTCAATGTGCACAAAACCTGGTATTGTACTTTCTATACACAATGCCTCAGATTTAACGTCCCATCTGACTGGAGATCTCGATTTGTGATGAGCAGTCCAAGGATAGCCTATTTCTATACAATAGAGTCAACACTTTGGGGTACTCATAACAACATAACCAAACTAGAGGCTCTCAAGGGTCTGTGTTGCTCACCTGTATTTACTGATGCTTTGGAAATCATGTAAAATAAGGTTAAAATCATAATTTATAGTACAAGATATTAGATATTATTAGATACTTTAATGATATCTAAGATAATAACAAAAAACTGCAAAATTTCCGTAAAATTACTATCTCAGGGGCAGCAATCCAACAATGGGTTGTCATATTTGTCTGAAAATTTCAGGGCAGATAAAATCTAAATCTGATGAACATTTTTGCCACCTGTCAGATTTGCTCTAAATGCTTTAGTTTCAGAGATATAAACCAAAAACTGTGTTTTACCCCTATGTTCTATTTTTAGCCATGTGGGCCATGTTGGTTAGAAGGCTGGGTCATCAGACACATTTTTTAAACTAGGTACCCTAATGATGATTATGGCCAAGTTTGGTTAAATTTGTCTCAGTAGTTTCAGAGAAGAAGATTTTTGTAAAAGATTACAAAAAATTGTTAAAAATTGACTATTAAGGGCAATAACTCCTTAAGGGGTCGACTGACAATTTTGGTCATGTTGACTTATTTGTAGATCGTATTTTGCTGAACATTATTGCCGTTTACAGTTTACCTCTATCTATAGTAATATTCAAGATAACCAAAAACTGCCAAATTTCCTTAAAATTACCAATTATGGGGCAGCAACCCAACAACGGGTTGTGGGATTTGTCTGAAAATTTCAGGGCAGATAGATCTTAACCTGATGAACATTTTTACCCCATCTCAGATTTGCTCTAAATGCTTTAGTTTCAGAGATATAAGACAAAAACTGCATTCTACCCCTATGTTCTATTTTTAGCCATGTCACCATGTTGGTTTGCAGATGGGGTCATCGGACACATTTTTAAACTAGATACCCTAGTGAGGATTGTGGCCAAGTTTGGTTAAATTTGGCCCAGTTGTTTCAGAGAAGATTTTTGTAAAAGTTAACAGACGACGACGACGGACGCCAAGTGATGAGAAAAGCTCACTTGACCTTTCAGGTCAGGTGAGCTAAAAAGAAATCAGGTTTTGAGTTTGTTTTTAAATATGTAGGTCATAGGAATTTACAGTCATGACCAATGAATACATTTCAACATTTCACACCTATTTGGATTTGCAGTGATTGATTGGTGGTTTTTACCGTTTGTCCAGAAGCATTTAATTCATGCATATTCACAAGAGCAAATAATCGATCAATGCGAGAGGAAGGTTCTGTAGAGTACTTCAGCAGTAAATTCACACTGCCACTGATAAATTAGTATCTTGATAGTGGCAGAAATTCAATAGTGACATAAATTGCAACAAACCACCTATATACCCCCATGACAGTACAGGATTTGGAAGTCCTACATGATTTTGATGCAAGTCAATGAACAAGGATACAGTAACAAATTATAGATTTAGCAAATTTAAGTAACAATCTATTTCTTACTAAAATGGTAGAAATTTGATATTATTTTTGGTTAAAATTTCTTTTCTTAGCAAAGCTGGAGACCATTTTTGAAAGCAACAGAGATGATAATTCTGGGAAACAAAAGTGTCATTGTTCTAAAAGCTCACACAAATTATATTTAATTTAGAGTACAATTAGTGTTATTTTTAACTCTTTAATTTTTTCTGAGATTTTATTATTCAGGCAAAAGAGGAGACAAAATTTTGAAAGCAACTGGGCTGATCATAATTCTGGCAATTAGAAGTGTCATTGTCCAGAAAAGTTATTAACACACCAAAAATCCCTGCAGGTCAAGTTTACGAATATCGCTACCATGCAAGTGACTTACGACCTGAGGCAGAGCAGTGAAGTGACACCAAGGTTCAATATTAAATTTATTAAAGTCGAACCCTGAATGTATGGCAAAGATGATCTCAGATCGCCCCCTGTCTGTATGATACGTTGGGATTGCATATTTTTGTTGAAATTTTTTTTAATTAACTGTTACCACCAAAAAAAGTCTTTCCAGTCTATCACAGTTAGCAAGTAACAACTTCTGTACCATAACGAGGCAGAGCTTTGCCAGCGACATTCAGGGTTCGACATTTTGGAATATCAAAAATATCGAACACTGAACATGTTGCAAAGATGCCTACAGGCCGCTTCAAAAGTTGTGCCCTGCCAAGTGGGATAAGTTGGGATTGGAATGCTGTTAAAATTAAATTTTTGTTTTAAATTTCACAACTGAATTCCCAGTGCCCTAATATTACTGTGAAAATCTTACCAAACCAAACGAAATTCAAAATAGGTCTGAAGTTGTCACAACAAAAATTTCACAAAAATCAAAGAGAACAAGACATCTTTTACTTCCCATAATATCACCATCATTCTTAAGTCAGATAATTTATCTCAGCCATTGGAAAAAGCTGTAGTTAAGATATTTTGAAAGAGGCAGGGTGATATCTCATATACATTATATATAATATCATTTGGTTTTACAAACCTCTAATATATTGATTGATTGTGGATTTTCAAACATCCAGTGGCAAATATTTCATGCATATTCAGGACAAGAACTAATCAATAATTAATACAAAAGGTTGATTTTGCAAGGTACATACATGTAGGTTGATTGGGATAAAAGGTGGAAGCTTTGGACTGTCACTGTTAACAGTGAGTATAATTTTCACAATTTGATTGTTAACCCTTTCTAATAATTGAAGCAATTTTCTAAAATTAGACTAAAGATACCTTCTCTGACTTTCTGTAAATGTAAATAATTGCAAAATACTTAGTTTACAGGGGTTCAAATTTACTTTAGGCAATGGAAGATCTATGACCTTTGATCAAAAAGACTAAAAGGTCCACCTTTTTGTCTTTTGAAAGTCAAATTTAAAGGAAAATTCAATTTATAAAAACTGAAAATGATTACCATTCTAAAGCAATCATCATATCTTACTACATCAACCTCATTTTTTCCTGTGCTAAATAACACATTGTACCTTTTTTTAATTTTTCTGATTTCAATTGCTGCTTAAGACATGGATTTTTCTAGCATTCCACAGGGTCCGGTATTCGGACCCATTCCCAATGGCAATTACCCTACATTTTTCCCAATTTTGGGAGCAAAATTCCCAAACGATCTCAAAATTTATTTTCATCTTTATTATTCATGACAGCGATGTTCATAATAAATTTGTTCAACCGCTAGCTTTATGCCGAAAATCGCCAACAAGTAATGTGTAAATCCGTGTAAAATCGCATCTGACTGACAAAAACAACATTGAAAAACAATGGATGCCATTAACCGGAAATGAAGACAATTACAATACAGGATCAGATTCCGGGGGCGGATAAGGGTAATTCTGGGTTTGCCGATCAAATACAATAAAAAAATAATAATTCCAGGCAAGTAACAAAATACATCTATGATGATGAAATATAAACACCAGAATTGAAAACCAAAAGATATATGGAAAACAAAGAAAAAGCAGGAAATATTTCATACAGAAACTCAAAATTACTTTTAGTTCACAAATTTTCATGTCAAAATCCAATAAAATGTGACAGTAATTTTCTTTATCATTAATAAATGTTGATATTACATGAAGATGCTTTTATAGCTAGTGTAAACATATTACTACAATTCCAAGAGGTAATTTCTTCTCAATTTTGAAGGGCCAGTAAAAATCTGGAAGTTTCTTACTTTATTTTCACAATAAAAGATAACTTTTAATGAACTAAACACACTAAAACTTAAATCTGGTATATTTGCTGTTTTCCCAATTTCAGTGATCTGGAAGGATTTTTTCTCTATGGGCCCAGGGCCCCCCAAACATAAATTCAATGGGCCATTTTTAGAATTAATGGGCCATGTTGTCAAATGAGTGGGCCATTCGTTTACAATGAAAAAAAAGTGTATATTTCAGCAAAGAGGTAGTGGTTACTGGTATGATTCTAATTGATATCATGGATATTGTTCCTGTGCTTTTGTAATTTCAATTTCAATGAATAACTTCTTCCAAACCGGGCAATATTTAAGATAACCTTTATCTACAATGTTAAAACTAGTACTGTTGCATTACATTTGGGTCTTAGTCGATTGCCATCCTTTATTCCAGACGTTTCAGATTAGAGGATGTTCCTGACATTCCCTCTGCACTTCTTGTATTATTATAACATCACCACGATGACAAGAAATAACAGTAGAGAGTTTCGTTAATTGATAAGGGACAACAACAATTCGCTGAAGGCATGTTTACAAAATATTCAAACGAGCCAAAGATCAAAAATTGACAAGGACAGTTTAGCGCCTTTTTTGGAGACAAATACTAAATTCATAAAAAGGCTTTTGGGTTTTTCGATCAAAATAGCAAGCTTACTTTAAAGATTATAATATTAGAGAAAAAATTTCGTCTGTACTAGCCAAATTTCAAAAATTTTAAGTTGTTCATAAAAATTTATACCATGAATGATGGTTAATTACGTTTTTTGGGAAAGGGATTAACATAAGTTGCAATAACTTGTTTTCCAATCCACTATAAATAAATATGTTTAAACTAATTACGTTTTTTTCGGTAATCAGTTATACCGCATGTTGCTGTTATTACCATAGGAAAAAGCCCGAGACGTCCCAAAAATATATAGGTGGTGCTCCTATCATTGGAGGAACACTACACAGTTTTGTACACACACACATGGCAACACGAAACAAGATCGGACATCCATTTTATGATATCTAAACATTTCAAAACGGTGAAAATATTGTGCGCCACGTGGGCGCCACATTTGTCACTCTATGCGCCATTTCTAGTCGAAAGCGCAATTGGCGCATGGCGCACGTCCTTCCTGATCACTGCAATTTCATTGAAAAGCGCGTGAAAAAATTCCCAAAACTGGCCAGGTTCCTTTTTCCCAAAATACCCAGAAAAACCCCTGTTAAGAACACACTGGCCTAACTTTGTGCCAGATAACAGCTCGACTTTTGTTTTCAACTTGGGGTCAGTTTCTTTTAAGCACTGTTTTTGGCAATATATCTGATGCTGGGCAGTAGTTTCATGATTTTTTTAAGGGGTCAAGTTTGTCAGTTTTTTGTCCAACAAACCAGGACACTTTTCCTTTCACTGTGTGTGGGATAAACCAGTTGCCTCAACGAATTCCAACCTTCCATTGGGGCACACATTTACGTTCTCACTTTTCCGAATTGTCATATATTTGGTCTTATTAGTCGGATGCTGTCTCTCAGACTGCATTTCATTAATCACCCTTATTAATAACCAGTTGCATCAGGTTTTCTTTTAGAAGAGGTCAACCCCAAACCATAAAGACTGATATTGTTTACTAGTTATATTTGAATAATATATCCTTCAGTTTCCGGGTATCTCATACGACGACCGGTCACAAAAATGCAAAATTATGAAAGTCCATCAGATGAACCTAACTACTGCTGAGAAGGTCCAAACCTGTAAATAGATGTTCACAGACCTGAGACGGACCACCGCTAATTTGAAGACCTAGTTTATCTATCAGTAAAATGCTAAAAAAGAAGAAAATATATTTCAAAATGTTGCTTCCAACAATTTTATTTATCTTTAAATTATTTTTTGTCAAAGTTTCATAAAATTCTATGAAGGAAGTACTTGATGTCAAATCTTATTTTGATTTTTGGTGTTTTAACGCCACTTTTAAGCACCGCTTTTGGGCTATTTCGTGGCGGCCAGTTTTTATTGGTGGAGGAAGCCGGAGTGCCCGGAGAAAACCACCGACCTTCGATAGGAAAACTGACAATCCTAGTCAATTAAGATTGGAGTCGAGTGCACCCGCACGAGCGGGGTTCGAACTCACAACCTCAGTGTTGACTGGCTAGTGATTACAGTAGTAACTACTTAGACCACTCGGCCACCGAGGCCCCCATGTCAAATCTTAACACTTAAGACTATCTACATCTTAACTGCAAAAAAAAAAGTCCATTTATTAGTGAAACATGGAAAAATGAAAAAAAATTTCCAATTTTGCTCTGAAATACTTTTTGTTGTAAAAAAGCTTGAAGGTTTGACAAAGCTAGTGACGTCACCACCTAGAGCCCTCAGTGCAGTTTGATTCTTGAATTTGCATTGCAACACCACCTACATGACCTCAGAGCAGTTTGATGCTTGAATTTGCAATGCAACACCATCTACAGAACCTCAGAACAGTTTGATTCTTGAATTTGCATTGGAACGCCACCTACAGAACACTAAGAGCAGTTTGATTCTTGAATTTGCATTGCAACACCACTTACAGAACCCTCAGAGCAGTTTGATTCTTGAAATTGCATTGGAACACCACCTACATGACCCTCAGAGCAGTTTGATGCTTGAATTTGCAATGCCAACACCATCTATAGAACCTCAGAAGTTTGATTTTTCAATTTGCATTGAAACATCACCTACAGAACCCTGAGAGCAGTTTGATTTTTGAATTTGCATTGCAACACCACTTACAGAACCCTGAGAGCAGTTTGATTCTTGAGATTGCATTGCAACACCACCTACAGAACCCTCAGAGCAGTTGATACTTGAATTTGCATTACATCACCACATAGAGAACCCTCAGAGCAGTTTGATGCTTGGATTTTGCAATGCAACATCATCTAGAGAACCTCAGAACAGTTTGATTCTTGAATTTGCATTGCAACAACACCTACAGAACCCTCAGAGCAGATTGATTCTTGAATTTGGAGAGATGATGTCACTTTCACATCAGATGAACTTCTTTATCATGGGTTTTATATCCATATACCAATAGCAAAGACATGGTATAAAAAATATTGATTTTATGACATCTGAATTTTGATTATTTTTTAAATCAAAATGGCTACAAAGCTTAGACTCCCAGACCACATTTATTAATTAAAAATTTGATAAAACTTCAAATATGACTTAGGAAGATCATCAAAATGTAGATCTTCAGATTACTTTTGTTGACAATCTGCAAAGTTTGAAGTAATCACTCAAGGTGTATTATAGCGTGTATATAAGCTTTCAAGATGACTGATTTGTAGATCTTAAAATGAAGATTTTTGCTTATTACTGTTTCTCTCTATTTATTATAGTGTAAAAAAACTGTAAAAATGGAAAAAGAAATTATCTTTAAAGGGCAATAACTCCTCCCATGGGTCAATTGACAATTGGAACCATGTTGCCATATTTGTAGATCTTTTTTTTTTTTTTAATATTTTTGCTAAATATTGTTGCTCTCTATCGGTTTCAAAAAAAATTATAAAATGGGTAAACATAGTCAAATTTTAATCCTGGTATCTATGATGAAAGTATAGAGACATGCAATCGATTGACAATTTCGCTCAAATTGACTCATTTTTACATCTTATTTAGCTGAACATGTTTGATTTAACAATTTCTCTCTATTTTTTATATACTGGTATATATATAGTTTCTTCAAACAAAATCAATAAACAGCTGCGCCATGAGCGCATGATACGCCCGTCGCTTTTTAAAGAATAAAGTTCAATAACTTCTCAATGTCATTTCAGAAATTTATGGAAACCTAAAGGGCGGTTAGCTTAATAGATATAAACCAGTCAACAAAGTTTCATGAAAACTGCTCAAACCACTTTAAAGATATTGTCCGAAAACTGGAAAATAACCCTCTTTTTATGAATAAAATTGGAAACATAAAATCTAAAATTTACAAAAATCGAAAGGAGCTTATGTCAATAGATGTAAACAATTCACCAAACTTCCATGAAAACTGCTGAAAGCATTTTTGAGTTGTTGTCTGAAAACTGGAAAACCCCCCTTTTTTTAATGAATAAAACCCAATATCTCAGAAACACAAAATCTCAAATTAATAAAAATCCAACGGGAGCTCATGTCAATAGATATAAACAATTCACCACAGTTTCTTGCAAATTGGTGAAAGTGTTTTTGAATTATTATCCCATAACTGGAAAATCCCCCTTTTTAAATGAATAAAACCCGGAAACTTAAAATCTAAAATTTATAAAAATGAAAAGGAGCTCAGGTCAACAAATATAAACAATTCGCCAAAGTTTCATGCAGATTGGTTAAAGCATTTTTGAGTTATTGTCAGACATGTTGACGACAGACAGCGGTATACTATAATACATCCCGTAAACAGGCGTATAAAAATGAAAAAATAGGTCTTTCAAGGGCAATGATTCCTATTAGGGGTTAATTGACGATTTATCCATATTTATTGACTTACTTGTAGGTCATATTTAGTTGAATATCTTTACTATTGAAATATTCTCTCCATCAACTTTTTCATAAAATAAAAATGCAAAAAGGGTAAAAATCATCATTAAAGTCAATAACTCCTATAAAGTGTCATTTGACAATTTCTGCCAAGTTGGCTTTTTGTAGATCTTATTATTTAAAACGCCACTGTTATAGTATTCTAGATAATAACTAAAACCTGAAATTTTCTATAGGACAATTACTCCAATTTGGGTAGACCAATTTTCTGAAAATTTTGATAGATATAGGCCTGTTGATCATTTTCACATTTTCAAAAAATTATTAGTAAGAACACTAATTCTGTCGAAATATATCTGGTGTTCTGATTAACAGGTACCCAATTTTCTTTTTTGTAAAAGTCCAAATTAAATGTAAATTCAATTTATAATAAACAGCTGCGCCATGATCGCATGATAAGCCCGTCCCTTTTCAAAGAATAAAGTTCAATAACTTCTCAATGTCATATCAGAAATTTATGAAAAACTAAAGGAGGTTATCTTAATAGATATAAAGAAGTCATTAAAGTTTTATGAAAACTGCTCAAAGCACTTTAAAGATATTGTCCTAAAACTGGAATATCACCCCTTTTTTATGAATAAAATTGAATAACTCGGAAACGTAAAATCTAAAATGTATAATAAACGAAAGGGAGCTCACGTCAATAGATATAAACAATTCACCAAAGTTTCTTGCAAATTGGTGAAAGTGTTTTTGAGTTATTGTCCGAAAACTGGAAAATCCCCCTTTTTCAATGAATAAAACCCCATATCTTGAAAACGTCAAATCTAAAAAATGTATAAAAAACAAAAGGGAGCTCACGTCAATAGATATAAACAATTCACCAAAGTTTCTTGCAAATTGGTGAAAGTGTTTTTGAGTTATTGTCCGAAAACTGGAAAATCCCCCTTTTTTAATAAATAAAACCCAAAAACTCAGAAACTTAAAATCTAAAATTGATAAAAAAAACTTAAAATCTAAAATTGATAAAAAAAACAAAAGGGAGCTCACGTCAATAGATATAAAAAATTCACCAAAGTTTCATGCAGATTGGTTAAAGCGTTTTTGAGTTATTGTCTGACATGTTGACGACAGACGGAGAGAAGGACTGAAGGACAAGGGTATACCATAATACTTCCTGTAAAAAGGCGTATAAAAATGAAAAAATAGGTCTTCCAAGGGCAATGATTCCTATTAGTGGTTAATTGACGATTTATCCATATTTATTGACTGATTTGTAGGTCATATTTAGTTGAACATCTTTACTATTTGAAATATTCTCTCCATCGACTTTTTCATAAAATAAAAATGCAAAAAGGGTAAAAATCATCATTTAAGTCAATAACTCCTATAAAGTGTCATTTGACAATTTCTGCCATTAGTTGGCTTTTGTAGATCTTATTATTTAAAACGCCACTGTTATAGTATTCTAGATAATAACTAAAACCTGAAATTTTCTATAGGACAATTACTCCAATTTGGGTAGACCAATTTTCTGAAAATTTTGATAGATATAGGCCTGATCAGCCTGTTGATCATTTTCACCTTTTCAAAAAAAAAGATTAGTTAGAACACTAATTCTGTCGAAATATATCTGGTGTTCTGATTAACATTACCCAATTTTCTATAAGTGCATATGGACGCTTATAGAAGCTGAATTTTGTCAACCCTAGGACCAGATAATCTCTCTGGGAATTCAGAAACCAAAGCAGAATTTTTCTGATTGTGTTGGCAGCCAAACAGAAAATCCTCTCTGGTCCAAAAATTCCTGAAGGGATTATCTGATTCTCTAGGATTGACACAATTCATCGTCTATAAACATTCATATGCACTCAACCAAAAGTTCAGAAACCAAAATTTCACGGTATTGATTTTCTACTTGTAAACTAATGTTTGATTGATTGGTGATTGCTTTACGCCGCATCAGCACAAAAGGCTATATCGCGGCGCGGCGAGAGCTATTTCAAATATTATAACAAGGCGTTTTTTTTTTTAAATCAGATAAAAAGTCTTTCAATTTACTAAAACTTTAGTTTAAAGCAAAATTTATTATTTACAAATAAAATTTCATCAATAAGAATGATAAAAACTAAAAAATTATTCTAAACTAATATAACACAAATTCATATTTTGGAATATATTCCAATGTCTTTTAAAAATGCAACAATTATCTCAACAGGAATATCATTAAACAAATCATACATATTATTTACATTAAAATGTTTTTTTACTTGTAAACTAGATATGCCAATACTTCTTTAATGTCCTGATTTTCAAATATATTTACAGGAGGCATCAGATTTAACGTCCCCATTCTGATCGAACTTGGCTGCCGTACTTGTCATCCCGCAAAAAAATAGGTCCTTCAAGGGTAATGATTCTTCTAGGGTTAATTGACGATTTATCCATATTTATTGACTTATTTGTAGGTTATATTTATTTTAACATCTTTACTATTGAAATATTCTCTCCATCGACTTTTCATAAAATAAAAATGCAAAAGGGTAAAATCATCATTGAAGTCAATATAACTCCTATAAAGGGTCATTTGACAATATCTACCAAGTTGGCTTTTGTAGATCTTATTATTTAAAACACCATTGTTATAGTATTCAAGATAATAACTAAAACCTGAAATTTTCTAAAGGACAATTACTCCAATTTGGGTAGACCAATTTTCTGAAAATTTTGATAGATATAGGCCTGTTGATCATTTTCACATTTTCAAAAAATTATTAGTAAGAACACTAATTCTGTCGAAATATATCTGGTGTTCTGATTAACAGGTACCCAATTTTCTTTTTTGTAAAAGTCCAAATTAAATGTAAATTCAATTTATAATAAACAGCTGCGCCATGATCGCATGATAAGCCCGTCCCTTTTCAAAGAATAAAGTTCAATAACTTCTCAATGTCATATCAGAAATTTATGAAAAACTAAAGGGAGGTTATCTTAATAGATATAAAGAAGTCATTAAAGTTTCATGAACACTGCTCAAAGCACTTCAAAGATATTGTCCTAAAACTGGAATATCACCCCTTTTTTATGAATAAAATTGAATAACTCGGAAACGTAAAATCTAAAATGTATAATAAACGAAAGGGAGCTCACGTCAATAGATATAAACAATTCACCAAAGTTTCTTGCAAATTGGTGAAAGTGTTTTTGAGTTATTGTCCGAAAACTGGAAAATCCCCCTTTTTCAATGAATAAAACCCCATATCTTGAAAACGTCAAATCTAAAAAATGTATAAAAAACAAAAGGGAGCTCACGTCAATAGATATAAACAATTCACCAAAGTTTCTTGCAAATTGGTGAAAGTGTTTTTGAGTTATTGTCCGAAAACTGGAAAATCCCCTTTTAATAAATAAAACCCAAAACTCAGAAACTTAAAATCTAAAATTGATAAAAAAACTTAAAATCTAAAATTGATAAAAAAACAAAAGGAGCTCACATCAATAGATATAAAAATTCACCAAAGTTTCATGCAGATTGGTTAAAGCGTTTTGAGTTATTGTCTGACATGTTGACGACAGACGGAGAGAAGGACTGAAGGACAAGGGTATACCATAATACTTCCTGTAAAAAGGCGTATAAAAATGAAAAAATAGGTCTTCCAAGGGCAATGATTCCTATTAGTGGTTAATTGACGATTTATCCATATTTATTGACTGATTTGTAGGTCATATTTAGTTGAACATCTTTACTATTTGAAATATTCTCTCCATCGACTTTTTCATAAAATAAAAATGCAAAAAGGGTAAAAATCATCATTTAAGTCAATAACTCCTATAAAGTGTCATTTGACAATTTCTGCCATTAGTTGGCTTTTTGTAGATCTTATTATTTAAAACGCCACTGTTATAGTATTCAAGATAATAACTAAAACCTGAAATTTTCTAAAGGACAATTACTGACCAATTTGGGTAGACCAATTTTCTGAAAAGTTTGATAGATATAGGCCTGATCAGCCTGTTGATCATTTTCACATTTTCAAAAAAAAAAGATTAGTTAGAACACTAATTCTGTCGAAATGTATCTGGTGTTCTGATTAACAGGTACCCAATTTTCTATAAGTGCACATGGACGCTTATAGAAGCTGAATTTTGTCAACCCTAGAACCAGATAATCTCTGGGAATTCAGAAACAAAGCAGAATTTTCTGATTGTGTTGGCAGCCAAACAGAAAAACCTCTCTGGTCCAAAAATTCCTGAAGGGATTATCTGATTCTCTAGGATTCACACAATTCAGCTTCTATAAACATTCATATGCACTCAACCAAAAGTTCAGAAACCAAAATTTCACGGTGCTGATTTTCTACTTGTAAACTAATGATTGATTGATTGGTGATTGCTTTACGCGCATCAGCACAAAAAGGCTATATCGCATGCGAGAGCTATTTCAAATATTATAACAAGGCGTTTTTTTAAATCAGATAAAAGTCTTTCAATTTACTAAAACTTTAGTTTAAAGCAAAATTTATTATTTACAAATAAAATTTCAGCAATAAGAATGATAAAAACTAAAAATTATTTTAAACTAATATAACAAATTCATATTTTGGAATATATTCCAATGTCTTTTAAAATGCAACAATTATCTCAACAGGAATATCATTAAACAAATCATACATATTATTTACATTAAAATGTTTTTTACTTGTAAACTAGATATGCCAATACTTCTTTAATGTCCTGATTTTCAAATATATTTACAGGAGGCATCAGATTTAACGTCCCCATTCTGATCGAACTTGGCTGCCTTACTTGTCATCCCGCACAAAAAATAGGTCCTTCAAGGGTAATGATTCTTCTAGGGTTAATTGACGATTTATCCATATTTATTGACTTATTTGTAGGTTATATTTATTTTAACATCTTTACTATTGAAATATTCTCTCCATCGACTTTTCATAAAATAAAAATGCAAAAGGGTAAAATCATCATTGAAGTCAATATAACTCCTATAAAGGGTCATTTGACAATATCTACCAAGTTGGCTTTTTGTAGATCTTATTATTTAAAACACCACTGTTATAGTATTCAAGATAATAACTAAAACCTGAAATTTTCTAAAGGACAATTACTCCAATTTGGGTAGACCAATTTTCTGAAAATTTTGATAGATATAGGCCTGATCAGCCTGTTGATCATTTTCACATTTTCAAAAAAAATTATTAGTAAGAACACTAATTCTGTCGAAATATATCTGGTGTTCTGATTAACAGGTACCCAATTTTCTTTTTTTTTAAAAGTCCAAATTAAATGTAAATTCAATTTATAATAAACAGCTGCGCCATGATCGCATGATAAGCCCGTCCCTTTTTCAAAGAATAAAGTTCAATAACTTCTCAATGTCATATCAGAAATTTATGAAAAACTAAAGGGAGGTTATCTTAATAGATATAAAGAAGTCATTAAAGTTTCATGAAAACTGCTCAAAGCACTTTAAAGATATTGTCCTAAAACTGGAATATCACCCCTTTTTTATGAATAAAATGGAATAACTCGGAAACGTAAAATCTAAAATTTATAAAATCGAAAGGGAGCATACGTCAATAGATAGAAACAATTCACCAGTTTCATTAAACTGCTGAAGCTTTTTTTTAAGTCATGCCCGAAAAAAGGAAAATCCCCCTTTTTTAATGAATAAAACCCCATAACTCGGAAACGTAAAATCTAAAATTTATAAAAATTGAAAGGGAGCTCATGTCAATTACATATATATACAATTCACCACAGATTCTTGCAAATTGGTGAAAGTGTTTTTGAGTAATGGTCCGAAAACTGGAAAATCCCCCTTTTTTAATGAATAAAACCCCACAACTCGAAAACGTAAAATCTTAAATGTATAAAAAACGAAAGGGAGCTCACGTCAATAGATATAAACAATTCACCAAAGTTTCTTGCAAATTGGTGAAAGTGTTTTTGAGTTATTGTCCGAAAACTGGAAAATCCCCCTTTTTCAATGAATAAAACCTCATATCTCGAAAACATAAAATCTAAAAAATGTATAAAAAAACAAAAGGGAGCTCACGTCATTAGATATAAACAATTCACCAAAGTTTCTTGCAAATTGGTGAAAGTGTTTTTGAGTTATTGTCTGACATGTTGACGACAGACGGAGAGAAGGACTGAAGGACAAGGGTATACCATAATACTTCCTGAATGCCTATGAAGATGCGCAATTGTTAGAACAAAGAACCAACAGTAATTAATTAACTATCTGATTGGACATTTTGAAATGAGCGCCCTATTCTGATTGGTTCTCTTAACTAAATCTCACTACACAATTAGGGAACGAGATTTCAACAGCAGCAACTAGGAAAACCCAATCTTCTCATTGGTTAAAAGTTAACAATGACATACAAAGGTAAGGATACACTCATTTCCATAAATGACCGTATCCTGATATGAAGTAACTTAATATGTTGTGATAAGAGGCAATGCAATCACAAGGATGAATTGCATTTCACTATACTGTGTATTAATACTCAATTTTTATTTAAATAAAAATACCACGTAAACAGGCGTATAAAAATGAAAAAATAGGTCTTCCAAGGGCAATGATTCCTATTAGTGGTTAATTGACGATTTATCCATATTTATTGACTGATTTGTAGGTCATATTTAGTTGAACATCTTTACTATTTGAAATATTCTCTCCATCGACTTTTTCATAAAATAAAAATGCAAAAAGGGTAAAAATCATCATTTAAGTCAATAACTCCTATAAAGTGTCATTTGACAATTTCTGCCATTAGTTGGCTTTTTGTAGATCTTATTATTTAAAACGCAACTGTTATAGTATTCAAGATAATAACTAAAACCTGAAATTTTCTAAAGGACAATTACTGACCAATTTGGGTAGACCAATTTTCTGAAAATTTTGATAGATATAGGCCTGATCAGCCTGCTGATCATTTTCACATTTTCAAAAAAAAAAAGATTAGTTAGAACACTAATTCTGTCGAAATGTATCTGGTGTTCTGATTAACAGGTACCCAATTTTCTATAAGTGCACACGGACGCTTATAGAAGCTGAATTTTGTCAACCCTAGAACCAGATAATCTCTCTGGGAATTCAGAAACCAAAGCAGAATTATTTTCTGAATGTGTTGGCAGCCAAACAGAAAAACCTCTCTGGTCCCAAAATTCCTGAAGGGATTATCTGATTCTCTAGGATTGACACAATTCAGCTTCTATAAACATTCATATGCACTCAACCAAAAAGTTCAGAAACCAAAATTTCACGGTGCTGATTTTCTACTTGTAAACTAATGATTGATTGATTGGTGATTGCTTTACACAGCGAGAGCTATTTCAAATATTATAACAAGGCGTTTTTTTTTTTAAATCAGATAAAAAGTCTTTCAATTTACTAAAACTTTAGTTTAAAGCAAAATTTATTATTTACAAATAAAATTTCATCAATAAGAATGATAAAAACTAAAAAATTATTTTAAACTAATATAACAAATTCATATTTTGGAATATATTCCAATGTCTTTTAAAAATGCAACAATTATCTCAACAGGAATATCATTAAACAAATCATACATATTATTTACATTAAAATGTTTTTTTACTTGTAAACTAGATATGCCAATACTTCTTTAATGTCCTGATTTTCAAATATATTTACAGGAGGCATCAGATTTAACGTCCCCATTCTGATCGAACTTGGCTGCCGTACTTGTCATCCCGCACAAAAAAATAGGTCCTTCAAGGGTAATGATTCTTCTAGGGGTTAATTGACGATTTATCCATATTTATTGACTTATTTGTAGGTTATATTTATTTTAACATCTTTACTATTGAAATATTCTCTCCATCGACTTTTTCATAAAATAAAAATGCAAAAAGGGTAAAAATCATCATTGAAGTCAATATAACTCCTATAAAGGGTCATTTGACAATATCTACCAAGTTGGCTTTTTGTAGATCTTATTATTTAAAACACCACTGTTATAGTATTCAAGATAATAACTAAAACCTGAAATTTTCTAAAGGACAATTACTCCAATTTGGGTAGACCAATTTTCTGAAAATTTTGATAGATATAGGCCTGATCAGCCTGTTGATCATTTTCACATTTTCAAAAAAAATTATTAGTAAGAACACTAATTCTGTCGAAATATATCTGGTGTTCTGATTAACAGGTACCCAATTTTCTTTTTTTGTAAAAGTCCAAATTAAATGTAAATTCAATTTATAATAAACAGCTGCGCCATGATCGCATGATAAGCCCGTCCCTTTTTCAAAGAATAAAGTTCAATAACTTCTCAATGTCATATCAGAAATTTATGAAAAACTAAAGGGAGGTTATCTTAATAGATATAAAGAAGTCATTAAAGTTTCATGAAAACTGCTCAAAGCACTTTAAAGATATTGTCCTAAAACTGGAATATCACCCCTTTTTTATGAATAAAATGGAATAACTCGGAAATGTAAAATCTAAAATTTATAAAATCGAAAGGGAGCATACGTCAATAGATAGAAACAATTCACCAGTTTCATTAAACTGCTGAAGCTTTTTTTTAAGTCATGCCCGAAAAAAGGAAAATCCCCCTTTTTTAATGAATAAAACCCCACAACTCGGAAACGTAAAATCTAAAATTTATAAAAATTGAAAGGGAGCTCATGTCAATTACATATATATACAATTCACCACAGATTCTTGCAAATTGGTAAAAGTGTTTTTGAGTAATGGTCCAAAACTGGAAAATCCCCTTTTAATGAATAAAACCCCACAACTCACAAACGTAAAATCTTAAATGTATAAAACACGAAAGGTAGCTCACGTCAATAGATATAAACAATTCACCGAAGTTTCTTGCAAATTGGTGAAAGTGTTTTCGAGTTATTGTCCGAAAACTGGAAAATCCCCCTTTTTCAATGAATAAAACCTCATATCTCGAAAACATAAAATCTAAAAAATGTATAAAAAAACAAAAGGGAGCTCACGTCAATAGATATAAACAATTCACCAAAGTTTCTTGCAAATTGGTGAAAGTGTTTTTGAGTTATTGTCCGAAAACTGGAAAATCCCACTTTTTTAATGAATAAAACCCAAAAACTCAGAAACTTAAAATCTAAAATTGATAAAAAAACAAAAGGGAGCTCACGTCAATAGATATAAAAAATTCACCAAAGTTTCATGCAGATTGGTTAAAGCGTTTTTGAGTTATTGTCTGACATGTTGACGACAGACGGAGAGAAGGACTGAAGGACAAGGGTATACCATAATACTTCCTGAATGCCTATGAAGGCGCAAACTGTTAGAACAAAGAACCAACAGTAATTAATTAACTATCTGATTGGACATTTTGAAATGAGCGCCTATTCTGATTGGTTCTCTTAACTAAATCTCACTAAACAATTAGGGAACGAAATTTCAACAGCAGCAACTAGGAAAACCCAATCTTCTCATTGGTTAAAAGTTAACAATGACATACAAAGCTAAGGATACACTCATTTCCATAAATGACCGTATCCTGATATGAAGTAACTTAATATGTTGTGATAAGAGGCAATGCAATCACAAGGATGAATTGCATTTCACTATACTGTGTATTAATACTCAATTTTTATTTAAATAAAAATACCACGTAAACAGGCGTATAAAAATGAAAAAATAGGTCTTCCAAGGGCAATGATTCCTATTAGTGGTTAATTGACGATTTATCCATATTTATTGACTGATTTGTAGGTCATATTTAGTTGAACATCTTTACTATTTAAAATATTCTCTCCATCGACTTTTTCATAAAATAAAAATGCAAAAAGGGTAAAAATCATCATTTAAGTCAATAACTTAACTCCTATAAAGTGTCATTTGACAATTTCTGCCATTAGTTGGCTTTTTGTAGATCTTATTATTTAAAACGCCACTGTTATAGTATTCAAGATAATAACTAAAACCTGAAATTTTCTAAAGGACAATTACTGACCAATTTGGGTAGACCAATTTTCTGAAAAGTTTGATAGATATAGGCCTGATCAGCCTGCTGATCATTTTCACATTTTCAAAAAAAAAAGATTAGTTAGAACACTAATTCTGTCGAAATGTATCTGGTGTTCTGATTAACAGGTACCCAATTTTCTATAAGTGCATATGGACGCTTATAGAAGCTGAATTTTGTCAACCCTAGAACCAGATAATCTCTCTGGGAATTCAGAAACCAAAGCAGAATTTTCTGATTGTGTTGGCAGCCAAACAGAAAAACCTCTCTGGTCCCAAAATTCCTGAAGGGATTATCTGATTCTCTAGGATTGACACAATTCAGCTTCTATAAACATTCATATGCACTCAACCAAAAAGTTCAGAAACCAAAATTTCACGGTGCTGATTTTCTACTTGTAAACTAATGATTGATTGATTGGTGATTGCTTTACGCCGCATCAGCACAAAAAGGCTATATCGCGGCGAGAGCTATTTCAAATATTATAACAAGGCGTTTTTTTTTAAATCAGATAAAAAGTCTTTCAATTTACTAAAACTTTAGTTTAAAGCAAAATTTATTATTTACAAATAAAATTTCATCAATAAGAATGATAAAAACTAAAAAATTATTTTAAACTAATATAACAAATTCATATTTTGGAATATATTCCAATGTCTTTTAAAAATGCAACAATTATCTCAACAGGAATATCATTAAACAAATCATACATATTATTTACATTAAAATGTTTTTTTACTTGTAAACTAGATATGCCAATACTTCTTTCATGTCCTGATTTTCAAATATATTTACAGGAGGCATCAGATTTAACGTCCCCATTCTGATCGAACTTGGCTGCCGTACTTGTCATCCCGCACAAAAAAAATAGGTCCTTCAAGGGTAATGATTCTTCTAGGGGTTAATTGACGATTTATCCATATTTATTGACTTATTTGTAGGTTATATTTATTTTAACATCTTTACTATTGAAATATTCTCTCCATCGACTTTTTCATAAAATAAAAATGCAAAAAGGGTAAAAATCATCATTGAAGTCAATATAACTCCTATAAAGGGTCATTTGACAATATCTACCAAGTTGGCTTTTGTAGATCTTATTATTTAAAGAGGTACTAAAACGCTAAAATCATGTTTGTCTTATTCTAAAGTTCGTAATTAACGTTTAAGAATGCCAAAACCCGATAAAATTTCATTTTGTAATTATCGAGATATTTGCAAATTACTGTCAGTTTGTCATTTGAACACCTGAACGATTTAGTAAAACACGCCACTACAACTCACTACTTATACCCAACGGAAGTGACGCACAGTGGGTCACCCTGATCAAATACGTGTGTTATATCGTATGCAAACAGATCAAGGCTTGCTAAGTTAAATAACAATTTTGAAATGAATCGGTAACAATTATTACATTGAGAATATTGATAACCATTTGTCGAGGCTTGATAATCGCATAAATATTTTAATCAAATGTTTATAATTAGAAAAGTATTGAAAACTAAAAGCACAAATCAACCTTTTTCTATAAAATATTAACATGTGCATCCTAAAGTGGCGGTAGAAGCAGAAGTAGAACCGTGCATGTTATTTTCCATGGCGGAAAACGGCATTCAAAATAGGACACTTCCAACACGTGCTTCCAAAAGGCGACGGAGGCGTAACTGGTTGATTAGTTAAATTAAACTATGTGGGTTTTTCTGAGCTACAAAAAAATAAAAATTCTCTTTCTTACGACTTTAGTTACAGCAGCATTTCACAATTATATAAGTTTATTCTCCAGATAATGTGAAGAATTGAGAACTGTCGGTCACAGTATTCTGCTTGTCTGGTTTAGCACAAACCTGAATATGTATTGATCAAGCTATTTCATTAAAAATGAAATACTGGATAGACTTGTAATTAACCTATACGGAGATTTAAAAATCAAACAAAATTTTAAAATGGAAATCAGTATAAGTAATCATAGTCCTTGGACCTTATGTAAAAATATTGCTTTATGTGTCATATATACTAACGTTATCACATCCCAGTATCATAAGCAAAGTCCTACCTACGGACGAATGTAGGATAGAAAGTCACAGTACAAAAATTCACAATTCAGTTTTTAGTTTATTTTTATTTTTTTTGAATTAGAAAACATTTGTCAAATTATTTTTGTATTTTATCGAGAACTTTTATATATATGGCAACTTTGTAAACCAAATTTATTCTGAAAAAATCAATAATAAAAAATAATTGTAAAGATAATAATTTGTCAAAGTGGCTTGGTACTTAAATGGTTTCATTATGACATAGTGCCAATAAATATATCCTTTTCATGCATAAAATTTGACCTCTATTCATTACTCTAGGTTGAAATGAACTATTTCATAAATTGTAAAATGAATATATGCAAGTAACCAAAACAATTGTAGAAATCCTATGTTTTCAAACAAAACTAAACAAATAGTATGTGTGACTTTTGTACTATCAAATTTGTGACTTTCTGTCCTGTAACTTTCAGTACGTTTGCCATAGAGACATATTATACAGTTGCAATCTATGTCTGTGTCCTAAATCACAGGCCTATTTTATATGTAAATATATATTATTTTTTTTGTTATTAGAAAATAAGATATATAAAACCTATATCCAAGGATTTGTATAGTAGTCTTACTATACAAATCCTTGCTATATCGTAGAAATATCAGAGCAATAGAATTATTAGATAAGTTAAAACATATTTGAGCATTTAAAACTACAACAAAAACCACTGATATAAAATCTTTAGAAAAAGGGGTGTGCATTCCAAAATTACTTTAGTCCTAAATCCTGAATGTTATGATCACACAATTTCTTTTTTTTTTTAAATAAAAAAAAATTATACCATACCGCTTTTAAGATATTGACCTTTTCTTTCATTTGAAATTTAAGCAATGACAAATGAATAACCAAACAAGAAAAATATTAATCCTCTCGATCACCTTTTGATCCTGATAATTAAAACAGTCCGCACTTTGACACTACTGATAAGTAAACATCCTGTATACAGTGAGGTAAAGATCAAACAGTAGCTATTATCCATCCCCTCAGGTAATTAACAACTTGGCCATGCAGAAATGCCACCCGTTGTTTATAAAGTGATAAACTTTAAAGCTTGATAATTAACATTATTAAAAAGGTATTACACATACCCGGTTTTTAACTGGCAATTAATTATTTTTATTACATGGAACCGAAGCCTCTACCGTCATATCTTGTCAAGATGTAATGCAACTACGTACAAGACACGTAAATATAAACCATATTTTTCTCGACACAACATTTGTTTTTAATTAATAGCTAGATTAATGATATATTGACCGTCAATTTGTCTCAGTTCTACGATCAGGAACATTGTTTTCAGTTGAAAACTCAATGTTGAATTATCCCAACCCCATCCCCTTTTTCTATTGAAACATGTTTATTAATACACTTCCTTCTGAAACATATTTTGTTCCTTTTGACAAAGTGGTCATAATGAAGAATGAGCCTTGAATGGGTAGCGAAATTCATTGGCAGTGATCAGAAGAAAGTTCATTTATTAAACAACGTTAAGATAAGCCAAGAAGTGACCCACAGTGCGTCACTTCCGGTAGATTTGGTTTTAGTGCTGTTTCGGAAGTAGCGTTGATTGGATTTTCCTAAGGTACAAATAGTTGAACTTTACACGCTATTATCTCTGTAATTAGTGGACCAAATTGCATCGGGTTTTTGCATTTTTATCAATTATTTCGAACTTTTAGATAAGAATTACTTGTTATGTGCGTTTAGTACCTCTTTAAAACACCACTGTTATAGTATTCAAGATAATAACTAAAACCTGAAATTTTCTAAAGGACAATTACTCCAATTTGGGTAGACCAATTTTCTGAAAATTTTGATAGATATAGGCCTGATCAGCCTGTTGATCATTTTCACATTTTCAAAAAAAATTATTAGTAAGAACACTAATTCTGTCGAAATATATCTGGTGTTCTGATTAACAGGTACCCAATTTTCTTTTTTTTTAAAAGTCCAAATTAAATGTAAATTCAATTTATAATAAACAGCTGCGCCATGATCGCATGATAAGCCCGTCCCTTTTTCAAAGAATAAAGTTCAATAACTTCTCAATGTCATATCAGAAATTTATGAAAAACTAAAGAAGTCATTAAAGTTTCATGAAAACTAATCAAAGCACTTTAAAGATATTGTCCTAAAACTGGAATATCACCCCTTTTTTATGAATAAAATGGAATAACTCGGAAACGTAAAATCTAAAATTTATAAAATCGAAAGGGAACATACGTCAATAGATAGAAACAATTCACCAGTTTCATTAAACTGCTGAAGCTTTTTTTTAAGTCATGCCCGAAAAAAGGAAAATCCCCCTTTTTTAATGAATAAAACCCCACAACTCGGAAACATAAAATCTAAAATTTATAAAAATTGAAAGAGAGCTCATGTCAATTACATATATATACAATTCACCACAGATTCTTGCAAATTGGTGAAAGTGTTTTTGAGTAATGGTCCGAAAACTGGAAAATCCACCTTTTTTAATGAATAAAACCCCACAACTCGAAAACGTAAAATCTTAAATGTATAAAAAACGAAAGGGAGCTCACGTCAATAGATATAAACAATTCACCGAAGTTTCTTGCAAATTGGTGAAAGTGTTTTCGAGTTATTGTCCGAAAACTGGAAAATCCCCCTTTTTCAATGAATAAAACCTCATATCTCGAAAACATAAAATCTAAAAAATGTATAAAAAAACAAAAGGGAGCTCACGTCAATAGATATAAACAATTCACCAAAGTTTCTTGCAAATTGGTGAAAGTGTTTTTGAGTTATTGTCCGAAAACTGGAAAATCCCCCTTTTTTAATGAATAAAACCCAAAAACTCAGAAACTTAAAATCTAAAATTGATAAAAAAACAAAAGGGAGCTCACGTCAATAGATATAAAAAATTCACCAAAGTTTCATGCAGATTGGTTAAAGCGTTTTTGAGTTATTGTCTGACATGTTGACGACAGACGGAGAGAAGGACTGAAGGACAAGGGTATACCATAATACTTCCTGAATGCCTATGAAGATGCGCAATTGTTAGAACAAAGAACCAACAGTAATTAATTAACTATCTGATTGGACATTTTGAAATGAGCGCCCTATTCTGATTGGTTCTCTTAACTAAATCTCACTACACAATTAGGGAACGAGATTTCAACAGCAGCAACTAGGAAAACCCAATCTTCTCATTGGTTAAAAGTTAACAATGACATACAAAGCTAAGGATACACTCATTTCCATAAATGACCGTATCCTGATATGAAGTAACTTAATATGTTGTGATAAGAGGCAATGCAATCACAAGGATGAATTGCATTTCACTATACTGTGTATTAATACTCAATTTTATTTAAATAAAATACCACGTAAACAGGCGTATAAAATGAAAAATAGGTCTTCCAAAGGCAATGATTCCTATTAGTGGTTAATTGACGATTTATCCATATTTATTGACTGATTTGTAGGTCATATTTAGTTGAACATCTTTACTATTTAAAATATTCTCTCCATCGACTTTTTCATAAAATAAAAATGCAAAAAGGGTAAAAATCATCATTTAAGTCAATAACTTAACTCCTATAAAGTGTCATTTGACAATTTCTGCCATTAGTTGGCTTTTTGTAGATCTTATTATTTAAAACGCCACTGTTATAGTATTCAAGATAATAACTAAAACCTGAAATTTTCTAAAGGACAATTACTGACCAATTTGGGTAGACCAATTTTCTGAAAAGTTTGATAGATATAGGCCTGATCAGCCTGCTGATCATTTTCACATTTTCAAAAAAAAAAGATTAGTTAGAACACTAATTCTGTCGAAATGTATCTGGTGTTCTGATTAACAGGTACCCAATTTTCTATAAGTGCATATGGACGCTTATAGAAGCTGAATTTTGTCAACCCTAGAACCAGATAATCTCTCTGGGAATTCAGAAACCAAAGCAGAATTTTCTGATTGTGTTGGCAGCCAAACAGAAAAACCTCTCTGGTCCCAAAATTCCTGAAGGGATTATCTGATTCTCTAGGATTGACACAATTCAGCTTCTATAAACATTCATATGCACTCAACCAAAAAGTTCAGAAACCAAAATTTCACGGTGCTGATTTTCTACTTGTAAACTAATGATTGATTGATTGGTGATTGCTTTACGCCGCATCAGCACAAAAAGGCTATATCGCGGCGAGAGCTATTTCAAATATTATAACAAGGCGTTTTTTTTTAAATCAGATAAAAAGTCTTTCAATTTACTAAAACTTTAGTTTAAAGCAAAATTTATTATTTACAAATAAAATTTCATCAATAAGAATGATAAAACTAAAAATTATTTTAAACTAATATAACAAATTCATATTTTGGAATATATTCCAATGTCTTTTAAAATGCAACAATTATCTCAACAGGAATATCATTAAACAAATCATACATATTATTTACATTAAAATGTTTTTTTACTTGTAAACTAGATATGCCAATACTTCTTTCATGTCCTGATTTTCAAATATATTTACAGGAGGCATCAGATTTAACGTCCCCATTCTGATCGAACTTGGCTGCCGTACTTGTCATCCCGCACAAAAAAAATAGGTCCTTCAAGGGTAATGATTCTTCTAGGGGTTAATTGACGATTTATCCATATTTATTGACTTATTTGTAGGTTATATTTATTTTAACATCTTTACTATTGAAATATTCTCTCCATCGACTTTTCATAAAATAAAAATGCAAAAGGGTAAAATCATCATTGAAGTCAATATAACTCCTATAAAGGGTCATTTGACAATATCTACCAAGTTGGCTTTTTGTAGATCTTATTATTTAAAACACCACTGTTATAGTATTCAAGATAATAACTAAAACCTGAAATTTTCTAAAGGACAATTACTCCAATTTGGGTAGACCAATTTTCTGAAAATTTTGATAGATATAGGCCTGATCAGCCTGTTGATCATTTTCACATTTTCAAAAAAAATTATTAGTAAGAACACTTATTCTGTCGAAATATATCTGGTGTTCTGATTAACAGGTACCCAATTTTCTTTTTTTTTTAAAAGTCCAAATTAAATGTAAATTCAATTTATAATAAACAGCTGCGCCATGATCGCATGATAAGCCCGTCCCTTAATTTTTCAAAGAATAAAGTTCAATAACTTCTCAATGTCATATCAGAAATTTATGAAAAGCTAAAGGGAGGTTATCTTAATAGATATAAAGAAGTCATTAAAGTTTCATGAAAACTAATCAAAGCACTTTGAAGATATTGTCCTAAAACTGGAATATCACCCCTTTTTTATGAATAAAATGGAATAACTCGGAAACGTAAAATCTAAAATTTATCAAATCTTAAAGGGAGCATACGTCAATAGATAGAAACAATTCACCAGTTTCATTAAACTGCTGAAGCTTTTTTTTAAGTCATGCCCGAAAAAAGGAAAATATCCCTTTTTTAATGAATAAAACCCCATAACTCGGAAACGTAAAATCTAAAATTTATAAAAATTGAAAGGGTGCTCATGTCAATTACATATATATACAATTCACCACAGATTCTTGCAAATTGGTGAAAGTGTTTTTGAGTAATGGTCCGAAAACTGGAAAATCCCCCTTTTTTAATGAATAAAACCCCACAACTCGAAAACGTAAAATCTTAAATGTATAAAAAACGAAAGGGAGCTCATGTCAATAGATATAAACAATTCACCAAAGTTTCTTGCAAATTGGTGAAAGTGTTTTTGAGTTATTGTCCGAAAACTGGAAAATCCCCCTTTTTCAATGAATAAAACCTCATATCTCGAAAACATAAAATCTAAAAAATGTATAAAAAAACAAAAGGGAGCTCACGTCATTAGATATAAACAATTCACCAAAGTTTCTTGCAAATTGGTGAAAGTGTTTTTGAGTTATTGTCAGAAAACTGGAAAATCCCCCTTTTTTAATGAATAAAACCCAAAAACTCAGAAACTTAAAATCTAAAATTGATAAAAAAACAAAAGGGAGCTCACGTCAATAGATATAAAAAATTTACCAAAGTTTCATGCAGATTGGTTAAAGCGTTTTTGAGTTATTGTCTGACATGTTGACGACAGACAGAGAGGACTGAAGGACAAGGGTATACCATAATACTTCCTGTAAACAGGCGTATAAAAATGAAAAAATAGGTCTTCCAAGGGCAATGATTCCTATTAGTGGTTAATTGACGATTTATCCATATTTATTGACTGATTTGTAGGTCATATTTAGTTGAACATCTTTACTATTTGAAATATTCTCTCCATTGACTTTTTCATAAAATAAAAATGCAAAAAGGGTAAAAATCATCATTTAAGTCAATAACTCCTATAAAGTGTCATTTGACAATTTCTGCCATTAGTTGGCTTTTTGTAGATCTTATTATTTAAAACGCCACTGTTATAGTATTCAAGATAATAACTAAAACCTGAAATTTTCTAAAGGACAATTACTGACCAATTAGGGTAGACCAATTTTCTGAAAATTTTGATAGATATAGGCCTGATCAGCCTGCTGATCATTTTCACATTTTCAAAAAAAAAAAGATTAGTTAGAACACTAATTCTCTCGAAATGTATCTGGTGTTCTGATTAACAGGTACCCAATTTTCTATAAGTGCATATGGACGCTTATAGAAGCTGAATTTTGTCAACCCTAGAACCAGATAATCTCTGGGAATTCAGAAACCAAAGCAGAATTTTTCTGATTGTGTTGGCAGCCAAACAGAAAAACCTCTCTGGTCCCAAAATTCCTGAAGGGATTATCTGATTCTCTAGGATTGACACAATTCAGCTTCTATAAACATTCATATGCACTCAACCAAAAAGTTCAGAAACCAAAATTTCACGGTGCTGATTTTCTACTTGTAAACTAATGATTGATTGATTGGTGATTGCTTTACGCCGCATCAGCACAAAAAGGCTATATCGCGGCGAGAGTGTGAGTGCCAATGAGACAACTCTCCATCCAAGTTACAATTTATAAAAGTAAACCATTGTAATGTCTTTTAAAAATGCAACAATTATCTCAACAGGAATATCATTAAACAAATCATACTTATCATTTACATTAAAATGTTTTTTTTACTTGTAAACTAGATATGCCAATACTTCTTCAATGTCCTGATTTTCAAATATATTTACAGGAGGCATCAGATTTAATGTTCCCATTCTCATCGAACTTGGCTGCGTACTTGTCATCCCACACAGCCCGGGCTAGCAAGGGTTTGACTGCCGGTCAGATGACCAGGTGACCATATTTCTATTACCCAGTCACCCTTGGGGGTATAATTGAGCAATTTAAAGTACATGTATGGTGGTCTTTAATTTAAGTAAATGACCCTTTGTTAACAGTGTGTACTACTAGAAAGTAACCATAAAAATATTTATAAAAGTATTTGGTCAAAGAAGCTTTTACAGTCATGGCCAATGAATAAACTTCAACATCATAGTCGCATACAGGATTTGGGTGGACTCAATGTGGCCTGATGGCCAATGGAATTATTTCGTGAATTTTCAAGACAAGACCAAATTAATTATCAATACAACAGGCAGGTTCTGCAAAGTAGGTCTAAAGTGATGAAGGGCAAGAAATTTGGACTGCCAATTGAAAAAAAAAAAGTATTTGGATAGGTGGCAGAAATTTTGCCTTTAAACAGGCAACTAATAGCCTAATCAGGTTTTTTGCTGCAAGGGGTCTTAGTGTGTAAAAAGAGTATGTGGTATCGTACTCTGCATACACAAGGCTTCATATTCAAAGTGCCCTCTCTGACTGGACATCTCAATCTAGCGAGGGTTTTCATGTGCAGAAAGCCTGGTGTTGTACTCTCCATACACAAGGCCTCAGATTTAACATCCTATCTGAATGGACATCTTGATTTGGCATGGGTTTTACTGCTGATGAGCAGTCCAAGGATAGATAGCCTATTTCTAAACAATAGTCAACAGGTTGGGGTACTCAACTAATAACATAAGAACCAAAAGAGAAATCAGGTTTTTTTTTTTATATAGAAGTTGTTTTTAAATATGTAGGTCATAGGAATTCACAGTCATGACCAATAAATACATTTCAACATTTCACACCTATCTGGATTTGCAGTGATTGATTGATGGTTTTTTACCAGATGTCCAGAGGCATGCATTTTCACCGTGAAGAGCAAATAATCGATCAATGCGAGAGGAAGGTTCTATAGATTATTTTAGCAAGAAATTCAAACTGCCACTGATAAATTATTTCGATAGGGGCAGAAATTCAATGGTGACCTAAATTGCATCAAACCACCTAAATGTATATACCCCTATGATAGTACAGGATTTGGAAGTCTTACAAAAATATGATTTTGATGACAGTCAATGAACAAGGATAGAGTAACAAATTATAGATTTAGCAAAGTCAAGAAACGATCTATTTCTTACTAAAATGGTTGAAATTTGATATTATTTTTGGTCAAAATTTCTCTTTTAAGCAAAGGTGGAGACCATCTGTGAAAGCAACAGAGATGATAATTCTGGGAAACAAAAGTGTCATTTTTCTAAAAACTCGCGCAAATTATATTTAACTTAAGGATTTTCAGAATTTCTTGGGGAACAATTTGTCAATTCATGTTTTTACTTTGTACAAAAAAAAAATGATTTGATTGATTTTTGGTGTTTTAACGCCACTTTTAAGCACCGCTTTTGGGCTATTTCGTGGCGGCCAGTTTTTATTGGTGAAGGAAGCCGGAGTGCCCGGAGAAAACCACCGACCTTCGATAGGAAAACTGACAATCCTAGTCAATTAAGATTGGAGTCGAGTGCACCTGCACGAGCGGGGTTCGAACTCACAACCTCAGTGTTGACTGGCTAGTGATTACAGTAGTAACTACTTAGACCACTCGGCCCCCCCCCCCAAAAAAAAAAAAAAAAAAGAGACTCTATTACTTTAATGGTCTCTTCAAAATTTAAGAGACCAACAAAAAATCATCGAAACAAATCATAAGTCTATCACAATTGGCAAAAACGAGTACAATTAGTGTTATTTTGAACTCTTTAATTTTTTTTGAGATTTTATTATTCAGGCAAAAGAGGAGACAATTTTTTGAAAGGAACTGGGCTGATCATAATTCTGGGAGTCAGAAGTGTCATTGTCCAGAAAAGTTATTAGCGCACCAAAAATCCCTGTCTAACACACTGCAGGTCAAGTTTATGAATATCGCTACCACGCCAGTGACTCACGACCTGAGGCAGAGCTTTGAAGTGACACCAAGGTTCAATATTAAATTTATTAAAGTCGAACCCTGAATGTATGGCAAAGATGATCTCAGATCGCCCCCTGTCTGTATGATACGTTGGGATTGCATATTTTTGTTGAAATTCTTTTAAAATTAAAAACGCTGTTACCACCAAAACAAATCTTTCCAGTCTATCACAGTTAGCAAGTAACAACTTCTGTACCATAACGAGGCAGAGCTTTGCCAGTGACATACAGGGTTCGACATTTTGGAATATCAAAAATATCGAACACTGAACATGTTGCAAAGATGCCTACAGGCCGCTTCAGAAGTTGTGCCCTGCCAAGTGGGATAAGTTGGGATTGGAATGCTGTTCAAATTAAATTTTTGTTTTAAATTTCACAACTGAATTCCCAGGGCCCTAATATTACTGTGAAAAATTTACCAAAACAAACAAAATAAAAAATAGGTCTGAAGTTGTCACAACAAAATTTAAACAAAAAAAAATCAAAAAGAACAAGACATCTTTTACTTCCCATAATATCACCATCATTCTAAAGTCAGATAATTTATCTTGGCCATTGAAAAAATCTATAGTTAAGAAAGATATTTTGTAAGAGGCAGGGTGATTTCTCATATACAACTATATATAATATTATTTGGTTTTTACAAACCACTTATATATTGATTGATTGTGGATTTTTAAACATCCAGTGGCAAACATTTCATGCATATTCAAGACAAGAACTAATCAATAATTAATACAAAAGGTACATTCTGCAAGGTACATGCAAGTTGATTGAGATAAACGGTGGAAGCTTTGGACTGTCATTGTAAACAGTGAGTTATAATTTTCACATAGTGAATTCCTTTCTAATAATTAAAGCAATTTTCTAAAATTAAAGATACCGTCTCTCGACTTTCTGTAAATGTAAATAATTGCAAAATACTTAGTATACAGGGGTTCAAATTTGCTCTAAGCAATCAGTGGCGGATCCAGAACATTTTATAAGGGGACCCACTGACTGCCATAAGAGGGGGCCTGCTACAGTCATGCTTCAGTGATTCCCAATATAATCAACCAAATTTTTCCATAAACCCCCCCTGGATCTGCCTATGGCAATGAAAGCTCCAGGACCTTTGATCAAAAGACTAAAAGTCCACCTTAAGGTCCACCTTTTTTTTTTAAAGTCCAAATTAAATGTAAATTCAATTTATAATAAACAGCTGCGCCATAAGCGCATGATACGCCTGTCCCTTTTTCAAAGAATAAAGTTCAATAACTTCTCAATGTCATATCAGAAATTTATGAAAAACTAAAGGGAGGTTATCTTAATAGATATAAAGTAGTCATTAAAGTTTCATGAAAACTGCTCAAAGCACTTTAAAGATATTGTCCGAAAACTGGAAAATCACCCCTTTTTTATGAATAAAATCAAATAACTCGGAAACGTAAAATCTAAAATTTATAAAATCGAAAGGGAGCAATTACGTCAATAGATATAAACAATTCACCAGTTTCATTAAACTGCTGAAAGCTTCTTTTAAGTCATGTCCGAAAAAAGGAAAATACCCTTTTTAATGAATAAAACCCCATAACTCGGAAACATAAAATCTAAAATTTATAAAAATTAAAAGGGAGCTCATGTCAATAGATGTAAACAATTCACCACAGATTCTTGCAAATTGGTGAAAGTGTTTTTGAGTTATTGTCCGAAAACTGGAAAATCCCCCTTTTTTAATGAATAAAACCCCACAATTCGAAAACGTAAAATCTAAAATGTATAAAAAACGAAAGGGAGCTCACTTCAATAGATATAAACAATTCACCAAAGTTTCTTGCAAATTGGTGAAATTGTTTTCGAGTTATTGTCCGAAAACTGGAAAATCCCCCCTTTTTCAATGAATAAAACCCCATATCTCGAAAACATAAAATCTAAAATGTATAAAAAAACAAAAGAGAGCTCACGCCAATAGATTTAAACAATTCACCAAAGTTTCATGCAAATTGGTGAAAGTGTTTTTGAGTTATTGTCCGAAAACTGGAAAATCCTTTTTTTTTTAATGAATAAAACCCCACAACTCGGAAACGTAAAATCTAAAATGTATAATAAAAGGGAGCTCACGTCAATAGATATAAACAATTCACCAAAGTTTCTTGCAAATTGGTGAAAGTGTTTTTGAGTTATTGTCTGAAAACTGGAAAATCCCCCTTTTTCAATGAATACAACCCCATATCTCGAAAACATAAAATCTAAAATGTATAAAAAAACAAAAGGGAGCTCACGCCAATAGATTTAAACAATTCACCAAAATTTCATGCAAATTGGGTAAGTGTTTTTTGAATAATTGTCTGACATGTTGACGACAGACAGACGGACAATGGGCGTATAAAAACCCAAAAGTCTATTTTCAGTAAAACATGGAAAAATGGAAAAGTAATTTCTAATTCTGCTCTTAAATTTTTGTTGTTGTAAAAGCTTTTGTTGAAATTTCTTAAAATTCTGTGAAGGTTTGACAAAGCTAGTGACATTTAAAAAAAACTATAACCACATACTGAAACTAAAGGTATATCTTCAGATTCGTGATTTGAATGATGCAATAAATGTAAGGGAGGAACTCAAAATGATTCCAGCACAAAGAGATTCTTAAGAGTAGGATTATAATAAAGCTTATGGAGAAATAGGTAATATAAATTTTGTGCTGTGGTGTTACCAGAGGTTTGTGTATGCGTCTAGTGCAGTGGGGACTCTTCCATTGCCTAGCCTATTTGTAGGTGAAGAGAATTAAAGCTGAGTGCTCAAAAAAATTTTTTTACGCCTGTCAGCATAAAATTTAAAAAAAACAATCTGATGGACAGCAATATTGCTTATTGATTCAGTCGCTGGACCATGATCTAGTGGGCAGGGCCTGAAAATGGTGACAAACTGTGAGTTGTAAAGACAGTAATGTAACTTTATACAAAATATTGTTGTACATGTAAGTAGTTCCTATCAATCTAGCTTAAGGATGTATTCTTCTACTGTTTCAGTCTCGCTGAAATCTCGTTCAGGAATTATTTCCAAAACGTGAGATACAAGTGGAAAATATTAATGAATTTAAAAAATATTATAGAATTTTAAAAATATTATAATCAAACTAAACTCTGTGAAAAAATTGTGTACTTATAATAAGTATAGTTCTTAAGCAATAAAATTTTCAAATTTTACAACCAATCCGGTCAGTGTCATCAGTAAAAAAATGTTGGGAAAATACAAAGAAATGATTTTACCAAAAATATGTACATCTGATTTATTTTTTTTCTTTCCAAAATTCTTAGATATGTATTTTTCAATCATTTATAACAAAGAAGTCGAAATAAAATGCTTTTTGTTCTAAATAAAAGAAAAAAATGCCAAATTTACAAATGCTGTCAATTTGACACGAAAAAAAAACCAAAATTTTATAAAACTTTACAATATTAACACCAACCTAGTTTTCTTAAGTTAAATTTATTCAGATTGATCCAATTCATCTTTAGTGAGAGTATGAAAAAAAGTTTAATTGTGAAACTGATTTTTTTCATGATAATAGCCCCAAAATTGGTAAAAATAGATGAAAAATGGGAAAATCATTAAAAATGGGGTACGGGGTACCTTCAAATGGCCGTAGCATAAACCCAAAAATCAGGTTAAGAAAAAAAAGTTTAATTCTAGAAATTTTTGGCTTCTCAGGTGTACATCTTTAAGCAGAAAAATTAACATTGAAAATTTCTAATTCAAAGTCACTGGACCATGTCCAAGGGGACGGGGCCTCAAAATAGTCATCATACTGATAGTAATGTAACTTTATACAAAATATCATTGATCTATATCACAAGTAGATCCTATCAAACTTACTTCAGCAGAAACTTAACATTGAAAATTGCTAATTAATTCAAAGTCAATGGACCATGACCTAGGGGGCAGGGCCTCAAAATAGTCGTCAAACTGATATGTACTGATAGTAATGTGACTTCATACAAAATATCATTGATCTATCACAAGTAGATTCTATCAAACTAACTTAAGCAGAAAACTTAATTGTTGAAGACGACGCAGCTGTCGATCGCTGTAAAAGCAAACCCTATGTCTCGCTTTCCACGACAGGCAAGACAAAAATTGTGCAAATAACATGTCACGATCTTAGCTACTTAATATATGACTTCAAGGTTTAAATGATATACTGCAGAAAATATTGAATGTTTGTGTCAGCTAGAAAACAAATTCATATTGATACTTAAACCTGTGGCCTTACAGTTACTAATTTATTAATGTGACACTTTTGACACTTAAACCAGACTGTAAATCAAAACCAAATTATATTGTGAAAATTCAAATATCTAATTAAATGTAATATTTACCTGATCCATATAAATTCTCATAATTTCATCTTTGCATTTAGCCATTGTAACCATCTTTATCACCTAGCTGATATCACAATCTCATCTTTCATTACACTCTGTGGGGAGTACTTTAATTTTAGCATGTGTCTCTTTCATCAGTCTGTGAATGTTTTCCTTTTTTGGTCCACATATGAAGGGATGATATTTTTTTGGCACCTGTAGTCTCTCAAAGGCAAGATTGACCCTAAAAAAATTTAAAAAAGTTTAAATTTAAGAAAAGCTGCAGCTAAATTAGTTATTTTAAACACTATATAAAACTAGAGGCCCTAAAATTTGACTTGTTTGTAAGATCCTGTCTTGCTGATTATTTCTACTATATAAAGTGTCTTTTTATTGTGTGAACCCCTGAGGGTTCACGCATATAAATTAGTTAGAAATATAGTCTATGGAGTAATATTCGGAAGCTAAATTATTGTTCATTCGGAACAACTATTCATCTTATCTGTATTAGCTTCCTGCAATTAAGAGCACCTCCATACGGGGTATCTAAGATATTTAAAACATCATACAATGAAGAATTTTCACAGATCGCTAATTTACTTATCTGATATATGATAATAAACAATCTATAGATCCTTTTCAAACATGTATATTTATTGTAAAGCTATACATTTTATGCATTGCAAGGGTTTACTGACTTGAGCAAAGTTGACAGTTGTACCCTTTGATAAACAATAAACAAGTGAAAGATAAATGGTCAAGATTTAATTATAATGACCTATGCATATGGTATCAAACATATGTGTCTAGATATTCACAGAGAGATATTTTAAAATAGTGCTGTGGCTTCTACATAATGAGTTATAGTGGGCTTTGGGATTTGATTTGTAACAATAAAATCATTATGCATACTTGTCATTTTGACAAATCAGATGAAAAAAATCTGTTTCAAATGAAAATAAAACAAGTAAAATATTAAAAGACGTTAATATACATTTTTTACAACTTTTACAGTTTTCTTTTTACAGTAAATTCTCTATCAATTAAGTTATTTTGTAAGCTAATTAAATGTTTATTTAATTCATTGATGTCACTATTATTTCTTATGTTATTCACACACTGTAATACTCTTAAATTTATGTGTGTTTTGGGTGTGCACTAATGATTGGTAAATATTGATACGCTTCTGTGTTTTTAATATACGTGACTTAACATCAAGAATTCCATTATTATGGAATCGATCACCTTTGTACACTTCGGTATCTAAATAGAGGGTGGTAAAAAAAAAGGGGGGGGGTCTGAACACGGAAACACGTGAAATAACAAATCTCAAAAACGTTGCACTGAAAAAAACACTGGAAAAACGAAGCCAAGGAATAAAATCGTAAATATTTAGGAAAAAAATACCAAAAGTTATTACTCAGCCATAACCTTGGAGATCATGTAGTCATTATAAATTGACATGGCGACCCTGCATGTGGTCACTTTTTAGCGTCCTCTAGTTTCATACGATTTATCATAATAATACAATAGCCTATTAATAAATATCTTGGGACCAGTTAATTATCATAGTTTATAATTTAAAACAATATCTGGGCTGACTTTGAATTAGTCCCGGTTTACTTTTTAATCAAATGCAGGACAAGCACGAGAAAATAAAGAGTACCGACACGAAACACAGAAAATTATTAAGGGAAAACATGAAGCACGCACGTCGAACCAAACATGAGAAAACGAGAAATAAAACGTCGAAACACGAAATCACGCGAAATAAAAAGGCAGAAAACGTTGCACGAAAATAACCCTTTACCACCCTCTAAATAGGTCATACTAGATGTCGACACCTCATATTAGAACTAAAGTAGATGGTCAATTTTTGTTTGCTAGGTGAAAGAAATCTTCAACTTGCTCTAATTTGCCTGTGAAGACCATAAAACCGTCATCCCTACTGACAGTGTAATTTGATGTTTTCTCTCCATTGGAACTTATCTAAGATTTTAATGAATAGGACAGACAGATGCAGATCTGTGCATGTTGGTGAAAATATACCACCCATGGGCGCTCCTATAATATGTTAGTATAACAGTCCATTAAACTCAAATTCATTGTTTCTAAGAATTAATTTAACAAATGCAGTTAAATCTATTTTGTTGAGAATCTTTAAAGTATATTCTCCTGTGTGTCAATTAATTTTAATGCATTGATAACAGTAAATTCTTCTAAATTATCAATGATTATATTTGTGTACCTTGACGTACATCATAGGCAATAAGAATGCATTCTTTTTTTACCTCGTGTGACTGTATTTTATTAATGGAATCTTTTTATCTTGAATGTAAAAGTTATGCCTCTTCAATAATGCTTGGGTTTTATAATTAAATCAAGTAAGTATCTCTCGCGGGAGAGTTGCATTCATTGATGATTGGTCGGTAACGAACATTAATGTGTCCTGCTAGCTGACCAGTTCGCAATGTCTCATTACTTATTTCTAGATTAATTTTATGAATTTTTGGAAGGTGGTACTGTGTCCCCCATGTTTTGAATCATTATTATTCTTTAAGAAATTATACGTCTGGGAATCTATTTTTTTTCCTCGATCAACATGCCAAAATTATAATGATTTACAATAAAAAGAAAATATTATCTTCCACCCACATGACCATGCAATATGTATGTGCCTGTCCCAAGTCAGGAGCCTGTAGTTCAGTGGTTGTCGTTTGTTTATGTGTTACATATTTGTTTTTCGTTCATTTTTTGTACATAAATAAGGCCGTTAGTTTTCTCGTTTGAATTGTTTTACATTAATTGTCATTTCGGGGCCTTTTATAGCTGACTATGCGGTATGGGCTTTGCTCATTGTTGAAGGCCGTACGGTGACCTATAGTTGTTAATTTCTGTGTCATTTTGGTCTCTTGTGGACAGTTGTCTCATTGGCAATCATACCACATCTTCTTTTTTATAAACACTGATATATAATTTATTATTCAGTTGAATTAATAATTAGAATAAAAAAGTTCTAAGGTTCATGTATTGTCTTTTTTTTTTTTAAAAGCAACTTGTCTTTTATAATTTTCAAGATAATAGACAAACATGATAGATGCAAAACAAATGGATAAAAATTATGACTCAGGGGAACTGAACTTCTTTCCATTATAACAAATAAACTGTTGACAGAGATATGTGTTGCCATGGCCAGTCGACAGAAAATTCAGAAAAAAGACAATCTGATGGACAGCAATTCAGAGTCCCTCGATCTACCATGAATTGGGGGACAGGGCCTTGAAATGGTTGACAAACTGAGAATGTACCAATAGTAATGCCACTTGTGCTTAATCTTAAAGATCTTAAAATATCAAGGAGATTTAAAATTGTTATTAACTATTGTCTTGGAATTAGTTTTACTTAAATGTCATGTAGCTTACTTAAATATACATATTCATGTACATGTAGCTAGGTTCATCAAAGAATGCATTAACTACTGAATCATACTCTGATTGGCCAATATTTTCAACAGGTCTATAGTTAAATACGGAAAATACTAGAATGAAAATTTGGAAAGGTATCTTTGCTTATGACGTAGTATCCATGTATTGTGAGAGAGGCATAAAAAGACTTCCATTCTTGGTTAGAGCCCAGTAGTAAACCAAAATCAACAAACATATATTTACTTACAGATTCATTGTTGATAAGAATATCATACATCATTTGTAATCCTGAGGACAACTCAACAGCATCTTTCAAAAGCATCTGCAAATAAAAAAATCTTTTTTCAAACTCGGGAAACAATACCATATATATTTCTTCAAAACACTTGAAAAAACAATAATCAAATTAGGCTTTAAACCTACAATTTTGACTTGCAAAAAACATACATCCGACTTGATAAAAAACTTTTTACATTAATCCATACAACATTTTCTAGCAACCTACTGGACTAATACATACATGTATACCATGAACACGAAATCTGAAATTCCTGTGACTTTTTTAGACTGTACTTAAAATGTATAATGGAAAGTTTTAGATTTTATGGCATGATTTTCATTTTCCTACAAGATTCCTGGTATGGGTCATCAACAGGATTTTTTTTTTCCTGGGAATCTTTTTTTTATTTATATCTGGATTAAAATATCTTGACTGTATGCTACTAATTTGTATTCATTTACATGTACATCTTTAACTGGATTTCAGTTTTCTGACATTTATTTTGCTGTAACACTGAGGGGGGTTCCTCCATTTCTGTATTCTTTAATATTTTAGGCCATTTTCCTCTTCATTATACTTTTTGCTGATTAATCTCTATTGCATTTTTCTCTATTCTTTATATTTTTTACCCATTATTACCTCTTTTTTTTTATATTTTAGCACCTCATTATTCTCTATTCTTTATTTTTTGGTCAAATTTTCTCTACTCATATTTTTTGCCCATTTTTCTCTAATCTGTAAAACCCATCCACACCCTCATGGATAAACACAATACAGCAAAAATTATATAATTGCAACAGAAATATTGAAATGTAAGAAAGGATGGCTTATGATCCAAGGAACTTGAAGTTTAAAGCTACACTTTTTAACATGCTTAAGTAGAAATTTTTGTTCTAATTAACATGATAGTTATATTATCATATCATGTGCATAAAGTGGCGTACATGTAGCTAGGTCATTTTATGTGTACACCCGAACCTTGGCGAGGGGTCTGGGGGGCTGCTTCAGGTCCCCATCAGGTCGAGCCCTGGTGGAGGTAGACTTTTCAACGAATTCTCTGCATTTCTATGGGAATGAACTGTGCGCCTCTCCTTGCCAACCTCTTCTAATTTTCAAACGAGGAGGAGTTCCTTCAGACACACATCAAAAACAAGAAGATTAAAGAACCCATATCATTTAATTTCACATTCAGATATATTGATGATGTATTTTCCATTAATCCAAACTTTTCTGATTGGGTCCAGGGGTTTTTCTGGGTATTTTTGGAAAAAGGACCCTGGCCAGTTTTGGGAATTTTTTCACGTGCTTTTCAATGAATTGAGAAAACAGCAAATATACCAGATTTGAGTTTTAGTGTGTTTAGTTCATTAAAAGTTATCTTTTATTGTGAAAATAAAGTAAGAAACTTCCAGATTTTTATTGGCCCTTCAAAATTGAGAAGAAATTACATCTTGGAATTGTAGTAATATGTTTACACTAGCTATAAAAACATCTACATGTAATATCAACATTTATAAATGATAAAGAAAATTACTGTCACATTATTGGATTTTGACATGAAAATTTGTGAACTAAAAGTAATTTTGAGTTTCTGTATAAACTATTTCCTGCTTTTTCTTTCTTTTCCATATATCTTTTGGTTTTCAATTCTAGTGTTTATATTCCATCATCATAGATGTATTTTGTCACCTGCCTGGAATTATTATTTTTTTGAACATAGTATTTGATCGGCAAACCCCGAATTACCCTTATCCGCCCCCGGAATCTGATCCGGTATTGTAATTGTCTTCATTTCCGGTTTATGGCATCCATTGGTTTTCAATGTTGTTTTTGTCCGAGTCAGATACGATTTTACTCGGATTTACACATTACTTGTTGGCGATTTTCGGCATAAAGCTAGCGGTTGAACAAAATGAACATCGCTGTCATGAATAATAAAGATGAAAATAAATTTTGAGGTCGTTTGGGAATTTTGTTCCAAAAATTGGGAAAATGTAGGGAAATTGCCATTGGGAATGGGTCAGAATACCGGACCCTGTGGAATGCTAGAAAAATCCATGGGGTCCCATTGATATATCCTCCAGAACTAGAAATTAAACAGACATGGCTTCCTCTGCCTCATTTTTTAGACTTGTACCTAGAATTTGACATAAGCGGTCATCTCAGTACCAAAATCTATGACAAATGAGACGATTTTAATTTTGAAATTATATTTTTCCCCCACCTCAATTAGCAGCAATATTCCATCATTATACCAACTTCATCTGCATACAATATATGGGATATATATTTCCCCCAACTCATTTGGTATTCAAGAGCTAAGCTAATTAATTGCAACTGCTAGACTTAATAAAACGTCGCTTAGTTGATGAACCAGGGTTATGTCAAAGAACTTCTCGTCCTTTTTCTTAAAAAAGTTCATGGGAAGACAGCAAGACCTGGTTAATATTCTGCATCGGCTTCACAAATGATACATGATGGTCTTGAAGTGTAGATTCTAGGTACTGACGTTATATTGTTAACCTTTACTGTTAAGTCCATTTTTGGTAATATATATTCGGCCTGGCTCAGTATTGTGTTCTTGTGATATGGTCATTTTTGTATACACCTTATTGCTATTTGTCCGCCATTACTGGACATCACAAAGGTTCCTGTAAAATTTTGACGTCACAATAGAAAATAACTGACGCCACAATGGAAAAGTGACTGTTGTATGGTGTCAATAGTTCAAGAGGGGCAGATTTCCAAATAGCGATAAGGTGTAATTTTGTCTTTCATTTTTGCTTATGTACTTTGCCTATATTAGAGTGTGTCTATGTGTTATTTTGTTTTTCTTTGTTGAAATAGTTTTTTTATAGAGATTATACTATTATAACACAGTTGACTGCTGTACCCCACTTTTTGATATTTTTACCTATTAGGGAGCTACCATTTGATTTTTATCGGGGGGGGGCTAGGATGAAATTTGAAAAAAAAGGCAGGACAGGAGTTTTGAGTAAAAAAAAAGGCAGGATGAGCAGCTTGGCAAAAAAAAAAGGCAGGATGACAATTTATGTAAAAAAAGTCAGGATAAACTAATAAAAAAAAAGGCAGGACCGAATAGAGTGAAAAATAAAAAGGCAGGACAGAGATTACAACTAAAAAAAATGCAGGACAAAATTTTTCATCCACTTCTATTACCTTTAATTTCCCGCTGAGAAATGAAGAAAAAGTCCACTCGAATAATTAGTGCGCCCTCTATCGGTCAATGTCAAATCGATTGTGACGCGTCATTGGGATCAAGATGGGGTTTACTGTGACAGAATTAAAGACATATACATGTCCCTGACAGAATAGAGAATAATGACCAAAAAAATAATGAATAGAGAATAATGAGCAACAAAAACTAAAGATTAGAGAATAATGACCGAATGGGGAGCATAAGTATACAAATTATCTGTGGAAAAAAAAAATTATATCATGGTAATACAAAATATGTATATTGATTACAGAAATTAACGATGTACATAATGATTCAAATCAAGCTCAGCAAACTTTTTCTTAACCTCAAAAATCCAATTTTTGACACAGGCACTTTTGTTCCAAGCACAAAGAGTATATCAGCCTATCAAAAACTGTACTATTTATTCTGCCGTTATTCAATTTGGACAGTCTTCTTCTTTAGGTACAGAAAACCATCAACATTTTGAGGATTACTTTCCGGTGCATGCCTGAGTAAGGTTGCTTTAAAGTTAATTACATTTTTTTCTTTCATTTATAAACTTTACAATTTCAATTTAACTTTTGATTTTTACATTTTTCATATATTTTTTCTTCATATTAAGATAAAAACAATAGGCACATTGAGTTTAGGTGAAATAATGTTTTAAGGAGGACTTCATGAGTGAGTGCATTATAAAGTTGTCTGTGGAGGTTTGGTTTGAAATTTCAGGTGGTAATTTATTCCAATCTTTGATTGTTTGGCTAAACAATGAGAATTTAAAACTGTCTTTGTTACATTGAAGTTGTCTGTATGTTTGTTGATAGGTAGATCTTGTTTTAGACTGGCTTTTTATGAGAATATCTTGCGATGGTATTGCAACTTTATTGTTTATGACTCTGTGGAACATTTGAAGTCTGTGGCTCTTTTCACAAAAAAATCTTTTTAATCGTAAGTTTTTTTGTGAAAAGAGTCGCTGGTTTTTAACCTGTGTTCTTGTAAGGTTTGCCAGCTTAGATTATGTTGCAATCAGGATACACTGCTGGTATTGTGATATCTGTTTCAAGTATATCGTGCAGCTCTTCTTTGCACTTGTTCCAGTCTGTCTGTATGATTTCTGAAGTGTGTGGATCCCAAACTTTGCAACAGTATTCTAATTTTGGTCTTACTATAGTTTCATAAGCTCTTTCCTTTACTAATTTTGAGTTAATTTTAGATTTCGTCTGATAAATGATATGGATTGATTTGGTTTTGCTGCTGATTGTTGTATATGTTTGTTCCATTTGAGATCTGAAGAATATGTAATGCCTAGATATTTTGCTGATTGTACTTGTTCTAGGATATGGCCATACATGTTGTAATAAAAGTGTATTTGTTTTGTTTTTTTTTTTTTATTGAGACTCTAAGGATGTTACATTTGTCTGGGTAGAATGACATGAGCCAGTCTTTCTCCCATTTCATAGATGCTTCTATGTCTTCTTGAAGCTTAAGACAATCGTTTTGGCAGGTAATAGGCCGGTAGATAATGCTGTCGTCTGCAAAGAGTCTAATTTGGCTGTTTTATGTAGTCAGGTAAGTCGTTTATATAAATAAGAAAGAGTATTGGTCCAGTCTACACCAGTATCCCGCATACCTTCCACTGGGTATGAAAAACCGGTATCCAACCCATATTCCCAATTACTGCAACATAAGGTGTATATTTATCAACTCCTAGAAAGAAAAAAAAACATGCACGATGTAAAACAGAATTTATGCACGAGAAGTGTTCGCACCCTTATAGAAGCCCCATTCTCAGCAATCTTATTAAAATGCAAATCTATCGTAACTTGCGTCATATGAGGATAACGAAATTAGAGCTCTACATTCTAATTGGATTAATTTGCATTCTCAGTTACTGGGCTTACTTGAATCGTACATTTTAGCTAATATATTTATATGACACCTACCTATCTATAAGTTTGCACTTAGCTATTACTAGACCTAGTGCCATATTCGCTGCCTAGGCAACGACATTGGCTTTCAAATTATAAGCTAAAAGTTCAGTTAGTACCAGACCCAAATAAGTATACTCAGATTTTATTAATGAAGTCTGAACACCACACTTTTAAAAACACTTGACATGCACTCGACGACGTTCTACTGAAGGTGACTTGAAATGAACAACATTACTCAACTTGTCACCATTAATGACCATATCACTCTTAAATCACCAATTTCCTAGTGCATCTAATTAGAGAGGGTCTGGATGCGGATCCTTCATGACTTTATTCCTTAGTTGTTTACACTATTTTTCTCAATTTTGTTTCTTTTTGGCTCATTATTCTCTTTTCTTTATATTTCAACACCCCATTATTTTCTATTCTTTAATGTTCTGGCCTATTTTTCTCTTCCCGTTATTTTTTTTTTTTTGTTTGTCCTTTATTCTGCACTTTTTACACATCTGTTCTGTAAAACCCATCCAGACACTCGTACATTTAAGACTTGCAACTCCGAACCACTTTCGACCAACAAAATAATATCGTCAGCGTATAATAAAAGGAAACCTTTTCCCCTTCAATATTAACAATAAATCATTTGAGATATAATACTAAATCGGTGATATATGAATTGAATAGGATGATGATAATGGACACCCTTGTTTTAAACCACATGTTATAGAGATCTAGTCAGTTTGGAGTCCATTTACACTTAATAAACACATAACACCATCAATTTAGATAGATTAAATGCAGAAAGCTTTCTATCTGTTACGCCTAAAGCAAATTACAACAAGTTTGTGCCACAGCTTAAATCCATCTATAGATGACTATTAATTTTAGTGACTCATATGCCTTTTTGTAGTCGACGAAGGCTCTTCAATTTTTTACGTACTTTAATCGTTCGGTAAATGATAACCATTTTAAAGAAGAAAACATCAAAATTGATGGAACTAAAATGACATTTTAAGTATGATTCTAGCTGCTAGTTAATCATCGATACATGAATTAAAAGTAATAGAGCACCTAAAATTGAACCTTGAAGTATTCCATATATTGACAAACATTTTATCAGATTTAATATTTGCGTATTGAACTTCTTGCTGTTGGTCAGATAAATATAATTTATTGTATTTCGCATGGCGATGTTTCCAGTGAATACTTTATCTGTTGATATTCTGTGAACGTTTTGTGTGCATTAAATATATTTAGTTATGTTGAAAGACGTGCATAATGTCAAATAATTTAAATTCAAATTGTTTAGTCTCCAGGAAAAAGTGTAAGATTTCCGCTGCTATTTTTGCTAAATAGGTGCAATTTGGGTACTGTAACGTTAGCACATGAAGAAAACAGTTCGATTGTTTGTTTATTTTTGCTATATTTTATAACTGATAAATGGACTTAGTTTTTGGCAATCAATAATACACTTTTACGCGATTTATGCTGACAACATCAACAGACCAATCGCAGGCGAGATACAGGTTTCCGTGGAACCCTTTTCGAAATTTTTATTTGAGATTTATTCACCACATGTAGAGCGCCATATGCGGGGGGATGATTATGTAAACAACTGGATGGAAGCTTCTAAGAAAATAAAATAGAAATAAGGATCGAGTTAATAAAAATGAAGATTTATTTTTTGATCTAAATTCTTGGTGCTAAATCATTTTTATATTACACGGTGAATACTCGTCGTCTGAGCATTTAGTTTTTGTTTATTTACTATACTCCCAGGAAAAAATATCGACACGCCCAGTCGTCGCTTTTTCTGTTCTTTTGTCCGTCCGTGGACCCGAAACAAAGGGTGTCCGGATTATAACACGAGTTTGCTTCATTGCAACAAAACTTACAAGGGGATGGTTCAATGCCCACAACAATGTTTAACCTACCACATTATGTATGTGCTTGTTCCAAGTCATCGAGGAAACTGCAATTAAGTGGACTGGTTGTCGTTGTTTGCTGTCTGTCATATTTGTTTTTTGTTTACTGTTTTGTTATAAACCAGGCCGTTGGTTTTCTCGTTGCAATTGTATCACATTTTGTTATGTCGGGGTCTTTGTTCTTAATATACGGTATGGGTTTTGCTCATTGCTGAAGGACGTATCGTACGGTGGCCTTTAGTTTATTTACATGCATGTCATTTGGACTCAAATGAAAGTTGTCTCATTGGAAATCATACCACATTTTCTTATTTTTATATTACACGTTTACATTGATGGATCCAGGAACTAAAGGGAGATGGACCCAAACGAATATAAGGCGGGGTAGTCAAAATCAGAAAGAAGTACTAAAACACAAATTTCGGTCACGAAGGAGAAAGGGAATGGATCCGCCTACGACTTATACAGAATGAAGAGGAAGAAGCCTATTGATTTTGTGGTCAATCAGAGTTCAAGGTCGCTGTTATTACTAAAATTATATTTTTGGGGAGGAAAATGGTTTGCAGATGATAAGTTTGAGTTCACGTTTTCGGTATATAGATGAAAGATATAGGGAATGGAAAGAACCCTAAATAGATTTAAGTTACAGTTGAAGGTCACATCTGCTGAAATATAGGTCGAAAAATTAAAAAAAAAATATTAGGTGCAATTGGTATTTTCTGTGTGATTATTTGAGATACACTTGGTGGATTTAATAAAATTTGAAAAAAAACACGACTTTCTATGAAACAATTCACAGAAAAAAAATGACTGAGCCGAAATTTTAAATTCAGGCGAAGTATACGTAATTGCATGCACGCCTCTGCCGAAATAAGGGATAAAGAATGCGCATCCAGGGGCGTAGCTGCCGTTAGGCACTTAGGCACGTGCCTACACATAATTTTTTCACAAATATATTTTTTTATTACAAAAAAAAATAATGACAACGTTATCTGTAGATGCACGTGAAGTCGTCAAAACTCTTTAATTATCAAATGTCATTTGTACACTAGTCTATCATCCTTAGTGAATGGAGTATTGGATAGAATTGTATGTACATTATATTAGAACTTTGGTTCAGATCATTTCACTTCTATCAACAAATACATGAATGAACCTCAACATGCTCAAAACCCTGACATTTTATTCTTAGATGCATGATTTTATTTTATTAGTTGTTGTTGGCTTTCAACTAGCTTTCCACTTGGTCTTCATCCGACCTACAATAAAACCCTTGCCAAGTGGGGCGTCCGTTTGGCTGTGCGGGATGCATAAATATGCAGTCACGTCTGGACAGAATGGGGACGTTAAATCCGATGCTTAGTGTAGAGAGAATGCCACGATCACTGTTTTCCAATGGCATTTCCAAATTTCCAGACCTTCATCCTGGACGACCCCTATTACAGGACCTACCTGTTGTATTAATTGTAAATTTGTTTTTGTCCTGAACATGCATGAAATATTTGCCACTGGACGTTTAGCAATCAATTAATCAATCAGGGACCTTATTCACAAAGCATCCGTAAGGTTACCGCATCCGTAAACGTTGCGGAATGTTTGCGGAATTGAAAGTTTTGTATTCACAAAAGCTGCGGAAATTTCGCATCCGTAAGCGTTGCGGAATATGTCCGGTAATACCTGAGAATATTTACGGAACGTCATGACTATCCGTAAACGTTGCGGAATCGGGCACTTGTGTAAATTTTAAATCATTTTTACGAAAATATTTGTTTCAGGATAAAAAATAACTGCAGGTACTTTGGGACAGGACAATTTTGTTTAGCCCTCCCCCTTTTTTCCAAAATCGGTTATTTTTTTGTTTTCTATTAATTCCAATTATTTTCGCATTTTTCTAAATCATATGAACATAAATATATTAGAAGTAACTCGTATTTGCTATTTACTATCAATTCCAAGTTTACTATAAACAGCGGTTACTGATGTATAGCTCTCTATACATATAATACATCAGTGACCGCTGTTGATAGTAACTTCAATTAATTGCGTAAGAAATATGTTTGATGGATTATCAATAACTGTATTATTGATATAAAAATACTAATATGCAACTTTGCAGAATTATCATTTAACAAATGATTTTTTTATAACGTTATCTGACTTTGATAAAATTATAATAAGGCACCGACCATCCATCTTTTGTGCATTGGGCATGATTTTTTTTAGATAGAATGATTTCCTTGCTGTGTTGAAGACCCATTGGTGGCCTTGAGCTGTAATCTGCTCTTTGGTCGGGTTGTTGTCTCTTTGACACATTCCCCGTTTCCATTCTCAATTTTATGTTTCTTCTGGAAATGTGCCCCTATATGTTATATTTACGCTTTATATCAAGGCAATACAAGTTAACTCATAATAAAAAGACGACAGTGAAATATGCAATACAAAACATTACACAAAAGCTACGGGTATTTCACTATTATCTAAAACCCCGGGTGTGAACTCAGTTTTCCTGTAAATTAAGCAGTTATCATTCGTAAAACCTGAATTCATACGATCCAATTTCCCATTAGCCTCCCCCACCCCCACCCCCAACAAAAACAATAATATCCAATTTTGATTTATATTCTCAAAATTCGCACAGTGTAAAGTCTTAAGGATTTAAGTGAAGTTTGCATCTTAAATTGACCAAAAGGGGTGGGCAAATCGCACAACCACATATAACATTTTTTTTACTTCTCATCACGATCGGCTTTCACTATGTTATTGAATATGAGCTGCCTAAATACCAAGGATCCAAAATTTCTACGACTTCCACTACAAAACAAAAAGCCTATCAGTAGAGTCAATAAAAATACAAGACACGGAAATTATGAATATATGGAAATTTCGTCTTGACACCAAATTCCGAACACAGGGTGTATTAGTTGAAATTTTATATCGTCGGACAAAATTAACCTACAGCGGCAATATTTACTATACGTCGATTTGGAGTGTCATCGGATCTACAACCGTTTACCATTAAACAAGCTTTAAAATACACAGTAAAAATTGATACCACTGTACAGCGGGATTGACGGAGGAGTAGCCTTCATCTTCAGCAGAATTTATGCATTTTGTACTTAATTCAACGTTATATGCGTCTTCTTTTTCATTCAACATTTGGTTGGTGAGGGTAAATGTAGAAAAGCGCTTCGGACTCACCAAAATTATACAGTGTTACATGCATCTTCATTTGCTTATTAATTCCATTAAAATGTTCACTTTCTAAGTTAATTTTAAGTCCAGAATGGATTACACTGTGGTATTGTTTTTTAGTTTTATTCTATATAGACCAGCACCACCGACCAACAATACAAATCATTATAGTATTCGTATGTACAACATAATTCTGATGAGTTTTTAATATAGATTAACATGGACCATTTCAGTAAAATCTATCAGGAACCGGAGCAACCACAAAAAACAAAATCCACTCTCAATAACTCCAAATTACATAGTACGTAATTATTTAAAAGTACCTAGCTAACAAGCAAGACAATTTCTGTCTTTATTTTCCTGTTCGGTTGGTTTAGTAAAGTCAAAGTTAAACTTGAATTGGCTTCAAGATTAGTCTAATACAGTCGGTTACCCAATACGAATTACCACATTATTAAGCAAATATGTGTCCGGTTCATGTCTTCCTGCGGACTGTTACCTTGTGAACAAGCGCGCTAAAAATCCGGCTCAGCGTGTCGGTCTAGCACAAAGCAGGGTTAATATTCATATTACATTAACATGTTCTCGTTCTGAATATGCATATAATTTGCCACTGGACATTAAGCAGCCATCCAGCATCATCATCAAGCACATATAAAATAATTCCGTAATTATAAGTAAGGAGTGAAACTTTAAAAAGTATTTAATTTTTTTGTTTGGGTGGGGGTGGGGTGGGGTAGGCAAACTGTAAACCATCGACAATTAGAAAGTAGTTCCACTTCTGAATTCAAACTATATATTTAAAAATAAGGAGATGTGGTATGATTGCCAATCAGACAATAATTCACCAAAAATCAAATGAAGTGAATGTAACCAATTATAGGCAACCTTACTTTCAATGTACACTTTATCATCATTAAGGTCAATTTTAACAAAATTACGTGTAAGTGATCATAATTTGGAAATTGAATTAGGACGTTATAAAAAAATTCAAAGAGAACACAGACTGTGCAAAGTTTGTAAAATTTTAGATGATGAGGAACACTTTTTCCTTCATTGCCAAATTAACAGTAATGTAAGAAATTCCCTTATAAATGCAATTAAAACCCATTATCCTAATTTTAACCAGCTTGACTCAAACTCTAAACTTAAAACTATTCTAGATCCCAATAACGATATTATGTCTAGTGTTGTAGACTATATAAAGCAATCTATGGAATTGCGAAAATAAGGTCCACATTGGTCAATTATTATATATATATATATATATATCTGACTTGTTTAAAACATTTATCATATATTATGTTTCTTGTCACTTGTGTTTACAATGTACTATGTTTGCATTTTAACCCCAGGGTTTCATGTTTTGCAATAAAGTTATATAATATCAAATCTGTAATCATCGTTTTCATCGGAATTCATGCAATACAAATTAAAATTTCATGTTATTTGAAAAAGTAAAATTTAAACTGTCGATTTACAAAAAATCGCTCAGAGTGTCGAATAAATATAACTAAGCTCCAGAAAAAAAAACCTAAGACAGGACTGGTGCTGCGTAATTTTGTAACGAAAATTTGGGAAAGATGAGATAAGTTCAATGCAGTTTACAGCAAACGAAACGGTTACTGAAGAATTATCAAAGACTACCACTGAATTCGACACTGGAAACTACGGAAGCCGGTTAGTGTAAGGGTGTAGTTTTATTTTTAAGTCGTGAAAACGACTTAGCTAACTCGTTATAACGACTTAGCTTACCTAACTCGTTATAACGACTTAGCTTACTTGTTATAACGACTAAGCTAACTCGTTATTGCGACTAAGCTTACCTAACTTGTTAACTCGTTATAACAGCATAGTAAACTCGTTAAAACGACTTAGCTTACCTAACTTGTTATAACGACTTAGTCACTCGTTATAACAACTTAACTAACTCGTTAAAACGACTTAGCTAACTCGTTATAACCACTTAGCTAACTCGTTATAACGACTTAACTTACTCGTTATAACAACTTAGCTAACTCGTTATAACGACTTAGCTACTTTCTAATTCCAGGACTTAACTATACCCCTTAATATCTTGGTCTTGATTTATTTTCGATTGTCTTCTTATTTATAGATTTTTTATTTTCGACTTAGTGCACATTAATTAGAAATAGAAGTTCGAAGATGTACAATTGAAAAAATGAAATTGAAGATGAAATACATTTTTTATTTAAATGTCCTAAATACACCGAAGAGCGAAAGCAATTTCCAGATAATGTAGAACTTTATAAGGGTGCCAAATTTTAGATATCTATTCATAAATCTAAATTGTTTAATTTGTCTTGATGAATTCTTCAATCGGAAGAGGTAAATCACAGAAGCCTATTTTTGGTTCGCTTAGTTTTATCAGTAGTGGAACAAGGAACTTTTAAAAAGGCGGAGTGGTTACATGTTAATAAGGGGAGGAGGAAGGAGCCAAACCTTGTATTTTACTTTTTTTTTAAGAATATGAAGAAAATCAGCAAAATAACACAAAAGATTAAAATGCATAGGCATCCATTGATTTTTACGATATTGAAAATTCAAACAAGTCCATCGGAACATTGTTTGATATGCTTAAATTCAGAAATTGTAATATAGTGCTAAAATTTAAAGATATTTAAGACGTTTTAACGATTTAGCTAAGTTGTTATAACTAGTTACTAAGTCGTAGTAACAAGTTAGGTAAGCTAAGTCGTTATAAAAAGTTAGCTAATATAAATAAGAAGATGTGGTATGAGTGCCAATGATACAACTCTCCATCCAAGTCACAATGTGTAAAAAGTAAACAATTATAGGTCAAAGTACGGCCTTCAACACGGAGCCTTGGCTCACACCGAACAGCAAGCTATAAAGGGCCCCAAAAAGACAAGTGTAAAACAATTCAAACAGGAAAACCAACGGTCTAATCTATATAAAAAACGAGAAACACTTATGAACCACACCAATAAACGACAACCACTGAACAACAGGCTCCGGACTTAGGACAGGTGCATAAAAATGCAGCGGGTTTAAACGTTTTAACAGGCGCCAACCTTCATCCTTACCTGAAACAGTGGTATAACAACAACATAAAAGGCACACAATAAGATATCAATTGAAATGGCTTAACTCGATCAAAAAGACAATACACAAAAACAAGTAAATATACACTGAACGAATAAGTTTAATCTATGACACAATATAGCTAAGTCGTTATAACGAGTTAGCTAAGTGGTTATAACGAGTTAGCTAAGTCGTTTTAACGAGTTAGCCAAGTTGTTATAACGAGTGACTAAGTCGTTATAACAAGTTATGTAAGCTAATGCGTTATAACGAGTTACCTAAGTCGTTATAACAAGTTAGCTAAGTCGTTATAACGACTTAAAATAAAACTACACCCTGACACTAGCTGGCTTCCGTAGGAGACAGTCTTGACTTTGTTTATAGATGTCAGATATTTATTTCATCATTGAATACATTCAAGCAAGTGCCATGATGGGAAACAGCAATACAGATGTTTATCTATTCCTATTCAATCCTATTATTTCATGAGCCTCGGTGGCAGAGCAGTTTAAGTAGTTCATCTATAGTATCATAAGCCTGTCAAAACTATGAGTTCGAACCCCGCATGGGACAGGTACATTCTACTCTGAGATTGCCAGTTTTCCTGCCGAAGGTCGGTTGTCTCTCATGGAACTCCGGCTTTCTCCACCGATAAAAATACCCGCGACGATGTAGCAAAGAGAAGTGAAAGTTGCGTTTAATACCAACAATCAATCAATCAATCAATCAATCCTATAATTTCACTTTTTTTTTGTGGTACATGTACATCAACAATTCTCCAGTCAATCGTGTGATTAGTTCTTTATAATAAATAACATATCATATATGTTTTATGGTTAACTTTCGGCGGAATATGTTTCACGCATACTTAGGACAAAAAATAGTTCAATAATTATGAATAAAAAGTATAGGTTCTGAAAAGTAGTTGGACCATGAGGATTTGCAGGAAACTTTGCTTTGTATCAAATCACCAACGGATCACCAGGACATGCTAAGAGGGTGACATTCTCCAAATGCGCAACCCGCATACGGAAGGAAAGACGGGAACGAACGCATTTCTTAAATTTTAAATAACAAGTATATAATTTTAAATTGTGATAACACTTTGATGTTATTTTAATATATGTTGCAAATTGTTACATAAAAACTAGTTAAACTCCGTCACATAATAATCATTATCGAGTGCCTGTCCCGAGTCCAGAATGTTGTTAAGGGTTGTCTTGTATCATTTATGAATGTATTTTGTTATGTAGCAAATATGGTTATGATGACAGATCCGTTAAAGGTTATGTATACTTAATAATGAATTGTATAGACTCTGGCCTATTTAGAGCTTGCAATATTGTATAGATAACTGACTACTGTTGTAGACTGTATACTGCTCACTACATGTCTTAAGGTTATTTTTATTGTTGGGTTGCTTTATTATTGACGTACATCCCACATCTCAATTAATTCATATATCTGACTTAAAATTACCGAATTACAAATAGTTTATGACAAATTAAATTTTGAGCCACAATAACACCTTTAAATTACTAGTAGACATCGCGGAGAAATTTGACAATGAAATATAAAGACGACACACAAAGGACTCTTAAAACAAGGGTTATATATTATATATTACTCTCGGCCAAGATAGTATTTTTTATCTGTAAAATATTTAAGACTTTCGAAGTGATGTTTCAATATATTCAACATAATAAGAAATAACGAGACTGAAAAATTATGAAAATGTTTTTTCTTAGAAAAAAGTACAAAGGAAACAACAGTGTAGACTATATATATGTTCCGGACCATATGAGCATTTGGCATGACCATATGAGTATATACTCCTTTGGATATTAACGAGCCGGAGTATTCAGACCATATAGGTATTTTTCGAATATATTCTAAATGGACTATTTTCTTCTTTCCCCGGTATTTAGATAATTTTTTAAATTCTTCTAAATTTTACCTATTTTCACTTAATTGATGTGTTTTTGTTCCTATTCATACGAACTTACAATCACAGTAGTTCATACATAAAAACATAGGGACAGCACGTTTAAACTACTGTGATTGTATAAACAGGAGCATGAACACATTAAAGATCATTAAATAACTAAAAATAATCTAAGATATCAAAAAAATATTTACTAAAATCAAATTAAAACATTAAAATAAAGGGAAAAACGGTGAGGGTGTAACGCCCCAAGTACCTGTGAGTTAAACAGTTGACTTTTTGTTAAACGGTTCATTTAAATATTTCTTGAAGTTATATTCCAAAGTTAAAATCGAAACATATTGTGTTTCGTAAGGACAAGTCGAAAATGACCATGTAAAAATGCTTTAACTTAAATTTTAATTTGAGTAAAATTAACTTTATTTCATTAAGCATGTAACAATGGTTGCCATTTGATGTAATAAGTCACAATTAAAAACTCTTAATTAATGACACCTGGAAGGTTCGTGCTGAAGGCAACGTCCATCGTATTAAACACCCGGACCATATGGGTATATATGCGTATGGTCCAAATACTCATATGGTCCGGAACATATATATAATACTCAAATATGAAAATTATAAGACATTTTTAGTAAAACATTAATTCAATTAAGGAATAACAGTACTATAGTTGAAGAGTTGCCACCGTCAATTGTCGATTTGACGGTCGCAAATGCAGTTTTACTGGCGACGCGTAGCGGAGACAGTAAAACGGAGATTTGCGACCGTCAAATCAAAATTGACGGTGGCAACTCTTCAACTACAGTACTGTTATTCCGATTCTAATGCATTACAAAAAGAAATAATACGATAAAGCTTGAAAAAATGTATAAATTTGACATACAAAAAAAAATCCGCGAAACTTCATGAATGATTTTGGCGCAAAGACGTCATGGCTAAACGTGATGTCATACAATTGAAAACTTACAAACTGGAGGTTATTACGTTACCTCTACGATTCAAATTCGGATAAAATTACATTAAAACGGCGAATTCGAGGTAGGTGTTGTTTTATTTTTGATAATATTGTAGTAATTGAACATTTGTTGATTTAATCAATTCAAAATGGCGGGTCCCTCCTTAGTTACGCCTGGTCAACTGTGGATTTGACGGTAACTTTTAGCCAATGAAAACATTGTTACATAATTAGAATTAGATTTAGACGTCAAAAGTATTGCGGAAACGTTCCGTAAATTACGGTACCTTTACGGACGCTTTGTGAATACGGCGTAAACGTTGCGAAGTAGATGCGGAATAAATCCGTAAACCATCCGTTAACTTTCCGCAACTGAAAATTTTACGGAACCTTTGTGAATAAGATCCCAGCTAGCTTTCGGTAATTTCGAGTACTCTCAGATCAACGTGTAATGGTCATAATTATTCAAATTCCTTAGGTAGGAATTTTACAGTACAGGATATCAGAAAATATGAATTTCTTGAATTTTGTTAGACAGTATGAACAGAACCGAATTTCTGGCTTCATTAGGCATCGACTGTATGTCTGTATGTGTTTGTGTGGCCGGGGAGAGTGAAGGTTAAAGAATCAAAAGATGAATGGTCGATGCCTAGCTCAAAGGATAGTAATATTATATAGTAGTCTCAGTGTTTACGTGCCATTTTTTTAATGAAGGATCGTCAAAATGTACTATCAATTGACGTATACATGTATATATCAATTATCCTCAATCAGAAAGGAATAGATATGAAAATACTAAACAGGATGTACTGCTTAATTAAAGGGCTACGCTGATCTACGCTGGGCAATGCATATTGTAAATATTTTTTTTTAGATTTCCGATTGTACTGCGTAAATTCATCAGTCAGATGTTATTGTAAAATTATTTATAATTCTTTGAACTTTTCTTCATGTATCTTATGATAAAATTACCAGTAGATTTTATGTGTTTTGTTTTATTTATTTTTTTTTTGTACACAAAATTTTGCAACAAAAATGCTGAAAACCGTTTTCCGTCGGGGGCTTCGCCCTCTGAACCCCTAACAGAGGTCTGCCCTGGACCTGCTGGGGGCTTTCAGCAGCCCCCAGACCCCCTGCCGCAATTTGTGCCTATAGTTTGTTGGATACCTAGCTACGCCCCTGCCGCCATCGTTAGTCCCTTTATACTACAGAAAATGAAAAATTGACCGCCTAGTAGTCGAAAAATGTCATTTTATTTTTTTCAAATGCATGTTTTGTGATGACATACCATCAATCATAAATCTGTGTATACTTAAATAAGCACGTAAAGCTGGCCATACTGGAAAGTGTTATATTATAATACTTCAGTAGTTTTTTCAAATTTTCATTGTGACGTCAATAACGGCCGGACTAATGCAATTGATCAGGTAAAACACTTTTTGCTATTGAAAGAGTTTTAGTGCTAAAATCTAACAGCATTTGAAACTTTTAAATTGTGAAGAATATTAAATGTTACATGAGACAAGTCAACCGATCACAAAAATAACCGAAATATCATTTTTTGAGTCGTGTGTGCTGAAGTACTGAAGCATATTAGCTCAAACATTTTGCGTACCTTCGCAAAAATATGCATCATTTTGCAAACTTTTTGGTTTATTTCACAAAGTTTGCATTGCTACTTTTTCAATAATAAAATAATAAATTATAATTAGATGGTTATCAACATTACTTTAATAGCAAGACGTTTTTTTTTATACATTTGGTCAATTTCACTTTAGTGGTAATTAATTTTCAATACTTTTAATTCATCATTGTCATTGTTGCTCTCTTTTGGTAGATTATTGCCCCATTTCGGTATATAATGACTCCATTTTGGTACATAATTTCTCCATTTCGGTACATTATTCTCGATTTCGGTATATTATTATCCCATTTCGCTACAATTTGGTCAATTTCGGTAAATAGACTACCCGTTGATGAACTGATTATATGTGAGCAAGCGTTGCCTTCCTCTGATTTTAATGTCCACATTCCAACGAAGCCCTTTCAGCCACAATTTAGCCTGGCGTTTGAAGGACATGTTTTTCAACAAACAATCGACATTACTATTGGAACCAAGTGTCTCCTCTTCTTGTCGACTTGTTCCTTTATTCATGACATTCATACTTTATACAGGAGCTTCTCGGGAAGAATGAAAGGAGGCTAGCATTGTCCTTTAACTACATGTTCCGCTATATAGATGATATCCTCTCACTATATAATAATAAATTCAAAGTTTAGTGACTATTTTGAACGCATCTAGCGCATCGAACTTCAAATAAAGGATACCACAAATACAGTTATGTCTGCATCATATGTTGACTTACATTGACAATGAGGGTCGATTGAGGAAAAAACTTCACGACCAAAGTGATGATTTCAGCTTTCCGATTGTGAACTTTCCATTTCTATGTAGCAACATTCCAGCACCGCCTGTTGGTAGAGTATGTATACACATATCTCCCAGTTGGTATGATATTCCCGAGCTTGCGTTTCCTATCAGAATTGATTGAGGGTAGTGCTTAACCAAGAGTTACACATCCCTTCGAAAGTTCTACGGACACCATCACGAGTTGGTTGACCGTTATGGAATATCTGTGTCACAGATGACCACGGATATGTTTTTAACTAAAATCCCGTCCTCTTTTCCTCGTTGTGAAATCACCGAGTGAGACTTATCACCGGATTTGTACTTGCATAAGCAACACGACGGGTTCCACATATGAACAGGAACTGCTAACCCTTCCGGAGCACTTGAGTTCATCCCGGGGTTCGTGTTGTTCAGTCTTTAGTTATCTATGTAATGTTTTGTTGACTTGTTCATCTTATCGTCGTTTTTTGTCTTTTTCCCATGGCGTTGTCAGTTTTTGTTTTTTTCCTTTTTATGAGTTTTTAATGTTCCCTTGTTATCTTTCGCCTCCCCCCAAAAAAATATAAAAATTAAAATAATCGAAAATTAGAAATCTGCTTACTAATTACTTATATAAGAATATATTCTTTAATCGTTGGACAATCGGATTGTCGGACAAATAAGCTGTCTGAGTTAGGAGCTTTCGGAGAAATGGGCTGTCAGACTACTGTGAGAAAAAGCCCATCTATAGCAAAATGTTAGCGACAGTGGAGCATTTGTAATATTCATGGGGTCCGTTTTTCGTTTGTTAGCTCGTTCGTACGTAATTTCATAAAATATCTGGTTTCCTTAACTCCTCCTCTTAAACTTATGCATGTTTTTAAGACAAGCATAGACAAGTCTCGTGTGAGTAGTTACTTTTTTTTAATATTGCATTTATTTTTTACATTATTCCATCCTTACTTAATTATAGTACGGACGATTATTTATTGATTAATGGCTGTTCAATATCCAGTTACAAATATTACATTCATATTCGGACCGATAACATCTTTAAAATAGAAATAAGGTATTATAGTTAGGTAAAGGTGATATGAAGGAGAGGATAAGGTGCAAGCAGATGGAAGATATGTACGCAAAATAATAAACACGAATCGGAAAGGTGAAATCCTTTAAAATTAGGATAAAGAAATCTTACAGAAACTGTCATATATAGACTGACAGAAACACGAAAATTGACATTCAAACCATGTAAATAACCATACTTGGTATAAAGTTTAAACCTTAGATGGAGACTTTTTAAATTAGAATTTTGAAAACAATCATAAGTTTCAATACAAATAAAAGAGCAAGCAGGGTAGTTATCTCACGAGTTCGACGCTAAATACTGAAAAAATATAATTATGTTGACATCGACCTAAGTGCACCAGAGAATTTAACTATGAGGTATACTGCAAAACACATTGAATAATTGATATTGCGACTCGTCTGATATAAAGGACTATAAAGTAAAAATATTGTCTGTACCCAAAAATGAGAATAACGTCAACAACAAAAAAATGGTTGAATTTCCATTGTTGTGGACGTTGGTGAAATAGCTCAATGCTTTGGTGTAAGAAAATACTAGCTGTAGTAAAAGAGTTTCTGTGGCTATTTTCACGAAAATTCTTGAAAAAACCCTGAGCATTTCAGCACAACTTACGATCAATTTTCATCGTAAAATAATTATTTTACGTTAAAAAGAGTCGGAAATGTATACCGATAAACATCTAATCGCAGTACGCCAAATACGTGTACATTTATCCGCGCAATCATAAGGTAACGCGGGAAAATGTATGCTGTAATGCCGTTTACAGAATGGTAATCTGGTTCCCGTACGGTATTTGAATATTTGTATATTCCAAAGGCATACTAATTGTTTATGGAGGGAACCAACTCAACAGAATGTCGATTCAAATTTCGTGTGACTGATAAATATGGAAAAAGTCTACATACTTATAATAATACTAACGATAGAATACCTATTTGGTTTGAAGTTTACAGAATGTGTAAAGGTGAACGAGTTGAAAACCTTCAAACGACTGCGTCAGAACGAACATAGAACACGAAGATCATTAAAGGGTAACATAGATTTCAGCTGGGTCGAACGGGTACCTGGAAATAATATTGGAGATGCTATACTCAATCCATTGACGAAACAGTTAAGAATAATTGGACTTTTCCTGGCTGCACATAAGTATTTTGAAGTTGATCGACGGTATACCTTTACGGAATCATCACAGTTTGAGAAGCCGAAATTTTACAAACATTTCCCGATCCCACGTCTTCGTAAACGACACCAGGCCGTAGTAGGAGCATGCGAAATGGGATATTTACCATGCGTAGAAGAAATTTTCAAAACGGCTAACCATTCTGGTTCTCTTGCCAAAATCCACAAAAATTTTGGTAAAAATGCCATACGCTATGCATCTTATCATCCATTTAAAGATAGTCAAGAACTGTTCCGTTACAGAGTGACAGCTAGTTATTACATGTGTTGGTTCACTGAAATGAGAGAAGATGTGCTTGCTTTGCCGGGCACTAATAACTGTTTTAAAGATTTAAATGAGACAGAAGAGGCAGGTGGAAAGAAAATAGAAGACTTTAGAAGTGAGGTCAAAATTTCAGGGGACTATTCGATTTTTACTTGTGCGTACTTATGGTTTTGTCCTGACTCATGTTATGGTAAATCTTCCAGAGGAAACGTAAAAAGTAAAGAAGAAGCCCTGAACGACCGTTTAAATCCTTGTGGAGAATTGCAAAAGAAAGACTGTCTTTGGGGTATTGGTAAAAACAAAAATTTCGAAGATTTGGTAAGAAATAAATTCAATTATTCATGTGACTGTGAGTCTGAAGGGATGGCATGGAGTCCAATGTACAGTTTCTGTGTTGACAGGGACGAATGTTATGAAGAAGACTACGATTGCCCAACAGGTCAAATTTGTAGGAACACTGTAGGTAGTTATATGTGTACATGCCGGACTGGGTACTACCTAGACAAGAAAACAACTCGGTGTAAGAGGCATGATCTGTTAAATGCTGCAGCTGCTGCTGCCTTGGAGAGAAAAAAGACAGAAAAGGCTGTGGAGAAAAAGAAAGAAGAAAAAGGTTCCCTATATTTTTTAAAACTGTTGGTAGACATTGTAAGAGGTCATTGTTCGATACATACCGTTTCAAAACCTTTGTTAGCACTGTGTTTGACTTTGCTTTTGCGGTAAGTTCCTTAAGAGTGATTTATATGCATGTTCGTGAGTCATAACAAATACAAATTCTTATCAAAGCACTATTTCTTTTAAGTATTGCTTTTTCCCTAGAACGTCATGGTCTTTTCTGGTGTGCATCCACTACATATCCACCGCAGTGAAGCGAGGTCGGCGGGATATTATGGTAATGCCGATGTCCGTCCTCCCGTCCATAAAACTTTAATTCAATATTGTAACAAAACTTTTACTGAAAGAAAACGTCCTTTTATTAGTAAAATACTGAAAAATGAAAATTACTGAAATATTTTCAAAAGTTTGCTCGGATACTGTCTTTTATCACAAAAAAACCGCCTGTCCAAGTTTCTAAACTTACATGAAGGTTTGACAAAGTTATTCCTGTCTAATTAAAACTTTAAACACAGACTGGATCTAAATATTGACGTTGCCGCCGATACCGACGACGTAATGTAGGATCGCTACGACTCTCTTCAACGACAAAAATTCGCAGACTCGACAAATTAAAAAAAAACCTCTCGGCAATAAACAACTTAAATATTTATCTCTTATCATCATTTAGAAAATGTGTCTTTTTTCCTTTGTTTTTGGACTTGTCTTTTCCAAATTTCAGTTGGCATCTGTCCTGCATTGGAATTTACACCAATAATAATATTTGATTCTAATATGACGTCCTATTATCGTCAACCAGTATAATCACAATATATCTACCTTTAGCGCAAACGCAGTAATACACAAAAACGGCTGTTCCGCGTTACGACCAACTTATTTATACTACCAGATATTCTCAATTTTCTACATCAAAACCCCAAGTTTACGTAGGCCAAGATTCAGATACAATATATTTATCTCTATTCTACAGCAAAATAAACAAATCAGTCCATTTCAATTTATTTTTCATGGTAAAATTTCATAAAACGAAAATTCCGCGAAATGATGTTATTGTCTTGGCATGGCAACGAAACAAGGTGACGTCACAAGTATGTTTTCGTAAACAAAAAATCAAATGTAAATACCGGGCGTTTTAAAGCTTCTTGTACGCCTCAGAACGAATAAAATTACATTGGAAGAAAATATATAAGTGAAAAATGCGATTAAAAAAAATCACTGAATTATATAATATTACTAATATTATCAAAATTGGGAAAACGGAACAGCCAAAACAATATCGTATGTCTAGGGCTTTCACGGTTAACAAAATTACCGAATTTGTCCTATTAGAATCGAAATAATTCATGGCAGCCGTAGATTTGTTTCATTTAACCATGGGTTGGGCATTTATATTCGATTATTTTATCCTGAGCGTTTACCACTAGCTAACGCTCAGGGTAAAATAATCGAATATAAATGCCCAACCCATGGTTAAATGAAAACAAATCTACGGCTGCCATGAATTATTTCTTAATTTTACCTCTGCATTATTTGGATTCTAAAGTTTTACACTGTGCAGCTGGACGGGAGTCGGAGTGGAGCAGAAATCTTGTATCCTTCTAGAGAACTTAAGTTTGTCTTTAGATTTATTGGGCTGCATGTTCGCCACTTGCTATCCCCTAAGTTTAGTTTTTAAAGCCGTGAAAGTGCGGAGATATTATAATGGGTATGTCTGTCCATAATTAATAATCATACCCCCGCTGCGACAATGGGGGTAATATGAGTTATCTTGGTGTAATCAGGGTGTCCGAAATTTTTCACCGGTGTTGAAAATTCATACACCCTGAGGCCCTGCAAAATATATCAATGATTGTCTCTTATTATGAAAATCTGTATGAATTTTAAGTATGTTTATATTTCTGTACATGGACAGTTGTGATTATATAAGAATACACAAATAAATTTCATAAGAAAGCCACTATCACTCTCATATAATAATTATATACAATTGTCTGCTTTATTGTTTGTATATTATCATGTCATAACAATTTAATGTTAATTTGTAAAGGCTGATAAATATTGTATATTGTTTGTTATTACTTTCGATATAATTTCTAAATACATGCACCGTCTTTGGCTTCAATACGAGATAGGCATATATATACCTTTCATATAAAAATAAGAAGATGTGGTATAATTGCCAATGAGACAACTCGCCACAAGAGACCAAATCACATAGACTGAGTGAACAGCTAAAGGTCATCGTACGGTCTTCAACAATGGGCAAAAACAGCTATAAAAGACCCCGAAATGACAATTCAAACGAGAAAACTAACGGCCTGATTTATGTAAAAGATAATGACCGAAAAACTTATATGATATACAGCAACAAACGACAACCTCTGAATTACAGACTTCTGACTTGGGACAGGCACATACAGAATGTGGCGGGGTTAAACTAGTTTGAAGGCGCAAACCGCACCCTAACCTGGGACAGTAGTGTAACAGTACAACATAAGAACAAACTAAAAATGTATACATAAAATTGTGTATAGCTTAAGCGAATATTCCAGTTGATTAAAGATGTTATCTCATATATTAGTTTGTAATCTGGAAATCAGCAAAATGCACTTACTACCAAACAATATTATGAAAACGGCAACTATTAGAAACAAAACTAACCTTCATTCATAATATATCCAGGGAGAATTTAAAGAGAAATAACTTTTTATCAGCTTATTTACATTAAATCACACTTTTTGAGTGGTTAATGCGAAATATATAAAGGAATGCCAAGGATTTATATACTATATAAATCCTTTGGGAATGATAAGACGGCGTAAGCTATTTCTATAGAGCTTCATATTTCAGAAGGTAGAAGACCAGGGCCTTTGGGCATAAAACTTTACTCAGTACTCGGAGTACAAAATTTGTGCTCGAAACACCAAATCCAGTATTATGATTTGCTAATTTCTGAGTCTGAGTACGATAATCGCGCTCGAATTTTTTTTAGATAGTTATCCTATGGAAGTCTATTTCTGCCATCGAGATAAATTTGAGTTGACATAATTTATCTCGATAAGTCAACATAAAATAGGTATTTTGACGACTTATACGGATTTTATCTCGACAAGTCATGAAATCTTATCACAATTTATCTAGATAATTTTTTTTAACTGGTCAAGATAATTATCCGGTTATCGTGTTTTCTTATGCCAATGCCAATTTGTAGCATCGACATACATAATAGTCGTGATAGAAGTTTAATGTTTTAAACAAATAGAACGACTTTGACGCCAATTTTCGAGAAAAACTCGAAATATTATCTCAACAATTCACCATATTTGTGTATCGCGATAGTTATTTTGAGTGATAAGATAAAATATCGTGAATTGTTGACATAATAGCTCGAGTTTTTCTCGAAAATTAGCATCAAAGTCGTTCTATTTGTTTAAATACATTAAACTTCTATCACGACTATTCTTTATGTCGATGCTACAAATTGGCATTGGCATAAAAAAAATCACGATAACTGTATAATTATCTTGGCCAATTATCTAGATAAATTGTGAAAAGTTTCATGACTTGTCGAAACAAAATCCTGATAAGTCGTCAAAATACCTGATTTATGTTGACTTATCGTGATAAAGTATGTCAACTCAGATTAATCTCGATGGCAGAAATAGGCCACCATATTATCCTATTACTAAAAATAAGCGAGTATTTCACTTGACAAACAAACTATTTTTGTTTTCAATCAAGCACTGAACCATGAAAATGAGATCAAGGACAATGGACATATGACAGACGGAAACTTCGTAACATAAGGTATCTGCATACAATGTATGAACCATCTAGGTCTTATACCTTCTGAAATATAAAGCTTTAAACAAATAGTTTACGCCGCCGCCGCCTGATTGTAATCCCTATTTCTCGCATACTGCGACTTCAGGCGAGACAATAATGAGTCAATTAATGATTTCCGTCACTTATTTTCTTGTCTTTGTGATCATCTTGGCTGTTTACAGTTTCTTTCTTTCTATATTTGTTTTCAAAGTAATAGAAAAAATGCATAAATCGATGAAAATTGTCATTTAAGCGCAATAACTCCTAGTAGAAGTATAAAATATATTATTTTTTCTATCAAAAATTCAATCTACAGGTCTTGCAAAATTATCAGATTTTGTATTAATTAAACATGGAAAACCTTTTTTATGTGATCGAAAGAAAACTAAACGATAGGATGTTAAGAAAAAAATATGAGAATACAGTTCTTATAATGTGCTTTCTCAAAATAAAAATAAAAATCGAGGTCATGGGAGTCGTTTTAGGTGCCAGACCATCAATTCAAAACTCCTTATATCCTTCCGCTGACCGAGTGAATCCGGATTCCCTCCGACTGAGTCCGCCCCCCTTAAAAAAAGTCATTATTTCGATAATTTATCACCTAGACTAACGTACCATTCTTAATTTTTAGGTAAACTGAGTATTTTGCTTTCCATTGATCATTCACCGATTACTGTTCATTCGTTGGTTTTTGGATTAAAAAAAAAGGAATTGGATTCCCGCTCGCCGGACATACATCTGGTTTAAAAAAATGCTATATTGTTTTTACTGCGCTAAAAAGCGTACACTGTAAATATACCTGACGCCTGACGCGTCCGGACGCGTTCAAAATTTGTACACCGAATGTTCAATATTTTAACGTCATATGTTCATGCTTAGAGACGTGTTCAAAGTCTTAACGTTTGTGTTAAAAATATTAACATGTGTGTTCAGACGCAGTGAACACCGGTGTTCAAATTCTGATCTAAAAAAGAAGATAGTCGTTTGTCCGACTTTCTATCCTTCCAATTGGCAAATTCAAAAAGAAATTCTTTAAAAAATATGAATGTATACGCAGGATGATGATCTTGTGAATTTTTGGCTAATATTTTAGTAATTGTGAAATATTAAACTTCCAAGCTGGCATATATGTATAGTTTATGAATTTATTTTATTATTTATTTATATATACTAGTTTTACTTATAAGTGACATAATTATGCATATCAATGAGGCCTGTTATGTTAATATCGTAACAAAAATATGTCGATGTTTATCTTGTTTCATGATCCGTTCATTTTATTAACATTACGTGTTCAATCAGTGTTCAAATCGCTCGAAATTTTGAACACCTCGTGTTAAAAAATATACCAGGATACCAAATACCGGAAGCAGATATCGGCTGCCGATTCAGGCGGTTAAACGAAGAATGGATACACACAAGAAAGAGAACTGGAGAAGGGACTTCTATCCCATATGAACACGAAAGAAGTAAGTAACAAGTTAGAATAATCTCCATAGGTAGTTCGATGGCTCCTTGTTATTTTCTCATGCAAGATATATATTTGTCAAATATTCATAACTGTTATATCCAAATTTTCAATATTCAACATAAAAGACGAATTAAAAACGGGCTTTAGATATAAGCGTGAATAACTGTCAGCTTTGTTCTGATGATTTCCTAAACTGTAAATAACCAGTCTGTCTGTTATACAGAATAAATGATGATTTTCGACATCCACATACATTAGCTGAACACTAAGTGTTAAGAACTCTAACATCAAGTGTTCAAAAATGAAACACAAAGGCATTAAAAACTGAACACCACACATTCAATTGATGAACACTAAGTGTAAAGAACTCTAACATCAAGTGTTCAAAAATGAAACACAAAGGCATTAAAAACTGAACACCACACATTCAATTGATGAACACTAGTGCAAACATTTGGAACACCATTTTTGACTTAGAAAATGCATTCGTTTTTTTTTTATTTGCAGGAATCGTTAGATTAAAATGTTTGAATTAGGAACCGGTAGCCAATAATCCCAAAAAGGTCATTTCTGGATGCTATAAAGTGGTGGAAAAAAGAAAGATGTCAAAAAAAGGTATGACAATATATGTATATTAATAGCTTATGTGGGTGTATCATTTCTATCTGTTCAACAACCTAAGGTCAAAAATCGACTTTTGTAATTTATAATGTCAAAACTTGCATTTCATTGCCATAGAATATCAATTTGAACTCTAGTATATATATCGACATTAAAGCATAACAAGCTATGCATAATTTGATGCTTTATGAAAAACTCTCTTCTATTAATTTTAAATTTTATTTTGCAGGATATATAGGCTCATAGACATTCCTTGTTGTGGAGGATTTTGACATTGAAGTTGATAACAACACATAAAATGTCACCCAGTTGATAGCTTTAAGTGAAGATGCACTGAAAAGTGGAGCGTACATTGTATGTGATCGTACAAGAACTGTTGGAATTTGCAAACTTTTAAACTTTCATTGTGACAAATGCCTATATCATAAACTTTCTAATTATCACATTGACATGCTTTTTGGTTAGGATACAAATGATGTAGCAACTATCTAGTCATGTAGGGAAAATCATTATTTATGATATATATTTAAGTCAGTTTAAAAACATTATGTATGTAATTTCACTGACTGTTACTTGTGATATCATAAGGTATCTGGTGTACTTTTTACATATAATATGCTCGTTTGATTACATAAAGAATTACTTGTTAAAGTATGTTTTATTGTTATATTTTGCCTGATTGAATATAGTTTTATAACAGTTTAATTAAGTTGAGTACTCATGGAAAATTATGTACGCTTGAAAATAGAACATGTTCCACAATTGAACACCATCACTTTGAACACTTATGTCAACTGTTCTGAAAGTTAACGTCTGGTGTTCTGAATCTTAACACTTTGGCTTTAAACATGTTCTATGTGTTCAAAAGTGTTACATGGCTGTTGAACGCGTCGACGTATTAAGATTTTGAACATTCGGACACGCTAAATCGTTGAACACTAAGTGTTAAGATCTCTAACATCAAGTGTTCAAAATGAAACACAAAGGCATTAAAACTGAACACCACACATTCAATTGATGAACACTAGTGTAAACATTTGGAACACCATTACACGTTCAAAAGTGTTACAAAAAGCGTTCAAGCAGTGTTCTATTTATTAACACTTAGATTTACAGTGTACCATTTAAGGTTAAACATTTACATATAAACATATTATGAATAACCGAAATAGAACCCATTAGATTTTTAGGCTCGGATATGTTAGTACCATAATTTTAGATTCAAATATATGGAAATCTCTTAAGGAGGCTTATGTTTTCATATGAAATTTGTGAGAGTACTGATGTTTTTCTGTACAAATTTATAATTTTCCTCTACTTTATACTACGGTTTAATTAAATAAATACGAGATCTAAATGTTTCGAAAAATATCACTCCAAAATATTCCGGACTGAATGAGAAATTTAAAAATACGGACGTATAGAAAGCTTCCCATTTTTATCACTATGTAACATGTATGGAAATATTGATGTTTTATATTAAGGATAATCAATATACTACCCAAAAAATTAAAACTTGATCAGTTGTTAAAACCCGTTGGATTTTAAGGATCGGATATGTTCGTGCTATAATTTTAAATTATAACATTTTCAAATTTCTTTAGAAGGCTCACCGCCCAGTCATACCATAGGGGTATATCATGGTTCAAACGAACAGTAAGGGTCTACCTGCCTGCAACTGCACTTATTCTTAATTGTACGAACGTAAGCCAAAAACAATTTTAATCGACCCCTAAACGTCAGTCGGATAGCCAGACGCCAATATTGACCATACCGAACCTGGATCTTTTTACCCTATGAACCGAGTCGAGCCTGCTATAGATCCATACGAGGTGCTGTTCTCATCGCAAAGGCCTTGGTTAACTATTGATAGCTTTTCCTAATTAAGAAGGCCCGTCATAAGGCAGAAAAACACGATAAACCAACCTAAAAGGCCAGAAAATCAGTCTATTGGTTATAACCCATAAGTGGGGAAATCGTCCAGCACCGCCAAGGCATTCTATAGGGGTATATTATAACTCAAACAAACGCTTCGGGTCCCTACTACCTGCCTGCATCCTTACTTATTCTAAACTATGCGAACGTAAGCCAAACACAATTTTAATCGACGCATAAACGTTTGTAGGATAGCCAGACGCCAATATTGACCACACCGACCCCGGATCTTTTTACCCTAAGGACCGAGCGGAGCCTGCTATATGTCCATACGAGGTGCCGTTCTCTTTGCAAAGGCCATGGCTAACCATTAGACGCCTTTTCCTAATTCGGTAGGACCCTTCTGTTGTTGTCGGTTGTTGTTGGCCATATTTGTATTTTGTTGATTCTTGTAATCTACATTAGACCATTGATTTTCTTTTGATTTTTTTGTATTTTGTCATACAAAGGTTTAAGCCACTATAAGGTATGGGTTTTGCTGATTGTTGAAGGCTGTACTACAGTGAACGGTAATTGTTCACTTTTTTATGCTTTGGTCTCTATGGATTGTTGTCTCATTGGCAACCATACCAAATCTCCTTATTTTGATGTTTCTTATCTTTTCGAGAAAGATAAACATGATGTTTAAAATAATTTAAGTTTTATTAAAAAAAAAAAACCAACGAATTCTGCAAAGTAGACAAACATAAAGCTTGAAAGAAAAAAATTTTAGTCAACACACAAATGGAAGAAAAAAAGTAAGCAAACAATCATTTACCTTAAAATATCCGATGTATTTTATTACATAAGTTTATTTAAGAAAGAGAAAATTTAAAATATGCCCATTTTTAGACCCCTTGATAATTATCTAGTTTTTTTTAAATATTTTACTTTTGTTTTCAATCTTTTTACACAACTCTAAATAATACATAATGTCATAAATAAGTGATAATAATATACGTCTGATAAACTATATTGTAATTAAACAATAAAATAATGATTTTTTTTTACCATAGGAACTAGTCAGTATCTAGAGGTAAGCAAGGGTTTTACCTCCCCTTACCCTAAATCTCAGCATGCTATTCTCCAAATTCATCACCACTGAAGTTCCTGTGGCAGAAGATTTAAACATGATACATTTACTGTCAGACATATTGCTGTTGGTTTATTTTTTCCTTTAGATGACCAAAAAAAATGTACAGCTTGACAAAAAAAAAACAAGTTAATATACTAATGAAAGAAAAAAGTTACCGAAAAAAAAATCATTCACCAAACAATATCAGATGTATCTAATTTCATAAATATATTGAAAAAAAGAGAAAAGTTAAAATATGCCCACTTTTCACACCACTCTTTATACTTATTATTTAGAACTCTGTTTACAATTTTGTTTTGATATATTTTTTTTATTTTTTATTTTTGTTTACATTTTTTAAAGAGCCCTAGATAATAAATGATGACCACATTTTTGATAATACACATCTGATAGACTACAAAGTAAAATAAAACTATAATTCTTATGATAATGAAAATTCTGTTACCATATGAACTAGTCGGTGTCTAAAGATAAGCAGGAGTATTACCTCCTCTTACCTTATATCTCAGCATGCTATTCTCCAAATCAATCACCACTTAAGTTCCTCTGGCAGAAGATTTAAACATGATACATATATTGTCAGACATATTGCTGTTGATTTTTCTTTTCCTTTAAATGACTATTTTGTCATGAATATACCAACAAGAAAGGAAATCATTATATATACCCAATGTTTATAGAGTAAAAATGGTACATAAAAAGTACTATTTTTTAAATGAACATTATTTTTATAGTTCGTTCTTATGTTGTACTGTTATATCACTGTCCCAGGTTAGGGGGAGGGTTGGGATCCGGCTAACATGTTTAACCCCGCCACATTATGTATGTATGTGCCTGTCCCAAGTCAGGAGCCTGTAGTTCAGTGGTTGTCGTTTGTTTATGTGTTACATATTTGTTTTCGTTCATTTTTGTACATAAATAAGGCCGTTAGTTTTCTCGTTTGAATTGTTTTACATTGTCATTTCGGGGCCTTTTATAGCTGACTATGCGGTATGGGCTTTGCTCATTGTTGAAGGCCGTACGGTGACCTATAGTTGTTAATTTCTGTGTCATTTTAGTCTCTTGTGGACAGTTGTCTCATTGGCAATCATACCACATCTTCTTTTTTATATTATAACTTTATAATTTTGTCCATGTTTTATATGTCAATACATTTGTCACAGTTCATACAATAAATAACAATGCAATCTAGAATTTAATGTAGATAATGTAACAAAAAAACTTCAAAAATATTACGTTATAACTGAAATGTCTTTTCTCCAGATTAATCCACTTTCAATCAAACTAACACTCGAACATTTATATTAAAGCGGTATTATAATTATATGCAAACCATTGGTACTCCACCATCATGAATTGTTTTGTTGGTTTGTTCATATGTTAAGTTTGTTCTTTGTTCATCAGTTGAGTCAGTAAGTAACTGTTCATCAAGTGGTGAAAAAGCAGCTGGTATAAATATTAATTTTGTTATAAGTTAATTAAAATCATATTAATAGTTTCTGACATTGCACAAGGTCATGTTTTTCTCTGACTGTTAATGACGTCTTTACACTTAATCCATTGGATGTTGGATGTGTACTGATTGATATTTAAGTCTTAGATACATGATTTTTTTTATTAGTTGTTATTGGCTTTGAACTAGGCTAGCTGTCAGTAACTGCGAGTACTCTCATATCTGTACTTGGTGTCCTTTTTGTTGTTAGGGATGAGGGATGAATAAATACCTTGCCACGTCCAGTCTGTGTTTATGTTTGATGTTTTTTCTGCTTTCTATCGATGTGATGAGTTAAGCATTTTCAACTGATTTTTATAGTTTGTTCTTATGTTGTGCTGTAACACCACTGTCCCAGGTTAGGGGAGGGTTGAGCGCTCACAAACAAGTTTAACCCCGCCACATTCTTTATGTGCCTGTCCCAAATCAGGAGCCTGTAGTTCAGTGGTTGTCGTTGGTTCATGTCTGTCATATTTGTTTTCGTTAATTGTTTTGTTATAAATTAGGCTGTAAGTTTTCTCAATTGAATTGTTTCATATTTTTCATGTCGGGGCCTTTTATAGCCGACTATACGGTATGGGTTTTTCTAATTGTTGAAGGCCGTACGGTTGCTATTAATTGCTTACGTCCACTTTATTTGAATTTTGGTGGATAGTTGTCTCATTGGCAATAATGCCTCATCTTATTTTTATATTATGTTGATTGTTTCTCTTGTCAATTTCAGTATTTTGCTAGTTTCATCCTATCATTAGTGTCTATGAGTTCTGTTTTTCTTACGTCTATCCTTCAGATGTTTCTAAGTTTGTCAGTTCAATTCTTCCTCCTTACTACAATATACAAAAAGATAAAAATAAAAATAAAAGTCTACAAGTTAATATTGATTTTGATTGATTTTGGTGTTTTAACGCCACTTTTAAGCACCGCTTTTGGGCTATTTCGTGGCGGCCAGTTTTTATTGGTGGAGGAAGCCGGGTGCCCGGAGAAACCACCGACCTTCGATAGGAAAACTGACAATCCTAGTCAATTAAGATTGAGTCGAGTGCACCCGCACGAGCGGGGTTCGAACTCACAACCTCAGTGTTGACTGGCTAGTGATTACAGTAGTAACTACTTAGACCACTCGGCCACCGAGGCCCCTACAAGTTAATATAATTGGATAATAAAAATTTCAATGGAACATGTCAGTTGCATTTGACTTAATAACCATGAGGTACTGTTCAGCACAATTTTGAAAACTAACATCATAAAAGAACTTTTTTCGTGTTTTGGTGCCTTAGGAACGACCATTTAACTTCAAACGGTTGGGGGTTATGTTTTTTCCTAAAAATATTCTGATCTCAATTTGATGAAAAAAAATATTGTGGTCAAGCAGATAACAAAAAAAAATATTCTGAATCCAGATTTTCCCCATACGTTATAGTGTTAAATTTTGAAAAAAAAATAATTTGATTGATAGTGTCGAAAAACTAAAAAATAAAATTCTGCTCAGACAAAGAACCTTGAAGTTGAATGGTTGCTCCCTTAACCAGGCTAAGTAGATCAAAGTAATAAAACAGCTCTGTATGTTCTATTTTCAGATATGAACATGAGATGAGAGGTATACACCAATGAGACAGAAACAAATGACAAAATAAACAAAAATACATCTACACAATTTCTTTTACTTCTTACAATCTTCTTTCAGTGTGTAATATTGTTTTTCTACTGATAACTCAAATTTGGACAATTAAATTCCCTATTTTTGGTTTCTGTTTCATAAAATTTCCTATGTAATCTTAATACAGTTGGATAAAGGTTTCCATTGGTGAACATTAAAAAGTACCGGTATACATAATGCTTAAGTTGACAATAGGGTTATCTTGACATTGCTGTTAAGCATTTCAGTTCATTGTCGAAGACCTTACAGCAACTGTTATAAAGATGGACATATTATTGTTATAATGATGGACATTCTTTGTTCTTTGGATGAATTGGTTATGTTCAGTACATCAGGTTCATTCAAGATGACCGAGTGAAACAGAGTTTTTAAACAGCTCTGGTTCATTGGAATCGAAGTTGCCATCTAAATTATATAAGAACATTGTGACATCAGATGGACAGGTAATTAATTTCCTGTGCAAATAAGAAGACTAACCTTATTCTAGGTGAGATCCTGCTACTATGTCGTACTCTCTTCATTGAATTCTCCTGGAATGATCCTTGTAGCACGATTTGATGTACATGTACATCTGAAACACAAAAATTCTTAGTTTTTTCGATCAACTGCATGAACAATATTTATTTCTTTTGCCAGGTATTTTCCCTCAGACATGAATTTAAGGCAGATTATAATATCTAAATAACGTTGAAATGTGTGATCTACTTTAGACTAAATCAGAGCGCACCACATAAAATGGTTTTATTTAGTGTTTACACCAAAAGTTCACCAAAAAATTAGTTTTCCTATTCGGAAGAAAAGAGGAAGATGACTTATTTACGGACAAAAATGCTCTATTATACGTTTGTTGATGTGGTTCATAAGGGTTTCTCGTTTCTCGTTCTTTATATAGATTAGACTATTGGTTTTCCTGTTTGAATGCTTTTACACTAGTCATTTTTGGGGCCCTTTATAGCTTGCCACATGTGGAGCAGGATCTGCTTACCCTTCCGGAGCACCTGAGATCACCCCCAGTTTTTGGTGGGGTTCGTGTTGCTTAGTCTTTAGTTTTCTATGTTGTGTCTTCTGTACTATTATTTGTCTGTTTGTCTTTTTATTTTTAGCCATGGCGTTGTCAGTTTATTTTCAATCTATGAGTTTGACTGTCCCTCTGGTATCTTTCGCCCCTCTTTTGCTGTTCGGTGTGAGCCAAGGCTCCATGCTGAAGGCCGTACTTTGACCTATAATGGTTTACTTTTACAAATTGTGACTTGGATGGAGAGTTGTCTCATTGGCACTCATACCACATCTTCTTATATCTATTTATACATTACTTTAAACACTATCAGTTTAGAAATAAAAGCTATTTATCAATGTTCAAAAGGGAGAGAAAATTAATTTGATTATTTCATGAAGAAACCAGGATTGCCAAACAAAATCTTTTACAAAGCAACTTTTGTTGGAAGTTCAGCATTTTTATATTTCAAATCAAGCACAATTCGTTTGCCACTGGGGCCTCAGTGATAGATTGGTCTCAATAGTTCATTTAAAGAGATCACTAGTTGATCAACTCCCAGGTTATTTGCAAATCAAGCAGGTGACAAGGTGCTTCAACTCTGACCTTAATTAATAAGGATTGCTTATTCTGAATAAATTAAAAGAAAGTTTTCACTTATGGGTTGATTGTTGTCCATTATGCATACAAAACACCTGAATGAGGAAGACAGCTGGATCAATACAGCATTGGAACAATTTTACAAAACTATGATAGAAACCAGCATATGCTTTTTGATATTCAAAACAAACTGAGTCTTTTTTATTAAAAAAAACCTAAAAATTTTATGTGATTCGACTGACAAGTATTGCAGATTTGATCAGATTGATAAAAAAATTTTATAATGAGATCGTCAAATTTTTTTATGGTATTTGGTCACTGCTGGATAGTTGTCTCAATTTGCAAACATACATGTACCACATCTCCTTATTTTCATAATTGCGACAGTATTTGTTTGCTATATTTCTTTTCTGGGTGTTTACTGGGATTTTTCTGTCATGAATTGTTTAACTTTTTTCTTTTGTTTGTATTCAATTATAGTTTCTGAGCTTGTAAAGTCATAATGCAAACTTGCCAAAAAATTCAAAACCTGGCACTGATAATGTCTTCCTCTGAGAAAAGGAATTCTAAAAAGCATTTATTGGTCATAATTATTTGTACAACTTTGCTTTTCAAATTCTTATACAAATTTCACAAATCAACCATAAAAAAAAACATAAAAAAATTAATTTTCTTCTACTGTAAGATGGGAAATTTTCGGGAGGGTTTTATTTTTGCTTGTTTTGTGATTAAGATACAACAAAATTGCAAAACATTTCCCCCTCATAAATTCGGTATCTATTCCATGAAAATAGTACACTTTTAACAGACTTTATAACTATAAATACCTAATGTGTTTTTCTTAGGAAAAACTCCCCAATTGGTAATGAAAAGCAGGAAATCTGTTTCGATATGGCTTCTGGGTATTCCATTGCACTTTTGTAGAAGCTCTGTCTTCTGAATATTCCATTGCACTCTGAAAAAGCTCTGTCTTCTGAATACACAATTGCAACTAGAACATCTGTCTTCACTATAGAACATTATATAAGTTCATTATAAGTTTTCTGAACAATTACTTTTAGCTGGAGTTGTGCCAGTTGTCTGACTCTACATGTCCACTAAAAATCTTATAGAAATCATTGAAGTTAATAGTCATTCTCACAGTCTTTCATTCTCTAAGATATCATTGTAAACTTTTTGTTGGATCTTTCTTCTATTTAAGTTTAATATAAAACGTCAGTTTCTTAACCATCAACATTCTAGTGTCCACCATTGCCATGACAATAATGTTTAGCTTGAAGACTGAATATAGATGTCTCAAATATACACACATCTAAAGTTTCACAATTTTCTAAGATGATACACAATATAACATTTTAACTGAACACTTCTCTGTAGTTATAAACAATTATTCTAGTCCCGAACACTTTCTGTTCTTCCAATGTTTTAATATCTTACTTTTCATATTTCTCTCCCAAATAAAACTTTTCTTTCCCTTTACATTCTTCACACATTTCTCTCTTCCTGACTTTATTTATTTCTTTTATATATCAACCAACCTTCCACTTTAAACACGATTTTAAAATATTCAGTTTTTGACATCCAAATTTCTCTGTTTCCCACTTGAAATATTCCATTTTGCATCCCTCATAAATTCTCCATTAATACCGAACAAAAAATCTCATATTTGAATTTTTCCAGTTCTTTGAGATTATCATACACATTACTATCTCTCCCCACTTGAAATATTACATCACATTATATTCTATTTTTAGACACCACTGGGATGATTTAGAGCTTGACGAGAACTGACATCTATCTCTAAGATGTTTTTTTGTTGTTGTTGTGTTGTTGTTGTCTCATTGGGGGATATTAAACATCTTTTTTTCAATATTAACTTCTATTAATATCTAATTTGATTTGTGTCATGTTGATGACGACCTAATCATTTCTTACGCACCCACCCTTCTATCTTTAGTGACCCCAGGCGTGCAATTTGATATTGAAACTTATTTTGTAGGTTTATTTCTTGGTAACTTCTTTTCCCAATATTTTGATAGTATTTTTTTTCTATTTTTTACATCTGAAAGAAATGAAGAAATGAATATTTGAACAATTGATTGTTTGACTAATGCCTTGTTGCAGATATTTCATACGTATTCAGGACTAGAACAAAATAACAATATAAAATAGCCTGTAATTCAGTTGTCGTTTGTTGCGCTTTTTCATTCGTTTTTCGTTTGTTGTTTGATCATGTATCAGGCTGTTGGTTTATCTCCATTGAAAAGATGTCCAATCCTCTTACAACTTACTATAAGTTAGTGGATTTTAACGTTGTTGAATGCCATACAGTAATCTTTAATTGTTTACATCAATATCAATTGGTCTCTAGGATACTAGTTGTCTTACAGGAAATCATATCACATCTCTTTTTTAATAATAAATCAATTTGTAGGTTCTATAAAGTGGACTGACCACATGATGAAGGGAGAAAAAATTTGACTGCCACCTGAAATGAGGATATTTTGGAAAGAGTCAGAAATTTAGCCTTGCAACAGGCCACCTTCTGACTCCTCTAGAGTTATTGCAAGGGTTCTTTAACGTGTAGAGAGTGTGGCACTCTTGTGTGTTACATTTTAATGATGTGTTTTTGTTGTGTCGTTGTTCTCCTCTTATATTTGATGCGTTTCCCTCAGTTTTAGTTTGTAACCCGGATTTGTTTTTATCTCTATCGATTTATGAGTTTCGAACAGCGGTATACTACTGTTGCCTTTTATTTGCTACACATAGGAACTATATTTAAAGCTGTCTTTTCAACATTTCCTCTTTTAAAAAACAACTTTAGTTTGTATTTCTTCACAAGAAATAGACAGTTGAAGACTGAAAGAAATTTTTGAATTAGAAATTTTTGATACTATTTGTAACATTAAATGTGATAATTTGGAAGATGGAAAAATTCTTAATTCTTCTTGATTCAATCAGCTCTTCAATGTTTGAATTTAAGATTTTAATTTTCAAATAAATTTTACTGCTATTGAAATTTGCATCTGGTGCAGTACATTTGGCCCCTCTCAAGGTGGATCATCAGCATATATATCCTCGGATAGAATTTTTTTTATACTTTGCTAAAATGTAGATTTTACCATATTTTTTTTCAAAAATATAATAAGTATGGGTCACCTTGCTATTTTTCAAGCTACACGTTCTGCAAAATTTGCCCAATTTTTATAGATTATTCATGAAATAACACTTTTTTATGAGATAGAATTTTGAAATAAGATATGAGAAGATGAGAAGATAAAAGTTTTTGCTTTAAGAAAAAAAAATAGAGTGTCATCGAATTTGTTTTCTTGCTATCAGTAAAAAATCAAGATTTCATGAACATTCCTTTATAAAAAATTTTACTTTAAGAGTCATCTACCCTTATATGGCTAAGTTGGAAAATTGAAACAAACAAAAACAAATATTTGATATTTGTTAACGGTCTGAATAAAGCAATAAATAACTTGTCTTTCTTCATTAAAATAAACAGTCTAACACATTAATTGCCAATCTGTCTCAATATTTGCAGATTTAAGCAAGGAACTAGACAGAATGTATACGGCTATTTTACAATCCAATGTGGAGGTTTACAGTTAATCTACCTCAATGCAGTTACTATCACTAGGAAGATACCTTGGCTGGTGGACTTTTACTCCTTGAACTTTAAGGTATCACTAGCCAATTACAAGTAGCCAGTAATTCTGTAAAGAGATGGCAAGAAGAATGTGGTTATATTAAAATTTGCCGTTATAAAATTTTGGAAATCATTTCAAGTTCAGAAGTGTATCTCCCTCGTGCATAGCTCTGAATTCCTGCCTAGGTTTTGCTATATTTCTGGTTTTATCAGTTCTTAAATGATTGTATTGGGTTGTTGATTTTCCAATATTTTGGCCTCAAGTATAACTGAAGAGACATTGTCATAATACTTTGGTGCAGTAAAATTACTACCTTTAATAAAATTGAGAATGGAAATGGGGAATGTGTCAAAGAGACAACAACCCGACCAAAGAGCAGAAAACAACCCAAGGCCATCAATGGGTCTTCAACACAGCGAGAAAATCCGGCACCCAGAGGCTGGCTTCAGCTGGCTCATAAACAAAAATGTGTACTAGTTCAGTGAAAATGGACGTCACACTAAACTCCGAAACATATAATAGAAATAAGATTAAAAAAAACATACAAGACTAACAAAGGCCAGAAGCTCCTGACTTGGGACAGGTGCAAAAATGTATTAATGTTAAGAGTCATGTGAAAATGTTATTAGTGGTATATATCGTTGTCAATAGAAGACATCAATCAGGGTTAAAACAGTGAATTTTAATTTTTGATCTTATGGATTTCGAAAGTTGGAATACTATTCTTGAATATTAGATATTTAAATTTTTTTCAAAGCCTTGAATTTTTATTACTCTTTGTATAAAAGATTTCTCAAAACCCTGTAAATTCATTAAAAATTTAATTTAAGATTAAAATTGAAAATACTGGTATTCAAAATAAATTTCTAAAACATTTTCTAATCATTTTTGGTTAAAAAAATACTCATAATTTCTTAGATAACAGTTTTGTTGACTGAATTCTACAATGCAAACATTCAAAAGATTGAAAGAAAAGAAATGACACAAACTCTCACCTCATTTATAGGGATGAAATATGTTCCATGTATTCTAGAACTCAGAATTCCCACGAAATGAAGTGATGATTTATTAAAGTTTCAACTGGAAGATATAGTGTTACCATTATGCAGGTGCTGCAGGATAAGTGCTATATACAAATCGAAAGTTCAAAATGAGTGAATTGAAATCTGGTTTTAAATGAGCATTAACTGTCAAATTCATGTTCTTCGATTGGATTAAAATTCATTTATATCAATATTACAACATATATCCAATTTAAAAATTCCAAAAGAAACAATAAACAATGCCTGGACTCGTAATAATGTATCAATATTTCTATGCATTTTAGACTAGACACCAAGTAGTCAAACCTTGAGATATCCCCTGATTGTTGCAGATGGTCAAATCACCTGATATAAGCTTAAATATAAAAGAAAAGAAGAATGTGTACATGGGAAACAGATGCCCCGCTTGTAAATATGCAAGAGTAAAGGTACTAGTTTATACCTATTGATGTTTTGTTTTCTTTGAAACGTAATGTCATTTGTTTCTGTATGTTGTCATTAGAGATTGCTTGATTGTTTGAGCGCTCTCATTGTTCAATAACAAACAGTAATGGAGTAACCCGAGAATGGTGAAAGTGATCCACCCAAATTCTAACTTGATCTGACTTTTCTGTGTTTGGTTTTAATAAGCATTGTGTATAAGCTTCATAACATTTGGTTGAGGCAAAATAAAGTTAAAGTGCGGAAAACGGCAAAGTTACCAATTTTTTTTTTTTCATTCATAAAGGGCCATTACTTAAGAACGATGAAAGTGACACCACTCAGTTGTTAAAGACCCTTCAGTAATCTGTAATTGTACAGATCTTTGTCATTTGGTTTTGATGAAAAGTTTTGTATTACTGGCAATCATATCACATCTCCTTATTTTTATTCTAGAATGACATTCTATTGTTGAAGTGTATTTGCCATTTCTTGCTGTTGGTAAGTTGCTGTCTCATTGAAGTTTGTTATCCCACATATCCCTTTATAAATATATGCTGTGTCATTTTTCAACAATTACTAGATGATGAGATAAAGACTCTCTGTAAGAAAAACTTTGCTTTCTTCATAGCCAAATATTCTTTGCTCTTACTCCTTAGATTCCATTGGTTAGTGAAGGAGAAGCAATTCCAATTTTTAGGACTTTGGTTGTGACTCAGCTTATGTGGAGAACAAAGGATTATTGAGCCTGCTACAGTGGGATGACCAAGACTAGAAGAGAAGCATACTGTGAACCAACTCATTTTCAGAACAATTTATTTACGCGACTTTTGAGAGAAGAAAGATAAGCTGAATATAAATCTCGAATATTTCAAAATTGAATCTCCTGTTATATGAATTAACCAAAATAATTAGAGAATCGCGAAAATATCTCCGAGCGAAATTTGCTAGAAATAGCTGTATACAAAAAAAACCTGCGAAATAGGATAGAAATGAAGACACGAAAAAATATCCATAAAATAGGTTTACAGGAGATGGTTCCTAAAGAAATGTCAACTGTTGCAAAATAGGACATTCAAAAATGATAAATTGATCTTTAATTTGGGAGATGGTTATTAATCCGTTCCCAATTAAAATAAAATTTTGATTTATGGTCAATAGAAATGAAAAGAGCAAATATAATAAAAAAATGTAAATCTAAAAAAACAAATTGGAAATTTAGTTACTGGCCATAAGAATTAAAAAGTACATTTAAGTTTGCAAATTTGAAAAGACAAACAGAACAATAACATTTCGATATCCATTAAAAGAAGAAACTAGATCTGAGGAGCGTATATTTTTCTAATTTTACATTTTATCACCCCAAAGAGCTTCTTACTTAACTGTCCTATTCTGAATTAAATGTATAAGGTATTTATCTGAAGTTATATTCATATTCAACTAAATTTTTGGCAATTTGACTTTTGAAAGTTATTTATTAACGCTATTAGTCTCAACCCAATAAATTGCATTTAACACACCTATACTATTAAATGAGAAGACCTCATTTTGTGTGTCGCTTCTCTTCCTTTCACAATAAATCAATTATCATGCCTCTGTGTCCTATAGGTAACGTGCATAGTCGCATTTGTCATCCTCGCTTATGATTATTCCGTTTGGGTTATTTTTGGAGGAAAACGAAAATAAAGGTGTCAGACCACCAATTAAATATCCCTATCTGTTCAACCAAATTTTGCAATTTTCACAGCTTTCTAAATATTTTACCTTAAGTTTAACTTCATAGAAACCAGGTATATCCTGAATTGTACATGTATCAGCTTTCTGCATGCCAATTTTCAACATACCTTTAAAGCCTTCTAACAAAAAAACTGACCTTCAAAAGAGGTACTCAAAAATAACCCTGGTTTTCTGAAATCTTAAATTAGTCTACTATGTAGAGCATTAATCCTCAATTTTAATGCAAACTCATAGACAAGTAAATTTTGGCTCAAAATGGTCTAAATATATTTCTCTTTCACCAAAGTTTCATTTCTGCAAATTTGTTGGTTAGTTTAAGTAAACAAGGACATCAAAAGCACTATTTTGTGTCAGAGTAGGGCTACTTTTACATACGTTCTAAATTAGAGGAGTAATTGGTGGTCTGACACCTAAAGAGACAAAAAAGTTGATCAGAAATCTTTTGTTTTGCTTTATTCTTAATCCTTAGTCAATTTGTAGTTAAAAACAGCCTATCTGAGCATAATGCGACTTATATTACAAATTTCACAGCTCAATTTAAACTGACTGTAATGTATGACTTTGATAGAAAATACTTGAAAATTTCATTTTGGACTACAGAAACATAAACTTTTAATATCAAGATCAGTTTTGTTGATTTTCCTTGTTTGTTATTCTACTTTAAAGACTTTCCACAATTTTTACAATGAGTTTAGTAAAAAATCCAAGGTATTGAAGAGTCAAGGAATATTGACCCCCCTTTTTTCACCTGGTGTCAGTAATGGGACTATTAACTGATCAAAGTGCGGTCATGGTCATTTAACTGTTTTATTTACTATCAGTCAATAAAATTTAAGGTATAAAACTTTCATTTGAGATTATAAATAGGATTTTGTGAGTTTATGCAGTGTTTACGTCAGGCTATGTTATCTGCCAAATACATGGTATGACGCAATGATATAAGGGTAAAATCAAATAATTTCATTAAATCTTCATGACAATTTTCTTGGGGTAGTAAACAACCTATGTTTTAATGTTTAACACCACAGAAACAACTTACTGTCCATTTATAACAATTTAGGACATTTTTTTATATGAAAGCATATTGTCAGGGTGGGAAAAGCTAAAATAGCACAAATTCAGGTTTAAGGCTCTAAATTTGCAATATCTGACTTTTCCCAAAAAAGATTGAAATGTGGCTACTATCATTTCAATTGATCAGTTAAGACAAAAAATCAATCGTTTTCTGATTTTGGGGTTTCACCGCATTTCACTTAAAGGTGTCAGACCACCAATTAAATATCCCTATCTGTTCAACCAAATTTTGCAATTTTCACAGCTTTCTAAATATTTTACCTTAAGTTTAACTTCATAGAAACCAGGTATATCCTGAATTGTACATGTATCAGCTTTCTGCATGCCAATTTTCAACATACCTTTAAAGCCTTCTAACAAAAAACTGACCTTCAAAAGAGGTACTCAAAAATAACCCTGGTTTTCTGGAAATCTTAAATTAGTATACTATGTAGAGCATTAATCCTCAATTTTTAATGCAAACTCATAGACAAGTAAATTTTGGCTCAAAATGGTCTAAATATATTTCTCTTTCACCAAAAGTTTCATTTCTGCAAATTTGTTGGTTAGTTTAAGTAAACAAGGACATCAAAAGCACTATTTTGTGTCAGAGTAGGGCTACTTTTACATACGTTCTAAATTAGAGGGAGTAATTGGTGGTCTGACACCTAAAGGCGTCCGGATATTGTTTCCGTCATCGGACGGACTTTTAAGTCATAGACAAGACTTCCGTTTAGGACTGTTAAAAATTACAAAGAATTTTGGTAAATTTACAAACAACCCTTAATTCCTAACTTGATTACATACAAATTTTTGGGTACTTGAGCTACAGGAACCTGTATCAAACATTCCTTCGGTCCCCGGAAACGATAAAAATCCGATTTCGTTGGACCCCTGGAACCGGTATATAATCATGTTTTATTTAAGAAATAATTCATGCAAGGCATAGGTTTTGAAAATTTTCAGTTGGCCTGGGTCGTTATATTTGAATTTTAATGTTTTGGGTACCTGAGCTACAGGAACCGGTATCAAACATTCCTTTGGTCCCTTGAAGCGATAAAATTTTATTTCTTGGGACCTCTGGAACCGGTATATAATCATGTTTTATTTAAGAAATAATTCGTGCAAGCCATAGATTTGTTGAAAATTTTCACATGGCCTGGGTTGTTATATTGGAATTTTATCCCGAGCGTAAGCAAGGGATATAATTAACGAATATAACGACCCAGGCCATGTAAAAATAAAAACAAATCTATGGAATGCATGAATTATTTTGATTCTAATATGGTAAAGTTTCCCACTGAAAACTATCGATTATTCTGTCTTCTGCACAACGAAACAAAAGGATGGTGACAAAGCAACTCGCCTCCTAAAAATTGTGCGTTCATGTTACTACAAATAGTTGACCTTTGCGTTGACATTCTTAAGATTTACATCCAATATATTTTGAACTGGTGAAAAATTCAAAATATTATATTGATACTTTTGATACCTTTCCTGAAATTCTCCAGTCATAAAATCTTTTACAAAAATTCATCCTACAACAGTATACATACTTTCAACAACACTCTAAATGCCCGTGATTTCGCAGGTGTCTTCGAGTATAATTAATATTAAAGCAATCTTATCCCTCCATCAAGTTAGTACCCCAAATCCTTACTAGAGTGTCATTTCTCAATTTCTCTCTCCCTTGCGTCATCTATCACACCATAATACTTAGTACCTAACAACCTATTTAAGAAGTATCATGTTAGTAAATCCCCCAGGTTAATGTTGATACTTCAAAAGATAAAGATTTTTAAATGAGGTACTAGACATGGAAGGACATATACAGTTTTATACAGAAATGAAAATATTAAATGAACTTGAAAAACTGTGTGGTAAAATAAATGGATGTTACAATTTTCAGTGTGCCCAACTGGTTCGTGGAATAACCTACATAAGGAATGCCAGAGACCAAAACATTGTGGAGCCAAAAACAAAAGTTTTAAATGAGCATAAATGCCAAAAGAGATCAAATATAACAGCCAAAGCCATCTTAGGTCAACTTAGGATAACTTTGACCTTATGAGCTATTTCTATAATATTTCATAATTAATAGACTGAAAATTTACAGGAATAATTATAAAACAAAATAATTCAAATTTTGAGAAATTCTTTATAGCATGACTGCAGACCCTAGTACTAGTTTAGAATGAGAAATAGTTAAATAATTAATCAAATAATGAAATAATATTGAAGAGGGAAAATTTGCAAAGAATTCTGAAAAAGGGGAAAATGGCATAGGAAATAAATTGATCGAAAAATTGAGAGCTGGTCTTCATGTACATAACCAAAAATTTTATAATGATTTTTTAATGTTGACATTGCTATAGGAACCTGGCTCCTTATTTATCAATTTGTTCCTTCGTTCATTACAAGGAACACTTTACACAGGCGCTTATCATTAGGATAAAAAGAATCTAACAATATTCCTTAATTTCACTTTCCACAATGTAGGCGTTTCCTTTTAATAAATAATTCAAAGATTGGTGACTATGTTGATCACAACTAACCCACTGAACCAGAAGATGGATACAACAGATACAGCCAAGCTGCTTCAAAATTTGCCCGTCACCTAAAAATCATTAGGGAGGATCAGTTGAGAGCTAATTGTTTGACAAAAGAGACTTCAATTTCCTGATTTATGTAGCTTCAATCCAGTTATAACTGTAAATGAATTCCATGTCTCCTTACTGATAAATTATTCTACTCTTTGCATCTCTTACAGGCAATTCCTTGAAAAACAGTTGCTGATTAAAAAGAAACTACTGAATCAAGGGTTTTAAATGATCATGTTGATTGCAAGTCAATTCTAAAATTATGGATGCTTAAAAAAAAAATTTACATAGTAGATCCCTATATCTTGAATATGAAAATGCAAATTTAGTTCTGTATTTAATCATTTAAAACATAATGGGAGGACATGTATTTCAAAATAAAGGAAACATGTTTTTTTTTAATGTCTAATATACCAAATCTCATTACCAATATCTTTAACTCAAATTTAGAGAAAGTCAAACCTCTACATCACACACATTTTTCAGCAGTATCAGACATTTTTTTCCATAGTTTTTTTTCTTTTTTCTTATAAAAATACTGCCGAGCCAACACCAGATGTGTGATGTGAAGGCTTGATTTTTTCGGGAAACATCTAAAATTTTCATACAATTTTTACCTGAATTTTGTTGTCTGTTTATAAAGAAACTACTGAATCATCAGGGTTTTTAAACAATAAAGTTGCAAGTAAATTCTTCACATGATTCATTGTTAACTAACATTGTGGATGTTAAAAAATAGTTATAGATATATAAGATCCCTATTCTTACATATAAGAAATACAAATTAAAATCTGAAAATCATTTAAATCATAGATTTTCTACAACAGAATCCTAACCTTTTAAATCGAGAGAATCCAATTCACCAATTTTGAACTTTCTTTTTATAAACATACTTATTAAGCAGCACTATAAAATTGATATCAATATATCTCAAACGTCAACTGGAATAAGTCATCTGCAGACTTCATTTCTGGGAGTACATGTATTCAAAAATAAAGGTAATAGATCACCCCTAAAAAACAAAAAACTTAAAAAGAATGTCTCATATTACGAATCTCAATATCAGGTTCTTCCTCTGGTAGCTTGTAGTGTATAAATAATATGAATCTTTGACCTCATTTTTATTACCACACTTATGTATGGTCATAGTTCTCTTTTTGATACAATACTAACGTTTGGTCTAAGTTCCTTAGTTTCACTCCATACTGACGTATACTATAATTACCTCATTTTAAATTATCTCTTTTGATAATATACTGACGTATTCATGGTATTGTCTTTGTACCTTATTTTTTATACGATACTGACTTATGGTCTAAACATCTCCTCTAACACCATACTAGCTGACATATGGTCTAAATACCTCATTTAAATAACCTCTTTTTGATACCATACTGACTGACATATGGTCCGAGACCTCATTTTGACACCATACTTACGTATTGTTGAAGTACCTCATTTTGATAACAAACTAGCATCTTATTTTTTTATACCATATTAACGTTTGATGTACATTTTCCTATTGTTGGTACAATACTGACTTCAGATCTGAACTTATAATATTTATGTAAAAGTCTTTCCTTTTTTTTAATTTATGAATGGCTATTTCAATAAAAATTCTAATCTCTAAAAAAAAAATCTTAATTCCAAGTTTCAAGATTTAGCTAGAGTTATCACCCTCTGTATATGGAGATAGAACATATACATTATTGGTTTTAACTGTCACAAGTTGTCTCATTTCTAGGAGTACATGAATTAAAAAATAGTGGAAATAGATCTTCACCCTTTAAAACAACTTTTTTTTTAAATGACTAATATAAAAATCTTATTACCAATAGCTTTAACCCAAATTTAGAGAAATTCAAACCTCTTCATCACATAAATTTTCAGCAGTATCGGATGCTGCTGATTCATAGTTTGTTTTTTTTTTCTTTTCTTAAAAAATACTGCCGAGTCAACAAAAGATGTGTAATGTGAAGGCTTGAGTTTTTATCGAAACACCTAAAATTTTAATATTTCAACACAATTTTTACCTCGATTTTGGTGTCTGCTTTGAAAGAAACTACTGAATCATCAAGGTTTTAAACGATAAAAGTGCAAGTTAATTGTTTACTAAAATTCTGGGTGTTAAAAAAAGTATAAATATATAAGAATCATAGATGTTACATATAAGAAATATAAATTAAGTTCTGAAAATCATTTAAATAATAGATATTCAACAAGACAATCATAACCTTTAAATTATGAGATTCCAATTCACCAATTGTGAACTTTATTAATATGCATACTCATTAAGCAGCACTTGAAAATGGATATCATAATATCTCATAGTTCAACTGGAATAAGTTATTTGCAGACTTCATTTCTGGGAGTACATGTATTCAAAATTAAAGGAAATAGATCTTCACCCTAAAAACAAAACTGTTTTTTAAATGTCTAATATAACAAATCTTATTAGTAACATCTTTAAATTTAGAGAAACTCAAACAAATTTTTGGCAGAACTGTCTCCTCTGTACAACATTGGATCTTCTTTCTCAAAAGTGACATCTACAGCTGTCACCTCCAAAACGGGCGCTACATTGATCACCACCTCGGCCAAATCATCTTCTACCATGTCAATAATTCAATAATTGAAAACTTCCATCAGATTTGTAAACTACTAGTATAAAGTAGCTGCCATATCCAGTTTAGGATAAGCATCAACAAACAGATTCCTAAATATAAGCATCTTTTTAAACAAAACATGATGTTATTCCAAAAATGGAGCTTCAATTTGTGTTCAATCACTATGCAAAGTTTGGATATTGATGAAGGTTAACTGTTTGAGTACCATGTGACAAAAACTGGTTACCCTCAATACACAAAAAGTATTCAATATCAAGTTCAACACATGGGGAACCTGAACAAAATTGAAACATTGGAGTTTGAGTTTTACCTTTTCTATTTTAATTTTCTTTTAATTTTTTCGACCCTCGGATAAGTCGAATACTTTTATCCGGTCCCCTCGACTAGGACTTATGTTCGACTGTAGTATGCATATTATTTCCCTTCCCTACAAGCTTGAGCTCTGCTCACGTTCACTGAAGATGTTCCCAGTCTCCCAAGAGCTGCAAAGTTATCCATGTTTCTGGGCATATAAGTAACCAATTGATGAACCATTTAGAAAAGGCCTCTTTTTATACCATACATTGTCTGATTTTACTGCAGACGGGGTATATGTTTTAAGAAATTCATAAGCATGCAATAAACGTTTTCAAAACGGATAGAGCGTACTAAGGACCTACTGCAAACTTTTAGAACTGTGTAAAAACGTGTTGCTAACTTGTTCAGAACTTGTTATTTTTGTTTTGATCGTATTTAGACGGAATAAAGACGCACTAAGAACGTTATGAAGTCGAGTTGGGTCTGCGTGTCAACAGGATGAAGTACTACAAACAGACTCGGTCTATGTGTACAGTACATCCAACTACATCTACAGCTGTCACCTCCAAAACGGGCGCTACATTGATCACCACCTCGGCCAAATCATCTTCTACCATGTCAATAATTCAATAATTGAAAACTTCCATCAGATTTGTAAACTACTAGTATAAAGTAGCTGCCATATCCAGTTTAGGATAAGCATCAACAAACAGATTCCTAAATATAAGCATCTTTTTAAACAAAACATGATGTTATTCCAAAAATGGAGCTTCAATTTGTGTTCAATCACTATGCAAAGTTTGGATATTGATGAAGGTTAACTGTTTGAGTACCATGTGACAAAAACTTGTACCCACAATACACAAATAGTATTCAATATCAAGTTCAACACATGGGGAACCTGAACAAAATTGAAACATTGGAGTTTGGAGTTTTACCTTTTTCTATTTTAATTTTCTTTTTAATTTTTAAAAATATTTCACCTTTCAGTTAAATAAACATTTTGGCTGCATAATGGTTATCCAAGGATAATTTCTTTTTTGTATATAATATGGCTTATTGTAACTTTGGCTGTTACCTTAGATTTGAACTTCAAAATTAGCTAAATACTAAAAAAAAATTCCATGTTTCATGTTAAAAAGTTTTGTTCTTTTTTTTTCAATGTCGAAATTTTCATACTTCCATGCTCGTACTTCTTGATTTTTCATCAACTAACAAACTTTTATAGGGGTAGCTAACACAAAGAGTAGGCTAATATAGGTGGCAAAATGAATTAGAGAGAAATGGAAGGAGGGAGAAATAGGAAGAATTGAGAGGGTGAGGGTAAATAATGAGAGTGGTATGTAAAGATTTACGTTCTATAGGGAGAAAAAGGAAGAATTGAGAGGATGAGTAATACTGAGAGTGGTATGTAAAGAAGAAAGTTTGGGAGGGAGTGAAAGAGTGGGAGAATGTCAATTTCTTTGTAAGTGCTTGTTGTACTGGTCTAATGGAAGTGCAGTTTTCTCTTTTCATCATGTAGTTTCTATTTTCTGCAGACATCTGTAAACATTTTAACTCCTGAAATTACTGCTGTCTAAAATTTTACAAGTTAACAGCCTTTCTTGTTTAGGAATTTATGTAAGTGCAAGTGGAAGCTTTACAGAGGCTAAAGAAGATTTATATGAAAGGGGATTGAAAGCTTTATTTAAATATAAAAAAAGTTTTAACTTGTATAAACCTAAAATTAATACACTTTCACATATATTTGATCATACTGTGAAACCTGTGTTGTTATATTGGAGTGAAATATGGGGAGCTTCAGTAATAAATAAACTAAATAAAAATGAACATAATCTATAATCTATTTAAACTATGCAAGGACATGAAACAAGAAAGTATTCATGTCAAATTCTGTAAATTTTCAATGGGTTTAGGTAAAAAATCTACAAATATAGCTGTATTGGGTGAAATGGGAAGATATCCCTTATTTCTTGAAGTAATTTTAAATATGCTTAGATATTATAAATATATATTAAAGTCTGATGATATCCTTCTCTGAAGCTCTGCATGTCTCTAAATCACTAAATAGTTTAAACAAAAATAGTTGGTATAGTTGTATTGTTATTCTCATGAAATATCTTGATATAGATCTTAAACTTGTTAAAATTCAAACATGGATTTAAAATCACTAATTTACCGGAAATTAAAACAGAAATATTCTTGTATTTGGAAATCTGAACTTTACAATGATAGACAAAATAAACAGTATGGAAATAAACTAAGAACTTACAGATTATTTAAAGAAAATATTTGTATAGAAAAATACTTATTAATTTTAAATGAGGATGAAAGGCGACTGCTCACTAAGTTCAGAGTCAGTGCACATAAATTAGAAATTGAAAGAGGCAGATATGTGGGACTTCGAGTGGAGGATAGAATATGTAAATTATGCAACACTGAAGTTGAGGATGAAATTCATTTTCTTCTTCAGTGTCCTGTTTTAGAAAATAAAAGATCTGAATATATAAATTACTTAAATAAGGTTAACAAAACTTTAAAAGCCTCCCAAATAAATCAAAATTAATATGGTTAATGTCATCTGAGGATAATGTTATAATTAAAAAGTAAGTTTATTATTGTGTACTTTATTTAAAGAGAGAAATTTAATTTTAGATACAGTTTAGTCACCGGTAGTTTGTCCATCTATATTATATTGTAAAACTATATATAATATTCCTTTAGAAATTATTCTGCTGAAAAGACTTTTGTTTAATTGTTAAATAATCAATGTAATCAATATGTAATCACTTGTATGAAATTGAACTTAATTGTACTGCTCAAATTATTGGGCGTCATAATTGACAATAAAAAACTTTGTATTGTATTGTATTGTATTGTATTGTATTGTATTGTATTGTTACTGTTTATATGCTGCTATATATAAACATTGTAGCACTTCTCAGTGACTAGATAGGGTTGCAGCTTTTCACAAATTTTAACAGCATCCTCTAACAGATATATAAGCAGTGATATATATATTCACTTTGTGATGTTTTCTTTCATTCGTGAGAAAAAAATATACTGTTCAAGATATCTAGTAACACAAATTTCATACCGTATTTCATGCATTCTAAATTTATGACGACACACTCGACCTTGGATGAGTCGACCCTCGGATAAGTCGAATACTTTTATCCGGTCCCCTCGACTAGGACTTATGTTCGACTGTAGTATGCATATTATTTCCCCTCCCTACAAGCTTGAGCTCTGCTCACGTTCACTGAAGATGTTCCCAGTCTCCCAAGAGCTGCAAAGTTATACATGTTTCTGGGAATACAAGTAATCAAATGACGAACCAGTGAGAAAACGACCTTTTTTATACCATACATAGTCTGATTGTACTGCAGACGGGGTATATGTTTTAAGAAATTCATAAGCATGCAATAAACGTTTTCAAAACGGATAGAGCGTACTAAGGACCTACTGCAAACTTTTAGAACTGTGTAAAAACGTGTTGCTAACTTGTTCAGAACTTGTTATTTTTGTTTGGTCGTATTTAGACGGAATAAAGACACACTAAGAAGTAATGAGGTGGAGTTGGGTCTGTGTGTGAATAGGATGAAGTACTACAAACAGACTCGGTCTGTGTGCACACGTACATCCAACTGACGCCCGACAGCATCACGTCATAGAACGTCCCTAGTACGTTCACAGTACGGTAGTTCCGTTCGTAGTACGTCCATTTCGTTTTTAGTACTTTGCCACTCTGTCTAATTGCAGGACGGGATGGTCACCCGGAAGTTTTTTACAAACTCAAAGTTCTGGAGCACCATTCCCGATCAAGCCTGTCCATGAAGTTCGTAACCATACCGTACAAAGTTCTACGTCCACTCCGCTTACACACAGTTTAAGGCCGTCTGTCTACATTTTTTCAGATCTTAGTGACAACGAGTTTGGTGTGACGGGGGCTTTACGTAAAACTGTAATCTAAAAACCTAAATTATTTCTAAATAGATTTTTATATAACTATAAAGACAAAGCTCCTCTTTTATTCATAATGAAATCGTTAAACCGATCTGACAAAAATTAATGTGCTACGCTGGTGTTTTTCATATCAATTTAAGAGTACTCTTGAAATTCATGTTTTACAGCGTATGGATCGGTGTTAGTAGGAAACAAAGGAATTTTCTAATCCTATGTTTTTAAAAGAGAGGATACCAAAAACATATTCAATCATATGCTTCCCACAGACACTTGTCTCTGAAATTCTTCTTATATACATACCTTAATATAAGGTATTTATATTTTTTTTTCAGAGACAAGTACCTGTGTATCTTCCACCTCTCTTTTAAACATCATGGGTCTCGACTGTGCAAAAATTGAAAATTGTATTTGCATCTCAATTCCAGTTTCATTCTCGCCTTTCGAATTATTACTTTTTTCCGTATACAAGAATACTACATACAGAAGTCAAAATACGCTATGGGTAACCTTTGAACATCTTTATGAAATTTTCAGAATTCCATTTTCCCTCAAGTTAATTGTTTTAAATTAATGTGTCTCCCTTATGCATGACATGCATAGTTCTGATTCCTTATTCGGTTGTGGTTATACCTTTTGGAATTTTTCAGTTTTATCAGTTGTTCATTGTTTGTATTGGTTTGGATTTTCAAATATTTTTACCTAGAGTATCACTGAAAAGACATTTATTGTCGCGCACCAGGAGAAATAAAATCGGTACCGTTAATTGTCTTACTATCACTGGGTCGATACCTCTGCTGGTGGACTGTTTCTAAGTCCCAGAGATTGTTTTATTGTTTTATAATGTATCTCCGTGTATAGCTCTGATTCATCCTTGCCCGGTTGTGGCTGTACGTTTTGGTCCATTTCGATTATATCAGCATTCCAAAGTTTGTACTGACTTGCATTTTGAATATTTTGACCTCGAGCATCACTGAAGAGACATTGAATTAATGAATTGTCTAAGTGAGGCGAAAGATACCAAAGGGACATTTAAACTCACAAGTCGAAAACAAACTGACAATATCATGGCAAATAATGAAAAACGACGTAAAGACAAACAACAGCACACAAACCACCACAGAGAAAACTTAAGACTGAGCAACACGAACATCACTAAAAACTGGGGGTTATCTCGGGTGCTCCGGAAGGGATAGTAGATCCTGCTCCACATGAGCATCTGGTGCAGTAACATTGATATCGTTTATGTTATTGATTAAGTAATATATAGAAGTTACTACAGAAAGAGTCGAGTGCAATGCCATAACATTACGAATATGGAACACAAGCATGGAATGTCGAATGTTGAGGTAAATATTCTTTATCTTACAGAATAGCTAAGCACAAAGGAGAGACCATCTGTTCCGTTTGTTTAATTTCTTTGTATTATGATGTAACGTACAAGTGTTGTCGAAATATACAACCTCTAGATATAGCATACAAAAGATAAAGTCAACAACATTCAAAACCTTTAACGAAAATTGTTTTATGTTACAATAAATTATGTGCTTAATGGGAATAATAAAAACCAAAAAGACAAAATATTGCACAAGAATTGGGATTCTTCTTCAGATCTTTTTTCTGGTTTCTATATGATTGGCAAAGCACTTGAAATAACTTTATCTGTTTGGCTCTCGATGTATAATTTTACAAAACGTGTTAAAGTAGAAACCATTAATATGCTTTGTACAGGTCATATGTTAGAGGACAGTTAATTTATTTATTGCAAATTTAAAAATAATATTTATACATATAAGTTCTATTTTTATTTTTCAAAAGTTCTTTCGTTCTTTCATAATCTTACAAACAGATGCAACTTCTCGAATATCAGAAGTTAATGGTATCAATGAAAGACTTTATTGCCTATATAATTAGCTAATAAATTAACCGAAAATTTCAGTTCAATGATACCATATGTTGAATGCCTTTCTTCACCTCGCCGTTTAAAAGAGAGTTTTCACTAAGTTACAAAGTAGAGTGAAAATTTATGCGTTTTGCCAAATGTACGGCTGAAGTTATGAGAAAGGGGTAGTTTTGATACAGAACAATCTGACAGATACGAGTTACCAATTAGAACTTGCTAAAGCCTCATGACAGATTCGTAACCTTTTTGAAGTACATTCTCTTGGTATATTGCACCACATCACCGGACCATTTTTAAGGTATTTCAAATTTATACTTTTCTGTCGTAACATTTCAGCGTATTTCTACCCATTGAATTTAATCGGCTTTCGTATCTAGTTTTTAACCAAATATACACTTACCTTTTACGTCTACGTATCGTATGAGAATGTTGAATTAAATCTTCATTCAATGTTTATTTAACTGGAAAATATTGCTTGTACAACATGACTTTTAAGACCTACATATTTTTTAATATTCAAAAACATATATTAGTTTCATTGTTAAAGCAATGAAAGGACATTACTGCTGAACGACAAAAGAAAAATCGTCAATATCCAACTTTACCTCAATTTTGCAAAGCATTCGCGAAAACGATTTAATTGGAATTTTCAAATCAGTCAAGGAACATGACTCCTGAATTGCAAAAATGAAAACCACGGTCATTATCGGACTTGACCTTAATTTTGTTATCAGTTTCAACATTTCTATTAAAATAGAAAAGCATTGCTTGAACAGTTCTCAAGATTTTACACGGAAACGACATAAAGCGTCCTTTCCAATCAACCAAGGACCACAACTCCTGAACGACAAAAGTGAAAATCGCCATTTTCGTATCTCTCAACCAAATCGTAATGGTAACTATAAAACTGATTTTATGTTAAAATAGCTTAGATAAGTTAAAAACAATGTGCATGAATATTTGCCTTACCTCTTTGGTATATTGCTTGCATGACTACACCGTATATGAGTGATTCTGTTACATTATCATCTTAAAACATTTTCAAAATTTGGGATAAACAAACTTTTAAAAAGAAATTTAATTGAAAATCGTTTAAAAAAAGAACAAAGTATCGAATTATTGATTGAAGTATCATCAAGTATATTATATTTGCACATTAGTGTAAACACTAATCGAAAAAGTATCCATAGATACAGTGGAGCTTTGTGAAACCGTAACCGTAAACCTGGTTTAATCTCACAACATGGTGTGCTGTTACAAAGTCAGGCTGTACAGACCGTCTTTGACTGTGTGTGTGTGGGGGGGGGGGGGGGAGGGGCATTGTGTACTTCAGCATTTTCCCCAGGAGTCGGGTGTTGGTGGTTGATGAGGTTTTCTATACTGTCTGGTATTTTCTATGATTACTGTTATCCTTTTCATGTACTGTATTATAAATTTCACGATTGTAATTCATGTGCCTGCTTGTTATCGATGTTTTGATAAGAATGGTTTGAACGACGGAAGTATGAATTTATGCATTCGAAATAAATTGTCTTACAATTTTGATATGAACAAACAAGCATCTCTGCTTACAGTTGAATAACGGCCAATTATAATATATATCGCATAGATTTGAAGAAACTTTATAGTTGACATGCTTAAGGGACAATGACTGAACATCGTAAATATTTGGCTTATCAATTAAAATCATAGGAAAATTTATTGAGGTTCCAAGTTTCTGTTTTTGAAAAGTCCCTAATCATTCAACTATAGGCTATAGCTTTGAATTCTGATGTCCAATAAAAAATATGGACTGGTTTGAAATGAGCAAAATCATTATCATAACAGTGAACTTTTCAAAGTCCAGCACCATAAGATAGTAGTGAAAAGTCTTTAAAAATATGAGTCTAATATTATAGGAAAACTATATTCAAGACCAAATCAATTTGAAAATGAAATTACCTACAAGTTAAAGGAAAATTTGCGCGAAACAAAACAAAAATTGTATTGCTAATAGAACAAATAAGAACGGTAATTCGCATTTGGAACAAATTACACTTTACTTTGTCCGTAAATTTAAAGCAAGGTAACTCTTTGAAAATGTGCATACCTAGAAATGTTAGTCCTTTACTCCTGTGGTGCATTACTGGCATAAATTCACCGAGGGTGATGGGTTCTGTAATTTGTTATATTATCACCTTAAAATTAGACAACCATGTGACGAGTTTGGACTTATCTATTATTTTCAAAGACTTCCAATAGAAATACATTAAAATGTTAGAAGGCAAAAACAGCAATCTAGAATTTCGACATTCTCTCAGTCTATTAAATTAAGAGAATCGTTTCCGTGCGCAGATGTGGAAAAAGAAAAAAAAAGAGTAATGATGATATACATAGTGATAACTATCAACGTTGATGTAATGTTTTTTCTATTAATCATTTTCTTCAATTCTATTTTGCATATGTCAATAGACGTTAATATGAATTATCGCTCGTGGTAAAATATTTAGCATAAAGGGCCAACCCGTGGTAAAATCAGTATAAATTCATGCCCTCATGAATTATTTCTATTCTAATAGGACAAATACGGCAATTCTTTGGATCGAAGAGCTCTAGGTGAAGGCAAATATTTGCCGTTCCCGTAAATAAACGCACTATTAGATTGACATAAAAGAACGGAGCAAACTGAACTAGTGACATGCTTAAACTATTTGCAATAACGTATTTAGATATGTTTTGATGAATTTAAATACTAATTTTACTTATATGTAAAAAAAAAAAAGAAAGTTTATAACACATTTTATCATCGTTTGTTTACGTTTCTTTGTTGTGATGATTTTAGGTTTTACAATCATGCATTTTCCCATAAAACGCTAATATTCTTACGTCATCGTTCAATGAGCAGGTGAGTCTTGACTATTGCTGCAAAGGAATGGAAAGTTACAATTGGGAAGCTAAAATCATCCCTTCCTCTGTCGTAGAGTTGTGTTTGCAACCACCACTCAGTGTCAATTTCTATATATGTTATATGTTAACATTCATATTATATTCTACATTCTAATATGACGTTCTTCAAACGCTTTGAGTACACACCCGTGGTAAAATATGAATATATTGTTTTGTTGTTTTTTTTTATGAATGAGCATTCATAAAAAACATATGACGTGGAGTATGATCGGAACAGCCAAAACAATATATTTATATTTTACCACGGTGTACTCAAAGCGTTATTTGCAATAAATAACGTATTTAGATATGTTTTGATGAATTTAAATACTAATTTTACTTATATGTAAAAAAAGAAAGTTTATAACACATTTTATCATCGTTTGTTTACGTTTCTTTGTTGTGATGATTTTAGGTTTTACAATCATGCATTTTCCCATAAAACGCTAATATTCTTACGTCATCGTTCAATGAGCAGGTGAGTCTTGACTATTGCTGCAAAGGAATGGAAAGTTACAATTGGGAAGCTAAATCATCCTTCCTCTGTTGTAGAGTTGTGTTTGCAACCACCACTCAGTGTCAATTTCTATATATGTTATATGTTAACATTCATATTATATTCACATTCTAATATGACGTTCTTCAAACGCTTTGAGTACACACCCGTGGTAAAATATGAATATATTGTTTTGGCTGTTTTTTTTTTTTTTTTATGAATGAGCATTCATAAAAAAAACATATGACGTGGGAGTATGATCGGAACAGCCAAAACAATATATTCATATTTTACCACGGGTGTGTACTCAAAGCGTTTGAAGAACGTCATATTAGAATGTAGAAATAATATGAATGTTAACATATAACATATATATATAGAAATTGACACTGAGTGGTGGTTGCAAACACAACTCTACGACAGAGGAAGGGACGATTTTAGCTTCCCAATTGTAACTTTCCATTCCTTTGCAGCAATAGTCAAGACTCACCTGCTTATTGAGAATATCCCCCAGTTGTTACGATATTCCAGATTGCCTTTCCTATCATGATTCACTTAAAGGAGGGCTTCTGCTTACAATGAAGCTATTGTACTTTGGGTTTCAAGTGGTAACTTTTGAAAGTTTTACAGACACATCAAGAGTTGGTTAATCGTTATGAAATATCTGTGTCACAAATGACTACGGCTCTGTTTGTAATGTCGTTATCACAATTTGTCAGTGCCTTGGTAAGGTCATTGATTTAAATGTCGCTCATGTAACGTTGGCTCTTTGGGGTTTTCTGTTTAAAGACTTTTGGGTTTTTAATGCTTACTTACGTTTTATATTTTTTGTTCTAAAGCCTACCTTATGATAGCTGTTCCATAAAACGCGTTAGGTGAACAAAAACGTTTTTCATAACTTAATTCCACTGATCGTTGCCGCTGATGATGGACTTTAATTTCCATGGGTACCATCTGCCAAATAGTCAGAGCTTCCGTTTTTGCATAATTTTATGATGTACCGATATCAACGAATGTTTACTTGCCTTGAGGAACGCATTTAGTGCCACATGTGGAGCAGGATCTGCTTACCCTTTCAAGAAACCAGAAGTTGTGAATGCTTCATCCTCTTTCCACGACAAGTTTGGTGTTGTTCTAGCAAAAACCTCTTACAATATTGTTTTATATGCAAAAATCAAATTTTTTGTTTAGGTCATATAATCATTCTTTGTGAAGATCCTCACCGATTCCAAAAACAAATACACCGAAGATGATGATATCAAAATGCTGGACGTTTTGATCGACATCATATTTGTTGAGTTTGGTAGATTGATATTTCAACCTCCATAAAAATGCATCTTGCAAGGTTTTTTTTTTATATTTCTTTCATATATTTATGATGATCTGTCACTCCATAGTCCACATTTCAGTGAGTGATTGCAGTGAACTTGAAATAGAGGATACTTCCTAAAATAGAAAGCAGGCTTCGTATTTTGATCTTTTTTCTCGATATTGACACAGATAGCCGACTTAAAACTAGAATCTATTCGACAAACGTGATGATTTCTACTGCCATATTGTCAACTTCTCATTTCTCACCAGTAACATATCATATTTTTTTTATAGATAAAACACATCTTTTTTTATAGACCATTTAAAAAAAAGATAAGTTTGTCTACATACCGTCTTCGCTTTGGTTGCTACTCCCTCAATCAAAGTTGAATGTAAAAGGTTTTGACTGCTCTGTTTAGGCCTTTGATGTTTTCACATGTTATACATTTGCATGTCTTTTTTTCCACTGCCAGTTGTACATTTTTGTATGAATTCTATTGTGATATCTTTGCATTATAAATTAATATTAGCAATGGGATCGGAAATTTGATTTTAAATTAGCATTTATTTCCCTAAAGTGAACATATAATAATTATGTTTGCTTTCATACTTATAGTTCTGTCATTTTTAAATTATGGAAATTATTTTTAAATGAATTATCAAAACAACATCCAGGCTAAAGGAACATTATTTTTAAAATATCTTTGACAAAGCAACTTATATTTTATGCAAGTGGTATACGGGGTATATGCAAGAAAAACACTAAAATGAAAACTGGCAAACACGTTGCACGAACAAGAATATTCGAGCTCCTAGTTTAAGTCTACATATTGTCTTCGCTTTGGTTGCTACTCCCTCAACCAAAGTTGAATGTAAAATGTTTTGACTGCTCTGTTTAGGCCTTTAATGCTTACACATGTTATACATTTTCTGCTTGCAAATGTTTTACATTTTTCACTTTTAAATGTCATACATTTTCTGCGTGCAAACGTTATACATTATCTGCTTTCAAGCTTTATACATGTTCTGCTTTACAAACGTTTGATCTTGAGTATAACTGGTGACATATATTTCAGTTATCATAACATATGTTTAATTCAAAGACCTATTGTAGGGCCAACAGGAGGTTTATGAGGAGGAAAGTAATTTTAATTGCCCTTTTTTAACAGTGCCAGTTGTACTTTTTTCCTAGAGAACCTTGCACCTTTTTTTTATCTAATTATTTTATGATATTATTTTTTATCGTCCTCATGTGAGCATGTATGAACGTTGGACGTTAAGAACATAAAATCATAATGCTTTTAGAGTATGATTTTAAAATTCTATTGTGATATCTTTACATTATAAATATTATATTAGCAATGGGATAATTAATTTGATTTTTAAATTAGCATATATTTCCCAAAGTGAACATATAATAATTATGTTTGCTTTCATACTTATAGCTCTGTCATTTTCAAATTATGAATTATAAAACATCATTCAGGCTAAAGGAACATTATTTTAAAAATATCATTGACAAAACAACTTATATTTTAGGCAAGTGGTATACGGGGTATATGCATGAAAAACACTAAAATGAAAACTGGCAAACACGTTGCACGAACAAGAATATTCGAGCTCCTATATAAAGCATTTTTTGTGGAACTGGTTAAGCTGTACGAATATATTATTTATGAACATCAACATTTAAAGTTTCATAACTTTTCAATTTATGCCAAAACATATAGTTTGATAAATGTTGAATGCGACTTCCATTCTTGATACACAATTTATGAATATTAACGATATATGAATAAATGTTAATCTCTGAAGCGATACTTTATTTATCCCTTTAGAATATTAAGATTTGTTTATCACTATTGACATTGTATGTCATTTCTAGTTATTAATTGAAATTATATTTTAATCGTTCTAAATAAGGCAAACATTATATTTTTGAATTTCTACTGATCTTCAAATACATGACCTCATACAATAATAGTTATCAAAGGTACCAGGCTTATAATTTAATACGCCAGACGCGCGTTTCGTCTACATAAGACTCATCAGTGACGCTCAGATCAAAATAGTTTTAAAGCCAAACAAGTACAAAGTTGAAGAGCATTGAGGACCCATAATTCCAAAAAGTTGTGCCAAATACGGCTAAGGTAATCTATGCCTGGAATAAGAAAATCCTTAGTATTTCGAAAAATTCATACTTTTGTAAACAAGAAATTTATAAAAATGACCATATAATAGATATTCATGTCAATACCGAAGTGTTGACTACTGGGCTGGTGATACCCTCGGGGACGGAACGTCCACCAGCAGTGGCATCGACCCAGTGGTGTAAATAGTTATCAAAGGTACTAGGCTTATAATTTAATACGCCAGACGCGCGTTTCGTCTACATAAGACTCATCAGTGACGCTCAGATCAAAATAGTTTTAAAGCCAAACAAGTACAAAGTTGAAAGTAGTTTATTCCAGTCAAAAGTGGAGCATTTTAACCTAAGTGCATGAGAGGAGCTTTTGAGTTTCTTTCGATATTTCATCGTAGTTTCTTGTCCATTTAATGATTGCAAATATTCAATTTTTCTTACCAGGAAGTTTTAGTGGAACTGTTTTGACTATATAGGTAGATTACCAATGTCTTGTAAAAGTTCTGCTTCGTATTAGTACAAGAACAATTTTGTTAACTGAGGTGCACAAATAGTACCCACTGAAATTTCGAATGCCTGCTAAAATCCCAATCCACAAAATTCACCAAATATGTTTTAGACTTAAATCCAGCATGTTAAGTGTTTTTATATAGATATAAGAAGATGTGGTATGAGTGCCAATAAGACAATTCTCCATCCAAGTCACAATTTGTAAAAGTAAACCATTATAGGTCAAAGTACGGCCTTCAACACGGAGCCTTTGCTCACACCGAACTGTAATCTATAAAGGTCCCCAAAAATGACTAGCGTAAAACCATCCAAACAGGAAAACCAACGGTCTAATCTATATAAAAAACGAGAAACGAGAAACACTTATGTACCAAATCAACAAATGACAACCACTGAACATCAGGTTCCTGACTTAGGACATGTGCAAACAAATGCAGCGGGTTTGTTTTGCGACTAGTTGGAGTTTATTTTTTATTCTAGAAATGGGTATATCATGGACCCTATTATTATTTTAGATTTGTTTTCAAAATGAGATATACGAATATCAACAGTATTCAAAATTTTATTCAAATAACTGTCTAGAGATTTTTTATCAGATTTTTCACGTTTACAACAATTTTTACAGTAGGCAGACAAAGCGTCTTTAATGACCTGACGACACTGTTTCCAATCTATTATAGATGGAGGACGATATTTAGGTCCTTTCTTAAGAAAAGTTTTGACCTCACGGTCTTCGACGATGTTGTGGTCTCCTGTAATGACATGACCATAGGGAACATATCAAAAGCTAGATGTTTCACAGTCTCAAATGGACGGAGCATTATTTTCTATATTGACGTCGGCTGTAACTGACGTATAATTAAAAATCAAACTTCTGCTGGTTTTTTTATAAGAATACGAAATAATAGGTGGTTCTGTATTATCAAAATATATAGGTATTTAACTATGAATGGTAGAGTCATTGAATATACTAGATAATTTTATAAAATCAATACCTCTATTTATACATTTTAATTTAAGAAAATGCCGTTTATGATTTTCAGGTTTATAGATACTAGGAAACAGCCTGTGATGACAAAAGGCTGTCATAATACGGGTGTATTCATACTTCGGGCTAAAAAATGAAATTTTATCACACTCCTGAAAAATAGCATATAATTTACTTATTGGTATATGACCCAGTTTACATAATACTTGATGTATTTTTAATATAGATAACAGATCAGCAAGTGTATAATTTATACGATATTTAATACGTTGATTACGGTTTTTGCGTTTACCATGAGACCTATTATTTCTTAGTCGTTTATCGACAATTAAAACGACATCGACAGAAGTTTTAGATGTGTTCCCCTGTCCCAATATTTTGTCATTGAGACCGAGAGGATAAGCTGTTTGAAGTCTTTTTATCCAAAATAGTTCGCGAACTTCACGGGATTGCTTGTGTGATTGTCCTGATTGTTTCTGAACGGTTTCAAGTGGTTGGAATTTTATAAATTTTAGATTATGATTATGATTATCTAAATATTGGTATAATAAACTTTTGAATTTTTTAGGTCTTCGAAAGCGGTAAAAGTGCTCTCGATTTCTTCTGTAATATTCTCGTCCCGTCTGTCCCACATATTGATTACCATACTTAGGCTGGGTTCAAGTTACCACATATATAAGGTTTTGAGTTTTTCAGGTAATGTCACAGGAAAAGGAGAGTGAAAAAGGTCTCCCATTTAATGTTGACCTAACAATATTTTGTGAAGTTAATCTAAAACAGGTTAGTCATTTTTTGACATACCACTGGAAAATATGTTCTAATATACGTCGGTGTACTTGAATCGTCGTGTTTCTTTTTAAAGATGAGCTTTTCTCGACATTGACAAGAAACTGGTATCTACATTTACCATTTTCATTTTACAAGTGGGAAGACGTATGTGATTTTTTTATTTAAGAATGTTGAATTAAATATTTCTTTTTAGTCAAAACTGTGATACTGTTGCAAAAATTGAAATGCTTAAACCCTTTTGGTACATAAAACATCTAAAATGCTAAACATTTGGAATCGTCATTAAATCAATTGATCGAACAATCTAGATCAACCCAGACAAAGTCTCTGGTTCCACAGATGCGTGTTTAGTTCATTTTCTAGAGTAGACCTAAACGGAGTTCATTTACAGCGTGAAACCTTGTGTTGGCGTATGCGATATATAATTGTGTGCTTTTGGTTAATATCTGATCATAATTCTAATTTTCTTATTGTAAATAAAGGGAAGTTCACCATTTATAACATTACCAAAATGAAAATATTTGTATTTGGATGATTGATTAGAGCTTTCTGGAGATTATGAATTATGACTCTCGGTGTTCAAGTTCAGATACTGCTCCACATGTGACACCCGTCGTGCCTGGTTTATGATAGGTATAAAATAACACAGGGTTAGATTTGTCTATGAAGTAGGATTGTTTTCGATATAAATTCAAGATATTGCTTATATTATTTATATTTAAATCCAGTCTGAAATCAGTCTTCCTATGGTAGTGAAATCAATCTATAATGAGCCAGAGTATGCACTTGTTTGAATTTGTTTGAAATACCGAGATGATTACGAAGGATGGCTGTCTACAGTTCAGTGGCACATCAAATGCATATTCAGGACAAGCACAGGATAATTCAATATAAATATGAACCCTACTTTGTAATAGACCGACAATCTAAGTCTGATTTTTATGTTCTAGATTAAAGTTTTTGCTTTGAACTGGTGAGACACCAAGAAATCATAGTTTATAAAAGCCATTTAGAAATATCTATTATTTTTAGTGTTTAGAGACTTTCATATAAACTCTGTTATCATGAAGTATTTAAAAAATGACGAATTTTTATGCATAAACTAAATAGAATTTTGGGAAATGAAAAAATAAAATTAAGCATATCAGGTTGAAACTGTCAATGGAAAAACTAGTAAATTTTGTATTTAATAAACTATTTTCATATTACCGACTTTTGACTCCGGATTATATAATTTGTCGACTGGTTTCCTTTGACATCATGGTACCAAGTCAGGTAAGAACAAGCTAAAGAAGTAAAACCAAGCTTTCAATCGGTACAATTTTTGGGGAAAATTACATGTTTAACATTTTTTTTTCACTACAAAATCATCGGAAAACAGTAAACTTTACCCTCAAATTACCCCGATTATATTTTTGATTTTACTTATTTTAGTTGCTCTTACTTGACCGAGTACCATGATGTCCAAGGTAACCAGTCGACAAATTATATAATCCGAAGTCAGAAGTCGGTTATATGAAAATAGTCTATTATGATTGTTTTTATTTTTTCCCGTTAAAGGTTTAAATTAAAGTAAGGGCAGCGTACCGATGTTCAAATCTCATAAAAAGATTAAGAAGACGAAAGAAGGCGACACACAAAATACAAAGGCAGTGTAAAATGGGTTTCTTCTAAACAAAACTATGAGAACATTGTTTATAAGAAGATTTTTTTTTTAAAGTCCGCAATATTAGAAACATAAATACAGACTTTCAATTTCGTGCTAATGAAAATACAGGGTCTGCCATACTAAAATATGTTAGTTTGCCTGAAAATGAATTAAAGATGACCAACACATTCACAACAAAACACCAATCGTCCATTGTTAATATACATTTTTAGAATACTGTAAGGAGCTTGGGATTGATCAATAAAGTTTGAGCGTTTCCCTGTTTAAAACAGTCAAAACTTTTTGAAAAATAACATTAGTATACCTCATACATAACGACAACATCAAATAGTCTCTAGTCTGGTCATGAGAAGAAATATTCGTTTATAATTTTGTCTTGATTTATAAACACATATATATGGATATAACGATACATCATCTATTGATAAATGCAGAAGATGATTATGTTTAATAAAGCATGATAGCAGACGATCATGAACAATGACAAATGATTTTTGTCTGAAATTATTAGGTCAATATTTATATTAAAAGATGTCATGATTTATCTTACAACATCACGAGGATCATGTCAATGTGTATGTGTTGGTTGTTTGCGTGCAGAAATGATAACTTACAATAACTGACCATTTCACATGAAATATAAGTCTAATTTGACCAATGTCGTCAAAGTATATCCTTCCATTTCATATGAAATGACAACATTAACTTTTCGTCCGAAAGGTTTGCAAAGCCTCTAAATCATGTTCAGAATTCCCCCATTAGACAGGACATAAATCACAAGAGTACATAACCTAATTATAATATTTTCTGCACTGATTTTTCAAAACAAAGCTGATGTCATTAAAGTTCTTTATACTGGATAGAAGTTAAAAACACTCTTTTTTCACAATATTTTATTGTACTGAAAAATGTCATTGCTGATATGTGTTCAAAGTTTACAACACAATAATGCAGAGCAATAAGCCATCTGAATAGCATGGTACGACTTAAAATACCATATGAGAATACTAATAACTTAATCATTCCTTTCAAGACCGAGATCAAACATTCACACGAAGACTAAAAAGAAATGATTATCAAACAAACGACTTATTTTCGTAATTTGCCGTATCAGAATCTAAAGGACTATGGGTAATTTCATTGTTCGTACCCAAAATGAAATCAACGTCCCGTCCCGTCACGTCATTGGTTGAATGAATATCAATTGTTTTGGACGTTTTTAAGCCGTAAGCCAATCACGACGTTTTGGTGTACGCTTTTGAAAATATTACCCAAAATTAATGCATTGGATTCTGAAACGGTGAATTGTATTGCGCTCTCATCAAAGCTTTTTAACATTTTTATTATATAATGTCATTTATTTTTCATAACTATGACAACATCCGAGTACGTATTTAGATGAACCGAGAAAAATCCACCTACTTTCCTTATGCAAGTTTGAAACTTTTTGTAAAGCTTAAATCCATATATGGAAACCACTGCCTCTTATTTCATGTTGATCTGTTTAATTCTGGAGGAAGCTCGTCTTACAGTGTGCACAAAGAGCTGAAAATGGAGGGAAGTTTGCAGGTTTTGCTTCTTGCGTTTCCTCATAAATGAGAAACAATGGAGAGGTATTTTAAGGACTACATATTTGTCCTGAAAAATATATGAAACTTCTTCAATATTATATTTTTACCTAAAATTGTCATATAACGTGCAGCGTTCATATGACAGTTTGTAGTTAAAGATCTGTTTGGATTAGGCTGTTGCTAATATTTAAATATATATTAATGACAAGATCTCATAGTGAGGACATTGTAATATATAACCACTTTTTATTTTTTAATGCAAAACATTTGAAGCGCCTTCAAGTCAAATTCAAATATAATTATTTCTACTGTCTTGTAAATATTTCAACGATGTTATTTGATAGAATAATAACTCTGGGAAGTGCTCTTGTTGTTTAGCTTTTAATGGTTAACTTATGTACAATTTTCAAAGACCGTTTATGAACTTTGTGAACGCAACTCCTCTGCGACCATTATACAGAAATCTTTCAGACTTGTTAGGATTGGTTTCCATCATGTGTAGATTGTGTTGCACCATCATTTTGATCTGACCATTTCACAGGAGTTGTGAGACTGACATTTTTTAGTATTGTAACAGTGTTACCTTATGAAGATCTATGAAAGCAACTCATCTGAGACAGTTTGGACAGAAAACGTGGTAGATGTGTAGGTAATCATAACATACCTTCATTTTGATTTTATCATTTTAATGGGAATTATGGGATTTACCATATTTTGACTATTATACCACAATAACACATTGTTTCCTCATTTATACATAGGATGGCGAGTGATGCATTCATAGCAAGAAACGCTTGCCCTGTCGACACACTCGGCCTAGCTCCTTTTGGAGTTCAAGCGATTCTTCCAGTTATTGCTTGTTACTTTGGTGTGTCTCGTTTTAAACTATTTGTAAGATTTGAACATCGGTAAACTATTGACACCTAAAGCTATATAGCGCGGGTGACATCTTTGTTGAGCAATTATTCTCAAGAAGAACGAAAAATAAGCTAACAATATTCTATAACTTCACATTCCGCTATAAAGATGATGCACTCTCACTAAATTTGTTAAAGCTTAGTGACTATGTTAATTACATCTACCGTATTGAACTTGAAATAAAAGATTCCGGATGACACAGCTAGGTTTGTTTCACACCTACACTTACACCTAAAAATCGACAGTGAAAGTAGTTCCTGAAGTGATATTTACGAGAAGAGAGACGACTTTTATTTTCCTATTGTAGAATTTTCTTCGATGCAGCAACATTCCAGCTGGAACTGTAGTAAATGTTTCTCAGTTGACACAATATTCCCAAACTTGTGTTTCGTACCATGATTTCATGGTTTGCTTTTTTATTGAAGCTATTCAGATTTAGAGGTCTTAAAGCTACAGTTGAACTCACCTCTTCGATAAATTTACCGGACGCCATCGTAACTAGGAAGACTGTTACATAATATCTGTGTCATAGTATGACCATTGATATGTCATATTGGTCGTAGCTACAATACTGTTTCTTTTCTTAATTTTTGACTTATCTGCGATGTATCACCGAATTTCTACATGGCGCGAGTAATACGAAATGTGCATCAATTATTCAAGTAGAAATTTAACCTACCCTTCAAGACATTCCTTGACCCCACTTGTAGGTTTTTAGTTGGTTCATATTGTTTTTCTTTAAAGTTTATTTATCTGCATTGTATTCTCTGATGTTTGTACCATTTTCATGCAAAACTGTTCGTGTTTTCATTTCAAACTTTACTATTTGGTCATATATATGGGGTAAATAATTTACATGATAACGTGATCTTGCAAAAATAGTATGTGTTCTAATTGGTATTCCTTTCTCAAAAAGTTGATAGAGTATAAAATAGTTGACATGATTAATCGATCGTTTCTTTACGTTTCGGTACTATTACTACCAATTTATCAAATGACTGTAACAGATAAATGTATAATCAGACTAAGATATATACCAGTATCTAGTCGTTAAAGTTCTGTGTTGGTGCATCCTACCGCTAGATTGCTTTTTAAGTACATCACATTAGAATATAGAAAAACTGGCAAAACAGTATTGAAAATAACAATAGAATTAAATAAGTAGCAATATACCAACTTCACCTGCAAATGGGATATACATTTCCCAACTCATTTGGTATTCAAGAGCTTGCAGTTGCTACTCAGACTTTATAAAACGTCACCAGTGTCTGAACAGAAAGATGATGAACCAGGGTTATGTCAACGAACATCTCGTCCTTTTTCTAAAATAAGTTCATCGGAAGATACCAAGACCTTGTTGGAGAATATTCCGTATCAACCTCACAAAGAATGCATGATGGTCTTGAAGTATAGATTCTTGGTACTGATGTTGTTTATCATCGTAATTACGTGTTATAGTGTTCTTTTATTTGTCTTTGTAAATTATTAATCTTCACTGTTTATTTCATTTTTAGCTCACCGTTCCTTCGTCGGTGAGCTTTTCATCGTCCGTCGTCGTCCGGCGTCGTCCGTCGTCGTCGTCCGTCCGGTGTAAACTATTTCAAACATCTTCTCGTCTGAAACTACTGAACCAATTCCAACCAAACTTAAGCTGAATTATCGTTAAGGTATCTAGAATAAAGCTTGTGTTTTACTTTCTGTTTCGTCAAAAAACATGTCCGCCATGGCTAAAAATAGAACATAGGGGTAAAATGCAATTTTGACTTATATCTCAAAAACTAATGCATTTAGAGCAAATCAGACAAGAAGTTTAAAGTTATGCATTAGGTCAAGGTCTACCTGCCCTGAATTTATCAGCCAAATCGGGTATCTAATTTTTAGGTTATTACCCCTGAATTGATGATTTTAAGGAAATTTTGCAGTTTTCGGTTATTATCTTGAATATTATTATAGATAAAGATAAACTGTAAACAGCAAAAATGTTCAGCAAAGTAAGATCTACAAATAAGTTTTTGTATGACCAAAATTGTCAATTGACCCCTTAAGGAGTTCTTGTCCTTTAAAGACAATTTTTCACAATTTGTTCATCTAATCTAGTTTGCTTACTTTAAAAAATCTTCTCCTTTGAAGCTGCTGAATTAATTTCAACCAAACTTGGGCTGAATGAGTTTCAGAGTATCTTGTATAAATTTTGTATTTTATTTCCTTGTACGTCAAGAAATATATCCACTATGGCTAAAATGGAACATAGGGGTAAAATGCATTTTTTTGCTTTTGAAGAAAATATGATAGATACAAAGAACATTTAAATGGCATTTTTAAGCCACTCATTAATATATATTGAAAAGCAAAAATAATCATTGATGAAAGATTTAAGCAAAAAATTACAGGTGAGCGATTCAGGCTCTTGAGAGCCTCTTGTTGGTAATATCCTTTTGGCGTGGCTCGGTACTTAAAACCTCCCGCCATTGTGTTATTATGCTATGGTCATTTTTCGTATTCTTGTCTTTCATTTTTGCTTATGTGACTTGTCTTTGATGGCATATTTGTTGGTTGTTATAGTGATCAAGATTATGACACAATGTTGACTGATGCACCCCTATTTTTGACATTTTTACCTATTATGTCTGTTTGTTTTGTTCACACATTATTGTCAATATAATGGAATTTTATGTGACTGTCATACAAGTGAGAAGTTTAGCTAGCTATAAAACCAGTTTAATCCACCATTTTTTACATAAGAAAATGCATGTACCAAGTCAGGAATATGGCAGTTGTTTTCCATTCGTTTGATGTGTTTGAGCTTTTTATTTTGCCATTTGATAAATTATAACTTGTAATTTTACTTTTTAATATAGATTATTAAATCTCTCCAATATCTGTTAAATATCCTTTACCATTGGGTAAATATCTCCGAGCAACATTTAACCATTGTCAATATTACATAGCGACAAACTAGTGCTCTACAGGTTGTCTTTTCAATGCATGCTTACTACAGATATGTTTTAAAGAGAATATTTGCTTGATTTGCATACTTATTTTCAATTATTAATCTTCTATTTTTTCCGCTTTTGAGAACAAGGAAATACTTTGTGAACCTTGTCTCAGCTTCTCTTCTTATACTTTTGTAGAAATTTTGTTTATATTTAGTTTGTCGCTTCACTAATGTTCAGTTTCATCTAATGTGCATTTCGATACGATGAACAGATGCTTTTTCTGTCTTCATTATTAAAAACAAGTCATCTAGTGGGACATTTGTTTAGGTAAATTTGGTAAACAGTAGTTTACAAATTTTCAAAGCTCATGAATCGATAAAAAAACCAAATTAAGGTACCGACCAGACACTGAGGGAATCGCATGAACTTCATAGATCGAGACCGGGTATGTACGGAGGGTAAGCGTTTCCTGCTATGCATTCATCACTTGCCATGCGAATCCACACTCTGTCAAAATGTCACAATCGGGAATGGAACACAAACGGTGAAATAGGGAAGTGAGATTATCCCCCTTGAAGGGTCATGAAAAGCGTTGGTGGTCATTATTAAAATCATATTGACCTGAGATCTAGAATAATTAGTTTCGTGATATTATATCAAAGGTTTTTTTTAACAAAAAGCTGTAAAACGTCAGTTTCAAAATCTTTAATGTCAATGACCAAATGAAAATCAAAGATTTTCATGTATGACATGACTCCCATAATTGGCTGTTATTTACGTCTTAACTATGTGTATTTAATTTAGATATCTCTGCTAAAATATTTTGTTTTCATCATTTAGTAATCAGTTGAATGTTCGCATAGCGTGCCATCTTCTATGTTTTCATGCATCGGGTATTGCCATTTTGATGATAATGATTTGATGTGTCTACAATACCTTCAAGCAACCTTATCAAATCGTATCAAATAAATGGCCTATAATTATATTTGTTATGATAATGATCGAATTTCCATCTGTTCTAAATTATTATAACAATCATATTTATCATCTTCATAATATCATTTGCATTATTAGACGTCATTTCCCTATTCTGAACATATTCTTGAGAACTTCATCTTTAACGCAATTAAATTTTCTCAATATTAATCTAATATCACTAGAATTCTTATACAGGAAAACTTATGAATTTCGAAGATTTGCAATTTACGCGTTTATCTCCTTGGCCTTTTTATTTTGTTATAACTCCCTCTCTATTTAAATGAAGCTTTTTTTGAATATTAAAATATTATTGTAATATTCTACGGAAAAGCAACAACTATGTTATTAGATTTTTTGTGATTTAAGTCTCATATAAGTGCATATGCCCTATGAATTGTAATAATCAGTTTAAACAAAAGTTATAATTAAATGTCAATTATGACGTCATTACGCAAATGAAATTTGTACTTCAACGAATTGTTTTTTTCTATTAAATTGTCTATCAAAATATTTATGTAACTGGCAAAACAGGAAAATGTAAATGTTAAGCTGAAATAAATATGAAACATTATGCTTTTATGTAAACTAAGATAGTAGATAATATTTAAATAATATTACTTAGAGGTGCATCCAAGGTCATTTATAATATTTTATTGGTATTCTACTTAACATTTTGTAATGCAATTAACTCGACGTGAAATGATGTAAGTTAATTCAACGTTTGACGTTATCACTATTCTCTAGAGATGGAATAAAAATCCATTTCGGATAATTTTCGTGATAATTTTCCTTCCTTCTTTAATTTGTGATAAGGAAAAAGAAACGGAAGTACTTCGTATGAAAATGTCATCACTACTATGACACGTCACTGTTTGCTCTCAAACTAAAGGTTTAAATCCAATAAAACCCCATTGATTGTCTCCAAATGAGAGTTAAAGAAAGATAACTCGTACAAATTTATGCAACAGAAGTTTACCGTTAATTAAATCTCATAACGCCATTAAGAAGATACAAATCAAGGTAAAAAAAAACTGAGGAAATCGCATGAAGACCAAATACAGAACGTCGACAGGATAAGCGTCTCCTGCTGTGCATGATATGCATGCATCACCAACTATGTTAATCCACACTCAGTCATATTGACATAATCGGGAATAACACACGATCAGTAAAATTACAGGAACGACACATCATATCAGTCAACCAATCCGCGATAGGGACTGTAAAGCTTTTATAGTGTCGATTTTAGTAGTTTGTTGTCATAACTCTGTTGAAGCAGTTTTCGTGTATGGAGCGCGCACTGGTTAAAGAAGTACCTAAAATGTGAACATTTACAAGCATAATATAATAACTGAGACATGTAAACGCCATATGATTGGACAGAGGGTATATTACCTCTGAGAAATGGGAAGTTGACAATTGGAATGTTGAAATCATACGATTGTTAAAGATTCTAGTTTGAAGTCGTCCATCTGTATCAATATCCTGAAAAATTCAAGATATGAAGCAGGCCTTCTAGTTTCGATAGTATCTTTTATCCCGAGTTCAATGGGATATATGAGATGTAAGCATTCACTGAAATGTTGGTTTGTGAGTGAGATGATATCATCTTAAAAGAGAAATCAAAGAATGTATGAATACTGCTTTATATGAGTACAAAAAAGCCATGTTTACTAAAACAATATGTCATATGTTCATCAATTAAACGTATACAGTATGTTGACATAACTACAATTAATACATATATAATTTGACAGCTGTCATGGTGTCGGTTAAATTAATCTACGACATTCGTTTTCTTCCACTGATATGCACGTGCAGATAATCTTATGTACCCGACAGCGAAAGTGAAAGTATGATCACTCCAGAGTTATGAAGTAATCAATAATGACTTTTTCATTTTAAGGCTTTGCGATATAAATAACGTTTTACTCTACAAAATGGATTAATATTGTACCTGTTATAATATTAGTTGTTCGAACAAAAGAACACTCCATTAAGAACAACCGTTTCCTTTCATAAACATGCTTTTAAACAAACTTAACATGTTATATATAAAATACAAGCGAAAAAGTCATATTAACCGACATACGAATATCACTATTTTTCCTAACGGATTATATACTAACATTGTACCCTTAATAAATGCAAGTCTATAAGCTTGATCAATACATTAAATTATTTTCATTTTCCATTGAACATAAGTATCTACCCTGGGTACCATCTTCGGTTCATTGTGGAGCTTGCGAGCTTCGATTGTTGCTATGAATTGCCCTTGGCGCCTGTTGTCATCACTGCAATGGCGTCTTGCTATCGTGTATTAGGCACGAAAAGTTTATTATCATTGACCTTAAGTATTTACCCTTATCGCCCTTTGCGCTGTAACAATCAGAAGAAGAAAAAGTTTGTGGAAAAAGAAAAAAAAAGAGTAAATAATACTTTATACTTTTATGTCTTCTCCACCTACTTCCCAGACGCCTATAACTTATTTACTTTTCACTTGTTTTCGTCCCCTATAGTTGCTGGTGGACTTTTAGTAACTACTCATCAAACAACAGCAAATTCCAACAAAACATCAAAAATACAATGCTGAATACACCGAAAGCCATCTCCACCATTCCAAGGCTTTCTCTGCAGTGTAATTACGACTCTGCAAAATGAAACAAAAATATCAAATATTAATTAATAATGTTGAAATGACATAAACATTGTTATGTATGCCGTCGCAATTCATTCTTGTTCGGAAACCGATCATACCATAAAAGTTCTCTCATGAATACTAATGGAAGTACAATCATCCCCATGAGTATTCAGGAAGTCATTTTGGAAGATAGGAAACGATGACCGATGTAGATTGTTCTTCCGTTGATTTCCTGAGCAAAGCAGCATTAAGAGTCATTGTCATCAAAACCTCAGACATCTAATGTATTACAACTCATCAAAGATACTAAGCTTATATTTTAGCACACCAGACGCGCATTTGGTGGCGTACGAATTTAAATAAATTTGAACTCCAAATTAGAAACGAAGTTGGAAGCATTGAAAAAAAACCCAAAAAATCAACAGAAATTGTGTCCAGTCTGTCAAACTCTATATATACCAGGGGTAAAATGACCTCAGTGTGTCGAATGATTTGAACATTTTATATAGCAAAATATAAAAGCCTTTCAAAGAAAAGAATTTACGGAAAATGTACACTAAACCAATTTTTAAAAATATTTTATGGGATGAAATTAAATCTTTATAATATAGTGTAGATTAAAGAGTACTCGCAATTTCTAAAAGCAAGTTCAAATTCCAATTTCAACTAAAAAATAAATCATACTTTCGCAGACTGAAATAGTTATCAGAACAACTAAAACTGATTCAATGCAAAGACGTCACAAGCAGTCTGAGAAAAGCATTACCTTGTACAATGCCAAAATATACGTTACTAGTACTCTGACATGATGTATTGGTTAATGAATAAGTTTATTTAAAGGACCAATAAGTTTTTATTGGTGGTATCTTAATTTACGACCTCCGTACATAAAAAAATAATGATACAATTAGGATGAGGTACCATAACGTCTTTCCAGCATCTATTAAGAAATTTGGTGAAAAAAAAATCATTCAGTGAATAATTTTCAACCTATACAGGTTGAAACCAAAACTGTTATTGCATGACAATAAGTATAGTGTTGTCTTTTTGAAACATAGATATGCATTTTTAGTAAAAGAGAGGCGAACGATACCAAACGGACATTCAAACTCATAAGTCGAAAACAAACTGACAACGCCATGGCTAAAAACGAAAAAGACAAACAGACAAACAACAATACACAAAACAACATAGAAAACCAAAGACTGAGTCACACGAACCCCACAAAAAACTGGGGTGATCTCAGGTGCTCCAGAAGGGTAAGCAGATCCTACTCCACATGTGACATCCATGTCATTATAACCTGAGTTTCATCCTAATTGGAAACTAATCTGTCAATAAAGGAGCACAAAGGTAACCATAGAAATCCCTCAACCTGTGGGAAGACTTTATTGTTTTGTTTTATTGAGGTAAAACATAGGCGGAAGATACCAAGGGGGCATTTAAAATTCAAAAGTCGAAAAGGAACTGACAATGCCGCAAGGGCAAAAAAAAATCGATGAAAAGACAAACAAGTAAAAAAAATACTACATAGAGACAATAGACTGAGCAATACGAACCCTTCCAAAATTTTGGGGTGATATCAGGTGCTCAGAAATTTTCAACAGATCCTGCTCTACTTGTGGCAACCGTTGTATTGTACATTTTGTTTTTTTAAAGTGTCATTTGGAGATGGCTTAATAGAGGAAAGGCGAACGGGGTTGTGGTTACGCCAATTGGAACATATTCGTGGTCATCTGTGACTCAAATATTCCATGATGGTCAACTAACTCGTGATGTCCGTAAACCTTTCTATGGATGACTTCAACTTTACCACTTGGTTCAACATCTTCTATGTAAGCGGCAAATCTCTATCATGATATAATGAAAGATAAGAATCAAGTTATGAAATATCGTATCAACTGAGATATAAACCATATATCCAGGTGTTGCTGGAAAACTGCAAAAGAGATGGAAAGTTCAAAAATGGAAAGGTGAAATCAACTCTTCTTTCCTAAAGTTTTTTTCTCAACCTACCCTCATTGTCAATTTCTAGATGCATGTCAAGATATTGGGCAGACTTTACTTGAAGTTCGATGGGATAGGTGCGTTCAACATAATAAACAAACTTTAAACTATTTTTTGAGAGGACATCATCTATATAGCGTAACGTGAAGTTAAAGAATAATACTAGCTTCTTTTCATTCTTCCTGAGAAGAGACGCTCCTGTATTAAATCTGCTTCATACAAATAAATGAACAAGTCGACAAAAAGATGATGCAGTTCGTTCCCACAGGAATGACTTATTCGGCGCTTCTATAAGTTATATCTGGATTATGAATTCTTATCTTTACAGAAGAATATGACAACAGATATATATCCATTCAAGTTTCTAAGAGGCCATTCGGTAAAACAAAAAAAATCTGTTTCGAACATATTCTATGTAATTACAGCTTTATCTTATTTGGCTGATGTTACTTCTTGTTTTTTCCATCAATTCAAATAACACGTTTTGTTTATTTGATTGAGTTGATAACATTTAGTTTAAATTGTTTGACATTTTTTAGTGTTTATAATTAAATAACATTCTGTGCTTTGCACGAAAATTTGGCGTAAATGAAATTCGTGTTTATCTTTTGAAACAGACAACATGCGATAGTTAAATAATAATAAAAAATATGAATGATTAATTATTGTTTGCTTAATATAATTGAAAAATCTGATACTCGTTTTTATTGTCCAGATGTATATTTTGTTGGTTTACAAGGTCATTTATAATCCACAAATGTTATTAAAGTAATATAAGACAGTTGTTGACACTGGGTTGTCAGATAAGAGTAAAAAGTTGCTTTTGGAATGTAGTGCTTTATTATCCATCTCTGTTTGAATACTATCAGAGACTGTCTGATACTATAATCGCCTTATAATTATTTCATTACAAGTTCCTATTATGTCGTGTTTGCCAATAATTATAATACTTATTGACAAATGGAAAGAAATTTAGTATTGAATTGTTTTTAAGAAAGCAAAATTACGAAGATCAAATTTTGAGGAGGTCTTAAAACTTGTTTTCCTCAACTAAAATTACAAATACCTGATTTATGTAGAAAGTTTAAACTTGTGCATATTATTTTAAACGGTGCATGTTGGTGTAAACGTTATACATTTAAGCTGAATGATAGCGAAACTCCAGAGAATGTCCTTAATAAATGAAAACAACATTTTATAAAGGTTATACACCTGAAGCGCATTTCTGGATTTACCTTCATCAGGAACACTCAAAAGCCGAATATTTGAAAGCCAGGGATATATAAGAACCACAACAGTTCAAAAGCTATTTGACCAAAACGGACCTAATAATAATAGCCAAATCCATTTCAGGGCAACTTTGCCTGAGGGAGTTGAAACCTTAGTTTCTAAAAATAAAAATTTTAAGAAAGATTTGACTACTGAGATGATGATACCCTCGGAGACTTATACATGATTGAAACAGGACACATTGAAAAAGAGTTTCAGTAATACAAACCTTAACCATAGTGAATTCACTGAACCAATGCTTGGGTATAGTAAGCATTAATTCTCCTGGTCCACATTTGGTATTGGACGATTTACCGTTATAGTTAGAGTTGTAAAAAAGTATAACAAAATACTGAACTCTAAGGCAAATTCAAAAAGGGGAAGTCCATAAAAAATGACAAAATCAACCGCTATCAATTAACGGAACAAGTGAAAAACAACTGCCATATTCCTGAATGGTACAGACATTTCTCGAAGAAAATGGTGAGTTTAACCTGGTTTTATAAATGGCTAAACAGTACGTTAACCAGTTGAACTCGGTGAGGACAACACATGCAAATCAGATATTGTATTTGTTCATACATTATATGTACTTGATAATTACGATATTGCCAAGCCTATATTTTATCACGATTTCCATGAAAGAAATTTGCTGCTTAAAGGAAGCACAAATAATGACCAAATTTACTTAATGGGCAAGTTGCAGTCATTTCTTTAAAAGTTTTATGGACACCACCAGGTTCAGTTGGTAGATCGCCAAGAATATCTGTGTCTAAGATGACCAGGGATATGCTCCATATAAAAGCGCTTCTGACGTATGAAATTAGTAACGTGTTGTTTTCACTTTTTAATTACCAACCCATCTATCTTCTCTCTTTCATAACTTATCACCAAATAATTTTCACTTGCCTTTAGGAACACAACAGGTGGCATTAGTAAAACTGGAACTGATTACCAATTCAGAGGACTCGAGAATTTGGTGAGGTTTATATCGTCTCTGCTAAAAAATGTTAGAATTAAAGAGAATTTAATAGGACTTAGAAAGAAGCTTAAAACACTGTTTTTTAATATGTGCGATTTAGTGAGAGGTTTTAGTTATACGATTCTTAAGTCTCTGACAACATTGTTGTTTACAGTAACATGCCTCAAAAGTTAGAAATAAAAACTTATCAAAAATACCAGGCTTATAATTTTGTACGCCAGACGCTCGTTTTGTCTTCAAAAGACTCATCAGTAACACTCAAATAAAAAAAAATGAAAGGCCGAATCAAGTACGAAGCATTGAAGACCAATAATTCCGAAAATGTTTTTCAAATACAGCTAATGATAATCTATTTCAGGGGTAGAACATCTTTAGTATTTCAGAAAATGGATAGGTTTTTCACTGTTTTTGTCTTTAAGTCTAAATTGAAAATATTGATGGATAAAAAAAATTTTTACTGCAGTAAAGTTAACTTAACAATAGAAACTTATTTAATTAGCCTACTTCAACACAATCAATGGAGTGAGAAATGTCTTGGCACTTATTGTTTGCATGGTAATAACTTCGTTGTATGATATAATTATGAATTATAATTACAGCATTCACTGAGTTGCACGACAAACTAGTCTAGCGTTATCATAAATAATTATACATTGAATTCATACAAAACATTACCATTATAACAGTTATGAATTAAGGTGTTTCCCGGGTTAATCAACCAGTTATGTTTTATTGAGACGTGTGGTCACACCAGCAGAATAAGGAAATTGATAAACATAAGAAAATGTTAATTGCTAACAACACTAATTAAACTAATCTCTTATTGACATGAATAAAAAGAAATGTGAATAACACGTAAATGAGACAGCAACCCACCGACACGCGTCTAGAGGTCAATATACATAAACAGGTACATTTATGTATCTATTATACATTATGTCAAGCCATAAATCGCCCCGAGTCTAAAAAATAGTAATTATTGAATATATGCCATCAACAATAAATTCTTTAAATTGAATTTTAAAAGCATTAAGACATGACACCAAATTAACAACTGACATGGTTCCTTTCATCAGATATGTTTTGAACTTATGATGAGGTTAAACTATAATTTTTTATATCTCAATCCTATCTCTTTTTTTTTAAATTTCGACCAGTTGATATTAAAGAACAAACAATCAATAACAGAGAGAGTGTGCTCGCAATAACTGACTGTAACCAATCGTTATTTTATTTATTTTATTTATTTATCGCTCTTAACATGCTGATACGAAATCATGCCACCCTACTCTCTAAAATCGGTAACAGTAGTTCACATCAGATTTTATACAGCAATGGCTTTCGACTAATTTATGACAGCTATAATCATGTTGTAAAATTTGTGTCGTGATGAAAATATCAGGTTCGTTGAAATAATAGAATAATGAAAATAGTATGTTCGTTAAATTCTGTGACGTCACTGTAAACTCGCACCTATCGATTTGATTTTGGTGTTTTAACGCCACTTTAAGCACCGCTTTTGGGCTATTTCATGGCGGCCAGTTTTATTGGTGGAGGAAGCCGGAGTGCCCGGATTCGATAGGAAAACAATCCTAGTCAATTAAGATTGAGTCAGTGCACCCGCACGAGCGGGGTTCGAACTCACAACCTCAGTGTTGACTGGCTATGTTTGCAGTAGAACTCGCCACCGAGGCCCCTATCGAATCAACTTGACAAATGTACACTCCATAAGAATGCCAAAGAAACGCTACCGCCAAGAGAAGGAAAATTAACAATAGGAAATGAAAAGAAGTACAGTTTTTTTTTAAATTTTAGAATGAGGATTCAGTATTAAAGAGTGCGTTGAGATGGAAACATTTCATTTATTACCGAAAAACGACTACAAAAGATATATGATCATATATTTACATCAGAAATGGTTGATACCGCTAGATGTGTACCTCTGGATGATGCATGGTTATACATGGTTAGTTTGTTAATTGTTTATAATTCCTATGTCTTTTTCAGCCTTGCATATCAAACAAGCAGTGGGCCATAAAAAAATCTGGATCAGTTCAATGGTTCCCAAGAAAAATGCAACTCACAAGAGTTAATTTCTGATTTTTAATTTCTTAAAACACATTCTCACATATTCAAAATTACATTTCAAGATATCCATATTAAAACCACTTACAATATTGCGTTTCAAATATCATTGTCATTATCAAATAAACATTTCTTACCACTGACATATTTGGTTTTGCTGACCATGGAGTATGTCTGAATACCTAATCAGTTATTATTACATTTTGGAGTCCCTACCAAATTTGGACATTGTGATAAAAACATATGTCTAGTTCAAATAAAATACCAATACATTAAATCTCTTGAAAGGAAGACAAAATTGTTCCACAAAAGAACATAGTACACAAACAATGTTAAGTATCTAAATGTTCGTTACAATACTTTTTATTAAAAGCACCGGAAACTCGTATCTCATTACAAGGGTATTTTTGATTACGAAAAAAGCTTTGATTCATTTGCACTAATGTTATCCAGAGTTTTTTGGCGGGATTGCATTAATTTATTGGCACAGCACTACTCTGTGTTGTTCTTGTACAATATATGATGCGTTTAAATGAAAGCTGTACAGATTGATTAATTGTTTTTGCTAAATGTTCATTGGCAAATATTTCATGGACTAAGTAATTTTGATCGCTGCATATAAAAAAAAAAACGTGCCACGTGGAAATGACACTCGAAATATTGAATAATCTAAATGGGTAATTTGAAAAGTAACTTGTGTCCATTATAATTATGATACCCCTTGATGTATGTACAGAAATTCTTATCATTATCAAGAATCGCGAGGTGAACCGATTTTTTGGTCAAGTTGTCAATACAACAGGTCACAAAATTTTTGACAATTGGAGGTACATTGTAACTCTAAACACTGAACACATTTATTTGACAAAAAAAACTTTCGGAATTTTGGCTTCTCAACTTCATACTTTATTTGGCCTTTTAACTTTTTTCATTTGAGAGTCACCGATGAGTCTTTTGTAAGCGAAACGCGTGTCTGGCGTACACAATTTAAAGCCTGGTATTTATGAATTTAGAAGTAAAAAGAAACATAGGAAAGCTTATATCAGATACGAAGATGATATGTTTTTGCTGACTTTACGCTTGGTTGTGTTTTGTCTGTATTGCAAGTTATTTTTATTCCAAATCTCTTCTGTTTACTTAAACTCAGTCGAGGATAGTTAACACATTCAAATGATGACTTTTGAATTTGTTGTGTCATTTAGCAACTAGTTGTCATTTTATTCACAGCTTGTCCAGACTGAACAAAACAGATATATAAAATAAGGAGATTTGGTATGATTGCTGATGAGACAACTATCCACCAGAGACCAAATGAGGTAGATGTTAGCAATTATAGGTCATCGTACGTCCTTTAATAAACAGCAAAACACATACAGTATATCAAGCTACAAAAGGCCCAGACATGACTCATTATATAAATTTATATAATGTCGATGCTTGTCCACCGTTTAAGACCTATCAGTGACCCTTACATTCAACAAGATAAATCTTAAATTTCGATAACGGTTTACAAGTACATCGTAAGTCTAGATCACCAAGTCAGAAAGATTGCTCTATCAATAGAAACAATAGATACGTGATGTAAACAAATTACACTTCCAGGGTCTAACAGATATGTCACTCCACTTTTAGCACATATATGTTGTCAAATGCCAAGAGTTGTCAATGTCAAATTCTGATAATATATCAACAGAATGTATTCTGTCATAAACAGCTACTTATTACCTGTCAACATACGAACAATCATGTGTATCAAATAGCTGAATATATCAAAATATATGCAATAAAGTAGTTTGCTTACGTAAAAAGATTGGTACTTTCATGAGAAATCTGGGCGTTCAAAGCACATGACATCCCCATAATATCAAGCATGCCACGTATGGTCGGAACGTGGACGTTAAATGGGATGTATTCTGCAGGGATAGTCAAAGTCAAAGATTTTATTGATATAAAATCCAAAATCTGGATTGTCATCAACACACAAACAAAGAACAAACATTAATCATAACAATCAATTATATGTACATAACATGGTAGTGTATATATTTAATATATCAATACAAAACATCAAAAGAAAAATAATATATAAAAAATATAGAATTTTGTAATTTCCTTCCCAACCCCTTCTATCTATTTGACTGAGGAGGTACAGTTTTACTTAATAGTAATACAATTTATATAATATCTATAATACTAAAATAACGAGGTCAAATTTGTCAGCCGGCATGGGGTAAAACGACGAATCAAAGAATTCAAGTTTATATGTAACTAATATAGGACAATGGTGTTGATTAAAATTACACCATTCCTGGCCCTTTGTTTTCCACATAATTAATATTTCTAATAATTAACAAGTTCCGTGTCGAATCCGATACCGATACCAAAAGTATATGCCACCTGTTACCTACTCTGTACGTTGCGCCCTGTCAGGCGCACCACCAAAAGTGTGTCTAGGATTTGCGGGTCATAATCACACATGAACTTCGTCATTATACAGGGATTAACACTACCTAAATTCAATCATTGTCACATGAAGTTTGCGGTTTAAAATAAGGCCGTAGGTACTTCAATTTAGTCACGGATCCGCGATGTCGCGGTGTGTTCTAGTATAACGTAAAATAACTTAAGTTAGTGAACGTCTGAACTTGAACATCTCATTAATACCTTTTATGCAACATTGACTGACATCATAATTATTACTTCGAAATATGAGATGGATTTTTCAATGTCTAAAGATTATTGAAAGATGGTAAAATATCTTGAATATTTTGAAAAAAAAAAAATATTCCTCAACTCATTGAGTTTGGTACATTTTATCACTTCAAATTTATATAGGGGACATAATCTGTTTTCAAAATCAATCTTTGAAATTCTATGTCTGCTTTTTTTAATCATAAGGATGCTATTACTTGTCCTGATTCTTACAAAGTAAAAATATCACCTCTGTCTATATCTAATTTTAAAAAGTTCTCCATTTCAAATTTCTTCTTCAAATCCTTGTAGGTTTTTAATTTGTTTCCTCTATTATCAACATCATTTTTTGAAATGGAATGGTCCCAGAATTTAATGAAATGATTTTTCAGTTTTTTATATATAGCAAAAGTTAAACGATTTTTACTAAATGAATTTTGATTTTCCCAGACATGGTTAAATCCAACTTTTTCAAATAACAATTTCATTTTTATTCTATACCAGTCTGAGTTATTATTAACACTTGATGAATAAATCTTATTTTGAGTACAAGGATCATACCCAATTCTCTCAAAACTGCCAAATTTGATGCAGTTTTGTTAACTCCTAAATTGTATTTAGCAAATTTAATTTGTACTTTTACAGGTTGATATAAAAAATATATAGACTCCATGGAAGCATTTTTTTCAACAAAGTATCTAAACATAGAACTTCACTGCAGTAAAGAAGTATAGGTTTACACATGAGTAAAATAATTTAAGATTTGGTAATATATTTAGTTTGTGTGAATGCAGTGTTTTGTAAATGCAAAATGATGGTTTCCTGGCCTTTTTTTTATGTAGATATTCATTTGCTTTGGTAATGCTACCTGAAAGTTTAAATAATACTCCAAGATATGTATACTCTTGTTTAATTTCTAGTACATATTCCTTGTACTTAAAATTTTCTTTTTAATTACTCTTACAGATTTATTGAATATAATAACCTTTGATTTGTCTATATTTACTGATAAATTCCATGTGTCATAATAATATGATAACTTACAATTTTGTAGTGAAACCTTGCAAATGAATATAAAACTTTATAAGTTAAGTGCGTCCGAAGCCCCTTTTGAGAGACCAAAAAGCGATCTTTTGCAACGCAAATTTCTGCCCCTTTTATTCCGGAGGCATTCAACTGAGTTTTACCCCGGTCTGTTTACTTTACACAACCTACCAATGGGATTTATTAATAATTTGCATAAAATATTTGCCACTGGGCTTAAAGCAAACAATCAACCAATTTTCTGAAGATACAAGTACATATGTAGTTATTTGCTTCATTAATTTTACACAAGTTCTTAATTATTTTACAGTAATGCATAAGGCAGGATTAAAGTCACTAACTCTGAAAAGCAAAATTAATGGCTTGCAAAGAAATAAAAATAAGAGTATGGGCTACATAGGAAATGTCACAACTGCTTTATTTTAGATGAAAGATAAAGAGGTGATACAGATGCATTAAGACAGATAGTAAAAGAGATAATCGGTCACTTGTGAAGTAATGCTAAGTGCAAAGTATAAATAATCCTACAGTCTTTAACTTGAAAAGCATTTTAGAAACTAATTATTGAAATCTAATATATGTTCAATAATTTTATAATTACTATCAACATATGTTTTGTATGAATACATCATGTGGAATCCGTTTGTATTCTTTCAAAATATTTATATATCCTCAAATAACTTCAAAGATTATGAAAGCTGTTGAAAAAAAAACGAATATTCTCTTTGATTGTTTATTTCATAAACTTGACCTTGACTTTTCGAGAGATAACTTCTGAATTGTTAATTTTCGTTTCATCTATTTAAAGACAGTCAATCAAAGCTTAACTGATAATGCTGGTATACTTAAAAGTGATAAAAGTCATGTTAGATTTTTAATAATGCAATTTGTATCAAAGCTGACCCGTTGGCTGCTAGATGCATAAAGGTCAGATCGTTAAACCTGACCAAATGACGGGATTCTCACGTGATTTAGAATTAGACTTCACGAGATGCCTCATAACGAAAGAATTAACGCTCAACTGGGATAACATAAATTATAATTGATTTAGTGCCTAAACTTATGTTATACGTGCATATTTGTGATTAAACTTTTAACCTTTGTCCAATTAAGCCACAAAAATGCAAATAAAATCCATCTACAGTCATACACAATTTGATCTAATAATTAGTTTTATTTTTGGTCTAATTAATATGTCTACTACTACGTTATTATTTGAAAGCACTACCATATGATGACATCACAAATGATGACGGACAGATATCAAAAAGTAACTGCTGTTTTATATATTATGTGAGGGTGTTAGAAAGGGGTTATCTATTTCTGAATTCTTTAATTTTTTAGCTCTTTTCTATTCCTTATATTGTTGCCCATTTTACTCTATTCTTTACCTTTTTTTTTGGCCTATTTTTCTCTATTCTTTATTTATTGGCCTATTTTTCTCTATTCTTAGTTTTTGGGCTTTTGTTCTGAAGTGTATAAACAGCTACTTATTACCTGTCAACATACGAACAATCATGTATCAAATAGCTGAATATATCAAAATATATGCAATAAAGTAGTTTGCTTACGTAAAAGATTGGTACTTTCATGAGAAATCTGGGCGTTCAAAGCACATGACATCCCCATAATATCAAGCATGCCACGTATGGTCGGAACGTGGACGTTAAATGGGATGTATTCTGCAGGGATAGTCAAAGTCAAAGATTTTATTGATATAAAATCCAAAATCTGGATTGTCATCAACACACAAACAAAGAACAAACATTAATCATAACAATCAATTATATGTACATAACATGGTAGTGTATATATTTAATATATCAATACAAAACATCAAAAGAAAAATAATATATAAAAAAATATAGAATTTTGTAATTTCCCTTCCCCAACCCCTTCTATCTATTTGACTGAGGAGGTACAGTTTTACTTAATAGTAATACAATTTATATAATATCTATAATACTAAAATAACGAGGTCAAATTTGTCAGCCGGCATGGGGTAAAAACGACGAATCAAAGAATTCAAGTTTATATGTAACTAATATAGGACAATGGTGTTGATTAAAAATTACACCATTCCTGGCCCTTTTGTTTTCCACATAATTAATATTTCTAATAATTAACAAGTTCCGTGTCGAATCCGATACCGATACCAAAAGTATATGCCACCTGTTACCTACTCTGTACGTTGCGCCCCTGTCAGGCGCACCACCAAAAGGTGTGTTTAAGATTTGCGGGTCATAATCACACATGAACTTCGTCATTATACAGGGATTAACACTACCTAAATTCAATCATTGTCACATGAAGTTTGCGGTTTAAAATAAGGCCGTAGGTACTTCAATTCAGTCACGGATCCGCGATGTCGCGGGTGTGTTCTAGTATAACGTAAAATAACTTAAGTTAGTGAACGTCTGAACTTGAACATCTCATTAATACCTTTTATGCAACATTGACTGACATCATAATTATTACTTCGAAATATGAGATGGATTTTTTCAATGTCTAAAGATTATTGAAAAATGGTAAAATATCTTAAATATTTTGAAAAAAATTTATTCCTCAACTCATTGAGTTTGGTACATTTTATCACTTCAAATTTATATAGAGGACATAATCTGTTTTCAAAATCAATCTTTCTATGTCTGCTTTTTTTAATCATAAGGATGCTATTACTTGTCCTGATTCTTACAAAGTTAGAAATATCACGTCTGTCTTTATCTAATTTTAAAAAGTTCTCCATTTCAAATTTCTTCTTCAAATCCTTGTAGGTTTTTAATTTGTTTCCTCTATTATCAACATCATTTTTTGAAATGGAATGGTCCCAGAATTTTATGAAATGATTTTTCAGTTTTTTTTATACATATAGCAAAAGTTAAACGATTTTTACTAAATGAATTTTGATTTTCCCAGACATGGTTAAATCCAACTTTTTCAAATAACAATTTCATTTTTATTCTATACCAGTCTGAGTTATTATTAACACTTGATGCATAAATCTTATTTCAAGTACAAGGATCATGCCCAATTCTCTCAAAACTGCCAAATTTGATACAGTTTTGTTAACTCCTAAATTGTATTTAGCAAATTTAATTTGTACTTTTACAGGTTGATATAAAAAAATATATAGACTCCACGGAACCATTATTTTTCAACAAAGTTTCTAAACATAGACCTTCGCTACAGTGAAGAAGTATAGGTTTACACATGAGTAAAATAATTTAAGATTTGGTAATATATTTAGTTTGTGTGAATGCAGTGTTTTGTAAATGCAAAATGATGCTTTCCTGGCATTTTACATAAATATTCATTTGCTTTGGTAATGCTACCTGAAGGTTTAAATAATACTCAAGATATGTATACTCTTGTTTAATTTCTAGTACATATTCCTTGTACTTAAAATTTTCTTTTTAATTACTCTTACAGATTTATTCAATATAATAACCTTTGATTTGTCTATATTAACTGATAAATTCAATGTGTCATAATAATATGATAACTTACAATTTTGTAGTGAAACCTTGCAAATGAATATAAAACTTTATGAGTTAAGTGCGTCCGAAGCCCTTTTGAGAGACCAAAAGCGATCTTTGCAACGCAAAATTTCTGCCTTTTATTCCGGAGGCATTCCACTGAGTTTTACCCCGGTCTGTTTAATTTACACAACCTACCAATGGGATTTATTAATAATTTGCATAAAATATTTGCCACTGGGCTTAAAGCAAACAATCAACCAATTTTCAGAAGATACAAGTACAAATGTAGTTATTTGCTTCATTAATTTTACACAAGTTCTTAATTATTTTACAGTAATACATAAGGCAGGATAAAAGTCACTAACTCTGAAAAGCAAAATTAATGGCTTGCAAAGAAATAAAAATAAGAGTATGGGCTACATAGGAAATGTCACAACTGCTTTATTTTAGATGAAAGATAAAGAGGTGATACAGATACATTAAGACAGATAGTAAAAGAGATAATCGGTCACTTGTGAAGTAATGCTAAGTGCAAAGTATAAATAATCCTTCAGTCTTTAACTTGAAAAGCATTTTAGAAACTAATTATTGAAATCTAATATATGTTCAATAATTTTATAATTACTATCAACATATGTTTTGTATGAATACATCATGTGGAATCCGTTTGTATTCTTTCAAAATATTTATATATCCTCAAATAACTTCAAAGATTATGAAAGCTGTTGAAAAAAAACGAATATTCTCTTTGATTGTTTATTTCATAAACCTGACCTTGACTTTTCGAGAGATAACTTCTGAATTGTTAATTTTCGTTTCATCTATTTAAAGACAGTCAATCAAGGCTTAACTGATAATGCTGGTATACTTAAAAGTGATAAAAGTCATGTTAGATTTTTAATAATGCAATTTGTATCAAAGCTGACCCGTTGGCTGCTAGATGCATAAAGGTCAGATCGTTAAACCTGACCAAATGACGGGATTCTCACGTGATTTAGAATTAGACTTCACGAGATGCCTCATAACGAAAGAATTAACGCTCAACTGGGATAACATAAATTATAATTGATTTAGTGCCTAAACTTATGTTATACGTGCATATTTGTGATTAAACTTTTAACCTTTGTCCAATTAAGCCACAAAAATGCAAATAAAATCCATCTACAGTCATACACAATTTGATCTAATAATTAGTTTTATTTTGGTCTAATTAATATGTCTACTACCACGTTATTATTTGAAAGCACTACCAGATGATGACATCACAAATGATGACGGACAGATATCAAAAAGTAACTGCTGTTTTATATATTATGTGAGGGTGTTAGAAAGGGGGGTTATCTATTTCTGAATTCTTTAATTTTTTAACTCTTTTTTTTATTATTCCTTATATTGTTGCCCATTTTACTCTATTCTTTACTTTTTTGGCCTATTTTACTCTATTCTTTATTTATTGGCCTATTTTTCTCTATTCTTAATTTTTGGGCTTTTGTTCTGAAGTGTTGGCCCATTATTCTCTATTCTGTAAACTCCATCCAGACCCTCATATATATACATGTATAACTATCATACATCATATAATATATGATATATATACAGAGAGAGAGAAAAAGTGATTTTGCAGACAAAATGAAAACAAACATGTGGCGTATGTTGCGGATAATCCTTAGTTTACATGTGATTTGATTTTACAACAGATAAAAAGAATCTGTCTGAGCGAGAACACTATCCATGGATTTAAAAGATGACAAAACAATCTGGTTCTAGAATTTGACGTTGGAAATTATCTTTATTATAATGGTTGTTGTTTCAAAGGTTAACAAATGCTAAGCTATTTATGTATAACGATTGAATATTTGTTTTAGTTGTCCTTTATTCAGTTGTTTATTTAGGGGGGAAACACTCACAAAGATACCAGACTTATAAATTTGTACACAAGACGCGCGTTTCGTCTACAAAAGACTCACCAGTGACGCTCGACTCAAAAGAGTAAATGGTCAAAAAAGAACGAAGTTGAGGAGCACTGAGGACCCAAAATTCCGAAAGGTTTTAACAAATGCAGCTAAGATAATCTATTCCTGGGGTAGAACATCCTTGGTACAATGTATTTAAACAATTCAAAGTTTTTAAAAGTGAATTTATAAATATGACACCATGAAACATTGTAAAAAATTAAAAATCAACTGACTCGCATTTTATTTTGCATTTACTCATCTTCACCTTTGCATTGAAGTCTTCAACAAAGCGTTAGAAATGCAGATAAAGTCTGACCTATGCATCGATTGATTAGTTACTCCTTACATAACGTCCAATGGAAGTCTTCAACAAAGCGTTACAAAGTGCAGACCTTATATGCAGATAAAGTCTGAACTATGCATCGATTGATTGATTGCTGCTTACTTAACATCCATAGAAGTCTTCAACAAAGCGTTAGAAAGTACAGACCTTATATGCAGATAAAGTCTGACCAATGCATCGATTGATTGATTGCTGCTTACTTAACGTCCAATAGAAGTCTTCAACAAAGCCGTAGAAAGTGCAGACCTTATATGCAGATAAAGTCTAATCTTGGCATCGATTGATTGATTGCTGCTTACTTAACGCCCAATGGAAGTCTTCAACCAAGTGTTAGAAAGTACAGACCTTATATGCAGATAAAGTCTAACCTTGGCATCGATTGATTGATTACTGCTTACTTAACGCCCAATGGAAGTCTTCAACAAAGCGTTAGAAAGTACAGACCTTATATGCAGATACAGTCTGACTGAACTAGTACACATTTTTGTTTAGGGGCCAGCTGAAGCCCGCCTCAAGGTGCGGGATTTTCTCGCTGTGTTGAAAACCCATTGGTAGCCTTGGGCTGATTTCTGCTCTTTGGTCGGGTTGTTGTCTCTTGGACACACTCCCCATTTCCATTCTCAACTTTATGACCTATGCATCGATTGATTAATTGCTGCTTACTTAACGTCCAATTGAAGTCTTTACCAAAGCGTTAGAATGTGCAGACCTTATAGACAGATAAAGTCTAACCTTGGCATCGATTGATTGATTTATTGTTTGCTTAACGACCAATGACAATCATTTCATGCATATTTAGGACGAGAACAAATTAACAATTGATACAATAGGTATGTTCTGCGGGCAAGTCGACGAAGATAAGTGCCGAGAAATTTGGACTGCCACTGAAAATGAAAGTATATGTTGAATAGGAACACGACAAATTGTCCTTGCAACAGGCCACTTACGGACCTGCAAGAGAGTTGTTGCAAGCTAAGGGTTCTCTAATGTGCAGAGAGAGAGCGGCACTCTCTGTTCACGAGGCATCGAATTTGACGTCCCAATTCTGACCAGACGTGGCTGCGTATTTATAATTCACACACGGACCCCACTTAAATAATGCGACAGAAGTTAACCGATGTTCAAATCTCGTAAATCGATTTCATAAAATAGGGTGATACATATAAGTGATGTATGTTACTAAAGAATGACATGGGTAAATCTTTAGAATAAAAATTCTTATGTATGCTCATTCAATTATCTCCATGAAAAAGCTTCATACTTGAGTTGCAACTGATATTTGACAATACTGTTTAATATGTTTTGAATACTCTCAAATTTTATATATTTCAAAAATTGTTTAGTTTATCTTTAAATTTTGATGATGACCTATATTAGTCAAATATAATTAAAACTATAGCCATAGAGGGAAGAGTCCGGTTTTTTTTTATGGCCTGAGAACACAGTTATTTCGTAGTGCATTTCTTTTAGACAATAAATTCAAATTAAAAAAATCGCACCTGCTCTATCTCGAAAAGATTTTTACAGTGTAGTGTACTACTATTGGGACAAATAATATCAAAATTATAGAAAAGTCTACCAGCTCTAACTCAAAATATTGACAATTCTATGTTAAGGGGGTCTAAAACTCAGTTTGACAGCTTCAGACATACTAGTTTTTGACCTTTTTTAACTGGACCAAATCACTACTTAACATAAAGATTCAGCACCCAAATTTTTTTAACATGTAATTTCATCCCTTACTTAATATTTCATGCATAAAATATAAAGAAATAAATTTGGAAAGTGTATGAAAAAATTCGGAAGTTATACACTATCCACAATAGGGACTATATTTGTAGACAACGAAAATCTAAGGACGATAACTGTGTCCTCGGACCTAATATGCCAACACAACTTATGTTTTTTGTTTTAATACATATATTTTTTAATACACTAACTTAGCTGTATTTGACAAAACCTTTCGGAATTGTGGGTCCTCAATGCTCTACAATTTTGTACTTGATTTGGCCGTCTTAACTTTTTTGATTCGAGCGTCACTGATGAGTCTTTTGTAGACGAAACTGGCGTACAAAATTTTAATCCTGGTATCTATGATGAGTTTATTGGATGGTTCATAAAGATTTATGCGGTGCTAAGCAAAAATTGCAAAATAATTATCTTTCGTAACTATAAAAAAGTAATGACACACTACTACTATTCTTTTCAATGTTACCTAAATGATTTTTTTCAACATTTTGCACCAAAAAAAATATCCTATTATGTAACTTATTAATCGTTTGTGTGTTCTCCTTGTCACAACTTGTCTTCCTAAATGACACACTGTCAATTACCTATTACGCAACCTAACACAAATCTGATTTAGGTCAGGAATCTGAGTAGATTTATTATCTCCCGTTATTTTCCCCAAGGTCATGTTTAAAGATCAATAACGAGTAAACATGTGATGTTCAAATCCCATTCAGTACTAGTTCATTTATAAATCAACCAGAACCTGCATTCATGAGACGAAACTAGTACATTTTTCAAATAGACCCTTCCCGGGTGAGGTATAAATTCTATAAAATGTTCAATAAATCTCATATTGAGAGAGGTAACTCCCATAACATCCTACATAATATATTGCAAAACACATGCCAATTATCTGTCCTTGAACGGCGGTAAATGGAAGATACTTCTCATTTATTTCATCATACACCATATTGCAACTGACTGAGCAAATTAAACATCTGTAGTCTTTTGTGAGGTGTACCACAATTCGATTTTGAATGATTCTTTATGAACTTCGACTCCAAGGGTCGACTGGGGTAAAAAACTAATCGTCACCTGGACTTCTCTAAACCGGCAGTAAAACCACAGCTTAAGAGGGACTTCCACTTAGCTTTGCGGGATGTATAAATACGAAGCCATGTCTCGTCAGAATGGGAACGTTCAGTCTATGATAAGTTTGTTACTCGGATGACTCTTGTAGGGATAAAACGTCTCTGCACATTAAAGACCGTTGTAACAAATCTTCGGATGTCCTTAGGTGTCCTGTTGCAAGGAAAAATGTATGTTGTTGCAGTCACCACCGTTCATACAGCTTGGTACACTTTTATTGTTATCGTCCCGAATATGCATGTAGTATTTGTCACTGGACAACTTCAAGCAAGAACCAACCTATCAATATAAAAACTTACGGCTACTATAGTCGAGACACTAATTTACTGTAATGATCAACCAATTCGTGAAGGCGACCGTAGACCGTGTGAAGTAATGATTTCTGCCATTTTTCTCACTGCTCTATAAAAGTAGTTTATTTGGGAAACTGTCATGATGAGAACTTTCTCTTGCATATTGTATCAACTAAGAAGGTTGATAAAAACCTAGGCTTGTATAGATGATGTATTACTATTCGTGAATTGGAAATTGACAGCAGAAAAACAGAATTATCGAATTTGGGTCTTTAGATACTAGTTATAAAGTGTAACAGTTTTAATCTCAAGAAATAGATTTAGATATTACGCAGACCAATATCACTGTAAAGAAAATCAACTTCGGAGCAGTCATGTGTGTATAAATAAGACATTTTATAAAATTATCCCGTGTAAATAAGCTTACTTTGACATTTACCAATTGTGTATGATTACTGTTAATGTTTATTCTTCTTCTACTGTTGCAGATTTCAGCATTAAATGTATTTTGGCATGAGTGCATACCGATTTTAAATATCTACATCATATGAAATCTTGAAAGATAAATCCAGATTTGATAGGGATTTCTTGCATCCAGACTAAATCAATACCAAAATTGTTATGCATGTTAACCAGTTGAAAGAAAAACATTTATAAAAGAAGTAAATAGATCGTAAAACTTTCAAAACAAGTTTACGTGAAATTTTAGTATCGTTTGGTTTCTTCCCCATTTAAGCTTCCTCATTTTCATAAAAGTTCTTATTACTTGTTGATAATTTTGAGAGATTTGGGAGTTGGCGATTGGTTGTTCTCTATTTACACACTGTAGCAAATATTTCATGCTTATATATTCAGAACAATAACAAATAAACAATGATTTTAATCTATATATTTATATAATAATTATTTTGTTCAAAGTTACGTTTTATGGTTTGGTCTCTTTTTTGTTTGGTTTCTCCTTTCTTTCTAAACATGGTGACCAAGAATTAAAAAACGTGTCGGAATATTGCCCTCTAACCAAGTTTGGCGTTCGTGCTGTTAATGCCAATAATGGCCAGGTCGAGCAAAAAATGCGAGTGACAAGTAACAATAATTAATTTGACAAGTAATAATAAGTTGCAGGAAGGCAAACATAAAAAAGAATAAAAACTTCGTTCCAGGACGTTATAATTATTTGGACTAAGCCCCCTCTTTTTTGCTAAAAAAATCACCTAATTACGACAGCAGAACCAGAGACCCACAAGAAGAGACCTGAGCTGTGATACTCCGGAACTAATTCTTTAATAAAGACAATTCGGGATAAATTGGAACCAGTAACTAACCCATGTTACAACAATAGTCCTATGACATAGGACGTACACTGTATAAGCGTGAACTTCATATATTGGACTATCTATAATATGTGCTCTCATGTCAGATGCCGCAAATCATTTTACATTTAGGATTCGTTGCTGAGCATTTTTACTGTTCCCATCTCCGAATCCTTAAATAGATTTTTCAAGCCCCACAGTAGTTCAATAATTACTATATGTCTTTGCATAAATAAGTATGCAGGGCATATTTCAAAATATTTTTCTTCAGGACTTTTAAATGATTTAATTTTCAATGCTGCATTGGGAAAGGGGAGGGGGAGTTATACAAGTTTATTTTGTGACACAGTATATAATATAATTAGATACAAATCTCTAATGATTTGTAATTTTATCCAACAAATTATAGAATTGTACGTTTAGCTATTATCTAGACCTGTACAAAATGTATATAATAAGATACATTTAACAGGGGCGGATCCAGAACCTCTGTGTCTGGGGGTTTCAGATTTAGATATTTGTATAGAGATGTATATATGCAGTATTGGCAGTAATGGTTATGGTGTGTGCATGAGGAGGGGGGTCAGATCAAAGATCGTTTCTATAATTCTATATCTTTTAGTTTTACCATTTCACTCTTTTCTTTATCCTTTGATCTCTATTATATTTGTCTTAAACATGTGTGAAATATTTGCCACTGGACATAAGGTAACCAAAAACAATCAACGTATTCTTTATATTTCATCATTTTTTATTATGTTATCTTTAGGTTTGGTCCGCCCTTATCTATTTTTGCACTATTCTCTCTATATAAAATTTATGCGGTGCTAAGCAAAATTGCAAAATAATTATCTTTCGTAACTATAAAAAAACTAATGACACACTACTACTATTCTCTCTATGTTACCTAAATGATTTTTCAACATTTTGCACATTATTCTCTCTATGTAACTTATTAATCGTTTGTGTGTTCTCCTTGTCACAACTTGTCTTCCTAAATGAACTGCACGTATACCTAACAACAAAATCTGATTTAGGTCAGGAATCTGAGTAGATTTATTATCTCCGTTATTTTCCCCAAGGTCATGTTTAAAGATCAATAACGAGTAAATATGTGATGTTCAAATCCCATTCAGTACTAGTTCATTTATAAATCAACCAGAACCTGCATTCATGAGACGAAACTAGTACATTTTCAAATGGACCCTTCCGGGTGAGGTATAAATTCTATAAAATGTTCAATAAATCTCATATTGAGAGAGGTAACTCCCATAACATCCTACATAATATATTGCAACCCCAATTCCTGTCCTGATAAATGGTGACTCATGCATAGCATCATATTTCCTTTCTCTATTGGAACTGTACACGTATACCTAACAACAAAATTATTTTCATTTACCCGTGTGTTTAAAGTTATTGCAAATGGCTGATATTTTTGTTCGAGCATATTGCTTTTCTTAAATTGTTTAACATTTCATACCGATATAACATGTTATTTTTATTATTCTTCCCTTAGTTTATTTATTTTGTATTTACATTGTATCATAGGTCAAATTTATTTGTTCAGTGTATAAAATTCTATCAAATTATCCCATATCATCTAATTAATACTATAGATAACATGTTACATTATTTCCTTTCTCTAATTAATACTATAGATCAGTCTCCAGAATCCAAGTTTTGATGACTTTTGTTGATAGGTTAATTATAAATTTCAAATAAATTGAAGGATACACTATGTCAATAGATAGATAGTTTCATGCTTGGTCCATTTATTACCAAGAATAATATAGTGCCATATTTCTCTATTGGAACTGTACACGTATACCTAACAACAAAATTATTTTCATTTACCCGTGTGTTTAAAGTTATTGCAAATGGCTATAGGTCAAATTTATTTCGAGAATAAATTTGACTCATATACATTTAGTTATAACATAAACCTAAACATTGAACCTCATGTAAATTTAACAAATGAATATTCAAAATTTTTAGCCTTTATTTTCAGATTCTGTTACTTTTTAAATTTACAGACACTGGTAAAACATAAAATACATAAATTTGTTCTCATAATTAATTAACCACTGACTGAGCAAATTAAACATCTGTAGTCTTTGTGAGGTGTACCACAATTCGATTTTTCATGATTCTATATGAACTTCGACTCCAAGGGTCGACTGGGGTAAAAAACTAATCGTCACCTGGACTTCTCTAAACCGGCAGTAAAACCACAGCTTAAGAGGGACTTCCACTTAGCTTTGCGGGATGTATAAATACGAAGCCATGTCTCGTCAGAATGGGAACGTTCAGTCTATGATAAGTTTGTTACTCGGATGACTCTTATAGGAAGGATAACAGGTCTCTGCACATTAAAGAACCGTTGTAACAAATCTTCGAAGGTCCTTAGGTGTCCTGTTGCAAGGAAAATGTATGTTGTTGCAATCACCACTGTTCATACAGCTTGCACATTTTATTGTTATCGTCCCGAATATGCATGTAGTATTTGTCACTGGACAACTTCGAGCAAGAACCAACCTATCAATATAAAAACTTACGGCTACTATAGTCGAGACACTAATTTTGTTCAGTGTATAAAATTCTATCAAATTATCCCATATCATCTAATTAATACTAGATCAGTCTCCAGAATCCAAGTTTTGATGACTTTTGTTGATAGGTTAATTATAAATTTCAAATAAATTGAAGGATACACTATGTCAATAGATAGATAGTTTCATGCTTGGTCCATTTATTACCAAGAATAATATAGTGCAGAATAAATTTAACATAAACCTAAACATTGACTCATATACATTTAGTTATAACAACATATTCAAAATTTTTAGGGCGGGGTTTGTCTGACCTTTATTTTCAGATTCTGTTACTTTTTAAATTTACAGACACTGGTAAAACATTTGATTTCACTTTTACCCTTTTAGACTTTTACAATAAAATCAATCATGGTCAGTACAGCTGGCGAGACATTTAGGCGTGTGCAATCTGACTTGTTCTTTTGTATACCTCCTTTCTTGTCTGTTTTATACGATGAATTTTCACCATGAGCTAGCTGAAATCATCTAATTAATACTATAGATCAGTCTCCAGAATCCAAGTTTTGATGACTTTTGTTGATAGGTTAATTATAAATTTCAAATAAATTGAAGGATACACTATGTCAATAGATAGATAGTTTCATGCTTGGTCCATTTATTACCAAGAATAATATAGTGCAGAATAAATTTGACTCATATACATTTAGTTATAACATAAACCTAAACATTGAACCTCATGTAAATTTAACAAATGAATATTCAAAATTTTTAGCCTTTATTTTCAGATTCTGTTACTTTTTAAATTTACAGACACTGGTAAAACATAAAATACATAAATTTGTTCTCATAATAATTAATTAACCACCCTTAAAAATCAAACCACCATTCATCTAACATGCAATGAAGGTATTGTAATATAATTTTAATGACATCATTGAAACAGAAATCAAACAACAACAAAAAAAAAAAAAAAAGAGAAGACTTCCTAATGTACAAAAATGTCATTTAACTTTATCCTTTAAGTCAACATACAACACGCAACACGCAACTCGCAACACGCAACATGCAACACGCAACACGCAACATGCAACATGCAACATGCAAAATAGCAGTACCCTTTTTGGGATACTATTAGCAATAAGTCAACTATATATATATATATATATATATATATATATATTGTTGCATGGAATGATTGTAAGGTGTACATGTCTGTCTGGCGGGGTTTATCTGACCTTTAATTCATTGTCACGGATCCTTGATAATGTTAAGTTTATTTGACACTTGTAGTTAAACCTTTGATTTCACTTTTATCCTTTTAGACTTTTACAATAAAATCAATCATGGTCAGTACAGCTGGCGAGACATTTAGGCGTGTGCAATCTGACTTGTTCTTTTGCATACCTCCTTTCTTGTCTGTTTTATACGATGAATTTTCACCATGAGCTAGCCGAAGCAACGGCTATCCCGAGCTTGACTTTACAAATATTTTTTTTAAATTCACACCAACTATTTTGCTCTTGAAAATTTGATAAGAATTTTAGCTCTTTGGTATATTCTCCCCTTTTTGTATTCGTATACCAGATTATCCCATTCACATTTTTTTCTCTCACAACGCAATAAATGATATAAGGATTTAAATCAATACTTTTATTAATGACATTCTTTTCAATTAATGTATGAAAAACAGTTTTTACATCTAAATTCTTTTCTTTTGTCCGTTATTCTGATAAATAATCGGCTTGAAACCCAACTTTTGATATTTTTGATTGCGTAAGCTCTATAGTGGTAAACAAGAGCAGCAAATATCCACGTTGACCCTGAAACCCCACAGACAAAAAACGTTCTGTTTATTTTCTAAAAACGGATGTCGTCTGGACGAACCAGGCTAGATACATTTACAAAGCCACATATAGAAATTTACGTAAAGTTGTATTCGAAAGTTCATTTTCTATGTCCCAAAGATGTTTTTTCTCTCTCTCTCTCTGTCGAGATCATAATTAATCAGGAATAAATGTCCAAAGGACACCATGCCCTATTCAATTTATCATATTTCCGAGGTCAGTGAACAGTGAAATCTTAGTCAAAACACTTATTAAGTATTATTCTTAAAAAGTAAACATCTTAATGAACTGGTGTACAAGGTTTCAACTAGAACGTGATCACATATCAAATGCACCAAAACTAGATAACATGATATGGGATGGACGAACGGCTGGATGAACGGACCTGAAAACATCATGCTCCATTACTACCGTAGACGGGAAATACAAAAGAAAACTATCGCTAAGCACTGAGACAATTTCGATATTATTGAATACGTAAATGTTTATGTTGTCAGCCTAAAAACACAAGCCTTTACCAACCATTTGTTTTAATCTCGGAGTAACTACCCCATGACCTTGCATAATGTTGTTTACAGTTTGCTTACATGCATGTGGTTCCAATAAAATCTATACTGATTGAAAGTAATTTTCATGCTTTCAACAGTCTGTAGTTTCATCATCTCATTGGACAATGTCATTCAACTGAATATAATACTAAGCCTCTTTAACTATGATATAGACCACTGTTTCACCCGAGCACTTTTTGGCAAGCACTGTAGGAACTTCAGCTATTGATTCAGCCTAGCACTCTTTGTCAGTAGGAACTTCAGCTACTGATCCATCTTAGCACTCTTTGTCAGTAGGAACTTCAGCTACTGATCCATCTTAGCACTCTTTGTCAGTAGGAACTTTAGCTACTGAATCACCCTACCATCTTCGTCAGGCAGTGCAGGAACTTTAGCCACTGAATCACCCTAACATCTTTTTCAAGCACTGCAGGAACTTTAGCTACCGAATCACCCTAGCATCTTTGTCAGGCACTGCAGGAACTACAAATTCTAAGTAACCCTAACATCTTTGTCATGCACTGCAGGAACTTCAGCTACTGAATCACCCTAGGACTTTTTGCCAAGCACTCAGTAAGAGAAGTTAACGTTTTAGCACTTTTACTTCTGCTTGGATGGATAGTCATGCAAGGACGGACGAATGGAGGCAATCTTTCAATGCTCTTTTACAATTTGATCAGAAATTAACTATTAGAAAAAATATATTATTTAATAAACAAAACAAAATTAGTTAGACATTTTTTTAACGTATGATTCAAAGTCCAAAAATGTCACAAATAACCACTGAGATTTTCGTCTGTTCACAGGTCAAATTACTTTAACTACGGTGATACAATTCAGTCTAGTTGAATATATCGCATGCTAGTCTAGTTGAATATATCACAGATGCTAGTCTAGTTGAATATATCACAGATGCTAGTCTAGTTGAATATATCACAGATGCTAGTCTCGTAGGACAATTACACGTAACTTGTACGACAACTTGAAACTATAGTAATTGTAGATATGTTGTTATGAATGTAGGATCAACTCCTTAGCATCACAGTATTACTCTGGTGCAGAGTAGGATATTACTCTAATGCAGGCTAGAACCTCATATCTATACAATTGTACAAATTTTTACTATGATTGTCAATTTATTAAATATGCATTTTACTCTCACGAACTGAACTTCAGTTATTGAAATTACCCTATAGAAAATGAAAGGATATGGAGTAAATGTACATGGGACCCAAATCGCACACAATACACAGAAAACATAGAAAATTATCAATGAACAGGGCTTTTATTCCTGTTCTTCATCAATGTTCTTCATCAATGTTCTTCATCTAACATCTTTGTCAGGCACTGCAGGAACTTCAGCTACTGAATCACCCTAGGATTTAGGCACTAAAGAAACTTCAGAAAGAGAAGTTTACGTTTTTAGCGCTTCTACTTCTTCTTGGATGGATAGATGTTGAGTGTCTAGTTGCAAAAAACTAAAGCAAATTCTTGACGACAACATTTTATTGAGCACCGCTTTCTATTGGGTGACACATTGAACTGGAATTTAATCGTGGTATTTCACAAGGTATACAGACTAGTTTATAGACTACAAATAATTCGGAACAATAAATTTGTATGTTTTTATGCTTACACATACATTTATCGGATGAACTCAGAAGCTAAGGCGTAGTCAATTTAAATCAGGATGAGAAAAATCATAGTCAAAGGAATAATTAATTAAAAAAAGTACATGCTACTTATATATCGTTAAGGCTGAAATGTTTCAATTTTTTTTACAACTAATTTTATAAGATAACGGAGGTATCGATATAAAGCAAACTTCTGAATCAGTTTTTGAAGTATCCTTTATAAATTTCAGTAGGATAGATCGGTAATAGAAAATCTAGTAAAAATAATTAAATATAAAAGAAAAGACTCATAGTTTGATCAAGAATGTCATTTAATCACATTCTATTGCAACTCATCACACCCCCATAAATAGCAATTTATTTAGAAAAGTAATAGGTGAAATAGCGATTTTGACGGAAAGAATTTGTATTAAAACGAAATCTGTAGTGTCTAAACATAGAAATGCGTTCATATTTGGTGATTTTTTTTTTCGGATATTTTTCTTGCAATTTTAAAAACTCTACGACAATAAATTCATTCCCATTTTAGGTATTTTCCATGTGTTCATTTGCTCTAAATATTCTAGGGTGCAAAAACGATATGTGTTTGTGCCAAAACCTGTCATTCGATCTTAAACATATGTAGAAATTTCATATACTGTGAATAGTATTCTCAAAAAACTAGTTTATGCTGATCACATTCATATGACTGTCTCCAAGTAAAAAACCTGGTTGTCTAATGTCACATTTTAATTGTGTTGGGTTGCTGTCTCTTTGACGTGTACCCGCAATCTCCTTTTATTCATATTTAGGTTTTGCATAGAAGATATTTATTCCGAGGAATGGTTATAAGCAGGATAAACTTTTTTATAAAACTTATAATCGGTTCAATTTTTGGCATGGAGCTGTATCTGCAAGAAAGATTGATTGATTATTGTTTGCTTAACGTCCAGTGCCAAATATTTCATGCATGTTCAGGACGATGTATCTGCAAGTTCTGCATTATAGAGATTCTATATGCCATTTTGTTTTTCTTTGTTTAAATAGTTCTTTGTTTTTATAGTGATTAAGATTATAACACAATGTTGACTGCTGTACCCCAATTTTTGACATTTTTACCTATTATGTCTGCTTGTTTTGCTCACACATTGTTGTCAATATTAATGGAATTCTATATATATGGCTGTCATACAAGTGGGAGGTTAAGCTAGCTATAAAACCAGTTTAATCGACCATTTTCTACATAAGGAAATGCCTGTACCAAGTCAGGAATACGACAGTTGTTTTCCATTTCGTTTGATGTGTTTGAGCTTTTGATTTTGCCATTTGGTTAGGGACATTCCGTTTTCAATTTTCCTTGGAAATTCGTTATTTTTGATATTTTACTTTTTAATTCTTTATGATCGGAAAAATTTTAAATGTCAACTCACCTCTCTTATACTGTTTTAAAATGTGAATGTTTATTTTTGGGAGGAGCTTTCTGAGGTCCCGTCAAAAGATAAATTTATATGGTGTATCTAAGAAAATAAGGAAAATTTAACTGTACCACATTTTAAAAGTATTTGGAATTTCATAAGGAATGATTTCCATGCGAAAAGGGATTTTGCTTTCAAAGAAGCTCTTAAACCAACGGTTCTAGTTGCAAAGAAGTAATCGTGCAGACGCCATCATGATCTGGTTGACCGTTACGGAAAACTGTGTAACATATGAGCACGGATATGTTCCAAATGTTTTAGCAACAATCTCGTCCTCTTTTCCTCGATTATGACATCACCGAATGTGTACTTTCCATGAGCAACACGTGTAGAGCAGGACCGGATTGATACTAAGAGTACCCGAACACTTATGATATTCAATAAACTCTAGACATAAAATGCCATTATGAAATTCAATTAAACTCTGGCAGATCATGTAAAGACGCATCTACATCTCATGGTGTAAATACCAGAAAAAATTAATCGGGATGAAGATTTGGGGTTACTTTTTTGTTTATAAAAATATTACTAATTATCAATACTAACTTCTTCAACTCCCACAATCAAAATTGACCTTACACCTGTATGATGGTTTCATTATAACCCTTTTGGTTGTCTAATGCTTTAAAACGCTTTACAACTTTGGCTTTCTAGTGTACTGTTCTCGAGCGAACCAAACGAAGGTGAAGGTTATTCCAGAAACACGTGTTGTACGCACTAAAATTGGCACCATTCATCTATATTACTGACGTTTATAACAGATTTAGTTTAAGACGGATTATGCACTTTCTCGTAACTTCGTATTTATAGTAACATTTTCTTTACTCAGCGTTTATCTTTAAGGGTTTGACATTTATCCACTATGCATTAATCCTACGTCATTGCTGAAAGTTTTGCAGCAACGTGTTCAGAACTTTTAATTGATTTTGCAATTCTTGAATTACTCTTTTTATACTTTTAAGAATGGAATTATATTTCCACGATTTTTTCGCTTAAAACCAATTTGATTTTGAATTACGACTTCAAACGGAAATTTTCGTGATTAATGATTGATTTTTTATACAATGTGGTAGTCTACGTTTTAACAGCAAATTTACCAGTTGTTGTAAATTCGAGAAGGAAGTTTTAAATCTAAACAATTCAAAGATGTTTATTTCTTTTCAGCATTTTAGTGGAATGGTTATGCTATTTGTAGCTGTGTGATATAACGTTTGTACAAGATGCGTTTTCTGTTTTATTTTGGGAGTATAATCTGTGGTAGGTTTGATCTTTTCTCTCTTTTCATTGTATATAATACATGCGGGTCATACACATCTGTTTTATCCCTTTTATAAGAACTGCATTATTTTTGGTAAGTGTCGAGTCTTGCGCATTTGTTCTTCCTATTTTCCCACACGTCCTGATTATTTTGGTGTAAATAATGGCAGACCGTCATCAATTTAGCATTATAAAGTTTAACATAGTATATGATTTTGTGAATCAAAATTATATGAAGGGACTCCAATTAACGAATGCTTTACACAATAAATTAATTAAGCATATACATATTTTCATATCAAAAACATAATATTAAATAAATATAATGGTGATTTGGTTAGTTGTTTAATGATGATATTCATACGTTTTGAATCAAATACGTGATACATTTAGCTTCATTACTTAATCAAACACAATGTTATATCTATCTAAAATATATACAATTAAGTCGTTTGTTGTAAGTATTCTCTCATTGATGTTTATTTCTGAACTTCTTTTAATTTTTAGAGAAATGGATTTCACTTCATCGCGTTGGTTGAATACGAATTTCATATTTGGTTAAAGATGAGAATATATAGAACAGAAAGGCCTAGGAGAGTATTAACCTTTATCGGCAGTTTGTACATTTATTCTACGGCCTTACATCATGTTTTTTTTAGATCAAGGACATGACTTCATTCTCGAAATTATTTAAGGAATGACTGTAATATTTTTATGTTATTTCGAATAGACAGAAAAATATTACAGTCATTTCTTATAATTTAATTCTAAATTCCATTCTAAACCGGAGTAAACCATGAAAAACGTTGATGACGTCACGGTCACATGACAAAATTATGTCTATGAGCTGATAAACAAAACAACGTCAGCCAATCAGAAGACGCGTTACATCCAAAATTAAATTATTAGGCAATGGCTTCACAAGATCCACGCAGTAACGTCACGTCATTTTCATCGGCGTTTATTTTAAAATGAATGGCTATTATTCATTTTGAATTTATTGAACCATAAAATTAATTTTAATAAATTCAAAATAAATTATTGTCACTCATTATAAATAAATTTCTATCAAAAATAAGGATCAAAGAGCTTTTATATTATTTATATTAACAATAACAACGTACACACATATTGGCGTATGAATACACAACGTCAGAGTGGGCGTGTCGCCATAAAATTGACAACATTGAAAATAAAGGTAATACTTTTAACCAATCAGAAGACAGTAAATACACCAAATTTATTTATTTATCAATGAAATGAACGCGACGTTATTCATACAAACTAAGATCAACTAACAACTATAACGGCGCGTAGAACGCGTAAAGAAAGTTCTATTTTAATACTAATTCATATTATTTCATTTTCTAAACAACTACAAAAAGAAACAACAAAACACACACACACACACACACACACATTGGTAAGACAAACTGTCGATAAAAAGAATAATGATTTTTAAAATGTTTTGATACTGACTTCATCAGCTCGCCCTAAAGATTTCGCTTGAAATTCTCTCTCATAAGGTCCGAATTAAAAACAATCAAAGTACTGAAGTACAGAACATCGGATGACCGCTAGTTCTTGTGGATGGTCACAAGTACTTGTCTCAGAAAAAACAATTACATCTCTATACCTGAAAGTGAGGTTAAAGTACAGATATATTTTTTTTCTGAGACAAGTTCGTGCGTGGATGATAAATAAATGACAAGGAATTCAACCTCATCGTAATAACTATTATATTGTAGTGATACAAATCAGTATACTCTGGTTTGTTGTTATATATTATATTAATATTTGTATATTACAGTTACATGTATATATATTTTTCATCCATTTGTATATCATTCTATTCTACTATATTAATTATAGTGTAGTGCAAGTGCATGGTGGACACTCTTCTGTAATAATTCGATTTTTCTAATAGATTAGATTTGAGTAGGCATTCAAATTTTCCCGCAAAACGTTCACTGTCCCATGCAGAGTTATCGGTCCTTGAGAGAGAGCAAGGACCGATAACTCTGCATGGGAGATTGCAAACGTTCTTGAGATATTCTTCCGCATGCGTTAACACACTTTTTCTGTACGTGTGCATAGATATTAAAGATTTTTTACTTATATATATATTTCTAACGACAAAACATTTTCTTATTATTGATTTATGTTCTAAAAAAAATATTTTTAGGAGTATCCAATGAAAAAATGAATTTATAACAAGCGATAAGGAATGTTATTTTGCACTCGATAATGTCCGCGTATTTATCATGTTTATTGATCGGTTACAATCCCAACACGAAAGTTACGTAATGGAAATCTAGGCGACAGCAATACACCGGAATGCCCTCACGGTCATCCGATGTAAAAATGAGTATCATCATTACTCTAAATTTTTTGAAGAAGAAAATTAACTTTTTCAAGGATCGATGAATTTCTTTGAAATGTATCTTACTGATCTAAATCTGAAAACAGCAGCTTGTAGTTTTTTTACTGACGTCTGTTGCAATCAAACATTTGTCATTGCTTTAGTTCTAAATCTTTAAAAAAAAACATAATGAATGAATGACACTTGAAAAAGATAACTGTTCATGATTTCCGATGTATCAATTCCTTATCTTTTGCTTCCACTTAAAAATGTTATATCTAAACGTTTAAAGGCAAGAAATGTCATCTAATTCAATATCATTATATATAATCTTAGCTTATTCTTGATTGCTATAATGGTTGGTTGTTTTATTAGCCATATTGGGCTACATACAGATTCGTCAGTTCCTAACATCATGCCATGTGCACTGTTTTTGGTATACGTTTGATGAGAAAAACTAAAAAAAAAACGTCTACATATCTACTTACAATTGCCATTACAAATTTGTTGATGGCTAGTGTCTAATTGTCTAAATTATTAGAGACATGATATATTCCGACATGATATCACATATCTAATATAATCCATCTGATTTGGTTTTGTAACCTCCATTGTCATGAATTTAGAATTGAATAAGATTCATGCAAATCAAGTGATGAGTGTCACATGTTGAGCAGGATCTGCTAGCCCTTCCGGAGCACCTGAGATCACCCCGTTTTTTTTATAATGTTCGTATTGCTGTATTTTGTAAACTGTTGTTTGTTTTGGTTTTTTTTTGTCGTTTTGGTGCCATGGCGGTGTCAGTTTCCCATCGACTTGTGAGTTTGGAAATCCCTTTTGTATCTTTTGCCTCTCGTTTACCCTGTCAACGAACCTGGTCTCAATTCGTTAAAAGATAATGCGATTCCAGGTGTTTCCATTTGTACCTGGGTTAAAGAGATTTGAAGTGTTTTTGGTATACTTACTTCATATTTAATATAGATGACAGACGGACATAAACGAAAGAGGATTATCTATAAAGCACTTTGTTTTGAAATTAAAAGTATGAGATCACACTCAGATGATTGACTCGTTTAAATAAATAAAATCCTTTTTAAAAACGTGAAACTTATTATTTTAAGGCTACCACGACAAAATTACTAGTATTCTTGAAACAGCATAGAATAAGTCTATATTTTCATGTTATTCTTTTTTTAATTATACGAACCTATTGTTTTATAGAAAATTGTATATAAAAAAAAAATAAAAAATAACTACTTTCTAAAATATCGGACCTATATGACAGCTGCCACTCATTATTGTTCAAGCATTTTAAGCTAGCAACAATCGATCAATCAATCACAGCTTTATTTACTTAAGTTAAGATCGATATACATTTTCAAATCCAGATATTTCTTATAATCGTAGATTAACTTATAAAATGTAGAAACAGATACGGACCAAACGTAAACAACTAGTTGGTCCTTTTATAGCCCACCATACGGTATAGGTTTTTCTCATTGTTGAAGGCCGTACGGTTGCCTATAATTGCTTACATCCACTTCATTTGAACTTTGTTGGATAGTTGTCTCATTGGCTATCATACCACATCTCCTTATTTTTATAGTGACTCAACATAGAAATTATTAACAGTGAAAATCGTTTACAGACGTTTATATCTGATTTATACCAGATTTACTCCACATCTGTTTCATGTGTTAAAAAAGTATTATTTTGTTAGGCCTAACTTTAAATATCAAAATTAAACTAAACTGCTTCAGTGACTATGATAAACGTTACTCAAAAAGAAAATAAATAGAGCGTGCACTATCAAATTACAAGCCAGAGTTAAATGTGTCTTTAAAACCAATCCTAACAAAATACTTCCGACTTCAGATGTTCAAAATTGGTGGGCATATCCTACTCCACGTGCGCGCGTGACCGTCGTCTTGACCAATGAACCTGAATATCAATAATAAAGTTCTTTTTAAGACGTGTCTTTAGACGGACACTTGTTTTGAGTGACGTTAGACCAATTCGTGATTAAATTATCTTTTATCAGTGCTTGATAGATAAAAAATAATCAATTTAAATCATTGCCAAAATAATTGATTTCATCCGAGATTACTATAACAAGTATATGTGTTAAAGTAATCTCAGATGTCATTGATTTTTTTATGCAATTCATAGCAGAACATGTAATAGATAGTAAAAGTGATTGAAATACTTCGGAGATGTCTTATTCAATTAAATTTAGGTAACAGTTTAGGTGCCAATATTTGTCTGTTTCTAAATCCTTGCTTACAAAGTGATACGTTGATTTATATCACGTATTAATCAAAAGGTTGTCGTGAAAGATTCAGAATAAAATTCGGGCGATGCTGTTTAGCAGACAAAACAGAATTACCATATCATGTTTTGGAAGATTCGTTGCTGTCAACACCGAGTACAACCTATCATGAATTTAAACTCTTTACAGATACCAGGCTTTAAAATAGTGTACGCCAGACGCGTGTTTCCTCTATAAAAGACTCATCAGTGACGCTCGAATCATAAAAGGTAAAAAGGCCAAATAAAGTACGAAGTCGAAGAGTATTGAGGACCCAAACTTCCGAAAGGTTTTGCCAAATACAGTTAAGGTAATCTAAGGTCGACGTTATACCGACAACAAATATGAAAATATTATCAGTAGGTTTGATAGAAAGTACACATTTTCAAAATCATTAGGATTACAATTTTGCACAATTCAGACATACATATATATTTTCATATAAACATCCAATACTAGTACATTCTGTAGCTGCATGTTTTGTTTTTTTGGAATCTTTGGTTAAAATGAACAAAATTAGCATCAATTTTGCATTCGCACGATATAAATTTATTTTTGGAAAAGTACATACACTTTAGTTTTTATTTTCTGTTACAGCATAGGACTTTTGATCTGTCTTCCTTTCTCGTTTTCAAGTCAGTCATACCATCATCTGTAAAACACACTTTTGGTATAGATAGTACATATAATATAGCGTTTAGTGTATCATATGTTCCTGATCATTAACCGACAAAACACCCGTACTAAAACATCAATAAAAAGCACTTAATCGTGCAACGGTCGTAATGTTGCAAACATTTGGGAATTTATGTATGAAAGGCTTCTAATTTATGAACTCAACCTTCAGAACGAATAAAAATTAGAGAAAATTTATCCTAAAGCATCAGTAAACAATTACAGAAATATAATGTAAAGGACAATTGCAACCATACTTTGGGTAAACAATACACTTACGATAAAATAGCAATATCCATGTCAGGAACCAACTGAAGCCAAATCTTGGAGCAATGATGAGCTAAATTGCAATGATTAAGCAACAAGACGGGTGCCACATGTGGTAGAATCTGTTGTAGAATCTGTTTACCCTTCCGGAACACCTGATATCACCCCTGTTTTTTACGGGTTTGTGTTGCTCAGTCTTTAGTTTTCTATGTTGTGTTTGTTATGTAGACTTTTGTTTATCTTTTGATCGTTTTTTCCATAGCATTGTTAGTTTGTTTTCTAATTATGAGTTTGTTTATTCTTATGGTATATATCTCCTCTCTTTTAAATAATCTTTTTGAGGAAGTATGGTTGCTGATCTCAAGTGCCATCAAACAGTCTGTTTTAAGATTTGCTTTCCGTAAAAGGTAAACGCATTTTTCTAATATATATTTTTTTAATTTCTGAATTATGAAACGCAGAAGGTGCGACTCTACGCGTGTGGGGGTACGATTACTCGATTTTAGAAAACTCACGTTTTCAGACAAAGCAATCTCTAAGCTTGCTTTAGAATGAAAAAAAAAAGTCATCAAAGATACCAGACTTAAAATTTTGTTCTCCAGACGCGCGTTTCGTCTACAAAAGACTCATCAGTTACGCCCGAAAAAAAATGTAAAAGAAAATATCAAGTACGAAGTTGAAGAGCACTGAGAATTCAAAATTTTGTAAGGTTTTGTCAAATTTCTTTAAACCAATTTAAAACAGGTTTTGTTCAGTTCAGTATATATAAAATCTTGATAAATTAAAATTAAGATGAGTATGATTTACGAAATTATTGACAAAGTGACGATGTATTTGATTCGTTTGACCCCTTTTTTCAGTCTAGCTGCACAATAGAAAAATATGATATTTAAGACAACATTAAAACATATTTATTTTAGAGGATACATTTATTAGGGACTGGTTACTGGTCCTCGTTCCAATACACCCAAAATTCAAAATACTGGTAACTCATGATTTTTCATTGTTAATAAAAGGGATTTCAAAAGTCCGAGTTTATGTTGTTAACTTAAGTTATCAAACTTTACTTTCAAACTTAACTTTAGTGACCCTTTATATGTTACAAATGTCACTCTACACGTAGTTTCTGTTAAAGAATATTCAAGAAATACTGTGAATTTCTGATGATGTGTCCTCAAACTGATAAGATAGCACAGCCTTACAAAATGTCAATTAATTTGGCGGGAAAAGTCATTTATCAATATGATATTTCATTATATTGACGTTAAGGACAAGGATGGTAAGACGAGAAGTATGCTACCTTCACGTTTAATCCCTGTGTAAATATTCTTAATGAATGGAAACATGACACCAGTGTAACCTCTTTCCTTCATGAAAATACTACCGAAAAAACCCAGATCGTTAGAAACCGTTATAGGCAAAATTTTGTCATTTCTGATTGAAATTGACATTTAAGCTATTAATTTTTGAATAATTACTATACATTTCTGTCATGTGTTATTGGGGAGAATCTGTTATTAATTCATATAACAGAATTTGTATTGATCTCTTATTGACATTACAAGATCAACAACATTTTACGATGGGGTCTATGGGCGCAGATTTACGTGACTAGAATCTCCATCTATTTTATCTATACAGAAAGTACGATGTGTACGTTATTTAAACAAAACAATACAAAATACATGTTTCTTGATTTTAAGAAAATATCTGTTACTGGATATGTCGTTTTAGTCTTAGATACATGATTTTTTTATTAATTGTTTTTAGGATTTGAACTAGTTTTCAGTAACTGCGAGTACTCTCAGATCTGTTATTTGTGTATTTATTGATAATTGCTTTTATGCGTTGTATCGATCTGATGAGTTAAGCCCTTTTCAACTATCTTTTATAGTTTGTTCTTATGTTTTGCTGTTACACCACTGTCCAAAGATAGGAGGAGAATTGTGTGCCCGCAAACATTCTTTATGAGCCTGTCCAGAGTCAGGAGTCTGTGCGGTATTGGTTTTGCTCATTGTTGAAGGTCGTACGGTGACTTATAGTTGCTTACTTTTACGTCATTTGGTCTCCGGTGGAGAGTTGTCTTATTTACAATAATTCCGCATCTTCTTATTTTTATATTGCGTGGTTCTCTTCGGAAGAACGTTGAGGCATGATTGAAAAAAGTTTGGTGTAGTAAGAAGACGGAAGGGAAATTCTTTTAAATAACGCTCTGAAATCCTATTTGTAAGTCAAATGTCAATTTATAAAAATCCCTTGAACATTAATATTATTACTGTTACATTGAATTATAAATGTGTTAATCATTCCAATAAATATTAGGTATTAGGTTGTCTGCTATATTAGAGAAAATATTCAAATCTAACTGTATTGTCAAGGGCATATGTATAATGCAAAACTTTTAACATGGTTGAATTCATCTGGCACACTGTTTTCTGGTCTAATAATGCTGAAATTATGTCTGACCGTTGTTCACCAATGTCAAATTAAATGCTTCATAGAAAAGCGTGAGAAAAAATACCTTGACTTTTTGTGCTTTATATTGTTTTAACGTTTGTCCTAAAATGTATGTAGGCAAAAAGTCAGTGAACTCTGTTGGTGCATGTTGTTCCTTGCAGCCTCCCTTTGAATTGCTGCATAAAAGTGTTTATTCTATCATGCTATATAAGTACAGTTGCTAGTTATATTAATGTAATGTACATTTAAGGGCTGGGTCGTTGAACTTCCATTTTATAATTCTCATGCAGAAAGAATGAACAGTTGGATCTTTGTGAGATCTCATATATACTTAATACCCAAGTATTAATGAGTAAACACATAAAGCAACAGCTATGGTGTTGGTTATTTACTTACATCTTTCCGAATAAATGATTTATTATGGTCAAATTTATGCATTTTAATATAATATAATCTACTTAGCTGGGTGTTAAAGGACTTTGTGGGAATATTTTTTTCATATAAAACTTAATGTGGAATCTACCAAATAGCTTTACAGTCTTGAAATTTACAAATTAATGAGATTACATACGAAAAATCAATATACATTTCTCAATTTTATAAACTTACTGAGTATTAAATAACATAATTGTATTTGCGAGATGACAAATTTCACATATTACATTCAGACAGTATTAAATGCATTAGTTGCCATACAAAGTAAATAATTGAAACTTTTTATTACTTTTTTAACCTTCACCACGAATACACCGTGGAAACTAATTTACTTAAACATCAACCGATGTCTTTCCAATATTAGCATGAAATTCACACATGTACATTCAATTCAGACTCAGATGGACCAAATGAAAATGTTGAAATCAACCTCATTTTGAAACGAGAATCAATCTCATTGTAGATTCACAATCGTTTTTATGCCGCGATACAGTGCATAATGAATACAATGACATTTCTTGAATTTAAGCCCTTAAATCAACGTGAAGACTGTTTTTGTTTATATCAATCTGCTTTGCATGGAATAGTCGAGGTGCAAGTGAAAATAAAATAAGGTTTGGTTCTGAGGGTTTTGAATCACAAGATTGACACTTTTTCCCCGAAATTCACAACTTGGAAATAATATGGACAAATCACGTATTTTGCTAAATAATTAAAACGCCAACTCTGTAAACTTCATAATAGGCTAATAAACAAAAAGACTATTTGTCACTTTTACATCGTACACTGAATTTCATAAAACAGGGGCCGTTAGAAATCAGAAAAAAAACGATACAAACATGGTATATAAAACGTTGATACAAAATCATGGTGATTTTTCTAACACAATATACTGAACATAATATGAATATTTTTAGATACAGAACTTTACTTCTCGCACCAACACATCGAAAAGTTGTATGTATGTAAACAGTAATTTTTGAAATAATTTAACTTTTTAACGACACAGCAGCACAATATCAGCAAGTATTAGCATCACTGACACTAAATTATTTAGTATGTCACGTTGGGTCTGCAATTGAACAGGTAAATACTAGAACTACCAAATCAAAATACCTCAGCCACCGTGCACGTACTTCCGAAGATGTCCGGGCCTTCCTAAGTTTGTAACGTGGTTTATTTTAGGATGTTACAGTTATCTATTCTGTACTTCGGATATCATTTTCAAAGGGTTTATACTCTTATTCCCTCGAAACTTTACAAAAAATGTTTCTCCTCTAGATGAGGATCTGGCTGAGGTTACAGAATAGAGAATAAAGGAGCAATATTGCAGAAAATTTGACAAAAAAATAAAGAATAGAGAAATATAGGCCAAAAAACATAGAATAGGGAAATGTAGGCCAAAGTGTAAAGAATAGTCAATAATGGGTTGCTAAAGTATAAAGAATAGAGAAAAATTGGCAAAAAATATAAAGATTAGAGAATAATTAACTAAAAAAATGAAAGAATTCAGAAATGAGGTAACCCTAATCAAGACCCTCCTAGATCACTACTTGTTTGTCAGGGTTTTTTTTCCCGCTCTAATTATTTTTGTATGTTTGGTATTCCAAACTTTTGGTAATGAGTGTTCCTCAAAAAACATATTTAAATGAAAAAACTATCTGATACGTTTATGATTTACAATTCGAAATATTTTACAAGATTACGTATTCAATGTAAAGCGGACATAACCGGACTTAACCGAACTTTATTTATTTGTTGTACTTTTTATCATTCCACTGATTGAGATTCAAAGGTATAGAGCAGAGAGGGCGGTAGGACCTTTTTCGGGACGTCGGGATTTGGCCTTTATTTTTGCGGGTATTTGATATTAAGAACTAGGAAATTAATGATTAGTTTTTCGGGATTCAGGAAAGAATGCTTTATTTTTTGGGGGAAATTAGGATGACACCCCCCATCCCCACCCCCTCGTAGGAGAGGCTTGAGATCTTAATAACAATAGATTAACCCCGCAACATATTCTGTTCTCTATTCTGTTGTCTCTTTGACGTATACTCCAGATCAACTTTTAAACAAATTTTCAACAGCAGTACTATATTTCCTTTGTTAATTTGCTATGTATATATTCATGGCTCTGTAACATATTAGATGAAACAATATAATTTATATGAAGCAAAAATCAGTTGATATAAAACACATATAAGGCGAGATGTTGCTAAAGCTTCACGTGAACTATAATACGTCTTATTATGATCTCACAATGGCGTCTCTGAATCGTCAAAGATCTTGTCGTTTCCGCTATGTCCATTCGGTTGACCATTTACCATGCGCACTGTTAAATGATTTGAACTCTCTGGGTCTGTTCGAACATTTGTATATTCGGTATTCCAAGATGGAATATGTTTTTTATCGCGACGACAAATTATCCTTCGAACGAAAGATAGAAATTCTTCTCGAAAAATTTTACCCGTTATTAAATAAATATAAAAGTTGAAAGCATAATGAGTCAAACCAATCTCTTCAATGATACTTTTCACAAGTATGTATCGAAAATGACTAGACCACTGGGGGGTCAACGCTGAGGCATCTACTAAGTTGTATGTCGAGTTGTCTGATAAATAAGGCATAGTACTGTTCACTAATAATAGTGAGTCTTCAGGCTCCACACTGTATTGAACATACAACGCCACAGCAATAGTCACTGGGAAAGTCGTGAATATATGGTAAAATGAAACTGCAATTAACATCACTGTTGTAGCATTTCCATGTGATTTAGCATGAGATTTCAACTGATGTTTTTCAAACTTTGAGAGTCTTCTGGCCTCATTTATTACAAGGACATTAAAAAATAAAATCAACAGTGGCACTAACATAAAGACCACAGTCTCCGAAAACCAGGTCCAAACAGACCAAAGAGATTTATCGCCATTTTCGATTGCTGAAGGACGAGGAAGACACTTGTCATATTTAGAATTGTACGACCAAAAATACCCTTGTATGAGGTTCATGCAAAGGCAAAATATCGCAAGACAGACGATTACTATCATAGCACGTGTCGTAGTGCAGAATCTTTCACGCTTGAATGGATGGCAAATTGAAATATATCTTTCAACTGTAAAGGCTAAAACTAACAACGGCGACAAGTATTGTGATGTCATAAAAATAATAGGATAGAACTCACAAAGAAATTTAACATCAAGTGTGCTAATTTCCCAAGTATCATTCAGTTCATGAAACACTTGCAATGTAAGAAATAACAAATCCGACAATGCTAAAGCTGCTAGGTAATATCCGGAGGAATTCGACATCCGTTTTTGTAACCATATGCATAAAGCGAATACGTTTCCAGGGAACCCTATGCTGTAGGTTAATAACGTTACATATCTCCCAACTATTGTCTTCTCTGGTATATATTTAGTGTAATATTGAGTAGGATTAACCCCAGAGATATTTGCAGTAGGAAGAGTTACTGTTGTAGGAAGAGTAAAGCCAATCTGATCCGATATATCCGAAATGTTGTATTCCATTTTGTCAGCCTGAAAAAGAACAAGAATTAATTTAATTTTCTAACTAAAATTTGTAAAGAAAGTCTGATCGAGATTTGTTTTTATATCCTATCATGGGTCATTATACAAGACCGGAGGGGAACTGGATCAATTATGCTTAAGGATCGTATCATTTTATCTTGCTATAAACGTTTTACTATATATATGTATACGCTATAAAGTGTAACAAATAAACCGCTAATGAATACCGGGGTACATCTAACAGAGGCGTAGTGTGTATACGTCAATGAGACAGCAACGCAGCAACTTGTACAAAAAAGACATGAAGTCTTAGAAATCATAAGAATGGTATTCAGCAATAGATATGTAGCCATTCATGTCAAGCTTTAAATATCCCCGTGTCTAGACAATTTGTAAATATATAAATATAAAAGAGGAAGATCTGCATTAACAACAAATTCTTGAATGGACAAAAACCCAAGGATATAAACAAACAGAACCAATAATGAGCTTCCTGACTTGAAACATGTGCATGAACGGCGAATTGGTTGTATTAGACAACAAAGATGATATCCAATACATCTCCTTTGTTATCTCAAAATCAGAAAATTAATTATTGTATTTATGATTTTATTTATTCATATAATTTTCTACCGCCGTTTGAGAATCTACAGTTGTTTGCATGTCAAGTGCTTGTGATCACTACAAGAACTTCCTGAAGAGGGCATAATCACACTATGATATCAATCATGAATTGGTTGAACCATTATAAAATGAATATATCAGAAGAGTGGGTCACGTGAAAGTAGACATTTTTTCCTGATAGCTTCCGTTTGCTTTTCAGGTATTCTCTCTGTTTGTACGAGTCTTTCCATATTTGCAAGTTCACCAGGCTTGTTGTTCTTGATTCTACTCGTTTGTGTATCGTCCATTAGTTTCTGATTTCTAGCATACCATCACGTGTTGTTTTTATGTTATCAAAAATGAAACTAAGTTTACACAAGAATAAGTAAAGGTACTAGCGCCGTATGGGGAGGGAAACAAAGGCAAACATACACCGTATTGTACATATATCAATTCAAGAAATCAAAATAACTCAAGAATCAATTACCAGTTACATTGTACATCTTGTTTCAAGACTAAAATAGAAAAATGAAAGGAAAAAAAATGAAAGAAAAGTCTTACATATCCATACTCTGGCAATATATTTGGTTTTATATGTACATCTGACATAATAACGACCAAGAACAAGAAGCAATGTTCCTGGAACTCGCATGAATCAAAATACTCAATTCAATGTCATGACATAACATGTTAATACCTAAAATATAAAGATTATAAATAGATAAGCACATGAATAATTTGGACGTCTCAATTGTTGAACTGAAATATGCATATCTATCATGACCAATATGATTTGTTCATCAAAAACATTTACAATGAACATTTACATATAGACAATAACGAGCTGGTCGTACCTCAGATTAAGTAGGATAATTCTGAAGGCGATATCAGAGGATCTTCTAAAATGTTGAATCAAAAGAAGATTGAACAACTATGATAATGAATTTTGGTATATTATTTACGATGGCCGAAGTGAGCCGACAAAAATACTATTTAAAACTTGTATAGTACTGTACAGAAAGTTTGTACATAGTACTATCTTGTTGTTTTATTTCCGGATAAATAGATAGTCTGTACAGAGTACTATCTTTTTACCCGGAAAACAACAAGATAGTACACTGTACAAACTTGTCTGTACAGAGTACTATCTTTTTACCCGGAAAACAACAAGATAGTACACTGTACAAACTTGTCTGTACAGAGTACTATCTTTTTACCCGGAAGTAAAACAACAAGATAGTACTATGTACAAACTTCCTGTACAGAGTACTATCTTTTTACCCGGAAGTAAAACAACAAGATAGTACTATGTACAAACTTTCTGTACAGTACTATACAAGTTTTAAATACTGTTTTTGTCGGCTCACTTCGGCCATCGTAATTATTGGTATATTATTTGTGTTACAGTAATCAAACACTTGGGCTTAACTCGCTATATCGAAGGAAAGCGTATTCTGACTATACAACCAAACAGAATAGGTATTAAGTCAAAAACCCTGAAGATGTGTATTATACTAAGATGAAAATAGAACATTTCTTTGTCTCACAGTTGTATTCACTGCGGGATTCAATAAAATTTTCATAATTATGAATTTAACATTATTAATCAAAAACAAACAAATAAATAAACCCCACGGGTAACCCAAAGATCTCATACACAATATAGTATAATAGTTCCAGATTAACTTAAGTTTATTTAAAAGAAAAATAACATGTACTACATAGATATTTTATTAATTTACGAGCTCTTACTATTAAAACATCATCGTAAAAATTAGGATGCGATATCTCGTCAATAATAATGTTACGGGTACAGCCAAACTTCCAGTATGTCCTGCACTTTGAGTTGTAACATAATACTGTTTACCTAAATATTAATTTTCATGGCCAAATGGTAGACACTTTGAATATTTTTGGCAACTAGCTTAAAGAATTTAACCGAAAAAAATGAATATTTTTTTAAATACTGCATGGAAGCTCAGAAAACAATGTTGTATTGCATGATATCTTTATGTCAGCGTTTGATACAGCTTCATTATGTTGGTTTTTTTTGTCATAATGGTCCCTTTTATATGTACTGTGTTGGTTTGTTAAAGCATTATGTTTGCTTCTTCAAAACAGATTAATTTATTCATTGTCCCCGTAAAGCTCATTTGTCTAGCTGTTACAAAGATTACAAAACCATTGAATGTACAATTTAATACAATCCAGACTGGAAACACCCCAAATCAATGAAGTTGGTAAAGTCAATTTAACCGATTATCAATGTCAAATTAAAATAATTCTTCAACAATAATTTGATACATGTAAATGTTATGCATATTTGACCTTAAACTCTAGGAGTCTCGTCTAAAAATAAGCATACTGATGCTTGAGAAGTAACGAGATGCTTGAGAAGTAACGAGTAGAGTGGCATAAAATATAATTGCCACTTAGGAATTATACATTCATCTTATAAAAAATCACATTTACGGAACTGAATAAGCAATCGATTGCAATAAATATGCTCGTATTCTCATCTCGATATGACATGTAAATGAAATACATGTGGTAATTCTTTTGTATAATTGCGAAGTGTTCCGAAAGTGATTTATAATACCATTCGCAACTTAATTAATGAGCATTTTGCGTTCAATTTAAGCATTTATTTCACATGCGATTTTGGAGGCTAATGACAAAAATCAAATATATGAAGGAAGAAGAGTTTTTTATAATTGGCAACTAGAAAACATTCATTCCACGCAACATAAATCAGGAAGAAAAGAATATATGATTATGATGTATTATGGGAAAAAACTTGCAGTAAAGTATCCACGTCTAAGACCGAGTTACTTTGTTAACAACACGGTGTATTACAAATCACGAGCAATGATATGAATTAATTCTCATAGGAATAATATGGTCCAATGAAGTACAATGTCTGGTTCGAGTAGAAACAATTAACAAGTGATTGACAACTTCATAATTACAAAAACACTAATCTGTCAGAATTCATCAATGTTGGAGAGTTATTGTCTATAAACTGTCTTTATTTCTCAATACGATCTTATATAACAAAGCAGGACTAATACAGAAAATAGGGAAAACTAAATATTGCTATTAATGCCAATATGTATATAAAATCTATAACAAAGCTTCTCCATAGAAATTTTAGTTTTGTACTCTTGTATATTGTCAAGTAAATATTATTATTCTCTTAAAACAAACTGAATTCCATGTATGAATCATTGACGAAAGTTGTATCATATTCTTGATTACACAAGGAAAGAAATATAAAGGCTTTTCTTTAATTGAATAGAGAAATTTATGATGAAGCATAAACAAAAGATATTGGCTAAACGTCAATGGGACCTCAACCAAACATAATCGTATGTGAAAATTAGCAAACCACAAGCGTTTTGTTGCATTGTGTCTCAGACTTCAGTTCAACCGGTTAAACTCTGGTTTTTCTATAAAGTTCTAAAAGCATAATAAGGGAGCTACCATTTGATTTTTATGGGGGGGCTAGGATGAAAAATTTTGTCCTGCCTTTTTATTTTTCCCTCTATTCGGTCCTGCCTTTTTATTTTCACTTTATTCGGTCCTGCCTTTTTTTTAGTTAATCCTGACTTTTTTTTACATAAATTGTCATCCTGCCTTTTTTGCAAATAATCTCATCCTGCCTTTTTTTACTCAAAACTCCTGTCCTGCCTATTTTTTCAAATTTCATCCTAGCCCCCATAAAATCCAATGGTAGCTCCCTAAGTCTATAACATCTACCCCATATCTTATTTTATTCATATGATCAAAGATTAAAGTTTTGATTAATTACAAGTGTCATTTTAGTGCTTGCAACGAAAATTTAGCTAAAGCTCTATAAAAGGGGTAATATTTTAGACGAATAAACAAACAAACACACAATCAAACAATCAAAGAGCTTGATGGCTCCATAGGGAAATATGACCTTGTTTCCCCTTGATACCAATTTTCCGTCCCCAAAATAAGTAAACTGGACAAGTGTTTACCATTGCATAAAATGATATTCTATATTTTTAAAGCTCAACCTAAATACAATGTTCCAAAAATAGCGTGAAATGAATCTCCTTAAAATTCGATCTAGCTATCAAATTCAAATCAATAGCTGTATCATGAACTTCCGAAAAGTAAACAAATCAGAATATTGAATGAATAAAACATGTACACAGTGTGTGAAAAATTAAGGATTCGTGAAAATATATTAATCATATCGAGACATGTGAAATATTGCATACTTTTGATAATCAAAATCCCAGAACTCTGACACAACAAATAAAGTTATAATATTCAAGGTATTCAGACCCTAGAACTACCATTCCTAAGAATTCGATGAAGTTGAAAATAAGTACATCGCTCAAGGCAAAATTTGCATTCTTTTTTTTTATTTTTGAAGATTAAAGTCCAATAGAAGTGAAATAAGTGAAACTGTATTCAATAATTTGACAAAGTATGAAGTATAGCTAAGGAACAACAAAATGGAAATCGTTAAAATCGTCAAAAAGTATTTAGACCTTCAGACCACCATTGTTAATAAAGAGTAAATGACTCAACGCGTACTCAAGTAACTGTATGACATGTTGATGCTTGGTAGGATCCATTGTAAATATGTTTTTTTTTTGCTTTCATGCGTAGTCCTTAACGTATCTGTATATTCGTTTACGTTCTTCAAACCACGTTAATATTCTCTGTTGTTTCGTTATATAACGCAGATGTGAATAGTTTATAAACGCGCAACAGACCATTTTTACATATATCAAATCAGTGTCAAGATTACTCAAGTGAAAATTAAAAAAAAAAAAAAATTACAAAGCACAAAATGGTTCTGGTAACAGTCTTGGAATTTCCACTTTTTTTTTTTTTTTTTTTGCCGATGGTATTAGATCATAAGCTGACTTGAAAGTAGTCTTTCCCCCTAAAACATATACTTTCTGAAAAAACCCATTAATTTCGTTCCGATCTTGCAATAATGAAGTATCGAATAAGACCGGTAACAATTATTTTCAATGCTTATATTAGGACCCTTACTTGTTAAATATTTATTTCTTCTTTTCATATTTTGTCTTAAATCACCTATCTATTGTTTGGTTTACAGTATGGCATAATATTATCATTTGTAGATGCAGAAATGAGTAAACTATAATACTTATCTTATATACTACGTATAAGGTTTACACTAAAAGCAATTGGATGACTATAACCTCTGGTCAATAATGTGTGTTTACTGCAATAAATCAACATATTGTCGGCTTATTTTGTAAATGATTACCACTTTGATTAGAAGTTTTCTGGAATTCTTCCTAAATTTCCAGACACAATTTCCGTTGTTCTTGAATGTGTTGAATGTACTTGTTTGGTTCAATTTTCTTACAAAGAAGAATAATTACTGCAAGTATTAATTGGTTGAAAATAAACAAGTACCTGTCAATCATCATTTATTCAAATACTAGTAGTTGAGTTCAAAACTGCTACTTACATCATAGTAATGTTTGTTTATAAACTTCTCTTTGTGTATGGGTTCTTGGTCTTCGTGACCTACTTACTCTGGAACATCAGGGAACACTTCTTGTATACGTTCTAACTTATTTCATTTTTCACTTTGCATATATAACTCTGGCAAAGGTGTTTAAACTTTTAAGTACATGTATCTTTAATGCAATGACTGTTGTTTTTTTAAAATACAAAAGAAGTGCTGAATTATGAATTATTGTCCATATGACTAATCACATCAATCAAATTATATTCAAATTATGAAGTAAACATTGCAGAAAGCTCGGTATATCTACTCCGATTGTCATAAATGACCTCACTCAAACGCTATGTAACCTGTTTGATCTCCTTTAGTTAGACAAAAGTTAGCCAGTCCTTTATTATTGGATTTCAACCAATTTTCATTGTATTTTAAAGATTAAAATTATCAAATGAATTATTTCTTGTCATCATGGGAGTGCCCATATTTTCAGCTTACTGTGGAAGTATTATATAGCCAAAGTTTAATAAAACCTGTGGGTTTTAGGAGAGACTATGTTTGAACATAAGATACACCGACCACGACAACAAATGGCGATCGTGGCCATCACATTTAGTCCAGAGGAGCTAAAATTAGTGACATCGAAAACGTCTAAACACTCCGGTGACTTCAGAAGAACTACATGAAAACAATTTTGCGAACGGCATAGAGAACGGTACCGTATTATGGTAGCAGTTTAAAAGTTTTTGTCTTTAACTTTCTATCACAAATATGTTGCTGTAAGAGCTCACTTTGTTTGCGCTGCCGCCTTTAGGAGTATGTTTCCTGGGAAAAGGTTCGTTTTTTTTTTTTTAATGCATGGACTAAAAGATTTGCATACTGTAAGTAACTAGGCTTTTCTTTTTATGTGTTTGTTTCTTTTCAATACTAGCAAAATTTAATTTAAAACTGGCGGCACCTAGTCAAAGTTTTTAATTTAGAATTTTGATTGAGAAAATATAACAAGCTGTGTTTTCAAAATGTCTTGCACTACCTTATAAGACACTAAAATATAGAAACTATATTAGCAATAACATAATCCGGAACTTCTCGTATTGCATCCAACTGGGGTATTACTCGCTGGATTTTAGAAGCTGTTGATAAAACAAAACATTCTCATGTGTTCTAGGAAGTTATAGACTCAATTTGGAAAAAAAAACCTTTAAACTAAATGTTTGAAATCAAGTAGTTTATCATATCAAAGTCTAATGGGTTGATTATTCATGAATTTAATTCATTAGTTAATTGATATTGGATTTTAGAAGCTGTTGATAAAATAAAACATTATCATGTGTTCTAGGAAGTTATAGGCTCAATTTTGGAATAAAACCTTCAAACTAAATGTTTGAAATCAAGTAGTTTATCATATCAAAGTCTAATCGGTTGATTATTTATGAATTTAATTCATAAGTTGATTTATATCCTGCGGATACATTTGAATCTGTCAAGATACACATGGAGTATCTGTTTGTTGGACGGATACTCCTGGGAACTAAAATCTTATCAAAGTCCTGTTGTATCGGTAATGACAAAAATACCAAAGCTAGAATGGTAATCGTAAACAAAATCAAAGCATTGTGAAGGGTTTGAATTGAATCATGCAACAATACATTCCATCTGATTCTGAAATCGATGTCTTGATAATTATTACATTAATCAAGCTTTCTTGTATCGAAAACAATAAGAATTTTTTTGAAAATGGAAGAAACAGGCCAAAAGTTATCCTGATTACCAAAAAAAAAATGAATGCATTTTGTAAAATCATATATTTCATATCGCAGAAAGTCACAAAACGTTAATAAAAGTGCTTTTTTTGCACAATGAATTATCGTAAATGTGAATAACAACTGTAAGATTTTGAAAAATTACAGAACAACTTAATTGTCGGTAGTATCGCGAGATTTCAATTGAGGCCATTTACATCGATATTATAGTGGGAATAAACACCTTTTAAACAAAGAAATGTTATCTTTTAAAATTAATGATATCCCAAATGGAAGGATGAATACATCAAAATGTTTCATATATATCTCAGAGAAGCCGGAATACAAAATGTCCTTGATATTCATTCAGAAATTAACCTAAAAAGTAAATGAAAGGATTGAATAAACAGCATACAAAATAATAGTTTAAAACCGTAAAAAATTGTAAAGAGACAAAATCACTCAAATACAAAGCTGCATAACAAATTCCATTGACCGATGCTTTGAGGTTAATTTTATTTGTAATCAACAGGAAAGTACAGACAATTTGAACCCTTAGATCTAATGAATGGAACTGGATTTTATATGGTCTTCTCCTACACTGATGAATTTTAATAAGTAAGGGATGGTAACTTTTTGTGGACAAGGTTTGTTGGGTTGATAGATGTTCTGAATTAATTCGGTCTGACTATGACTGGACATATTATTTTGTTAAGAATGAAGTGGTTATTGGTACAACCATGTATTGATAAATACAAAAGAATTATATTTAAACTGTGGTCTGAGCACATATTCATTATCTTATTCCCCATTTGTATAAAAATGGCAAAGTCCATGTTTTGCTATGAGAAACCTCAAAATAATCCCGGTCAAAATCTAAAATAGATGGTACACATGTATATAGATAAGATTCCTAATTACGTTCCCTTAAATCGAGTAAGTTGTTTAGGAGACGTTGTGAATTCAAGATACCTTCTACTACACACATTTTGATAAAAAAAAAATGAAATAGGAAGTGCACAGTACTATAAAATATAAACATTTCCTGACAAGTTGCGTTGAAATCAGATCACTGAAAAGAATAGAAGATACCAAGGGCAAACGAAAACCACAAGTTGAAGAAAAACAAACAACACCATGACCAACAGAAAAAATACGAACAGACAAACAACACTCCACCAAATTCTACACAAAGCAGCACTACTCCATCCAAAAACCCGGAGTCGCGGGTTTAAAGAGGGATTGTGCGAACAGACAAAAAGATCCCTTTACAAGTGTCAGTAAATAATTGTCAAAAGGAATTCATTAAGTAAAAACATAAGATGGCAGATTTTTAAACACTGTTATAAACAATACATCAAAACGAGATCTTCTACATCCTTAACGTTGACGGAAGGCCTCCAGCGATGTATAAACTCAATACCTTAATACTGATAAGACTGCCAAAAAGCGTCAATATGTGCAGATTTGTTTTACATTCAGGGTTATTCACTTTATATATGAGTAAATTTATCTCATAATTTCCACCTATGTGTTCTAACAAAATACTTTTAGGAAAACTACAGTAAAAGTTCAAATAAAGTTGAACCGGAGAGAAGTACGTTTATACATTCATTATTAAAAAATTTTCCTAACGTTTGAGGACAACGATCGTGCATAACACCGAGCTTGCTTTCAAGTCATTTGTCTTAATTATCATATTTTGTAAGGATTTTCTAGATGAAAACTAGATAGTAGAATTATGAAATAAAATCTTACCCTAAAAGATAAATACGTCCTTCGACGATATATATATGTGGCGAGTCAGTGAAAGTCGTTTAGGTTTCAGGCCCTATTGGTCATATAGCGTATTAAGTGTTGCTTTAAAAAAATTTAATATGAGCATACCTTATGAAAGTAAATCCAGAGAAGCGCTTTAGAAGCACCAGGTTAATTAAATATTATTTTCATTTTATTGCACTGGATCGATAGAACTGCTGGTGGAATATTAGCCCCAGAGGGTAACATCAACCCATTGGTCGGTGCTTTGCCACTGACATGATTTATAAATTAAATTTCTAAATATTCCGTTAATCGAATTAAGAATTAAGAACTTACTAGAAATTAATGTGCCAACTCCCTCGGGCAAAGTTGACCTTAGATGGTTTAGGATATTCTTTTCGGTCCCTTTGGGTCATATAGCTTGTCAAATTTTTATACATGGCATTCACATTTTTGGATACGAGCTTTCCTGATGAATTCAAAATTAGAAAAGCGGTTCGGACGCAGCAAATTCATAAAGTGTTATATTCATGCCCTTAACTCGATTTTCCCCTCCATTAGTTGAAAGAAATGATAGTATAAACCTCAACAAAAAACAAATCTACAAAAGGCACTTAGTTCCATAGTACTGGTAAATCAGAGGACAAAACACAGCTAATAAAAGACATTACAATATATAGATGAATATGCGGTATGGGTTTTGCTCATTGTTAAAGACTGTACGGTGACCTATAGCTGTTAATTCTATGTCATTAGGTCTCTGGTGGCGAGTTGTCTCATTGGCAATTATACCACATCTTCTTATTTTTATATTACAATAACTGTATTGCCTTATAATTGTCATAGATTGCGAAGTTACTGACCACATTCAAACTCAACGTTAATGTAAATATATCTCAACAAAACAAATGTCTGTATAATTTTTCAAATAACTATTTCATTGGTCTTTTTTTACTTTATTACAAAGTAAAAAAAAGACCGAACACTTGGGTTTCCAGACCTTTTACCTCATGTACGTATTTAAGGTATAACACGTTCGGCGATCTTATACTTAGGTTTAATTTTATCATAATAATCTGAGTTGACTTCACCTCTAATTGCAATTGAAACAATTGCTGCATTTCTTTAGGAAAAGATTATTCATTAAATAAAATCACATACTACCAGCAAAGATTTGATAATGCAATGTCATGTACAATGTACCTATAATGGTTCACAGTAATATTCCAGAAAATGTTTCCTTTCATAAATTCAATTCGTTTTTTTTTCTCTCAATCTATTAACTTCATTGTTCGGGTAACAGTTACATCAGACTTGAATACAGAGCGGAATTAAATACTTTTTTGATTGAACATCAATATCTTTAATGTCTTAGTTTGTATACAGCAATTTTCATCTGTTACCGTAATTAGGTTTCTTAAAACGTATAATGAGTAAACCAGTTAATGCAATGACATCTGAAATTATTACTTTAATCTTTTTTGTTGAAGTCATTAGTGCTAAAGCGCTTTTTATTGAGAAGCATGTACTTAAATTTCATTGTATTCTATTTTTCTATAGCTGTACGATTTATTTGAAATATTTCTTTTGCAAAAAAGGGTAAAATGATACTTAAGGGAAATCAAAAATCACAAAATTAACGACAATCACTGGTGGCACGGAATAAGAAAGATTAACAATATCAGAACCAAAAGATAAAAGATAAACAATAGCGCACAAAAACTAAATACTAGTATTGGACACATGTTCGAACCCATTTAAAGTTTTCGTTTGGTCACAGGTATTTCATTTATGTAACACAAATTTATCTGATAATCATGATAACATAACAGCATTTTCAAAATCACTTTGTACTCTTTATTGCCTTATGCTTTGATGAACTATTCGCCTGTACAAAACCATTATGTTAATATGCTAAAAGATTATTATACGGTCACAAGTATATATAATAAAACCAAAATAAAAAAAAAATGACAGCTTTTTTATCTAACAGATTACATCCACATATTATTTGTCCCCCTGCTTTTTATTTTTACCAATCAAAATTATTGTAATTCCAAAAGCAAATTTCAATGAAGGAAAATGCACATGTTATAATCGGAAATGACTTAATTATGGCTTTATTGATGTTTTTATGAAGTCCTTTACAGCGCATATAATGAAGGTATAGTTGGTCAGAATATGACCGTTGTTTTCCATTAGTTCTGGTGGTTAATATATAGTCTAACATTTGATTTTGTCATTTTTTATGGACTTACCCTTTTTGAATTTACCTTGGAGTTCGGAATTTTTGTTATACTTTTTTGGTAGGATATTTGCTAAGAAATGAATGGTTGTGACCTTTCCATACAGTTCGGGTGTTGGAAGTTGGTTTGGTCAGTTGTACTGTCCGATATATTTAGTAATTAGATATAAGAAGATGTGGTATGAGTGCCAATGAGACAACTCTTCATATAAGTCACAATTTGTAAAAAGTAAACAATTATAGGTCAAAGTACGGCCTTCAACACCGAGCCTTGGCTCACACCCAAAAGCACGCTATAAAGGGCCCCAAAATAACTAGTACCTGTTATCCTTTTTATGTACTTTTCATTCATTTCTTTAGTCTATCATTAATAAAACTGTAGCTGGTTTGTAAAATATACCGGTGAAAAACAGGTAGTTGGTAGTATTATGTTAAAACACTGAAACTCTATATTTTCATATTTTGAAAACTTAAATTTTTTCATATTTTGAAAACTAAGACTACTGTACAATTCTTTGACCATTTGTTAAATTTACCAACATCATATGTGCTTTACAACAGATATACATATGCGTTTTTGTTTTTATCTCAAGACAATCAACAGGAAATTTACAATATTATTTTTTTAACAGAATCACAAATGCCAGTTATCTTTTTTGTGTACTCTGTTGATAAGACGCATGAAGTTCACTTATTTTTCTGTAAATGTACTGTATTCAACTATTTCATTTAGGTTTTAAATCAATGTAAATAGATCTATAAATTGCTGCAAAACGGAAGGAGAGCAAGTCGGGTACAAATGAACAGCGAATTTGTTGCTCAAGAAAATACTTATCTAATAACACCAAATACATAAACACTTCGTTTACGCTGTCGTAAAATATAATATAAGTTGAATAAAAGTATGTAAGTTCGAAACATATCTTGTAATTAAATCAAATTCAAAACTACATTGTCTGATATTATCAAATAGATTGCAAAGTTTCAGACAATGAATGCAAACGATTTAACTATATAACCTCTCTCCCCTCAACACAAAAAAATAAGAGAAAAATGAAAGAATGAAAACTGCAAAAAAAAAAATCCCTTATTAAAAATGAAAAAGTACACATACCTCAATATAATCAAAGTCCGGGAACTTGTACGCCATGATTAACGTTAAAGAGAAAACCTCTACGAATAGCAAATATCAAAACTAAATGGGCATATATTTACGGATATCAGTTTATATAATCAAGTGTCCATTGTTTGAAGCAAAACTAAATGCAATGCAATGTAGTAATCACTAATGATTGTTTAGAAGACAAATCCGTTACTAGCTCCGTCTCTTTCTAGTACATGGAAGCGTTAGTGTCAACAGTAACCAATTTATGTCCTCTATGATTTATTTCTTGTAGAAACTTTATCTTGGGAATATTTGAATAATTTGAAAATGCTCAAGCTTTCTATTGATTCTAGTAGTTAATTCTATACGAATTATCCAGAGTGTTTGGAATGTGTTTTTGACCAAGACGATTTCCGTTCAGTGTTTTTTTCACTCGAGATTAACTTGCGCAAAATTTACATTGACTGAAAAATTGACATAACACATTTTTTCTTAAGAACGTTTTAGTAAATTCTTTCTTTATACTGTATTCGAAGTTGAAATCGGTCAAGTTTTAACACTTGTAACAATTATAAACAGATCTTCCAATACCATTAGTTTTATAGCTAAGTTGTTTAATTTGTCCCTGGAGATACTCTCCGCAATAATTTCCAACTAAAAGCAAAATACATAGGAACAAATTATCCAAAATAAGACACGGTGATTCGATTCTCTTTGCAAAGTTAAGTCGTTCGATGTTATTTATATACTCGACACTCGCACGTGGAAAATAAAACATTCAAAATTATGTAAGAGCAAAAAATGATCGAATGCATTACAGTAATGTACTTCATTGGTAAGTGATTTTCAGATAGGGCGTTTTTCAAAATTGTAATTACTTTTGTAGAAATGAGACTTGACCATTAAGATTTCTTTGTCCTAGAATGTTTTCAGTACTAGATTATTAATCGATAAGAAAATTTTCATATTTCTCACTTAAATGTTTTATTAGACAATTGAAATGTTGAATGATTTGTTCATTCTTTGATTTCTCAGAATGTGATTTATATGGATTGGTTAATACAAAGCAGTGTAAAGTTTTGCGAATCTCATATGCGAAAAAAAGATCTTAGATTTTTGAAATTAAATGATGATTGCTTTACTATATTTTTATTTCTTTAAGCATATTTACGACGGATAATGACCAAAAGTTTGATCTTGCAAATCTCTAATGTTGCTCAATGTTTTTTTTTTAGACGTATACAATAATACACAAATTGAAGATTTGGTATCAATGCAAATGAGACAACTTTCCACCAGAGACCAAATGACGTAGAAATTGGCAACTATAGGTCACCAAACGGCCTTCAACAATGAGCAAAACCCATACCGCATGCTATAAAGGACCCGACATGACAAATGTAAAGCAATTCAAACAAGAAAGGCTTTATATTAGAATGTACAGCAGCATGATTTCCTTATCAACACGTTAAGCTTGTTTTAAAATTTCGTGACATTCTTTTCGTAAATTTGGTTTTCATAACACTTTGATATCATTCGAAAGACTACAATTTTTCTGGCCCCTGGCATAGACTTTTTATCCAGATTTGGCACACCTTTTGGGAATTTTCGGTTTTCAATGCTCTTCAACTTTACAATTGATTTTGCCTCCCAACTGTTTTGATTCGAGCGCCACATTTGGTTCTTGTGTAGACGAAACTCGCTTCTGGCGTAGTAAGTTATGAGTCGTATAGCGGAATGATACCGAATCCTATGTCAGTCAAACACTTTCTTAACTGACCTTTTCTATCAGAACATACGTTGAATATTTTCAAATAACATGTATTAACCGAACATTTGTCTATTTCTTATAACATTTTCAGTGCCAACTGGACGTATCTTAGGCTACTGTAAATTCGATATTCGATATTAAGCATTTTGAGTTTTGAACTATATCAGTATGTTGCTACTCAACTGGCCGGTCGTTGTCGCTATCGCTTCTTATTTTTATCTTATTTATCAAAAGTTTATTTTAATATGTTTTGTCTATCGAATATATTGTATGATATTCAGTTCAGACCAGAGATGATTTTAAGCTCGTCGTACGATTTTGTTTGTCCATCATTGTTGGAGGCTGACAGTGTTCTCCAGATGCATATTTTGATTAGCTTGTGTTGTTTGAATGCTGAATTTCTTGTATTCATATCCGTTTCTATAACAACAAACGCACTCCAGTGAATGGTATTTAGAACAAGGAAAGTATTCTACTACATTACAAATGGAAATGCATTTAGCAGCTTAAAAGAAATATATTGTTTTTTTGTTTAAGGAATTTTACAATTTAGTTATGATAACATATGTACAGACAAGTTATAATATTTCTTCACCTGTTTAAACTCGATAATAAATTTTCCATTTTCAAGGTTGGAAGAAAGTTATTCTTATTTGATGAAATCTTTGTTAGATCAAGCTTAATAGTATTGATATGAAATCTTTTCTTTAATTTAAAATACTGATACAGCTGCAGGTCGTTAATTTACACATCTCTTTATCTCTCTGATCATCGTATGTATGTAAAAGTGTTAAAATTAAGTTTGTCATTAACAGAACATTTCGGTAGAAAATTTTAACTATTGCACTTTTGCTGCGCATTAAGCATATAAATAAAACTTGCATACATGCATACACTAATAATATAAACATAAGGATATGTGGTATGATTATGAATGAGGCAACGATCCACCAGAGACCAGATGATGTGTATGGAAGAAACGATAGGTCACCGTATGGCATTCAGCAATGAGCAAAACCCACACCGTATATATAGTAAGCAGCATGATAAAATGAAACATTTCAAATGAGAAAACCAACAGCCTGAATTTTGCTAAAACAATTATCGAAAACAAATATGGCAGACATGCATTCATGTATTATATTATGATATAATACTGTTTACCGTTTAATGTTTATAACCATTTCCATTTTTATAAAAAGTTAATTGTATGATTTTATCACCAGAAATTCCGAAAAACACACAGTTTCTATACATAATCGATTGAAAATGTGAAGATTTTTCTTTGTTGATTTCTTTTCGTAACAACTATCATAGAGATATTTCTGCTAATTGAACGTTTCAACTAAACTACACTAATATTCATTTTAGTTACATACATTAGCCCTTTGATGTATGGTCTATAAACGTGTCCATTCTTTCAAAAATATTCTTTTAGTAAAAATAAATGAATATTTGCACGGGTTTGCAAGTTGACAAAAAATATAAAGGCTGTAATTTGCCGGATACGGTTTGCACCGATCTATTTCAGAATTTCAATTTGGTGTAACAGAACACATTTTACTCATTACCAACCGAAGCCGCCATGAAGTAAAGCTTTGTAGACAGAAGACTTACAATATGATCACGCCGATTACATAAGTATTAAAGATGCAACAGATCATTATCTATTGAAATAAATCACACTTACTGTGCAAAGAAAATATATCAAAAGTGAAAATCATATCTTTAATAAAAATTAATATTTGAACATGGTGTGCTTATTCATTGATTGGTGTTTTAGCTAACCCCATTTTGTCAATATGGGATCAATGATCCATTAACATACAGTAATGACTACGTCACATAGTTCCTTTTTAATTTGAAATTCATTTGAGAATACAGGCCCTGTCGAAATCTTGATTGATTACGTTGAGCACAGTTTGGTCTGACCTCAAACTTTAATGGCCAATAACATAATAATTACATATTTTATTTATAGTATTAGAAATATAAGATATATCGAAATATAAGTTATATCAACTAAAACACCTTTATTATGGTATGTATGTGTGTGCGTCCATCCAATAATCATGACAATATAATCCAAAAACAATGTGATCTTCACTTTGACTCTTATTACCCCATGGAACAATAAAGAATGGACAAAATATTTTAGACATAATAACAAGTGAATAAACTAGACAGCATTGAGATGGGAGCCATCTCTGTGGGCCTCGCTGTAAATAACAGTTGTCAACTGAAACGAAAGTTTTGACCTTGACCTTTGACCTAGGAAGTTGTACAAACATCATGACACACCCTATGATATTGGTTAATATACATGTCAAGTATAAAGAATGAATTTATAACGGTTCTCTAGATATAGAGCGGACACAATTTGTTACGGACGGACGGACGGACGGACAGACTGATCACTATAGGGTGACCCACCACTAGGCGGGGCCCTAATGAATACAAACTCAAAGTCTTTTGTCATGTCTAAGTCGATTTAACTTTAACTCCGTTTGAAGCGTTTAAAAGCGTTCGAATATTTAGAAGTTGAAACGTTTTACTTATACATCAAAGACATTGTAAAATGTGGTACATATAGCAGATTTTAATTTCAAAGGAAAAAGCTTCTTCTTAAAAGCGAAAATAAACAAAGTTTTCACAATAAACAAACAACAGATTTGGCACACCTTTTGGGAATTTTCGGTTTTCAATGCTCTTCAACTTTACAATTGATTTTGCCTCCCAACTGTTTTGATTCGAGCGCCACATTTGGTTCTTGTGTAGACGAAACTCGCTTCTGGCGTAGTAAGTTATGAGTCGTATAGCGGAATGATACCGAATCCTATGTCAGTCAAACACTTTCTTAACTGACCTTTTCTATCAGAACATACGTTGAATATTTTCAAATAACATGTATTAACCGAACATTTGTCTATTTCTTATAACATTTTCAGTGCCAACTGGACGTATTTTGGGCTACTGTAAATTCGATATTCGATATTAAGCATTTTGAGTTTTTGAACTATATCAGTATGTTGCTATTCAACTGGCCGGTCGTTGTCGATATCGCTTCTTATTTTTATCTTATTTATCAAAAAGTTTATTTTTAATATGTTTTTGTCTATCGAATATATTGTATGATATTCAGTTCAGACCAGAGATGATTTTAAGCTCGTCGTACGATTTTTGTTTGTCCATCATTGTTGGAGGCTGACAGTGTTCTCCAGATGCATATTTTGATTAGCTTGTGTTGTTTGAATGCTGAATTTCTTGTATTCATATCCGTTTCTATAACAACAAACGCACTCCAGTGAATGGTATTTAGAACAAGGAAAGTATTCTACTACATTACAAATGGAAATGCATTTAGCAGCTTAAAAGAAATATATTGTTTTTTTGTTTAAGGAATTTTACAATTTAGTTATGATAACATATGTACAGACAAGTTATAATATTTCTTCACCTGTTTAAACTCGATAATAAATTTTCCATTTTTCAAGGTTGGAAGAAAGTTATTCTTATTTGATGAAATCTTTGTTAGATCAAGCTTAATACTATTGATATGAAATCTTTTCTTTAATTTAAAATACTGATACAGCTGCAGGTCGTTAATTTACACATCTCTTTATCTCTCTGATCATCGTATGCATGTAAAAGTGTTAAAATGAAGTTTGTCATTAACAGAACATTTCGGTAGAAAATTTTAACTATTGCACTTTTTGCTGCGCATTAAGCATATAAATAAAACTTGCATACATGCATACACTAATAATATAAACATAAGGATATGTGGTATGATTATGAATGAGGCAACTATCCACCAGAGACCAGATGATGTGTATGGAAGAAACGATAGGTCACCGTATGGCATTCAGCAATGAGCAAAACCCACACCGTATATATAGTAAGTTATAAAAGGTAGCAGCATGATAAAATGAAACATTTCAAATGAGAAAACCAACAGCCTGAATTTTGCTAAAACAATTATCGAAAAACAAATATGGCAGACATGCATTCATGTATTATATTATGATATAATACTGTTTACCGTTTAATGTTTATAACCATTTCCATTTTTATAAAAAGTTAATTGTATGATTTTATCACCAGAAATTCCGAAAAACACACAGTTTCTATACATAATCGATTGAAAATGTGAAGATTTTTCTTTGTTGATTTCTATCATAGAGATATTTCTGCTAATTGAACGTTTCAACTAAACTACACTAATATTCATTTTAGTTACATACATTAGCCCTTTGATGTATGGTCTATAAACGTGTCCATTCTTTCAAAAATATTCTTTTAGTAAAATAAATGAATATTTGCACGGGTTTGAAGTTGACAAAAATATAAAGGCTGTAATTTGCCGGATACGGTTTGCACCTATCTATTTCAGAATTTCAATTTGGTGTAACAGAACACATTTTACTCATTACCAACCGAAGCCGCCATGAAGTAAAGCTTTGTAGACAGAAGACTTACAATATGATCACGCCGATTACATAAGTATTAAAGATGCAACAGATCATTATCTATTGAAATAAATCACACTTACTGTGCAAAGAAAATATATCAAAAGTGAAAATCATATCTTTAATAAAAATTAATATTTGAACACGGTGTGCTTATTCATTGATTGGTGTTTTAGATAACCCCATTTTGTCAATATGGGATCAATGATCCATTAACATTAATTTGAAATTCATTTGAGAATACAGGCCCTGTCGAAATCTTGATTGATTACGTTGAGCACAGTATGGTCTGACCGCAAACTTTAATGGCCAATTACATAATATTTACATATTTTATTTATAGTATTCGAAATATAAGATATATCGAAATATTGGTTATATAACATGTAACTTTTATTATTCTTCCCTTAGTTTATTTATTTTGTATTTACATTGTATCATAGGTCAAATTTATTTGTTCAGTGTATGTTCAATGGTGTTAATATGTCCTTTGATTGAGTTAAGCTGTTTCAGTTGATATTTTATAGTGTGTCTTTCTATGTTGTGATGTTACACTATTGTTTCAGAAAATGAAGGTTTGGTACCATTAAAACGTTTAAACTCATTTGTTTACCTGTCCTAAGTCAGGAATCTGATGTTCAGTAGTTGTCGTTTGTTGATGTGGTTCATAAGTGTTTCTCGTTTCTCGTTTTTATATAGATTAGACCGTTGGTCCCGTTTGAATGGTTTTACACTAGTAATTTTGGGGCCCTTAGCTACTGTGTGAGCCAGGCTCCGTGTTGAAGACAATACTTTGACCTATAATGGTTTACTTTTAAAATTTTGACTGGATGGAGAGTTGTCTCATTGGCACTCATACCACATCTTCTTATATCTATATATCATCTAAAACACTTTTATTATGGTATGTATGTGTGTGTGTCCATCCAATAATCATGACAATACAATCCAAAAACAATGTGATCTTCACTTTGGCTCTTATTACCCCATGGAACAATAAAGGATGGACAATATATTTTAGACATAATAACAAGTGAATAAACTAGACAGCATTGAGATGGGAGCCATCTCTGTGGGCCTCGCTGTAAATAACAGTTGTCAACTGAAACCAAAGTTTTTGACCTTGACCTTTGACCTAGGAAGTTGCACAAACACCATGACACACCCTATGGTATTGGTTAATATACATGTCAAGTATAAAGTATGAATTTATAACGGTTCTCTAGATATAGAGCGGACACAATTTGTTACGGACGGACGGACGGACAGACTGATCACTATAGGGTGACCCACCACTAGGCGGGGCCCTAATGAATACAAACTCAAAGTCTTTTGTCATGTCTAAGTCGATTTAACTTTAACTCCGTTTGAAGCGTTTAAAAGCGTTCGAATATTTAGAAGTTGAAACGTTTTACTTATACATCAAAGACATTGTAAAATGTGGTACATATAGCAGATTTTAATTTCAAAGGAAAAAAAGCTTCTTCTTAAAAGCGAAAATAAACAAAGTTTTCACAATAAACAAACAAGCATCACCTATTGTTGAACTTATGATAAACTGAATGAATCAGAATAAAAGTCTTATCATTTATTCTATGTTCATTTCAAAGCTAATAGATGATAAGCTAACGATCTGAGATAAAATACGAGTTTATTATCAGTTGTTCTCAATGATTGTTTTAACTAGACACATATCACTTAAGGTTTGACTAAAATATGACAGCAGGATTATGTGTTATCTGCTATGCTCTACTACGTCTGGTTATAGTTTTTGATCAAACTGTTTTGAAAAACAGTTCAAACTGAATTTGTCATGGTCAGATAGGAAAGAGAAAAATCCCAGATTAAATTTTATTTCTTGAAAATAAGCTTTGTATCGCCCTCGGTCACGATGGCATGCACGCTATCAATACCATAATGCACCATTCATCAAAGGATCGTTTGAAATACAGCTTTCCCATAAAATGATCGTCGATTACCAATCGTTACTTATATAGATCATAAATGTCAGATTCAGATTTGTAAGTAATTTTATAGACAACAGTCTTCTATTAACCTTTTAATCATGTTACCCGATAACATCACCGTACAGATTTAATGTGAAGCTATGGTGCCTATGATCAAAGTATTCAAAATTACAGATAGTCATATTGGAATATCAGAAACCAAATTTAATCGAAGAATAATTGGTAAATTTAGAATAATGATGATTAAAATTAAATACAATAAAGAATGAATGAAATATATAAATTTTCTTGTTTGTCTTCGCTATCAAAGATATAATTTAATTTTCTACAACGCTGATGTTATATAACAACATATTATTTAATAACGGTTTTCAAATTTTCAATATCTTGCATGCCCATATTTCAGAATTAAAAAAAAAACATAAGATGACAAATAAATATACGAAGTACCATCTTCAGTCAGTCATTTTTCATTGCTATGCTATTTCATTTCTGGTTTTATGTGTAATTGCTTATTACTTCAGCAGTCCATCATATCCAATCATTCCGTAGCTATTTAGAAAACATCTGATGCAAAGTACACCATGACAAAAAATAGACACAGCAGCTAGTGGCGAAAGTAAATACTTCTTTAGAAAACTTGTCGTATTGATGGGTGGTATGTTGTATAGGTAGGGAAGAAGTAATAAACAAGGCGCTCCGGAAAGGAAAACATTTCCTGCTTCCCATGAAGCACCCATTTTGTCATATAGTAGAAGCAACTGATGTTCTTAAAAGACATTATTTATGTAATCAAAGCACTGACTGAGCCATTAGGCAATATCTTGTTTTCGCAGTAACAACCCCTAGATCTCCTCGTATTTTATATTTAAAGCAACGGAAGGCAGTGTATATAATATTTTTTTAAACTATTGTTTTAATTGTGTAATAAAGTGTATATAAAAGAAAAAGGATTAACATGAGTAGCTTGATAATTTCATTTTTCATTTTTAGATCAGAGCACCGTATAAAAAATAACCTCATTTTTCAGAATATTCAAGCGGTCGCCGTATAAAAACAAACCTCAATAGTTGATAAATGTTTTTTTTTTCATTATTTTATCATCCTGGTCTGGTGTTAGCTTGCTCTTTTCAATTTGGAATCGATTCCCGTCGTGTCAAAATAAAGACTTTAAATTGGTATTTTCTGCTTTTCCACTAAGCTACGACATAAAGACACAAGAGCAAAGACTGACTGGTTTTCGGGAAAGATTACATGCCTTTCTGTTGACTTGTAACCCGAAGGTCAGTCTTATATTCAGCAGATCTCCGATCGCTTCATTATAGGCCTATACAGAGAGCAGAGTTATTAGAGTTAAGTGACTAGCTGATACATTGCAAGTTTACACGATATACTCTCACAATCATTGTGTCGGTTTAAACATGGAAGTATTATATTGACGTCGTATAATACTTCCATGGTTTAAACAAAGCGGGTTTTAAATCATATCACATTAAAATGAGAAATATAAAAAATAATAGGACGGTTATTAAAACGTCCATTCTTTGGTTGGCCTTTTGTGAAACATGCTTCCAATTATCCCTTATATAAAGTGACTGTATACTTAATATAATATTTACATACCGTGATTTTCTATTTCGATCTTCCAATTATCCTATTTTAACAACAATTAAAAGATAGCAATTAATGTATATTTGCCATGTTTTTCAGTTTCCACTTTTGCCAAATAAACCATAAAAGACAAATAACAATATTGGCAATGATTTATAAACGAACTTTGTACATAAGTTTTAACATGACACTTTCTGTGCCTTAAGGAAATAAGTTTACGTTAAGTATTATTTAGGGAATTTATTCTTCTTATCTTTGTATGATTCCAGTCCAGCAATAAGAATTACACGTAATTCCCTCTTTTCCATTAATTTCTTGCAATATTTTGCTATTGATTTGCAGATCAATTATCAGCGTTGACACAACAGAGTGTCGTTGTAATGTCAGATATCTCACGGTGATTTCATGTTTCCTGACTTTTCAAATTTTCGTCTATACATGTAGGTAGGTATACTCGTTCGTTCTTCACGCTATTTGTTTGTAATTGTTTCCCTTTCATATAGAGATGTGAATTTGCAATTATGATTTGGATCGACTGTTAATTTTCTTTTTTTAATAAAAACATACTAAAATTTAAGGAATTTATATTTAAATTTCTGTAACGAAATCATATTTTGACCGCATTTATTTAGTTTCTGTCAAGCAGTACCACCCTATTATAGAATTTTAATGGATATTTTAACATGCTAGATGGTTTTAAAATTAGTTGAAGAAATTGTTATACTATCATTACAGATTCGTGTCCAATATGCATCATCTCCTACGCTTTAAACAATACAAACATAATCAATATTAAAATCAAAGGAACACGTGTGTCGGTTAGTTAAGTAGATTCTTTTAAAGTTTAAGTAAAACATTAAAAGTTTTGAACGGGTGTAAAATAAAAAATAGAAATAATATCTAAAGGAGACAATACAAAAAAAAACCAAAAAAAACCAAGAAACCACCATGATAAAAAAAGTCACAAAACACTACTATGAAAACTTAAGAATGACACGAACCCGACAAAAAAAGAAGTGGTGACCTCATGAGCCCCGGGAGGGTCTGTATATCCTGCTACATCAGCACAATCGTCGTATTGCTCCTATTAATATTGATTCTCTGAACAATACAAATTGCTCCTTAGAATGACCAACAGTGCACCATCTTGACTAAATAGAATAGAGAATGGAAGCTGGGAATGTGTCAAAGACACAACAATCCGAAGCGAGCATAACACAGCCACAGGCCACCAATGTGTCGTCAACGCAGCGAGAAAATCCCACACCGGAGACAAGTTTCAGCTGGCCCCTAAACAATAACGAATACTATTTCAGCGAAATGGACGCCATACTAAACTCCAAAACATACAAATGAACCAAAATTTTAAAAACAAAAACAAAAACACAAGACTAACTAAGGCTAGCGGTTCCTGACTTGGGACAGGCGCAAAAATTCGGCGAGGTTAAACATGGTTCGTGAGATATCAACCCTGCCCCTATACCGCTATGTGGTTTAAACAAACATAGCAAAACGCACAGTAAAACTCAGTTTAAAAGAAGTCCGAGTGAGATGTAAGAATAGGAAACAAAAGAAATTAAGCAAAATAACAATGATAAACATATATCAACAGACTACTAGCGGTTACTGACATGCCAGCTCCAGATCTCCAACCATGTTTTATGTTGACGCTCTAGATGTATTTGGGTTTTGTGACGTTGGTATGCTGAGCCTGTCTCATTGACGCATACCCCCTATTATCTCAGTTTGTTCCTTTTTTTTTACAATACCATCTTCTATTTTTTCTAATCTTTTACTTTTCTCTGGTTCACTTTCTGAAAACGTCATCAGACTCAAAGACTAATGGAATAACCTCCTAAATTTGGAAAATAATTTAAATTTCCGGTCCAGGCTTTCAGTAAATCAAATAATACAAAGGCTGCAGACCATTTACAAACCTATTGAACTGTATGTCTCGTTATAAGGGTACTTTGACATCAATCACATGACAAGATGACACTTTACTAATCATTGCTATGACCGGACATCTATTCATATTTGTGATAAATATACTTTCAAGAGCTTTCTTGTACTCTAGCAAATATAGGAATCAATCGGAATGATTTTGATATCGAATAAGATGAATGGTAAATAAACATTGCGTATCATATTAATAGCTTCTGTATTCATTGAAATACAATATAGTCTTTGACTGATTAAAGAGCTCTTTATATTTACAGAGGAATGCTGTAGAAGCTTCTGGTTTCATCAGCATTTTTCAATGCTGGTTGAAAATGAATTCCCATGTATTTAACGGGCCAATAATTAGTTTTCTAAAAAAACTGGTAGGTTGCGAATGTAAACATTTATTCAATATGCTTAAAATATTCATCAAGTGTCCTTTGACAAATTTAAATGAACGCGGAGGTTTTATTTGTGTCTGTAGTAAATTGGCTTTATGTGGCTTAGTTTAATTCTATTTTCATAGCAGAACTTTCTTTACGTTACATTATTGAAATACAATTATAGGTTGGAACCATACCATTACTGACAGTATACATTAAAGCAAGGTGCCTACCAAAAACTACGCAATACCGTGACTGGAAGAGCATGAAATCAACCATAAACTATATATATGATTGACTGTAAATCCTAAAAATCATAAGATACCAAGAGGACAATTAGAATCCTAAATGGAAAAATCACACACCTAATAATGCCATAAACCCCGAAAACTCACGAAAATAAAATTGAGAATGGAAATGGGGAATGTGTCGAAGAGACAACAACCCGACCACAGAACAGACAACAACAGAAGGTCAGCAATAGGTCTTCAATGCAGCGAGAAATTCCCGCACCCGGAGGCGTCCTTCAGCTGGCCCCTAAACAAATATATATATACTAGTTCAGTGATAATGGACGTCATACTAAACTCCAAATTATACACAAGAAACTAAAAGTAAACCCATATAAAACTCACATTGGTCAATATGAACCCTAGCAAAAACAGGGATACACTTATATGTTTCAGAAGGGTGGTCTCCTGCCTTATTAGTCACAGGTGCTTGGAGGCCATTTGCACAAACAACAACACCAACGCTATAGTCATTTTCTTAAATATTGTAGTTTCAGAGGAGATATTTTTTGGAGACGTTGCCAATAAAAAGTTCCCTCTGGCAGTATGTGTTTTAACATATATTTTTATCGTTGACGATCTATTATAGTATACTAGCTTGTGTTTACATTATAAATATGCAAAAGGCACTTTGCTCGAGTATATATATCACAAATTGTTTCACTTTTACGTAATGTAATGTAAGTCAATAGGTGTCCCGATTTTTTTTTAATTTATGTACTGAACATTTGAAGTCATTAATGTTCATGACTATGCCGTTTCCGCGTCTTCTGTGCACTGTCAAGAATTATAATAATGGTATATCATGTGCTATAATCGATGTTCGTTTTATTTTATGACAGATGTCATTTTCATCTGTTAAAGTACGTTTCATTCATAAAATCATAAAAGTCGTAAATGGAGTCACCAATATCTTTATATTCATATTTTGATTTACCTATGACAGCTTTCCTCGTGTATTTATTAATTAGTGGTTATTTATAAAGGCATTCATAGCAATAACATAAAGGCATTAATCAGTTAATTAACAAGTGATGGTACCGTTTCCGCGTTTTCTATAATGATGCGAGCTGTACATTATATTGCCGTGGAGTGCCAATCAAGCTAAGATAACATCGGGTACTAATAAGAAAGAATTTACGTCTTGAACTTCAACATCTGCTATATTGTGCTATATTTATCGTTCTGTCTACTGTTATTCTACTAAATATTTGCATTATTAGTCTGTAAGTACCGGGAGTCCTGGCAGACATCTCGATTCTTGACTATTGACAAACTAAATACAAGCTTATAAAATCCGACGGTTCAGTCAGTACGTCCTATTGATAGTTGCTTTTCCCCAAAAAGTCTAGTAGGTGGACCTGACCAGAAAGAAGGGATATATATTGATGAAAAAGACACTACGAACCCATGATACAAGGTTTTAAGTTTATATTTTGCAATGCAAACTGTTTCTGTCAATCAATGCAATAGTATTGTTACCTTAAAAAAAATGTAGGGTACAATAATTTTCAAAAGTCTATTTTGTGACTTTAAGTATAGGGTTGCCGTCTCATTGACATTAACACATCCACTTTTATTCAGATTAAACTTAAGAATGTTGACTGCGTGCGTACGAAATATTCTCCTGAATTCATCTCTATCAAGAAGAGCATTCATTGCCAAAGATGTAATTATATAAATACTTCAGAAACACAGGCACTTGTCTTTGAAAAAAAAATCCTATATACCTGTGTTATATCAAGGTATATTGGATTTTTTTTTTTTCAGAAACAAGTGCCTCTGTTCAGAAATACTAGTATTTCATCAAGGAATCGCAAAATTCGTCAAAGTCCAACTTTGTCTGAGGCAGTTCAAACAAATTCTTACAAAATTATCAAGCCATAGACCTTACCAATAAGCATGATATATCACCGGGTCTATGTCGAAGTACGGACTACTGATTTGCCAGTGTTATTAATCAACTTATAGTTAGTAATATGTTAAAAGTTCAACAAAAGGAGAGGCAATGGGTTTAAAATGTCCAATAAATTTGAATTATTATGTAACTTCCTTGGAATTTATTTATGACATTTTTATAAAGTCTTTTACCAAATGTTCTGATGCCACTTTCGTACATTGCTCCCTGAATATCTTTTAACTCTTTTTTTTTCATGCAGCTCTTTGACCTTATTCTTTACATTAGTTTAGTTCGGAGTCGAACAGATATTTTGCGGGTATTTTGTTTACATTGCTTGTTTTTAGTTAATTAAATGGGTAGCATTCATTTACATCAATATGTGTACTGTCTTTTAAGTGCTGTCTCTTTTTAACAGATAATAAATAAATTTCAATCCAGTATCAAAATATAGGATGAAATAAATGACAGACACAAAATCAGCCATTTATCTATCTAAGGATATTTTTTTACTTTAAGTATCTATCAATTCCGTTTGTTGAATAATATAAAGAATCACTTTCTCCTTTTAATGAAAATCAAAAGTTCGCAGACACCTTTTTTACATAATGTGCAATGCTTTATTGTTATTGATAACTAAGAAAGATATAAGCTTTCAACATAACAGGGATATATTACAACTATGGACGTCATTTGTATAACCGAATCACTGTCCAGAAGACGAGCGACTCCCGTAATAGTTGCTGTTAAACAGATAATGACACAACGCTAAGAAATACTATCGTTTCATTTCGAATTAAAAGCTTATTCTATGCATTTACTAGACCCGACCAAACTTAAGTGGCTGAAGTAAATCTAATTTGATATTACAATACGGTTTTGATTAAAATTTAATGAAGTTTTCAGGTTTCATTTAATTCGTTTCTTTATCTTTTTCTCGTATGTCTGCATTTTGCGCCAATTTTTATCTCGAAACACTTGAATTTTCAATCTATCACTTGGCATTGCTTTGACAATAACAAATTGTATGGTAATCAAATAAATACTGGTTTCAGAACATAATAGACTCTACATTAATATCAATGTACATTTTTATTCCGGTGAAGTATGTTATGTGTCGTAATGATATGCATCAAACCATTCAAATTGATGTGTGTATAATTTATCAGCATGTGCTAATGCTCAATATAACATGAGACGACACGAAATGTCGGAGACTAAATATGGTTCTGGTAAGAATTACAAAGTCAATAGAATTGTCCTTTCTATATGTATTGAGTTGTTACGTTTCCAGCGATTTGAACACATAAGCTATGATACTTTATCATACTGTATTGTCAAAAAGCATAAAAATAGCTTTTGACAAAAAACAAGAATTACTTAAAACATAATATATACTATACAAAGCACTGTTATAATGATTTCATTTAGACCGAAAAAAGTCATACTCAATTTTGAGCAAGATTTTAAGAAGTTTATCCGTTATTTTTTTATTTAAACTAAAAAATTTGAAAATTACCGAGACCTTTTGTCAATACTGCGTCTTTGGTCATTTTTTTCAAATTTCATCTTTGCTCTTCAATTACTTCATTCTTTGCGCTTAAATGGATCAAGCTGATAGGAGTAATGTATGAAACATTATATGTATAATGACCTTATGTCTGTATCAGCTTTTATAAGCTTTTTTTGAAAACGATTTGCAAACTTTTTCTCTTAAAAGTTGCAAAGTTAAATCTTTTTACACGTTGTGGTAACGATGATTTGGTGGCACTCTACAGAGATTTCTCATGGTAAATAAAATTTTCTGCAAAGCCAATCTGAACCTATAACTAAAAGGTTATGTATTTATATTTGTTGACATGTTTTTAAAAGAATATAGTGTTGCGGTTGTCGTTCCGTCTTGTGATAGTAATTGAAAATGTATTGAATAAAAAAAAATGCCAAATATAAAAAAAACGATAATGATAATAACAAAAATAAGTATAATAGTGCAAAACAATGCGAATCTGATATAACTGCCGAATGAACTTCATGACATTGCATGCTGCAAAAATATATCTATTATTACTACCCTAAATTGTTTTGGAAGAGATCAACAATAATGGATGTATTTACGTCATGTAATCAATTACATTTGGCAGGACATAATATGTAATTATACCTGCAAAAATGTACATTTATTTCTAAATTTATGCTATTTGTCAAAATTACACTACAGCTTCGATTAACATTTGAACTTTATACAATTCCTCTTAACACCCTATTTGCAAAAAATGACAACCAGATCTAATGAGATGAATAACGATAAAGCAGCATGCTATATTATAGTCATCCTTTCAATTACCTAACTGAAGTACACATTTATCGATAAAAACACACTGTACCCTTCAGTTGGTATTTGCAAGACTTTCAAGTGACATTAAATTTGGTTATACGGTGTTGTTGTATATACGTATTAGTGAAAATATACACAATGACCAAAATACCCAAACCACAACGGAAAAGGTGTATATAATTATACATCAGATCTCATGATCGGAAAAAGCAGGAATTCAATTCGTTAAATGACACGAACCGTTATCTTGATAGTATTTTTGCTCTAAATAATCAGGTACTAGTAATCAAGTATTCTCTTATAATACATAAATTTACTAAAGGAACTTACATCACAAACGGCACAACACATCCTAATTTTTACGGTAGTGTTGTTTATAAAGGCCGTTAATTTAAATACGATCCATGTTAACTCATTGATTCTTTGAATAAACTTATTCTTAAAGGATATCAATTTACCATCGTTGTAAGATCTTTGCGAGTACTTTTAGATCGGCACTGTGTGTCTTTAATGTAAGTTGTATTGTGTGCTTCGTGTCGTTGTGATGAGTCAAGCCATTTCCAACTGATCTTTACAGTTTGTTCTTATACTGTGCTGATGCACCGCTGTCTCGTTCTAAGAGGACTCCGAGGCTTGAGCGTTCACAGACATGTTTAACCCCTCACATTCTTTATGTGCCTGTCCCAAGTCAGGAGCCGACATTACTGGTTGTCGTTTATTGCTTTCTGTCATAGTTTTTTTTTGTTTATAGATTTGTCATTTAAAAGGCCGTTGGAGTTTTCGTTTAAATTTCAAATTTTGTCATGACGAGGCCTTTTACAGCTGACTACACGGTATGAGTTTTGCTCATTGTTGAATGCCATTCGGTAACCTATAGTTGCTTAAATCCGCTCCATTTTGGACTCTGTTGGAAAGTTATCTCATTGGCAATCATTCCACATGTTCATTATTCTATATCTGGTGAAGATTTCAATGAATAATAACTTAAATTATGAAGAGAATGCGATAACCAAGTCAATTCCATTGAGCACAACCAGCTGTATATGAAATATGCATATCTAGCCTGTAATTTAGTGGTTGTCGTTTGTTGCTGTATATCATATTTGTATTTCGTTCATTGTTTTTACATTAATCAGGCCGTTATTTTTCTCGTTTAAATTGTTTAACATTTGTCATTTCGGGGCCTTTTATAGCTGACTATGCGGTATGGTTTTTGCTCATTGTTGAAGGCCGTACGGTGACCTATAGTTGTTAATCTCTATGTCATTTGGTCTCTGGTGGAGAGTTGTCTCATTGGCAATTTTACCACATCTTTTTATTTTTATATCTACATGAGTTAACATTCCTTTGGGTTTACTATCGAAAGATCCTCAAACGATGGTTTCTGCTTAAAAGAAATCTGCTAAACAAAGGATTTTTTATGTTAAAGTTGAAATATATTACTCCGACAGTTTTACGGTTTCCACAATGACTTAGTTGAATTTTACCAAATGTATCTTTCAAAGAAGATCATGGATTCGTCCTAGTCAAAAGAATTAATGTCTTGCTTTCGTCGGTTTGGATTTTAAGCTGCATTTCCGTACATCATGAGCAATGCAACTCATGCCGTTAGTGGAACAGGAATTGCTTACCCATCATAGTATCATAGCACTCAATTTTCTATTATGTTCATATTGCTCAGTATATTTAGTTTTCTGAGATAAAGACATTTTAAATCAAGACTTCTATTCCATTGATTCTCAGATTCATTTATTTACACTTAAAATGCATCATCAAAAGTCGACTCCTGTCATTGATTGTTCGTTAATTATTCAGAACAATATTAATCCGATTATTTTTTATGAACTTATTAGCAAGCTTCAGTGTGAGCTATTTTATTTTTAAATTCAAATTTCTAAGCTGAGGCTTCGTCCGTCGCTTTCAATTTTCCTTGTCCTTTGCCATTCAAAAGAAAATTACAACTTAGAAAGCAATGTATACAATTCAAAAAGAAACCGTGAAAATAGGAATAGGAATAAGAATTCACATCATTTTTTTCCATTTTATTATAACAAGGGCTGTGTTCTATAACGATTAGTTTCTACGAAGGAGCACAATCTGTCTTCGCATTAAAGGGGAAAAGTTGTGAACTAGATATGATATGTTAATATGACGTCAGAACGTAACATCTGATATACAATTTGAACATTTTCTGATGTCCTATACAATATATGTTTTCACTTTCTTAAACCATTCAAATTGATGTGTGTATAATTTATCAGCATGTGCTAATGCTCAATATAACATGAGACGACACGAAATGTCGGAGACTAAATATGGTTCTGGTAAGAATTACAAAGTCAATAGAATTGTCCTTTCTATATGTATTGAGTTGTTACGTTTCCAGCGATTTGAACACATAAGCTATGATACTTTATCATACTGTATTGTCAAAAAGCATAAAAATAGCTTTTGACAAAAACAAGAATTACTTAAAACATAATATATACTATACAAAGCACTGTTATAATGATTTCATTTAGACCGAAAAAGTCATACTCAATTTTGAGCAAGATTTTAAGAAGTTTATCCGTTATTTTTTTTTTTTTTTTTTATTTAAACTAAAAAATTTGAAAATTACCGAGACCTTTTGTCAATACTGCGTCTTTGGTCATTTTTTCAAATTTCATCTTTGCTCTTCAATTACTTCATTCTTGCGCTTAAATGGATCAAGCTGATAGGAGTAATGTATGAAACATTATATGTATAATGACCTTATGTCTGTATCAGCTTTTATAAGCTTTAAAAGTTGCAAAGTTAAATCTTTTTACACGTTGTGGTAACGATGATTTGGTGGCACTCTACAGAGATTTCTCATGGTAAATAAAATTTTCTGCAAAGCCAATCTGAACCTATAACTAAAAGGTTATGTATTTATATTTGTTGACATGTTTTAAAAGAATATAGCGTTGCGGTTGTCGTTCCGTCTTGAGATAGTAATTGAAAATGTGGTGAATAAAAAAAAATGCCAAATATAAAAAAACGATAATGATAATAACAAAATAAGTATAATAGTGCAAAACAATGCGAATCTGATATAACTGCCGAATGAACTTCATGGCATTGCATGCTGCAAAAATATATCTATTATTACTACCCCTAAATTGTTTTGGAAGAGATCAACAATAATGGATGTATTTACGTCATGTAATCAATTACATTTGGCAGGACATAATATGTAATTATACCTGCAAAAATGTACATTTATTTCTAAATTTATGCTATTTGTCAAAATTACACTACAGCTTCGATTAACATTTGAACTTTATACAATTCCTCTTAACACCCTATTTGCAAAAAATGACAACCAGATCTAATGAGATGAATAACGATAAAGCAGCATGCTATATTATAGTCATCCCTTTCAATTACCTAACTGAAGTACACATTTATCGATAAAAACACACTGTACCCTTCAGTTGGAATTTGCAAGACTTTCCAAGTGACATTAAATTTGGTTATACGGTGTTGTTGTATATACGTATTAGTGAAAATATACACAATGACCAAAATACCCAAACCACAACGGAAAAGGTGTATATAATTATACATCAGATCTCATGATCGGAAAAAGCAGGAATTCAATTCGTTAAATGACATGAACCGTTATCTTGATAGTATTTTTGCTCTAAATAATCAGGTACTAGTAATCAAGTATTCTCTTATAATACATAAATTTACTAAAGGAACTTACATCACAAACGGCACAACACATCCTAATTTTTACGGTAGTGTTGTTTATAAAGGCCGTAAATTTAAATACGATCCATGTTAACTCATTGATTCTTTGAATAAACTTATTCTTAAAGGATATCAATTTACCATCGTTGTAAGATCTTTGCGAGTACTTTTAGATCGGCACTGTGTGTCTTTTATGTAAGTTGTATTGTGTGCTTCGTGTCGTTGTGATGAGTCAAGCCATTTCCAACTGATCTTTACAGTTTGTTCTTATACTGTGCTGATGCACCGCTGTCCCGTTCTAAGAGGACTCCGAGGCTTGAGCGTTCACAGACATGTTTAACCCCTCACATTCTTTATGTGCCTGTCCCAAGTCAGGAGCCGACAATACTGGTTGTCGTTTATTGCTTTCTGTCATTTGATAGTTTTTTTTTGTTTATAGATTTGTCATTAAAAAGGCCGTTGGAGTTTTCGTTTAAATTTAAAATTTTGTCATGACGAGGCCTTTTACAGCTGACTACACGGTATGAGTTTTGCTCATTGTTGAATGCCATACGGTAACCTATAGTTGCTTAAATCCGCTCCATTTTGGACTCTGTTGGAAAGTTATCTCAATGGCAATCATTCCACATGTTCATTATTCTATATCTGGTAAAGATTTCAATGAATAATAACTTAAATTATGAAGAGAATACGATAACCAAGTCAATTCCATTGAGCACAACCAGCTGTATATGAAATATGCATATCTAGCCTGTAATTTAGTGGTTGTCGTTTGTTGCTGTATATCATATTTGTATTTCGTTCATTGTTTTACATTAATCAGGCCGTTAGTTTTCTCGTTTAAATTATTTAACATTTGTCATTTCGGGCCTTTTATAGCTGACTATGCGGTATGGTTTTGCTCATTGTTGAAGGCCGTACGGTGACCTATAGTTGTTAATCTCTATGTCATTTGGTCTCTGGTGGAGAGTTGTCTCATTGGCAATTTTACCACATCTTTTATTTTTATATCTACATGAGTTAACATTCCTTTGGGTTTACTATCGAAAGATCCTCAAACGATGGTTTCTGCTTAAAAGAAATCTGCTAAACAAAGGATTTTTTATGTTAAAGTTGAAATATATTACTCCGACAGTTTTACGGTTTCCACAATGACTTAGTTGAATTTTACCAAATGTATCTTTCAAAGAAGATCATGGATTCGTCCTAGTCAAAAGAATTAATGTCTTGCTTTCGTCGGTTTGGATTTTAAGCTGCATTTCCGTACATCATGAGCAATGCAACTCATGCCGTTAGTGGAACAGGAATTGCTTACCCATCATAGTATCATAGCACTCCAATTTTTCTATTATGTTCATATTGCTCAGTATATTTAGTTTTCTGAGACAAAGACATTTTAAATCAAGACTTCTATTCCATTGATTCTCAGATTCATTTATTTACACTTAAAATGCATCATCAAAAGTCGACTCCTGTCATTGATTGTACGTTAATTATTCAGAACAGTATTAATCCGATTATTTTTATGAACTTATTAGCAAGCTTCAGCTATTTTATTTTTAAATTCCTAAGCTGAGGCTTCGTCCGTCGCTTTCAATTTTCCTTGTCCTTTGCCATTCAAAAGAAAATTACAACTTAGAAAGCAATGTATACAATTCAAAAGAAACCGTGAAAATAGGAATAGGAATAAGAATTCACATCATTGTTTTCGCTATTTGTCAAAATTACACTACAGCTTCGATTAACATTTGAACTTTATACAATTCCTCTTAACACCCTATTTGCAAAAATGACAACCAGATCTAATGAGATGAATAACGATAAAGCAGCATGCTATATTATAGTCATCCTTTCAATTATCTAACTGAAGTACACATTTATCGATAAAAACACACTGTACCCTTCAGTTGGTATTTGCAAGACTTTTCCAGTGACATTAAATTTGGTTATACGGTGTTGTTGTATATACGTATTAGTGAAAATATACACAATGACCAAAATACCCAAACCACAACGGAAAAGGTGTATATAATTATACATCAGATCTCATGATCGGAAAAAGCAGGAATTCAATTCGTTAAATGACATGAACCGTTATCTTGATAGTATTTTTGCTCTAAATAATCAGGTACTAGTAATCAAGTATTCTCTTATAATACATAAATTTACTAAAGGAACTTACATCACAAACGGCACAACACATCCTAATTTTTACGGTAGTGTTGTTTATAAAGGCCGTTAATTTAAATACGATCCATGTTAACTCATTGATTCTTTGAATAAACTTATTCTTAAAGGATATCAATTTACCATCGTTGTAAGATCTTTGCGAGTACTTTTAGATCGGCACTGTGTGTCTTTAATGTAAGTTGTATTGTGTGCTTCTTGTCGTTGTGATGAGTCGAGCCATTTCCAACTGATCTTTACAGTTTGTTCTTATACTGTGCTGATGCACCGCTGTCCCGTTCTAAGAGGACTCCGAGGCTTGAGCGTTCACAGACATGTTTAACCCTCACATTCTTTATGTGCCTGTCCCAAGTCAGGAGCCGACAATACTGGTTGTCGTTTATTGCTTTCTGTCATAGTTTTTTGTTTATAGATTTGTCATTTAAAAGGCCGTTGGAGTTTTCGTTTAAATTTCAAATTTTGTCATGACGAGGCCTTTTACAGCTGACTACACGGTATGAGTTTTGCTCATTGTTGAATGCCATTCGGTAACCTATAGTTGCTTAAATCCGCTCCATTTTGGACTCTGTTGGAAAGTTATCTCATTGGCAATCATTCCACATGTTCATTATTCTATATCTGGTGAAGATTTCAATGAATAATAACTTAAATTATGAAGAGAATGCGATAACCAAGTCAATTCCATTGAGCACAACCAGCTGTATATGAAATATGCATATCTAGCCTGTAATTTAGTGGTTGTCGTTTGTTGCTGTATATCATATTTGTATTTCGTTCATTGTTTTTACATTAATCAGGCCGTTAGTTTTCTCGTTTAAATTATTTAACATTTGTCATTTCGGGGCCTTTTATAGCTGACTATGCGGTATGGTTTTTGCTCATTGTTGAAGGCCGTACGGTGACCTATAGTTGTTAATCTCTATGTCATTTGGTCCCTGGTGGAGAGTTGTCTCATTGGCAATTTTACCACATCTTTTTATTTTTTTTTATCTACATGAGTTTACATTCCTTTGGGTTTATTATCGAAAGATCCTCAAACGATGGTTTTTGCTTAAAAGAAATCTGCTAAACAAAGGATTTTTTATGTTAAAGTTGAAATATATTACTCCGACAGTTTTACGGTTTCCACAATGACTTGGTTGAATTTTACCAAATGTATCTTTCAAAGAAGATCATGGATTCGTTCTACATGTATTCGTCCTAGTCAAAAGAATGTCCTGCTTTCGTCGGTTTGGATTTTAAGCTGCATTTCCGTACATCACGAGCAACGCCACTCATGCCGTCAGTGGAACAGGAATTGCTTACCCATCATAGCATCATAGCACTCCAATTTTTCTATTATGTTCATATTGCTCAGTATATTTGGTTTTCTGAGATAAAGACATTTTAAATCAAGACTTCTATTCCATTGATTCTCAGATTCATTTATTTACACTTAAAATGCATCATCAAAAGTCGACTCCTGTCATTGATTGTACGTTAATTATTCAGAACAGTATTAATCCGATTATTTTATGAACTTATTAGCAAGCTTCAGCTATTTTATTTTAAATTCCTAAGCTGAGGCTTCGTCCGTCGCTTTCAATTTTCCTTGTCCTTTGCCATTCAAAAGAAAATTACAACTTAGAAAGCAATGTATACAATTCAAAAGAAACCGTGAAAATAGGAATAGGAATAAGAATTCACATCATTTTTTTCCATTTTATTATAACAAGGGCTGTGTTCTATAACGATTAGTTTCTACGAAGGAGCACAATCTGTCTTCGCATTAAAGGGGAAAAGTTGTGAACTAGATATGATATGTTAATATGACGTCAGAACGTAACATCTGATATACAATTTGAACATTTTCTGATGTCCTATACAATATATGTTTTTCACTTTCTTTAAGGTTTTAGACTGTATTAATCGGCCAATCAATTCAACTTCTTCACACTTTTTTGCTAACTCAAATTAGAAAAACAGGAAATCCCACAAAAATCAAATAAACAAACTAATGACAAACAATCAACAAACAAAAACCTGACTCAAGTGAGAAATAACAGAACACCCTAAAAATAAACAAACAAAAAACCCAACGAAGACGTCTTCGTGCAAAGAAAACAGAAACATAAGACATTCAGCTAATTGCTCAAAGAACGAAATGGTAGAATTATGAACACAACCACGATGCACTAAAACCATAACTTCATGTATATATCTTTAATAAACAGTCACTTGTAAATTAGTCTTAAAGAAATGATCATAACGACTCGATTATATAAATATTTGGCGCAGATGGGTTGTTCAAAATTTGTTTTCTATTTTCTATTGCTAACATTTATCAAAATGTTGTACAGCTCTGAGGAAAGTTAATACTTTTCAAAGTTGTTGCTTAGTTGGGGGTTCTGTGCTCCAGAGGCCTCATTAAAAACGAGTTGTAATTCTATCGATCGATGATGACATAATCATATTTGCAGTGATTTATCATAACGTTTGGCATGAAAAAGTGATAGAATAGTTATATGTGCAATGCTCATCAAGAAATACTGTTCTAGTTAAAAATATGAATCATTTGGCAATTTGTGCCTCATTATCGATCCAAATGTTCGGAAGTTCCGTCAGAGTTTTATTATTAAGTCAACTGTTTTTTTTTTTTTTTTTTTTATCATCTTATATTTAATGATCTTTCTCCTTCAGTAAAATTTATGTCGACACTTAAGAAACACATCTGCGCGTTTGTCAAAATGATTAAATAAACTAATATCTTTTAGATCAAAGTTTACTATAAGATCGAATGCTAGTGCGGAACAATCAAGCTTTCTTTTATTTGTCAACAAAAGATATGATATGGAAAAGACCGTGTGTGGTCTAATATCGTGATATAAGAAGAACAACTCAAGTATTAAACTATATAACTCAATAAAAGAAAGACATAAAAGTTGTGCAAGACTGTTATTGTATAAGGTTCAGATAATTGAAACAAAATAAGCGATGATAATTATAAACAACAAGTTCATAAGATAATACGTATATCTTATATAAGGCAGATGAATGGAATTTCAAGATATACAGTTTTATTCATTAACAAATGTTTATTAAGAGATAACATCGTGGTTTTTTCCAAAGTTTTCTTAAATTTACATAATCGATTTCCGATTGATTATTTGGGGGTTTCTTAATGTCCACTATAGCAAACTTAACCTGTATTTTTAATTAGATTATTTAAAAGCTTTTCAGATATCACAATAGATGAAACTCACTGTGGAGAAACTATGGCGTGGGAGAAGTCCAAATAGCAACAATTTAATCTGATATACACGTGGGGGGAAAGAAAACAATAAATAACTTAAAAGGATATGCTTTATATTACATAATCATATTGTTTTAGTATATATCGGTTGGACTGGATATGTAAATAAACAGCATTGATATTTTGTAAATGGCAACCATTTTATTGTTAATTAGAGTTCATTGAAAACTTTTTTTGCATTACTGTTTCAATAGAGAAGAGAAAATATACACAAGGAATAATCAAACTCATATGTTGAAAATGAACTGACAATGCCATAATTAAAATATTTAAATCAATGGTAATAAATGAGCTACAAGAACAAGAATTCGCGCGTTGTCGTGCTTAAGCATAACCCCGCTCATCATTCAAAGTAGGTTCAAAGTATCGGAAAACAGGAAGTAGGTGTTAGGGCGGTCCGAAAAGCGCAAACACCTTACATCAAGCTGCTGACGAAATATCAAGGCATACTGTTCAGTAGTATTGGAGAAATGCATGACGATAAAACTTAAGTATTAAAAATTCAAACAATCGGCAAACAGGAAGTAGGTTTCTAACAAATCACTGTCGAGCTGGTGACCAAATATGAAGTCATTCTGTTAAGGGGTTTCTGCGAAAAATGTGATGAAAATAATTGTTTGACGAACGAATGGACGGACAAGGTGACTGCAATATAGCGGTGGTATATTCAGTGATATAATGCATTTGTTTTTCATATTGCGATTCCTCATCATAAGATTCAACGTAACATGTTCCAAAAGATAGGTACGAATCACAAGTAATTATAAAAATATGAAGATGTGGTATGATTGCCAATGAGACAACTCTCCACAAGAGACCAAATGACACAGAAATTTACAACTATAGGTCGCCGTACGGCCTTCAACAATGAGTAATGTATTGATTGAATGTTGGTTGCGTAAAATCCAATGGTAAAAAATATGGCATGCATGTTCAGGATGACACACAAGTTATGTTTACATATAACAGCGTTTGTTGTTTCATTTAGTGACAACATCGTTCTTATAATTATTACTATGATTGACATATACAAGCAATTTATGTAATAAACAAATAATTAATTTTAAAATGCCTGAATTTTCAATTTATTAAATATTTTACATCTTGAAAAGAATTTTCATTTTCAATTAACTACTATACTACACATTTGTCGTAAAGCGTTGCCTATTAATCTTTGACGTAAGATCTGTAGAGTTTGCAGCGACAACAGGTGAAATTTCAAAACGAAAAAAGAATCCAACTAATGTAAAACTAGTGTCAAAGCAACTTGACGAATTTTAATTTTTTGTCAACACAAGGAGATTATATTAGATATATACCCTCCTTGCTCAACTCAAATGAATGACTGATGTATACATGTAGTAATATGCATATGGTCAACCTGGACTTTTCCGTCCGATAATGAAACCCATGCCGACGTAGCTACGTCCGGTCAGAATAAGGACGTTAAACAAAAACCTTTGCAATAACTCTGTGACGGGACCGTAGTTGGCCATTAGCAAGGCAAAATTTATGTCCCCATCAAATGAATTGTCCTTTTTTTCCGTGGAGGTTCTGATCTCAAACCAGTAACCTGTTTGGCTTTCTTTGCAGAAGCTACCGTTTCGATTAATTGTTAATGTGTTCTCATCCTGATTTATGCATGTAACATTGGTCGCTGGACGTTAAGCAAACGTCAATTCATCAATCTGTCCTCTATCGAGTTTCTCAATTAGTGATATTAAAAATAATGAATTAATATCTGACCTTGCAACACCTCCATTTAACTCAATGCCGTTTGAAGTAGTAATTTTAAAATCTAGCAGCAGAGAGAACATACAAAAACTTGAGAACGACGGCGTGTTTCTTTCGTAAACATTCTTGCATGTGGGAATCACATGTGTATACACATAAACGTCAGTTTTGTTTATTTGTTGGATTCGTAAACAAAACTTAGGTCTATTTGTACACAAGAATGTATTCGATCTATGTTTTAATCTTATCAATTAATGAAACAAGACTTCGTAATTTTCCCCAATCAAGATAATGGTTGTTTTCATTAATATCGTAATTAACAATGATAGTGAATTGCACTTAGCTATTTAGACACTGTTTATGTATTACTTATTAAAACGTTCTCAAATGAGTCCTCTAGTAAATTTAAGAGAAGATAATAAAATAATATGCATGATGCATTTAACTGACCAGGCTTTCAACCCCAGGAAAAGTTTTGACGTATACTTTTTCCACAATAATGGTGTTACTCTCGTACATTTCGGTCAAGTAATTATGAACACTTCATTTAACTTAACAAGAGCGGACACGCAGAAATGCTTCATTTGCTTAAATGATTATTATTGAATAATAGGTTGAAGGTCTTTGAGTTCAAGGTCGTACTCAAAGTATCATGAAAATTCATATATTAATCAATGAATAAGGATAGTGAGTTCAAGGTCAGTTGAACTCTACTAGACAATGCCAACCTTATATTAATTCTAGAACAAAGTTATAGTTAATCTATAACCTAACTAAAGAAGTAAACATTATGATGAAAATTTAACATGGACCGTTACGAATGAAAATATAAGGTCAATGAGAGACTTTCGAACCTTAAAATACTGCTCCTCCATATGGAGTATATATCTCTCGTAGCTGATACGATGTTCCAGATCTTGCGTTTCCTATCATGATTTGTTTAATATCGGTTTCCAACTCACAAGAAAGTTATAACACTAAGTATTTTCAATGTTTAAATTGAAGTCATGTCTTCAAATGCTTCACAAACACTTGATGATTTGGCGAATCGACAAGTTTAGAATATCCGTGTCACCGATTACACAGGATAATTTATGTTCGATTTGTCCTAGCCATAATCCCGCCACTCTCTCCACGTTTATAACATTAAAAAGACTTCGAATTTTCACCGGATATGTATAATTGTCATTAGCAACACGATGGTGCCGCAAGTGAAGCATGGACAACTTCCTGTTCTGGAACACATTGTATCGCCTTGGATTTAGGTGAGGTTTGTGCTACTCAGTTTATAGCTTTTTGTGTTCAATGTTATTTCCTTTAATTTTCTCTATTTTCTTTCTGCCATGGTATTTATCTCTCTCCGAATTGTGGTGTTTGATTGACATCTAGGTATATTTTTTCTTTGCCGTTAAATCTATAGACACATAAAGTAAACCTAACACTTAAAGTACTGAAAAGTGACCTTATCACTTATAACGTAAAATATTGATGAACAAATTAAGGCCAAGGTCAGGTGAATTATTCACCTTGTCAAATTGACATTTGCATCCTTAAAGATTTAATATGCTAAGTATAGTCAACCAATTACTAAGACTATTCGGGCAATGTTACCTAATGAGTTCAAGGTCAGGCGAACCTTTCCTTTGCATCATGAACACCTTACAATGATTATTTATTATCACTTATAGTACTCGATTGATAGATTGATGGTTGCTTAACGTCCAGTGACTTACAGTATTTAAGAAACAGACCTAATAACAAAGAAAATAACGTTGTTCAATTAACCCTGAAATTAGGTCAAGGGCAAAACCCCATCGAACAGAAATATGCACTTTACAATGATTCTGTAGAACAATTGTAGAAGTCCAATTATGTACAGAAATGGAAAAAAAAAACTGACACAGACACGAAATTTGACCTTAGATCACGTAATCATGAAATAAGGTCAAGGTCATGTAAGCCGTTTCTGACGAACTTTACAAGATATACATAGACCAAATATAGTTGACCTATTACTGATACGGAGTAAAACGATCACCGAATACCCAAAAAAACCTATATGGGTTTTTATGAATGCAGGCGAGACAAAAATTAGACGCCTTCTCGGCTACAATACAAGTTAATAGAAAAACTACATTTGTAATTCCATGCTTTTACTTCTAACTAAACAAAATAGTTCAGTTGTTATAAAGAATTGGTAGGCAAATTTATATATTATAAACATTGTAAATCAATGCTAAATAAGTGTTTTGTTATCAACTGAATGAATTGCCACCCTGTTTTTCTCTCATAAATTATAAGATTTCGCCTCGTTTGGAATGTGTGGACTAATTCAGTTTAAAGAATGAATTTATTGTTTGTGTAAGTTATAAATAACTTAAGCATAGGAAAATATTTACGTTTATATCAATTTAATTATTTATTTATTTGATAATAAATATCAGATTTAGGATTAAATTTCCGAAAGGAAAATAGAGAAATTATTTTATATTTTCTGCCTGATAAATCACTAAGTGTGAAGAAATTTAACAACAAATACTTAACCAGACTTGACAAATCTAAACAATATGTTATTTACTCAAATATAACACGATTTTTTACAGATTTAGTTTTGATAATGACGTCCTAATTTGGGTAACAGATGTGGAAACATTGATTTATATGTTTTATAAAATTTTCCTTTTAGTTGTACATCTCCCAATGTAATAAAGTGGAAAACAGAATTAAAAAGCACAACATATGAAAAAAATGCTAACCAATTTTGATGTTTTTAAAACGAAATCATTAAGTTTTATGCACACAAAATTCGACATATGTCACCCATTATAGTTTGTTGTTGTTTTCTGCTAGAGTAATTTCTTCTCATTATATTGGTATATAAGGTAGGCAGCGAAAATGTCAAAGAGTACAAGCTCTCCTTAGTATTTACTGAGAATATAAAATTAAACTGTGAATTACTATAGGTTGCAGTCTTGTAATTGACTGGTCCATAGGCTTACATGTTAAACAGCTGATCTTTGAAGATAAAAAATAAAAATGCTACATAGAAATTTTTTCATGTTCATATCATGTATGTACTAATGTGAAATTGTGATTTAATCGAAAAAAGTGGGTCATGCCACGAAGAATAAAAAGTTATGTAACCCTGAAGTCAAAACTATTTTTCTACTTTCTGTTTGCTGTTTTACTAAGCCGCACCACTTCCAGTAAACATGGTATCCTTCCACTTTCCTGGATCGATATCCCAAAAGATGCAAGATTTTTAAAATCTATATATATGTTTCAATTCAGCATAAACTTTTAATCAAACAGAAAAATTGAGTCCAGAAAAAATTCAGAAAAAAAGGACTATTTTATTTCCTCCATGTTTTGACATGCACGGAAACTGGAGTTGTAATACAAGACTGGTACCTATAACTGTAATGACATGTCTTTAAAAATAAATCATTTATTTTGTTTCATTAAGTAGCCATATTTGAACATAAAAATGCCATTAAAAGAATTGTTTGGTTGTATTATTAAATATAATCCCAATATTAAAGGAGTACCCTTTTCTGAAACAAGGCAAAATTTGGAAATAAGTCATGCCTCTCAAATGATCTGTAAATCTCATTCTAGTCTACCTTTATGAATGTTAACTAATTATTTGGATACTGTGAAGCTAGAAGAGAGTTCTTATCTTTTATTTTATTTTTTCCTTCTCTTTGATTGAACCAAATTCAATAGTTTACCCTCCCCTTTTTCCATGAAATGTATCCAAATGGGCCTCTTGTTTAAGTCAAATTGAAAAACTACCCGAAAACTTTTCATATTGAAGAATTTGTTGCAATACAACTATCTAAAGACAAGAATGGCCATACCTTTCTCTTTTGACTACACATGTCTTTATACATGCCTACTATATGATGATTTCTAGACTGTACTTCACACCCCAAGCATATAAAATTTGCAATAAAATTCAAGAAAAACAAAATGAATACTCAAGTTGGTGTTTTTGGTAAGAATATTGATTACTTGTCACACCTAAGCACAAAAATCCTTGTCATGATGGATAGTTTTAGAAAAATTCTACTTTTAAACAAATTTTTAACCCAAATATGGGATTTACAATTGACCATGCAGTGCAGAGACAGGAAAATAAGTCATAGACTCTTGTAAAATGAAAATTTTGTGAAAATCTTTTCACCAAAAGTTCATTTATATATATTCTACCTAAATGTCAACAATTGAGCCATAAAATAATACCCTGAGTAAAAATTACTTCTGTATGTAGCTGTCTCTTCAACTTTACACTGATTTTCAATGAAACTGCGCAACTAGAATTTTCATCACAAGAAGAAGATTTCATGGAGGAAAAATCTTTCCATGTTCTTTTATATTAAAAATCATGTATGTAATACTGCCAGAATCTCAATTTACCTCAAACTGTTGTGCTTTATATCTTTGTATACTTTTGAATGGTGTCTTGTATAAAAATCAAAATTATTACATAATTTCAGTTTTTTTCAGTGTAACTTGATACCCCATGATTTTATTTCTTAAAAGTCCTTAAATCATGATGTTTTGTCATTCTGGGCACACAAAGTCCACATGAGCTACTTCCTTGCAGTGAACATATGAAAAATTACCCTATGCAGGTTGCAGTCTTGTAATTGACTGGTCCATAGGCTTACATGTTAAACAGCTGATCTTTGAAAATAAAAATAAAAATGCTACATAGAAATTTTTTCATGTTCATATCATGTATGTACTAATGTGAAATTGTGATTTAATCGAAAAAAAGTGGGTCATGCCACGAAGAATAAAAAGTTATGTAACCCTGAAGTCAAAACTATTTTTCTACTTTCTGTTTGCTGTTTTACTAAGCCGCACCACTTCCAGTAAACATGGTATCCTTCCACTTTCCTGGATCGATATCCCCAAAAGATGCAAGATTTTTTAAATCTATATATATGTTTCAATTCAGCATAAACTTTTAATCAAACAGAAAAATTGAGTCCAGAAAAATTCAGAAAAAAAGGACTATTTTATTTCCTCCATGTTTTGACATGCACCGGAAACTGGAGTTGTAATACAAGACTGGTACCTATAGTGCAGATATAATTATTGAGCTTTTATCGGGGAATCTCAAATCTCCTTTTCCACAGACAGTCAATTGCTCTTTAACATTCATAGAAATTATTCATTGAACTATCAGATGGTCTCAAATTAGAATCATTGTTAAGATAAAAAGGCATACGAACAAGGTCCCGGAACTCAATTGCTTCTTGAAAATTGTAGGTGTTCCGAATTATTGTACATCATAGGTCCTCTGTTACTGATGATAACGTTAATAAAATCAAAACAATAATATACATCTTGACCTATCACAGCAAGAAACACTTTATTCATAATTTCACCAGCAGTATTTAAAGAAACATTGGCACGACGAATCTCACGGCTCAAACATTTGAATTCGAAATGCATACTTAAGTTCGCTGCAACATAGAACTATACCATGTAAAGAATAAAGAATAAAAAGTATCTTCTGTGATTAAATAAATGTTATCTGTCTTTTATCTCTTATAGTAGCAAAATCTCAAACAAGCTGCACAATTATAAATTATGCTTTTTTAAAGGACATTAAAAAAAATCACATCTTCAAACGTCGACGCAATGCATTATACCATAATTATTTCTCTTAATCAAGTGATACGAGATCTCTATAATCTAAATAAACCTTCATTCTCAATCAGTGTCAAAATGATTTTACATGAACTGAACGGCAAACTGCAAACAGACGGGTGCTAACGAATAACAGATCGCATAACAAATATGCAAAACATCTGTTTTCTTCTTCCGAGAAACATTGCTCACAATTTTATGACCTATGACATGATGTCAATTTCAATATCAATTGGTTTGTGATTGCCCTTATATTTTTCTTCCTCTTTTTGCGTGGTAGAATTTGTTTTCAGCCTTTTGTATATCAAGGATAGGGAATGGTGTTTGCTGCTTTTTAATACAAGACTTGTTGCTTTAACTTATTCTACGTGTATTTACGAATTAAAGAAAAGTAAACTGCAAAGAGGGTAAATTGACATTATATACCGAAATATATCCCATTTAGATAAATTCATATACGTATAAACAGCAAACTAAATAGAACGAATAAAACTTTGTGTGTGAAGACTCTTCACAACTTAACAGAAAATAAACCCGTCTTAACCCCGGGACTACAGACTCGGAATTTAAGACAGGCTGCTACGAGGGGCATGTACTAAAACGTTGAGTGGAGTGGAGTGGAGTGTTGGAGTGGAGTGGTGGAGTGTTGGAGTGGAGTCATAGAGTGAAAACATGGAGTTAGGAAATGGAATGGAGAGGAGTAAAGGATTTTTGGTTAAATATTGAACGAATCCATAAATCAATCACACTTCATATCAAATGAAATTGTTAACGAATTCAAATGAAAATCTTAAATGAAAATTATTTATAATTGTTTTTTTCTCTTCTTTTTTATTGAAATTGCAAAACACGATGATTTTATATGATTTCATTTGTCATATTTGATTATTCATTAAAGTTGAACAATGTTTTGGGTAGCATTTTATGACAGCTCAGTTAGAGGTGTGATGATATTGTTTATCTAGTAATAATTTTTACTGTTCTGAATTTTAGTGTATTTCTAATGGCAGTTTTTTCTAGACTTTGTTTATCTTAATCATTATACAATGTCTCATCACAAACAATTAAAATGCATCAATCGATTCACCTTGAAGGGTAAATAATTATCAGGTTTAGCCCCTAGTTAAAAAAATGGATGTCTTATTCCCTGCAAAGTCTGTCAGAGTCAAACAGAAGTTAATTATATTTGATAACTAGTGACTGAAAAATCATCTTGTTAATAAAGGTATTAAAATTATTAATATTTTTGTTAACAAGGGACCAAGATATAATAAAACTTAATTATCAATCATCATTTTCACTTTGATTTTATCATGTTAATTTAATGACTGTACTATTTAAAATATTTTGTTTCTTCCAATTATAAATAGTTAAGGACAATGTATTTAACCACCGTCACCTGTCAATAGAACCCACAAAACTGTCATTACTATAATATTACTATAACAGCATAATTCTAATTTTCGGACGTGACCTAAAAGTTTATTATCCCATGAATCTGATGTGCTACATTTCATGTGAATGACAAGATTCTTAGATATTGAAATGTATAAAAAAATCATTAATTGATCATCATCGAATAAAACTATATAATTTATGTCAAACGGACAAAGTTTTGATTCTTGATTTAAAAATAACTTAAATGAATGATATATTGATCTCCATAGATACATAGATCTTTAACCAAATATGCAAATTCATATCTTTTTCAAATGAAACATACAGACTCCAAGTGTCGTTTTTCTTGCAAAAGACTGTTCTGTTTATGCTGTTGTTTTTTTATATACTTGAAGTTTATAACTTTAACTTTGCTTTGCAAGTAAAATTATTTACACCAGAATGTCGTTAACTAACATTCTGGTGTAAATAATTTTACTTGCAAAGCAAAGTTAAGTTATAAAATTGCTGAAAGACCCCCTCCTAAATTATAGAAATCTATCATTTAACATTAATCATAATATTTTGGGGTGTAAATTAGATACACCTACTTGGGCTAACGCCCTTATGGTGCATCTTATACATTTCAGGACATCTTTAAATGTGTGTGCGACCTAGACTGCATGATTGGAGATACAACCTTAAATCATACCTATGACACATCCAAGGTGAATTATATTGGTACGATGTACATGAAAGCAGTTGGACGTTGTTGAGACCAAACATCCAAATTCATTCTATGATTTTTAAAGCTATAAAAACATATCTTATAAATTGGTTTAATTTTAAAACTATTAACCCAACAACTCAACTACACTCCATTTCCTAACTCCATGTTTTCACTCCATGACTCCACTCCAACACTCCACTCCACTCCACTCAACCTTTTAGTACATGCCGCTACGAGGTTAATCTCAGCCAACGTGGTTAGTTTTGCAATAGAAATATTTTTATGATCAGTCATTGTCGGTTCTGTAGATATCATACTTATGGAAACTGACACATACCGACCAAAGATGTAGAGCAAACCGATACATTAGATTTGGATATCAATCGTTAACCTCAAAATTGATTAAGTGTAAAATGTAGACATTCCAAGAAAAGCATGACATCGTACAATGCTAATATCTACGTACCGATGAAAACACTTTCTAAAGTAATATACATAACATTCATAAGTAAGTTCCAATTGATTAGACTTACTATCGAAATCTTTGTAGCCATAAAATTTTGTAATGTTTCTTCCATTAAATTGTGGTTAGCAAAATCTTTTGCTTAATAATTGTTCAGTCATATACCAAATACGTTCATAGAAACAAGAAGAGAATTTCTAGCGAGCAATGCAATACACACAACGTAAGTTGAGCCAAAGGAGCGTCAAAAGAAAAACAGTATACACTAGCAGGAACAAAACAAATCGTGTTTTTCTTGGAAAACAGATATATCAAAATCCAAAAAGAGATGTCGCTGTTAGATTTAATTAGTGTCATCTCAATAGAGTAAATGACTGACGTTTAAGTAGAGAATTTAGGCTTATATCGAATAAATCCAGCGCCTTGGTGATCTGATGGAATTTGAAAGAACTCGCGGGTTCAATCACCGGATCTGTTAAACTGAAGACTTTAAATTGGTATTTAATGATATTTACTTTTTTTATTATTACTATTATCAAAATCGGCATACGGCAAATTCTATACATGCATGCTTATAACATTAGGAAAAAAATGTGTGAGTTAGTGATTTTGCATTCTTATCAAAACTGCTACGAAAATAAAGGAGATGTATTCTTCATTCTTCAGTTGAACAACCAGGCTTCTACAGACAATAAATATTATGCTACATATTACCTAACGCAAGTATCATATACTGCATTGGAACGCTTAAGAACACAGTAAATTCAGTAAACGTTTCTGTCCACGCCAAACTATATGTCGTACTTGTTCGGTTTGGTTTCTAATGATTGATATAATCAGTCCCAGAATGCATCCATTATTTGTTTGTTTTGATCGTCTAAAGATTCTAATATGTTTACATTCGTCAAATGTCTGACCATCATAATACCAATTTGTTCCACTTGTAGTGAAAGCTATTTGTTAATGCAAATCGCATTTTCTGTAAAGACTGGCTAGTATGCCGAATGATGCTATCATGGAAGTAACCATTGTACCATGGTGTACAGTTTGACAGTGTTATTGGTTCATTAGAATAAGTGCCAAGTGCATAATAAAGCCTTCATAAGAAAAGTAATTTCGGATGAAATTGTTTTTCTTTTGTAAACTGTAGATATCATTTGGATATTATGAATCTTTTGTATACACATTGAAAATCTAGTGTGTTCCTCCTGTTCACAATGATGCACATTTATCAGTTGAAACAGATTAAACGGATTTGAAAACATATTATATACATATTTTAACCATTATCGTTATTATTGCTGTCCTTAAGGCTAGCAATTAAAAATGGATAAAAGGTGGCGTGATGTAAACTTCAATGAGACAGTACACAACTACACAAAAAGACGTCTTGTTTTTTTTTAAATCTTTGTTTTGTAGACTAGTAAACATTTTGTAAGATTAAAGGTGATGCTGTAAGACACCCAGTTGTGTGTGTGTGTACTATTATGGTATGGATTAACTTTCGTTTTCCATGCGTGTTTTTCATGTGACTTTATATGAAAAAAAAAATGTTCATTTCAAATGCAACATTGCATTTACAACATCTGTTAACTTTTCTTTACATGTAAATTATATTGCTTACATAATCGTGTAAATTAATTTTTCTCATAAAGATTCTCTAGACGTCCAAATTTCCTTTTTGGAGGATTGGAATGTACGGGAACACAAAACAATTCTTTCTTCAAGTGTATTAACATCGTAATCTTTTAAAAGCAACAGAATGAAAGAGTGGGTGACACGGGGTGCTCATTTCATAAATCCCATATTTCTGTAATATTTTCCCTTTTCTCACTTTATTTGCCTTCTTTTTGTATTTGCAGACCTTTTTACCCCCTATATCCCACATCCCCACTTTTGTTTACCTTTTACATTCCACATCCCAAAAGCGTATCATTCTACTCATAGAATATTAAGATGAACACCAAATATTAAATCTTCAAAAGCACAAATTCTCATCATATGATAATGGATGTTGAGTAAAAGTAAGCTAGTCAGTAGACACGATAACATGTTGTAAAACTTGCTTATCTAAACATTTTAAAATCATTTTTAATCTTTGCATATGTGTTTCAAATCTCTATCAACACTTACAAACGGTAATAAATCTTTAGAAGTAGGTTACTAATACACTATATTTTAGAGATTACTTTGGCGTGAAAAAATAAACAAAAACAATGTTCTCATTATTTTCGATGCAACATTATAACATCTGTTAACTTTATACTTTATATGTAAACTACATAATCAACATTTTATAAATTTCTCGATTTTCCTTCATCAGGAACGCCCGAATAGTTGAAAGCCAAGGATGTATAAGAACCGAAACAGTTGAGAAGCTATATGACCTAAAAAAGACCTAAAAATAACTAAATGCATCTAAGGTCAACTTTGCCTGTTCTTTTACAGTAATTATCATCAGTTCATTAGCCTAAGCTTCGGTACTGAAATGATTTATAGCAACATTTTTTAAATTCTCCGTTGATAAATTAAGAGATTACTAGTATAAAACTAAAGTTTGACTTTGGATGTATTTGACCATCTCTTTTGGTCATAAACCTCTTCACGTGTTAAAGTACATACAAATCCTTTGACTATCATTTTTTGGGTTTAAGCTTTCGTGATGAAGGTTAAATAACCTAGGAAAGCGCTTCGATCGTATAAAATTGATAGCGTTATTTTTATTCATATTAAACTTCTTAGTTGCAAGTCATAAATGTAACCTATTCTTTTGTACCGAAACAAATCTATTTAATTTGTAATTTGCATAGAAAGTTACTAGGTGCACTCTATATGATCCTCTCATATTTAGTGCATGATACGGATAATTGGTACTGCATATAATGCCTCAAATACGATGAAAATAGGAAAGAAATTGTCAATACTATTCAAACATTTAGATCCATCTTATTACTCCCAGCACACGACATTTTAATATCTAATAGATAATTAATTTCGCACTTATTAATTTTTGTATCCTACAGGTTATATTACATTATTATTAATATCCAATTATTTTATGACATGTTTGTGCTTCAGATAATAACATCGAAAGACGGAAATATGTAGATTTTGTACAATATAATATTAAACATTCCGAAGATAATATATTTTTTAAAGTGATGCTACGAAATGCTTTTACAGATTTACATAAAATGAAAATAAAACTTTAGAAATGTGGTGCGTCCAAAATGCTTTTCTTGATTTACCGTTCCCTGAAACGGTCAAACCCCAAAATGTGATTGCCAATGGTGTATAAATGTGGAAAACGAGCGGAGCTATATTACCAAAAGAGGCCTAGAAAGAATAGCATAAGACTTCTAAGTTCAACATTACCAAATCCAATACCAATTTTGGAATGTACAAAGCTTACCAAAACAGTTTAAGTAATGTTTTATTAAGTACCTGGGCGTGAAAAACATACATGTAGTTAACAAAGCAGGCTATACATTTTGACAGGTATCAATGAGTTTTTGTTCTATGCTCTTATTGATATCTCTAATATCAGCCAAATTAATGATTTAAGGTTAATAATATCTTGTTTCCATATCCCTTTGTAAAACATTGCAATCATGTTATATATATCATGTCTTTAATAGTATGTTAAAATAAAACTAAGGTGAATTACTAATGTATCGAACATCGAGAGGAATATAAATATATGACTTACTTTTTCCAATAGAAATCATTTGTCCATATTAATAACTACTACAAGTCCTTTAATTGCTGAATGTTAATCGCAGCCTGAAAATAAAAATTGTTATGATTGGATTTTTAACTCGTTAATAAGCACAAAATTTCCACATAAAACTAACAAGCTCTCTCTCAATTTACACAAAATCAGTGAAGTTCAGCCAATCAATTTCATCAAATGTTGATTTTATGCAGCATTAAAACAACATGCACGTCCTCTACAATATATTAAGCTGTGCATACGCCAAGGCTCTCTGAATCTGAAGGGATGTTATAGGTAAATCATTATATATCCTCATCGCCTGTACTTATCGCATTATGAGGAAAATATCGTAAATATACGCTTGAATGAACTCCATATGACATATACGAAGGGTTCATACTGTAAGTCTATATAGTTTTAAACGAATTTGGTACAAGGAAATTATAGTATATTAAACCTTTATCAGTGAAGTCCATCGTGATTAAGGACTGGCTTGACTGAAAATTAACAAAGTAACGACCAGCCTCGTCCATTAAGGGTAAAATGAGACTCTCACATATAATTTTATTTATACATTTATAACTTTGTGATCTTTTAAATAGACTTTTCGTGTCCTGAAAGGTAACATCGCCTGAAAATGATTAACAAAACAATGCAAGTAAAATGAGTAAGTGTTTTCATTTTACTTTGTTTGCATAACCATTGAAATAGAACCTGTACAAACATTCAATTTCAAAGTTAAACATTTTGCTTATAGACAAAACAAAATAATTATATACTAATTAACTATTAAAAAGTTGATTACTTTTTAATTTACAAATTTTCAGATTTAATGCATTTTAATGGATTTTTTTAAAAGTAGAAATTCATAAGTCTACAACTTATGGAGAACATGTATTTTTACAGTTTGAAATAACACGATATACATATGAAAATCACTGGTAATGAGACCAAGAAACTTCCCATTAATACCCTTTTAACCAAAAGTAATTAAGCACAGAAAATTGGAAAGTGGCTGTGATATAAAATATATCCAGTAACACCAAAATTGTTTTATTGTTCCAAAAAGTAATACATTTAAAACAACACTTGCTATGAAACGGATATAAACTTCAATTTGTAAAACAGTATTATCTACATCAATTAATTTAATGTTTTTACACTCTGTAAACAAAGAGATATGATTATTCGTAGCACACATATTATGTTACCATAGCGAATGTATCTTTACATTTCTATTTTCTTCTTTTTCTGATGTGCAAAACTAACAACCTCTCGTACTGAATCCGTTATCAAATTTCAAACTATAAAATGTATGTAAAAAGGTTAGAATCAAACTGATTTGATATTCTAAATCGAAATACACAACTGTGTTTGTCGATAATTTACTATAAAAGAGTCAGTAAGCATAAAGACGGTTCACAAGTAGAGCAGGAACTGTTTACCCTTCCGAGTAACCCCAGTTTACCTCCTTTTTTTGTTGGGTTCGTGATGCTTAATCTTTAGTTTTCTGTGTGGATTTTGGTTAATTTGTTTTTGTATTCGTCATTTTTCTTTTTGGACATGGTACTGACTGTAATTTTGGTATTTGATTGCCTCCTTGGTATTTTTGACCTCATTTTTACCGATAATGCATCGAATTCATAATATTTCACAAGTATTTTGATCGTTAAAGTAGCAAATATTCATAGGATATGGAGAACTTAGCGTGAAATAAATATAAATTCAATTGATGATTCAAAACTAAATTTGATACATTCTGTACGATCCCTAGTGTGTACATCATTTAATGCAAATCAACATATTATAATATCAAATGAGATTTAGAAGTTCTCGTTTTCATACTTGAATGTCAGAACTTAATAAACATTTCAAAAACATTTTTTTATATAGAAAAATATATACAGCTGATTTAAGGTTTAAAATCCGTAAGAATTTTTACATTAATTCGAAAATTCTGATAAAACACCATGACATGATGACATACATTAAATTCTAATAAATCTCTACGATTGAAGTGAAATATATAATCATGGAGTTTCTATAATCTTTTCGTTCAATTTCACAATGTTATTTGCCATCATTTGAAATTTTCAAGCTTTAGACATGCTTTTTGGTAAATTAATTTTTGTACAGTTTATGGCTTTTTTTCTGACAGGTTATCCCGAAATTTACGTCACATAAATCCTCAACACCTGTTAATGTCGATTTTTCCCCTGTCGCTAAATATCCAGATAATCCGTTTCTTATGAGAAAATTATTCCTTATAATTTATGCATCATTCTGAATAAAAAGAGCTGTAAAAACCTTATGATTTATTTGTTGTATCAACCGATTGTATGCATCAGGTATGTTAAATCACTTTTCTAAACAACACTGGAATATAAGTACAAGATCACATAACATTTGTAACACGAAGATTCGGATCAAACCTGATATTGCCTTGTACGCTTGTCAATAAAAACCATCTCAATGTTTTTATCGGTACTTCAAAATCATACATATTTAATACTTACAAGAAACGAATTTCCCCATGCATATAAGGTTCTTATATAAATAAACACGCTAAAACGGTATAAATCTAAGCACTTGGTGCTGTAAGAGTGGATATTTTCTGACATGCATGCAATATTGAAATTTCTTGTAATTCTGTAAAATTATAACCATTATGGAGTAAACATTTCTTCTCATCCTTATGAAATACAACCATGACTGAAGCAAATGAAGTAATACATTCATGAATTGATCGTGATTATGAAATTAAACGTCTGAAAAATTTAATTTCAGATTGACAGACTAAGATTCAAGCAGAAAATCTTAAAAAGAGGTATTTGTGTTTTTGAAAGACATAGAATGGATCTGTCTAGATGATTGTAGAAAAAAATCAACAGACACATGCATAATTATATATATATATATGTAGAATATACTGTATGAGCAAGGAATCTGATTTATGAATAAGAAATAACAGAACTTTTGATTTTTGTCAGATTTTTTATACATGTACTATACGATCAATATTGACAATCGCAGACCGCCATGTCATTATCAGATCGTGATTCCGATTGTTCAGTTTAAAGTAATATAACATATTATATCGTTTAATTTCGACAGAAAATGATCTCAACCTTAAGAAACCTATTTACTGTACTGCCAAGGTATATAGTTATGTTAAGAACCAAAGCAACAGTCAAAATTTCAGCTTCACAACAGTCTAGGTTAATATACAACTTCGGAGAAACATTTATTGAAACAAGCACGATACTGAGACGACTAATCAGAACAATACGTCCCAGTGCGCTGTTTTGTTATTAAACCACTTTTCTCGACTTCATTTATCTCTTTCAGATTAACTTTTGAAGTGTTATTAGCGTAAAAAAAAAGAAAAAAATGATATCTACGGTTAAAGTGTAACCTTGCAGAATAAGAAATTTTGACCTTGCAGCAGAAATGACAACGAACATTGGGCGATATTTAGAATATAATAAGTATCTACTGATGACAAGAAGTCTCTTGTTTATTTTTCATTCGGACGGTGGGAAGAAGGGGCAAGTGAAGAATGGGCAAGTGTCAAGAGTTTAGGAATGAAAATGATTCAATTGTTTCAGCTTCCTGAAAACACATCATGTCTTAAGCAATTGGTTTACCTTATTAGGTTAAGACCCAAAAGATGGGATAAAAAATTTTTTTTTCATATTTCTCATTCATTCCTCTCGTAATTTTGAATCATTATTGAATAAGTAATTTTGAGAATTGTTTTATTTTATAGGGTCTTCAATTTTTATTATAGTTATATATTCTTGTATTAATCACAAATGGACAAATATTAAATATATATGTTTCGACAAATTTTGTGTCATCTCTTAGCATAATTATAATTATTATGTTTAATGACTATATTAATAGATGTGCAATAAATGTAATAACAGTTTTTATCTCTAAATCATATTTCAAAACACGTGGTGAATATGCATGAAATATTTTCCCTGGACGTTAAGCAAACAACAATCAACAATTCAAACTAAAGATCGAAGATTGTCGACGATTAACACAAAGGTTAGAATATATGGATCATTCAGATTTACCCTAGTTTTTTGGCAGCTAAACATTTGTGTTACAATTATATTTTTTCCCGCCTATATGTTTGATACGACGCTGCAATTCCTTAAAAATGGCATTTATTGCTAATATAGTCAATTCTATTTTCTCTAATAGTTTGTCCAGATCCAGATCTATATGTAGGATAAAATTTATCCTTTCCAATGACACGCCATCATTGAATACATATATCTTGCACAGTTAGGCCAATCCACGTCACCGAAAAAGCAAAGTTTCTGTTTCGGTCTAAATCTACATTGCATACTGATAAATTAAACGTTATTAGAGCTTTTTCCTAATACATGTAGATTAAAGGTGTGGTTGGTTTGCTTGCTTTGTTTGTATAAATGTTTTCTTAAGCATTGTAATTAAGATTATTGAGCAAACATTTATACAAAAAGCGAGCAAGCCGACCAAACCTTTAAACTACAAGTATTAGGAAAATAACTCTATTAAAAGCATTTAAGATAACAAAGAGCACTCACAAAACTATCTTCATTTCACGATTGAATGAGTGGAAACGTTTTCATCTTGCACAAACAATTGTCGCTTGGATGACTGGATAATTGATATGTATCATGACATTGTGTATACGTCTAATACAGTAAAGAAAGTTCAAGCAACAGTCGAGTCACCTTAATTTATGTTTTTATTTCTTTTAAGTCCGTGTTACAAATAAGCATATACCCAATTGTAAGTATGTATATAAGGAAATATTGCAAACAGTTTATTGTTACATGTTTAAATGGTTCTAATGTTTTACTTTTACAAATTGTGACTTGGTTGGGGAGTTGTCTCATTGCCACTCATACCACATCTTCTTATATCTATACCACAGGGTATAACCGCCGTACGGTTTATTCCGTACGTTAATCGGTACTCTTCGCGATGTAGGTAGTTAGACCGTTCTTATATTTTCACCAGAGACTAATTGACGCAATGTTCAGATAAGTATTCGATGTTTACTGAAACAAAGTTTACAGCTCCTGGCATTGTATATCATTTATATTACATGAACACCATGTGACTATTTTAAATAGACAGGTCTGTGAATTTCTTGTAAACATCATGAAACAAACACTCTGTGTAACTCAAACTTGATTAAACTACAAATAGAGCATAGTTGGTTGGCTCTTACACTAATGCGACCGTGTATTTTGTGATTCGTTGTTTTAATTATTTTTGAAGACATTTACTTGAAAACTGACCTCAGTATTTTGGCACTGTACGATTCATTCTCTTTGTAGTTTGTTTATTTTCTTTTTATACCATTCGTTTTACATTCTTGTACTGTTCGTTGTGCAAAAGCCTATCAATATGGTAGAAATATGTATGACACGGCGTGACAAATTTTCAAAGCTTTTTAAGCGAATTCTCAAATTTTAAAGGAAAATTCGCCGTAGAAATACGTTATATTCATGAATATTCTGCTCCAGTAAATTTTCGGATCCATGACAAGCTAAAATCAAACTCACCAACAATATTTGAATATGCATGATATGAACGTGGTTATACCCGTGTATATTCAAGTAGGCATCTACGACTAGCTTGCATTTCAAATTGCAGGCAATCTCGATATATACAACAGAAGATTGCTATTTTCTCGATACATTTTCTAACACATTTTTTCTCTGCATAAAGAATGTAGATCATAACGACTCAACGATATTGTATTATTTATTTATGTCACATTTACCATTACAATAACAAATCAATTTCCAGAAAAATGAATGATTTATTATAAATATTTTTAATCTTTATGTCAAATAGAACAATTATTCATTTTAAGGAACGTCATGACATTTTATTTTTTATAAAAACTAAAGAATAGATTCTCCTAATGACATTTTTTTAAGTTCGACGTTCGAAAATGAAGCTGAATTATTTATAATCCGATTGCCTGAATATGGGCGCTTTAAATAAAGTATTTTATTATAACGCAGTGAAAAGAAAATGGCATGAGACATAACAATTTGCTTTATTGCAAAACTACTAATTTAGTCTTGATTATCGAACGATTGGGGAAACATTTGTGTCTAGCCTGAAAATTTTTCTTGTCCAGTTTTCATTTACAGAAAAGATGAGCATGATATAGATAAGCATTTTTTATTTCAAAAGCAAATGCATAGTAAGATGTGATGCCAGCATTTCGGATTTAACTTTCATCTTATATTTAATTTTGAAAATCAAAGTTAATCTAAGTTAAACCTTCCAGTGATCGATTCCCACTTAATTTAAGCACGTTTATGCAGGTTCACATTCCATTATCCAACTAAAAAGTAACAATGTTTTCCATTGTACAAAGAAAAAGGATTACAAAGAATAAGCAAGCCTTCAATCATTAAAAGCAAGAAAACATTTACGATTTTGTAAATTCTTTAAGGGATTAGCCTGCGTACACATTTATGTTTTACGTCCGCCTTGTAGAGGAATAATATTAATTAATAAGGCCGTATTAAGAAGTATGGTTTAAGGGCACTGCGACTTCCTCCGCCAATAAAAATTGACAACCACAACATAGCCAATAGAACGTGTTTAAGTGGCGTTAAACACCAACAATTAATTCATCAATCAATCAAGAAGTATTGTTAAAAAAATACTGAACAGACAAAACAAAAGACTGCAGAAAACGACATTCAGATACAAAATAAAAAATGGGGAATGTGTCCCATATGATGCCCCCACTCGCATGTAAAGTTATAAAGAGACGTAACTCAAGAACCGTAAAAGTGACAACACCCAAATTCTAACTTGATCTGTGTTTTGTGGTAATAAGTATTGTAAATAAGTTTCATAACATTTGGTTGAGGCAAACTATAGTTAGAGAACGGAAACGAAAAATTCGGCAATTTTTCCATTTGTAAGGGAGCATAATTCTAGAACGGTAAAAGTGACGCCACCAAAATTCAAACTTGATCTGTGTTTTGTGGTAATAAGCATTGTGTATAAGATTCATAACATTTGGTTGAGGCAAACTAAAGTTCGAGAACGGAAACCAATTTCGGGACGTACGGACGTACGGACATACGGACGGACGTACAGACTGACAAGGGTAAAACTTAAACTCCCGCTACTGCGGGGCATAAAAAAAGAATACCGAAAACTATAAACCGAGTGCATTGATTCAATTTAAATGATTCACTGATGCATACAATTCTTCATAACGTCATTGCAGTCACTTTCTAAATATAGTTTGGGTATTATTTTTCCAAATAATTTATATTTAACCTGCTAGCAGTTCAGGTACACCTTGCAATAAGATTTTCTTAGAAGTCTAATAATGCTCTCAAAATCGGTTGGTACCGGTGTGGAGTCATGGGTGGTACCGGTTAACTAAGCTAAGCAAACACGAAGAAAAGTGATGAAGTAACATATAATGTTTGTTTCCTCAGCACGCGGACAATAATGGGTGTCTACTCCTTTTTTGTAGAAGATGCCCTGGCAAGCACTGATTCTGTTGAGGCAGAAACTCTTGAAATCTTAAATGGTTGACATAAAACTTAATGATTTTACTTCAAATAGACAAAAACTTGTTAGTTTATGTACAGATGGGGCATCTGTTATCGATGTAAAACAGTGTAGCTAGAAAGCTATGGTAACAGATGCAGAACCTCAATAATATTCATTGTATTGGTCGTATTTTTTAGAATGTCTATTAAGCGCGGATGGATTGAACATGATTCAAAATACCCATTTCTATTCCGTACAACTCTGGAATAATTTCGGTAATTCACCAAAGAGGACTACATGCTGTTTATACCAATATGTAAACAGAGACTATAAATCTAAAACTTTTCGTCAACTGTTTTAGGATAAATGATCCCTTTGATTTCAACTTATGATTGGTTTCACTTTTTGTCAACCCCAGGGCATTGTATAACTTGTACGGTTTGGGTTTTGCTTATTATTGAAGGCCGTACGTTGTCACCTATTGCTGTTCATATTGAAGGAGTTGAAACAAGAATAACAGGAAGTATATTAGATTACGTATTCACAAAAACTGAATTCAAACTAGATAATTTAAGGACAGACGGAATATTGTTGTCAAAAGTCCAAAAGGAAGATGTCGAAGTTTATTGAAAAAAGACATGTCAGCTTGCCGTTTGATTTATCATCAATAGATTTACAGTAGTACATAAAGCTTTAACGAAATGGAAAACATAACAAAAGGAAATACCAATTGCCGATAATGGTAGTGGGTAATGAAAATAAAAATGACACTTCCTGGTAGAAAAATCACGTAAAAACAGTCGGGTGGGATATACAGACAGACATAAGTTGATATGAACTGAGACAAGAAACAAGTAGAGATGAATATTTGTAAAGATATTCCTCTAAGAACTGAGAAAAGAAGACAGTGAAGAAACAAATAATGAATTTGTTGATTTTAATCTAAGATTTAATTGTTAAAACTCGAGGCCCTAACAAAAAAAAATTAGTTTAGCCTTTTTATAACTTTGGTTTTTTTAAAGCTTGAGAGGTAGATTGATATATTGTAGTATTTTAAGATTACCTTGTTCTTTACTGGTACTGTTGTTTCGAAATACAAACAAGTGATAAAAACTAGACAGTGTCGAAATGGACTATTCATTCAAACACAAATCCGGAGGACTACAAGGGTAGACTGGGGTGAAGATATATGTGTCACTTGGACTGCGTACCCGGCATTAGAACCCGTGGTAAGGAGCAGAGTCCGCTTGCCTGTGCAATGATATATAACTGCAATACTGTCAAAAGGGGACGTTTAGTTTGTTGTTCTGGCTGAAAAGGTATCAAGCAATGTGGATTTCATGTCTTAAAATATTTACTTTGCATTTTTCGGTAGGGAACATTAAATCACCAATGCATGTACATTGGTTTATCATACGTATACACTTAAATCCTTTATAAGGTAGACTTATAGCAAATCACAAATATTTTGTTTTCCATTAAATATCAGAGAGGAGAGTGCCAAACTTCCTTCTTTACATCTGATTACAAGAATCTGTTTGAAGAATTAACGTTACAAAGCGGGCTTTTGTCGATGTTCTCATAAGCCCCTACAACAGCCAGAAAGTGTCTTCAAAATTATTTGAACAAATAAATTTGTCAAAGTTCTTAAGATTGATTTAAATGTTTGCAATCGCAATCACTACTATTTTACGAAAACTTCAAAACGTTTGACTACTCTACCGTGACGGCAATGCACTACGACTCTTCGAAATTGAAATACAAAAATAAGAACATGTCGTTTAATTGCCAAATGAGAGACAACACTCCACCAGAGACCAAATGACATAGAAGTTAACAACTATAGGTCACCGTACGGCATCTACACCTTCTTTTTAGACAGTGTTTCTTCAATAAGAATGTTGCATGCAGACACCAGTTCATGTTCTATAAAATGCTAAATATGCAAATACCTGTTACTTTTTCTTGTCCTGTCATGATATTGATATACCAACAAACAGTCGGGTATCCATTAAGTACTAAGTGTGCCCTTGCCGACTTGCTCTCTTTCATTTAATCGGTAGTGGTTGTTCTTTTTACTTTATCATGCTACTATCTAAGTTCGCGTTAAATGTAGAATGATTTCGTACTGGTGTAAAGTTGTAAACAATAGCAATAAACTCAGTAGTGCTTTTACAGGCAGATGTTATCATTGAAGAACCAGGGGCGGATTCAGGCAGGGGCGTAGCGGGCGTGCCCCTCTTAAATGTGCAAAGCATGGGTTGTCCACCCACTCTAGAAGAATATTTTCGATTTTACCTCAAACAAATTTTCGCCTCGCTCCGCACGTCAAAAATTTAAGTTTGCACCCCCTCCCCCCCTAACCTAAATTCCTGGATCCGCCCCTGAGAACCATGGTCATCATGATTCAAATGGAACAATTTTGTAAAATCGATATCTAACAACACTGGTCTAGATTATATTTCTATGAGTCAAATTGGCTTTTGTGATCAAAATTATCTTGATCGAATATTAAGTGATCAGTTTATTACCTCATGGTCTGGCGATATAGCAAATTCATCTCGGGGACAATTTTATGTAACCCGAATAATTCAGTCGTTATATTCCGCTGATCTACGATAACTTCATTAACAAGTAGGAGAGATCGATTACGGGAAGGGACTGAATTAGTTGGGTTAAATTTTATGGGATATTTAAAAAGGATTAGAAAAACATCTGATCAGAATATCTGAACAGAATAGAGACTGGGTAACAATATTAAGGACATAGACGTACGTATTCCAATCGAGACAGGGCGTTGGCAAAATATGCCGAGACCAGAGAGAATCTGTACTCTGTGTCATGCATTTGTTGGTGATTAATTTCATGTTTTATTTGTATGTCAACATGATTCTATTATTAATTATAGTAACCAATAATTACCTAGATACTATAATATTAATCCACAATACATTAAAATGAAAGGATTATTGTCCATATGTAATATGGAAGTCTACAAATGACTTTCAATTTTTATTAAGAAAATTGCTTGTTTATTCTAAAATATGTACAAATTGATTTCTATGTGTTTCAATAGTAGACCTCATGTAACACATTTATGTGTCTGAGTGTTATCAATAAATCATGTCATGTTAATCAGCTACCATAATTAGTCCATAAAACCTTAAAAAATATATATGAATTTTCGATTTTTCTTGTAATACTTTACAAAATAAATGAGGATCACTTCCGTTTAAAATGCTGAATTAGATAATTATAAAGTTTTCTTAAGTACTGAAAGAGAAATTTGTTTCTATGCTCACACATTTTCTCAGTAACTATGATCGCGTCTAAACTACTTACTTTCAAGTTTTTCTAATTCCCAAAATCATAGATTTGAAATTAATTTAATTTCAATTCCATTTTCCTTTACTGTGCATTTCCAATATTCAGTAAAGTGGGTGTGATTTTTAGCTATTGTCCGGATACCAATTTTCGACTTAGGGAAATATAATACGCTTTTGTGTTTTTGAAAATAAAATGTAATCAGAGTCAGATTAAGAGGGACAGGGGCGGGCCTCCCTTACAGAACTACATGTATGGTTAATCCACCTTTTTACCGGATCCACTCCAAACTTTGTCTAGTTTAGTGGCCCCCCTTTTTTTTTAAAAATCCTGGATCCGCATCTGGTAATTGTTATACATGCTCTTAATTTATTGTTTTAAATTCTAAACAATTATGTGTGTTTGATTTTTCAAATGTCTGTGATTTATGCTATTGGAATGGAAAAATATTATTTGCTTTTCCTGTATTGTCACTTTTGATAAAGTATACCTACACTTCAAACACAATTTTTGTTACAATAATGTCTCGTGGCCACCTAGTGTTAATGAATGAAAATACCAGGACACCTGTAAGGTGATATCAACCTGTTAAAATAATTGACAATGTGCATGACCGCAATTCATCAAAATAGACACACAAACAAAGCGTACACATCCCCAAACCCTATATAAACTTGGAAAAAGAAAAATGTTACATATAAATTAAAATCCCTGGGGTATATCATATGTAAGTAACACAATATCGTAGCTAATAAAGTGACAAGACAGCTTTCAATATAAATGTCATTTTGTATCTAACATAAAAAGCCTTCTGCTTGCAATTGATATTGCATAGAAACTGATAAGTAGTTTAAATATTTTTCAATTGATGTTTTACTTTTATAAGTCAATTTAATTTATGACGGCATAAAGTTTTTAACCCCTAGATATTGTACGCGTGATTTTAAATCCTATAAAATTCGTTTTAAAGATTATATAGTGAGCTTCATTGGTGGACGTTAAACTTGAAAATGATTATTAAACCTGTTTTTTTCCTATTAAATTGAAATTTCCTCTTCTCAAATTCAAATCAGGAAATACAAATGACTATACGTCTTGTAATAAATCAAAGAAAATATCGTTATGAAGGAAAAGGACTATGGGAAATGTACTTTGAGCATGAGTATCACGAATGAGTCACCAGTAGAGCAGGAACACAAGAGGCCATCCTCGGTTTATGGTTGTTTTTTTCGATTGAGTTTATGATTACCCCCTTATACTAACTAAATGATAAATATGAAAAGGTACTTGACAGGTGGATACAGTATTGGTTTCCTGTTCATTGGGACATAATTCTTAGGTACAAGTCAGAATTTCTGTTAATTGGAATCCCATTCCATTTCCCAAAGATGACGTTGAATTCTCAGTACATGTAGATATTTAAAGAAAAAGGTTCAAGTATTTTAGTGTGCTGGACAGATCGTGCGTTAACGGATGTTATGAAACGAATTCGAAGGAAATAGACTGAGTATATGTCATTGATTACATCTCTCGGCCAATCCATCGTAACAAATGTTGACAAGTAACACAAGTAAACAATGACTTCACGCTGTAGAGTTAGTCCATTTGATGCCAACAGCATACCTATTACACGAAAAAGTTCAAAATTCAATAAGGGCTTCGGACATGCCATGCTTATAAAGTGTTATTTTCATTTTCTAGAACCGGGTCGATACCACTGATGGTGAACTGCTAGTTCCCAATGGTATCATACGGCCAGTAGTCAGTGTTTCTGGTCTTTGATACCACTGCTGGTGAACTGTTAGTTCCCAGTGATATCATTAGCTCAGTAGTCAGTGTTTCTGGTCTTTGATACCACTGCTGGTGAACTGTTAGTTCCCAGTGATATCATTAGCTCAGTAGTCAGTGTTTCTGGTCTTTGATACCACTGCTGGTGAACTGTTAGTTCCCAGTGATATCATTAGCTCAGTAGTCAGTGTTTCTGGTCTTTGATACCACTGCTGGTGAACTGTTAGTTCCCAGTGATATCATTAGCTCAGTAGTCAGTGTTTCTGGTCTTCGATACCACTGCTTGTGAACTGTTAGTTTCCAATGGTATATTTAGCTAAGTAGTCAGTGTTTCTGGTCTTACATAATTTGTAATATACCCCTCTTAAATTTTCCATTGATAAATTTGGAAATTGTTTAGAAACTAAGGTTCCTAATCCCTCAGACAAAGTTGACCTTTTCTAATTCGAGCGTCACTGACGAGTCTTTTGTGGACGAAACACGCGTCTGGTTTACTCAATTTAAATCCTGGTATCTATGATGAGTTTATTTAGATGAACTTGGCTATTTTCATAAGGTCCATGTTTGTCGCTTAGCTTTTCACGTATTCGACCTTTTATGCATCCTTGGCTGTTAAATTCTTAGGTTTGCGCGTTCCTGGCGGGAAAATGAGCTTAATCATTGGCAGAAAACAACTTCGGACGGAACCAAAGTCTTCATATTCAATAAAAATGTCATTTAACGGAATCACTAAAACATGTATCAAATAAACCACAATAACGGCAAGATTAACATTCTTTAAATGTTTATGTCGTGTCGGAGTACGTTTTTATAAGCATGGTTTCTTTGATGAGGTTTTTCGTCACATTTTCTTACGTAACTAGATTGATTTTGTATACGATTGGATACAAAAATGCTTGAATCACTATTTATGCGGCGACACTATGCGACACTATGCATAAAATTGAGAATGGAAATGGGGAATGTGTCAAAGAGACAACAACCCGACCACAGAACAGACAACAACAGAAGGTCACCAATAGGTCTTCAATGCAGCGAGAAATTCCGCACCCGGAGGCGTCCTTAAGCTGGCCCCTAAACAAATATATATACTAGTTCAGTGATAATGGACGTCATACTAAACTCCAAATTATACACAAGAAACTAAAAGTAAAATAATACAAGACTAACAAAGGCCAGAGTCTCCTGACTTGGGACAGGCGCAAAAATGCGGCGGGGTTAAACATGTTTATGAGATCTCAACCTCCCCTATACCTCTAGCCAATGTAGAAAAGTAAACGCAAACAATACGCACATTAAAAGTCAGTTAAAGAGAAGTCCGAGTCCGATGTCAGAAGATGTAACAAAAGAAAATAAACAAAATGACAATAATACATAAATAACAACAGACTACTAGCAGTTAACTGACATGCCAGCTCAGACCTCAATTAAACTGATTGAAAGATTATGTCTTCATCATATGAATATCAGGCACAATCCCTCCCGTTAGGGTTTAGTATCATACCATCATAAAATATATGAGAAGAGCATAACCCGTGTCATGCCAACAACTGGTTTTAAATAAATGTGTTTAGTTCCGATGCAAAGACCCTATAAGTGAATCAATATTAAAGCCAAAATATGCAATCTTTAATGACCTGACAACAGTATCCCTTCTTAATAAGTCTATTTAAAGGTTTTGTTAGCTTCTGAGGTGAATACTGACATTTTAGTGCTTTATAAAGAATATTACCATAAAAGATTGGATGTGAAATACCTGAACGTATAAGAAGTCTGCATGTTGAGCTATATTTACGAATGATGTCCTTGTACCGATGATAAAATTTAGTAAATGTTTTGACTAGTTTGTGATATCGAAAACCCTGGTGTAATAATTTTTCTGTAATAGTATGTTTTGTTGGTGAACCTGGTTAAATTCTACGAAATCGCAATTTTAAATGTTTCCCATGGTTAATTCTATTTTCAATAGTCACCATCGTTTAAAAAGTTAAAAATTATCAAAACATCTGATAACATGTTTTCTTAGAACGATGAAAAAACCAGAAAGCACAATGTGCATCTAATAAAAGGATCAATAAAAGCAAACATCACAAGTTAAAATGATTCTGAACAATAAAAATGTGTTCTACGTAATCAGCATTATCTCTTTGATCAACGTTGCATAGGAAGTGCACTCTTTTGTTACAATATTATATTCCAATGTTGTATTGTTTTATACATTACTATGATGATGAGAGTAGCAGATCCTATTTATTAAAGTGCAGAAGGTTCACTAACATACATCACCCAAAATATTAAGATTCAATAAAAGAAGGCCTGGGTGGGGGTCATTCAATTCTGATTTCTTCAATTTTTTAAAGCAATTTTCTCTATTCTTTATAAATTTGGCCCATCTTTTTCTCTATTCTTTATATTTAAGAACCCCATTATTTTCTACTTTTTTTTTTTTGCCCATTTTCTGCAGTATTTGTCCATTATTTTTCTATTCTGTAAACCCCATCCAGACCCTTATAAAATTAATGTGTTCACATCAGTTTGGCAGAATAACCTTGCTTAATGTGAATATCATAAATGATAAATGCTTTATAAAATATAAGTCAAAATCGTTCGAAATCGACGTAAATGTGATAAATGGGTATTTTTTTTAAACTAAAAAAAAACAAGTGAGCCTGTTACATAAATTATTTTCACGATTATGTCTACTGCATTAAAATCGAACTTCAAAGAGGCAATAAAATGCAAATAGCCCTTAACCGTGTATCTATTGCCTTGTTATATGCTTTCAATTATCACTAATCAATTTATTGCAATATTTTTGTGCTTTCAATGCTACTCCCCCTTCAGGTTTTCTTTGACATTCATTCAATCTTAGTGCATTCACGAAGAGTGAATTCTGGTTGAAAAGACTCATTGGCAATCATACCACATCTTCTCATTTTTACATTTTTTAACTACGACTAACCATTGCATAACAAGTTTATCTTAATACACTTGGGTCTTTTCTCAAAAATCATCGTGATATTAAAAATATGAACTTTCCCCGAAACAAGTGAAATGAAAAATGTTTAACTTTAGAAGTTCATATTTGGAAGGGTGACTGGGAATAAAAATATAGTCACTTAGGCCGTCTTCCGAAGGCAGTAAAACCCTTGCAAAGGTGGGGCGTCCGTTTGGATGTGCGGGATGTACAAGCACGCAGCCACGTCCGGTCTGAATGTGGACGTTAAACCCGATGTCCCGTGTTTAAAGAGTGCCACGCTCTTTGCATGTTAAAAACCATTGCAACAAGTCTTTGAGGGATCCGTAGGTGGCCTGTTGCAAGGCAAAATTTCTGTCTCTATCCAATATACCCTCATTTTCCAGTGGCAGTCAAAATTTCCTCGACCTTCATTCCACACGGCCTCTATTACATGATTTTTATTGATAATGTGATCTAGTCCTGAACATACATGACATAGTTGCCACTGGACGTTCAGCAACCAACAATCAACCAATTATATTTGGAGTAACGTTAGTTCTTTAAAGGAATATAATTTTGTATTCACATTGTATCATAGGTCAAATTTATTTGTTCAGTGTATGTTCACTGGTGTTAATATGTCTCTTGATTGAGTTAAGCTATTTCAGTTGATATTTTATAGTGTGTCTTTCTATGTTGTGATGTTACACTATTGTATCAGAAAAAGGGTGAAGGTTTGATACCATTAAAACGTTTAAACCCGCTGCATTTGTTTGCACCTATCCTAAGTCAGAAATCTGATGTTCAGTAGTTGTCGTTTGTTGATGTGGTTCATAAGTGTTTCTCGTTTCTCGTTTTTATATAGATTAGGCCGTTGGTTTTCCCGTTTGAATGGTTTTACTCTAGTAATTTTTGGGGCCCTTTATAGCTTACTGTTCGGTGTGAGCCAAGGCTCCGTGTTGAAGACCGTACTTTGACCTATAATGGTTTACTTTTATAAATTTTGACTTGGATGGAGAGTTGTCTCATTGACACTCATACCACATCTTCTTATATCTATTTAGCTATACAGGCTCATGGAGACTCTTGTCTATCAAACCTGTCTATAGGTGCCATTATTACATTATTGATGACATAACGCTGAGTTTTAAACAAAAGTAAAAGTTTATGAACAAAGTAAAAGTACATTCATATCAACTAAAATCTTATTAAAACGACTGTATATGAAAACGATAGTGTGTATTTATAGCTTTATACTGATTAAATACCGAGAAAATGGGCAGAAATAACCCCTGGGTAGGACAGATTACATAAATATAAGTAAAAAATGTACATTAACAGAACATAGCACCTTTTACATAATAAAACCCTAGAACATATATAAAATATATAGAAATGAAATTCATATTATAAATAACACGATTTAGGGATATGGTTATCACACGCATAGTTTTCTGAATATATTGAATGTATTAATAATAAATATACGAGGATTAAAGACATAAAATCAAACTCACATGGTGCAATTGATTCATAAAGTCTAGTGAGGCTGAATCACCAGTAAAAATCCTTTTATCTAAATCATTTTTCATCTAACTTCCCCACCTATTCGTTAAGTATAATGTCGATAAAATCAAAAGGTGCTCGTACATTCTTTAAGCATCAAATAAAAATTTCTTAACATGCTTTTTGAACCAATCAAAAGAATTAATGCAAGATAAAAATAGATTTGGTGGTCGTCTGCAATGCTAAAATTGGCGCTACAATTCACCATTTGTCATAGTTGACAAATCATTAACCGATTTGATACATTTGTACTTGTAATTTATAAATATGTAAAATGTGTTCCGCGTTTTAACATTTAAAGGAAATAGGTCCGCCACTCCATTGAGATTTGTTTAAGTCCATAATCGATTAATATCACCAATTTCAAATGTGTATATTAATAATGTATGCCTAGAAAGACCATACGTATTCTCAATATCACAGAAGGTCTTGGGGATAAAGTGTCAGGATCAACATACAATAGAAATAGGGTAGTTTGAAAATCACACTTAATAAAAAACTGTGCACATTATGATATGTTTAACAAGTGTAAATGGAGCGATGTACGGAATTGACATCTATCATTAATTCTGGATACAGTTGTCTCATAAATCGATTAAGAAGACAATCAAGGTAACTAACTAAAAATGACGGAATCGCATGAACTCCGAAAGGATCGAGTGCGCCGATAGGGTAAGCGTCTCCTGCTTTGCATGCATAACCCGACATGCGAACTCATACTCAGTAAAAATGTCACTATCGGAAATAGAACACAATCGGTAGAATTACAGATTAGAAGACTATTCTGGTATCTATACAGATCTTAGACTGAAAAACATGAAAGACAGGAAACAGCCCTAAAATCTTCATTGCCTTGGAAACGGTAAGAATTACAAACAATGTGTTGAATAATCCAAAACATGAATTATTATGTGAAAATTAATGGGAATCCTGCATTAAAACAATTTTTGCTCGTCGATCTCTCTTAACTTCTTTTATTTCGCAATCGAGAACTTTAAGTAATAGGTCTAATCTTGTCTTCATGACCTACTTTTTTGATTTATTGTGCAACTTGCGACTGGATGTTAATCATGCAATCAATCAATCAAGATCACACCATAGGCTTGCTGGGGTATAGAATTGGTAATTTGAAATTATACACACGGCAGTTTAACCGATGTCAAAGGGGCACCTGTTTGGCTATGCAGGATGTATTAATACGCAGTCACGACCAGTAAAGTTAAACCCAATGTCTAGTGCTGAGAAAGTGCAACAGAGTATCTGCACGCTAACAAAACAATTGGAATAAATCTTTGATTTGTCTGTAGGTATCGAGTTGCTACCATTTATTTTTTCCAGTAGTAGCCAAAATATTTCGCTCTTCTTCTAGGTCAACCCACTATGCAGAAAATATGTATACCTTATTGATTGATTGCTAATTTGTGTTGTCTTCAATGTACATAAAGTATATGCCACAACATACAACACGCCATTTATTCTGATTTAAAACATATGCAGGAGAATTACAAAGGAATATGAAGAATCAAGAATTCAAATTGCATATTAACGTGTTATGTACTTTGCCTCCCTCGAAGTGATTTTGTTGGTCAACCTTCATTAAGAACAGATAGATCCAAAAGTTGAAAATCCAGAATGAAAGAAATACATTTTAGCAGTATATTTTTAAGAGGGGTAAAAAAAACAATTAATTTTAAAAGCAACTTTGACTGAAATAGTTGAAAAATTATCCATTGACGAAATATAAATATATGTAAATTTGTAGAACGCATTGCCATTGTCGAAGCAATGAAAACAGGACGTGTACCCCCCATCCTCCACGAGGTCTAAAAGCTTAACATCAACGGTATCGACGAAGTAACAAAAATTTTAATTTTCTGAAGGAGAAGGGTGATGACAAAATAATTTCAAAAATATACTTCTACAGATAGATATCTTTTGCAAGCTTAATAAATAATTGTGTTTAGAAATAAATTGCTTAAATTAAGACATTTCTTTTTAAATTAAATTCGTTTATCTTTCTTCAAAACATACAAAGGTTTAAGACGGAAAATTCACATATATAGGAGTACGAATACTTGAACATGTTTCCTTTTCACAGGGAAGGAACATTTAAAATAAGCGTACGGCTGTGCTAATTTATTCCACGGTTGATTACTTTTGGAATGAAATTACATAAGTGTTCTTACCTTTCTTGTGAAAATATGATATTACAACCTATTCTTAACAGTAAAACTAAATTTTATTCAATTAACCGGAAATATCAAGAGGAATTAAAGTTAAATATAACATATAACACTTGACCCTTAGCTTACTTTACAGTACAGTCATTGATGTACAAGAGTGGGATCAAATTATTTGTGCTTAAAATGTTATAAAATTCCGTTATATGGCACAGAGAAACATTACGTAGGCATTCGATTAATGCAAAGAAATACATGAAAACCATCAATTTAATTATTTAACGAAATGACAACATTACATTAACGTGATACAATTGCCAATCAAAATTGTACAAGTGAATTAATTTTCATTTATTATAATTATATTGTTGAATTCACAATGTATAATGCATGACATAAAAATACTACCAATTATTAATTTTGAAGAAAATTCAGAGAAACCCATCGACATTATTTGAAATTTGCACGTGTCTGTACGTCAGATTGGTTCACGGAATATTTTTTTTTAATCAGTCTTAAACCTAAAGCATTTAAGAAATCTTTTATAAAATGTTATAGGTATAACAATATTCTGAAGTGCCCTTGTTGTTTTTGTTTAATTTCATATGTGAACATGTTAACTTGTGAACGCAATATTTCGACAAAACGGACTCAAATATACTGTTACCCTCCTTTATTAAAATCAGCTAAGGAAACCGAATAGCAGGTGTGCAATGGTGGTTACAATTACATTTGGGGCCTCGGTGGCCGAGTGGTCTAAGTAGTTACTGAACTAGTATATATATTTGTTTAGGGGCCAGCTTAAGGACGCCTCCGGGTGCGGGAATTTCTCGCTGTATTGAAGACCTATTGGTGACCTTCTGTTGTTGTCTGTTCTGTGGTCGGGTTGTTGTCTCTTTGACACATTCCCCATTTCCATTCTCAATTTTACTACTGTAATCACTAGCCAGTCAACACTGAGGTTGTGAGTTCGAACGCCGCTCGTGCGGGTGCACTCGACTCCAATCTTAATTGACTAGGATTGTCAGTTTTCCTATCGAAGGTCGGTGGTTTTCTCCGGGCACTCCGGCTTCCTCCACCAATAAAAACTGGCCGCCACGAAATAGCCCAAAAGCGGTGCTTAAAAGTGGCGTTAAAACACCAAAAAATCAAAAAATCAAATACCATTACATTTTAGGTGACTAGCCATAGGAGCCAAGAGTTTGGTTTTCGAAAGTATCCTAAGATTTTATTACCATCTTATGACTATGATATGTCAAAGGATGTAAATCAAAGCTGTCATATGATAGTAATACCTATGATGCTCTTATGACTGTCATAAGTGAACCTTTGTTCTTTTATTTTAAATAATGATTTAAAAAGGATAAACATAACTTTAAAAATAATGAGTATAACAATAATAATTATTACCTTTCTTTTTTTTTTTATTATAATGAACATGAAATTATATATGAAAAGGAATTAAAGTCTGAGTTGTTTATACATAATAAAATTCTAGAACTTCGCGTTCATGAATTACTATACATGAAGTGTTATTTAATTGTGAATACTTGAGCTCTCACTTAACGAAATGTCCGTGCAAATACGTTAATAAACCACTGTAAAAGGAAAACAAACCAAATATATATATATTTCTCTAATTCTTCGTGAATTTATCCCTTTCTGCACCCATTGTATAAAAAAATTTAATCAACGTGTGGTTCGTTTGATCTCAGTTCATCATTGGTTAAAATCCGATTATGACGTCGAATTTTCTTACTTTCCTCTGAATTTCTTATTGTGACGGCATGAAAAAAGGCGACCATGCCTGATGACGTCACATAGAAAAACACATCTTTTTGCAGATCATTCGAAAAGAAGGAATAATTTTGCCTGCATATTGTTTGAAAATCATTAGAGAAACAGATTCCACCACCAAATCTCGTGTAATACGATATTTATCCACTCTCGACAGTTAAATTTTAAATATTTAAAACGCTCGGGCAAGCCTCGCGTTTTAAATTTGAAAATTTAACTGTCTCGAGTGGATAAATATCGTATCACACTCGATGCAGTGGTAGAATCTATATATATCTATATTATACATTATCATGAGTAAGAAAACTAATATATATATCATACAATATCATGAGTAAGAAAAGGAGTCCAACTTTTACGTCGCATGAGAATCAAATTTTAATTGACAAAGTGGAGTAGAATAAATCTTTACCATTTAGCAGATTCAGCAACACACCGACATACAGTGCCAAAAAGAGTATATGGATGGCTGCATGTGCAACACATATCTTACGACTAAGACGTGTCCTAAGACCATCATGAGACATATCTTAGTCATAAGATACTTTAGAAAACCAGGCTCCAGTGTGAAATATCGTCATTACTACATTCAACGATACAATTGCTTCTTTAAATAAAAGATGGGCCCTGCTGTCAAAGGTCAAGGCTATTTGATAGAGTAATGCTTATGTTATTTTGCTTAGTTTCATCTGTTACCTATTCTAACATTGGACTCGGAACTCTTTTTAACTGAGTTTTACTGTGCGTATTAATGTGTATTTTTTTATTCCACTTGGCTCTAGAGGTATAGAGGGAGGGTTGAGATCTCACAAAACAAGTTTAACCCCGCCGCATTTTTGTACCTGTCCCCAGTCAGAAAACTCTAGCCTTTGTTAGTGTTGTGTATGTTTTTTTTCATTTGGTTCATTTGTATGCTTTGGAGTTTATTGTGGCGTCCATTTCGCTGAACTAGTATACATTATTGTTTAGGGGCCAGATGAAACCCGCTTAGGGGTTCTGGATTGTCTCGCTGCGTTTAACACCTTGGACTTGTGGTGGCCTTTCTCTTTTCTTCTTTTAGTGGTTATGTCCTCTTTTCAAAGAGTAAACATGCTTGAAACTTGCTTATTAAATGCTAAATAAATGTCAATGATCTAGATATTAATAATCCACGTTAACATCAAGATGCTGTCATGCATTTGTTATACATCAAAAAATTAAAAAGCATGTTAATATCTGATAGTATCAAAGCTTCAAGCAAAATATCAACATGTAACAGTTAATGTCAAGGCGTGTATAAATAAGAGAATGTTTTTTCTTATCGCCATAGATGAAATATTATTATAGTCATTATATTAACAAACACCAGTCTTTGCTATCAAAAACAAACCAGCATGCAACAGACAACACAAATATACCTTCTTCGCATGTTATTTGAACATTTAATTTCTAATTTGTGAAGATAATTACAGGAACATTTAATTTCTAATTTGTGAAGATAATTACAGACAATGTTAAATATCTAATGGACAAACAGCTTATTACGTTTCTTCTAACAGATTTTTGTCAATTTGCATACTACATTGTGTGTAGATTTAAACTGATTTTCGAGTTCCAAAACTAAAGTTGGCCAAAAATGTGTGATATAAAAGTATCTAAGCACATATCTTGTCAAAAATATTTTCGTATTTACGTTCCTGTAGAAAACCAGTAATGGACTAATCGTTACGTTATTGACAAATATCTTTTAATCTACACTATGGAGTTGTGCTATTTAAAAAAGATGAGTGAAATTCGTCATTAGAAAATGCACGACATCATTTTCTCTAGATCTGAAACCATCAGGCCAATTTGAACCAAACTTGGCAGAATAAAAAATGATGATCCCTTATAAAAATATTTTTCCATCGGTCGAATTGTGTCAGAAGGCTTTTTTAATTTGTTAAATTTTCAAATCAACTCTTGAAACTACATCAGGAAAAGAGAGACGAAAGATATACCAAAGGGGAAGCACTTATGATATTTGGTATGCAATTGTATTAGTATTGGGATATCTCATGTCCATGGATATTATTTGGCCCTGTACCTTAAATCATTGTTCATTTATGTAGCTATAAAATCACGTTCAATCCACCATTTTCTATATAAGGAAATGCCTGTACCAGGTCAGGAATGTGAAGTTGTTTTCCTTTCATTTAATGTGTTTGAGCTTTTGGTTTTGCCATTTGATAAGGGACTTTCCGTTTTGAATTTTCCTTGGGAGTTCGGTATTTTTGTAATTTTGTTATAGTTACTTGTTAAAGAGGGGCGAAAGATACCAGAGGGACAGTCAAACTCATAGATCGAAAATAAATTGACAACGCCATGACTAAAAATAAAAAGACAAACGGACAAATAATAGTACACAAGACACAACATAGAAAACTAAAGACTAAGCAACACGAACCCCACCAAAAACTGGGGGTGATCTCAGGTGCTCCGGAAGGGTAAGCAGGTCCTGCTCCACATGTGGCACCCGTCGTGTTGCTCATGTTATTACAAATCCGGTAAATAGTCTAATTCGGTAGGTCACATTTGTTAAAATATTGCCATTTTAATTCCATATCAATTTTTCATTATGATATCAAAATTACATAAAGGCTAGACATATCTCTGTGTCAACACTTTATTGTTCATATATTTTCCTTCATATTTATCAGTGGAAAAAAACCCGCATTTTTTTTAATTAGTGGCTTATAGTCCAGTCAATCTATGCAGGAAAGGCTTAAACATTAACAAAACTGAATCTACTCTTGTGGATATACATTTACTTAAAGTCTAACAAGTTAACAGTGAGTTTGGGTTAAAATCATCGTGTATATATAAAAAATCAATAAAAACTGGGAATTTTAATATTTGTTATTGATGGAGAAGTATCTTTTATTACAATATAACTTATTTGAAACATCACAAACATGATTGTATAAGGAAACTGACAAAATGTCATGGCCAGAAATTAGTATTTTGAGATAAAAACTAAGATTTTATCATAAAATCTCCAAAAATAGAAAATCGGAAGATAACGAAGATGATTGCTTACGGAAACTAACACAATTTCATGACCAAAAATTGCTATTTTGAGTCAAAAACTAAGATTTTTATTATGAAATCTCTGAAAACAGGAAACGGGAAATTTGTGACAAAATAAATTTAGCCTTGTAACAGGACACCATGTGACACCCCCATAGAGTTGTTGCAAGGGTTCTTTTAAGTGCCGAGCGCGTGGCATCGAATTTTATGTCCTCATTTCGATAAGACGGGCTGCGTATTTATACATCTCAAACCGACAAAATCATTTTTAAATTCTTACTATTAGAATCTAATTGATACAAAAAATAACTGGAATAAAAGTAAGCAATAACTTTATGATATTGTAATTTTGCAAATGATAATCATTTATCAGATTTAAGGACTGTCCTGTGAAAATGAAACCATTGAAATTCAAGTAAGAATATAATCTCCATCAAAATCAATGGAAGATCACAAAGAAAGGGAAAGTTCACGATTTGGAAACAAGTCTGCTGATATTGGATATCATGTAACTTCTTAGTTGAACAAGTACGTCTTTTAGATCTTACAACTTTTGACTTGTAGTTAAATTGAGTGACAAGATAGACTTCTTGTAACTATCATACTAAAATATACAAATGGATTTGACCATGACCATAATGACCAACCAAAGTAAATCAAGTCGTCAAAGATGTGTTAATGGGTACTTGCAGTCGTCTGGAATTTTATTATAATGTTGATATGATTTTGAGACACTCAATATAAGGAAATTGCCTGCTATCAAAGTGGTACGTTTATACTTGCTCTGGTTCACTAAATAGTACAGACACTTCATAAGTTTCTTTTGCATCAGATGTCAATTATGATTATTTCCCAATGTGTATATAACGAGATTGACTAAGTCTATGTTTGAACAACCTGCCTTTTAAAGATCTGAAGATTTTAAGTTCTGCTTTTAAACAAAATAAAAATTATTAGCTATTGCAGGCAATGTTTAACTTGTTTTTGACGTTTGATTTTACACATAATAAGTTAAAGTTAAATAAGTATCTTTAGAGTGTGCAAGGTCACTACCATCAAACGGCAATATTTCCAGCAAACTTTGGACAAAATCAAAGGTTTGATTGATTCTACAAAGTAAAAGGGGAAGGTCTGGTAAGGGCTAATTTTGGCCTAAAATTTGAAGTACATCTGATGAAAGAATTTTGACATTTTTTAAACACTTAAGTGTCTACTTCAGTCGATTCAATTAGTTTATGTAAAAGATTTGAACTGATTTGGTTTCAAGCTTAGATATGAAAAATCTATCAAATATGTCATAAAAGGTAACTCTTCAGATGGTTATTTGGTCTAAAATGTAAGTGCCCGCATTCGTGGTCAGTCTCAATCTTTATATATGTTATGTATTATCAACAAATACAACATATATTTAAATATTAAATATTAAGAGTGAACACAAGTGTTGCCTCTTCCATTTTAGACAAAAACCGTCTAAAATTAGCACAAATGCTAAAATTGTGAAGATCTCAGTCATTTTGCATGAATTAATGATGCAAGTACCTGATGCATGTGCAATGCATTGTCAAAAACAGCCCATATTTATGTAACAAAAGTATTCTACTTTCCAATAAATAGCTAAAAGTTTACATTTAAACAAACATGTAAAAATGCTATATTTTGGGGCCAAAAAGGGGTCTTACCGGGACTACTCCTTTGGACTGCCACGAGAATACCGAGAAAAGAGGGTATCTTGGGTTGGGACAGACACTTTTCTTTGCTTTAGACCACCCGTAATTTTTATTACGTGCAGAGAGCAAGATACTTCACCTACCACATGAATTTGATTTAATGTCCCCTTTGCAGTCGTACGTGACTGCGTATTTAAAACCATTCTCAGCAAACGAAATCCTTTATGAGTCTTACTGCCGAACAGGAGAAGTCCCGGTGACCATATTTGAGTATATACTCCAGTCAATATGCTTCGATGACATAGCCGTCGCTATTTCTGCTGGATATAATGAGTCTAATACTTTTAGTACTACAAAACACTTAAAAATAATACAAACGCATTTACAAGAAAACACATATTGTAATGATGCCTTGTAGGAGAGATTAACTTCGAGGAAAATGAACAAACATATATCCAGATAAGAAGTCGTTATTTTCAAATAAATTTTTCGGTAACTTGTTAAATATTTAACATTGTTTAACAATTACTCCTTATGGGTTTTGCATAATCATGTAACAATAAAAACATCAAATTTATGGTGCAATTTCCCTGAATTTCCATAAAATGCTTTTGAGATGTCTTTCTGATAAGTATTTTGCTCAAGGAAAGGAGATCAGTAATCAATTTCAATCTACTAACAAGTAACAAAAAACAAATTGCATGTCATTTTCAGGCGTTGATAGTCAACAATAACTGTAATTCCATTAACTAGTCAACATAAATAAAAAATAAGATATTATATAGAAAGAAAGAAATTCGTTTGCAACCATTGGAGGATAAAACCGACATCACGTCTGCTAGCCCGTTCCCAAATGACTTATACACAAACGACAGGAAGGAATAAATCTGGCTTCTAGGACATATTCTTGGTCAAATCGATTCAATCATTTGATTAGTGTTTTAATCTTTATTTCAATAGAAATTATGTTCAGACATCAATTCAGAAAGAAAACATCAAAATCAAATAGTTATTTAATTAAAGTATAAGATTTGTTTGTTCAACTGGATTATGTTGTGTCACACCTAAATCGCAATGCTTAGATAAAATCTTTTTTATATGCATTGGGAAAACGCACATACAATAACTGTTTTTTTTTTTAATTCTTTATTAGGGAAAATTGAAATTCATTAGTCGCAGAGAAACAGACAAAATTATGGCTGAATAAAATGAAATACGGCGAAAAGTAAAAACAAACTAATCTACAAAACACAATCTAGAAAACTAAACACCGACCAACACGAACCCCACAAAACAGGGTATGATTTCAGTTGCCCTGAAAGTGTCAGCAGATTCTGCTCTACATGTGGCACCTGTCTTGTTGCACATTGTTAGTACAAGTTCGGTGATGTCACAATGGAGGAAAAGAGGGACTCTGACAATTGGAGCATATCTGTGGTTTATCTGTGACACAGAAATTCTATAACGGTCAACCAAATCATGATAGCGTTTTATAAAAGTTTCGAAGTGATGATTTCAACTCCCTTGGTTAAAAGCTTCGTTGTAAGCAGCAACCATCTATCAAGGAAGCTCAAGCTCTGGATTATCATATCAAGTTGGAAATATCAATTTCATATGCAGGTGCTGCAGGAATGTTGCTAAATAGAAACGGACAGTTCACAATTGGAAAGTTGAAGTCATCTTTTTTTGGCGTGAAGTTTTGTTCTAAATCGTCCCTTATTGTCAATTTGTAGATGTAAGTCAAGATATAAGGCAGGCTTAACTGTATCTGTGGTATCCCTTATTTCAAGTTCGATGATAAAGATGCGTTCGACATAGTTAACAAACTTTAAATTATTTAGTAATGAGACATCTTATATATAGCGGAACGCTAAGTTGAATGATAACGCTAGCTTCTTTTCGTTCATCCTGAGAAGCTCCTGTATTACGTTTGCCTTATATGAATAAAGGAACAAGTCGACAAGAAGAGGAAAATTTAAGAAGACAACAAAACAGATGAAAATCCGCAATATTTGATAAGCTTTGTATTGCTCAATCTAAAGTTTTCTGTGTATTTGTTTTTGCGGACTTTTATTTGTCAGTAGTTATTTTTTACTTGCCCGGCGAGATGACTAAAATTATAACTTTACTGGGCAACTAATTCAGAAAGGTCAGAATTTTGCCTTACAACGAGCGTACAGAGATTTCGACACTCTCCGAATACGCAAGCTTTCTGATGCATTGGTCGAAATGGTTAGCATTTTAAAACCATTTGCATTTTCGGAAAACATGCGAATCATAATATTAACTTTGCTGAGACATTTTTGAAGAAATCCATCCACCCGCACATAAATGTTTACAACTAGAAAATGACTTGATATTTCGTATCAACGTATATATATATGAACCAAAATACGTTGCAGAGGGAAAATTACTTTTCAGATAAGGACTTAATACGCGTTGAGAGATTTCGTCCTCGATCCTTAATAGTCCTTCTGATATAAAGCAGACTACACAATATTTATAGAACATGTATGACTGTGTGTAATTTATGAATACGTTTGAAAGTCCCTAATATGTACTGGTTACCTAAATTGCACAAAAAACCATTTAAATTCCGTTTCATCTCCGCATCTAGTAAGTGTTCTACTACCAATCTATCAGTTCTTCTAACTACCTCCTTACTACTATCAAAGAACTTGTTATTAACTTTTGTAATAAAGCTTATGAAAATAATGGCATTAATTATTTTGGAGTGTTAAAAATTCTTTAGAGGTTTTAGATAAAATACATGCTTTTGATGGTCCTTTTAATTCTGTTGACAGTTATGATTTTCTACTCTATACTACACTTCCACACAATCTTATCAAGAAAAAGTTTTCATATTTAATTAAATGGTCTTTTGAAAAATCTCATTACAAATTTATTTGCTGTAACTCGTTTAAAGCCTTTTCTGTAACGAAAAGGAAAGTATGCTAGATACACTTACTGGAAATGTGAAGATATGATTGAAGCTTTAAATTTTCTCCTGGACAACATATATGTACGTTTCGGCGATAAAGTGTATCGACAGGTAGTAGGTATTCCTATGGGCACTAACTGCGCCCCTTTAATAGCAGATTTATTCCTGTATTGCTATGAATCTCAGTTTATGACCAAACTCAGTAAAGACACGTCATTGTTACATTTGGTTGATACATTCAACAATACCTTCCGTTATCTAGATGATATTTTTCGTTAAATAATCCAGAGTTCTCTAAATATACTACCGAAATTTACCCAATAGAACTTACTTTAACTAAATCTAACATAAACAGCAGTAGTTGTCCTTTTCTGGACTTGGACATTTCAATCTCTAAAGAAAACTCCATACGAAAATTTACGACAAAGAGACGATTTTCATTCCCTATTGTTAATTTTCCTTTTTAGACGGCGATGTTCCTTTGGCTCCATCATACGGTGTGTATATATCCCAACTCGTTCGTTATGCCCGTGTGTGTAGTGATTTTAACGAACGTAATCAATGCATCACTAGTAAATTATTAAGTCAGGGATTTCGTTACCATAAATTACGTAAAACTTTTACTAAGTTCTTTCATAGATACAAAGATTTGATTAGTAAATTTGGCTGTACCTGTAGAAAACTGATTAAAAACGGTATTTCACATCCTAAATTTTACGGTAATATTGTACTTAAAGCGCGGAAATCACTATATGATCCGTGTAAACTCATCGAACCTTTAAATAAACTTATTAGTTCAGGTTATCTTACCAATGTTGTAATTAGATCTTTGAATATAGTTTACATTGGCACTAATATCGATTTTGTCATCAGCAAATTAAAACATAACTAAATTTGTATTCTTTTCAAACGGGATGTTTAAAGACACACCCACGTTTATTTTGATCTATAAAGATGTTAAACTCCTAACTATCCTACTGTCTGTCGATACATTTATTTTGGCATTGCACTAGTCATGTCTTCTTTGACTGTCCATGACGTTAAAATACTAAATCCCTGGGATGTGTTTTAGTTGATTTTAGTCTCTGATGCATGATTTTTATTATTAATTGTTTTGGCTTTTAACTAGCTGTCAGTAACTGCGAGTACTCTCAAATCGTACTTTCTTGTTTATTTGACCTGTTGATACTAATTGTAATGCTTTTTTGTTATTTAATGTTATTCAGGGTTATATCTGGTCTATATACCAGCTTTGATAAGTGTTTGGTACTAATATAAATTTCCACTTCGTACTAAGAACATCAAAATTATTTATTTTGTTAAAATATTTCCTTTCTCTATTGTAACTGTATACGTATACCTAACAACAAAATTATTTTATTTACCTGTGTTTAAAGTTATTGCAAATGGCTGATATTTTTGTTCGAGCATATTGTTTTTCTTAAATTGTTAAACATTTCATACCGATATAGCATGTTACTTTTATTATTCTTCCTTAGTTTATTTATTTTGAATTTACATTGTATCATAGGTCAAATTTATTTGTTCAGTGTATGTTCAATGGTGTTAATATGTCCTTTGATTGAGTTAAGCTATTTCAGTTGATATTTTATAGTGTGTTTTCTATGTTGTGATGTTACACTATTGTTTCAGAAAAAGGGTGAAGGTTTGGTACCATTAAAACGTTTAAACCCGCTGCATTTGTTTGCACCTGTCCTAAGTCAGGAATCTGATGTTCAGTAGTTGTCGTTTGTTGATGTGGTTCATAAGTGTTTCTCGTTTCTCGTTTTATATAGATTAGACCGTTGGTTTTCCCGTTTGAATGGTTTTACACTAGTAATTTTGGGGGCCCTTTATAGCTTACTGTTCGGTGTGAGCCTAGGCTCCGTGTTGAAGACCGTACTTTGACCTATAATGGTTTACATTTATAAATTTTGACTTGGATGGAGAGTTGTCTCATTGGCACTCATACCACATCTTCTTATATCTATACACAGTTGCGTGTGGTCAGAGTGAGAAGGGAGAGTGTCATGCTCTCTATACACATCAAATAATTATTGTAACTATGTATGTGTAGAAAATGAAAGGATATGGAGTAAATGTACATGGGACAAAATCGCACACAATACATAGAAAACATAGAAAATTATCAATGAACAGGGCTTTTATTCCTGTTCTTCGTGGTATGTTGCCAAAATTAATTTCTGTCCCAAACCAGTTAACAGTACTTCATTTCGGTCCATCAACTTTGCATAACTTCCGTTTTGTTTTTAATGTACTAGTATTGTTTAAGTTGTTCTCAACCGGAATGTATGCATGAAATGTTTTCCACTATAGTTTAAGCAAACAACAGTCAAACAACCTTTTAAATTCTGCTCCCAATAGAAATGCAAGAAATAATCGGCTAGCAAGAGTCAACTTCCAAATTTGCTTCCATTAGAATACAAACTGTCTGTTGAAAACTCAACAAACGTACACTAGTCGTTCGTGTTAAAGTGCAAATACTGAGCACAAAATTGTGGTGATTCTTCCGAACATGGCCTCGTTTTTCGACGAGAATTAAAGTTTCCTCGGCCCTGCTCTGATACAACCTGTTTTGTTTGATTGAGCATTTTTGTTTTCATAATACATTGATATGCATAGAAAATGATTCTCGTCTAATTTTCTGCAACATTTGGCACTGGACTTAAGTACCAAACACTCAAACCTGATGAAATGCTTCAATTTACGCAGTTTTAGATACAACTTTACCATCCAGAATATAACTGATAAAATACAAATGCATATGTAGCCTTAAGTATCAAATTGTTACATGAGAATTATTTAAAACAAATATATCCTGGTGACAAAAGCTTTTAGGTACAGCTTTATTATACTGCAGTTTAAACATTGTATATCATTTTATGGGACAATTTACTTTATTTATGGTTTTAAGATGTGTGCAACTGTAGATATAAAAAAGATATAAGTAATAAATTATGTGCTTTGTAAACAAATTGATGCAAATAAATTACTTTGCAACAAATTGACACAACATGTATTTATCATCGAGGTCTTTGATGTTGTTCCGGACAACCACAACAGTACACATGCTATCCTCAATATTCAAACTTAAACATTGAATTAATTGTACAATACTACATTGTACACCTGAATACTGGATCATAAATTGGTGTGATCAACATGTCAGAAATTCGGTGAAAGAAATAATGATATCTGAAACGGTATTTAAAGCATGCTTGAGTTTAGTTTTAAAGTATTGTATATTCTGAAAAATAAACTTTTTTTACATTCAAAATGGAAGAAGTTTAACACACAAAAAAAAACAGCCTATACATTTTCATTGATTTGGTATGCATATGAAAATAATTATAGTACCAACTATGACATATATGTTTGATAAATATTGATTGCTGTCGAGAGAAAATACTTTAACATGACAAAATACACTGCAAAGCATAGAAAAAGAAAGCATAGTAACAAATCGGAAAAATCTACAACAGCCGAATCCAATTGAAAAGGGAAATATTGTGTACACATTTCTGCATGGTTAAATTGGCGGTTTTCTTCGCACTTGAAGGAGGGCAGCGGGACTCAGTCCAACTGTTGTAGGGCTTATTGGTAGCCCTTTACTTTCTATGCACGTTATACTTTTCCCCGGGTGGTTGCAATCTACTATAGTTCTTAAAAAGTTCTTTGTTTCAGTGTGGGTCTGGTCTGGTTAGTTTTGTATAACTTGGAATATTTGGTTTCTTGTCATTTGACAATGTTTGTACTTATATAGTCACTAACATTTTGCTTTAATCTGTCACTTAATGATATTGACTAGTTTGATGTAGTCGCTCGGTGTTATGGCCGACACAATTCCCTCAACCACTTTGTAGGGGTTATAATTTTAGTTCCGAGAGCATGTTCATCAAGCATCTTGCTTCTCGAGATCTGTATTCATGTTTGATAAAGCTGACAGCACGTTTTTGAACGCCTTCTATTTTACAATATCTTTGGACGTGTACGGATCCCAGATATCATCTCAGTATATTTTTCTTTTATTGTCATGTATTTTATCTTGAAGTGTTTAAACTATCGTAGTTTTTTCCACCTCATGATGTTATATTTAATTCGTTGTTTTCGTACTATTATATTTTGAAGTTACAATCAATTGCTTATTTCATGCCCCTTTCCACAAGACCGGATATATAATTCGTCAAGCTTTCCATTTACAAATTGCAACAAGGACAGGTAAAAATGAATTTGTGAATGGGGTAAAATAGGCAAAAATTGAAAAAAAAATTGTAAAATTCGTCATTTATGGGCAATAACTCCTATAAGGAGTTGCCTGGTAATTTCCGACATGTTTGACTTATTTGTAGGTCTTGTCTTGCTGATCATTTTTTAATTCAAAGTTTCTCTCTATCTATTCTAGTCTTCAAGATAATCAGCACAAATGAAAAAAAAAAAAAAAAAATAGGTAAAATTCGTCATTTAAGGGCAATAACTCCTATAAGAAGACGACTGACAGTATTGATGTTAATGGACAGTAGGTAAATCTCAACATTCTGAACATTTCTGCCCCATCTCATTTTCTCTATTTATTGCAATTTTCAAGATAATAGACAAAACTTGCATTTTACCCTTATGTTATATTTTTAGCTATGTCGGCCATGTTGGTTGGAAGGCAGGGTCATCGGCCACATTTTTTAAACTAGATATCCCAATGATGATTGTGGCCAAGTTTGGTTAAATTTGACCCAGTAGTTTAGAGGAGAAGATTTTTGTAAAAGTTAATGACGACGACGACGACGGACGACAAGTGATGAGAAAAGCTCACTTGGCCCTTTGGGCCAGGTGAGCTAAAAGGTTGTACATCTGGTAATATTGCATTTTTAGAGGGATTAACTTGATAAATGCAAGTATTTAGCTTAAAAGTTATTATTTTCAAAGAAATAATAGGTAATGGTTTACCATATAACATCGTCTGACAATATATAAATTTTTGACAGTGGTATTATTGTTTGTATACAAAAACATAAAAGATGCAGGTATCAGTGTATTTTACATTATATTCAACAATTTCTAAATTCTTATAAATTTTGCAAATGAGAATTGTGGAGTTCATTGTCACAAAAGTCTTCAACAACGTCCTCAGTTTAATTTACATATTGTGGTAACGCTAGGCTCTTTGCACGTTTAAGTGACACTCTTTTTGGAAGGTCTTGCATGTCAAAATATCTGCCCTCGATCTCCTATCGTACATTCCTTGACATGCGGAAAAGAGAAGTCAAAATGTCCCGTCCTTATCCTAATCGACCCATTCTGCAAAACCTATACCTATGAGTTGGTCGTTCAATTTGAAATTACATGGATTGTTTGGCACTGGATCCCAATCGACAATCAATCTAAGTATGACAATGCATTGAAAATATTTCAAAATGTATGTTATTTACAGAGTGTCTTTCATCGAACTCATATTCAACATACAGTAACGTCAATTTGACCTTATTTGGGTTTGTTGATCATGTAAATTTACATCGACGACAAAAAGAGAATGACCAAATATATAAAAACGCCTACATGAACCATTTACGTACATTTAATCTGTTTACTGAAAGAGTTTTTATTCGAAAATGCTGTAACGATTAACAAATAAAATTTTTGCAATTAACTAATTTCGTAAGATAAAAGTCGCTGTGAAAATAATTTAAACATAAAATGCATAATATTGACAATAAAACAATGATCCGATCTAGAATTCAATTTGTAGAAATACATAAATAATTCCACCCCGAGCATGTTTGTATTGTTCCGGAAATTGAATTTACACATGGACTTCAATAACCTACTCTTTATATCTCAATACAGTAATCATTTTGTTTGAAATTTCAATTGAAATTCAAATGAACTTGATATGTGTATAGGAATGATCGTTTGAAGAAATTTTTATTTAAGAAAGCAATTATTATGATAAAGTTTTATTTCAAATCGATCAGTCAACAACATGTGTGCTTTGATGAGGCGTAAAGCAAACACTAACCAATCAATCAATAAACATGAAACCCGAATAATCCAGTCCCTCTCCGTAATCGATCCATCCTACTTGTAATATATGGCCATCGTATAGAGCAGCGGAATGTAACGATTGAATTATTCGGGTTTAAACACATGTTAAAGTTCCTGTTGTATTATTTTGTAATTTACTTTAAAGAAAACACTCCTTCCAATAAGCAAACAACACTTGAATCTGGTTCTTCGTGTTCAGAGAGGTGCTAGATTGATATGCTTTAATGTCGTAACACAGCATTTAAAGACCCCACCCCCCATCCCCCCTTACATAGACAAGGCATTCTATTTTATTTATTAGCACAAATCGTCGACTATTCACTGAGACAGTGAACGGAAAAGCGAAGACGTCTAGAATACAGGGCGAATTAAAAATAAATACATTTGAGTAAATGTGCTTCTTTTAATTCAACAAAAGCAGTCAATATTTTTAATTGAGAAACAATAATGTCTTCGTACTTGATGTCTACAAATTAAATCAAACAATAATTTTCATCAACAAGCTATTATACATATAAGTCAGAGCACAAACCCATTATATCTTTGGTAAATTCAAAGCTGTTGGTGATAAAACCCAATAATAAGACTATAAAATTGTGCAATGAAACGTCGTGTTTTCTTTTCTGGACTATAGAATAAACCTATTTCTCGGAATTTGTCAACGATACATAAATTAAAGAACAAATATTTAACATTGGTTTAGATTCTATCGGCATTTCTAACTGATTACGACGTACCTAATGGACCGTTTTCAATATGGTAATGTTAGTTAATTTCATAATATAAACTACATTGATAGTTGTAAACCTCACATGAACGGAAATAGGTTACAATGATCTGAATTAAATATGTATAAATCAATCACTATAATGTGATGCCTAATTACAGGTTGAAATTGTTATTATTTCTGGGTTAACAATATTAATAAGAATGTGTTATTTTTCTATAATTTGACAATTTATCCAATTAAAACATTCCAATGTACTCTTTCTGGGAATTTATGTAGGATTTCGCAATCATTTTGTAGTTTATATAAAAATAAAGATATGTGGTATGATTGCCAATATGAGACGTCTATCCACCAAAGTCAAAATGACGTGGATGTAATTAACTATAGGTCACTGTACGACCTTCAAAGATGAGCAAAATCCATACTTTATATTCAGCATATAAAAGATCCGACATGGCAAAACGTGAAGCAATTCAAACGAGAAAACATACTGCCTATTTATGACAAGACAATAAACGGTGGACAAATATGAGAGACGGCATCTACAACAACTACTGAATTACAGGCTTCTGACTTGGAACAGGTACCTAAAGACACGGGTCGGGGTTAAACATGTTTATGAGTGCGCAACCATACACATAACCCGGGAAAATGGTGTAAACTCACCACATTCACATGTAGCACAATCAATAATATTAACATAAAGACAAAAGACACAAAAGGCCGATCTAGGAGTAATCGTATTCACTTAAAGCTTGTCCAAAGCCCATTACAACTAATATATAAATCATGTTCTCCCGGACTAAAGTATCAATCAGTACACATCCAACGAATTTAGTGTAATTACTTCATAAACAGTCTGGGAAGAGCATGAACTTGTGTACATAGTATCGACATGATGTAGAATCATAAGTTCATAACAGTACAGCATCACCTTTTTGAGTTATCCTTTAATTTATCGAAAACAAAATCAATGTTAGTACCGATAAAACAATATTACATATTATATTACTGCGGTATTAAACGGATAACATTTAACCGTGAATGAGATTTTCAAAGGATCAATGAATTTATCTAAATTTACTGTATCTATAAACAACATCACCGTAAAATAAGATATCACGTCTTGTATCACATCTTATGTATACATATGACCATATCATGTCGTTCGTTATATGGCATTTTTGTATAGGGAGATTTCATTGCATGGCAAATTATAAAAAAAAATTCTCATTGTAAAATGTGAAGTTTCTTGAAACAATTAAGATTTTTATATTCGTTCTCTCTGAAATTTTATATCAAAGTGAATTTCCAGATTTCTGGTCTACAACGAAGCAAAGAAAAGGTAATCATTGAAATAGGTGATGTGCACAAAGAAATAGATATCATACGGTTTTAATTAGTACCACCAGGTCGATATTGCTGCTGGTGTCACTCCTAGAAGATACAATGTGCCAACTATATCGTCACTGCTTCGTAATTTGAAAATTTATAACATTTCAGTAATATGATTGAACTAACACTAAGGTTGCACCTCACTCGGGCAATTTGGACTTGGTTGTTCTATTAACGATTAACAAATAAAATTTTTGCAATTAACTAATTTCGTAAGATAAAAGTCGCTGTGAAAATAATTTAAACATAAAATGCATAATATTGACAATAAAACAATGATCCGATCTAGAATTCAATTTGTAGAAATACATAAATAATTCCACCCCGAGCATGTTTGTATTGTTCCGGAAATTGAATTTACACATGGACTTCAATAACCTACTCTTTATATCTCAATACAGTAATCATTTTGTTTGAAATTTCAATTGAAATTCAAATGAACTTGATATGTGTATAGGAATGATCGTTTGAAGAAATTTTTATTTAAGAAAGCAATTATTATGATAAAGTTTTATTTCAAATCGATCAGTCAACAACATGTGTGCTTTGATGAGGCGTAAAGCAAACACTAACCAATCAATCAATAAACATGAAACCCGAATAATCCAGTCCCTCTCCGTAATCGATCCATCCTACTTGTAATATATGGCCATCGTATAGAGCAGCGGAATGTAACGATTGAATTATTCGGGTTTAAACACATGTTAAAGTTCCTGTTGTATTATTTTGTAATTTACTTTAAAGAAAACACTCCTTCAATAAGCAAACAACACTTGAATCTGGTTCTTCGTGTTCAGAGAGGTGCTAGATTGATATGCTTTAATGTCGTAACACAGCATTTAAAGACCCCACCCCATCCCCCTTACATAGACAAGGCATTCTATTTTATTTATTAGCACAAATCGTCGACTATTCACTGAGACAGTGAACGGAAAAGCGAAGACGTCTAGAATACAGGGCGAATTAAAAATAAATACATTTGAGTAAATGTGCTTCTTTTAATTCAACAAAAGCAGTCAATATTTTTAATTGAGAAACAATAATGTCTTCGTACTTGATGTCTACAAATTAAATCAAACAATAATTTTCATCAACAAGCTATTATACATATAAGTCAGAGCACAAACCCATTATATCTTTGGTAAATTCAAAGCTGTTGGTGATAAAAACCCAATAATAAGACTATAAAATTGTGCAATGAAACGTCGTGTTTTTCTTTTCTGGACTATAGAATAAACCTATTTCTCGGAATTTGTCAACGATACATAAATTAAAGAACAAATATTTAACATTGGTTTAGATTCTATCGGCATTTCTAACTGATTACGACGTACCTAATGGACCGTTTTCAATATGGTAATGTTAGTTAATTTCATAATATAAACTACATTGATAGTTGTAAACCTCACATGAACGGAAATAGGTTACAATGATCTGAATTAAATATGTATAAATCAATCACTATAATGTGATGCCTAATTACAGGTTGAAATTGTTATTATTTCTGGGTTAACAATATTAATAAGAATGTGTTATTTTTCTATAATTTGACAATTTATCCAATTAAAACATTCCAATGTACTCTTTCTGGGAATTTATGTAGGATTTCGCAATCATTTTGTAGTTTATATAAAAATAAAGATATGTGGTATGATTGCCAATATGAGACGTCTATCCACCAAAGTCAAAATGACGTGGATGTAATTAACTATAGGTCACTGTACGACCTTCAAAGATGAGCAAAATCCATACTTTATATTCAGCATATAAAAGATCCGACATGGCAAAACGTGAAGCAATTCAAACGAGAAAACATACTGCCTATTTATGACAAGACAATAAACGGTGGACAAATATGAGAGACGGCATCTACAACAACTACTGAATTACAGGCTTCTGACTTGGAACAGGTACCTAAAGACACGGGTCGGGGTTAAACATGTTTATGAGTGCGCAACCATACACATAACCCGGGAAAATGGTGTAAACTCACCACATTCACATGTAGCACAATCAATAATATTAACATAAAGACAAAAGACACAAAAGGCCGATCTAGGAGTAATCGTATTCACTTAAAGCTTGTCCAAAGCCCATTACAACTAATATATAAATCATGTTCTCCCGGACTAAAGTATCAATCAGTACACATCCAACGAATTTAGTGTAATTACTTCATAAACAGTCTGGGAAGAGCATGAACTTGTGTACATAGTATCGACATGATGTAGAATCATAAGTTCATAACAGTACAGCATCACCTTTTTGAGTTATCCTTTAATTTATCGAAAACAAAATCAATGTTAGTACCGATAAAACAATATTACATATTATATTACTGCGGTATTAAACGGATAACATTTAACCGTGAATGAGATTTTCAAAGGATCAATGAATTTATCTAAATTTACTGTATCTATAAACAACATCACCGTAAAATAAGATATCACGTCTTGTATCACATCTTATGTATACATATGACCATATCATGTCGTTCGTTATATGGCATTTTTGTATAGGGAGATTTCATTGCATGGCAAATTATAAAAAAATTCTCATTGTAAAATGTGAAGTTTCTTGAAACAATTAAGATTTTATATTCGTTCTCTCTGAAATTTTATATCAAAGTGAATTTCCAGATTTCTGGTCTACAACGAAGCAAAGAAAAGGTAATCATTGAAATAGGTGATGTGCACAAAGAAATAGATATCATACGGTTTTAATTAGTACCACCAGGTCGATATTGCTGCTGGTGTCACTCCTAGAAGATACAATGTGCCAACTATATCGTCACTGCTTCGTAATTTGAAAATTTATAACATTTCAGTAATATGATTGAACTAACACTAAGGTTGCACCTCACTCGGGCAATTTGGACTTGGTTGTTCTATTAATTGGTTTTAATGTTCTGAAAGTTTCAAGTTTTTGTTTAGCTGTCTAAGCTTTTTAAAAATACTTAGACAGATGATTAGTACGACTAAATGTACAGGAACATTGATGCACTTGATGACGGAAGTAAATGTCTAAAATATAAAAACAAATACTGTAGTTTCCGTAATCTCAAGTAGTTCAAGTCATATATTCTTGATTTATAGCATAACACAACTTTATTGGATCAATTTATTCAAGGCAATTACGCTCCTTGTCCTAATTTTTTTAGAAGAAGGAAACCAACAAAAAATTTCAAGCCAAAAAAATGACGTAAGAAGGTCAGTCTTGTTTTAAAACATATTAAGTTATGTCAATCATATCTATACCGAATAAATGATAGGATTGATTTGTGTGTGCTTTGACGTCCAGTGTCGAGTAAATGGAGACGAAACATCAATTTGACAACAATCGAACAGCAAATCGCCTCTAACTTCACTTCTCTAAACTTTTAATAGTTGTGTGAACATTCATAGACAAAAAATCATTATATACATTGTTCAAGAATACTTTTGTTGGTTTGGTAACAGGAGTTAAGAATAAAAGGGTAGACAATGAGCACAGCGCTATCAAAAATCACGCCAAAGGACAGACAGACTGAACATGGTGCTATCTAAAAACATGTCGAAGGACAGACATGCTGAGCACGGCGTTATCAAAAATCGTGTCGAAGGAAAGCAATACCGAGCACGGCGCTATCAAAAATCCATTTCGAAGGACAGACATACTCAGCACGGCGCTATAAAAAATCATGTCAGTCAGACATCATCGAAAAAAGGAAAAATGGCTAAAACGATTAACAGCAGTACTTAAAACATTTCGAAGAAACTTTAAATTAATTGAACACGAACCATACACTCAAAAACAGCTAGTGAACTTAATGTGATATTCTAAAGGGGTAAACAGATTTTTCCCCATAAGTAGCACTCGCCGTATTGTTCATGCCAACCTTCATTGTTGCTTGACAAACGAATCATTATTGTCATCTGTAACACAGATATTCCGTAACGGTCAATTGAGTCATGATTGAAGTCAACCCCTCCCATTTCATAACATTATTCGTTCTTACTTATTAATACCAATTGGAAGAAATCCGAAAAGGATAACATGTAATTAATTGTATGCAAATTCATTTATAAATGAGAAGTCTTCTATAAGTATGCACACTCTTCTGAATGGATTTATTTTTGACTGTTACTTGCCAGTATCTCGTACAGTTTTTTTTTCCATTTGGCACGCAATTGTTGTCCATGAATTAGTGTAATATTGTTGACATTCCCGAATTTTAACGAAAAACGAATATAAACAAGAATAAAATTAATGTAAGGGTGAATATTTCTGTTTTTAATAAATATAATTATAAATTCATATGATATATAGTCATTTACCGACCAATGTTATTTCAAAAATGACTGGCCTCAATACAGGACATAATTGTCTATCCTTATGTCTGTAATTGAACGATTGATTTTCTTATGCTTTAATTCCAATGGCAAATATTTCAGGTGTATTCACGAATAGACTAAACTATACAATTAATCAAAGAATTTTTAAGAACCCTAGATCACACCCGGTTTTTTGTGCGGTTCGTGTACAATTTTCTATAGTGTTTTTTAGACCGTCTTTTCATCGTTATTTCAGTTTTTCAGTTGTGTAGTTAGTTTGTCTTCGAATTATGAGTTTGAATATCCGTTTGGTATCTTCTGCCTATTTTTTAAAGGAAAAAGCACAAGACGGATAACCGCAGAAATGAACGCGCTATTGAAGGATAAGAATTCTTGTCTTGAAAAACGTCTTATGTCAGTTGTTGACCCAAAATTTAGACTCTGTCCCACGACGCATCGGAATTACAAATGTCTGGATTCTGACTTGGCGTGGTGCATATATCCAACCAGCATGGTCAAACAAATGCATGTTCAGCAATGAACCTACTACACATCTCAGAGCAATGATTTGCATGTTAAATACCGAGGATAAATAAAATGCTATTAGTTGAGATCCTATGGTGTAGATTACCACATTAAAAAGTATATCAACAAAGTTGAGGTAGATATAAACAAACAGTGGCGGATCCAGAAATTTTCATAAGGGGAGGGGCCCCTTTGGATCCGCCTATGACAAATGTTATGTATATTTAATAATGTTAGTATACGGAAAACTGATGGTTCAAATATAATAAACACAAAATACTGAAATGAAGAAATACATCGTCATAAAATTGCCAAAGAATTAAAAGAACCCACTGTAATAGGATTCTTCACCATCATCCCGGTACTTGGGCGGGGCTTAAAACTCTTAGACTAGTTTAAAACCTGATGTGTGCTAAATTGAGCACTGGATATTCTGTATACTGTGTACGTTTTTGTTGCAACTGATAACTGCTGTGGGTATTGCTGATTTATATACATATTTTTGTAGAAGCATGATGAGGACAAGTTTACCATAAGTATATATATACGTAACAGACAATTATTTTACAACAGTTGCTTTACATCATTTTGAAAACACCGAATGAATATCCAATAAACATAGCAATCCTCCGTTAAGATATACAATTATCATCTCATCAGTTTCCAGGCGTATTTTCTATGATCTGATCGTTGCTTTTTTTTTGTAGTTTTCGATCATTTTAATCTGATTGTTAAGGAACTTGTACGAAACCTGTAAGTTAGGGATTTTCATTTAAGACGGCTTTATTAAGCGACAGTGCAGATACTTCAAAATGGCCATTAAGTTTTAAATTTTCCATCAACAATTCTACATGTATTTATTATTTTATCCCCATTTATCCTACCATTAATTTAAAAGAACTTATTGCAATTGTGGTTTTGAAATATAAAAATGAGGAGATGCGGTGTGATTGTCAATGAGACAACTATCCACCAGAGTTACAATAAGGTAGTAGTAAGCAATTATAGGCCACCGTACGGGCTTCAAAAATGAAAAATACCCATACCTTACAGTCGTTTATTAAAGACCCGACATGAAAAATATATAGGTCTACTTTCAAATGTCCCTGAACATTTGAAATCATTAATGAACCAATATATATTTTTTTCAAAAATATTGCTGTCATATATTACCAGTCTTCCGTAAAAGAATATAAAAAAAAGTAGCCGTGGAGAATGCATAGAATGTACCATTCAAATCTGCTAATAAAAGGAGAAACCTGTTAAACCTGATTAATGATTCGGGGTATGTCCTAGTTCTCTGTATGTTATAAGTTCGTAAAATGAAACATTGACCACTGAAAGTCACGCATCCAGCAACGAACCAACCAGTTTTAGAAAGACAGGTAATCAAATTTATTTCGGAAAATTGCACAAACCTTTGGAGAAGATTTTCAGTATTATTTGTTTATAGCCTGTTCAGAGGTGATTAAAAAAAATACCAGCACCAGCTCAGACAGTGTATGTTTTGTTTGACAGGCAATCAAATTTATTTCGGAAAATTGCACAAATCTTTGGACAAGATTTTCAGTATTTTTAGTTTATAGCCTGTTAAGAGTAGATTAAAAAATATCAGTACCAGCTCAAACAGTGTACGTTTTGTTTGATATGGTACCTGGAGTAGACCATGTTTATTTTTGTTAACAACGTACATATAATATATAAAATAGACATTACCGACTATATGGTATGGGGTTTTCTCATTGTTGAAGGCCGTACGGTTGCCTATAATTGCTTATACATCAACTTCATTTGAACTTGGGTGTATAAGGGAGACGAAAGAGACATTCAAACTCACAAGTCGAAAATAAACTGACAACGCCATGGCTAAAAAAAAAAAACCAACAGACAAACAATAGAAAACTAAAGACTGAGCAACACGAACCCCACCAAAAACTGGTTGTCTCATTGGAAATCATACCACATCTCCTTATTTCTATTTTATCTTCTTTAGTATAACCTGCATAAATGAATATAATTAAATGGGAATATTAACGAATAGTGTTTGCATTTTTATAATATATATTTTATCACTTACCCTAAATCATATTTTGAAACGTTTGAGTCCAATAAAACCTACTAGTTTCAAATACCAGTGCGTCAAAATGTGTCTATCTATTTGTTATGATGGTTAAATATTTGTGGTTATTCCAAAAATGTTAAAAATAACATCAAAATAAGAAAAACTACTTGTAATAAATAATTACCACACCTTTTGTTGTTTTATGACTTATACTTGTATATTATAATATCACAATATATTATGTTCATACTTCTGTCGCAAACATTGGACTAGGCGGCTGTCGACACTTTTCACTACATAAGAATTCTTGTCTTGAAAAACGTCTTATGTCAGTTGTTGACCCAAAATTTAGACTCTGTCCCACGACGCATCGGAATTACAAATGTCTGGATTCTGACTTGGCGTGGTGCATATATCCAACCAGCATGGTCAAACAAATGCATGTTCAGCAATGAACCTACTACACATCTCAGAGCAATGATTTGCATGTATTTGTTAAATACCGAGGATAAATAAAATGCTATTAGTTGAGATCCTATGGTGTAGATTACCACATTAAAAAGTATATCAACAAAGTTGAGGTAGATATAAACAAACAGTGGCGGATCCAGAAATTTTCATAAGGGGGAGGGGGCCCCCTTTGGATCCGCCTATGACAAATGTTATGTATATTTAATAATGTTAGTATACGGAAAACTGATGGTTCAAATATGATAAACACAAAATACTGAAATGAAGAAATACATCGTCATAAAAATTGCCAAAGAATTAAAAGAACCCACTGTAATAGGATTCATCACCATCATCCCGGTACTTGGGCGGGGCTTAAAACTCTTAGACTAGTTTAAAACCTGATGTGTGCTAAATTGAGCACTGGATATTCTGTATACTGTGTACGTTTTTTTGTTGCAACTGATAACTGCTGTGGGTATTGCTGATTTATATACATATTTTTTGTAGAAGCATGATGAGGACAAGTTTACCATAAGTATATATATACGTAACAGACAATTATTTTTACAACAGTTGCTTTACATCATTTTGAAAACACCGAATGAATATCCAATAAACATAGCAATCCTCCGTTAAGATATACAATTATCATCTCATCAGTTTCCAGGCGTATTTTCTATGATCTGATCGTTGCTTTTTTTTTTGTAGTTTTCGATCATTTTAACCTGATTGTAAAGGAACTTGTATGAAACCTGCAAGTTAGGGATTTTCATTTAAGACGGCTTTATTAAGCGACAGTGCAGATACTTTAAAATGGCCATTCAGTTTTAAATTTTCCATCAACAATTCTACATGTATTTATTATTTTATTCCCATTTATCCTACCATTAATTTAAAAGAACTTATTGCAATCGTGGTTTTGAAATATAAAAATGAGGAGATGCGGTGTGATTGTCAATGAGACAACTATCCACCAGAGTTACAATAAGGTAGTAGTAAGCAATTATAGGCCACCGTACGGGCTTCAAAAATGAAAATACCCATACCTTACAGTCGTTTATTAAAGACCCGACATGAAAAATATATAGGTCTACTTTCAAATGTCCCTGAACATTTGAAATCACTAATGAACCAATATATATTTTTTCAAAAATATTGCTGTCATATATTACCAGTCTTCCGTAAAAGAATATTACCTTCCCCATAAAAAAAAGTCGCCGTGGAGAATGCATAGAATGTACCATTCAAATCTGCTAAGAAAAGGAGAAACCTGTTAAACCTGATCAATGATTCGGGGTATGTCCTAGTTCTCTGTATGTTATAAGTTCGTAAAATGAAACATTGACCACTGAAAGTCACGCATCCAGCAATGAACCAACCAGTTTTAGAAAGACAGGTAATCAAATTTATTTCGGAAAATTGCACAAACCTTTGGAGAAGATTTTCAGTATTATTTGTTTATAGCCTGTTCAGAGGTGATTAAAAAAAATACCAGCACCAGCTCAGACAGTGTATGTTTTGTTTGACAGGCAATCAAATTTATTTCGGAAAATTGCACAAATCTTTGGACAAGATTTTCAGTATTTTTAGTTTATAGCCTGTTAAGAGTAGATTAAAAATATCTGTACCAGCTCAAACAGTGTACGTTTTGTTTGATATGGTACCTGGAGTAGACCATGTTTATTTTTGTTAACAACGTACATATAATATATAAAATAGACATTACCGACTATATGGTATGGGGTTTTCTCATTGTTGAAGGCCGTACGGTTGCCTATAATTGCTTATACATCAACTTCATTTGAACTTGGGTGTATAAGGGAGGCGAAAGAGACATTCAAACTCACAAGTCGAAAATAAACTGACAACGCCATGGCTAAAAAAAAAAAAAACCAACAGACAAACAATAGTACACAAAATACGACATAGAAAACTAAAGACTGAGCAACACGAATCCCACCAAAAACTGGTTGTCTCATTGGAAATCATACCACATCTCCTTATTTCTATTTTATCTTCTTTAGTATAACCTGCATAAATGAATGTAATTAAAGGGGAATATTAACGAATAGTATTTGCATTTTTTATAATATATATTTTATCACTTACCCTAAATCATATTTTGAAACGTTTGAGTCCAATAAAACCTACTAGTTTCAAATACCAGTGCGTCAAAATGTGTCTATCTATTTGTTATGATGGTAAAATATTTGTGGTTATTCCAAAAATGTTAAAAATAACATCAAACCAAGAAAAACTACTTGTAATAAATAATTACCACACCTTTTGTTGTTTTTATGACTTATACTTGTATATTAATAATATTCACAATATATTATGTTCATACTTCTGTCGCAAACATTGGACTAGGCGGCTGTCGACACTTTTCACTACAGAATCAACACAAAAGAAACATTCTTATACATCTAAGTAAACATGAGAGTTAATACGCTCTTCAATTAAAACAGCACAAGTAAAAATATAATATTCTACTAATGTCACTAAGTAATAAGCTTTTCCAGCTGTTATTTATATTCATTTGATATAGATATGTAAACGTTACATATATTAAAGAGGCTTTTATTTTTAACTTATTGGCGTTGTGTAAGGGTTGTCTGTCAAGGGTTTTGTCTTACATCGAGGGTTTCTCTGGTATTTCTTTTTGTTCGTCTTTCAAAGACGTACGTGGGCGTGCGTTTCCAGTTTTATCAATAATTGTATAAAAAAAAACATCACATTATCACATTAATATCGTGATCAAATAGTTTATCGTTTATTTATCTATTAATAATTTATTTCATTTGCAATCAGATGAGAAAAAGACAATTTCATCTTGCATATAGCATTCACTTTCGTGCACTTGACAATTAAGTACTAAAATATCACCAACACACGTTCGATGACCCTTCAAATGCTTCTAAAATTAATAAAATTCTGATTAGTGAAGAAGATTTCTATTTCAGTGTTTACTTTTTCTCAAAGGATCAAACAAAATTTGCTGCAATTGATCATAAAACCATGTGTAATTATTTCAATACAAATAGAGATGTTATTGGCTTAATCAAGAAAATGACATGAAAAACTAATTTGAAAATAATGTTTAGGAAACAATCTTTCCTGAAAGTTAATTTGTTGTGTCAATACCGAGATTATATAGAGTAAAAGTACCTGCATTTGCAGTATATATTTGCCGATATTGAGCGTGACATGGTTGCATAACAAGATTTTTCGGATTTCGAAAACAAACTTAGATTAGATTTCCGGGTTAGAAAGAAGTCTAGTTAGGTGGTAAGGTTGAATAATTTTCATTTACAGGCCCTTTGTGGAATTTCACTTTCATTTATTTCCTAATTTGCTGTTAAAAGCTATTTAGAAATCGACTAAGTAAACTCTGATATTGGAAATGTAAGCAGCTATATCGACAGTTTTTTTTTTGTTAGTATTTAAGATTAATTGAATGGTGAACTTTTGCCCAGCATACTACAATCTTAAGAACTTGAAGTCGAAGGAACATGCCAAATGTAAGAAATTGAAACCGATCGAAGGAACATGTCAATATAAGAACTTGAAGACGAAGGAACATGCTAAAGTTCTATTTTTTTTTTGTTAAAGGCAGTTCAAGAAAGGTGAATATTTAATTAAAACATTTTATTTTGATATGAAGACCTAATTGAAAAAAAAAAACAGTTGTCTTATCACCAGTGAATAATATTACACTTATATTCGATAGAAAATAGAATTAAACAACAACTAAATTTGATTGGAAGATCGCAAAAAAACTAATTATTTTGAATCCCATTGCAAACACCCTATCGCTATTTGTCCGCTATTACTGGCCATCTTAGACGTTCTCGTAAAAGAAATAACGTCATATGAGCAAATGGCTGACGCAAAAACGCAAAAGTGATTGTTGTATTCCGTTAATAGTTTTAAAAAGCGTCACAAAATCTCGGTCAAGTGTCGCAGATTCCGAAATAGCGATAAGGTCTGTTGGAAACTAAGATATAAAACGAGTATAACGGTAACAGAAACACAATCTGGTATTTTATATGCTGATATAGAAACCACTACCTTCTCCGTACTTCTACAAATATTTAATATACATCAAAGTCATTAACAGGAAAGAACATCACGAGGTATGAGCAATTATTATTTCTTTAGTAAATGTTTCACATACAAGGTAAAATTATAAAGTAATTGAAACCTGACGGAGTTCAAACAATAACACCGAGTCAAAAAATGTTTTTATAAGATTTTCCAACAATTTCACATACATCAAAAAAAAAAATATAATGTTATTCAATGATGCCAGATGTTGTTGGATGCAATTTTGGTACAATATTTTTAATATGTTGCATTTTTGAAAAACATCCGGATCCAAAAAGAATATGTTTTCATCTGAAAGAGAAAACATACCTTATCAGCCGATAATATTTTAATTTGTTTTCATATTGAAAAATTACATCGATTGGTCAAAATATATAAGAAACCTTATTGGCGAATTGGCTTAACTTTGTATAATAATATCGTATACAGCGATGGAAAACAAAAGCAATACAATTCAAGGACATAAGGCTAGCTATAGTTCCACAATGAACAGGACCAAGGAGTCAATTCAGCCAAAAAGAAAGATTAAACTGATTTTGTTCCTCTTTTACTGGTCTATTGATAAAAATTATCTCATAAACGTGTGGGTCTATATGAAGTTTCATTTTTATCAAATACCTGTAAGTTGAATCTTACATCTACAACAAGTTCCTTATAATTTGTGAAAGAGAGGCTGTTGCGGCAAGGTTAAACATTAGACCAATTCACGGTATCGATATCGTCGATGTTAACAAGTAAAAGTTGTGCTTTAGATTATAGTTTCTGATGATTGTTGTTTCGTAAATCTTCTATCACGTGGCTTCGGATATGGATGGCCTACATGTAATCAACGGCACCATGGATGTTCGATTTTGGGACGGATTTTAATGGACTGGTTAAACTAATAACCACATTTCTTCACCCCCAATTGACGAGCAGGACCAAGTTTAGAAATATCATTAATGAATATTTAATCGGCGCTTAGAAATTAAAAAAAAATGATCGCACAAGTACTAGTAAGATACACGTTCGATTACTACCTTTATTGTTTTAGATTATAATGCTTATAAATTAAAGCTGATTCATTAAGTCATGAAGACATGAAAGTCAAGATTTATTCTATTCATTAGTGTTTCTAAATATGTAAATCTTTGTGATTTAAGTACTCAAATTAGGTTGAAGTAAGAAAATATTTTCATATTCAAATGAAAATATATAGATAAATATTATTTGTGTCAGTAATATATGAAAGTCATTAGGCAAATATTTTTGCATTTGAGCTCAATAATGTGAAGATCTGAATGAAATTTAATTTTTCACGGATTAGGGTTGATCAATGTCCTGAAATAAGTTGTAATCAATACGATTGAAGTTTTCTGTTGCTATTAAAATTTACCTTTTGCAAGGTTGCACTTTTTAAAATTCATTTTGGATAATTTCATCAAGTCAATCAATAAAACTCGACAATATCATTTTGTAATTGTGTTTCTGTTTCAGCCTTCGTTTTTCCTCGGCGACCTTATTTGGCGCGAGATGTTTAAATTAAGATATAAAGGAGAGCATGCAATGCTTTGAAAAATCATTTGTATACCTTCTTTCAAATATTAAATTACACATGGTTGGTTCTAAAGATGCATAAAGAAATATTTATCGTGACAGTTCAGATCGGTCAACTCGTACAGATGGTGGTACAACTCCAAAGCTTCGATCTTCTTCCCTTAACCTATATACAGCCTATAAGATAATTATGCGTAACATATATTGCAAACGGAAAATGTTTGCTCCTAGAAAAGAAAGAAACAAGCAGACACAAATACACTTCTCTTTTCTTATGACGGGTTTCAATTTTTGAAAATGTAATTGAAATAAAACGATGTTCGTAAGATCACCTTAAATCGTGAGATAGAACAACATGTGGGTGAGATAGAACAAGTCGTAGCCATGCAAATACTACAACTAAAAAGAAGCAAGACGTTTGTCTACGTGTCAGATAAGGTTTTCATCAAAAGACCTGTGTCTTCATAAACGTTATAATTAAAAACATAGACTATCAAAAGTTCAAAAGTCTGTCATTTACAACCAATTACCTAAAAAACAAAAACATAAAGACGTAAGTAAAGACTACATGTGAAGAGGTTCCTGACTTTAGACAGGCAAATGAACTTGAGTCCCTAAAAATACCAGACGCAATAATTGAACCACAATAGCATTGTTATAACCTTTATTCATAAACTTATTGCTGTAGAAACTGGGATAAAATACCATTTTTTTTAGTTGCGGTAGGTTGAATCAAACTCTATATTTGCAATAAAGTTGAGTAAATAAACAACATTATCAATTTTGTTAAAGTATTTAAGTGTGCATTGAAAATGTAAACATCATTGAAAACAAACGTATATTGAAGCAAACGATACATGCATTCACTGTAAGAAGTAGCAAACGAGAAATAGCCGCCAAGGAAAGAAAAATAACACTGGGAAAGGAAAAACCGTCCCCTTTGTCATAAAATTCAGTATGATTTGAAGCGAAAGTTGTAAACCGATGATCCAAAATCTCGTAAAACCGATTTAAAAGAAACAACCAAAATAAACAAACAAAAACTAATAGTAAATCTGAAGATAACCGTTAGAAATTCTAAATAGACAACGATCACTTTTGAGGTTGGATTTAGAAATATTGATGATTTCTTGTCTATGTTTGATCGGTATAGTCCAATGGCAAATATTTCATGCATATTCAGGTTTATGGTAAGATTAAGTTGAGTTACCTTAACATTTGTATATATAGAAACATGTAATTAAATAAAATTAACTCTTCCACTGTATCTTGTTTGAAAAAGATATTTCTCATCTCGAGACAGTTATTTTTTCAAATCTAAAATGCGAGGCTTGCCGAGGATTTATAATGTTTTAACAAAAAATCACTGTCTAGAGTGAAGAAAAATCGTATTGCTTGAGATAAACTGGAGGAATCTGTTTCTCAACGATTTTGAGACGAATTGCAGACTTATTTTATAAACAGAATCTTTATAAAGTTTAACCATATGAAATGTGATTCAACAGTATATACGAAACAAATCTGTCATGACAGGGACACAGTTAGTCACCGTTTTAATACTCATTACTTGACGTTATACTTTATCTCCAAAAGGAAAATAACGAAAAGCAAACTTATTAAGCAGTAACTTATCACAGTGAAGTAAAGAAAGTACATAACCGTCAAAACAAAAAATTGAAGGCTGCTAACCTTTAAGCGGCAAGTACATGTATTACATGCATAGTCACAAGACCATTATATGACAATGAGATATTAATAATTCATGCAGTTTTCTAGACCGACACAAAAAATCAATTGCCAAAACAAAACCACCTGTACGACAAAAGTTTAAATGCTTTTGTCAGTTTAAGCTGCAAAACAAAAGGAGAAGCACACAAAAATAATCATTGAACTATAATTAACATAACATCTTGAACTCCGCACAACCAACGACTTAAAACAGGCAACAAGAAAGACTACGAGCCTTTAAGAGTTATCATAATAGCACACCTCTGGTAACAGAGTTCTGGTTATTCGTATTGATTTTGCATTTATCTCAAAGCTCTCGTTGTATTGAAATCGTTTTAATATTTCAGGTACTACCACCGGATGTAGCAGTAAATTTAAAGATTTGCCCTGAAACCTTAATATTTATTCAGGAAAGATTGTTGATTGTTGAGATTGGAAGACAAGAAGAGAGAGATATCCAAACTGAATGTTTAAAGAAATCACGAAGTATAAATACCATTAAATTGTTTATTGTATGGTTGACATTACAGGCATAATCGTGATGAGCTTATTTTATGACTTTAAAACATACGCAATGCAGAATAACAAATGCATCGTATAGTAAATGTTGTTTGCAATGCACACACTTAATTACAGATTAGTAAGAAGCAATGAGGCAATCAGAATCATAAATCGAAAGACAGACATCGTAGAAAAAAAGACGGAAAGATTAATATGAACATTTTTCTTGTAAAAGTACATGACAGAAGTACACGAAAAAAAAACCAAACTTTTCAACTGAAATTCTTATACTCGATTTCCATTTCTGAAATTGTTTGAAGTTTTTAAATAACAAGGATTTTAATATTTTGCAGATGAATAAAATCTTTTTTCACAAATGATTACAGTAAGGAATTCAAAATATGACAGTGTTTTACAAAAACATCCGAATTAATCATAAACAACTGTCGAATTAAAGTTATGATTTTTAGGGATTTTGACATGTTCATAATAATAGAAGTACAAGAAACATATGAGATACTAAAACAGATATTATTCATATTGACTGGAACAAATAAATGAAAATTAGGAATGCATTACAGCATATTCACTCAGATATAACTAATTGAGAGCCAAGATTTAGATTGGAAGTCGATAAATATAGATTGGGATCATTAAATAGCCTTTATGAAAACTCCCGAGACATTTTACTTCATCTGATACCCAAACATGACGAATTGGTAATGGTTATTGCGCAATCTGTTCCGTTTAATTTTATTACATCTCTATTTATAGACAGTTTCTTTTATATTAATCTCGAAGATAACATATTTATAGAAAACTTGTCATATGCGAATTATACATTAACATTGTTACTGTATAATGTGATAATTTTTATGATGGGAAATAATTGGGTAAGCCGAATATGGCCCGGATATGGAGTACGGTTCTTACGAGACGTTATCAACATTTGTCTCCAATCGATCTCCCCTGCCTAACTTACAAAGATAGTAACCCTTAAAATTCAGCAAAGATCACAGGCTTATAATTTGCATCGCCAGAATAGTTAGAAGATCAAATCAAATACGAAAAGCATTAAAAGCCGAAAATTCAAAAATGTTAAATACGGCTATGGAAATCTACGCCTACTGGTAGTTGAACAATAGTGTTTCGTATGTTTCTGCGTTTTATAAGCAGTAATTTTACAAAAATGAACATATCAATGATATTTCATCTCAACGCAAAAGTGCCTAAATTAAATTCTCTTTGCTGTAAACTTCACTTTATAAGCAGTTATGTCAAATTTTGCATTATACAAATCAAAGTAATGCTTTGTGGGGGAAATGACAAAGTCCTTTTTTCATTACAAAAAAAAAAAACCAAAACAACCGGAGCAAAAAATAAAATAACAGCTGCTCAACTGTAAGTAGTATTGAGGGAATCTAGAGAGTTTGTTTGTGGTCGTGTGTTGAATGTAAAGATCTGCGTGTAATGGGGCTTGAATTGGTTTGGGAAAAAACTAGAACAATAGATTACATTAGGTGATGGCAGTAAGTCCGTTAAGATTCATTTACCAATTGTATGAAAATTGACATTTGTCCGTTTTAGGGTATATTAGTCTTTCAAATATAGGTAAATGTCATTGTTATGAGATATCAAACATAAATGCCACTGGAAAAAAAGCTACTCATTTTAAGCGGGATTTGAAGGAGTGGAAAATGGCTGTTAAGAAGATTGATGTTTCGGAGAAAAGTGCATGGGTACCTATTTTGTATAACTAACGCCTCCTTCAGTTTTCAACCAAAGTCCTTGACATTTCACAGAAAGATTACGCATATATTAGTACTCCGATATTATCCAATTCTGCATGGAAACTAAGTCATATTTCAGCAACATATTAAAATAAGAAGATGTGATATGATTGCCAATGAGACAACTCTCCCCAAGAGACCAAAAGACACAGAAATTAACAACTATAGGTCACCATATGGTCTTCAACAATGAGTAAAACCCATACCGCATAGTCAGCTGAAACATGCATTTTTGAATCCGATTCAAATTTTATGTTATCAAATCCGGCAGTTATAAACCTTTAACCTTGAAACTTCACATAAATATTACACACATAATGAAGTTGAAAACGCGAAAACGAGAAGTGAAATAATTTCGCGTTTTCGCCCTTTAAAATATGAAAAGCCAAAAGGCAAAAACGAGAAATGGCCTTATCCGGCCCCCAAATATATTAGTATCTAAATGTTCGTTGTATACCATTCCTCATTGTTTAAGAAACATTCTGTGCAACCCGACCACTTGGGTCTTTGATTCAAACATTATCATAAAAAAATAGCATGACAAAATATGTAATAAACAAACACACACAGTCTATGTGTCTCAAAACACATAAAACATGAGTCTGGGTTATAAAAATTCTGATTTTTTTTTGTCGCTGAAAACAGGAGGACTTCCTTGTCGGTTATGAAATTTAATTTATTGCTTTTACGTGATCATATTCTGTAACAGTTTCTGCTTAAATCAATTGTCTGGTATAGAATTAAGACAGTTTTAATATATGACTAAAATTTCACTAAATACTTAATGGATCTTGTTTTTTTTTCTCTCTCCTTGTTATATTTTTCCTATCACAAAATTTTTGTTAAATTTCTGTTTTATCTTTTGCGAACCATCGATTTGTAGGTCAAAGAAAGATATGATCTGACAAATACAACAATATTAAGATTTACAATCTTGGATGTGCAAACACAATTGACGTTCTAAAAATGAAATTTGTATTTCTCTTAAAACAAAGGCAGTGAAACACCGACATATCGTTTTTTTTGTTCAGGTAGACTAATGACTTTGATGTAACAAAAAGTTCGCAATCTTTGATCTTTTAGAGTTGTAGGAGTAATGAGTTTTGGGATAAAACTGGAACAATGGAGTGCAGTAGTTGATGGCAGTTAAGTCCGTTAAGATCATTTAACCAAATGAAATAAGAAGAGTCAGTTTCAGATTAAATTAGACGTTACGTTACAGGTTAATTTCATAAAAACTTATGAGAGATCAAACAGAAATACAAAATGGTAATTCATTTAAGCAAAAAAAAATAATGAGCTAATAAATATTTTGTTTAAGTTGAATTGTCGTTTCATAAATTGAAAATGCCCGATCCTCTACTATATAAAGATAGAATACGAAAAAAATAGTAAAATAACAAAAATACCGAACTCCAAGGGAAATTCAAAACGGAAAGTCCTTTATAAAATGGCAAAATTAAAAAAGCTCAAACACATCTAACGAATGGAAAACAACTGTCATATTCCTGACTTGGTACAGGCATTTCCTTATGTATAAAATGGTGGATTAAACCCGGTTTTATAGCTAGCTAAACCTCTCACTTGTATGACAGTCGCATAGAATTCCATTATATTGACAACAATGTGTGAGCAAAACAAACAAACATAATAGGTAAAAACGTCAAAAATTGGGGTACAGCAGTCAACATTGTAATATTATCTTAATCACTATAAAAACAAATAACTGTTACAACAAAAAAGAAACACAAAATGGCATATAGACAAAGTACATAAGCAAAAATGACATATGCGCAGTTGAAATAAAGAACAGTAGGTTACCATTCATGGGAGACAAAAATCACATGAATTTAAGGACCAACCATTGTGTTTCTGAAATATCCGTAGCGATATATCAAATAAATCATACATGTTCCGAACAGAAGGATAATGACGACCCCCAGCGTTGACTAAAGATGATTGCTTGATTTCAAGTTTTTCTTCAAATTTTGTAACCACTCGGGTTAATTGAAAGCACCATACTATGCATCACATTTCGTAACCCCCTGTTTTTTATTTTTGCTAGCACTCCGATATTTCTGCACATTTTTTAAAAGTCTCTTTTGGTAAAATATTGTTGTTATTTTCAATATATATTTGTAATTACAGTCTAACATTAATCTTTTCCCGTACATTTCATATGCGATATTTCTTATTAAATACATGTACAAAAAAATCCAAGCTCATGCTCCGAAACTTTGATGTACTATACATTTATATTTATTATGATGTTGAAAGTAAATTACTCTAGTTGATATCAAGAGACATCCACTTCTTACTCGTTACGAGACCTATTCATATAGACCGAAGAAACTAGCTATTGTATTGATGTTTTCCCGTGGAACAGTTCCGGTAAGATGTTCAGCGATGAACCAATAAAAGACTTCGCGGCTTCCGCATGATGCAGCAAGATTAATACAGTGTCGAATTCATCGTTACACTTTGATACTATCTTTGACAGATATTAATACATGTTTTTGAAAGATCATATGCAAGCGATATACAATAAATTACATATGAAACTGAAAAAGTCTTCTTTCAAATTTTGTTATTTGTTATAGATTTAACAGTCATAATAGCCATGAACAAACAAGGATTTCATATATTGGAACTTTAATGTAGAAGGCAGATCTTTTATAGTCTTAGTTAAACATAGTTATACGCGCTATTTTTCCAACGTCGGGAGATTTAGAATTTGACATACTGTATTGACATTTGATTTTTGTTGAAGACCGTATGTTGACTTCTCGATTTCTTATGGTTTTTGACGTATAATCACATCTCCTTTTAATCAGATATATTGCATGGACCATAAAGACAAGATCTTTGTTTGAAAACGTGACAACAAAATGATACTAGGTTGAAATGAAAATAGTAAACAATTAATAAACTTTGTACAACAAAACAGCATGAAAAATTATGTCATGAACGTCGTTTTTGCCCCAGAACTCATAAACTTGAGTCTGATTGTTATACAATGTCTTCATCAACCGGAAATAAGATTCCTTCTTTTTATGTCAGATAAAACCGAAGGATTTCCTTGTCAGTTGTGAACTTTGATTTAGTACTTTTACATGACGATATACTCGCACTGCTTAAATCAATTGTCTGGCAGGAAAATATTACATTTCATACATATACATATTTGCCAATTATATTTTTTCATATGAATCATAAATGCTTATTTCATAATGGATATGATGATGCTTCTGGCGCATGGTCAACGTTCACTGAACATTATGGTTTATACGGTTATATTAACAACTCATATTATATCTCATGTTTGAGCTGTTTTTTTTCTTCTTTTTGTATTACCTATATTGTAATTGTTTAATATACTAATCGTTGTACTGATTTTGCCCATAATGGGTACTCTATTGGAAATAAAATAATAATTTCAATTGTATCTATTTGTTTGCCAGTTAGTTGATTTAACAGATAAAAGTAGCAGAGGGTTTAAACTCCAAAGTTATATATTGGTTAGCCTTGGCTTTAATATACATTTCATATACTGTGCAACTCAATGCTGTCAGTATAAGTCTTATTATCATGGTACCATTAGGTGAATTTCAGACTTGGATGGCGATTTTTATCTCAACGCTTTTCAGATATTTTCCCTGTTGTCAATTTGTTATTGTTACATTCGACACCTCTGAACATTGCCACACACAATAAAAATGTCTCCAAACATGCTCAAGTTGATATGAGAGTACTGTTAATGTTTGATATCGATTTTTTAATTCTATTTTTATAACCTTTGTCAGTTTTGGAAGACAATTGGAGCATAAAAACAAAAACGAAACATCCGAGATTATCTAAATTCGACTTTAGTTGTAGACATATGACTTTGTATTTGTTGTTATTGGCTTTGAACTAGCTTCCCGTAGCTGCGAGTACCTTCAGTTCTTTTCAACTGATTTCTAGTTTGTTCTTATGTTGTACTATTACACCACTGTCCCAGGTTAGGGGAGGGTTTGGCGTCAGCAGACATGTTAACCCCGCCACATTCTGTATGTGCCTGTCCAAGCCAGGAGCCTGTAATTCAGTGGTTGTCGTTAACTTTGTTGCTGTATATCATATTTGTTTTTCGTTTGATTGTTTTGTTAATAAATCAGGCCGTTAGTTTTCTCGTTTGAATTGTTTTACATTTGTCATTTCAGGACCTTGTATAGCTTACTATGCGGTATGGGTTTTGCTCATTGTTGAAGGCCGTACGGTGACCTATAGTTGTTAACTTCTATGTCATTTTATTTCTGGTGGAGAGTTGTCTCATTAGCAACCATACCACACCTTCTTATTTTTATATTTACATGTGGAAGTTTTAGTGTTTTCGAAATTAGAGTTTATCATAATTGCGAGAATATCTTATAACAATCTCGTGTGTATAGGATACCCTTTTTTGGTTTTTCACTGCATTACGACGAAAAGATGCATTTAAGTCTTTCTTGGGTATATAACAAAAAAAAAAACAAAAACAAAAACGATTAGCAAGAACAGACAATCAAAGTTCCACATGTACCGGCCAGCTTATAAGTAACTTTTGGTTTTCACTTATGTTTGTTTTACACTTACTTTTAAGACATTGTAAACAATGCAACGACTGTTAATGGCCATTTCACTTCCACACAAAATTTCATTTCCACACAAAATGACTTAAACTCAGATGAAAGGATAAAACGTAAAACACGGAATCAACTTACAAAAAGAAAAAAACCGGTTGCTATCCATTTTGTAATGAGGGGAAATGCTTCATTTCAATTTATAAGATAGTTCTTTGAAGAAACAGATAGTCCATGTCAAATACGTTGTTTTAAAAAAGAACATCTAAGAATTATTTTGCAAAAACGATGCGCTTACTTCTTTGATAAACATTTTTAAGCATTGTAACTCTTATTAGATCTGTCGACAAATGAAGATTTTTTTATTTTGAACATGAAACACATTTTGAAATTTAGAATAATGAGCTTTTGCAAAAACAGGCTAATTAATAATTAACGAGTGTTGAAATTAAGGTGCATTGTGTTGAAATTCAGGTTCATCGCATCCAAGAAAATGTTGTTTTCTATTGATTTTTGTTTATCTTTTTCAAGCTGCTAATGATTTTCAATGCTCTAATTTTTATTGTATTCATGCAAACAGACCTCACATGACGAGTGCCGTAGTGCAGATAAGACGTCATCAACAAGTATTTTCGCGAATTTGGATAATAAGGTACAACGTAACGAATGAAGCGTCTATCTTTCCCGTTAACTGATGTAAATTGACATTAATAATTTTAATCGTTTTACTTTTTTCAGAAAGACAAATATATATATGTCAAATATAATAGGTTATTTCGATAAAATGCTATTTTGAATTCAATTATTCAGTACAAAGCTATGAAAAACGGTGTTATAATCAAATCATTAAAGCAGATACGGATCGTGTACTGCGTTATGTTTTTTTTTGTTTCTCGACTTATTCATAGATAATTATGTTATTTTTGGAATTTATTCAATATATGAAAGGAAACTGATGTACGTTCCCAAAAGCCATAAAAGCAAGCTGGTCAAATCAATGTACATCCCTAAAAGCCATAAAAACAAACTGGTCAATCCAAACAGGAAATAACAAAGGATGAGATGTGACGGCAGATGTAAAGGTACTTGACAATATAATGTTATATAACCTTCTGAACTTTTCTTAAAATAATTCAAATAGAGCTTTAAGCAGTTCCACTTACAGCTACAATATTGTAATGGCATTCAAGGTTAGGTGATAATACATCGTTGTTATTCTTCAAGAGATCTTAAGTTCATCTTTTAACCACTCAAAACAACAAGTTACTGGACTAAGTAGTGGTTGACGAAGTATATTAATCTTTTGTAAAATAACCTATGAGTAATTATTCGAAGAACATGTTTCCACTTTTTTGTTAATTTTCCCGATTTGAGTGGACTTCTCTAACTTAGATGGTCCTACACCATATGACAGATGCACACACATAGACTACAGTGTACTCGCAGAAAATTCTCGCCTGCTTTACTGATCACAATTGAATTTAATGATTATAGTCTTTATGATCAATGCTTTACTAGCGGTGTCATATAAATCTTAATATAAATGAGTCATGAAAAGTGAGGTCAGATGACACACACACACACACCTTACAGTATCTGAGAAGCAGACACAATCACATTAACTTAACATTGACCAATGAATCATCAAAATGAACCTAAGGTCAGGTGGACATTTACATCTTAGTTACGATCATTACATACATCAACTTTAGTTGAACAATTGCACATATAGTATCTGAGAAACGGCCCTAATAGCTAGACTTTTCGGTGACCAATGAACCATAAAAATGAGATCAAGGTCATGAGATGATCTTTGCCTGACATGTACATGTACATCTTACAATCTTTCCGTACATCAAATGTAGACGACTTCTTGCTTATAGTTTCCAAGAAACGGACCTTTCCATCAAAACTTAACATTGACAAATTAACCATGAACATAAATAATATAAAATTCTCAATTTTGATAATTTAGACTTTATTTCTATGTGTTTTAAAATTCATTTAATTTTATATTTTCGTTTCTATTTACATTTAATATCCAGGACTTAAAATCAACATGCTTTGATATGCAATTTAATTCTCAGTTTGGACATTGAGTGACATGTTTTAATCTGTTAGCTAATTAGTGACATTTTACCTTTTTTCCTAATTATATGTTTTTAAATATCATAATCAGATTAGTAAATTAACTTTATTCTTCAAGTTCTAAAAATAGTTTAATCTTGTCAGTGAACAATATTACTCAAATTAATTGTTATTTGTTATGTTTATTCTTGTCATTTCAATTGTGTATAAATACTTGTTTATAATTTTAATAAGCAAGATTTGGACTCAGGACGTTACACTGAACACAGTCCATCTGTAATAAAAGTATTCCATGCTGAATTATTGGTTTATTCATCGCTAGTTCCAGAGTCTCAAGAGTTAGTTTTCACCAGAGTTTCAGACCCAGAGTTGTCATTGTCATACAGAGTATTCATTCGTTGTGTGATCAGTTACATCACACAGTTTCAGTAACAAGAGGCCATTCAGTCAGGCTCTTGTTACACAACCTTAGAGGTCACCCTTGTTTCCCCGGTGACAGATGGTCACCTCTGTCATATTAATTAGTTTCGGGGGAAACTAGCGGTATCTTAGATAAAGTCCCAAGTCGCTGGAAAGTTTCATATTTATTTCGCATCCATCTATTTCAAACATTAAAACATAACTGAATAACAACATAAAAACAAATATAAATCACAATTTCAAAAGACTGATTGACATTCGGAAAATGAACCAATCAAAATATCTTTTTATCAAATAATATAAATTCGCGTTTTGCCGAAAGCGGGGATTACGGATTAAAAACATGTTACTCAATGTCCAAACTGAGAATTAAATTGCATATCAAAGCATGTTGATTTTAAGTCCTGGATATTAAATGTAAATAGAAACGAAAATATAAAATTAAATGAATTTTAAAACACATAGAAATAAAGTCTAAATTATCAAAATTGAGAATTTTATATTAAAGTCCAAAATATTAAACTGAAGCTGCATTTTCCCTGGTCACACATTAATAACTTATAATGATATTATGAACCAAATATAGTTGCTGTATTATTCACAGTAAGTAAGAAAATCACATGATAAAAAGTATAGTTTTTTAAGCAGTCGCGTAACCATGAAAATGAGGTCAAGGACAACGCACATATGTTAGAAGAAAACGCCAGAATATAAGGCATCTGTATGCAAGATGTAAAGTATCCAGGTCAGCTACCTTCTGAAATATGAAGTTTACGCCGCCGCCAGATTAGTATCCCTATGACGTTACGCACGATATTGTTACCACTGAGCGTTACACGACGTTCTCAATAAATCAAGGATGTTGACGTTGTTCCAAAGAACGATTCAAGCGTAAACGTTTTAACTTCCTCCTTGAATGTAAAATTAACAAAAAACTAAGGGATAATCTATTTGAAATTTGTTCACCTTCTCATGATTTTATGTCGCTTACCCAAGAACAAAAGTAAAAGAAATGCTAAACCCACTATCATGGAACATGTTAAAATATTTGCTCCTTTATAAAACAGTCATTAGAACTGAGGGCAGAAGTCTTATATATATTACAATAAAGATATTATATGTGAAAATGCCACTTAAAGTGACCGTAGAATTTACATTCTTTAATAAGTATTCTTTTGCAGAGATTTCCAAAGTTGCTTCATTATATATTTTTGCTTTTTTTCAAGCCGGTGTTGGCATTTATAAATGCAAACATTGCTGATATCCAAATTTCCATAGCATTAAAATCATACATTTAAAACTCGTGCAACATTTGTATGTTTGTGTCAAAATTATACTCAGCAGCAATGATTAGCACTGAATAACAAGTTGGTTTCTTGAATGTATGTAACATGATTTAAAATATTTTTGTTTATTATTTAGCGTCTTCCATTTTCAAAATACTGAATGTTTTGAAACTTTAAAACTATAATTGGATACTATGAGTTAAATAAATGCAGGGAAAAATTGACACTACCTCTGTACTCTTAGGACGAGCGTGCTTCCAAAATATCACAATGAATGTCTTCGTTTATAAACTTCGATGTCTTATTTTCTTAATTTTCTTTCACTGTTTGTGTATTATCAGTTTCTTCTTTTTCTTAGAATTTAGCAATGTTCTCTTTATCGCAAGATTTCTTCAATCTTGGCGAGTGAAATGTTTAATATTTTGTTTGTTTATTTTTGTGTCTTTCTCCTATTATGCGTTTCTTTTTGTTTGAAGTTATTTAATCATTTCTCTCCCTGAATGTGTCTTTTTTCAGTTTACATTAATATTCAAATGCTTCTTAATTTTTGTTTTTCAAAGTAGTTGATATTCTTTTCATAATCTCATTTTATCAACACTTGATTCATAAGAGGTCCGTTATATTATTTTTTTCATAAAGTGTGGCTTATACTAGTGTTTATAATTCATATTTCATATCTTATCGGGTTAAACCCGGACAAATAATCCTCACCGGAAAGCACATTATAAGAGCTATCGTCTCATATATATATATTATATTAAACTCTTAACGTTTAGTTTTCTTTTTATCTACATAAATGTACCTTTTCCTTGTATAATCCTTACAAAATATGATAATTTTCAGAAACTTAAGCTTTAAAAAGGTCGGCGATCCATACTGTGTATTATTATTTTGAAATTTGGCAAATTATGGAAACTATATCCCTTTTCATATAGACCAACATTTAACCACTATTTGCAGGCCGAAATCAGATTTATAATAATATTCTAATTTTATGTGACAAAATATACATGGATTAATGTTTTCTGATAGGAAGTAATATGGACCAGGAACACAATTAATGTACTTTTATACTATAAATTGTTTTTAGCTATTCCAATTTCAACATATAACTGGATATCGGTTTACACTCAATTTTCTTTGACATTTTCAGACCGTTTTCAAACGGGTTATTTTTGGGTTTCGGCGGTTTCAGTTGTTGATTTTGTTTTTACAAGACTCAGTATAAAACGCAATTTAGTCCAGTCATGCTTTGTGACGTTCTGTGAAGATAAAAATAGATCTACTATAAACAAAAATGAATATTTTCACACAACAGATTGATTGATTTTTGGGTGTAGTAACGCCACATTCAGCACTATTGGCTATATCGTGGTGGTCAGTTTTATTGTTGAAGGAAGCCATAGATTCACATAGCAAACATTTTGTGGTTGATTTATTTGTTAAAAAAAACCAGGAAAGTAGGATGTCAATTTTTTATACATACAGCGTGTTCAATCTTCAGTGTAGTATATAAAAATAAGGAGATGTGGTATGACTGCCAATGAGACAACTATCCACCCAAGTTTAAATGAAGTGGATGTAAGCATTTATAAGCAACCGTACGGCCTTCAACAATGAGAAAAACCCCATACCGTATAGTCGGCTATAATAGGCCCCGACATGAAAAATATGAAACAATTCAATTGAAAACTAACGGCCTCATTTATAACAAAACAATTTACGAAAAACAAATATGACAGACATGAATCAACGATAAGCACTCAACTACAGGCTCCTGGCTTGGGACAGGCACATAAAGAATGTGGCGGGTAAAACATGTTTGTGAGCGCTCAACCTCCCTAACCTTTGACAGTGGTGTTACAGCACAACATAAGAACAAACTATAAAAATCAGTTGAAAATGGCTCAACTCATCAAATCGATAGAAAGCAGAAAACATTTAACAAAAACACAGACCGGACGTGGCAGGGTATTTATACTTCCATTACAACAAAAGACACTAATTACAGATCTGAGGGTACTCGCAGTTACTGGCAGCTAGTTCAAAGCCAATAAGAACTAATAAAATCATGCATCTAAGACTATATATCAATCAGTACACATCCAACATCCAATGGATTTAGTGTAAAGACGTCATTAACAGTCAGAGAAAATATGACCTTGTTTATTAGTATTTAATATTCTTTTTTCTATAAATTGGTTATGCTTGCAAAGATTATCTAACTTCCCTAAAAATATACTCTTTCTAAAAATATAGGAAGGAAGGAATTTCGGGAAATGTGGCGTAGAGTGCATGGTGACTTTTTTTTCGAAACGGTGCTTAAACTAGGTTAAAATATACATAAAATTGTCTGTAAATTAAAACAATGGAGCCTGCTACATGTTTACGTGCAATCCATCATATTTGTTGGACAAAATTACCCCAACAGTGAGCTCATATTTGCTTTTTTCTCTCTCTTCTATTAAATTAATGTAAATGACAAGTTTCAATTAAGATATAAAACCTCGTCGCATCGCATGTCTATATAGCAGGCAATTCTGTTATGTTGGAGATTCGAGACAACAAACTCCATTCTGCTACACATTACTTCTAGAAGTAATAACCTTCATATACACTTGCTATGCAGATGACTATAGAGATTGATCTACTCGCAGTAAACACAAATTTTTGGCGTAAGATTTTTTGTGAAAAAGGCACAGACATTATATATTTTCACTATTACATGGAGCTTAGAATACAAATATGAAAACAAAATACCAGTTCTGCAAGTTGGCTGAAAAAAAAATGAATCATATATATAGTTTCGATTCGTTTTATAGTAACGCTAGGAAAGAAGGTCAGGAGTTTATTCGGAATCGTTTATAATCTGGCTAAGGAGGAAATAGATAAGATGAGCTCACTGTTGATCACATTTTTATTTTCACTATATGTTCCCTTTTTAAGTGATTCTGTGATCATATGTAACTTTTCTCACTTTTATGGCCCAAGAGCCTAGTCCCTATCAAGTATCTGAGTTAAATATTTCGTTATCTTAAATCATTTATACAATGCTGATCTACTTTGATGCATATTAAACAAGAAATTTATTTAATATAGATCAGACCATTTCATGAAATTAATTGTTTGCCAAATATGCAAGAAAAGTCATGTACAGTTTAACGTTATCATGACGTGAATGTGAAATTACAGTTATGGGGACATTTCATTGGACATCTCGACAAAAATATATAGCAAATCATTTTAGTGGAAATTAAATGTATTTTCCCTTCATGTGAATTAAAAGGTGTTAAAAATTAGGGACCAAGTGAAATTTTGTTAAATGAACAGCATCCGAATTATTCTATGTGTCATTTTGTCAATTGGGACATTTTATTGGACACGGGAAAACTGACGATGTTTTAAAAATAGGACTGCAGTTATATAGTGATGACTTCAGACATCTTCTTTAGGACATGTATAAATTTTTTGATATTATAAGAAGTCCCTTACATCTATAATATCTTATGAGAGTGAAGGCAGAAAGTTTTTTTTAGGAACTGAGCAGCTGAATGGGACATTTTTTCTCTTTCTAATCTCAACGCTTTTGACAATCTTCTTTCACTCACATTTAAAAACGTCTGAGGTGCCTTTTGTCGTTGATGATATAGAATACTGTTGCAAAATTTTGTCACATTTAACCTACTAATTAATCCGCACGGTGATTTTAAAGACGCGCACAAAACAAAATTGTAACAGCGGGACACCCCTAAAATGACGTTATAGGCCTCGAAATGAGCAAAGTTTTTCTTTAAATAATATACAAAGCAGAAAATCATCTATTCTATTGATTTCTTTTGTTATTTTCCTTTCGAATGATATGTAGGACATGGATATTTATTGTGTAGGAAAAGAGCTTGAATTGGAATAACTCGCTATCTATCGCATTTTCCTAAGAGGCACCAATACCGTGCGCAACGTCTATGTTTCGCATTCTGCGACAATCGTCAGGCGACGCGAAATATTCTCTATGACGAAAGTTAGCAAAATGCCTCAAGGCAACATTTTAAAAGTTATATGGCTAGCGTATATTTTTTTAAACGTTACTGTAGAAACTTTAATAATAAAATTATTCATATAATGACTGTACCATTAAGACACTATACGGGTGTGAAATAATTGAAATACTGATACCAGTCGTCAGATAGTTATCTATTTATTCCTACATTACCAGAAATTAAATTATCAATTAAACCAATACAGGCTTGTGGTCATTTTTGATGAGATCAGTCTCACTTATATTAACCATATAAAAAATATTCAACACTTAAACTGGTGAGAGTTAGAAAAAACTTGTCTGTCACTGGAAAAGTAAAGGAGTGTTTGCGGAGTAAGTGCTTATCTATTTCTATGAAAAGTATGAAAGTTGATATTTAATATGCAAGAAGTGTTGTACAATCTCCATTGGTTGTTATACATGCGGCATGAGGTTTTTATGAATAAACTATGCTTTTGGTGTCGAATTTTGATGTGTATTCTTCAGCACGATAATATCAATTTAAATGTTAACAGATAAATCCTTTGTAAAATTTTACTTCGGTTTTTGGTTGGCTCCTGGCCTTTTATCGTTTGTACTTGCATACCTTGTCTGTTATGTTAAAATGGGAAATTTCTTGTACATAATGTATATTGTCACCAATGGTGTATACTTTTCTTAAGATTTTAGAAATTAACAAACCAATGCGTTTGCCGAATTAAGATTTTATTTTGAAAGAAACCGATACCTTGCATTGTATAGTCGGAGGTACAAAACATATTATCATCCTTATTCTTTGTCCTTGGTTTTTTTTTATTATTTATTTGTAGTGATAAGTTGGTCTCATTGCCGATCATATTACGTTTCCTTATTCTTATGTAATCTCTATATTTAACTAATATAGGTATTAAAATCAACGAATACGTAATAAAGCTTATTTTTGTCACCATTCAAACAAATAAACCCTTTTGAATGGTTCGAAGGTAGGGTTTGACAATATTTAAGAAGAATGTGTTGAAGTATTTAACAGCGTAAATCAAGAACCAATATACTAATTTGATGAATTAGTATTAGTTTTGTATCGATAGAGAGTATTGACTTACCTTGAATAATTGCAAGTACGCTTCTTTATATTCGATAATTCGATCTCAAATAATACAATCAATACTATAATCAGTAAAAGTTTTTTTACACAGTGAGGGGATTTGTTCTTAATTTTCAAATTTTATCGCAATTAACCAAACGAGAGAATACTCCAAAAACACGAACATTTAATTTAAGAATAAATAAAATCAATATTCATCATAAAAAGGCTTCTGTCATTTTATATAATGTTTGACAAGTGACATTAAATTAAATTTAAAATAAATTGTATTTCTATGTCACGGTGGCACATGATTACATCTAAAAACTAATATTACTAACTTAAATTGGAGAAAAAAAGAAGTCATTTATATCTAAAAAAGTTACTTACCACTGGTATTTTAATCCAAAAACTGACAAAAACGTTACATAATCATAGAATAAGGTAAAAAGATTGTCATCTAATAAACTGTATTCACTTCCTTATCAAAGAGAAATCACACCAATTTTCATTTATATAATATAGATAATCGGTGCAGTAGATTTTGACGATGTGTCAAGCATGCGCAATAAAAATAGATATTCTATATATGGTGGTATTAAAATAATATAAGGTAGAAAAGAAAAATAGAATACGATGAATACTCTATTGTTTACTTATAACCAGAAGGTAAGGTCGGGTTAAACTCCATTTAAAATACCGATAGTTTCATATTTGGTACAAACAAAGCAAAGAGAATGCAATAAAAAACAGAAGGTGGCAAAGGAGCAGGTTGGGTTTTGCTACTTATTTCTTATTGAGAAACTAAGTTATGCCGCGGGTGCAGTTTTGATTATTTAGGATGGTGTCCATAGATTACAACTGAATTGATGGCCGTTGTTAATGTTAAAATAGACCAATAGATTCCATGTCTAAACTTTTAAATTTATTTTGATAGATATTTTTTTCGAATGACTTGCAGCTGCAAATATTATTATACATTTCTGGAATAAAATAGAAAAATATATAGACTTGGTGTCGAAATGTTGTCAGATGGATTTTTCCCATCCTGCAGAAAAGACTATGCTAAAGATAGGCGTTCATATCCATACACCATCTTTTTGAGGAGGCAGTCTAAATTTCACAATGTTCATCCCAGTAGACCCATATTGCAGACTATGACCTGCCTATTTAATTATTATGAATTTGTTTTCGTCCAAAATACTTGAAATAGTTGCCACAGGACGAATCGAAGACAAACAATTTTCTTTACAACACTAAACAAACAAAAAAATTATCATGATTCCCATCACCCATTAGGGCGCTCCACGAAAATCATGATGAGGCTTGGAATACCTGATCAATTGGGAGATTTATATTTGACATGTAGGTGACTGCTTGATTGGTTTTTTTTTCTCATAAAATGAAAAAAAAACAAAAACAATAGGAATTGTCTCTCGCTTTCGACGTAAAGTTTGGGACTAAAGATATGAAACATTCTTTACTGTATCTGCGGTATCATTTAATTGCAGTCCAGTTGGACAGACGCGATCAACATAGTTATCAAAATTTGAATTATTCATTACGAAGACATCATCTATAAAACGGAATTTGAAGTTAATAGATAATGTTAGCTTCTTTTCATTTTTCTGTATGAAATCTGCCTCACTGGATCAAAAGAGCACGTCGGTAAAAAAAAGAGCACAGCTGGTTCCCACAGGAATGCTGAATGCCAATTGAAACAAACGTTCGCCAAAATGGAGATGAGTGGAAAAGTCCAATCATGTGTCTAACAAAACTTGGTTCTTTTAACATAAATGTAGCATGAGTGTTTATAGACCCGTTAAGTTTTTGATTCAATTTGAATCGACGACCGCGTATCTTCAATTCACTTCAGAAAAAGTAACTTATTTGGCACGTTTCAAGCTCAGGAATTATAACACATAATCATGAAGACGCAAAGAGTGTTACTAGGTATTTTTTGCATGATATCCAAGCTATAGTCAAGTTTACGCCTCGTGAGATATGTGTTATCTGCATAGCAGGAGTATCTACTTTGTAAAAGCTTATTACACGATAATGATAATATATCATGCACAAAAAAGGGAAAAATCATGGAAGACATCCCTTCCATTTGAATACTAGTATGCATAGTATGATAATATACTTTTGGCGTGACTCGGTACCTGTACATCCCACCATTGTGTTATTGTGCTATGGTCAATTTTGTATTCTTGTCTTTCTTTTTTGCTTATCTGCTTTGTCTATAGAGTGTCTATATGTCATTTTGTTTTTCTTTGTTGAAATATTCATTTGTTTTATAGTGTAATATAAGATCATATTACAATGTTGACTGCGGTACCCCAATTTTTGACATTTTTACCTATTATGTCTGTTTGCTTTGCTCACACATTGTTGTCAATATAATGGAATTCTGTGCGACTGTCATACAAGTGAGAGGTTTAGTTAGCTATAACACCAGGTTTAATCCACAATTTTCTACACAAGGAAATGCCTCTGCCGAGTCGGGAGTATGAAAAAAAAAATGAAAACAACACGTGCACGTTATAAATTTTATGCGTCCGAAGCGCTTTTCTGGATTTACCTTCATCAGGAACGCTCAAAGCCGAATATTTGAAAGCCAAGGATGTACAAGAACCGAAACAATTGAAGAGCTATATTAACAAATAGGACCTAACAAAAAATAGCCAAATTCATCTAAGATCAACTTTGCCTGAGGGAGTTGAAACCTTAGTTTCTAATAATTTCGAAATTTATTAACGGACAATTTTAGAAATGTTTTTTTAAGTATGACAGTTGTTTTCCATTCGTTTGGTGTGTTTGAGCTTTTGATTTTGCCATTTTTTAAAGGAATTTCCGTTTTGAATTGCCCTTGGAGTTCGGTATTTTTGTTATTTTACTTTTTTCTATAGAATCAGAAAAAAACCAACTGTAAATGAATAATTCATTTAACGGATAATCATATACACCGTATATATACTTTTAATTCTTTATAATATATTACTTTTATGAATTGGGCATGTACATGTTTCATAGACAAATTAAAAGAGACATTAATTGTCGAAATGCGCATCTGGTGCAGTTCAGTTGGTGCCGTTCATGCTATTACAATTAGACTGATGGGTTCAAGTTCTATTAAAGTTGAAGGATTTTATATATAACTATTGGAAGGCATTTTAGGTTATTCAATGGACCAATTCAGACATCTAACTTTCAATCTAGTAAATTATGTTGCGTCAAGACCGATTCTTTCATTGATTTTAAGTCGGTGTCGTTCTGTTTTCCTGTACACCATTGCTGAAATTTAGGAAAGTAGCAGAGTAAACACGTAATGTCCCTTCCTTAGACAAGGAACGTATAGTAGTTTTCGTTATTTTTTAAATTGTATTTGTTTTTCGTTCAAAATTCAATAATTTTACTAACTTATATTAAACCATGATAACTTCACTTTTTCCTTTTTACATTTAATTAGTCTTGACGGTTTTTTTCATTTTCTGTTAGAATATATTCTATCAAAGTCTGTTTTATCATTCAATAGTATAAAAAATATTTGGATTATCTATCCCTTACATTAGTGTTCCTTGGATTGATGGTCAAAATTTGTTTCATAAAATAGAGATGGTAATGTACATGCAAATATCTTCTTTTAGCTTACTGACCGATACAATGTGCAACTCACTAGCAGCGACATGTCTTCGCGGTCTTTGATCTTTATAGATACCAGTATAGTCGTTTAATGTGCAATTTTACCGATTGTGTCCCTTTTCCCGACTGTGAAGTTTTGACTGAGTGTAAATTCGCATGACAGGTGATGCATGCATAGCAGGAGACGCTTACCCTGTTCTCTCGATCCTTTTGGAGTTGATGCGATTCCATCAAGTTTTGTTTACTTCATTGATATGTCTCTTCCTAATCGATTTCCAAGCTTTGAACATCGGTAAACTACTGTAGCCTTAATTTATAAAGCGATAAATCGTCCTATGTATAAAAAAAAAATCTAATCTAAACAAAGAATTTTATGAAACTGACCTCATCAAGATCTTTCATTTTTTATTGACATTATATTTTCAACGTTTGGAGGCTGTGCTCCTCTTCGATTTGTTCATTTTATCCTTATGAGGAGGCATAATACAAGCGCTTCTAACGAAGAATCAGAAGAAGCTAGCATTATCTATTAACGTTCCGCTATATAGATTGTGTCATCTCATTAAATAGTTTTAAGTTTGGAGACTATGTTAAACGCATATTTCCCAGCTAACTATCCCATCTACATTGAAATGAAGTTATACTGCTTCATACCTTGACATACATCTAGAAATTGTTAATGAGGGTCGATTGAGAACTAGATTTTACAACAAAAGGGATGATTTCAGATTTCCAATTATATACTCCCGTTTTCAATGTAGCAACATTCCAGCAGGGCTGCATATGGAGTATATATCTCAATGTTTAACGTTTTTTCCAGAGCTTGCGTTTCTCTGCATGTTTCTTACGATAAACGATTAATGATTATACAGGGAAACTTTTGAACCAAGGGTTTCTAATGGTAAAGTTTATTCATTCGAATGTTTTACGGACGCTATCATTATTTTGTTGACTGTTATCTGTTCTAGGGTAGAACTGTTAGAATCTGTTCTAGCGTAGAACTGCTCAAGAAAGAAAAATCATCAAAGATGATCAAAGATACCAGGCTTATAATTTTGAACGCCACACGCGCGTGTCATCTACATAAGAGTAATCAATGACGTTCGAATCAACAGTTGGAAGGCCAATTCAAATACGAAGTTGAGGAGCATTTAAAGCCGAAAATTCAAAAAAGTTGTGTCAAATAATGCTAAGGTAACTTATACATGAAGGGTATAAAAACATTAGCAATTGAAATAAGTGGACATTTTATAAACAGTAAATTTACAGAAAATGAACATATCAATGACATTTCACAAAAGTGTTGAGTACTGAGCTGATGATACACTCAAGAACGATTTGTCCACCAGCAGTGACATCGTCAAAGTGGTTGTAAAAACTCATCAAAGATACCAAGACAATGTTCTATGATAGAAACGTTCAAAATGGCGTAAATTAGAGCAGCTTTGGTTATGATTGAGGACAGTTCTTGTCATTAAGGAAGCCACGGGTAGTTAATTGGACATTTTTTTTTAGATAGAAAGGTTAAATAGAGAAGAATCATCTTATCTTAGTGTTAATGTATTTTTCTTTGGAAGCTTTGTAAGGCTTGGATGCATGTTAGTTCCGTTATTTCTCTATTTTTAAAATCAATTTAAATATATTTGTTTTCATTTGCATATGTTACTTCTAAAACAGTAGAGGAACTATATTTCTAATAAAGCATAAGTAGTATAAATAATATATCTTTCTTGGAAATATAAGTTGTACAGTTCAATTGAGATAATGTTGTAAAATTGGATTACATTTCACGGCGAGTGGTTTATACCTGATTTTCAATGAGCTCAGCTTGATAATTATGACATAACACGGATACACCTGCGGCTTAGTGGTTTTTAGTAAATTATATATGTATACTTATGAACTTTGAAACTAAAAATCAATGAAAAATGAAAACCAGAATAATAAAAATGAACAAAATGAACAATACTAAATAATCATAAAATTAACAACGATATTACAAACATATTGTGTTTGATATGATAAAGATGAAATAAAGAAATAAAGAAGTAGAACAGTCGAAAACTGTTCCAGAGATAGAACTGTCTAAACACACCTCAAGGGCAGAACTGTCAAAATATGCTTTAGAATGGGTAAAACTGTTCAAACGTGTTCTAGGGTAGAATTTGCAAAAACTCTTCTATGTTCTTGTTCTAGGGTAGAACTTGCAAAAACTTTTCTTGGTTAGAATAGCTAATGCAAGTGTTTTAACGGTATCATAGCTTTTCTAGAAGAGATTTAGTTTAAAGATATATTATTTGAAAAAATATTAAAGTAAAAAGGATGAGACATACTTTTCTTCATAATACAATATGAATAGATAATATTATGATCATGCATGTAATGATTACAATTTAGTTGATATAACATAAATAAAAAGAAAACAAAGAAGAAGAAGAAGCAAAGATTGAGTAATGATGGTCATGCCAGTATAAAGAATACTATATGAAGGTACAAGAAATCTGTCTAGAAGAGAGGTTAGAACTAATCCCATGTGTATATCATTCAATGACATTATAACTCATTTCTCATTTTATTTCACTGGTTAGTACCATCCTAATGTACAGAGGAATATGTTCCAAAATTGGCTGATCATGGTTTTTACATCGGATGACCGTGAGGGCATTCCGGTGTAATGTTGCCACATAGATTTCTACTCACGTAACTTTCGTTTTTGACTGGTAACCGATCGTATAAATACGCGGACATTATCGAGTGCAAAATAACACTCCTTATCGCTTGTAATTTCATCAATAAATATTCATGAAAATAATTTTTACGAACATAGATAAATGATATGACAATGTTTTGTCGTGAGAAATATAGAAAATTTGTGTTAACGCATGCGGAAGAATATCTCGAGACCGTTTTGCAACAAAAGCTGGAAAATATGAATGAGTACTCAAATCCAATCTATTAGAAAAACGAATTATTACAGAAGAGTGTCCACCATGCACTTGCACTGCACTATCATTAGAATAATAGAATAGAATGATATACAGATGGATGAAAATTTGCCTGTAGAGTTATTAAGATGATCTGCTATATATACACATATTAATATAATAGATCTATATAACAACAAACCAGAGAATACTGATAACAAATTATTATATCACTACAATGTAATAGTTATTACGGTGAGGTTGAATTCCCTGTCATTTATTCATTATCCATACAGGAACTTGTCTCATAAAAAAAATATATCTATGTACCTTAACTGAACTTTCAGGTAAAGAGATATGATTTTTTCTGAGGCAGGTGCTTGTGATCCACCATAATTTGCGGTCATCCGATGTTCAGTACTTCAGTACTTTGATTAAAGTTGATGCATGTCAGCAACGCTACAAATGTCTGTCAACACTGACAACACGAGATGCTAGGTGAATTTTCAATACGTTTAGGATTATTTTTTATTTTAATTTTTCCCTTACGAATGTGAATTTCTAAGATTTATGGAGAGTTCTCTCTAGACTGTAATTTTCTTTCAACCTTTTCATTGGTGTATTCGATTAGCCATTTTAAACTATTCTGTTTGTTAAGACGTCTGAACAGATCCTTATAACAATAGTATCTTTCCAGTATCAAACAAATTTTAATATAAAAGTTTTTTTCTTTTCATATTTCCCAACCCAACTCTAAAAATACTATTAGACACAAATATAATGTTATTACAGCAAAGCCGGAATAATTTGCTTCATTTGATATCAACAAATATCAAAAACACACATATGGTAATATTTGTCACATTTATATCAAATGGCATGTTAGAGTTCTTTAGAGTTTTTTTTTTTTAATTACCCTTGTTCATATTAGTCACCGTCTAAACAAAGCCGTATCACCAAAAATTGAAGAAAGAAAAAACACGTTTTAGATTTGGTGCGTTCGAAGAACTTTTCTAGTTTACCACCACCAGGAACGCTCAAACCCCAAAAACGTATGTTATAAATCATGTCAGTACCAAAGCACTATAACTTAGCTGATTATACCCTCTGGGATAATCAGTCCACAACCAGCGATATCGACTTAGTGGTAGAAAATAAAAATAACACTTTATAAATTTAGTGACTTTCTTGCTTCTGTTGTTTTGATTTACAGATCGTCAGGTTTTTTTAAATGGTAACACGATCGCAAAAACAACCTTGGTAATCATTTTATATTATAAGCACAAAGTTAGAAAAAAAACAATAGGTAAAGTAACCAGAAACATCATTATACGGATAAGTTAAAGATAAAAAGATGGAAATCGATCCATTATTTCTTCCTTGGAGGTCTTGTATCTATGAATCTGTGTGAAAATTTTTTATAAGCACAGATTTACAAATCACTTGTCATATCATAATGAATGTAACATGCCTTTAGTTAAAGCAACTGTGTGGACTTGTTAAATTAGATTAGGAATGGTACAGTATTGAAAGAAAATAAAAATTGGGTTTTTCGTAATAGTTAAGCTGGAATAAAAAAAACCGAAGCTTTATACTTCTTAATAAGCTTTATATCATTCACGCCGCGCTTTTTAAGTGTGCCGAAAAAGATAAATTGTTCTGAGTTTTATTGCTGCATGGGTATTCCAAGTGCTCCGCTAATCCTCTTTATAAACTATTATCAATTTTATCAGCAATCAAAGCCGGGCTTCAAAGTTATTGTTAAACTACCTACTCCAGGGGCGGTGTGATTCAGATGTGGATACTAACAAATTCCATATATCTATTATAGTTTCTACAAAATAAGTCTCTTCAAAGTATCTTTCCTCTTGCATAAAGAATATGAACACATTAACGTTTCTACGACTTTTCTACCCTTTACACAAGTAAAAATGTTTATTCAAAACTTAAAGACAAATTGAAAGAATTGGTCCGACTTTGTTTCATAAAAAAAAAAGAATGGCTAACGTAGACATAACTATCTTGTTTCCGGAAGGGACAAATCATACACATTCGGATTAAAACAAAAAATCACCTGAAACTTACATCATCAAGATGCTTGACTTCTTGATTGACAACATATCTATTTGTTTGGAGGACAATCGGCATTCACATGGCAAACAACTGTGCTTCTCTTCTAATCGACTTGTTTATTTATTCATATGACGCAGATTTCATACAGGAGCTTCTTAAGAATAATGAATAGAAGCTAGCATTATCCTTTAACTTCACGTTCCGTTATAAAGATGATGTCCTCTCACTAAATAGTCAAAGTTTTGTGACTGTTGCACGCAGCTATCCCATCGAACTTTGAATAAAGAATACAGTTTATACAGCTAAGTATGCCTCATATCTTGACACATCTAGAAAGTGAGAATGAGTGTTCATTGAAAACTTAACTTTACGACAAAAGAGATGATTTCAGCTTCCAAATTGTGAATCTCTATGTAGCAACATCCAAGATCTGCATATGGAGTACATATCTTCCAGTTGGTATGGTATTCCAGAACTTGCATTTCCTTGATAGTGGGTTGCTGCTTACAAGAAAGTTTTTTTTTCCTTGGCGTTGTCAATTTAAATTCATCTTATGACTTTGAATATCCGTTTGGTATATTCTGCCTCTTTTACTTATGAGTTTGAATGTCCCGCTGGTATATTTCGCCTCTCTTTTAAATTCATCTGTCCATCGTAATCCCTTCCATTTTTATTTTAGTGACCTCATTTGTCTTCATCTTTTACAGAATGTATATGTATCGATTTTCAGGTTTCCAGGAAATTGCTGGTAACTATTTAAAGTTTTTTTTGGCAAGTGAGTGCAGCCAAAAATGTGTCAAAGAGTAAATATAGATAGCATTGTCAAGAATTATTGTCATCTAATGGACATATGACTTCGAAAAGGTATTTTTTATTCGGCCTTGCTATTAATAATTTATGACAAATAGGATGGGTCAATTTTCAATTTTCCTTAATTGATTTCGCATCATCATCAATTAATAAAAAATCACACATGTGTTGACTCTAGATAGTAATAATATTATGGCATATGACCAAGTTATCAATGTGTTAAGATGGAACAGAATTGAAATTCTGTGTATTTATCCAAAAATCTAGTAAGAAGACTAGGGATGACATTGTTTTTTTTTCCACCTGCAATCGAAAATAAAACACATTGTCTTGCAGATAAAAAAATAATTTATATCTGATTAAGGTTGTTCAACGGAAACTTCTACAAAACATGAAAAATTTGAAATATTGCATCAAAAAAAGCAATTAATTAGTATGCATTACACATAAACCAGTAAAATCACTGGCCTTCATTACCTTAGTTGGTATATTTAATATGTATATCAAAGATGCACCTGAACACATTTGGGTTTATTGTTGTTAATTTAACATGCAGTGGCAAATATTAGGAAAAAGCCAAGTGAAACAGTTATAACTGTATATTTTGGAGTAAAGATGGAAAGAAATATGCTTATAGAATTAAACATAAAACGAATGTTAACGTATTAACTCTAGCAACTTCTAAAGCTGTGATACTTTAATCAGCTGTTTTCAGTTTGGTTTGATTGACTGTATTTAAAGCACTGACACATAACATTCAATAAAACGATCATACTCTATATAAAACAGCATATTTATTTAGCTCATACTGTTTCTGCAATGCAAGAGGTGAACTTTAGTGGAATATCAAAATACATAAATATCTTATCAGATCAAAAACTGGTAATTATTTGATTATCTCGATAGTTAGCAAAAAATGATAAATAAAAATAAATGATACTGATACAAGTATTTTAATGAGTGATAGTGGTGTTGGAACCGTTGCAAGTATTTTAATGAGGGAGGGTGGTGGTGGAAGGGTGTCATATTATTGTTTTAAAATGTCCTGCAAAACATGATGTATTACAAATATTTTGTTTAAACATTTACAAACGCTAAAGTTGCTTTACACTCAGGTAAAAGCTATTGCTTTAAAGTTCTTTTGGAAATAAACACAAGTCTTGTCCCATTTATCTATATCTTTCGTTTTCCCTACTTTTGTATGTAAGAATTTCTAATGAATGTTAATCTAGAAATAGAATCGAATGCAGCAAAATCGATACGTTTCAACTTGAATAATGCCACTGTTGTTAATCATACTGATTCTGTTTGAATATTTAACACTCCCACTTTTATGAATGTATCAAAAAATGGTCATCACTTTTACTGTCAACCAGATTTGTTATATAACAAAAAAATAAAGTTGTATTTCATATCAGCTCTTTATGATTATGTTATTTATAAAGCACACGAGTATAAAAATTGTCTTTTGAATTTTTCGTTTTAGCGGAATTAATTATACTGTTGATATGATATAGTTTTTCCATCAAAGTATTTATTTAAAACAAGGCAAACAAGTATTAGAGGTTTTCTTCAAAGTTTATGAGATTATGATATGTTGCACCGTCTAAATGTTTTGGTAATTCATGTTAATATCCTTGTTCTTTATTATCAAATTTATTTCAGGCATTGTACCAGACCTTGTCTTTGCAGTGTTAAATATACTTTGAAGTAAAGCTGTAGAAGTTAAAGAATAAAGAGGCATGATTTCTTTACCAACAGATTAAGAACATTAAGGTTGCGCTTTCAGAAACTAAGTGAATTATTTGAAACGTAAGGTTATATTTTACATTATTTCTCTATATTACTGATGCCTCAAAACCCAATTTTACTGAGTAAAGTATTAATACGAAGCCATGTTTTGTCGTGATGGGGTCGTTGATTCATTGGTATGGTGTAGGCAGACTGCTTCTTCTCGGTGATTGTGGTCCATAAGTGGTCTCGTCCTGAATATGCATGAAATATTCTATTGTTGAGTAGTTCTCGTGCATGAAATATTTGCCACTGGATGCTATTCATACCGCAACCAATATCTAGTGCGTCGGGCATAGTGCAAGGCGATTTGGTGCCACGATATCTCAGTAGCATGAGTTCAAATCCCGGCTAGGGAAGAACAAAAAAATTTGCTTCCGCAAATTTACAGATCTAACATTGTTGGGCTGTTGTTTAGACGAATTATCAAACATTGTTGGGCTGTTGTTTAGACAATGTTAGATCTGTAAATTTGCGGAAGCTATTTTTTTTGTTCTTCCCTGGCCGGGGTTCGAACTCATGCTACTGAGATATCGTGGCACCAAATCGCCTTGCACTATGCCTGACGCGCTACACCACTCGACCACCTAGGCTCTATAATAATAAAGCTTTCGGTGGCCGGGTGTTACCTTTCTTCGACAGTTTTTATCTAGCGTCGTAACACAGTACATGATATATAAGGCATGAAGATGGAATTGTTACAGATCAGCTGAATTATCTATTGTAAAGGATCCTACAAATGTAAGATGCACTCACAGAAATAATTATATTATAAGTACGTCTGAACCAGTGACGACTCTACAACTTTTATCCATCGGATCACCAGCAGTGATGGTGATACAAGGCTGAAAATACATTCTTTATATATAATTCGTCTAAACAACAGCCCAAAAATGTTAGATCTGTAAATTTTCGGAAGCAATTTTTTGTTCTTAGTATATTTTAACAAAACGCATGACTAACAGGTCGAACAACAAATGTTCTTAGTCCCTGCTGACTGCCATTGGCTATTGCCAAATAAATTGATCACGAGATGTAATAAATGGATCTTAATTTTAAATTTAATACTAAACAGAAAAAAATAAACTTGCGGAAAAGATGGTATACCGCAAACAAAAGGTTTTTGTACACCATATCCGGATTTCGACAAATAATGTCTCTTCAGTGATGTTAGGAATCGAAACGGTACCTAACATCACTGAATAGACATTATTAGGTTTGAACGTTGTTTTCAATTTAGACTTGTATATATCCTATGATTGCGTTGGATAAAAATCGCAATTTTTATACGTGTGCATGCAAAACAAATTTCTTGTTAGAGGGGTCTAAATACAGCACAAACAACATTTTCCAAAAGACCAAAAAAGTAAAAAAGTATATTTTAACAAAACGCATTTGACTAATAGGTCGAACAACAAATGTTCTTAAATCCTGCAGACTGCCATTGGCGATTGCCAAATAAACGGATCACAAGGTGTAATAAATGGATCTTAAATTTAATACCAAACAGAAAACAATAAATTTGCGGCAAAGATGCTATACCGCAAACAAAGGTGCAAAGATTTTTATACACCATATCCGGATTTCGACAATTAATGTTCCTTCAGTGATGCTAGGAATCGAAATGGTTATTGGAAGGCCACATAATTTACCTCAATTTAGGGGAGTAAAAATAGGATGAACGGATCATATAAATCCGAAGGCAAATATAATACAAGCCCAAACGAAAAAATATAAACAAGTCTAAATTGAAAACAACGTTCAAACCTATGATTGCGTTGGATAAAAATCGCAATTTTTATACGTGTGCATGCAAAACAAATTTCTTGTTACAGGGGTCTAAATACAGCACAAACAACATATATTATTCAAACAATCAGAGTTGAAAAAGCAGAGGGTTGTATGATAAAAAGAAGTTCTAAAGCAGAATCTCGTCTGTGGTTGTCTTTGTTCATCTTTTATGGTGTTCATGAAATATCTGTAGTAATCCCTGCTTAATTTATTCATATAATAGCCTTGGTGTCATTTACAGATCGTCATATGGTGTTGTTTATGTTTACCACTAGATGTCTTCACTGGTATAGAATTGACTATTGTTAAAGATAGTGTCCTCTAGATATTTTTTTCTGATTTTATTGTTAGTGGCTGCAACTTCATTATGGTATTCTCCATGTGTTCAATTCATTCTTGTAATAATATCTTGTGACCTAAACTGTCATTAGTTGATTATTTGAACTCATGGGATAGTTGTCTCATTGGCAAAAAAACATCTCCTTATTTTTATACTAGTATTAATGCTATTGATCATAAAGGCCCATATTTCTCGTTATTCAATTGTGATGTGTTTGATGATAGTATTAGTTTTGTTACAGATGTTAATTACTCTCATAAATGTAATTTTACATCTCTAAAGTTTACCAGGTGTCATCATCTTTCATTTTCATTTTAATTACAATGTCTGAGAGTGTTAGCACATCTATTAAATCGATGTTAAAAGAGGGCATTATTTTTCTACATTACTGAGTTCAGAAGACTAAGCGATGTTAAAAATATTTGTTTCAGCTACTAACATACATCAGCTTGTTCATATTGTTTGCAAAAGAACAGGTGAGATGTAGTAAACATGACATTAAAAGAAAATATTCAACAAAAATGTTTAATAAAAGTAATCAAACTTATGAAAGAATGCGATGGTTCTGAACCTCAAGAGATAATACATATGTTTGAATGTCAAGGGTAAACATCATTCCTTACTATCATTTAAATAATGTTGCACTAGTAAATGGGCAACCCCGAGATACATGTTTGTATGTCAAAAAGGATTTATCACTTCTTACTACCATTTAAACAATTTTGCACTAGTAAATGGACGACCCCCTTTTGAAATATTCAAGTTCAAAACAATTAATACAGCAATATTGCAACTAGATATTTCCAATTGAATTAATTAAGGAAATCTCTTATACAATTTCGTGTCATTTTTGCTTTCTATCTCTAGAAATCTAAAACTCACATGTTAACCAAAGAATTATTTGTGGGATGATTCAATTAAATATCAACTTATCCATGTTTCGAAAGACTAACTTGTTCTTATTGTAGCTGGCTGATTTGATAATTGTCTTCTGGGCAAAATACGGTTCAAGTACTTAGCACTTGAAAACCTTAATAATAGAAAGTAGATATAAGAAGATGTGGTATGAGTGCCAATGAGACAACTCTCCATCCAAGACACATTTGATTTTGATTTGTTCACACATTGTTGTCAATGTAATGGATTTTATGCGACTTCCATACCAGTGAGAGGTTTAGCTAACTATAAAAACCAGGTTTAATCCACCATTTCCTACATAAGGAAATGCCTTACCAAGTCAGGAATATGACAGTTGTTTTCCATTCGTTTGATGTGTTTGAGCTTTTGATTTTGCCATGTGATTAGGGACTTTCCGATTGAATTTTCCTCGGAGTTCAGTATTTTTGTGATTTTACTTTTTGATAAGGGACTTTCCGTTTTGAATTTTCCTTGGAGTTCGGCATTTTTGTTATTTTACTTTTTACATGAACAACTTAAAAGAACAAAATACTCATTCACTTGTAGTTCTGTATACAATCATTCAAGACAACAAGACTTTCCGAGTTTGTGAGTTGCACCATCAGTATCGTTTACCTAACGCATACAGGTACTTAAATGAAAATAACACTTAACAAACAATTCCACAAAACAAATGTATCTGTTGTATATCGCTATTTTATGAATTTTTCCTTTGATCTTGCTGACTGATAATTTCCTTTCTCAGCGGAGTCGAATGATATGAAAACGGAGTCGAGTGATATGAAAATTATCGCTAGAAACTAAGGGCGCACGTGCCGTTGTCAAGGAAATTAACGTCGTCTTCATAGGTAAAATAGCGATAAACAGATTATCATTGGTCATCTCAACTCGATTGCTTTTCTCACTTTCGCCGTACCGGCTCAAGCAAGAAAATCAATCTCGTTGAGATAACCAACGATAATCTATAAATATTCACGTTTCCTGCGTTGCCAACAGTTATGTAATTAATATTTAGATATGAATATAAGGAGATTGCCAATGAGACAAAAGAGAGGCGAAAGATACCAGAGGGACATTCAAACTCATAAGTCGAAAACAAACTGACAACGCCATGGCTAATAAATAAAAGACCAACAGACAAACAATAGTACACAAAACACAACATAGAAAAGTAAAGACTGAGCAACACGAACCCCACTCAAAACTGGGGTTGATCTCAGGTGATCCGGAAGAGTAAGCAGATCCTGCTCCACACAACTATACATAGATCAAAGGACAAAGATGTGAACAATTACAAATCTCCACGGCGATCTCGGCATTACAAATAGTGAAACATTTCAAAAGACTGCAACAAATATGACAGTCAAACAACGACAACAACTGGATTACAGGTTTGGGACAGGCTCATATAGAATGCGGCGGGATTTAATATGTTTGTGAGCAGTCAATCCTCCCCTGACATAGGACAGTAGGTGTAACAACACAACATAATAACTGTACAGTAAAAATCACCTGTCATTTATAGACATTGGATATTTCTTTAAAATTACCAAGTTTTTTTTTACTGCTAATCACCAAACTGTTTGAACATTAATTGCAAAACCCTGACGTCATTGAATTAATAGCTCAAAATATATAGATTTTTAAAGCTTCGCAAGAACTAGGACCTCTTGAATATCAAATTAGTTGTATAACGTATACAGTTTACACGCAGATGATAATGTGTAAAAGTTGCTATCACGAAAATATATGATAAAAACAAAATGGCCACACATATTATACTGTTTTTTTTTAAAGATGTCCATTGTTACTAAAATTCATAACTAATGTGATGATTTCAATTATCTCTTTAGAATTTAAATATATCTACCGACATTTTAGATGACATTTTGATGACACTTAAAGTCCTAATTATCTATGATGAGTTTATTTACATATGTGTGATAATGATTTCAGTGCGAACGTCATGTATCTCTTGAATAAATTGCATCAAAATGTATTAACAACGTGAATACAAAACTCCAAGGTTAATTTAAAAAGGGAGAAGTCCATAAAACCTGACAAAAACAAACGTTAGACTATATCAACGGAACGAATGGAAAACAACTGTCATATTCCTGACTTGGTTCAGACATTTTCAGAAAAAAATTACTGGTTAAACCATGTTTTATAGCTAGCTAAACCTCCAACCTGTATGTAAAAGTGCGTCCAGATTAAAAATTATAATAGTTAAATATATAAAGCATTTGAAAAACGTGAGAAAAGAAAACTAGGGAGAAATCAAACTATGGCCAAAAGTATAAGACAACACTATAATGGCCAAAAAATAAACAGGTCTACAAAACACTACAAATTTAGGAACACGAACACAAAGCAAACTAATCTTTTTATGTTATTTACATTTAATATTAAGTGTTCAATTTTCTTAATATCTCAAATAATGGCACAGTTAAACACTAGGTTGGGGCACATGGTGATTCCTTCGGAGAATGATAGTACCTACTCAGTGGTATGTAGTAATAAAAAAAATATGATGCGCACGACAAGTACTTCTGAATTAATGTTATTCAAATATTATTATTACTAAATATTCTAGTAAATTACGTAACCAAAAGTATTTATCTTTTACAAGTACATTTTAATCCAGTGTAAACCAGCGATTGTGAATGTACTGTGACTTCATGTTCAACAAATGCGAAGTAATTGTAATTCCTTAAAAATCGTTATAAATCTATTTTGTATCAACAACACTATACTGACCAATAGGTTGCACTTCTGTAAATATAGACAATACAATTTCCCATAGGAACTCCTTAAACGCCTAAAACTGTCCACTTTTACGATGAAGTTTCATAAAAAATCATATCCTGGAAAAGAAAGTTAACATGCATTTTCAATTATTGGAAAACTTAAAACATAGGGTTGTGTGCTTTTCAACATTTATATGTTTGTAGCTTCTATGAATATTATACTTCCGGAGCACCTGAGATCACCCCCAGTTTTTGGTGGGGTTCGTGTTACTCAGTCTTTGGTTTTCTATGTTGTGTTTTGTTTACTGTTGTTTGTCTTTTGTCTTTTTCTTTTTTGGCCATGACGTTGTCAGTTGGTTTTCGACTTATGAGTCTGTCCCTTAGGTATCCTTAGCCTCTCTTTTAAAGTATCTCCCCGAAAAAGAGGCTTGGTTTGTGAATCAGCTATATTTACAATATAGAACCTATATAAAGCAGCTACTTAGGTACTTTGTATTGTTTTGATCATCCAGAGCTATTATAAGATAACATTTAGAACAATGAAAAATTTCGGTTTCTATCGAATGATCGTTTAGCACTCATTTATGCCCATAAAAGCATTAAAATATAACTAAATAAATCTATTCACGTTGTGCAATAATCATTTTAGTGTGATGACATTTAAACTGTAGGTATTTTAATAAATGATAGATGTCAAAAAATTTAGTCTGTTTTAGTCTTATCATTCATAATTTTATCCACATAAACCTACTTAATAAAATTTAAATCCAAAGTCAATTGTAATGGCTGTCGTTTCTAGACATTTATATAAGATTTTCATTCCTATTTATGACAAATAGAATTAGTTTTTTTTTCTTATTGTTTCCTTTCATTTGCTTGATGGTGATAATCCCTTCGTGTCTTCTTCGTTGATTTGTTAATAATTATGACCATTTTGATATCGTAGGTGAATTTAAGATATAGCGTCTCATTTTTTCGTTGCGTTCTGTGTGCATTTTAAAAATAATCTTCACAAAAAAGTACCGAGAAATGTTTGATTGGTATATGCAAACCGATTAAATGGTTAATTTTTTTAACACAGTTTAAATCGCAGTTTTTGTTACATTTTGAAAATTTATCAGCTAAAGGAATCTATAAAGATACGTAATAAATCATGACTAATGTATTAACATTGACTACTAAGCGGAAGACATCCACGGGGACGAACAATCCATCAACAATGATATGGACCAAGATATAGTATATCAATGTATAAACTGAATATACTGAAGGCAAATCACCGTTTAACTTGAGATCTATGGTTTTATCTAAGAGTCGTCTTTTTCAGCAATATCCACTTCGTTCTCATATCTTATGATTTTCTTATTTAGATAAAAGTAATGCATTGTTATAGTCTCATTTAGTCTGAGTCGTTAATTAGATAACATTTTTTTCTCTATTTTTACGGGTTATTTATGGACAGTCCGAGGGACAAGGCATCAATTATCTTTAATGTTATGATTTCTTTTTTTTTTTTAACAAAATGAAATTGTATGCGTTTTGCCTGGAGAAGTTGCAAACATACTTTTAGCAGATAACATTATTTTAGTGAGAAATATGCCCGTCCCGAACCAGGAACTGGTAGAACAGTGGTTGTCGTTGGTTGCATTTTGACTTATTTGATTATGGTTTAATGTTATTTTTTTGCGGAAATTCGATCATTGGTTCATTTTCACATTTAATTATCCCAGTGCATACTTTATACGGTATGGGGTTTGCTCATTGTTGAATGACGAATGATGACCTGTAGTTGTTTACACCATTGTCCTTTTGTCTTTATTAAAAGTTCTATCTCATCGACAATCACACCAAATTTGTTTATGTTTGTCATTGGGTTTGAACAGATATTGCTAATATACTATCTGAAGTGGATATAACAAGTTAGGTATTCATTACTGTTTACCGATAATATGAAATTTGAAATGAAAAAAAAAATGCCACGGGTGCAATCAAAGCCCACAAGTCAAAGAAGAGAGAGAGAGAGAGAGAGAGAGAGATTCATTTCCACATGTGGCACCAATCGTGTTGCTCATGGCAAGTACACATTCGTTGTTAAGTCTAATTGGTGATGTCACAATCGAGGAAAAGTGCGCGGGATAATTGTTACTACAGTTGGAACATATCCATGGTCATCTGTAACACAGATATTCCATCATGGTCAACCAATCGTGATGGAAAGATGAAAACTGTTTATGTATGCAATTTTGTTTGTTCCAGGATAAACCCTAGGAAATTTCATTTTCATAACAGATTTTGATAGACATAGCTAAAACAAAACTCTCTTTACATATGATACTTAGAAAAGAATGAGATCAAAAACTGTCCGCTGTCATAAATTATGATTTAGATATTGCTATGAAATCATAGATAATCTTTTTTTTCTTCTTTAGCAACGCACTCATCGTCAAAATTACAGCATCAAGATATTGACTGAGATAATCCTAATAAAACAACTTAGTTACATAATTTGATATTTTCAAATTAAAGAAAATGATAATACATTCCATCCAATGAATTGAAACACTCGCATGTAGCATATTTATCATCATCATTAAGGGCGTGCTGCTGGTTATTAAAGTATTTGATATGATTTTGTAGGAGTAAACTATTAAGCTAGCACATAAATTGAAATGAACTACTGATTGATATTATTTTTTAGTGTTAGATTAATTTCATGATATATATATATATATCGTCTCAAATCTAGACCCAACAATGTTAGATCTGCAAATTTACGTTAGCAAATTTTAGCTGTTCCCTCGGCGGGATTCGAACCCTTGTTTCTGTGATATCGTGGCATCACCGCCTGCACTGTGTCCAGCGCTCTAAACAGCTATCTATATTATTTCTAGATATGATAAAGATAGTTTTAGTAGGGGAACTGAGTGACGATAGTACAACTAACAACAGTAATAAGAATCTAGTCCTCTGTGACAGGTCCAAAAATGTGATTTGCTAAAAACAAATGTCCAATATTCAGGATGGATTACTTTAAAAAATACTAACAAAAATTAGATAAATTGCTCCAGGAACCGCGAAAACGGATTCGTGCAACATGTTTATTTATATTCAAATTATGATATTTGTAGGAACATGCAAGGATTTAAACACACTTACAAAAGTATCCTTGCATTTTCCTTTATAAATGTTCTCTTTTTATAGGGCTTCCGGAATTTGTGTCTTATTTGCTTATTGATCTTATTGTTTGTGCATTGATTTCAATTTTGTATTTAAAGGAAATCAGACCTGACCTGCATGGATCTTTTGTCTTAAATCGACGTGCACATTTTAATTTTTTCGAAAAGCGGAACCCCTATTTTATTTTAGGTAGCACGCGCTGCACCGGTGCAGTGATTGTGACGTCACCAAGCAGATATAGTCAGATAATGTTTTTTAATTTCTTTGCAGAAGGAGACATCGACCAGACCACACCTGTGTATAAACCTGTGTATAAAGAATGTGCTAACGGATTTAATTTTCTTTCATTTACAGGTCATTGATGTCGGATCATGCATGCTTTTTCCGTACGGGAACACAGATTTGTTTTAATGCATGTTTAGAAATTTGATTCTAGGATTTTACTACTATTTACGAACTTGTCAAGCGGACTGCACGTGATTTATAATGCTAACGGAAAATATATTTTCTCGATTTATTTTACAGGTAAACTATTGTCCAATCGCTGACCACTTGTCGACTAAAAAGATGAAAACATGAAACCAAAAATTTCGACAGTAATATAACTTCTTAAGCTATATGATTTGGTACAATTTTTAATAGAAAAGTAATAGTTTTTTTTTCAGCGATTAACCTCTCATTTATATGAAATTTCCCATACATTATAGAGGATCTCGGTCACAAGTAGATCACTCCGTATTGTAGAAGATATATAAATCCAAAGTGCGAAAAATAATCCCAATATTGAAAAGTATATTTATTTAACTACTATGTACAAAAGGAAGTAATTGAACTAGCATGTCAATCAACATGAAATATGTAAGCTTGCAATTTTCATAATAAATGCACTTGTTATAAAACTATGCAACGAAACAGTTTTTGTATTTTTAAGCTTCGCAAGAACTAAGACCTCTTGAATATCAAGTTATAATGGAATGTGATGCTACTGTCGTACAAGTGAGAGGTTTAGTGCTATAAGACCAGGTTCAATCCACCATTTTCTACATAAGAAAATGCCTGTACCAAGTCAGGAATATGACAGTTGTTATCCATTCGTTAGATGTGTTTGTGCTTTTGATTTTGCCATTTGATTAGGGACTTTCCGTTTTGAATTTTCCTCGGAGTTCAGTATTTTTGTGATTTAACTTTTTTGTATAACGGTTACATTTTACACGAAGATGATAATGTGCAATAGTTTCTATAACGAAAATCTACTAGTATAATAAAAACAAAATGGCCACACATATATTGTAAAGTTTATTCTGAAGATATCAACTGTTACTAAAACTCGTATCTGTTGTGATCTTTTCAGAATTTAAGTATATATACCAATATTTGATGACACTTAATGTCCTAATTATCTATGATGTGTTTATTTACATATGTGTGATACTTATTTCAGTGCGAACGTCATGTATTTGCATCAAAAATGTATTAACAACATGAAAACCGAACTCCAAGGTTAATTTAAAAAGGAGGAAGTTCATGAAACCTGACAAAAGCAAACGTTAACTATATCAATGGAACGAATTGAAAACATTCATATTCATATTCCAGACTTGGTTCAGGCATTTTCAGACAAAAATAGTTGGTTAAACCTGGTTTTATAGCTAGCTAAACCTCCCACTTGTATGTGAAAGTGCGTCAAGATTAAAAGTCGTATTTGTAGGAGATCCGTAACCAAAAGCAATCAAAAGTGTCCATCATCTGTGGGACTTAAACGATTTTAAAAATATAATGGCACAGTTAAACACTGCAGAGAATGATAGTACCTACTCAGTGGTATGTAGTAATAACAAAATATGATGCACACGACAAGTACTTCTGGAATAATGTTCATCAAAAAACCTTATTATTCTAAATATTCTAGTAAATTACGTAACCAAATTCTTCAAAATTATTCATTTTTGACAAGTACATTTTAATCCAAGGTAAACAGGCGATTGTGAATGTACTGTGACTTCATGTTCAACAAATGCGAAGTAATTGTATTTCCTTACAAATAGTTATAAATCTCTTGGCAGAGGCCTTTGATACATAATATGGGGTTGCTTTCATTTGACTTTTATTAGTTTTACGAAGAATCTGTAGTTGCCTTGTAGCATTTATGTTACCTTTGGTGTTCCAAAAAGGAAGTCACAGACTCACAGTACACCGATAACGGACAGGCACATATCTTAGAGGACACTATTTACATAGAGTACCCTCGCAGGTCAAATTTGGTGACGCTTCAAAACCATTTTGATCTTTTAGTTTGATTTATCTCAATAGTTCATTGTTTATCGAAATGGATTTAATTTCTTTAATTTCGGAACTCAAAACGCAAAAATCTTCAAAAGAGGCATATTTTCAGGTTGCTTTCATAAATGCATTTAATCCATCCTTCTGAAAAAAACTATTTGTATCAACAACGTCACTGACCATTTCTGTAAAAATAGACAATGATATTTCCCATACGAATTCATTTTATGCCTGAACCTGTACCACTTTCACTATGAAATTTTATAAACAAATTCTATCCTGGAATGGAAAGTTTAAATGCACTTCTATTTTTTTGGAAGTGTCAAAACATAGGGTTGTATAGCATTTTTTCAACATTTATATGGCTTGAATTTCTATGAATACTAAAGTATCTCAAAAATAGAGGCGTGGTTTGTGAATAAGCTATATTTACAATTTAAAACCTACATTTATGTTTCATTAGAATCCGTAACTTTGATTGGCTGACTACAATCGTGAGGCACTCCAATCTCAAATTTTATTTCCGTATAAAATACAACAGCTTACTATGACTGCACGTGCTATCCGTGACAATGTTAAAAGAAAACAAATAAAAAGCTTGATATAACTTTATGGTGGTAGCATAAAATGTAATCTTAAGAATTGAATAATTCTTTTTATAATTTTTATAGGTTTGTAACGTTCATCGTCCGCACATTTTTAGAATTAAGCGAGTCCACGCTTCATACAAATGTGCTTTGGTCAACGCTTTATACCCCAATAAAATTTAAAAAGAAGCATTCAATTCTTAAATAAAGCAGCAACGATGGTACATTTGATTGTTGTGATCATCCAGAGCAATTATAAGATAACATTTAGAACAATGAAAAATGTCAGTTCTTATCAAATGACCGTTTAGTAGTCATGTATGCATGTCAAATTCCTTAAAACATAACTTAATGAATCCATCCGTTATGACGTTAAAATGTAGATACATTAATAAATGAAAAATATTGAAAATTTAAGTCTTTTTCAGTCTTATCATCTCTACCAACTGAAAATAATCTAAATCAAAGTCATTTGTAATCGCTGTTGTTTTTTGACATTTAAATTGGTATTTCCCAAAGATATTTTCATATCCATTTTGACGGATAGAATTAATTTTCTCTTCCTATTGTTTCCTGTCTATTTCTTGATGGTGATCACCCTTTTCGCGTCTTCTTTGTAGAGTTGATAATAAGAAAGACAATTGTCAAAGCGTAGGTGAATTGAACATATAGCGTTTCATTTTGCTGCGTTCAGTGGACTTTTTCAGAATTAACAATGTTTGATTAGTTTATGCGAACCGATGAAATGGTTGATTTTGTCGCACAGAGTTTAAGTCTTAGTTTTTGTAACATTTTGAAAATCTATCTAGATTTAACTAGCTGTCAGTAACTGCGAGTACTCTCAAATCGTACTTTCTTGTTTATTTGACCTGTTGATACTAATTGTAATGCTTTTTTTGTTATTTAATGTTATTCAGGGTTATATCTTGCCTATATACCAGCTTTGATAAGTGTTTGGTACTAATATAAATTTCCACTTCGTACTATGAACATCAAAATTATTTATTTTGTTAAAATATTTCCTTTCTCTATTGTAACTGTATACGTATACCTAACAACAAAATTATTTTATTTACCTGTGTTTAAAGTTATTGCAAATGGCTGATATTTTTGTTCGAGCATATTGTTTTTCTTAAATTGTTTAACATTTCATACCGATATAACATGTTTCCTTTATTATTCTTCCTTAGTTTATTTATTTTGAATTTACATTGTATCATAGGTCAAATTTATTTGTTCAGTGTATGTTCAATGGTGTTAATATGTCCTTTGATTGAGTTAAGCTATTTCAGTTGATATTTTATAGTGTGTTTTTCTATGTTGTGATGTTACACTATTGTTTCAGAAAAAGGGTGAAGGTTTGGTACCATTAAAACGTTTAAACCCGCTGCATTTGTTTGCACCTGTCCTAAGTCAGGAATCTGATGTTCAGTAGTTGTCGTTTGTTGATGTGGTTCATAAGTGTTTCTCGTTTCTCGTTTTCATATAGATTAGACCGTTTGTTTTCCCGTTTGAATGGTTTTACACTAGTAATTTTTGGGGCCCTTTATAGCTTACTGTTCGGTGTGAGCCTAGGCTCCGTGTTGAAGACCGTACTTTGACCTATAGTGGTTTACATTTATAAATTTTGACTTGGATGGAGAGTTGTCTCATTGGCACTCATACCACATCTTCTTATATCTATCTATAAAAATATATATAATAAATCATGAAAAACATCGAAAATTTAAGTCTGTTTTAGTCGTATCATCCCTACCTGATTTAAAAAAAAAATAAAAATGCAAAATCAATTGTAATCGCTGTTGTTTCTTGACATTTATATTGACGTTTCCCAAAGATATTTACATATCAATTTTGACGGATATAATTTGTGTTCTTTTCCTATTGTTTCCTTTCTTTTGCTTGATAGTGATGACCATTGTATGCCTTCTTCGTAAAGTTGATATGATCATTTTCAAAACGCAGGTGAATTAAAATATAACATATAATTTTTTCACTGCGTTCAGTGAACATTTTTAGAATTAAGTACCGAGAAAATTTGATTGGTGTATGCAAACCGATAAAATGGTTAATTTTGTCGGACAGAGTTTAAATCTTAGTTTTTGTTACATTTTGAAAATTTATCAGCTATAGGAATCTATAACTAGAGGCTCTCAAGAGCCTGTGTCGCTCACCTGATTCTACTTTGGTATTGGAAATCATGTAAAAATAGATTAAAATCATAACAAATATCCTAATAATGATTGAGGCCAAATTTGGTTTAATATTGGCCCCTCAGTTTAATAAAAAAAATCCTGGTGGCTATCTTGAACAGTAAATCGGCAACAAAGTAGCAGCACTTCATCAGCACCTCATAAGGAACATTTATGCCATGTTTGGTTTCACTCCATTCAGTGCACCTCTAGAAGAAGCATTTGTATGTATTTTCCTTAGGATCTTATGTTAAACTAAGTCCCCTGCTGTCAGCCATCTTGGGTGATGGTTCAGCTACAAAGTAACAACACTTGGTCAGCACCTCATTAGGAACATCCATGCCATGTTTGGTTTCATTCTTTTCATTGGTTCTCTGGAAGAAAACATTTGTATGTATTTCCCATAGGGTCCTATGTTAAACTTACTCCTCCTGCTGGCAGCCATCTTGGATGATAAATCAGCTACAAAGTTACAACACTTGGTCAGCACCTCAAAAAAAAAAACATTCATACCATGTTGGGTTTCAATCCATTAAGCGGTTTTCTAGAAGAAGACATTTGTATATATTTCCCATAGAGTCCTTTGTTAAACTAAGTCCCTCATTGGCAGCCATCTTAGTTAATGGATTTGCTACAAAGTAACAACAATTGGTCAGCACCTCATAAGGAACATTCATGCCATGTTTGGTTTCATTCCATTCAGTGGTTCTTCAAAAGAAGACATGTGTATATATTTCTCATAGGGTTCTTTGTTAAACTAAGTTCCCCGTTGACAGCCATCTGGGTTGATGGATTTGCTACAAAGTAACAACACTTGGTCAGCAACTCATAAGGAACATTCATGTCATGTTTGGTTTCATTCCATTCAGTGGTTCTCTAAAAGAAGACATTTGTAGGTATTGTCCATAAGGTCCTATGTTAAATGAAGTCCCCCGCTGGCGGCCATCTTGGATGATGGATCGGCTTCAAAGTAACAACACTTGGTCAGCACTTCATAAGAAACATTCATGCCATGTTTGGTTTCATTCCATTCAGTGGTTCTCTAAGACAAGACATTTGTATGTATTGTCCATAGGGTCCTATGTTAAACGAAGGCCCCGCTGGTGGCCATCTTGGAAGATGGATCGGCTTCACCTGTGTTTAAAGTTATTGCAAATGGCTGATATTTTTGTTCGAGCATATTGTTTTTCTTAAATTGTTTAACATTTCATACCGATATAACATGTTTCCTTTATTATTCTTCCCTTAGTTTATTTATTTTGAATTTACATTGTATCATAGGTCAAATTTATTTGTTCAGTGTATGTTCAATGGTGTTAATATGTCCTTTGATTTAAAATATATATAATAAATCATGAAAAACATCGAAAATTTAAGTCTGTTTTAGTCGTATCATCCCTACCTGATTTAAAAAAAATAAAATGCAAAATCAATTGTAATCGCTGTTGTTTCTTGACATTTATATTGACGTTTCCCAAAGATATTTACATATCAATTTTGACGGATATAATTTGTGTTCTTTTCCTATTGTTTCCTTTCTTTTGCTTGATAGTGATGACCCTTGTATGCCTTCTTTGTAAAGTTGATATGATCATTTTCAAAACGCAGGTGAATTAAAATATAACATATAATTTTTTCACTGCGTTCAGTGAACCTTCTTAGAATTAAGTACCGAGAAAATTTGATTGGTGTATGCAAACCGATAAAATGGTTAATTTTGTCGGACAGAGTTTAAATCTTAGTTTTTGTTACATTTTGAAAATTTATCAGCTATAGGAATCTATAACTAGAGGCTCTCAAGAGCCTGTGTCGCTCACCTGATTCTACTTTGGTATTGGAAATCATGTAAAAATAGATTAAAATCATAACAGATATCCTAATAATGATTGAGGCCAAATTTGGTTTAATATTGGCCCCTCAGTTTAATAAAAAAAAATGCTGGTGGCCATCTTGAACAGTAAATCGGCAACAAAGTAGCAGCACTTCATCAGCACCTCATAAGGAACATTTATGCCATGTTTGGTTTCATTCCATTCAGTGCACCTCTAGAAGAAGCATTTGTATGTATTTTCCTTAGGATCTTATGTTAAACTAAGTACCCTGCTGTCAGCCATCTTGGATGATGGTTCAGCTACAAAGTAACAACACTTGGTCAGCACCTCATTAGGAGCATCCATGCCATGTTTGGTTTCATTCTTTTCATTGGTTCTCTGGAAGAAAACATTTGTATGTATTTCCCGTAGGGTCCTATGTTAAACTTACTCCTCCTGCTGGCAGCCATCTTGGGTGATAAATCAGCTACAAAGTTACAACACTTGGTCAGCACCTCAAAAAAAAACAAAAAACATTCATACCATGTTGGGTTTCAATCCATTAAGCGGTTTTCTAGAAAAAGACATTTGTATATATTTCCCATAGAGTCCTTTGTTAAACTAATTCCCTCATTGGCAGCCATCTTGGTTGATGGATTTGCTACAAAGTAACAACACTTGGTCAGCACCTCATAAGGAACATTCATGCCATGTTTGGTTTCATTCGATTCAGTGGTTCTTCAAAAGAAGACATTTGTATATATTTCTCATAGGGTCCTTTGTTAAACTAAGTTCCCCGTTGACAGCCATCTTGGTTGATGGATTTGCTACAAAGTAACAACACTTGGTCAGCAACTCATAAGGAACATTCATGTCATGTTTGGTTTCATTCCATTCAGTGGTTCTCTAAAAGAAGACATTTGTAGGTATTGTCCATAAGGTCCTATGTTAAATGAAGTCCCCCGCTGGCGGCCATCTTGGATGATGGATCGGCTTCAAAGTAACAACACTTGGTCAGCACTTCATAAGAAACATTCATGCCATGTTTGGTTTCATTCCATTCAGTGGTTCTCTAAAACAAGACATTTGTATGTATTGTCCATAGGGTCCTATGTTAAACGAAGGCCCCCGCTGGCGGCCATCTTGGATGATGGATCGGCTTCAATGTAACAACATTTGGTCAGCACCTCATAAGGAACATTCATGCCATGTTTGGTTTCATTCCATTTAGTGGTTTTCTAGAAGAAGTTCAAAATGTAAAAAGTTAACGACGACGACGACGACGGACGACGACGGACGACGGACGACGACGGACGACGGACGCCAAGTGATGAGAAAAGATATATGTAATAAATCATGACTAATAAATTTACATTGACTACTAAGCGAAAGACATCCCCGGGGACGAACAATCCATCAACGGTGATATCGACCAAGATAAAGTATATCAATTTGTAAAGCAGATAACATAATTTTGCAGACAAATTTTATATTTTGAATGATTCTTATACCGAAGCACAGGGCATTAATAATCAGACAACAGTAGTACTGACCCATGAGTTAATGGTAGCAAGAAATGTTCCTCTTCCAAACCAGGAGCTTGTAGAACAGTGGTTATCGTTGTTTGCCTTTTCACTTCATTGCTTCTCGTTTAATGTCAATAGCTGATATAAGAAATAAGACCATCACTTCTTTTTCGCATTTCGTTTTCCCAGTGCATACTTTACGGTATGGTGCTTACTCATTGTTGAATGTCATACGGCACCCTGTAGTTGTTTACACCCCTTGTCCTTTTGTATTTATAAAATGTCTTTCTCATCGAAATCACACCACATTTCCTTATTTTTATGTCTAATTAGATAATATTCATGTTTGTCGTTAGGTTTGACCAAATACTGCTAATATACTACTAGTATCTAAACTAGATATAACAAGTTAGTTATTCAATACAGTAGACTGAAAATATGGTCTTCGACATGAAAATAAGTCCCACGGGTCAAAAATCATAAGCCGAAGAACAGTTTAGGTGATATTAAAGGTTAAGCAGTGTCTGCTCCATTACTGGTCGTGTTACTTCTGGCAAGTAAAAAAAAAATCATCGGTGATTCACAGAACTAATGTCTAAATTTTTTTTGTGTGCTTGAGTGATATAAGTCCTAGTTCTTATGACTGCTATCTGTTAAAGTGCAATACAAATTACATCAATATTTTTCCGAAGTCAAAATTATTGTAAACAGTTATTTTGTTTCTAGATGATTTTTGTCAATTCAAATATTTGTGGCAGAATTTTCGAATGTTTACTCTCAACTTTAGGGACATTTGTTTGTTACTGAAGATAACTTTGTATGTCTTTTGATTTTTTTAATTGGATCCCACCATGTTGACTTTTATCTAGTATTTTGAATTCTTTCAATCATATCAAAAATTCCTCACATAGACCATAATAGTAAGAATTGTATTAGTATGTTTATTTTTCACCCAAAAATGATCAAAAATATGTAAGAAAGATATAACAAAGAATTAAAAGCAAATCATGGACGCTGTTATAAGTTATGATTTAGATATTGCTATGAAATAAAAAAAAACTTTTTTTCTTTAGCGATGAACGCATTATCAAAATATAGCATCAAGATATTGACTGAGACAAATGAATCCTTTTAAAAACCAATTAGTTACATAATTTTCTATTTTTGAATTGAAAAAGCATACAAATTGAAATTTCCTAATCATTCCATCCAATGAATTGAAATACTCGCATGAAGCATATTTATCATAATCATTAAGAGCGTGCTGCTGGTTATTAAAGTATTTGATATGATTTTGTAGGAGTAAACTATTAAGCTAGCACATAAATTGAAATAAACTACTGATTGATTTTATCTTTTAGTGTTAGATTAATTTTAAGATAAATGTATATATAATTCGTCTCAAATTTAGACCCAACAATGTTAGATCTACAAATTTGCTAACGCAAATTTTTGTTCTTCCCTCTGCGGGATTCGAACCCTTGCTTCTGTGACATCGTGGCATCACCGCCTGCACTGTGTCCAGTGCCCCAGACCACTATCTATATTATATCTAGATGTAATATAGATAGTTTCAGTAGGAGAGTTGAGTGACGATAATACTACTAACAGCATTAATAAAAACCTAGTCCTCTGTGAAAGGTCCAAACAGGTGCTTTGCTAAAAACAAACGTCAAATATTCAGGAAGGACTACTTTACAAAAAACTAACAACAAAAAAAGATGAAAATATGAAACCAAAACATTTCTTAAGGCTATAATTCTGTTTGGTACATATTTTTTTAATACAAACATTATAGGTTTTTTTTCAGCGATTTGCCTCTCATTTATAAGAAAGTTTCTTTACATGATAGAGGCCCTCGGTCACAAGAGCATCACTCAGTATTGCAGAAGTTTTATAAATCCAAAGTGAAAAAAGGTAGTTATATAACTATGATGTACAAAAGGAAGTAAGTGAACTAGCATGTCAATCAACATGAAATATGAAAGCTTGCAATATTCATATACAAATGCACTTTTCATAAAACTATGAAACGCAACAGTTTTTGCTTATAGCTGAAAGAGAGTATTATTACGCCTACTAAGATCACCACAAGAAACTGCTAAATGTATAATTTGTAAAGACGAGTCGGCTTTATTACAGTATAAAATCTCTTGGGGCAATCATATTAATAAGTTTCGTCTTCTGAATTGACTCAATCCTCTATTTTGGAGGCATTGGTGTATTGTTTCCGCAACAAACTTCTTCAGGACATACTATAATATTCTGAAACATAAAATTGTTTAACAAATGATGGAGATCGTTTTTAAATTAAAATAACAGCTGTTTCATATTCAAAATTAAATATTTTTTTGAAAATTCAGTTATATTTTTTACCAAAAGATGGCTTTAGTGTCACTTTTTCAGGGATGATACAATTCCTTATCTTTCAGGATGATGAAACATTTATCGTTTCACACTTTCTTTCGTAAAGGTCCCTCGCGTGTGTGTATGAGTGTGTAATACGCAAGTGATGATTATATTTCAACATTTTGGGACCATTTACGTTTGGACTCTAATTTGTAATTTTATTTGTAAATCTGTTCTGGTCGCTAGGAGAATGGTGTGTTTCAGAAAATGAATAAGAAGAGATAAGGGGTATTAACATTTGAGACAGCAATTCAATGATAAAAGAAAACTACAAGACATGTAGAGTTAACATACGCGGTCTTCAACAATAGACGAGTGTCAATATCATGTGTCTAGCTTCAAATCGTCCCGAGTCATAATTTGTATTCGGAACTCTCTTGTGTATTTTAGATACCATGCACTAAAGTATTATTTCTATGATATAGTTAATATCAATTACATTGGTGTTAAAATTATGTAACATTTTTTACTTTTATCAGTTCAGAAGAACAGAGCATTACTATGATTGATATTTTCCTTTATACTTTGAAATATATAATATATTGTCCGTTTTGTTGGAAAGGAACAGGTGCGATGTAAAAAAAACAAATAAATGAAAAATGATTATAAGATGTTAAACTTATAACACAGGACATTTCAGATGTAAAAAAAATAGAAAATAACAAATTTCTGACAGGCATAATTCCAAAAAGAATAGATTTAATTACAAAAGATACAGCTAATATCTTTTCAAATGATGTAAAATTCTTGCAAAAGCAATATCTATTGAATTTTAACTAATGTCTATCTTCTAAGTTAAGATTTAACACTATATGGAATGTCATTAAAAAACAATTGATGACATAAAAGATATATTCAGCTATGGGAAATAATTCTTAGATTGTTTTTAAGGTATCAGAAGATGATGAAACACTATTTCTCTATTTTTTTTCACTATTTTCACATTTCCCAATCGATTGTGAAAAAAATTGTTCCCCTCACTAGTGAAATATCTGTTCTCGGCAAATGATTGGTCGAAATTTAATTATGACGTCAAATTTTCTTGGTTTCTTCTGAATTTCCTATTGTGATGTCATGAAAAAAGGCGACCATGCCTGATGACTTCACATATAAAGAACATAACTTTCTGCAAATCTTTGAAAAGGAAGGATAAAAATCTTAAGAGAAAAGTAAAATCACAAAAATACTGAACTCCGAGGAAAATTCAAAAAGGAAAGTCCTCAATCAAATGGCAAAATCAAAAGTTCAAACACATCAAACGAATGGATAACAACTGTCATATTCCTGACTTGGTACAGGCATTTTCTTATGTAGAAAATGGTGGATTGAACCTGGTTTTAAAGCTAGCCAAACCTCTCACTTGTATGACAGTCGCATCAAATTCCATTATATTGACAACGATGTGTGAACAAAACAAACAAAAACAATAGGCAAAAATGTCACAAATAGGGGTTAATAGTCTAATTCGGTAGGTCACATTCGTGAAAAGGGAACGGGATTGTAGTTACGACATAAGGAACATATCCGATATCATCTGTGAAACGGATATTCCATAACGGTCAACCAACTCGTGATGGCGTCCGTAAAATTTACAAAGTGATGATTTCAACTTCACCATTTGGAACTCTTGGTTTAAAAATGAAAATTCACAATTGGGAAGCTGAACTCATCTCTTTTGTCGTAAAGTTTTGTTTTCAACCGACCCTCATAGTCAATTTCGAGATATAACTCATAATCAAATGGCAAAATCAAAAGCTCAAACACATCAAACGAATGGATAATAACTGTCATATTCCTGACTTGGTACAGGCATTTTCTTATGATGTAGAAAATGGTGGATTGAACCTGGTTTTATGGCTAGCCAAACCTCTCACTTGTATGACAGTCGTATCAAATTCCATTATATTGACAACGATGCGTGAACAAAACAAACAGACACAATTGGTAAAAATGTCAAAAATAGGGTTACAGCAGTCAACATTGTGTTATCATCTTAATTACTATAAAACAAACAAATGTTACGAAGAAGCACAAACAGGGCATACATCAAATTTAACATCCTCATTATGCTTATATCATACGATTTTATTTATCTATGTTAAATCCACCTATAAAGGATGGACGGTTTTAAGTACTGGCGTAAAATCGCGCGTTTGAAATTCGCACAGGTAGACATAAAATAATTTTGTCGTTCAAGGTATAAGAGAAACAGATTCCACCACTATAACTCATGTATTACGGTATTTCTCCACTCTCAACAGTTAAATTTTAATTTTTTAAAAATATTTAAATTTAACTGTCTCGAGTGGAGAAATATCGTAACACACTTGTTGCAGTGGTGAAATCCATATTTTTCTTAAAGGATAGTATTGTAACAATCTTGACTAGAAAAAAGATGAGTTAATACAGATACCTAAAAGTATTCTTAATCCTTGGGTTCCGGAATAATGAAATGAGTATCTCTGTATCCGTGAATAAAAAAGATAAACTGTCTACCCTAGGAATAGATTACCTTAGCTGTATTTGGCAAAATATTTCGGAATCTTGCGTCCTCAATGCTCTTCAACTTCGTACTTTATTTGGCCTTTTACGCTTTTTGAATTCGAGCATCACTAATGAGTTTTTTTGTAGAGGAAACGAGCGTCTGGCTCACAAAATTCAAAGACGGGTATCTATGATAAGATTATTTGCCTCAATAAAGACCACATTTTGTCGTTCATAACGTTTTGAAGTACGGTAGTTATCAGTACATACAATTCCTTAGTACAACCCATTGTTTCATATTTTACATGGGTAGTTTTTATAGTGTTTTCATTTGATAAACGTTTTCATGAACTTTAGCATCAGCGCTCGTAGTACTTATGACATTGAGTATTAAGGAGAACAAACCAATCCATGGAAACAATATTATAACAGTAGTATTCAAAATTATTCTGGCTCTAAGGTGTCATTAATTAACAATGAAGGTTAATTTTATTGTGATATTGATAAATTATGTCATTACGCCCAGATTTTTGGCTCACCTAAGAGACAACGTACGTGCCATCATTTCATGATCATGATCAATTTAATAAATTACTATGCATTCTTAATCTCACCCCTGAACTTGTTTGTTATATTGGAGTCGTTATTAAACAGTCTTTCTTTTATGAACTGAAGACAGAAAGGTTCTTAATAATTATGTATAAATTTAACTTGCATTTGTTTATCAATTTGAATGTTTTATTTGTTGTATTCTTGTGTTGTATGCATGTGTTTTATTTGTTGTATTCTTGTGTTGTATGCATGTGTTTTATTTGTTGTATTCTTGTGTTGTATGCATGTGTTTTATTTGTTGTATTCTTGTGTTGTATGCATGTGTTTTATTGCTATTGCTTGAAATACGACTATTATGTTAATATGACAAATAAAAATGCATTTCATGACAGTTGAGTAGTTTTATATGTTTTTTCAAAATAATATAAAATTCCTTTTTGAAACTATCGCAGGGAGAATTGCCCTTTTTCGTCATAGGGTATTGTAAAACACAAGTATCTTGATGCCTCACAATGCTGCACAAATACATAATAGAATATTCCTATCTAAGTTATGACTTGTGTTTGTTTTCATACCACAAAAACCTATCAAATAAAACAGGGAAGGATTGAGCGCTTACAAACATGTTTAACCCTGCCACATTCTTTATGTACCTGTCCAAAGTCGATAGCCTGTTGTTCAGTGGTTGTCGCTGGTTCATGTCAATCATGTTTGTTTTTTCATAAAAATAAGGCCGTTAATTTTCTCGTTTGAATTGTTTCACATTTTTTCATGTCGGTGCCTTTTATAGCCGATTATACGATGTGATGTAGGTTTTTTTTTCATTGTGTAGGCCGTATGTTGATCTATAATTGCTTATATCCACTTCATTTCAACTCTGGTCGATGTTTGGCAAATTGGCAATCAACATATCTTCTTATATTTATATGATTTGTGAACAAGGTGTAAATGTTATTCGTACTTGACAAAGCAGATATAAAAGTACAACACTTTTCTTTCTAGTCACGCAAAAACAAGACAGTTTGTGTCTAAATAAATCATTTGTTTGTTAATTGTTCTATAAATAGGTATAATCGACCTACCACAAATATGTCTGATCAAACTTTGTAAAGTTTCATATTAAGTATTGTGTGAATTCGATTACCTGACCATAAGTTAAGTTTAATTTATTAGATTTATTGTTTCATAAATGATATATCATACTCTCGTGGGAACTAAATTTATAAAAATAAAATAACAATGTTCTTTTTCATCGTGCATTAAGCTACCAAATCATCACATGGATTTTTATAAAGGCACATTACAAGCCTAACAAACCAAGTCTTGTGCATCTTATTCGCCCTTGGCTTACCAATATTCGACTTTGAGCCTTCCTGATGAAGGTAAATACAGAAAAGCGTTATAACGCAAACAATTATAGGAAGAAATATAAAAAATAAAGTTTGTGTGGCGCTAATACGCTTCCGTATATCTAAATGATGAATATCGTTTCTTTTTTATTATGATATTAATATGTCAAAGCTCCCACATTTTTTTTTTAGCTAATCTAAGAGTCAACGTGCCTTCATTTCAAGATCTTCATCAATTTGATAAATCAGTATGCATTCTTAGCCCCACCCCTAAACTTGTTTTTCATATTGGGGTCATTATTAAACAGTCTTTAGAACTAAGGGCGAAGGACCCATTTCAGACAGGCTCATGATACTTATGAAGTAAATTTTATGCTAAATTTGGGTATTAAGTTAATTGTTCGTTTGTTGTATTCTTCTATGGATGTATTTTAATTGTTATTGCTTGACCCTTGTGGGTGTTATTTGGCAATAAAGATATATAACAAGAAAAACACTATACCTTAGAGCTATAAAAAGCCCAGAGAAAACATAATAAGAAACAATTATGAAAGAAAAAAATTAAACGACATGAATTAAACTAATAGGTTCTACCGAAAAATAATTACATGTATTACAGACAGCAACTAACGACCCTCACATAATATGTCAACCTTTCAACTTAGAAAAAAAAATCCGTAGGACAGAATTTCAAAATAATGGGTATTCTAAATATTTATACTTCTTTGTCAAGATATTTTAAAAAAGCGATACCTAGGAAATTATATAAGTTACATATATCAATTGTTTTTTTCTTATTCATGTTTTACATGTAAATTTTCTAGTTGTAGTTGGATGTATATTGTAAAGACGACGTTAAAGGTCAGAGAAAAACATGATCTTGTGCAATGCCGAAATATAGGTATCGACAGAATATAGGACCAAGAATGGTGTGTACAGCAATAATGTTTAAAATAGTTGTGTTTTAATTTAGTGATAACAAAATAAATATTTATACCGAAAAAAACAATATTCAAAGTTATCTAATTACAGTGATAAATTGGTGACCTTTTAGAATACGTTTATTTAATAGATCGATAAGTTTACTCGGATTGTATCTAAATTTACGGGCTCGATAAACAACACCACCTTAAAAACTAGGATTAGTTAAACCCGCTAGTAATAAGTTTTCTACAGGTACAATCAAACATTACCATTTTCTGTTATATGCAAATTATGTTCAATCAGTTGAGGAATAGAATATGCTTTTTATAAATTAGAAGCTCGAACCTGCTAGAATAGCTATCGTTTGATTATCTTACCTTAAAACCTTGTATGCAAATCAAATTAAAACATCAGATGTGGGTTAAACGTCAATAAGACAAAAATGCCAAAAAATACATCTAGAGGGCAACATATAGTTTTTAGCAATAGGCACACACAATATGTTAAGCTTTAAATCGTACCGAGTCGATAAGAGTTGTAAATAAATTCAACAGAAACAATGAAAGGTCTGCCAACTTTAAAATAATGAATAACATTAATATATGACACAGACAACTAAGAACATGGACATGACTTAGGACAGGAAGACTACATGGAAATGTGGCGGAGTCAATTAAATTGGGTTTTTATTTATTTTTTTTTTTAGATATTTTTTTTTTTTTTTTAGATCTCAGCCCTCTCCCCCTTTCTTTATATCTCGATTAGTAGAATAACGAAACGTACACAAAAGAACATAAAACAAAAACAATACAGGAAAAGTGTTTCCTTGAGAAAAGATGATGATATTATTGTTACTGTTTGGAGGTTGTCACATCAAACAGAATCTGTAAAATTATTGACCGATATTTCTTTTTGCTATTCGAGTAGCTGGTTCATTTTCAAAATTCTAAATCAAATAAAAAACAAAATCATAGCAACAATACATGTTTAGAAAAATGGTTGGCTGTCTTTTTCCATGAAATCATTTGTACATATTAAAAATATTGGTGTTCTGCTTATCGTTGAAGTATTATTACCGAGAGGAAACTTTGCTTGGTCTCTGTAGCTTCAAAATCAGTTCATTTGAATTAGGTTTTTTTAATTGTCAGTAATTTCCACGTATCCTATTTTACTATGCTAACAATATTTATCTGGTATCACAGGAAAACATAATGGTCTGAACGTACTATTCATAAGAAATATTAATTGATTGTACAATATAAAATGATACCCTACTTTCATTTCAAACATTTTTGTCCTAGTGTTTTATTGACATTTATTAAGTATCATAAATTTCTACTATGCAAACATATTGGCATGTCGTAGAAATCATTTAGAGTTTCTAATTGAATTTTCATACACCCTATTTATTTTGTTCTTTTATTATTTCGCACTTCCTTAGAACAAATGGAATTTCGATTACAAATCTGAATAACAAAATACATTTAGGAAAATGTTTGTACACCAGGTGCAACCAAACGAACGCCCCTCGGACGGAATTTGATAGTAGATGTTACTTAGGCAATAGGTTTACTAACCTCGGTGGTATCTTAAAGGCATACGATACAGTTTTGATCCCACGGTGAATTTTGACGAAAGTTTGTATACAAGCAATTTTTCACCTAGTCAATTCAAATATGTAAAAAATAAGAATGTGTCCATAGTACACGGACGCCCCACTCGCACTATCATTTTCTATGTTCAGTGGACCGTGAAATTGGGGTCAAAACTCTAATTTGGCATTAAAATTAGAAAGATCATATCATAGGGAACATGAGTACTAAGTTTCAAGTAACAGTTGATTGGACTTCAACTTCATCAAAAACTACCTTGACCAAAAACTTTAACCTGAAGCGCGACAGACGGACGGACGAACAAACGAACAGACGTACAGACCGAAAAACATAATGCCCCTCTACTATCGTAGGTGGGCATAAAAATATACCTTCATTTGCTACTTTTAGAGATAAATAGTGTCAAAATTTAAGACATTTACTGGAAATTTCGGTTTCTTGGACATTTCTATCCTTTGGAAAGACATACCTAACTCTTGTGTTTCAAAAGACAAACACAAGCGGATTTTTGTAAAAACATTTGGAATATCTTCTCTACATATGTGTTCTTGAATCTGTGTAATCATTTTTATAACTTTTTTATGATTTTAATAAAAAAAAAAAAGGCATTTTTTGCTTTATATGTAACTAATTTAAAAAAAATCATCGGTGATTTGTTCATAAAAATTGGCACAAATAATCTTCATACATAATCAAGCCAAAAGTCATTTTTAAAAAAGGGGTCCATGAACTCGTTTTCAAGTAAAATCAGTCTGAATGATAAAAAAAATATCAGTCGAAAATGCATCTTTTCCCGATCTGTCACAGTTTGATGTCGCGAAAAATAATAGTTTACGTTAGCAAAGTCATTACCTCTCCTGTAACTGTGTCACATGCCCCTAAATAGGAGTCCCAGAAAAATTGCCTGTTTGCAGGTAGTAATTGAACAGACATCAACTTGCCTGACAATAAAATCATTACTTCTAAATTGTAAAGAAAAAATTTAATAAAATTGAAAAACAAACAAATAAGCACAGACACTGATTTTTTAGTAATCGACTCAACCAATTTTGTGTATGTGTCATGTTATTACTTTTACTTGCTTTTTGAAACATTTGAGTTCTGCTTCAACTTAAAAGTATTTTCTCAAACAGCTGTTGTTATGTATGAAATGTTGTTGGATACAAAAGCCATAGGTCCTTTAATATGATATTTTATAGCTATGCAGGCATTATAATCTTTGAGTTTATATGCTGATACCTCAGAATACTAAACAATTAGACATTTGTTCGTTTAAACACAAAATAGTTACATTTCTATATATATATTATAATATTATAGATCAATGATAATATTAACTTTAATTGTAAGTGTCCTAGTATGTCATTATAAAAGGAGTTATTCAGTGTGCACCACATTTTTTATGTTATCTCTTCAAAGACAGAAAAAATATTACAGTCATTCCTTATTAATCATTAACAAAACGCAGACAAGACTTATATGTAAACAATTAACATTTATATAAATTCCTGATTTCAATCTGAATTAATACTAGTATCTATTTAAAGTGACTTATAGGTCCATTTGGGCCAGGTGTAATTTAATTGAAATATTTCAATATTGTAAATATTTTTGTTATACAAAATGTCACTATAATAAGCATATTTGTATTGTATTGAATAATTCTATTCTAAATTCCATTTTTAAAGAGTACATTTTGAAACATATCGTTGGTGATGATGGCACGGTCACATGACAAAATTATGTCTATGAGCTGATAGACAAAACACTTCCAGTCAATCAGAAGACGTGTTACATCCAAAATTAATTTTATAATATTATAGATCAATGATAATATCAACTTCAATTGTAAGTGTCCTAGTAGGTCATTATATCTGGGAATAAAAACTGTCATTTCATATCAGTTGCTTGGTGAATATAAATGAATCAGACAAATTGTTTATTGTTCGACATAATTCCTTTAGAGGTCTAAACATGTAACGTTTATGAATGAATAAATCATTGGATCTCCAGAATTATTAAACATTCTGACCACGAAACTAACAATAATTGTTCAATACTAATCTTTTTTCTAGTTAATTTCGACAGCGCTCATTTACCCTGTCATTATAGATTCGGCTCTCATGTAAAATCTAGTGGTCTTTGCTAAAGAAAATAAAGAAAAATTTTCAAAAACAGTATTATCAATTTGCTGAAATCAATAGAGGGAATAAAAGAAGATGTTGAGTAAATCAAGGTTAAAGGTGTTTACCGATGTTTAGTTCTCATAAATCGATTAAAAATATATAAGTGAAGGAAACAAGTAGACACTGAGGGTATTGACCCTCAAAAGATCGAGTTCGAATGCGTCGACAGATTAAAAGAGAGGTGGAAGATACCAAAGAAATAGTCAAACTGATAAGTCGAAACGAACTGACAACGTCATGGCAAAACACTAAAAACGTCAAAAAGACAAACAACAAAACAAAACACAACATAGAAAATTAAAGACTGATCAACACGAAGCCAACCAAAAATTAATCATCTCCTGCTACGCATGCACCACCCGCCATGCGAATCCACACTCAGTCAACAATCAGTAAAAGTTCAGATGATTATTCGGGTATCTGATTTTCCAAGACTGTTAAAAACGGTCGGTAGTGAGTTAGATTTGTGATGATGATCATAAAACTTGTGCAGTGTTGATTTCAGTCGTTCTTCCTCATAACTTTGTTTGAGCTGGTTTTATGTAAGGAGCACACCCCTGTTACCGAAGTCCATATAGTGTGAAGATGCACGAGAGTAACGTGAGATATGTATACTCTATAAGATGAAGCAAATGGTATGTTACTGCTAAGAAATGTGAAGTTGACAATAGAAAGTTGAAATCACCACGTTTGTCATAGATTCTAGTTTGAAGTCGTCTATCGGTGTCAATATCAACGAAAATATCGAGATATGAAGCAGACAGTCAAGACATCAACGTCATTTTGACAAAAATCCAACTTCACAAAACACAAACGCAAACGACACCTAAAGGACACCATGCAGTCTTAACCAGTACAAACACGTCAAGCGCAAAATTGCTTGTCCATTGAATGGGGTGGGTGGGTGGGGGGAAATAACACGGGCTACATAGTTCCTTAAGAATCTCGAGCTCACGTTTCTTGAGACATGATTCCCTATCGACGCACCACGGAACCCTATCATTGGAGACTGGAGTCCTCTAAGTGGAACCAGGTGTCCTATTAGTAGAGCCTTGAGCGCTTAATGTGTGTCCGGGGCCAAACGATAAAGTTTGAATGGAGCCCAGAGTCTAGAGCCCATGCTATCTCCAATTATATTTACGATCTATTGAAACAGACAGAAAAGCGAAGCTCGCCGAGCTTTTTTCTTATTCCATAGCAAGTACAAATAAATTCTATATTTTCTGACAATGTACATTATCCTGCAATTTAAGATTGGCGCTTTTGTGTTTAGTTTCTTTATAACAAACAGCTGTCGTTGGTTTATATAGAAATGAACATTTCTTAAGCGCGGAGCACTAAGAGGAGGACCCCAAATTGAACTGTTACGGTTAACTTAATAGTTATTTTAGCATGCGGTAACCTTTTGCTCAACATACAAGAAGAATATCAGGACTTTATTTGTATAACAATTATCTGTATACATGTTATTTGTACAATAGTTCGATGATTGCAAGTAAAGAAAAAACAAATATCAGGCGTTTATTAACAATTTGTATTTATGATAGTCCCAAGGTATTTATCTCTTACAAAAAGTACGTCATCTTGCATTCTGATAAACGTTTTGGGATAATAATTACATTGATTATATAAATTTGTTCTAATTCCATTTATAAGAACCTAATTAACCCTTACAATCCCCTCAGTCCCGCTGCTAAAATTCATTAGTATGAGAAAACGGTTGAATTGATTTCAGAAAAATAGTTTCTTTCAACAAATATTCCGACACTAAGCGGCAATCAATTTTCCCACTTTAATATGCAGTAAATGATAAATTGTTCCCCATAGGGATTTTTATAATTTTCATGTACACAAGTTCAAGATAGTACATTTTATAAATCTTCTAGTAACCAATAACGGCGTTGAAAGGGAAAAGTGAGCTTTTGATAATGATATTTAAGTTTTAAAGCATTAGGTTTGGTTTCAAGGATAATTGGAGCGTATGCAATTAATCGAATGATTCCAATTTCTCTGCATGTAAAGCACATTTAAGAATAACTTTCTTGGCTCTCAAATTAGTGTTTTTGAGCTTTTCTGGTGAAGGTAAATCCAGAAGTGTGACCCGGACGCACCAAATATAAAGTGTCCTTTTCCGTTTTTCACCAGGTGTTTTCGATATCAAACTGGTTCGGAAAGCCAAAAAGATGCAGTAACCATTTTGTACCGCTGTAGTGCATGTGAAAAAGACAATTATTACAATAAATAAATAATTTTATGTACTAGTATCTATATTGTATGTTTATGATGTGTGTTGCTCAGTCTCTAGTTTTCTATGTTGTGTTTTATAATGTTTGTTTGTCTGTTCGTCTTTTTTTGTTGTTGTTTTTTTGCCATAGCGTTGTCAGTTTGTCTTCGAAAATAGGGTTTGAAGATCCCATTGGTATCTTCTGCCCGTCTTCTATAAGGTAGAAAATATACATATATTTTCATCGAGGATTTTTTTCAATCAATAGTGTTACATAAGTGACACAAATTCATTACCGTATTCTTATTTCTTATGGGAAAATATCACAGTCTCGGTAATATTTCATACATTGTCAGACACGTAGGAGTTTTACACTTGTCACGTTTAAAAGTGATTCCAATTACTCACAATAGCACTTGTCTTTTGTATGATTATGTTACAGTACTTAATCGGAAGGCTTTGTTCTTTCACAATACCAATTGCTAACAAGTTTTTACCCTATTGCAGTTTGAATTCACCCTTCCAAACTGATCAACTTGTTAAGCATTTAAGCTCATTGCTTCAGTGAAAGGTTGTTAGTATGAAGTCAGTGCAATGAAATGAAAGTAATGCTACCACCCAAATTCAGTTATTCAGCGTCTGTATCATTGATTGATTGTTGTTTGCTTTACGCCGCATTAGCACAGAAAGGCTATATCGCGGCGAGAGCTAATTCGAATATTATAACAGTTTAAGGTATATTTTTAAAATCAGACAAAAGGTCTTTCAATAAACTAAAATTCTAGACTAAAGCAAATTGATTATTTACAAATAAAAATCAACACTAATCATGAAATTGAATTCAAATATTCACCTACTATAGCAAAAAGTACTGGTTTAAAAAGGTTTGACTTGGATATGAAAACTTCTATCCTAATGACAATTTATAAAAGATTAGTTCTAAACTTTGTTTTGTTGGTCAATAATTAAAGGCTGTAAAAATCTCAGCAAGCACTCGTTTTTCAAGCTTGCCTAGTGCATAAGGTCACAAAGTTATTTCAATTTTTCATGTCCGTGAACTTTTCCACAATAAGTTATTATACAGATGGTATACGATAGTGTTGACCTGCTTATGGCTTAGTAACGTTCCGTTTAATGACATTGACAGCCTTTCCAGTTCATAATGAACTGATTTTTTATACGCCCGTCAAAATGTTGACGGGACGTATTATGGTATACAAATGTCGTCTGTCCGTCTGTCCGTCTGTCCATCTATCCGTCTGTCCGTCTATCCGTCTGTCCGTCTGTCTGTCCGGCGTAAACATGTCGCACCGTAACTTGAGAACGACTTATCCAAATTTCATGAAACTAAACATAGTTGTTTCTTATGATGGTCAAACGATCTGTATACTTTTTGGTGAAAATAAGATTAAAACTTTTTGAGTTACGGGACTTATTAACTAAAACAGGTGTGTGTTGTTTTTTTTCACATGTCGCGCCGTATCTCAAAAACAATTTATGATTATTGCTTAAAACTTTACACACTTCTTAGTTATATTAATTAATCTTAAGATCTGTATGCTTTTTGGTGATGATTCAAAATTTTATTTTTGAGTTATTGAGTATTTTGTAAAAAAAGGGGGAGGGGTTTTTCACATGTCGCGCCGTATCTTAAAAACAGTTTATGATTATTGCTTAAAACTTTACACACTTCTTAGTTATATTAATCTTAAGATCTGTATACTTTTTGGTGATGATTCAAAATTTTATTTTTGGGTTATTGAGTATTTTGTAAAAAAAGGGGGAGGGGTTTTTCACATGTCGCGCCGTATCTCAAAAACGATTTATGATTATTGCTTAAAATTTTACACACTTCTTAGTTATATTAATCTAAAGATCTGTATACTTTTTGGTTTTGATTCAAAATTTTATTTTTGAGATATTGATTTTTTTTAAAGGGGAGTTTTCACATGTCGCGCCGTATCTCAAAAACGATTTATGATTATTGCTTTAAATTTTACACACTTCTTAGTTATATTAATCTAAAGATCTGTATACTTTTTGGTTTTGATTCAAAATTTTATTTTAGAGATATTGAGTTTTTGTTAAAAAAAGGGGGTTTTCGCATGTCAGGCCGTATGTCAGAAACTATTTATGATTATTGCATAAAAATTCACACACAAGACGACGGGCGTATCATGCGCTCATGGCGCAGCTGTTTATTGTATATAATTTTGTAAAAACAGATTGTGTTTTGATTTCAATACGGTTGACCCATTTATGGTCTGGGCAATATTGGGACATTTCTTTTAATCCCTCCTCCCTGAATTTGATTTAAATTTTGTTTTAAGTATTTGGATACGACTATACGTTGAGGTTTCGAGTTGTTGCAAATAACTAATTTTGTTAGATTTTTACTTTTCAGTAGTGAAAAGGGAGGACATCTGTCCCTTTAAAAATTTGTATTCAATTACACTGAACTTGAACTAGCTGATCCTAATGTCACTAATGGTAAAAGATTGGTTTATGTAATGATCAGGGTTCCTGCGACCTTCAGGTTCATTGCAAGTTTCATTTAATGCTGATTAATTCAACCACAGCCAAGTTTTTCGTAATCGATGCAGAAAACATGAATGTGTTGACTCATTGCTATCAAATTCTGTATTTACCGAAGTACTCGATTTTGTCGGATTAGATCTGGCCTTCAGATTGCCATCTTGCTTTGTACTGAAATCTTACTTATCCCACATATGAGATTAAAGTCAAGATGGCAATTTCAATAACATTGAAGCTAATGGTGACGAATTCAACTAATTCTTAATTGTACATCTCTATCAAATAGACGGAAAGAATTTCTAAAACTTTATAATAACGCATAGTTGATATTTTAAAATTCTGCACATTTTTCGGATAAAAGATATTCTGGTATTAATAATTTGTATGAATTCATACTGACAGACATTGTCTCGAATAGTAACAGCAAAAATTTTCGTCACATACTTTGTAGATTGGCTTACAAATAGATATAAGAAGATGTGGTATGAGTGCCAATGAGACAACTCTCCATCCAAGTCAAAATTTATAAATGTAACAAATGTCTATATACGAAATGTTAAGTTTACACAATGAACGATGCATTTCCCAGAAAAAAACCACGTTGCAAGAAACTTCATCTTTAAAGTAAATGATAAAAATTTGGCTTTTGGCGTCTCTGATGGCCGCAAAGCTATAGAATAGCGCTTTAGACGCATAAAATTTGGCTTTTGGCGTCTCTAATGGCCACAAAGCTATAGAATAGCGCTTTAGACGCATGCAATTTGGCGTCTCTGATGGCCGCAAAGCTATAGAATAGTGCTTTAGACGCATAAAATTTGGCTTTTGGCGTCTCTGATGGCCGCAAAGCTATAGAATAGCGCTTTAGACGCATAAAATTTGGCTTTTGGCGTCTGTAATGGCCACAAAGCTATAGAATAGTGCTTTAGACGTATAAAATTTGGCTTTTGGCGTCTATGATGGCCGCAAAGCTATAGAATAGCGCTTTAGACGCATAAAATTTGGCTTTTGGCGTCTCTGATGGCCGCAAAGCTATAGAATAGCGCTTTAGACGCATACAATTTAGCATGTGTTATTTTCATTTTAAAGTCGCCCAAGGTGCTAAGAAAGTTTCTATAATTGTAGCATAATGCAGGTTTTATTTCTTCTTTGTTGATAGAAGCATATGCATGAATGTCATTTACGAATATTATTTAAGAAATTTTAATCATAAAATAATAAACTAGCATCTTCAAATTCAAAAACTACATAAATAGTAAAAGTTATTTCTCAACTTGTGTATATAATAAAATTTTTGGTGGGAAAATAAGGAAAAATGACACAATCATTTATCATTAAAAATAGTAAAACAATATCATATAGATCACTTTAGCCTCGGCGTCATTAAACGCCATAAATCAAAGACATCATTTAAGCAAAACACTTTTGTACCATTCTGTACTTCTGGGACAGAAGATAATTAATTAGATTCCACGTAATAACATCACTTATAAAATCATTTATTCCTTTATTTCATTCATTGACCAAAACTAATTACATTTGTAGTGCAAAGAAATAAATGTATCAAATATGCATCTTTGCATCAGTGTTGTTCTTGCAATTTTATAATTTTTTGATCTCTATGATAGTACTTCAAGTATAAGTATATATACATACATTTACCAACTTTCAAATGCATATTCTTACATTTTTTAGAGGTAGGGAGTTTCTGTATTTAATGTTATTCATGGTTTCTTTCAAGAAGATGGATTACAAATAATGCGATGTCTTTCCTGAAAAACGAATTTAGTACGGCTTCATTAGTTATGTTACGTAAGGGATGTTTACGTTCATACTGAATTTAAATTCAGTTTACATATGTCGATACTGGGACCGTCTTGATCTCGTAGAACCTCTGTCTTTCAGAAATACTGTTTTTTTTTCAATTTTTATTGTTTTCTTCTTTTGCAATTCTACCCGATATCTTATCTTCAGAAAATTTTAACTATCTTTAAACTGTGACCAACTATGCGAGTTCACTTCGCGATAAACACTCCCGTATATATTTGTTTCCAAAACCTTTCAATTTTCGCAAAAATACACAGAATATTATTATTTGATTGACATTTTCCAAACAAATCAGTCTCGATTAACCTATTTGTAGCAATACCAGTGAATGAAACAATTTTTTAACATCATTCTTTCGTCAGTAAATTGAGAATATTGCAGAAAACAGCAACTTGATGTGTTGTGAAAAACTATTTACCCCACCTCTTAATCAAACAAACCAATTTTCATGACCTACATTTGATTGGAATGTGAAGTCCTCGGCGCGTGATTAGGAGTGTAGTATTATTGTTCTTTCAAATATGATTTAATAGGAAATTCCAGGATTGACAAAATACTTCAAAAATAATGCATCTCACTTAAAGTTAATGCATTAAATAAAAGTGATATGTGATTACTTTGATAACATACTTCAGCAGTTGCTATATAAATGAAATTATGCTTTCCAGTTAATATGAAATATCTATTAAGCAAAGTACACTTAATTTTATTAAATTGTCGAAATAAAACTTTTTTCAACCTTGATATACGAAAACACTTTGCAACAATTTTACCTCATCTGTCCGTCATCTTTAAAAACTTTCGAAGTTACAAAACACTCAGTAAACAATATTATTCAAATTATCCCCTTATTATTATTAAGGCGTTTACATTCAAAACCGAGTGCGAAGGCTTCACAAAAAAAAAAAAAAAAAAAACAAAAAACCCACCAGCATGACTTTAATTACCAAACTTTTAAGAGACAAGGAAAAGGAGAAACGAAGAAAAAACCAAGGAAAAACAATCAATAAATTATAAACAAGATGCATTATGGTTGATTTGTTAAATTATTATATTTTTAAACCCAACCCATGACCCATGACTCCACTCCACTCAACTCATCATTACTCCACCCACGGCTCCACTTCACTCTAGAAAATTAACTTGATGATGATGGTGATGATGATGATGATGATGATGATGATGATGATGATGATGATGATGATGATGATGATGATGATGATGATGATGATGATGATTAACGTCAAGTGGCAAACATTACATGTATAATCAGGCCGAGAGAACATATTTTTTAAAATGTTGGTAATAGATTCCATTGGTCAATATCTATTAGATTACATAAGTGTTTTAACGGCACTTTAAGTAATGTAACCAAATAACAGCCCAGGCTATAAAGAAACATTTAACTAAAGCAAGGGTAACCGATCTCACTCTTTTCATTTATTTGGTTTAAGTTTTGAAAATCTAAGATAAATAATGGATAATAGATAAAAATTTATTAAAAAAAACTTATTTAAATTAACTTTCTCTAGATAGTGTAAAGCACCAAAAATCCATTTATCAACAACCGCGATAAATTGAAAATGAAATGTTGATTTTTCATAAGTATTACATTATTAATATACTGCCTGATAATTTTAGGCAGATAAAATTGCAGACTTGTTAAATTTACACTTTTAGACAGAAGACATTAATTTAACTAAAGGTGTATTTAAATTAGCACAGCAAAATTAGGTTTGTGCAAACTGACCTTGCATTTACTTGATTGATTGAAATATTAAACGAAAATAAAAGAAGTTTGGAGTCTATGTGTTTTCCAATATTGAACATGGTTTGAAATCATCGTTGTATGAGTATTTCCTTAGATGCTTATGTGTTTTTAGTATATAGAGATGTGTTATGAAGTGTTTCAGTCTTGAAGTTCGCATTTGACATGTGTTTTATTGAGGCGTTTTGTTGAATCTGGTGATACGCTGTAACGTGTTTTCGTCTTGTTTGCTTATATATGTATTGCGTAAATTTGTTTTGATGTCGTTTAGACTTGTGTTTACACTGACATTGTTTATATCTTATATGTGTATTAGAAAGTTGAATTTAGCTTTTTTTCATTGTATGGGTATTGTTGCAGATGTGCAATATACATGTTTAAGTATTTATTAAGAGAAACAAGACGTTTCGGACATGGAAGTATATGTAGGTGGTGTAGTGAGGTGTTTCAGTCTTGTTTGTTTGTATGGGTATTGGTATATATGTGTTATAGTCAAGTTTTTGTAAACTTGGTCTTTAGTATGTAAAAATGTGTGGGGAGGTGCTGCCACATCCAGTCGGAATGGGGACGTTAAATCCGATACCACGTGCCTCGCTATCTGCACGTTATAAAGTCCAAAGTTGCTACCCTTCCTTTAGACAATCTACCTGCAGAACTTAAGATTGTATTAATTGTTAATCTGTTGTCATCCTGAATATGTATGTAATATTTCCTGCTGAACTTAAGCAACAAACAATCAATCCATTCGTTTGATGTGTTTGAACTTTTGATTTTGCCATTTGATAAAGGACTTTCCGTTTTGAATTTTCCTTGGGGTTCGGTATTTTTGTTATTTTTACTTTTTCAATATGCATGATGTGTGTGTTCATTGATTGTAGTAGTTAAGCTTTTAAGTACACGTAGATCTTTATCTATGGGTATTGGATTCAGATGTGTTGTATACTGATGTGTGTTTGGTCTTGTTCATAACATAGGTACTTGGGGACAGGACAATTTGTTTTTTTAGCCATTCTCATTTTTTTTCCAAAATCCGTTATTTTATTGTTTTCTTCTTATTTCAGTAGAGCTCGCTCGCTCGCTCGCTCTCTCTCTCTCTCTCTCTCTCTCTCTCTGGATAGTAAATCTCTCTCTCTCTCTCTCTCTCTATATATATATATAATCAATGACCACCGTGGATAGTAAACAAGGTATTGATAGTATATAGCAAATACATGTTAGTACTAGTTCATTTATGTTAATACAACACAGAAAAATACGAATATAATTGAAATAAAAAGAAAACAAAAACAAAAAATAACGACTTTTGGGAAAAAGTGTCCCGTCCCAAAGTAGCTATGGTTCATTAGAGTGTGCAGATGTATTATAGGTATTGATTTAGGTATCTTTTTTGAAGACATAATATCAAATTTCATTGTTCGTGTAGATGCTTTGTTAAAGTTTTGCTTGTATTTATGTATGCGTATTTGTGTAAATTGTGTATGAGTAAAAAAGTTTTAGCAAGTTGTTCTGAAGTATAATCATATTTGTTGTTGGATGTTTCAACCTTGTTCATTTGTATGGGAATTGATAAAGATGTTTTATCCACAATTTGGGAATTTACACTTTGATCCTTCTGTCTAATATTTATTGGATCATGGACAAGATGTGATACTTGAAAATGTTAGCCAATGACGTTACGTAACACTGCATGCAGCAATGACATGTTTAAATGGCCATCCACGTCATTTCATGAATGCAATGCACACGACTTCATTCATACAACCAGAGATGTATAATAATACGTATTATCTAACGTGTTTTATATGCCTCTGATACAACCGAACAACTACAGCAACGTTTTGTACACATTAAATAGTTTTAGTAATTATTTCATGTCATTTCATATTCTAAACAATAAAAAAACAACCCAAAAAGCATATAGTATAGATCCTTTTATCGATAAAAAGAATAGTTTCTTTTATTCTATATGTAGTACGTGTGTGGTTTTAAGTGTTTTTTCGGTATATGCCAATTTGTTCTTTATCATTGTGTGAGCACTTTCATTGTGATTTTAGTCAAAAGCATTGTTTATTTGCTCGGTTGTAGTCTTAGCAGAGACATATATACACATGTGTATATATGTCTCTGGTTCCAAATAATTTAATTTTAGGTCAGTCAAAAATTAAACATTATAATTAAATTAAAACAGATATAAAATCAGTTTCCCACGAGACAAAATTCTACTGGCTACATATTTTTTATATGAAAAAGTTGCTTTATTTCTTTTCTTGACATGTTAAATGACTATTTTTTCCCTGATTGAATACTATAGTATAGCCCAGTGTTTCTGTTAAAATAAAGTTCTGGTCATGGTTAAAATAATATGTCAGAATTTGTTTAGTTGTAAAACAATTACCAAGTAATAATCCATTTAGAACTTCACCTCCGGCAAAATTCAGGTGATCGGAAGGCAATAAATTGCGTAATCGCACACCTGTGAATCCACAGTCACAACTCTAAGGAAATAATGACCGGAAAATCGGACACATAATTTCACTGTGTAATTTAGAAGCAAACTTTAGCAAAGAAATGTTTCTTGTAATATCATGATCATTACCAGATTTTATTTTTAAATTAAAAGAAATGCCGACAAAAGAAAAAATATTTTCTCAATCAAATACATTAAAAAAATACAACTATTTCAAGCAGTTTTTAGAAAAGACATGATTTGATCTGAAATAAGTTTTCCTATTACTTTTCTTGATTAGCAATCGAGGTTATTCATCCCTGACTTGTTTACATGTTGTAGAATAATTATCGACGAGAATCTCATTCCGGGCCGCGTGTTTTAACGGGATTTCACGGAGTTGCCAATCTCTGTGTATATATGTCTCTGGTCTTAGTTTTCAATATTGCTTTGTTATGAAGTGGTGTTCCTCTATCATGGTTTACACTTTTGTTTGTTTTTTTTTTATACATTTTTTTCATTATCTTGATCTGAGACTACTATAGTGATATCATTTAATGTCTGATATTTGTATAAAAATTTTACTAATTCAAGATGAAAGGTCTCACTTTTTAACAAATGACATCCCATAACTTGTATCAGAAAAGTGAAGGACCTAAAACCGAATTATTTTCATTAATTTCGCTACTAAGAACTGAATGCTTCTTTTTTGTTATTTTATTGGGTTTTAAAGGCGTTGACCTAAGCACATTTTGCATGAGGAGGCGCTTCATGCTAAAAATAAGCGAACGATCAACGTTTGTCTCACTCTATAAGATATAAATAGAAGCATTCAACTTATGTCAATTGTTCATTTGATTTCCTATGAAATATTGTGACGTTGTCACGGAAAGCTAGTACTGTCATGAATGTTGAATTTTATTGGGATATAAAATCTAATATTGGAATGCCTCCCCATTGTTGTCCGCCAGTCAAAAGTACGGATTCTTATGAAACATACATGTAATGCAGTTATTTGCAAATAACAAATAATAAATAATTGAATATTCCTCGTTCAAAATTAAAGTAAATATTATTTTTTTGGGGTTGTTTTTTCTAATTGTAGAATCACAAATAATTTTAGATACAAATATGGGAATTCAATTTAAAGGTCACTGCAATAAAATTGTTCATGTTATAGAAACGCAATAATTAAAACCAAATATAACTGACACCTACTAATACGCAATTTACATTTATAATTGAGCATTGAGCAGACATGCTGAAATGTATTGCCGACTCTACTGATTATTACACATTATTGAAAATTATATTTAAAGTCTTTGAGATCAAAATCCTACTAAAGGTATTCAATAACATGGACCATTGATCCATGAAAATGAGGTCAAGGTCAAAAGAATCCTATCAAATGGACATGTTCAACTTATAATAACTTTTGACGACAGATACAATTGACTAATAATTTATAATAAATGAGAAATTGATATAATCAAGAAAACTAAACATTGGTATATAAACTATTTGAAAATGATATCAAGGTGAAGAGAACCCTGTCAGATGTAAAGATCTCTTGATAATTGATATAGCACTATTGCAGACAGGACAGTTGCATTTACATCAACTCTCAGTAGTAGGTAGATCAGCATTTTTTCAGTGAATACAATGAGCTAAATGTGAGTTGATGACAGTGGGTCCCTTAATTTGCTGAACAAATTTGTTTAAATTGCAATTTCATATTTTAATCAAATAATGTTCCCTGTTTTATGTTTTACGTTTTCCATCTATAGAAACAGAAGAACTTACCAAATAAAGGCTCTTACAATGAAGTTTATGAATTATCCTTGTAGGAAATGGCACCAATTTGTATATTCATTTATTGCGATCAAGAATTGTGTATTGTGTTGTGTAATAAAGTGTCTTAATTATGTAAGACTAAAGTTGATAAGTATTTTGGTCAATATAACTGGCATTTGAGGGGTGGGACATTCCAATTAAGTCTAAACATTGTCCCTGATTTTTTGTTGATCATGGCAGTTGTCAATAATACTGGTAGTGTATCAGTACTCTTACCAAATAAAATTTAAAAGACCAAACTAGCCAGCAAATTGACAAAACTAAACATATATACATGAATGAACTGCTCTAAAAGATTTAACCCAAAGTTTTCACACTTTATATGTACATATGTATACAGTCATGAGAATCATTAGGAATTATATTTCAGTGTGTACTGATTTAGTAACTTATATGGCCACTTCCTGTATGGGAGGCTAGTCCATTTGGAAAAAAATTGAACATGAGTTCCATTTTTCCAAAAAACAAAACAAACTGAACAGATCTGATAATAATAAAATGCTTCGCCGAGCGCAGCCAGATACGACCGCAGAGATTAAACCCTGAACAGTTGGGGCAAGTTTGGACACAATATTCAAGCTTGATACTGTCTGAATTTGGATTGTGATAAAATTTTGACATAATATAGGTTTCTGACACAAAATAAATGTGGTCAAAGATTTTAAAAGTTTGAAATGGGATATTTAATTTACCTAGTATGGTCTGATATCCAAATTCTAACAACATGGTTAGATTCAGCATATAAAAAAACACCAAAAATTTAATTTTAGTTGAAATCAAACAAAGTTTAATTTTGGACCCTTCAAAACTTAATATGGACTAATTTGAAAACAGGGCCCAAAATAAAAAATCTAAATGCACAATAAGATTCAGCATATCATAGAGCCGCAATAATTCAGTTTTTGATGAAATCAAGCAAAGTTTAATTTTGGACCCTTTGGACCTCAATGTAGACCAATTTAAAAAAGGGGCCCAACATCCAAAATAGTAATACAAGGTTACTTAATTTAATCCCATTTAAATTGGTTAAAAGATTTGTATTTATTTTCAATTGAAGATTTCTTGCTATTGTGCAATACTGTGCTATTGCACAATACTCAGTTAATCTGTTACATATGTATTATATAAAAATTTACACACCCTCTTTGGTGTGTATCTCCTGCCATATCAGTATTTATTGCTTGTATATATAAATCAGAAATAATCAATGTAAAAATGGAAAATTTTGGGGGAAAAAAAACCAAAAATTATGGAGAAAAAATCCCCCCAAAAAATTTGTTCTCCCCAAAAAGATTTTTTGTTGAAAAATCTTGAAGAAAAAAGTATGAAACCTCCCAAAAAAAATTTAACCCCTCAAAAAATTTTGAAAAATTGGAAATTTCAAAAATTTTGAAGAAAAAAATTATGAACCCAAAAAAATTTTGAAAAAAAAATCCCCCCCAAACTTTTCATAAACTTAAACACAAGTTGTTGTCTGGAAACTAGAAGTTGTTGTCTGGAAACTAGAAAAATGCTTGTTTTTGGCCCCTTTTTGGCCCTAATTTCTAAATGTTTGGGGCAATTACCCCCAAACTCAATCACAGCCTTTCCTTTGTAGTATGGAACCTTGTAGTACAATTTCAGAGAGATCCATACACTTAAACACAAGTTATTGTCTGGAAACTAGAAAAATGCTTGTTTTGGCCCCTTTTTGCCCCTAATTCCTGAACATTTGGGGCAATTACCCCCAACCTCAATCCCAGCCTTCCCTATGTGATATGGAACCTTGTGGTACAATTTCAGAGAGATCAATACACTTACACACTAGTTATTGTCCGAAAACTACAAAAATGCTTGTTTTTGACCCCTAATTCCTAAACTGTTGGTACCATAACCCCAAAATCAATCCCTACCTTCCTTTTGTGGTATTGAACCTTCTGGTAAAATTTCATAGAAATCCATTCATTTAAACTAAAGTTATTGTCCGGAAACCAAATGTGTCTTCGGACGACGACGACGACATCATGATAGCATTATACGAACGCAATTTTTTATGGTCGTATAAAAATGAGGTAAAGTTTATATGAATCATTTCAGACAGACATGTTAACCTTACTATCATTCCCACTGTAGACCAAATATATTTGACATATTACTTACAGCAACTGAGGACATTACTCGTGGCAACTGAGAAAATTACAAGATAAATCAAAGTGTTTTCGACAACTTAAATGAAAGATAACTTTCATTTTGAAATGTGAACTTAAACTTTAACATTGAATGGAACACATTGAGGAGATATTTTGAATTGCAGTTATCATCCTTGTTCATAAGAGAGGGACGAAAGATACCAGAGGGACAGTCAAACTCATAGATCGAAAACAAACTGACAACGCCATGGCCAAAAATAAAAAGACAAACAAACAATAGTACAGATGACACAACATAGAAAAATAAAGACTAAGCAACACGAACAATTATACGTAAACCTATTTTTAGAACTGACAGATTCATACACCATGCATATCTTGTGTATTTTTTAACAAAATGGTTTTCTGGCAAAGTATGCTTATACAATCATTTTGTAACTTGAACTAAAGAATGTTGTATATCATATTTTTTGTTCGTTTATAGTTGTGTACAAAAATTTGTTTTCAAGTTTTAATTTTTTTACATTTTGTGATGGTAGAACCTTTCATATCATGCTATGCAGGATGGGTTTTGCTCATTATTGCTAACATCTATGTCATTTGGTCTCTAGTGGATAGTTGTCTTATTGACAATCATACCACATCTTCTTATTTCTATGTTTGTAGTTATGCTTAAATGCACCTTCCATACCTGTTCAAAAGCAAAACATCAAAATATTACTTCACCTTTGTAAATATTGATAGCTTAATTAATATTTGATTGGTTGGTCCCAAGTGAAAGAACAAAACATCCTATTCCCCCCTGAACATTGATTCTCCTTCATACGACGGAACACGCTGTTTACATTATGTTTAACCCTTTTTACAAAGCTAAATCATTGTCAATATTTTGCTTTAACAAATAAGTAAATAATTAATTACATGTGTTTTGATATATACTTATCATGTCATGTAATTCTAAAATCAAGGATAACATGCAGCAGGACGTATTTTTCTGGAAGTTTAAGAAAGTAGTGTAATAAATCATTCATTTCTCTTGCCTATTATACATTTATTTGCCTTGTCTTAGTAAGATATGAGGATTTGTTCGTCTTTTCGAAAAGCAATATTTCCTTGGGCATTGCCCTTGAGAAATATGAATTTTCTTGGTGAACAAATCTTCATATCTCACTAAGACGAGGGAAAAATTGTATAATATCCCTCCGGAACTAATTTAACACACATATCAGTGAAAGATATATTTTTTTGGAAAGAGAAAGAAAAGAATTCCTCTTTTCTTTAAAGGAGATACTACTTTTAGATTAATGACACTAATGTAAAATAAACTGTTAACACAGAGATATGTCTTGCCTTTTTGTAATTTTGATAATCAGTGGCGGATCCAGAGGGGGGGTTCCGGGGGTTGGAATCCCCCCCTTTTTTTGGACGATCAATGCATTTGAATAGGGACATATAGTTGGAATCCCCCCTTTATCCTGGGTTGGGAACCCCCCTTTTCAAAATGGCTGGATACGCCCCTGGATAATGCAAATGTTGAAAATTAAAATAGCAATACTTTAACATGTAAGTTATGCAAATATTCAAAGTCAAAGAACCATGACTGAAGGTACATGGCTGAACAATCTCCTTGGAAATTAGATGTGCCAATGCTAATACAACTGCATACCAAATACCATTGACTTCTTATAAGTCGTCCCCTTTAAACAAACCTAAACACAAACATTAACTTGTAAACTATGTAAAAGTTTCAAAGTCAATGAACCATGATGAGGGTGTGAGGGCTACATAATCTCCATGGAAACGAGACTTGCAAATGCAAATAAATTTGCAAACCAAATATCATTCACTTAACATTAGCAGTTCATCTTAAACTGACCTAATCACAAACTAATACATGTAAACTAAGCAAAAGTTTCAAAGTCAATAGACCATGACTGAGGGTGCGGGGCCAAATATTCTCCATGGAAATGAGATGTGCCAATGCTTATACAAATGCATACCAATTAACATTGGCCTTCCACTAATGGTTCCCCTTGAACTGACCTAATCACAAACTAATACACGTAAACTAAGCAAAAGTTTCAAAGTCAATACACCATGACTGAGGGGGCAGGGCAAAATAATCTCCATGGAAATGAGATGTGCCAATGCTAATACAACTGCATACCAAATATCATTGACCTTCCACTAGTGGTTCACCATAAACTAGACCTAATCACAAACTAATACATTGTTGACACTGCTGCCGCTGCAGCCGTCAAGGCGAGACAAAAATCATAATTTTATAAAAAATTAAAATTACCAATCTACTCTTTATGAACATTTCTTCTGTACATTAGCTTAATCAGTGTCTATTTATCTATATGTCATTATCATAGAGGCATTAGATTTCACTTAACGTATTGTAACCCTAGCCTGAGCAATATTAGATTCATACCTAATTGGATGCTGATATCTTTATTGTAACCCTAGACTGAGCAATATTAGATTTCAGAACTAATGGGATACTGATAACTTTATTGTAACCATAGCCTGAGCAATATTAGATTTCAGACCTAATTGGATGCAGATAACCTTATTGTAACCCTAGCCTGAGCAATATTAGATTTTAAACCTAATGGGATTCTGATAACTTTATTGCAACCCTAGTCTGAACAATATTAAATTTCAGACCTAATGGGATACTGATAACTTTATTGTAACCCTAGCCTGAGCAATATTTAGATTTCAGACCTAATGGGATACTGATAACATTATTGTAACCCTAGCCTGAGCAATATTAGATTTCAGACCTAATGGGATTCTGATAACTTTATTGTAACCCTAGCCTGAGCAATATTAGATTTCAGACTTAAAGGGATACTGATAACTTTTTTGAAACCCTAGCATAAGCAATATTAGATTTCAGACCTAATGGAATACTGATAACTTTATTGCAACCCGAGCAACTTATTGTAACCCTAGCCTGAACAATATTCTAAAATTTCTCACCATCTAAAAATTAACTTTTATGATACAAACTATACAGTAATTTGATTAAGATTACGATTGTGTTTAAATGGAAACAGTAAGAAACTTTTGGTCAAGGCACACTTCTATCATTTCCATGGAAAACAATTGAACAAGATTTCAAATTGAAGAAGTCAACAAAATATTAAGCAGTTTGTTTTAATACTTTATTTCATATAACTTGCACCAATACACATGTATTTGATTTGTAGACAGCTGGTACAATATTGAGCAAACAAAGCTTGGCGATGACAAGTCAACACATTTAAGCTTTGAAGTCCAAGATAAATACTTAAGATGAGTGTAAATTTAAACTATGACACAATTCATTGATGTTGTAATGATTTTACATTGATAACTTGAAAATTACATGTATTTGCTATTATTAGGAGTTGTTTCAATGCATTTGTTACCCCATAAATTTTATAGGTAATACCATCTACGTGACTGAAATAGCAGGCAGATCTATGCTTCACATGACATGTATTGTTGTACTGACATGAACAGCTCTTCAGTTTGAACTAATTAAACCCATACCAGCTGTCTGGTTAATGAAAACAGTCTTTTTTTTGTTGGTATTATCCATTTGTTGTCCTTAAGAGGTTGAGTGGTGTCATTCTACAGAAATAGAATCTTAGCTATTTTTATGAAAGAACATGGTATATTTTAATGGTTCTAATAAATCCAGCAAAGTCCACATGCTTAACTATCACCCTTGATAATACATTATTTCTTTTGAGTAAATTCTTGTAATTGGTGAACAATTTCTGAGTCGACTGAATCCATCATTTCATTAAAGACACTTTGTCCATGTAATAACTGACAGGCTCTAAGTTGAGAGAGTAAATATTCTCGCAGAGCGATAGTATGTACTGGATCCTTTTTTGATAACTGAAAAAAAATATATTAAACCAGTCAGTGAAACATGCTTTGAAAATTAGCAATAGATATTTCTGAAGACATTGAATGATTTGTAACTCTAGTGAATACATTTAAGAACATACTTTTATAAAATGCTCCACTGGGCACAGCTTGATACGACCGCAGAGGTCGAACCCTGAACAGTTGGGGCAAGTATGGACACAACATTCAAGCTTGATACAGCACTGAATTTGGATTGTGATTAAATATTTGACACAGCATAGGTTTCTGACACCGAATGAATGTGGTCTAAGAACTTAAAATTTTTTAATTAACCTATTCAAACCATAACATTATTATTTGCTTTTATATATAAATTAGAAATAACCAATTCAAAATGGAAAATTTTAAAGAAAAAAAAATGATAAAAAAATCCCCCCTCAAATTTTTTGAACCCCTTATGATTCATCACCCCCAAACTCAATCCAAGCCTTCCCTTTGTGGTATGGTACCTTGCAGTACAATTTCAGAGAGATCCATACACTTGAACACAAGTTATTGTCTGGAAACTAGAAAAAAATGCTTGTTTTTTTGCCCCAAATTCCTAAACGTTTAGGGCAATTACCCCAAACTCAAACCCAGCTTTCCTTTGTGATATGGAACCTTGTAGTACAATTTCATAAAGATCCATACACTTACACAGTTATTGTCCTGAAACTAGAAAAATGCTTGTTTTTGCCCTTTTGGCCCCTGATTCCTAAAATTTTGAGGCAATTACCCCAAAATCAATCCCAGCCTTTCCTTTGTGGTATGGTACCTTGCAGTACAATTTCAGAGATCCATACACTTGAACACAAGTTATTGTCTGGAAACTAGAAAATGCTTATTTTAGCCCCTTTTGGCCCCTTATTCCTAAACGTTTTGGGCAATTACCCCCAAACTCAATTCCAGCTTTCTCTTTGTGATATGGAACCTTGTAGTACAATTTCAGAAAGATCCATACAATTACACACAAGTTATTGTCATGAAACTAGAAAAATGCTTTTTTTTTGCCCCTTTTTTTGCCCCTAATTCCCAAAATTTTGAGGCAATTACCCCCAAAATCAATCCCAGCATTCCCTTTCTGATATGGAACCTTGTGGTACAATGTCAGAGAGATCCATACACTAACACACAAGTTATGTCTGGAAGTTACAAAAATGCTTATTTTTGGCCCCTTTTTGGCCCCTAATTCCTTAACTGTTGGTACCATAACCCCCAAAATCAATCCTAACCTTTCTTTTGTGGTATTGAACCTTATGGTAAAATTTCATAGCGATCCATTTACTTAAACTAAAGTTAGAGTGCGAAAACCAATGTGTCTTCGGATGACGACGACGCCAACGTCATACCAATATACGACCGTCATATAAAAATGGCTTTTAAATGGTAATTTTAAAAGTACATTGATCAAAGTCTCTAAGGATTTTATTGTTTGAGGCAACATTTCAAGGGTTTTGTGAGCAAACCAGCAGCTTACTCTAAAAGTCATATCTCATTGTTCTGGTAGAGAAATTTTGAAAATATAAATTACAGGGCTTGTATTTCCTATCATGATTTCCTTGAAAGAGGGTTGCTGCTCACAAGGAAGCCATTAAACCAAGAGTTCCAAGTGGTGAAGTTGAAATCATCCCTTCGTAAATTTTACGCACGACATCACGAGTTGGTTGATCATTATGGAATTTCTGTTTCACACATGATGACAGATATGTACCAATTGTAACTACAATCCAATCCCCTTTTTCCCTGAATGTGACCTTCCGAATTAGACTTATCACCTGGTTTGTACTTACATGAGCCAAATGACGGGTGCCACATGTGGAGCAGGATCTGCTTACCTTTCTGGAGCACCTGAGATCACTCCCAGTTTATGGTGGGGTTCGTGTGGCACAGTCTTTAGTTATCTATGTTGTGTTTTGTATACTGTTGTTTGTCCATTGGTCTTTTTCTTTTTCAGCCATGGAGTTGTCAAGTTTATTTATGACTTACGAGTTTTAAAGTGCCTTTGGTATCTTTCGCCTCTCTTTAAAAACAAGAAAATTAGTAACAGGAAATTACAGTCTCTAAATATGTGGCTGTATGTCAGGGGCTAAATTTTTTTGTCATGTGATAAGGTTTAAAGACACTTCTATACATTCATACAATTTCTTGGGGGTTAGCCTTATTGGTGGCTAAACCAGCTTATTATAAACAATAAACCTTTAGCAGTATTTTCTGCTATCTGAGAAGCTACTACATGTGTTTTTCCATATACTTTTTTTTTTCAATTATAAACTTTGTTTTGAACATACTTGGTTCTGTTTAATACACATCAAACATTTATTTCCTTTAATTGATTTTAGTAAACCTTAATTGAGGGTGAAAGGACCTTTTTGGGAAGTCTGGATTGAGATATTTAATTCGCAGGAGTTTGGGAATTGCCAAATTTAATTATACAGTGATGAGGGAATAAACACCTCATTTTCACTGGTATCCAGAAATGCCATTATTTTCTCTAGAATTCGGGATAAGACCATTTTCTCTTTAATCCTTTTATTCATTGTTTGTTCCTATATTAAATTGGCTTTCAGTATCTTTAGCTACCTTAGTTTTTCTTCTGTCATGATCTGTTATCTGATCTGTAGCTTCATTTCCTCCATAATACTCATTATCATCATCTGCACCATCATCGTGAATCACAAGGGAACTACAAAAGTTATAAAGTGCTTTAATTTATTTTCATGGATACCAATTTTCGTGGATTGACAAAGATTTATATATACATGTATTATATTAGAATTTTCGATTTTGCAAAAGTCTCCTTACAAGCTTTTATAAAAATTGAAAATTGTTGAACATTTAAATTTGTTATTTACCTATATCCACGAATTCAATGAAAATTAGAATCCAATGAAAATCACTGAATCCACAGTAAATGGATTTACTAAAAGTAGACTTTAGTACACAGATGACACGGTTTAGTTTTATAGTCAAAACATGTCATCAGTGTACTAAGGCAAGTGTAAGGATAATTATTGAATAAGCCATTCAATTCTTTGAAAATAAAGCAGTTCAAAACCATAATATGAGGAAATTGAAACACAAATTATTTCCCTGCTGCAAAGTGGATGAAAATTGATTGTCTAGAGAGAGAAGAATATGCTTTTTTTTAATCTAAAAGGTCAGAAACTGCTTTTTTTCCCTACTAAGGTTAATCAACATACTAACCCCATGAAATAAAAAAAATGTTGAAATAAGACCTATCATGAAGGTCAGGCAGGGTATTTCAATTTTTGGAAGGTGAATTGTCCCATTGAATGAATACAATAGCTATTGTCCTCTGTGGAGTTCATTCAATAGAAACTTTAAATTTCTCCTTGAAAAAAATAGTCATTCATTGATTAATTTTTTTGTACAAAAAATTAAACTCCTAGTGATGAAAATACATGTACCAATACTGAATAATGAAACACAAAACTGCCTCTGGTGTTGTACTTATTCATTTATACTGTAATATCATCTGTTGTTTGGGGGTTACTTAATAGTATGAAGGAAATGTTTACTACATTGCTTAACCAGTCTTAAATTTTATCACTATAAAACCAAAATAAACTGATATAATTCATTTGCAAAATGCACCATTTAAAATAAATTGCCAACAGCTTTTTCTCATAACTTGTTTTAAAGTTTTATTTTTGAATTTGTTAATAACCCTCATTTGAAGAGAAAAAAATGAATTTTGGCAAGAAATTTGGTTCAGTTTCTACTGATTTTTTTTATCGTGTTTGACCTATAAAATCATGAATATGACAATGTATAAATTGAAGTAACAATCATTAGGTCATCATAAATTTATTCTATATGTACATGTAATATCAATCAACTGCTTAGAATTGGGAGAAAAAAATCCAAATTAATAAACTTATCAGATATTTCCTTTTATAAAGATATTGTGTTAATGAGTGAAGAATATGCACAAAAAATAAAAAGCCTACATGTATTGATCCAATAAAACGAAATTTATTCTGAAGTTGACATACATTTGTAATTATTATCTCTTGCTCTGATAATTTGTGTCAATTCAGAATTGGTACATGTATTTTCATCACTAAGATTTAAATTTTTTTTGTACAGCAAAAGAATCAATAATTGATTGGTTTTTCAAGTAAAAAAAAATAAATTCCCATTGAATAATCTCCACAGAGGACATTAGCTATTGTATTTATTCAAAAGAAAAGTTCCCCTGCCAACAATTTAAATACCCTGACCAACACCAACTGATGCTGATGAAAGGTTTCATTTCCTTTCAAATAAGTGTTTATTTGTAAATCATTCCCTTTCTAAATATCCTGTATATTCTTCAGATGGAAGATTTCAATAAAGGAAAACTTAAAATGGAAGTTGCTGAATCATTATAAGAAAATTAAAAATAAATGAGAATAAAACAGATCTTTCAGAAAATATTTTCCCATTTGTATAAAAAAGCACCCAAAAGAGGAGCATTCACTTGCATTTTGATATCAGAGGTGTTTCCCATCATGCAGTTTGAACCAACTGTACCAAACAAACAGTAATGAAACAGTAACTGATTGGTTCAGATCTAGTAATTGACCTGAAATGACTCATCAATCACACAGGAAGTAGTCTGCAGAATATTGGTTTGAACTCCATAGTGGAAAGCACTTGCAGATGTGACATCAATATATTATGGACATAACCTCATAGTGAACCATTGTTTGATATTTAATGAATATTGGATCTTGTAATTGGTAGCCTCTGTTTTGCATAAAAGATGCTTGAGCCAAAATAATAGATAGGTAATTATATCCATTCATGAGTTTGTTGCAAAGGGATGACAAAATAGACAAACTAGATGTGTCGGAACGACACAAATGGCCCCCTCGGGAAAAAAGCTTGAAGCTCAATATATGTGAAGGCGTTTAGAAAAAAAGTCTAAAACTGTTATTTTTCGTGAAGTTTTCCTAAGCCCGTAATTTTGGCAAAAATCAGTCCAGCGGAACCAAACGTAAACTCAATCTGTAACTCATCATTGGAGACTCACATACTAAAAATTAGCTCAATATGTGAAGTCCTTATATTGTTCCTTGCAGAATGACAGACAAGGGTAAAACTATATGACCCCGACCACTTCGTGGTGGGGCCATAAAAACCATTGCCCCATCAAACGACAGTATGAATGAAAATAGAATATATTTCCATTTGATTAATCAAAAAATGCCATTCCACGATCTATGCTCATTTCAAAATTGGTAGGCATTATATGTGTCAATATAAAGAATAATTTCGATTCTAAAAGGAAAATTAAAAACTTTTGTACTTTAGAGGGGACATAATACACATTCAAAAGGCTGCAAAATTGATTTGATGAAGCATAAAAAACAATGGTTTCACATTTGAAAAGTGAACAGATACATGTAAACTTACTATCAGATTGATTTTATTTAATTTCCTAGCAAGCAACATGAACAAAATTGTCCATTTCGTTCTTTGGTTTTGTTCAAAATACAATTGATGTTGTAATTTTAATTGTGACATAATGCATGTGCACCCAATGTTCTATTGGAATTAGAACATAGTTCTGCTTACAAGGCGAAAGAAAAGCGTCATATAAGAATATTGTTAATTCAGAAATCATTTTGTGCATTTATTCTTGTGATTGTTGAACAATAGACACAAATGTGCGAAAAATATACAACCCTGTTGCAATTTTTGCAATAATAAAACCATGGCAATAATAAAACCATGGCAATAATAAAACCACGGCAATAATAAAACCATGGCAATAATATCTGAATTTACATTACTAAATGAGAGTCTGGATAGGGTTTACCAAATAGAGAATAATGGGCAAAAAGTGCGGTATAAAGGGCTAAACAATATAAAGAATAGAGAAAACTAGGCCAAAAAAATACAAATTACAGAATAATGGGGAGTAAAAAATAGAAAATTATGGGCAAATAGATAAAGAATAGAGAAAAATTGTCTAAAAAATTCAAGAATAAAGAAATAAATGACCTCTCCCTCCAGACACTCGTAAATAGATACATACTCTAATTGTATTGTAGGATCTTCATCCACAGGAATTCTCGTCACATCATGTAATACTTCCACACATAAACACATAATTGCACAAAACTTTTCTTTAATAACACTGAAAAATATTAATTATACGGTGTTTGAACTGCAGTCAAATATCCTTTCATGGGCAACTATACAAATCAATAAACCCTGACCTTAACCCTGAGAGACTTTTAAAAAAAAAATTTAAAAGTTAAAAAATTTAATTCTGGATTGCAATGCTTTGCTGACTTGGAAGCATGACAGTGAAAGCAATCTGCATGTAATGAAAATTGCTTGAAACCATGACAAAAAGTGGTGACTGCATTACTTTGCTGACTTGAATCAAGTTATAGTATAGAACTACTAATTTGGGCATGGTCAGAAAGGACATACAAGAAAAGTAGCGCATACATTTTTTAAAAATAAAATAGTTCTAATGCATAGCTGTAACTTTGTAAATAAGTAATATATTTGGGTAATTTTGGTATCGAAGGAAGGACTTGGGATCACTGTAGAGTGCTTATTGAAAGATTCTTCTGAATATTAAAAAAAATTACATGAAATTGAAATAGAAAGGCATATTTTGCCTATCTATCAGATTAGAAGTACCTGTTTTTGTACTAAATGTACCAAACTTCTGAAAACCAATGCACGTTTATATGCAATAAAAGGTATTCAATTTTTAAGCACAAGCCAGGATAAGGTATAGTTTTGACCTAAAATGACTGTCACTTTATTAAAACTTAAGGCAAAATATCTATGAATGCTTGAAATTGCAGAATTTAGCTTAGAAAACAATGGGGTTATGCATTATTGATATTATTTCTTATACATGAAAAGGCACTATTTTTACATTTTGCTACACAGTCCCTTTTAAAATAACTTCCCATGTATTTTCCAGTGCTTGTGACACATTTGAACTTATAACAGACAATGCAATTTATGTTATTGACCTTTTACATGCAGACATTATCTATTTCACTAATCAAAAATTTTAACAAGTATTTTAATACAAAGAGCAAACATTTTTTGGGAAAAATTTCATTTCATTTTGTTTTTTTAAGAAACTATTATTTGTCATTAGCTAAAAGTCATTCCTCTCATTTTTAATTATAACTTTTCATCAATAATGACGAAACTTTTAAAATTTCATGAAAAGTAATCACTGTTTTCTGTGATGTAATAATTGCTATTGATTTTGAAGTTGAATTAATCCAGGGGAATTCTATACAATCATACAGATTGTCTAAAGATCATATTTGTCATCATGTTATCGTAATTTGTCTTCTTCATATTTGTTATAAACTTGTTTTCATATAACTATCCCTAACCATAACTCTGACAAATTAATACAAAGAGAAATTCAAATATCTTCATGAATGCAAGAAATTTTATTTTCTTATCATAAAAGCTTCACAGAATGTAGATAAAACAACAAGAAATGCTTCAGAAATTATCTTTACTTCAGTGATAAGTGAATATAAGAAATATTTCTTTTGAAAAATATTCTCTTAAAGCTAGAAGAAGTGTTAAGTGGACTAAATCAAAAATATTCCCTTGATCTATATAAAAGGGGCAATACAAACTGCACCTATGGTGTGCCATAAAAGTCTTTTGATAAAAAATCACAATGTATTGCATTAAGTGGTAGGGATATGAACAGATTTTGAGAAATTTCTCAATATATGATATAAAAGGATGAGGAATTCATCTCCAGGGACAGACAGATTTAAAATGTCCAAAGTCATTGTCAAAGGATAAAAAAAAAGTTATGGCATGGACATGAAAATGAAGTGTCCCAGAAACACTTTGAATCTCAAGTCAAAGGTCAAAGTCAGAAGTTATTTTTAATGATACACATCACATCTTCAAGGTGATGCACCCATGAGCTAGTTATCCGAAGCGTATTCTCAAAGGCTAAAAATGTTATAACCTAGGCAAGAATATGTCAAAAGGCCAGGTTCCCATTAAGTTCCTTGTGTTGTGTAACTGTTTTATAGTTATACCCCTTTATACCATGTCTGTGTCTAAAGATACAAAGGTTCCTGGGAGCATGAATCGCTCACCTGGAACTCTTTGTGTAGATATTGCATCAATGATTATTTTGCTGTTTAATGTATATTAATATGTGTTTAAAAGTGCTTTAAAAATATTCTCTATATCTATCATAGTTTTGGCAAAAAACTAAAAACATTGATAAAAATCATCTTTCAAGGGCAATAACTCCTATAAAGAATCAATTGACATTTTCGGTCAACAATCTTATTTGTAGGTCTTGCATTGCTGATCAGTTTAAAGTTTAAAGTTTCTATCTATTATAGTTTCTGCGAAAAACTAAAAAAATTGGTAAAAATTATCTTTCAAGGGCATGAACTCCTATAAAGGTTCAATTGACATTTCGGTCATGTTGACTTATTTGTAGCTCTTACTTTGCTGAACATTTTTGCTTTGAAGTTTCTGTCTGTCTATCATAGTTTCTGAGAAAACTAAAAAATTAGATAAAAAATTATCTTTCAAGGGCAATAGCTGGTCATAGCTCCTATAAGGGATTAACTGAAACTTTCCATCATGTTGACTTATTTGTAGCTCTCACTTTTCTGAACATTTTTGCTTTTGCAGTTTCTGTCTAACTTTAATAGCTTCTGTGAAAAATTAAAAAAAATTGGTAAAAGTTATCTTTCACGGGCAATTACTTCTATAAGGGATCAATTGACAAATTTTGTTCTTAGACTTATTGGTCAATTTTGCTATTTAAAATTTATCTATATCTATAATAGATGCACTGAGTGAACCAACACCTTCTAATGGTACAAGGGGCCTCGGTGGCCGAGTGGTCTAAGTAGTTACTACTGTAATCACTAGCCAGTCAACACTGAGGTTGTGAGTTCGAACCCGCTCGTGCGGGTGCACTCGACTCAATCTTAATTGACTAGGATTGTCAGTTTTCCTATCGAAGGTCGGTGGTTTTCTCCGGCACTCCAGCTTCCTCCACCAATAAAAACTGGCCGCCACGAAATAGCCCAAAAGCGGTGCTTAAAAGTGGCGTTAAAACACCAAAATCAAAATCAAATCTAATGGTACAAGCTGGTAGAGTAATTAGGATGGATACCCGGAAGTATGCTGCGGTTGTCTTAAAACCTCAGGAAAATAATGATACACAAAGACAACAACATCCTAGATTACTGCAAAGAAATTCTTTATTATGTCTACATGTTTCGCCACTTACGGTGGCGTCTTCAGGACAATTTAATGATAGGAAACAAATACTGAAGTACATAAAATGCGGTGGATATGGGGTTACAAAGGTTAACAATACGTTATGTCACAATAATAGGTTTGACAACATTAAAATGAAAGTGAAAATTAAAGTTAATAATGAATTGTCAGTATCTTTTCCAAAATGGACAACACCTCACAGGACATTCCGTACCATTCCAAAAGGCTTCACTCAGAAAGAGGTACTACTTCCAATTGGGTCGGGAATATTGTAAGATGTATGGTAGTCGCACATGTAGGGCAGGTGGAAGTTGCGGTGAATTAGTTACATTTGGCGGTTGTGGTACACTATCCATGTTTCAAGTTCATTTAAATAATAAAATCATGTGGTTCTGCGGTTCTGCGGTTCACTATGTTTTGTGGTGGTCTTCTTTGGATCTTGAGTGGTAGTAGTTCATTGTTGACTTTCTAGAATAATTCGGCAATCTTGGGGAGGGTCGTAATTTTGTCAATGCGGTGTGGTTGTCAAATACAATGCTGGTTTGGCAAAGGTGGATCGTCTAGATGCAGGGGTTCACAAAAAAATTAAAGATGCATCGAGTGAACCAACACCTTCTAACGGTACAAGCTAGTAGAGTAATTCCAGATATTGTTTTTTACTGTCCACCTGTTTATTGATAAATTTTAAAGCACAATTAACATGGCCAGAAACCAGTTCAGCTTGTACCTAATATAACTGTTTGTAATCGTCCAGTTTTCAGAGTTTTCCCTAAGAATGTGTAACCAGCCAAATCATTACATCTATTTGATCAATTTATTAGTCCAGATCAAAAGCTGACATTAAAAGAAATATATCACTTTTATTTAAGTATTTTTAAGTATTTAAGTATTTAAGTATTTGGGTTGAAAACCTTCTTGAAAGAAAAACAAGTGGAATCAACTGAACGAAAATTGTGTTTATTTATAAAACTTTCTACCTGCTTGAACTTTGTTCATGTTTATTTTTTTGCTATAGTACTTTTCATCTGCTGAATATTTAATGGCCTCGTCTTGTTCCATGCTTTGTTCTGAATGATAACCTTATACTTGAGAGAGCTATAGTTAACTCATAAGAGTTTGTATATAGGAAAACCATGAGGCAATCATTGTTTATTTTAATGGATAGAACGTTAAAAATATTTTATAACTCAATAACATGTAGACATAATAAAGAATTTCCTTGCAGTAATCTAGGATGTTGTTGTCTTTGTGTATCAATATATCTATAATAGTTTTCAAGATAACAACCCAAAAACTGATATTTCATAAAATTATTATTTCAGAGACAGTAACTCCAAATTGTGTTGTCCTAATCGTCTGAAAATTTTCTCACTCCTCAATCTTTTTTCCCATTCAGTTTTGCTCTAACTGTTTTAGTTTTTGAGATATAAGCTAAAACCGTCATTTTACCCCTATGTTTTATACTTAGACATGTGTGGCCATTTTTGTTGCATGACTAGAATAAAAAACACAAACTTTATATTCATAACTAAATACTAGATAAAATACGTATCATTCACCCCATGTTTGGTTAAAATTGGTGCAGTAGTTTCAGAGGAGAATTTCCTTTAAAAGTTTACGACCAAGACGAACGACAACGGATGCCAAGTGATGGCAATAGCTACAAAAGATATGGCAACAACAAAATTGCATGAGAACAAGAACTGGAGGCTCTAAAGAGCCTGTATTGCTCACCTTGGTCTATGTAGATATAAGAAGATGTGGTATGAGTGCCAATGAGACAAGTCACAATTTGTAAAAGTAAACCATTATAGGTCAAAGTATGGCTTTCAAAAAATGGTAAAATATGTGCATATTTAACAAAAGACACTCTCCAACATTGTAGGCGAGAATAGAATTCATGACAAAAATCTCTGTTTTGTTGATCTTGTATTACTGATCATTGAGTCTGTTTAGTTTCTCTCTATCTTCATTAGTTTTTGCTCAAAACACAAAAGAGGGTAAAAAAAAATCCACATTTAAGGGCAATCACTCCTATAAGGACAGACAGTCTACTAACTATATCGACAAAATTTGACTTGTTAGTAGATCTTGCCTATCTGATCATTTTTGTGATTAATAAGTGTCTATTTATCTATTATAATTTTTATCATATAAAGCAAAACACAAAAAAAATGGTAAAAAATCGAGATTAAAAGGCAATAACTCCAATAAGGAGTTGTCGGACAATTTCCTCCAAATTGTGTTAATTGTAGATCTTGTCTTGCAGATCATTTTTGCTTATATAAGTTTCTATCTATCTATTATAATTTTTAAGATATAAGACAAAAACGCAAAAAATTGATAAAAATCGTCATCAAAGGTCAATAACTCTTATAAGAAGTCAACTGATGATTTCTACAATGTTAGACTTATTTGTAAAACTTGTCTTGCTAATCATTTTTGCAATTTAAAATTTCTATCTATCTATCATAGTTTTCAAGATAATAGGCAAAAATGAAAAAAATGGTAAAATTTGTCATTTAAGGGCAATAACTCCTATGAGAAGTTGTCTAACAGCTCTGACATATACAGACAATTAGTAGAGCTCAACATTCTGAACATTTTTGCTACTATCAGATTTTCTCTATTTATAACGGTTTTCAAAATAATAGACAAAACTTGCATTTTACCCTTTGTTCTATTTTTAGCCATGTCGGCCATCTTGGTTGGCAGGCGGGGTCATCGGACACAGATCTTTAACTAGAAACCCCAATGATGATTGTGGCCAAGTTTGTTTAAATCTGGCCCAGTAGCTTCAGTTTAAAAGTTAACGACGACAGATGACGACAACGAACGCCAAGTGATGAGAAACGCTCACTAGGCCCTGTGGGTGAGCTAAAAACAATATGGATTCCATCTTCAAAGGGAACACAGAATTAACAGAAAACTTGGCTTCCCTTGTACAATTAAAAAAAAGGTTTGACTGGTATTCGAAATAGTACTGGCTTCATTAAATCCTTTCTTGTAAGCCCCGACTTTGAAAAGAAAATCACCACTTAAATACATTATGAATGAAATGTTTGGTCTGAGTCAAGGACACAACAGCCTAACGACACAAAAAATCTAGAAAAGTTAAGTCGATAAAATTAACAGAGGCTATAAAAGTAAGCATTTTAATTTATAAATACTGATACTTACTTTAAATTAAGAGATAACAAAGAAGTAACACATAAAGCACATAGTTTCCGTTTCTCTGGTTGTGTTATACTATCTATCTTCTCTGACAATATGTCCAAAAACATTCCTAGAATACTCTCACTCTGTAAACAATAACAAACATTTTTAATAAAAGAAAAAATATTATAACTTATATATAATGAGAGAATACCCTATAATAGGGAAAAATTTAGGAGAAATAACATCTTTAGACGATATGAAATCATCACTGGGTTTCCTCATCTACCAGCACAAGACATTTGTTAGCTTTATACTTTTATTTAACTTATTTGTATAGAGCATGTAGAGATATTAAAAAGGCGCAGGACATTTTAGCAAAAAATTTTAACTACTAGAGGACATTTTAGCGCAGACATTAGAGCCGATTTAAGCACAGGTTTAATCCGTTCACCTGTATTTTCGCGAAAACTTATTTGGTTAAATACTATTTACCATATTAGAACAATAAACAGTAATTTATGCTGGCTTAATGTTTAAGTTGCTTTCATTTACATTTTACTTAATCATGGAAATAAATGCCGTTGAAACAAACAAAGGAAAGAAAAGTGTAATATGTGAATGCTACCGTTATAGGATGGACAGAATATTGAAAACCAGTCACCAGGAATAGCATGTATACTATCATCTAATGGCAAACAACAACATATATCAAAATAAGAAGTATAGATACATGTGCATTTCAATCTAGACAAGATAAAGAGAAAGAACAGTTCCTATACACCTAATCGCTATTTATTCCATTCCGGATAAGTTCTAAAATTACACAACTTTTTCATCAAGTTGAAGCTATCTGGGGCCCTGTTTAAACAATGCACCATGTACTTTTTAATGAGACCTGTTTAAAACATCGTAAATACTTCAAACAAAATATTTTTTTGACTATAATTTGAGTTTCGAAAAAGTGGATCATAATCTATCAAAGTTTCCTATTGATCGCTTTCTAAATTTTTCCCTCCCTCAGCTCGTTACTGATGACCTTTGATTTTAACCTGTTGACCCAAACAGGAAGTTGTCTAAATGACAGTTTTTTCCGGATTGGACTAAATAGCGATAAGGTGTATTGCAATTCTATGAACATTATTGTACAGGAGATTAACATGGGTCCATTATCAAGTTCTCTACAAATAAATTCCAGGCTAGAACGGACTTGTAACATTTGAGTTAACCTTTTAGATTTTTAGTGCTGTAATGGACATGATATTTTTTATATTGTGCTGTCTCCTTTTTATTAAAATTTATAAACCTATTAAGAATTAATTTCTGTCGCTAAAATGAGCATCGATATATTCCTTTTTTGTTAAAATGGATTAAAATTATTGCGCTAAAATGGGCATTGATAATTTCACTTTTCACTAAAGTGGGTTAAAAATCTTGGGCTAACATGGGTTATAATTTGGTGATAAAACATCCGATTTTTTTCACTAAAATGTCCTATCAATGCAGTAAAATGTCCTCTGCCAGATTAAAATAAACTATATTTCAGTAATAATTTTCAATAAATCACCTTGTAAATAAGTAAAAAAAATCTGTACAAATTTTGTTTTGTGGTTTGAGGATCTTTGCTCCTCCTTATTCCTATATTAAATTTAAATAAATTTTCTTTATTTTTTGTAACAGTACCTCACTGTAGCATTCTTGTTTGAGTGAAGGATGTCAAGGATTATATCAAACTAGGTCAAATCAAATCAAATATCTAAAAATTGGTATTTGCTGCTTCTTTGCTAATCATACTTCAATCATTAGTAAGTAGAAATTGGAATTATAACAAGGATTGGTAGCTATAGACTTGGGAGTCAGAATAATGTCCTTGGGACTGTACCATGTGAACTAGCATTCTAAAATTCCTATTTAATGTGTAGGTCAAAGTACAAAGTCAGGATTTTTATTCATATCACTTTAACATCTTGAATATGCATGTAAAATTTTCCACTGCCTGTGATGTATATCTACCTTCATATCTTTAGTATCTTGTAACTCCTCTACCTATTTTCTAGCCAATCAGGGGCAGATCCATGGTTTAAGGAAAGCAGCTAGTGTAATTGACCAAAATGGGAGAAATAGTGAAAAAAAAATCTCCAATTTTATGCCAAAACAAAGGAGGGATGTAGAGTAAAGAAAAATAACAAAAATACCAAACTCAAGGAAAATTCAAAACGGAGAGTCTGTTATCAAATAGCAAAATCAAAAGGACAAACACATCAAAAGAATGAAAAACAACAGTCATATTCCTGATTTGGTACAGGCATTTTCCTTATGTAGAAAATGGTAGATAAAACTTGGTTCTATAGCTAGCTAAACCTCTCACTTGTATGACAGTCACATAAAATTCCATTATATTGACAACAATGTGGGAACAAAACAAACAGACATAATAGGTAAAAATGTTAAAAATTAAGGTACAGCAGTCAACATTGTGTTATAATCTTAATCATTATGAAAACAAATAACTATTTCAACAAAGAAAAACAAAATGGCATATAAACACTCTATAGACAAAGTACATAAGCAAAAATGAAAGACAAGAATACAAAAAATACCCTCTATGCCTGCCCTGAATCCGCCATTGGCAATGCACTAGCTTTTGCACAGCACTCCTTATATTATTGCACAGCAATCCTTATATTTCTCAATGTTTAAAAAAATGAGTCTTGGAAATGCTTCTGAAGAAATCTTATTTTTATTACATGATATGCTGCTTCTCCAACAAGCATGCTGCATTTTGGAGTAAGCAAAGACTTGTTTGGTTGTAGAAAAAATAACATGTCCAGTTAGGGTGACTGTTATCTTGTGAAAAAAATTAAAAAATGACTCAGCTGATCCAATAATATAAAGAAAGGAAAAGTCATATCTCATTAACATGTTTTCATACTGAATATGCATGTAGTATTTGCAACTGGACAATCAGAAGCCATTAAATCAATTAATCAATATGTATATTGGAACCTCATTTTCAAAAGTTTATCAGGGCCTTGGTGGCTGAGTGGTCTATGTAATTCATCTACTGTATTACTAGCCTGTCAACACTGAGATTGTGAGTTCAAACCACACATGTGGCAGGTGCGTTTGACTACAATTGACTAGAATTGATTGTTTCCCCACTTAAGGTCAGTGGTTCTCTCAGGCTTCCACCATCAATAAAAACTGACTGCCACAATATACTGTATACCTGGTAGCCAACACCTTCAGTCAATCAATCAATTGAAAGGTTATCCATGTTCAAATTATACAAAAGACATAATAATATTTTATCAAGATTAACTTACATCTTTATTCAAATCTGTTGCTACTTGGTTTAAAAAATTAAACATAAATTCTTGGTTCTGTAGGAGAATTCTGGCAAGAAGTGTCAGGTACATAGACAAAATCAATGGATGTTCCTGAAAAATCAAATTCTTGTAGTATTCAAAGTTTGTCAAAAAGTTATCTTGAAATGATTTTTACCTCCTTTTAAATATATTGTATTCTGTTAGAACTAAAACATAAAGCAATATCTCAAAAACCTTTTTTTCAAATAAAATCTTTTATAAAAAGACAAGTTTACTGTTAAATGTCAAATAATTTTCAACATGTTAACCATAAAAGTTAATTTGATATGTACAAATCTACAAAAATAATAAAACTAAAATTCATTTCAACATTTCTATTCTATTTATGAGCAATCTTTTACATATTGATTAATCATTATTTGAAATTGGACAATTATGTTCTGATTTTTGTTAATTTATAAAAAAAAATTGGTTTATTAGGACAATGTAGTATTTAAATTCTATTTATTGATATTTCTTCTGATGAAGTGAGTTCACTAAAATCCTGCATATTATAAACAACTTAAACAAGTTAAAAAATTCAAATCAAGAATGCCCTGCAAACAATTCATTTAAATGTCAAAATGTGTTGACCTATTTAACAAAATTTTAAGATATCTTTCAAATGGTACACTTGAATAATATATGGACATGTAAGTTTCAGCTTTAGTTTACGTATTTAACTTGATTCCTTACTAAAAGTGTTTGCTTTTCAATTTTACCTTTCATTTAAACAATATAATATATATATATAATCAATATATGCCAATCCTTATGCTCTCAATATAAAAAAAATCTGGATAAAAAGTTTCCGACTTCATTCTTTGTATTAAATAAATAGACTTTTTTTTTTCTAAGCAGATAAATAGAATTTGACCAAAGAAATTCCGTTTTCTTAAATACAATGTATAAATATTTACAACATGCAATAAATTAAATAAAATCAATGAGCGAAATACTTTCTCAACCAGGAAGTAAATATGACCTTTATCTTATTGGTGTGTTTAAAGTAAACATGCAAGGTACTCTATGACATGACAGTTGGTAAAATCTGTTACAATTTATTTTAGTGGGTTCACTGTTTGTGAAAAAATCAATGGTTAAGGAATTTTTCTGTTGTTATAGACATAAATATTATCATTGTGAAATATACCATTTGTTGTGATATTGATATTCACTTATACTTGTTTCTCACCGGTGAAAGTACTCTGTTCATTTATAAAATTAAGTTCATGTTCTTATTACCTCATTTTCTAGTACTGCTTTAATAAAACTTGGTAGTAATGGCGAGAATGCCTCTGGAGCCTCTTTTGGGAATGTTTTCAACACAAGTTCAATCACCTTCAATAAAATAACAAACATATTCAATATTTTTTTTTTTTTTTTTTTTTTGTAGAGCTACTTTTTTATATTTAGTTATCATCATTTTATTATAAACAAATACAACCAAGCAAAACATATTTTAAAATAATCAAAATAACATAGAGAATCAATATTTTTATTTAATTTTGATTACAGAATCTTGTTAGAATTTAAGGGTCTGATGATATTCCAAATGATATATAGTCCAAAACACAATTAATTCAGTTTTTAATGTACATCTTTTTTTCAAGATTTTCAATTCCAGTTTTCCCAGTAAATTCTAAATTCTTTTATTAACTTTGACCCTGTATTCAAATACAGTGTATACATATGGATTATCACAAACAATATTAACAATATGTATAAATAACAATAGTAAGCAGTATATAAGATAATTCAATAACCTTTATATAGGTAATTACAAGAATCTGTCCCATTACTGATCACATTAACTCTAAATCTGTCCCATTACTGATTACATCAAGTCTAAATCTGTCCCATTACTGATCACATCAACTCTAAATCTGTCCCATTACTGATCACATCAAGTCTAAATCTGTCCCACTACTGATCACATCAAGTCTAAATCTGTCCCACTACTGATCACATCAACTCTAAATCTGTCCCATTACTGATCACATCAAGTCTAAATCTGTCCCACTACTGATCACATCAAGTCTAAATCTGTCCCACTACTGATCACATCAACTCTAAATCTGTCCCATTACTGATCACATCAAGTCTAAATCTGTCCCACTACTGATCACATCAAGTCTAAATCTGTCCCATTACTGATCACATCAACTCTAAATCTGTCCCACTACTGATCACATCGTCTAAATCTGTCCCACTACTGATTACATGATCACTAAAATAACCAGGAATATCAAAGTGATGTCTAAAAACATCAATGAGACATCAACTAAAGAACCCCCTCCCATTAGCTTGCTAATACTGTCGTCTTCATGTCGAAATAAAGGTCTATTGACCTAAATTAATTCAAGATTGGAGCCATGCGGTGTAAATGGTAATAAAGGAATACTTAAATCAAGCATTATCAGGCAAAGTGCCTGCAAAGAACTATTGAAACAGATGATTCTGCTTGACTGACATTTTTAAAGTGATGCAAAACAATTACAGAATGTTGGATGACACTAATTGTGATAAAAAAGTTTAATGCTGTAACATTAATGAAATATTAGGAAATTTCCATTAACAAATGAATATGAAACCTACTGACTTATTGAAGGATGAAATAGATGAGAAAACATTTATGATTGGAAGATGTTCAGAATTAGGCCATACAAACAAAAAGCCAAAAAACATCCATTGTTTGACAAAAATGCCTTCAAAATATAGGTCATAGAACGAATGTATTTTTTCTAACATAGGCCACTCTACAAAAATACAAAGCAAATTCAATTAACAGTCTAACATCTACGTCATTTGGTCTACTGTGGATAATTGATTATTGTCTCATTGGCAATTATACCACATATCCTTATTTTATATAGTCTATACATAATTAAATTTGAAAATGGAATATGTAAATAAAAATACCAAAAATGGTGCCATCATACTAATATGGAAGACTTATGACAAAGGAAGAGTTACAACTGTAAGATCTTTGAAATATTATTCAGACATTTTGCGTTTAAAATATAACAAATTTTAATTTTCTACAAAAAATGACAAAATTTGAGTTTTTTCACATATTTGTTTAAGGGAAATGTTGAGCACATGCAAATACTTGCTGCAGATCCTAGCTCTTAGGTCCTTAAGTGGTCCCCAAATCGTCATAAAATATCATAAGGACCTATCAAAGAGCTACGGTTCTGCAGCTAATGCAAGTTCCACAAAAATATTTACATGACAGGTGTTGTTCAAAAAGACAAATATTTTGGTAAATTATTTAGATGGTACTTGCATGTGATCTATATTTGTGGGTCCCAAAACTATCTGAAAAATGACCAATATCAATGCAAATTTTAAGAAAACACATAAAAGGGTCTTTCTGTGACATAACATCTACATTTATTGTGACGTTGTGGATTGAAAACTACTCCTTTTGCATTACCACAACTTTAATACAGACTTAGATAGAAACCTTAAATAAAAATTAAAATTAAAGTACCGGTAAAATATTAGGCCAAATAAGGCCATTATCACACCATCCTTTTAAATTGTGTGAAAACAAACTCATCTTACCCTCAGTACTAATACTTGTGCTTCTGTCTTGATATCAGTCATTAAACTACCAAGACTGTTGACTAATACACTGGAATACTGCTGTAAATACAAAAATTGATACTGCCGTAAATATCATAATCACTTGTACCCCTCAATCATAACAAATATATTTCAACGCCACTTTCAACACTATTATGTATTTCGTGGCGGTCAGTTTTTATTGGTGGAGGAAGCCGGTGTGCCTGGAGAGAACCACTGACCTTTGGTAGGAAAACTGATAATCCTAGTAAATTGAGATTGGAGTCGAGAGCACCTGCCCTGTGCGGGATTCGAACTCACAACCTCAGTGTTAACAGGCTAGTGATACAGTAGTTCGACTACTTAGACCACTCGGCCACGGATTTTATTGGAACACCCCATAGCTACTTTTAATAAAATGCTCCAGGGCGCAGCTTGATACGACCGCAGAGGTCGAACCCTGAACAGTTGGGGCAAGTATGGACACAACAATCAAGCTTGATACAGCTCTGAATTTGGATTGTGATTAAATATTTGACACAGCATAGGTTTCTGACACAGAATGAATGTAATCTAAGAACTTAATTTTTACAGCATAGGTTTCTGACACAGAATGAATGTAGTCTAAGAACTTAATTTTTTAATTTACCTATTATGGTCCAATATCCAAAATCTAAATACATGGTTAGATTCAGCATATCAAAGAACCCCAAGAGTTCAATTTTGATGAAATCAAACAAAGTTCAATTTTGAACCCTTTTAACCTCAATGTGGACAAAGTTGATAACAAGGCCCAAAATCAAAAATCTAAATACATGGTTAGATTCAGCATATCAAAGAACCCTTATATTCAATTTTGTTGAAATCAAACAAAGTTTAATTTTGGACCCGATTTGGACCAACTTGAAAACTGGGCCCATAATCAAAATCTAAATACATGTTTAGATTCAGCATATCAAAGAACCCCAAGAGCTCAATTTTGTTAAAATCAAACTAAGTTTAATTTTGAACCCTTTGGACCTTAATGTAGACCAATTTGAAAACGGGACCAAAATTAAGAATCTAAATACACGGTTAGATTCAGCATATCAAAGAACCCCATATATTCAATTTTGTTGAAATCAAACAAAGTTTAATTTTGGACCCCGATTTGGACCAACTTGAAAACTGGGCCCATAATCAAAATCTAAATACATGTTTAGATTCAGCATATCAAAGAACCCTAAGAATTCAATGTTTGTTAAAATCAAACTAAGTTTAATTTTGGACCCTTTGGACCTTAATGTAGACCAATTTGAAAACGGGACCAAAAATTAAGAATCTAAATACACGGTTAGATTCAGCATATCAAAGAACCCCAATAATTCAATTTTGATGAAATCAAACAAAGTTTAATTTTGGACCTTTGGACCTCAATGTGGACCAATTTAAAAGCAGGGCCCAAAATCCAAAAACTTCATACACGGTTAGATTCAGCATATTAAAGAACCCCAAGAATTCAAGAATAAAACCCCATTGAAATTGGTCAAGAAATAAGCAATTTATACAAAGTATCTTCTTTTGCACAATACTGTGCAATTGAATATTCTTGCAATTGCGCAATACTGTGCAACTGAATATTTCTTGCTATTGTGCAATACTGTACAATTGACAATATCTTGCTATTGTGCAATACTGTGCTATTGGATATTTCTTGCTATTGCGCAATACTGTGCAATTGAAGATTTCTTGCTATTAGCAATACTGTGCAATTGAAAATTTCTTGCTATTGCACAATACTTATTATATAATAATTTACACATCCTGTTTGGTGTGTATCTCCTGCCATATCATTATTATTTGCTTTTAAATATAAATCAGAAATAACCAACTTAAAATGGAAAATTTTAAAGAAAAAAAAGAAAAAAAAATCCCCCAAATTTTTAACCCCTTATGATTCATCACCCCAAACTCAATCCCAGCCTTCCTTTGAGGTATGGTACCTTGCAGTACAATTTCAGAGATCCATACACTTGAACACAAGTAATTGTCTGAAACTAGAAAATGCTTATTTTGGCCCTTTTGGCCCCTAATTCCTAAACGTTTAAGGCAATTACCCCAAACTCAATTCCAGCTTTCCTTTGTGATATGGAACCTTGTAGTACAATTTCAGAAAGATCCATACACTTACTCACAAGTTATTGTCCTGAAACTAGAAAATGCTTGTTTTTGCCCTTTTTGGCCCCTAATTCCTAAAATTTTGAGGCAATTACCCCAAAATCAATCCCAGCATTCCCTTTGTGATATGGAACCTTGTGGTACAATGTCAGAGAGATCCATACACTAACACACAAGTTATGTCTGGAAGTTACAAAATGCTTATTTTGGCCCTTTTGGCCCCTAATTCCTTAACTGTTGGTACCATAACCCCAAAATCAATCCCAACCTTCCTTTTGTGGTATTGAACCTTATGGTAAAATTTCCTAGAGATCCATTCACTTAAACTAAAGTTAGAGTGCGAAAACCAATGTGTCTTGGACGACGACGACGGCGACGACGCCGCTAACGTCATACCAATATCGACCACAAAAATTTTTGCGGTCGTATAAAACTCAGAGAAGGAGGATATGTTTTAATTCATAATCAATTAATTTACCGACCCAATCTCTTTATGTATATTATTATTTTGTATTACTTTATTTCATGAAATTAGATACAAAAACAGCACAACACATGTTTTTTGATTAGAATAGGGTACTAGGGATCAGAAATTTTCAGAGTTTAATTAAAATAAGTATGCATAATAATAGTAAGGCAAATGATAAAAGCTGTGAGAATGAATATTTAGAGCAAGGCTGAGTTGTATGAGAAATTCTTGTATTTAAAATAAGGCAAAGTTGTACAATTGTGGGGAATAGTGATATATTGGAGGCCAATTTGTCCTTTTGCAAGACACTGTATTTGGAATGTGGAAATTTTGCTAAACTGTGAGTCCAATATTGTTTATGGAAAAGTGGTTTCACAATAACTTCCCTTTTTCATGGTTAGTTGTATTACAATAAGCTTTAGTATTTAAAGTAAGGCCAATTTGTCTCCCTGCATGACCTCACATTTTGAGGGTAGTCAAGTAATTTTACTGTAATTTCTAGTATTTGGATTGTATGAAGGCAAAGCTGAACCACTGCAAAATTTTGTGTTTGAAGTGAGGTCTTCCAAAGCCAAGCTGTTTCTATACTTACACTGGTGTTCGGAGGCCTATTGAGTTAAATTTTTTTCCGTAAAATCTAGTGTTTGGAGTGAGACATATTGAATCCCACCTATTTTGATATGAATCTTAAGTTAGCAGTGAAGTATTTTGATGCCAAATTGTTTCACTGCATATTCTGGCATTTAAGAGTTTACAAGTTGTATGAGGACTTGTATTTAGAATAAAATTTTGTATTGATTAATAACATATTATTGTAATTTTAATAAAAAATTATTTTATCATATACCATTAAAATATAAACAGTTTCTTTTCACTAAGTGTTCAAAACCTATATCAAGTATTAGATTAAATGAAAATGTTTTATAAGATTAGACATTTTAATAACAACACAACATCTTTGTAGGCTGGGAAAATTGCATAAGATATAGATTATTTAGTTTAATACCAGTAATTGTTGAACTTATCAGATAATCAACAGCTTGTATAAATATTTCTGAAGACTAGATTTTTCCCAAAATTTTAATTGAATATTTATCTAAATTCCAAACTTTATAGTTCATTAAATTCATTTAACTGAAATACATTGAAATATACTATAAAAGTGCAACTGTTTAAATTGATTAAACAAATGCTATCAAACTGCACAATCCCTGATTGTATATACCTAGACAACTTCATTATTACTAAAGAAATGGTATGAAAATTAAAACAAGTTAAACTGTGAGCTACTGTTGACTAATGATAACCCTGCTATAAGTATTCCATATATAGCAGGCAGGTTGATAAGCAATGGATGTGAAAACCACATCACAGGGTATATCATTTCAACATCAAATTTCAAGAAGAAATGTGACTGTATGCAGATTTTCCTGAAATCGCAATAATTAATCTCGCATTTTAGTCCATTGCACAAAATTCACAATAATAAATGCACGCAATAATTGCTGAATTTACAATATTATGTTAAAAGGAAGTTGATGAACTATGAATGTGAAAATGAAATCAGATAGTATAACATGCTAACAAAAAGCTTGCTACAATATTTCATTAAGATAGGATTTGTTGTTTCTGAGAAAAATACAACTAAGTTTCAAGGATGGACAGAAAGTATATTTTTCTGCGTTTCGTAGTATAGTAGAAAAATAATGTATTGCACGGTTCATCAAGACTAAGTGTAGTCACATGTTTAGAATGACCAATGGTCAAGGTTTTTATGGTTTGGCGCCAAATGTATTGTCTTGTGTTAAGGTCTTCATTCTAGCCGTGGACATTCGATAGTAAACCACAAATTACAAGTGTATATTTTTATATATAAGTATGTTATAAACAGTGGTTGTTTATTTTTGTATTTGGTTTTTAAGCGCTGGACTTGACACTTTCTCTGGAAGTGGTGTTGGCATTACCTCAAGTAACAGGTTTTCATGAAATTATTTTTTATGGTTTTTCCTGGGTGGCATTCATCACTAATGACGGAGATAAAGATTCAAGGAATAGAATCTTTTATATTGTTTCTAAAATATAGACTAAGATGGACAAATCTGTTAGTCTAATTTATCATTTTCGATTGATGTATTGTATAAATATGTATCGTCACATAATGTCAGATTATATCATATTAAATGCCGGCTGGTTCGTCCACAAGGCAAATGCAAAATATATTAGTTGAGTTATTTTTAGATTTATATAGTTTTAAAGTATAGTCCAATTTGTATTTGGTATATTGGTCAGTCAACATCTTGAGTATGTTTGGTATATCTAGTATGGTCTAGTAAATACCATGGGACAGACAATGGTAAACCATAATACCCACTTTTCAGAAGAGGCTGAATAATAACATACCTGCATAAACTCAACAGGACATAACAGGATATAATCTTCTATAACTTTTAGACACATCCGTAAATTTTCTGTTCCAAGTTCTGTAAAAAATAGTTTAATGGTAAAAGGGAGATAATAATATTAATTTGCAGTTATTGACCTATATTATCCCACTTGATTCAATTTGTAAAAATATAAATATACACATTCTTTTTATTGTTTCCCTACTTGATGTGCTTATGAAACGGAACTTATAAAGATCTAAAACTTTATATATTTTTAAGAAGAATAATTAATCAATTTCCAAGATAGTTAATACGCTTCAGATTGTCTCCTCAACAACATACATTTCACCATTGAAAAATCATAATCTGAAGATATAATGGTACTACAAAAGTTGATTGTAACAGAACAATAATATTATATAACAGCATTCCTCAACTAATTTATATTGAAGCTGTTCTTTTTAAGATAGTTGTTTATGAGACTGCTACAAAACATTATCTTGACTTACAAGTGTATATTGTCTCCAAATCTTTAGGGAACTGACAAAGTATAGATTTATGTTTGTTTTATGGACATTTCAAAGTGTACAATAAAACCTCTGCACAACTTGGAGTTTGACATAGTGTATTAAGAACTTCTGTCTATTGTTAAAGACTGAATTTTGCCCTCTAAATGTCTTGTAGTTATTTTTGCTATTGGGTTGCTGCCTCATAAATGTATACCCCACATCTCCATTTATTTATAGTCACTAGTAGGGAACTTTAAATGATGAGATAAAGAACTCTCATCTCACAGAAAGATTAAAGAAAGTCCCTGTAATTGATTTAATAAGTCCTGTTCATATTTATTACTTTTCATTTCTGTAAATATTGATCTAGTATATCAAAACCACCTTTTGTGCTAGCTCCGACAGCAGGATGTCATCAATATGACCTCCACGATCAAACCAAAGACGTCTTTGCTGCTTTTCCGTTAAACATGAGGCATTTAGTAGTAAGAACAAAGACTGGCCTGCTCGAAGTCAAAATAATGTGTCAGGGTAGGGTCACATGTCTTCATGTAAGCTGTTACCCTGTGAACCAGAATATTAAAAACCCAGCTCAGTGTGTCAGTCTTGTACAAAGCAGGGTTTATATGTACTTCACATTTACGTGTTCTTGTCCTAACTGTGCAATTTAACATGCAATAGCACATTAAACAGCCATCCATCATAATCACCATCATTTTGCATATCCATACCTAATAAACCAGTCATATTTGAAAACAGCTGTAGCATATGGTCAGTAGAAACTGATGTATTCTGTAGAGTGACATGCCATAATTCTACGCCATCTTCTACAAGATATATATACTGGTCTTGTGTCACATCAGTAGACATTTGTATCACAGGCAGCAGGAAATTAAACATACATGAACAACTGGTACCAAATCCCTGAAATTAATAATATGAATCTCAAAATATTGTATCAAAGGTTGGTACATTAAAATAGACGGCAAAATAATCAAAGACTAAATTTACCAGGATTTTTAATTATTAATAAACGTCTAGAAATGTACATTGTCATCTAAGGGGAAAAAACACCATTATTCATTTAATTTTAATCCATAAAAAATATATTTCCAGGTCAACATTAAAAGGATGAATTAGCAGTTATCTCTTTATCTAATAAAGCAAACAAGAACTGCTGAAAATGTTTCAAGGTCATGGTAATATCATGACTGACTCTGATCAAATATGGTATGATATACAAAATAGATGAGTCTCAAATGTTTTCTCAAGAAGAATCAATATTAAACCATTCTTATTGTTTATTCCCATTCTTACTGTTCATTACATGCAAACATTACATAACATTTTATATAATACATATACTGTAAGCTAACTTATTTACATGCATACTTTATTTAGCATTTTAAAATTCTTTCTAGCCAACTATGCAGCAAATTATTTTTTGCGATCTTCTCAATTTCTTTCCATATTTATCTATATAGAATTAAAATTGGCGTTATTTTTCTTATCGCCAAAATTGCAAAAATTAGTTGGTTTACAATATCAATATTTTGTTTACAGTCTTACTTGTACAAGATGGATGAGTGTGGTAAGTATAGCACATCGTAACATATTATGTTCTGCTGACTCTTGCCACAGTGCTGGTAGATAGTGGATCAATGCTGTAGCATATTGTTGTATTTTTGGTCCAACTCTCTCAATCACAAATGATATCACATGTAAAACTTGCATCTGGAAATAAATTCAATTCTAATCTCAAGAAAGAACATATGGATAGATACCCCATATCCTTTGTTTTTTATTATATGGTAAGTGTATTAAGTTTTGTTTACATACAGCCAAAATTGTATATAATGGTCACACTTAAGACTTGAGAAAACAGACCTCATTATTAAGATGCTAATCATATTTTTATACTTACATATATTTATTCAAATGATATAAAAGATTTTTTCATATTAAATATACTTACTTTTGTATCACATTCTCTAACCTCTTGTAGTAGTTGAAATAACAAGGAAAACAAGGTTTCCAAAAACTGAAAATAAAAAAGGCTGACTAAACATTTACAGAAATGTCAAGACAGTGAAATTTGGTACTGTAATAAATGTCTTCTTTAGATTTTGTTTTGTTTTGAACTTTCACATATAGAACTGAGCCAGTATCATAAAGATATATTAAAGAGATCAACAGGTCAACTGTTAGAGAATAGTACAAAATGTAACGTTAACATCATAATTAAACTTTGATATCCATGAGAACAAGCAATCCACTCATTGTTTGTAAGAAAAATAAACAACCTGATAGGAGAGGTTGACAACACATTTTTGTTTTTGTTTTTTCTATGCAAGGCTTTTTTGTCTTCAAATTTTATGTCTTTATTGGAATACTTTTTTTTTATATCTAAAGCTTGTATATTATCTGCATTATTTATTTAGAGAAGTGAAATGCTTATGTAATGTAAAAATAATGCAAATCTTTAATGTCATTTAGATTAAATTACACTTACTGGTAAAAATTGATCCACACTAAATTCAAAATCATCCACTGGTAATACTGTTAAGGAATGTTATATAAAAAGAGAGACCAAAACATGATCAATTTTCCACCGTACATCAATAATGACCTACAAATACTACTGAAATTATACTAAATTTTGGAAAATGGGTGAACACACTTTGTTTTATATTTTCCTTTATGTTCATTGTAAATAAGAAAATATATGCACACCTATCATATTAAGCTAAACACTATGAATAAGGGTCTGATTTGGGGTTTACAGATTAGAGCATAATGGGTCAATGCTACAGAAAAATGGGCCAAAAAAAATAAAGAATAGATAATAATGGGGTGCTAAAATATAAAGAATAGAGAATAATGGGCAAAATTTATTAAGAATAGAGAAAAATGGCTTAAAAATTAAAGAATACAGAATTGAAAGAACCCCATACAGACCCTCATAAATTATTCTATTGGAATTTTTGAAAAGGATATCAGTTTTCAGTGTTTGAGCAGCCTCTAATCTCACAACCAAATCCTCCTCTTTGGCCAGGAGAGGTATCAAAGCTTGGTACAAATTAGGTCTCAGGTTTTGTGACATCTTAACTCCTACCCACTGTCCACACAACCATATCACACGTCTTCTAATTATTCTGTAACTGTAAAATAAGTGGTTATTTATAATTACGCAATTGCAATGAGGTCTATTGAACGTGAACCTAGCATTTAATCTAATTTTCCTTGTTTGTAAGATGAACCAAGATTTTTTGGTATATCTTGCAAATATATTTATATGTTCTTTCTGCAGTCTATTTTACTATTCTACTGAGCATACTTAGTGCTGGGTGTTCACAGCAGTCGTAGTACAACAATGATGTTCCTAGTTTTCCAAAAACGCTTTATATCATTTGCTTAAGAGTAAATTGTCTTAGGTGCATCTATCCTTAATCTTCTTATCTGCCCCATTATTTACAATCAAATTACTGAGCAGAGAGCTTCTTTCATGCTTCAAACTTATGTATAAATTATGATGCAACCCTTACTTGACAGCATATTCTCCTGTGAACCAAAAATTGTCTAAGATGAAAATAACACTATTAAAATATAGCAAGTCTAAAGCGCTTTTCTGAATTTACCTTCATCTAACCCCAAAAATTTAAATCCAAGGATTTATAAAACTTAAATACCTGAGAAGTTATATCACTTTTTATGACCAAAAGGAACCCAAAAAGAGTAGCCAAATAAAGGTGGATTTGGCCTGAGGGAGTTGGAACCTAAGTTTTTTTTTTAATAATTACCAGTTTCATCAAAGGAGAATATAAGAAAAGTATATTTTAAATCATGTCAGTAGTGAAGCTCTGATTACTTAAATGAAAAACAGATTGAAATTCATATTTGATACAAGTAAACATGATTAGCAGTATCTCTGAATACAGTATGTTAAACAACACCTAGACGATGTAGATATACTTACTTTACATGTCTATTTTGTAGTTCAGTCAATAGATGACTTGTAAACCAATCATCAAAATTAATATCATCAAACAAGTCAAAGGCAGACAATCCTACAGCATTATATACTGAAAACAGAATATCAACATAAACCAAAAGTGACAGTATAAACTCATTATAATCCTACAGCATTATATACTGAAAACAGAATATCAACATATACCAAAAGTTACAGTATAAACTCATTATAATCCTACAGCATTATATACTGAAAACAGAATATCAACATATACCAAAAGTGACAGTATAAACTCATTATAATCCTACAGCATTATATACTGAAAACAGAACATCAACATATACCAAAAGTGACAGTATAAACTCATTATAATCCTACAGCATTATATACTGAAAACAGAATATCAACATATACCAAAAGTGACAGTATAAACTCATTATAATCCTACAGCATTATACACTGAAAACAGAATATCAACATATACCAAAAGTGACAGCATAAACTCATTATAATTCCTACAGCATTATATACTGAAAACAGAACATCAACATATACCAAAAGTGACAGTATAAACTCATTATAATCCTACAGCATTATATACTGAAAACAGAATATCAACATATACCAAAATGTGACAGTATAAACTCATTATAATCCTACAGCATTATATACTGAAAACAGAACATCAACATATACCAAAAGTGACAGTATAAACTCATTATAATCCTACAGCATTATATACTGAAAACAGAACATCAACATATACCAAAAGTGACAGTATAAACTCATTATAATCCTACAGCATTATATACTGAAAACAGAACATCAACATATACCAAAAGTGACAGTATAAACTCATTATAATCCTACAGCATTATATACTGAAAACAGAACATCAACATATACCAAAAGTGACAGTATAAACTCATTATAATCCTACAGCATTATATACTGAAAACAGAACATCAACATATACCAAAAGTGACAGTATAAACTCATTATAATCCTACAGCATTATATACTGAAAACAGAACGTCAACATATACCAAAAGTGACAGTATAAACTGATTATAATTCTACAGCATTATATACTGAAAACAGAACGTCAACATATACCAAAAGTGACAGTATAAACTGATTATAATTCTACAGCATTATATACTGAAAACAGAACGTCAACATATACCAAAAGTGACAGTATAAACTCATTATAATCCTACAGCATTATATACTGATATACTGAAAACAGAACGTCAACATATACCAAAAGTGACAGTATAAACTCATTATAATCCTACAGCATTATATACTGAAAACAGAACGTCAACATATACCAAAAGTGACAGTATAAACTCATTATAATCCTACAGCATTATATACTGAAAACAGAACGTCAACATATACCAAAAGTGACAGTATAAACTCATAATAATCCTACAGCATTATATACTGAAAACAGAATATCAACATATACCAAAAGTGACAGTATAAACTCATTATAACTCTACAGCATTATACACTGAAAACAGAATATCAACATATACCAAAAGTGACAGTATAAACTCATTATAACTCTACAGCATTATATACTGAAAACAGAATATCAACATATACCAAAAGTGACAGTATAAACTCATTATAATCCTACAGCATTATATACTGAAAACAGAACATCAACATATACCAAAAGTGACAGTATAAACTCATTATAATCCTACAGCATTATATACTGAAAACAGAACATTAACATATACCAAAAGTGACAGTATAAACTCATTATAATCCTACAGCATTATACACTGAAAACAGAACATCAACATATACCAAAAGTGACAGTATAAACTCATTATAATCCTACAGCATTATATACTGAAAACAGAACATCAACATATACCAAAAGTGACAGTATAAACTCATTATAATCCTACAGCATTATATACTGAAAACAGAATATCAACATATACCAAAAGTGACAGTATAAACTCATTATAATCCTACAGCATTATATACTGAAAACAGAACATCAACATATACCAAAAGTTACAGTATAAACTCATTATAAAAATACAGAAATTAGAGTATTAATTCAACAGTAGCTTTAGGTTCATTATATGCTAAAATTAACTGTAACTTCCACTCTTGTAATGCTTGATAGAACTGAAGATAACAAAACACAAACTTTAATTTTTTTTTGGCAGTCTCTGAGGCATGAAAAATAAGTATTTTGACCACCATTTCTTTACCTTATTCTGTAAGATAATTAAAGTTGTCTGATTTTTTTCCACCTCCTGTGGATTCATTCATTTGTGGGTACCTTTTTTGTGGATTGAGGAAAACTCACATTTTCGTAGACATTTCTAAGTCTGCATACATTTCTATAGAAAATGTGTAATACGTTGAATATTTAAATTTATAGTTTCCCATGTACCCATGTAATATCAAATGAAAAACAATGAATTCCACAGTATATTATTTCCTACATACCTGCATCTTTTCTTAGGACAGCCATTATATCATTAGGATCACTGGTCAGTTGTATCTGGTGTACCATTTCTATCAATACTGGTGATAACGACATTCTATTCTCTTTAAATAATGCCAAAAACAAAGTCTCTGTACAAGGCTGCAATTAGAAAAAAAAAAGATATCCAGAAGGCAAACAACATACTGTACTCTTAAATAACTCAGAAAAGCAAAGATATGGGACAAGACAAAAATAAAATCATAAATTCATGTAAAATATATAAAATGGCTAATACATAAACATCTATTTTAAATCCTAATTGTAATACCTAAATCCTATTTCATAACTGTCAACTGGTCCTTTTTTTTTGTCACACCTGGGAAATCATGCCAATCACTAGAAAATTTATCACCTTGCCCGCTCATCAAATTTTCACTCATATTTTAGATCAATGAAAATTTTCCTCAGAAATACTGCCAAATTTGTTGTTTTTCATGGATAGGAATTCAATAACTTTTTAACAGTAGTCAAAAAATATTTTACATTGGCCAACATCAATAATCCTAAGAGACAATACACAGATAAACATTTGGAGCTAAAAAAAAATTAAAGTCAACAAAATATCCCCAATCTGTAATAAACTGTCTAACTCTTCTTTTTGATAATTTTAACAATAATGACTTGTAAGTTTCTGAGCACCATCAAACATAAAGTATAAAGTTGTAAATAGTAAGGTAGACAACTCTATCTAAACTATTAATCTAGGAAACATCTCAAACTGTATCTGTAATATGTCATCATTAAAATTCCCCTTAAACTTCTGAAATGCAAATCTAGTAAATAACATAATTAAAGGAAGAGTTTGAAAAAGTCATCTGCTGAATGATTAGAACATTCATTTCACAATTCTACCTTGTACTCATGTGAATAAATATGCATGCAATGATTTGATTGACATTTTAAAAATAATGAATATTTAAATATTTAATCTAATGGATTATTAAGTTGAGATGAGAACCAAATGTACATAGGTAGATTTTATACAATGAAATTTTTATGATGAACTTACACACTCAGATAGAAATACAGATCCTCTGTCCACACTTTGCCTACAAGGATCTGAAAATGATCAGTTCTACTTTCTGTTTTAAAGACCTTTCAGAATCTGGTTTGGTCATGTCGCACACCTTCAAAAATGTGTAGGCAGATGTAATCATTTCCAGAACAGGAAGCAGAACGGACTGTTGTCAGATTCTTGTGAGCAAAGCATGGTCAAAGGATCTTTACTTTAATCAGATTGGAAGTTAAAATGAGAGAATTAAATTTGTATTTACATAATTTCAGTAAATATATGTAATTTGTTTCACAATTGAAAAAAAAATGCTATCTAAATACCTAGATTCATACTTAAAATGTTTGCTTGTGTTATGAATTGATTTGTTTACTCAATGCAGTGCAGGTTATGACCAGTACTTTTACAGTTATGTAGCTGTTCTCACAATTTACAAGTAAAACTAATTGTAAGTCATGAATATTTCAGAAAAAGTTACAATAAATATTAATTGTAAGATATTTTGTGAACACAGCAGCTCTTGAGTTGTCAATTTCAGTTGTTTTTTTGTAGACTGTGTCATTGTTATATGTTGTTACATTATTGTCCAAGTTTAGGGAAAGGTTTGGTTGTCCACAAACATAGTTAACCCCAACCCATACTCTAGGAGCTTGTACTGTCTATCATTCTAGGTTTTTTATTGTGTTCTATTGAATTATATAAGACCATTGTTATACAGTTGAATTTTTTTACATTGGTTTACCCAAGCATTTTCGAGTAAACCTTGATCTATGGTCTTTGGTGGATAGTTTCATACCAGATTTGTTGATTGTTAATTTTCTAAAATAAAAAAATGTGATGCAATCTGGAATGTTTATGTTTTTAGTTTTACCTTTATTGAATATCTGTAAGAATCTCCTATTTCTTCTTGACCTGTAATTAAAAAAAAAATAATTCCATATGTTTCAGATCTAATTATAGACTACTGAATTCTGATAGAAAATTTATAGGCATATAAATGACCAAGCAGACTTTTATCGGTGTAAAACTATAAAATAAATTCAATACTGAGATGTACAGCTTATGTTAAATACTTTTTCTTTCTTAGTCTATTTAGACCCTTATTACTTTGATGGTCATCAGATCTGAAATACTTACAAAATTCTTCTGGATCTGTATCCCAGGTATTCAGATCTTCAGAGGACAATAAAAAATACTGTGACACTAATCTTCGACATATTTCTGACAAGGTAGAGAATGTGAAAAATTCTGTTTTGATTTTACATGCTTCTTGTCTCATAGGTTCTGTTAAATCTGAAATATAGTAAGATCTTTTAATATTTAAGAATACATGAAATTCACACATCTAAAACTTATTAGAAATAATTATGTACCAAGTGCCCTTTAACATCATTTAATGTCATGACTTTTTACTACTACAATACCTAAAAGTATTCAATTTATTAAACACTTTTTCACAAAATTAAAATGACTTGTCTATAGAACTGCAATGCTAAAAGAGAGCAAGTCTCTTTGCTTGTTTTTTTTTCAAATTAAGTATTATGACCCTGTTTTGCATTGACCATGCAAAAATTGATGTAAATTATAGTTCTTGAAGATTAAGTGGTAAAAGCAAGTTACTTGAAATTAAAATTTTTGGTTTCCTTTTTAATACTGAGAAATGCCAATTAAAAGTCATGTTTGAACTTTGAAGCCTTGAACATAGAAAAGGATTGGAGAATTTTTTTTTATGACTTCTAGGACAATTTGACAGGAATTAATAAGCACCAAAAAGATAACCTGAATATTCCATGATTTAGATTGTCAAAACGGCAAAAATCAAGAATGCAAAATAATACCTAAATGAAGAAGTAACAGACATAAAAGTTTTCTATACACAAGTTGAACTGTGAGTTTTTGCTCACTAGTGATTTCCCAGCTACAAGAATTCGGTAAACAGAAAGTTGCACATGAAGGTTGATTCCAAATTCCAAATTTAAGAAAGCCTTGATTTGTAATTCCTGTATTTTATATATGGCTGTTTTGTGTAAGAATATAAAAGTAGTCGGTAAACAAGAAGTTGATGAGCAATGAATCTGAAGAAGCATCACACAGTATAGCATGCTCAAACAAGTCTTGATACCAGGAATCTCTGATTTGAAGTTCCTGAGAAAAATGCAAATAGAATTGATAGGACAGTTGGATGGCCCGAAGGACACAAGGACAGACAAATGGGCAGACGTAAATTAGTTTACCCTTTCCCTTGGAGCGGGGTGTATACAAAAGGGATATAAGAGTTAAACAACAATGAGACATAGTACAGCAGCCAAATAAAAATCATCTAGAACTCATTGTTTGGCATCCAATCACTGCCAACCTCCAAGTTATGTGGGAAGAGCTAACAAAGACTTGTGTTTTTAATTTTGATGATATTTGTTAAATTAATTACTGAGAATATCCTTCATAAATTCTGTTACATAAATTATAACTGGTTTGAAAGACCACTGAATTTATGAAGACCATCTTCATAAATTACAAATTTTATGTTCTATCAAAGAACTTCATTTAAATTGCATATGATAAGTTTTTTAAATTTCTAGATAGCTATTGATATGCTTAATTATCTATGATTTAAAATAATAACATGTTACGAAAAATTAATAATTTTGGGATCCCAAACATCCCATTCCCATACAATCATAGATTTTCAAATGAGCAAGGGACAAAACTCTTTAAATGTCATCTACTAAGACTGAATTCAACCTGTATTTTTTTTAACCATATCATAAGTAAAACTTCATAGGATAGAGTCAAGTTCTTTTGTTATCCCACAGAAATCAACAAAAAAATTAGCCCTTCTAGGGAAAGAAAAAAAGATGAAAAAAGCTGTTTCAAACTCTTACTTACCTGATGAGTTCCGTAATGGTTTGTACATATCACACAGTACTATAGACTTCATCAAATTAAAACAATTTACTGTAAACTTTTCAAATAACAGACCTACAAATATAAATCATAAATCAAAATGAATTAAATACAAATCAAATTTAGATATGACAAATCATCAAAGCTTTCTATAATAAATAGTAAGCCTATGAGAAGGTTTGTTTGTTATAACTCTTAAACATTCTTGCTATCTAACGAAGAAATATTTTCAAGGGCATACGATACAGTTACAGGAGAGGCAATGAAATTGCAAACGTAAAATGTTGTTTTTCGCAACATCAAACTGCGACATATCGGGAAAAGATGCATTTTTCTAGTGATTTTAATCATTAGCTTGAAAACGAGTACATTGACCCCTCTTTTTTAAAATGACATTTAACTTGATACTGTATGAAGATTATTAGTTTCAATTTTTATGAAAAAATCACCAACGATTTTTCTTAAAATTAGACAAATATGCAGCAAAAATGCCATTTTTCTAAAATCATGAAAATTTACTAAAACTTAATTATTTATAAAGAATTGTCACACAAATCAAGAGCATTCTTTAGTAAAGAAGATATTTTTAATCTTTTACAAAAATCCGCATGTGTTTATCTTTTGAAACCAAAAAGTTGAGTATGTGTGTCCAAAGGATAGAAATTTCAAAGAAACCGAAATTTTAAGTAAATGTCTAAAATTTCGACCCCTTTTATCTCTAAATTTAGCACATGAAGGTATATTTTTTATTACATATTTGAATTGACTAAGTGAAAAATAGCTTGTACCGGTATGCAAATTTTCGTAAAAAAAATCATCATGGTATCAAAACTGTATCATATGCCCTTAAGTGACAGAACAATATGGGTATATAGTTTTATTTCTGTGTTCCAAGTTAATGATCATCCTGTTGTTAACTGTACATTGCAGGTTTTTTATTATGTGTTTTACTTTACGACATAAAGTCTACATAGGCAAAGGGAGGTTAGTACACTCTTCCAAATCCTCATAGTTGTTGTCTTTATTTGTACATCTATTTTTGCAGCTAGTGCTGTATATTGTGCTGTCATTAATTTTTGGTAATTCTTCTTATGTGATATTTAAATCTTTATGAATTTATGTCTTTCCTGATCCCTAAATATTTTTATTCATTTTCAAGGCTGTTCTATCTTATATACATCAGTGGTTATTGTTGGTTGCTGTTTGCGATTTTTGTTTTTGTTTTTGTTTAATATTTTTGCATAAATCTGGCCTTTGGTCAGTTTGAATTGCTTTACATTTTGTCATACCTTTTATAGTGTACTACAGGGTATGTGTTTTGCTCATTTTTGAAGGCTATACAGTGACCTATAGTTGCTTGAATCTAAGCTTTTTGGTTTCTTGTGGATAGTTGTCTCGTTGGCAATCATACCACATCTCCTTATTTTCATATAGAACCAGATGATGGCTTTCTGAAATCAAATTTTGGATGGTTGTCTAAAAAGAGCACTCTAATGTAAATGCTCATCAATTATTTAATGGTTATATATCCACATTTCAGAATGTCACCCCTTAGTTCAATGTGTTTTGACCTGTTCATTGGTTGAAATTCAATCATTGTCAATTATGTCACATTTCTATGCCATCCTGATGATGCCATTTTGACATTGAAAAACTTGTACGTCTTACAATGTTATAGAAAAAGAAAAAAAAATTAACGGAATAGAAGAAAAGATGACAAAAGTTTTTTTTTTTTATACATGACAGAAAAGGACAAAAGAAACAGATTCTACCAATGTGTTGTGACCATTTTTGACTATCAAAGGTCCTTTTTTTTAACATCCTTGAATTTTGTATTGTGATGGGCAATTAATTCTACATAATATGAAAATTCAGATGTATGTAAAAAGAACCCTACATAATACATTTACTTTGCAGGTGAATAGAAAACATACTAGGAAACAATATATTTGCGTACCCTTTTCTGTCTGTGAGAAGTTATAAGCTACTGTTAATTCTAATGATGGTCTTATCAATGGTATAAATGTAACAGGGTGCATATCAACCAAATCTAGCAACTGAAAGTAAATAATGTATTGTTAAATATCAATATTGTTATTAATTATGTCTTTTTCCTTTCTGTTGCTGCAGACTGAAAATAAGGAGCAACTATTTCACTTCAAGTCCACAATCTTCATTCAAAATAGAATTTTATAGCTTATACAATTACGTGAGGCCAAGTTCGAATGGAACCCGAGTTCTGACTAAGAGTTCCATGTGAATGGAAAATAATTTTAAAGAGTAAGGTCTCTAGGTTACCGGAAATACAAGGCCCCTACTCTGGATATGTTGACATTCAAATTTGATTGGATTGACATCATAACATCCGGGATATTGAGTTGATCTCGAGGAACCCTGCCCAAATCCAGGGCTCCCTGAGTTCTAATGGGGGGAAGGCTATATCCAATCATAACAGTTGTTATATATGACCATGTCAATCCTATCTGCTCTAGAGTTCTATTCGAACTTGGCCTGAGGTTTCTGGTTTTAAAAAAAATAATTAATTGACCTAAGATGCAATTAAATATAACCCTGGAACAATTGAAAAAGGGATATGCTTTTTTCTACAGAAAAGTTTCTGTATGAAAACAGGAGATGTGATATGACTGTCAATGAGACAGCTATCCATAAAGACCAAAGAACAGAGATGTGTGAATATAATTATTTCCAACTATATTTCTAGAATGCTTATCAACATAAAATTGAGAATGGAAATGGGGAATATGTCAAAGAGACAACAACCCGACCAAAGAGCAGACAACAGTCGAAGGCCACCAATGGGTCTCCAACGCAGCGAGAAAATCCGCACCCGGAGGTGGTCCTCAGCTGGCCCCTAAATAAAATTGTGTACTAGTTCAGTGAAATGGACGTCACACTAAACTCCAAAACGATAAATGAACTAAAATTAAATAAAATGCTCCGCAGGGCGCAGCTTGATACGACCGCAGAGGTCGAACCCTGAACAGTTGGGGCAAGTATGGACACAACATTCAAGCTTGATACAGCTCTGAATTTGGATTGATTGATTTGATTTTTGGTGTTTTAACGCCACTTTAAGCACCGCTTTTGGGCTATTCGTGGCGGCCAGTTTTATTGGTGGAGGAAGCCGGAGTGCCCGGAGAAAACCACCGACCGATAGGAAAACTGACAATCCTAGTCAATTAAGATTGAGTCGAGTGCACCCGCACGAGCGGGTTCGAACTCACAACCTCAGTGTTGACTGGCTAGTGATTACAGTAGTAACTACTTAGACCACTCAGCCACCGAGGCCCTCTCTGAATTTGGATTGTGATTGACTATTTGACACAGCATAGGTTTCTGACACAGAATGAATGTGGTCTAAGAACTTAAGAGTTCAATTTTGATGAAATCAAACAAAGTTTAATTTTGGACCCTTTGACCTCAATGTGGACAAAGTTGATAACGGGCCCAAAAATCAAAAATCTAAATACATGGTCAGATTCAGCATATCAAAGAACCCCATATATTCAATTTTGTTGAAATCAAACAAAGTTTAATTTTGGACCCGATTTGGACCAACTTGAAAACTGGGCCCATAATCAAAAATTTAAAGACATGTTTAGACTCAGCATATCAAAGAACCCTAAGAATTCAATTTTGTTAAAATCAAATTAAGTTTAATTTTGGACCCTTTGGACCTTAATGTAGACCAATTTGAAAACAGGACCAAAATTAAGAATCTAAATACATGGTTAGATTCAGCATATCAAAGAACCCCATATATTCAATTTTGTTGAAATCAAACAAAGTTTAATTTTGGACCCCAATTTGGACCAACTTGAAAACTGGGCCCATAATCAAAATCTAAATACATGATTAGATTCAGCATATCAAAGAACCCTAAGAATTCAATTTTGTTAAAATCAAACTAATTTTAATTTTGGACCCTTTGGACCTTAATGTATACCAATTTGAAAACGGGACCAAAAATTAAGAATCTAAATACACGGTTAGATTCAGCATATCAAAGAACCCCATATATTCAATTTTGTTGAAATCAAACAAAGTTTAATTTTGGACCCTTTTGACCTCAATGTGGACAAAGTTGATAATGGGGCCCAAAATCAAAAATCTAAATACATGGTTAGATTCAGCATATCAAAGAACCCAATATATTCAATTTTGTTGAAATCAAACAAAGTTTAATTTTGGACCCCGATTTGGACCAACTTGAAAACTGGGCCCATAATCAAAAATTGAAAGACATGTTTAGATTCAGCATATCAAAGAACCCTAAGAATTCAATTTTGTTAAAATCAAATTAAGTTTAATTTTGGACCCTTTGGACCTTAATGTAGACCAATTTGAAAACAGGACCAAAAATTAAGAATCTAAATACATGGTTAGATTCAGCATATCAAAGAACCCCATATATTCAATTTTGTTGAAATCAAACAAAGTTTAATTTTGGACCCCAATTTGGACCAACTTGAAAACTGGGCCCATAATCAAACATCTAAATACATGATTAGATTCAGCATATCAAAGAACCCTAAGAATTCAATTTTTGTTAAAATCAAACTAAGTTTAATTTTGGACCCTTTGGACCTTAATGTAGACCAATTTGAAAACGGGACCAAAAATTAAGAATCTAAATACACGGTTAGATTCGGCATATCAAAGAACCCCAATAATTCAATTTTGATGAAATCAAACAAAGTTTAATTTTGGACCCTTTGGACCTCAATGTGGACCAATTTAAAACGGGCCCAAAATCCAAAACTTAATACACGGTTAGATTCAGCATATTAAAGAACCCCAAGAATTCAAGAATAAAACCCCATTGAAATTGGTCAAGAAATAAGCAATTTATACAAAGAATCTTCTTTTGCACAATACTGTGCAATTAAATATTTCTTGCAATTGCGCAATACTGTGCAATTGAATATTTCTTTCTATTGTGCAATACTGTACAATTGACAATTTCTTCCTATTGTGCAATATTGTGCTATTGGATATTTCTTGCTATTATGCAATACTGTGCAATTGAAGATTTCTTGCTATTGCGCAATACTGTGCAATTGAAAATTTCTTGCTATTGCACAATACTTATTATATAATAATTTACATATCCTGTTTGGTGTGTATCTCCTGCCATATCATTATTATTTGCTTTTAAATATAAATCAGAAATAACCAACTTAAAATGGAAAATTTTAAAGAAAAAAAAGGAAAAAGGAAGAAAAGGGGGAAAAAATCCCCCAATTTTTGAACCCCTTATGATTCATCACCCCAAACTCAATCCCAGCCTTCAATGAGGTATGGTACCTTGCAGTACAATTTCAGAGAGATCCATACACTTAAACACAAGTTATTGTCTGGAAACTAGAAAATGCTTATTTTGACCCCTTTTGGCCCCTAATTCCTAAACGTTTAGGCAATTACCCCAAACTCAATTCCAGCTTTCCTTTGTGATATGGAACCTTGTAGTACAATTTCAGAAAGATCCATACACTTACACACAAGTTATTGTCCTGAAGCTAGAAAATGCTTATTTTTGCCCTTTTGGCCCCTAATTCCTAAAATTTTGAGGCACTACCCCAAAATCAATCCCAGCATTCCTTTGTGATATGGAACCTTGTGGTACAATGTCAGAGAGATCCATACACTTACACACAAGTTATTGTCTGAAGTTACAAAATGCTTATTTTTGGCCCCTTTTGGCCCCTAATTCCTTAACTGTTGGTACCATAACCCCAAAATCAATCCCAACCTTCCTTTGTGGTATTGAACCTTATGGTAAAATTTCCTAGAGATCCATTTACTTAAACTAAAGTTAGAGTGCGAAACCAATGTGTCTTCGGACGACAACGACGACGACGCCAACGTTATATTAATATACGACCACAAAAATTTTTTGCGGTCGATAAAAACATACAAGACTAACAAAGGCCAGAGGCTCCTGACTTGGGACAGGCGCAAAATGCGTGGGTTAAACATGTTTTGTGAGATCTCAACCTCCCCCTATACCTCTAGCCAATGTAGAATAAAGAAACACATAGCCATACGCACAGTAAAACTCAGTTTAAAAGAAGTCCGAGTCAGATGTCAGAATAGGTAACAAAAGAAACTAAGCAAAATGACAATGATACATACATTAACAAAGGACTACTAGCAGTAACTGACATGACAGTTTGTCAGTTTTAAACTCGGAACAATTTAAATATGTTTGTAGGCTTAACACCAATAACATATCAAGTTCTACAGGTGTAAAAGCATTAAGTATCAAACACAAACAACTTAAATAGCTGCAAGAAATGTTTGTGACCTACTATTTTATGTTTCTTTATCAACAAGAGAATCTTCAGACCCTATACAAACTATGACAAAATAAATACTGCCAATAACCCCTTGATTTGAATACACATGTATAAAGTGTCTATTTTCAGTATTAATTCCTATTCCATATAAACAAACATGGGCCCATGGAAGGCAACTTGAATTTGCCCATATGGGTGGATGTGATATATTTATATGCAATTAAAATGTTAGCAGGTCTCTACCATTGCTTGTACAAGTGGTTACTTAATTTTAAAGTGGCTTCCCTATATAAAAATTGCCAATGAGACAACTTCCAACCAGGGGTCAAAAGAAGTAAGCAACTATAGGTCACTGTACAGCCTTCCAATTAGCAAAACCCATACCCATTACAAGCAATAAAAGGCCCTGACATAACAAATGAAAACAATTCAAATGAGAAAAATTACAGTCTGATTTATGTACAAAACAATAAAAATGATAGCAATATACGACCCCAAAATTTCAGAGTAACTTACCACTTTGGTCATAAGGATGATCATTTTTTCACATTTTTCTATCACCTGGTGATTGCCCCACATACTTTGTCCTGCAAAACAAACAGGTATAAGGCTACTTAGTTGAAGTCAATAAATGTTTTTCTTCCCTATTCTGTTATTATAATATATATTTCAAATGTTTTACTGCTGTTGAAAAAGTAACAATCAATTTCATTTTGTAATTAGTATCAAAATCAGTGTATCCTATTGAACTTTCAATCTAACATGCCAGTATACAGTCATAATGTATTACTGAAATATCTCTTGACTGATTTTCAAAGCTAAATTGTACAATAAGCATGGGGTACCATGATGCTACTTTTTTTAATATTATAAATCTACATTAAAATCTAAAAAAACTCACTGCAATCCAACATTTGCTTAAACCTTGTAAATATTTGCTTGAGGAAAATATTAACATCTGCATTTTCTCCAGGTTCTTTGAATCCAAATGCTGTCTGCTTCCTTAAAACTGAAAAGAAATTGTTTAAAATAAAAATAGTTTTGTTATCTGAAGGGTTAAGATTATAATGTAAACTAGAGGTTAAAGATGGTGCTATCACAGAGGGCCTCATTTAAGTATTGTGAAACAAGAAAATTGTGATAGTTTATTCAATTAAACATAGATACAGGAGGCAGAAATTTTCTGATACAGCACTTATTCATCACCAAACTGAAACTTAAAGAGAACAGAAACTAAAAATTCAGCAATTTTTCTATTTGTAAACATGCATAACTCTAGAACGGTTGTGTATAAGTTTTATAACATTTGGTTGAGACAAACTAAAGTTAGAGAACAGAAACAAAAAAATTCAGCAATTTCTATGTTTATAAAGGACATAACTCAAGAATGGTAAAAGTGATGCCACTAAATCTCTTACTTAATCTGTATTATGTAGTAATAAGCATTGTGTATAAGTTTCATAACATTTGGTTGAGGCAAACTAAAGTTAGAGAACGGAAACAAAAAATTGTACATTATCTTAGTTTTGAGGTAATGAATATTGTGTATATGTTTCATAATGTTTGGTTGGGGCAAACTTAAGTTACAGAATGGAAACTAAAATTTTGCAATCTTTCGATTTATAAAGGGCATAACTTAATAACGGTTAAAGTGACACTACCCAAATTCAACTTGATCTGTGTTTTATCAGTGGAAGGCAAAATTAAACATTGCATTGTATAAAGCATTGATTGTAGTTGATGAAACTATAATCAAGGACAAAGGATGATAACTCCAATTTTAAAATTACTTGAATAATGACACTGATATTTTTAGAAATTACATTTAGTTAAGACAAACTCAAGTTAGAGAACGGAAACGAAAAATACAGCGATTTTTTCATTTGTAAAGGCATAACCCTTAGCCTAGAACGGTAATCAAAGTGCTTGTAAGCACTGAATGGTAAAGATTGCTTTAATTTATCAGTAGGAAGTAAAATTGAGTATTGCATTGTATAAAGCATTGGTTGTAGTTGATTCAACTACCATTATGCACAAAGAAAGATAACTCCAATTTTCGTAGAAGACTGTAAAATATTTTTAGAAATGAAGGGTAAAATTGCTTTAATTTATCAGTGGAAGACAAAATTAAACGTTGCATTGTGTTGATTCAACTATAATCATGGACAAAGGAAGATAACTCCAATTTTAACAAGATTCTGTGAGTATTGCATGGCAATACATAGTCCCCACCGTTAAAAATTCATAACTTGGAACAAAATTCTATCTTGATCTATAACTTGTCATGGTGTAAACTATATAACAAATACATATATGTATCAAGTCAATATCTTCAAGCATGACAAAAAAGTGTTTAAAACTGATTATTTTAGTGAATTTTCTAAGTCCAAGGACCATAACTCTGCACAAAATCAATAGACCGGAACAAAATTCAACTTGATCTGTAACTTGTCATGATAAAACTATATACATAGTACCAAATATCAAATCAATATTTTGAAGAATGACCAAAACAGTGCGGAAAAGTGATTATTTTAGTGAATTTTCTAAGTCAAAGAACCATAACTCTGCACGAAATCATCAGACCGGAACAAAATTGAACTTGATCTGTAACTTGTCATGATAAAACTATATACCAAATATCAAATCAATATTTTGAAGAATGACAAAAAAAGTGCGGAAAACTGATTATTTTAGTGAATTTTCTAAGTCAAAGGACCATAACTCTGCATGACCTTTCCAAAATAATTAACTTTGAAGAAATTTTCTTTTGTAAAATGTGGTACAAATTAATAGACATCCATACACTTAAGGGCATACGATACAGTTACAGGGAGGTAACGACGTTGGTAGCGTAAATTGTTATTTTCGACGTCAAACTATGACTTATCGGAAAGATTCAATTTTCGACTGATTTTATCATTCAAACTTATTTAACTTGAAAACGAGTTCATGGACCCCTCTTTTAAAATGCCATTTGGTTTGATTACGCGAGAAGATTATGTGTGCCAATTTTCATGAAAACGTAAATAGTGCAATTTTTTAAATTTGATAAATATACAGCAAAAATGATGTTTTTTCTACATTCATGAACATTTGATAAATATGAGATATTTCTGAATATAAAATGTATAAATTTTAGGATACTTATAAAATACAGAAATTACAAATTATTTAACAAAAACAATTTGTGTTTATCTTTTAAAACAAAAAGTTATGTCTTTCTTCGAAAGACAAAATACTCCACAAATCCGAATTTTGAGCAAGTATACAAAATTTCGACCTCATTTTACTCAAAAAGTAGCACATGAAGGTATATTTTTATTTCATATTTGATTTAATCAGGTAAAATAGTCTATATGGAAATTTTTATCAAAATGTAAATACGGATCAAAACTGTATCGTATGCCCTTAAACACAAGTTATTGTCTGAAAACTGGAAAATGCTTGTTTTAGACCCTTTTGGCCCTAATTGCTGAACAGTTTGGGCAATTACCCCAAAATGAATCCCAACCTTCTACTTGTGGTATTGAACCTTGTGGTACAATTTCAGAGCAATCAAAATACTTATACACAAGTTATTGTCCTGAAACTAGAAAATGCTTGTTTTGGCCCTTTTCGCCACTAATTCCAAAATGGTTGGGACCATCACCACCAAAAACAATCCCAACCTTCTTTTGTGGTATTGAACCTTTGATTAAATTTCATAGAGATCCATACTCTTAAACTAAAGTTATTGTCCGAAACCAAATGTCTTCGGACGCGCTGACAACAACGACGTCATACCAATATCGACTGCATAATATAAAACTATGGAATTATTAAATGTATGCAAAGAACTAAATTTTCAAAGAACTTACTGTCTGAAAAAGGAATTTTTACCTTGAGAAGCAGCATCACAAAAGGCTTTTGAGGGTGTGCTAAATTATGGAAAAGGAATCTCACTTCATACCCGAAATTTTAACCACATGTGATAATGTCTCAGCTTCGAAAAAGAGCCATGATACATATTCAAGTTTACAATATAAGCTGAGGAATTGAAGAAAAAGATACCGTTAAGGCCTACCTCAAATGGATTAGCATCTGTACAAATATGAGTTATAATGCTTATGGAGAACTCATATACTTACTTCTTAATGCCAGTATACTTTTATCTAAAGAATTGCTAGAGTTGTCGCTCTGTTTTAGGGCTAATTGTCCAAACTGATCCAGGGTAGTTGTCCAAAGACCAAGGATAAAACTAAACACATCATTGGTTAACTGAAAATAACAAAAATTATTTGCAAAGGCCATTTTAAAGTCAAAATTAGACCAAAATCATCTGAGACATGCAGAAACTAGACGGTTCTTTGATGAAAATTTTGAAAATATATACTTTCAGGCATGCATTGGTCAGAATGGCTGAAAATTAATAGAAGAGTGCAATAACAAAATTTATTTATATGTTCTGATCTATTTTAAGTATGATGAAGTGATTTTAATAGTTTCCTTTCTAAATGATTGAATCATATGTTACATTTAATGTCAGTCAATATCTATATAATCTATACCTTTAAGCAGCTGACACAAAACATACAAATACAGCCATGTCAAACACTTTTAAGTCTCAATTCAAAATATTGATTTTTTAACTTGAAGGTAAATCTTGCCATAAATACATGTAGCTTGTTTAAAAGGATAGATCTACATGAGTGATTAGAAATAAATTTTCATTCAAATCTTATAAGAATTAGAAAAGTTAATCAAAATATGATAAATAAATAAAAATAACATCTTTTAAATGTTTTAATATAACATATATTATTAAATAGATGGTAATCTTCATCCATATAATACAGTAGACAATAATTTTAAAACGATTCTTCATCCCCATTTACCAATACAACTAATCAATAAATGAGGTACATGTATTGAAATTGTAGTGTGTTATCATACTACGTCTTGATTGATAAATATTTCATCTGTGTAAGTAACAAATAGTTATATTACAGATATTGTAGCTGTCATTTGTAATTTATGTATTGTAATCTTTTATACATGTAATATCAAACAATGTATATGCTATATTAACATGCAATCATATTACATTTACAATAAATGTGTCTAAATTTTAAAAGAATCCATTACTTATTTTGTAATCTGAATTTTGATGTCTCCTTTTTGCTCCTAAGTACCTACACATATTGGTTTTTTTAGAGGGGTTGTTGTTGCTGTATTCAACGTTAGAATTTTCAGTATTTCATATTTTGGCAAGCACTTTTTTATTTACCAAATATACATATGTAGTTTGTCAAAGATAATTCAATTATTCTTAAAATAGTAATTAATAGATGACTATGCATTGGTTACATCATATTTTACCAGGTTTAGACTATCCTACATATCATTCAGTCAGAAACAGTCTTGATTCAGAAATCAAATTTTAAAAATTGCTTGAAATTAAAGTTTTGGTCTGGGATACTGAAAGAGGACTTCGACCAGTTGCAGATTCATATGAATTTACTAATGTCAACAAGAAGTTTCAACAATTAATAACAACATGTTAGATATAAACTAAAAACAATATATACATATTATATATTCTGTATAAAAATCTCCTGTTGGGAAAGTTAACTGACATTATAATGTTGTTACCTCTTCAAACAATTTCCTGTCTCCTGGTAGTCTCTTAGATGCTAATGTCTTCGTCACATGATGCAAAACTAGTAAAGCCTGTTCTTGTGTATGCTCATCGTGACAACGTACTGCCTCAAACAGCACTGGTAGTAATCTTGACCAGTTTCTAGGACAGTCTACTCGCTATCTTTGCAATCAATACAGCTAATTGTAAAGCTATCTAGAAATGTATAAAATTTCGCTTTTGAAGCAAATTAGTCAATTTGTACGTGTTTTTAGTTTTATCAAATATAACAATAAGAAAATGTGGTATAATTGTCAATGAGAAAACTATCTCACAAAGACAGGGGACAAGCATGACAAGTGTAAACAACAACTGAGGATACATTTATTTTCTTGGTTACCAATTTTGTGGATTGAGAAAAAGAGTATTTTTCTTGGCTTTTTAATTTCAAATTTTGTGCCAAGTTTGCACACAAGTATATCATGTATATAGAAAAATTGTATTTTCTTAAACATTTGAATTTGTGGTTTAACTGTACCATAAATTGCACCAAAATTGGTGTACCACAATGACAATGAACCCCCAAGGTCACAGTACAACCTTTATCAAAAGTAAGAAAAATCTCTGACTTTAAATTTTATCTTATAACTTTTGAGAGTAATAATTTTTGAAATTGGTAATTTACAATCGCTTTAGCAACGCACGTGTTTGAGGCATAATTTTACGTCCAAACACTTTTAATGATGGTCCGAAAAGAAATCTATTGTTACGAAAAATATTCAAAAGTAAGAAAATCTCTGATTTATCCTTCAACTAGATGGGAAGTATCTTATAAACTATTATAGATGAATCCTGCTCCTTGCAGAAGTCAACATGATGATTTCATGATCTTATTCTATATTGCAATTTTACAGTATCTTTTAAAAACTAAATGTTTGTTATTATTGAGTGTTTATTTATGACAATGGGATTAAAAATATATATTTAGAATTATAAAAGACATAGTTAGTTTTCTCGCTTGAATTGTTTCACACTTGTCATTTCGGCCTTTTATAGCTGACTGTGACATGGGTTTTGCTCATTGTTGAAGGCTGTACGGTGACCTATAGTTTGGTAACTTCTATGTCATTTGGTCTCTTGTGAAGAGTTATCCCATTGGCAATCATACAACATCTTCTTATTTTCATATACTAGTAGCAATGTGGCAAACTAACTTTTTGTTCGAGAAGGAAATTTTAAACGAAAAATATGTTTTGTTTGTTGGTGAAAAAATTGAAAGTGGCGAAAATATATTGTTTTGCCGAAAGAGGTGGCGAAAAGAAAATTGACCCAGGGAAACCCTGATCTGTATATTGTGGTAATAAGCATTGTGTATAAGTTTCATAACATTTGGTTGAGGCAAACTTAAGTTACAGAACGGAAACGAAAAATTAAGCAATTTTTCCATTTGTACAGGAGCATAACTCTAGAACAGTAAAAGTGACGCCACCAAAATTCAAACTTGATCTGTATTATGTGGTTATAAGCATTGTGTATAAGTTTGATAACATTTGGTTGAGGCAAACAAAAGTTAGAGAACGGAAACCAACTTTGAGACGTACTGACGGACGGACAGACAGACGGACCGACAGACGGACAAGGGTAAACTTAATGCCCCTCCGCTCACGCGGGGCATAAAAATCTCTGTATAGTGATATTGGACATGTTTCAATTCTTAATAAGTGACTGAGCTTAACCATTTGTGCTAATTTGGAGAGCAGAGGACCATAGAATAAAGGTGTAAAAACTATGTAGTTATTAAATGTATGCAAAGAACTAAATTTTGAGAGAACTTACTGAGCGAAAAAAGGGATTTTTTACCTCGAGAAGCAGCATCACAAAAGGCTTTTCGGGGTGTGCTAAATTATGGAAATAGAATCTCACTGTGTACTCTGAAAATTTAACCATATATGTGAAAATGTCTCAGCTTCGAAACGAGCCATGATACATATTCAAGTTTACAATATGAGCAGCGGGACTGAGGAAAAGGCTACCATTACCGCCTACCTGAAATGAATTGTGCATCTGTAACCATATGAGTTATAATGTTTATGAAGAATTTATATACTTACTTCTTAATGCCAGTATACTTTTATCTAAAGAATTGCTAGAGTTGTCGCTCTGTTTTAGGGCTAATTGTCCAAACTGATCCAGGGTAGTTGTCCAAAGACCAAGGATAAAACTAAACACATCATTGGTTAACTGAAAAATAACAAAAAATTATTTGCAAGGCCATTTATAAAGTCTAGTTTATTTTCTGATATACTGAACTGAAGTATATAAATTAAAATCCTAAAGACAAAGTTAGACCAAAATCATCTGAGACATGCAGAAACTAGAGAGTTCTTTGATGAAAATTTTGAAAATATATACTTTTAGGCATGCATTTGTCAGAATGGCTGAAAATTAATAGAAGAGTGCAATAACAAAATTTATTTACATGTTCTGATCTATTTTAAACATGATGAAGTGATTTTTAATAGTTTCCCTTTCTAAATGATTGAATCATATGTTACATTTAATGTCAGTCAATATCTATATAATCTATACCTTTAAGCAGCTGACGCAAAACATACAAATATAGCCATGTCAAACACTTTTAAGTCTCAATTCAAAATATTGATTTTTTTAACTTGAAGGTATATCTTGCCATAAATACATGTAGCTTGTTTAAAAGATAGCTCTACATGAGTGATTAGAAATAAATTTTCATTTAAATCTTATAAGAATAAAAAAAGTCAATCAAAATATAATAAATAAATAAGAATAACATCTTTTAAATGTTTTAATATAACATATATTATTAAATAGATGGTAATCTTCATCCATATAATACAGTAGACAATAATTTTAAAATGATTCTTCATCCCGCTACTAATACAACTAATCAATAAATGAGGTACATGTATTGAAATTGTAGTGTTATCATACAACACGCCTTGATTGATAAATATTTCATCTGTGTAAGTAACAAATAGTTATATTACAGATATTGTAGCTGTCATTTGTAATTCATGTATTGTAATCTTTTATACATGTAATATCAAAAATGTATATGCTATCTTCACATGCAATCATATTACATTTACAATAAATGTGTCTAAATTTTAAAAGAATCCATTACTTATTTTGTAATCTGAATTTTGATGTCTCCTTTTACTCCTAAGTACCTACACATATTGGGTTTTTTAGGGTTGTTGTTGTTGCTGTATTCAACGTTAGAATTTTCAGTATTTCATATTTTGGCAAGCACTTTTTTTTATTTACCAAATATACATATGTAGTTTGTCAAAGATAAATCAATTATTCTTAAAATAGTAATTAATAGATGACTATGCATTGGTTACATCATATTTTACAAATTTATCAGGTTTAGACTATCCTACATATCATTCAGTTAGAAACAGTCTTGATTCAGAAATCAAATTTTAAAAATTGCTTGAAATTAAAGTTTTGGTCAGGGATACTGAAAGAGGACTTCGACCAGTTGCAGATTCATATGAATTTACTAATGTCAACAAGAAGTTTCAACAAATAATAACAACATCTTAGATATAAACTAAAACAATATATATATTTATATATTCTGTATAAAAATTCTCCTGTTGGGAAAGTTAACTGACATTATAATGTTGTTACCTCTTCAAACAATTTCCTGTCTCCTGGTAGTCTCTTAGATGCTAATGTCTTCGTCACATGATGCAAAACCAGTAAAGCCTGTTCTTGTGTATGCTCATCATGACAACGTACTGCCTCAAACAGCACTGGTAGTAATCTTGACCAGTTTCTAGGACAGTCTACTCTCGCTATCTTTGCAATCAATACAGCTAATTGTAAAGCTATCTAGAAATGTATAAAATTTCGGCTTTTGAAGCAAATAAGTCAATTTGTACATGTTTTTAGCTTTATCAAATATAACAATAAGAAAATGTGGTATAATTGTCAATGAGACAACTATCTCCCAAAGACAGGGGACAAGCATGACAAGTGTAAACAACAAATGTGGATACATTTATTTTCTTGGTTACCAATTTTTGTGGATTGAGAAAAAAAAGTATTTTCGTGGCTATTTGATTTCAAATTTTGTGCCAAGTTTGCACACACGTATATCATGTATATAGAAAAATTGTATTTTCTTAAACATTTGAATTTGTGGTTTAACTATACCCACAAATTGCACCAAAATTGGTGTACCATGAATGACAATGAACCCCCAGTAAGGCCAACTAAAATTAATCAGTAGATTTTCACCCAAATATTTGAAAAAATGGGCGGTGGGTGGATTTTATTTTTAATTTTCATTTCCTCCAAACTCCATTACAATGAGTTCTTCATAAGCAAGGGTAATAATAACATGTCATGTTTATATAAGGAATTCTACATATTTTTTCAAATTTTAAATAAATATTTCTGATTGGCAATGACTGTTCTGCATGTAATTGCCGCTTTAGAAACCTATTTTAAGTAAATAGCAAAACAAGGAGAAATGCTCTCTTTAGACTACCTACATCAAATATGTTTGCTTTCTAAGCTACGGTTTGTAGTGCCCATGAAATGAGGTGTATGCAACACAAGTATTGTGAGTACATTATGAGAGCAAAACTCAAACCGTGTTGAAAATACTAGGTTGATGCTTTTAAGATTCTTATGCAAGGTGCAAATTGTAAAACATGAACTTAACCAAAAGGAAGAAGTTGTTTAATGACTTTATTGAGGGCTGGGGACAGAAAGTGTTTGATGTTTGTCAACAAAAACGACAGCCTTGGGGTAAATCTAAGGGTTAAGCCTTTCTTTAATACACTTTGTCGCTAATGACTTTTGTACTAAAAATGATCAAAATATACACGACTATAAATCTCACAAGTTAATTTGTGCTTGTGTCAATTTCTTCATTCTAGTCATGTTTTTGTACCAATGTGTTCCACGGTTTTTGCGCTTGATATCATTCACAGTCCAAATTTCCTGGCACAAAGTCATTGCTTAAATAAAAATTCACGCTTTTCAAATCACTGAAATGTGTGCCATACCGCGATTTATGCTCTTGGATACCGCCTATAACTTGTAACCCGAGTATTTCATGTTCTTCCGTAATCAATCACTATTCTCAGAAGATACTGTTGTCATCATAGAGCAGCAGAATATGTCGACTTAATCATGAAAATCTATCAATTAATTTTAATTGGCCTAAAGGTCACAGTACAACCTTTGACAAACAAACATTTGTTTGTACTGACAGAGTCAAAGTTATTACACTATGAATATAAAATTATAGTAGAACTAAATAATATGATTATATGCATTTAGTAGTTAGTAAACTGTTTGTTTCCTTTCAGTATAATTATAGATAGCTATATAACTGTTTATATATTTTTCAGAGAATTGGCAAGTGGATTACAGTATTTCTGAACTCATTATATTCATGTATTAGTTATCCAAAATTAATTATACCTGATGGACAGGTTCGTTGAAGTTGGAAATAAGCCTCTCTTTCAGTAACTCTTTTTCTTCCTCTTTCATGGCACTGAAAATTTATATGATTTTATTTTATTTCATTATAAGAATAAAGTCAACGTGCCAGCTCAACATGCTCAAGTAGTCTTTTGTTTTAGCTAGATCAGCATACAAATAAATACTGTTCTTTCTAGCTTAAATAATAAGATCATTTGACACTTCATCATACATGTCATAGTAGAATTGAAAGTCATGAGTCATCTTTAGGATAAGTTTTATCTCCCTTTATTGAATCAAATATTGATTTTTATGAAACTCAATCAAATTGACATAGGCTTAAATGTATGTTTTTTTCTGCATAAAATAAAATCAAATAGTGATTTTTATGAAATTGAACCAAACATGCAAAATGACCAAACACTTTATTTACCAAGGCACACACACATTGTACTACATGTATGTTCCCTGCATTATCATGTGTAACTGTAGAAAATGTCATGACAGTTATAACCTGTCGTCATTTGAACTTTTTTGAAAAATTACTCCCTCTAGTGTTAAAGGCACCAATAAAACAGCTGTACATTTTATGTACATTTTTTTATTTCTTAGACTTCACTTACTTAGGTGCTGTTTTTCTCCAGTATTTCTCTACACCATTCTTACAATATAAGACTGCTAACCATCGAACATTTACATCTATACTGTGGTTACTAAATATCTCCTAAAAATAACAAATTATAATTTGTTCACAAGATCCACTCAAAACAAAAACCACTTCCTTCGAGTCCATACTTTCTATCATATTTTAAAAAAAAAGCATGATACATTTTGGAAAAGTATTCAAAATTCTATTGTTTTTAATGCAGATCTAGATCCCATCTAACTTAAATATATGTACATTTAAAAAAGTTTATATCTAATATTTTTATGGCCTAACATTAAATACATATTTTTTTTATTTATACCTGTAACATTTAAACAGAACCTTAATTATAAGTTCAGTAATTTCTAGCAATAAATGAAAGCACAATTGATTTATACAAATTAAAGTCTCAATGGTAAACTTTTAACCTTGAAAAGAAATTCAACTTGTTTGGAATGAAAAGCTCCTTGAATGAACAGCACATACATGTATATATACAAATTAGTGTATGATTCTAACAATATCATATTGAGACTTCTAAACCTTATTGAAATTCCCCTAAATCTGATAAATTGGACACAATTTAAAAAAAAAAATACCCTCATCATGCTAAAAAAAAATGGTTTAATTTTGAATATTTTTTAATTCTATATGTTGACAATTTACCTTTTTCAAATTAATCATTTTCAAATATGAGGTCTGTTCGGGAGGATATTTTTTATTATTCTGGTGCTATTTTTATATGTAAATTGCTTCATTAACCCAATACGATGTGTAACATGTTTCTATTGAATACATGACAACTCACCCTAACTTTCAAACCTGCCCCACTTATGAAAAAGTGTTTCATCCCGCTTAATTTGGGCCTATCAAATTGCCCCACTTATGAAATGTAGACAAATCCTGATGATTTTAGGCCTACCAAATCAGCCCCACTATTGAAAAGAATTTTAATCCCGATAAATAAAGGTCTGCCAACCCGCCCAACTTATGAAAAAGAAATAAATCTCACTAAATTAAGGTTTACCAACTCGCCCAACTTATGAAAAGGAGTTTAATCCCAATGAATAAAGGCCTGCCAACTCGCCTCACTTATTTCATAAAGTATTAAATTGTATTGAATTAAGGCCTACAAACTCGCCCCACTGAAGAATTAAATGAATACTGATGAAAACCTTAGGAAGGAAGGCATCTTGTTTTTTTACTTCTTTTATTTTGGCTGAAACAAAGCAGAAAGAAGTAAGTATCAGCATTTCTGTGACGTACGACCGTGCAAGACCCTCATGGGTAGTCAAGGTTGTTAAACACCGCCTTCTAGCAGGGTCTGACACTTACGGTTGTCCGATTGCCCGGGGCAAGTTAATGCCGTATTCGGACAAGTAAAAACATCATCTTGGTTGTCTGATCGGGCAAGTGAAAAAAAAGTGTTATATGATTAAAATTTCACAAAATCAATAGTGTTTGTTGTTTTGTCCATAGATTACTCAGTGATAACACCGCATGGTCGAGTAAAGTGGTCTTAACCAACCTTCAATGGGTATATTTTGTCATTTGTTTGCACTGAATTCCCATTTTACCAAAAATAGATCACGTTTAAAAATATTGGCCAATCAGGCAGCCGAGGCATTGCTTGGTCATTATCGTTATCAATCGGGACACCACTGGGCGTTTCCGACGCGTGTTATTCCCACCGACCAATGGAAAGCAGAGATCTATTTTCGTTGTTCTAACTTTAGAATTTGACATCGGATGTGTATTTCCTAAGATGGAAAACGTAAAAGCTTGAAAGAGAAAATGAAATTAAAATTTGTCAGTTGTTGTCAGTTTATCAAGAAGGGTTTTTGAAATGGCATTTCTTAGATAAATTATTATGAAATAAGTATCTCTTTGTAAATGATCCAATTCCTGTATATTCGCCGATCTTTTCCCTCCTCCTCGGCTCATATATGCCTCATAGTATCTCAGTGGTCAAGTCTAGTTGCTGCCATCATGGCACAACAATCAACCCTGGCAAGTTTTTCAGTGGAATTCCTCAAAAGGAAATCTGACTCCCAGTCCGAGTCAAAAGCTGAATATGAACAAAAAGGAAGCTATGAGTGTTCATTGAGTCTTGGAAAAGGAGTTTGATGGTATTAAAGATTCACCAAACGGAATGATTTGCAGTTTTTGTACAAAGTTCCTACTACTTGCTGACAAAACTAGTTTGTTATTTACTGGTAACACTGGTTATAGAATAGACAGTGTCCGTTCACAAATGTAATTATATTTGAAAATGTATGGTTCATTAAATTGTTTCAAAGTTTAAATTATATTCTCGATTCAACTATAATTTAAAAATCAGTTCAGGACACATCGAGCATGACATTGACAAAGTCTCTAAGTCTTCTCGAGTTCTGGTAAGTAGACAGCTGGGATTCTGGAAATATTATTGACTTCTCAATTCATCAATATTCATACTCCATAATCATTTACACCCTATATACATGATAACTATATTTTATCTGAATGTACTACATTACAACCACAAAAATAGCATGTAAAAGTTTGGGAATGTAGATTTCACTTCGGTCAAGTAAAAGTAATAGGGCACTTTCCCAACTGGACAAGTTGGTATAAAAGTTAATGTCGAATCCAGACTAGTAGTCGTACAATGTTAATTATTGACCATTGTAACTGTTTATGACGTTTGTTTTCTGGTAACCGAAAATATAAAACACTGTTTTTATTAGTATAACAAGTGGTTTTTGTCTATTGTTATTTTAGCAGTATAGTTAGGGAGATTGTGTATATTAAACTACTTTTCATACTTGGGGTGAGTTGACAGGCCTAAATTCAGCAGGATGAAACTCTTTTTCATAAGTGGGGCGAGTTGGTTATCATGAATGGGGTGAGTTGGTAGAAAGTGGGGCGAGACGGTTGATATTTCGGGGAATTTGGCAGTGGGGCTAGTTTTTTTGCTTCCTTTCTATCCTCCATAAATGGACAGGTGAGAATTGAATTTTATCAATCAGCTACAGATTGATTTACGATCTTCCAGCAGGTATTTGACACAAGTAATTTTACAGCAGGTGATAATCATAATTACACTCTGACATCTTGGTGGATTCAGACATCTAAAGTAATATGGGGACAAAGTCACCAATAACAGTAGAAAAATCAATAAAAAAAAAAATCAAGAAATCAATCACTAATGAACTCAAAATCGTTAACTTTTTTTTCAGACTTTTTATTTTCCGCATCTGCACAGAAATCTTTCCGGTATCATTACGGCTCGGGATTTGAGTAAAATGTTATGGGGACGTACATTGTACCTTATAACAGTAAGCTAATCAATGAAACTAAAAATCAATATAAAATCAACATACTAATGAAATCGTAGTGTTTCTTTGTTTACATTGAAAATGACATCACAGCTAAAATCCCTAACAACAGGAAAACATCGGAAACGTTTCTGTATTTCCGTTTCATTTTAACAGAATCTGAAGTTCAAATATGCTTGAATTTAAAAATAATGCATACAGACTTTGTCCCTTTCACAGGTAACTCCTGCCTCATATTACGACTCTATCCCTACTGCACAAAAATGTATGCATAATTTTGTAGTCCAAATTGATTATTACATGTTTTATGAAAAATAATGTTGGGACAACACAGAATATTAATGGGGTCTCATTGGGGTTCTGATCCCGGATCCCGCTTACTGTTTTGTCAGATTCCTGTATCCCGATTACACTATGTACAGTCAAGGGTCTACATGTAACTTAAATAAGCTATTAGAGAAAATAACATACATTTGTTATTGAGGGCTAAAAATCAAAATCACTGATAACATATGTATGTTACATGTTTCAAAGGGCATTATACATCCTTTATTTTATTAAATTGTGTACTAGTTCTATTGATATTATAATTGTCTTTATGTATATTAAACTTTAGAAAGATATAACAGCCCATAGTTTGCCAATCATGCATAACACACCCATCTTATTACAGAAAAATATGCCTGTAATAACTAAAGGGTGTTATTACAGCTTCTCTACATCTCTTCAAAGCCTTTCTCCTACATATATCACAATGTATTTTAATTTATTGTAATAAATAATGATAAGAGCATGTAATGAGGTTCTGCACAAGCTTCCTAGTCATTCCCAAGTGTCTCATGAAATAAGTTAAATGCCTGTAATAACTAAGCCTTGTTATTACAGCTAAGATATCACTTAAAAGCCTTGTCTCATTGATTTACCATGGTTGATAAAAATGTATTAATTGAATTGGAAAATTAGTTTTCAAGGTTATGTATTAAGTTACTGCACAAGTTTCAAGAATTCCCAAGTGCTCATTGAAAATAAAAATTTTATGGTACATTTAACTGATAACAAACATATGTTACTACAGATTAAGATAAAGTATCCGTAATAACACATGTATGTTATTTTTCTCTAATAACTTATTCAAGTTACAATGTACACCCTTGACTGATGTACGTAAGCAATTCTCATTTTTGTAATTTTCCGTGTCCCGCTAGACTTCATTTCCGCTTTCACGGCACAATAATTTGACTTTCACGTGTCACGCTTACAAAAATCGGCAATCCCGGTTCACGCTTAGAACCCAATGAGACCCACATTAACATGATTAAAAAGTAAAATCACAAAATACTGAACTCCGAGGAAAATTCAAAAGGAAAGTCCTCAATCAAATGGCAAAATCAAAAGTTCAAACACATCAAACGAATGGATAACAACTGTCATATTCCTGACTTGGTACAGGCATTTTCTTATGTAGAAAATGGTGGATTGAACCTGGTTTTATGGCTAGCCAAACCTCTCACTTGTATGACATTAATGGGGACATACATGTACAGATACCAGAAAACTGAGAGCAAAGTAGGGGCAACACAATAAGTTTTATTATTTTTAAAAATTACTTATACACTCAAATGAATCACCTGACTCATAATAAATCAATCACATACCGATAAAACTGAGTAAAATCCAGGATGAATTTCCCAATCCTGCAACTGTTTTTCGGCAGGTTTCAAAATATCAGCATTTTGACTGCAGGCATTGTGCAATGCTTCAAGAACTGCTGTACTAGGATTTGTCATTATCAAACTATAAGTTATCAGTCCGATCTGTTAAATTATTATGAATGTGTCAACATTGCAACAGACGATGAATAAACAACATAATTTCCTGCTTTACGTTTGTGTCATACAAAGATATTATTTTTCCAAGAAAAAGAACAGTCAGGTTTTACAAGTGACATAACAAAAGTGTCTTTAGAAGCGTGTTTATGCCAAACTTCGTGTTTCTGTCATACAGATATTTTCCACTATGGGCGCAGCCATTTTTTTAAATGCGGAACAACTCGGCCCGGAGTCAAATCGGACCGACTAATAAGTCAACTCGGACCGTCTATAATTACAACTCAGACAAAGAATTCAGAGAATATTTGAACTATATAAATGATTATAAATTATTAAATTTTATATTTTACATTTGCATGTTGCTGAATTTGCAAAACATAATAAAAAAAATTATGAATTTAAATTTTTACTAATCTTTATCAATTTATTTCAAAACTTAACTTTAGCAAAAAGGTCTAGGTTGAATTTGTTTTATATATGTGTTAAATTCTTTATTCATTATCTTAAAGTCAACTCGGAATGTCAGTGTCTATAATACCAAATCTAACAAAGTATAAAACATAGAGTGTTATAATTTACATAAAAGTCAATATATCAAGTAAAATCAGAGAATTGTCTATGTCTCTTGTAAAATACAGATTTTTCAAACTTTATTAGAGACTATATGACTTCTCTTCAGACAAATTCTTTTCATCAAATCATTTTAGGGTCATCCATAATTGTCAACCATTTTCCAAAGTGTACAAAACATACACTTTTTCAGACCCCCCACCCTCCCTCAAAAAGTGTACATCAACCATTTTCAGATTTAAAGACAAGAATCAATCATTCTTAATAAAAAGAAGATACTGTCTATTATAGTTTAGTTTAATATAGAAATTTGCATTGAAAATAAACTGAAACATATCTGACTGTTATATTTGATGACATCTATCTGTGATGCTTGTGTTTTGTCAGAATAAAGAGTATAAAGATACCATTTTGTTGTTTTGTTGGTTTTAATGAATGGGCTAGATGCATTTACACGCAGATTATATACAAAGAAATAACACTGAAAGCAAGCCATCAAGCATTCCGGAAATTAAAAAAAAAAGCGTACGGTAAAAATGTTGATTTTTTAACCCCCTCCCCCCAAGTGTACGTTTTGTACACTTTGGAAAATGGTTCACAATTATGGATGACCCTTATACATAGTCAAAACTCTGTCTGATACTTTGTCTATGTTGGCATTATCAGAGACATATATATAATATGTCTCTTGCATTATAGACTGTCCGAGTTGACTTTTGACGGTCCGAGTTGACTTATTGACGGTCCGAGTTGTCTTCATAGACAGTCCGAGTTTTCTCTGGGCCGAGGTGTCTCACACCTTTTTGAACTCTCAATTCCGGTTCCGGTTCTAAGCTAAGATTGGTGACATGTAACATAAAACATATTTCTATCCCAGATTTGCAGTTTTAAATTACTGTAGAGACTCATGATTTTACATACCAATTGAAAGAAGTACAAAATAACAATGACTTGATTGACATTACTGCCTTGAATGAAAATTACCCGTCATGGTGGAATCTTATGGCAGTGGTCTGCCAAAACATGCAATCTACAACACTTCTTCAAGGTATAAGGAATGCTCTAAGTGTTGGAGAGAGAAAATAGTGTTTACAGAATGATATTGGGTCATACTAGCCATAAAACAATCTGGCGCCAAGTTGATCCGCCCCAGTCCATCCAGGTCGTTCCAGCCCCAAGTCAATCCAGTCCTATAGTCTATTACCTGGCATAGTGTATTAGTGAAATAAATATATCAATGAGTAATTACTACAAAAAGAGAGAAAGAGAATGCATGACGTCATTAGCCTATCTCATTGGCATTGACTAGGAAAACAGCAATAAACAGATTATGAATGGTATTTCAAACTCAAGGTAGTTTCTAGGCTACATTTATTCAACTCATCTCAGGACTGTTGCCCTTCCATGAGATTGTAGCTGACAAACACCCTTTAGTTTGAAAAAAAACATTGATAATCTATAAATATTTTTATGAAAAATCCACTGCATCAATACTCACAGGTCACCAAAATGAAATTTGTTAGCTGCATACATGTACAAATTACAAATGTAGGCTTAAGAAACAATTTCAAAAAGATTGTTTGATGTCACATACTTGGACATATAATTTGCTCAGTATACCTGTACTCTCAGATCAACAACGAATTAACCATTGATTAACAATGCTTGAAGGCCACACCAATTTGATTCCAAGTTTTTGAATTTTCCCACTCCTGGTTTGGAGAAATCGACTTTTCAATAATAAAAAAATAATTAATGCTTCCGCAAATTTTTGGTCTGCATGCCGCTCCAAAATTAGTGTCTCCTTGAATTTTGTTTTCATATAGACGTTTTCTATTGCATATATTGCTCGATCGATTCAAAGCATGTCATTGCATGTGTGATAAATCGATTTGTAAATAAAAGGTCAAAAATCGGGATGCCAACATGCAGTTGTGTCACTGTCAGCTCATTGCCGTGGACAAATAGTTAATTGTAAATTCCCATGAACTTTTTAAAAAATCACAGAATTATCTTATTTTGATGAAACCCCATATCCCCTTGTTAGTCTATTGGCATGCAAGCAGAACTTTTTTGTAAGGGGAAATTTAAGAGTTCCAACGTAAGAGACCAAGGCCGTGGTATTGTGATTGGCATGCTCATAATAATAAGGGATGTGTAATTGGTTCAACCACTTCTACTAGTCAAGCTAAAGAGTTTTAAATGCATTGTAGCTTCTAGGAGCAAAAGGAAAGAGTATTTTTCTCAGTCAGAATAATGCATGTGAATGTGACAGGTATTTTAAGGGAATATTTTAATACATTGAGATCTACATGCATAGCAATATAACTATCTTACTCAGGATGTTGTTTTAGTACAAAGCAAGAAATATTCACCTCACTCATTATGTTGATCTTAAATATGGATAAATAGTTCCAACTTGATGTCAAGCAGCCAATAAACAATCATTACCATATAATGAAAACAACTATATCAAAAATATTTTATATCTTTCAGGAAATTTTGGGATACATACACATATTTTTATTTTATTCAACATATGTCATTTACCTAACTAACATAATTCCTCTTGTAAACTGCATCTGCTATGCTTCCTTAATATATTTAAATGTATGGATTTAAATGAAAATTCAGGCAGACGAAGCTTATTTGACTGAAAATAATCAAAATTAACTAAACCACAGTGAGACAAGAAAGTCTTGTATGGAATGTTAACAGGCACCAATAAATATAATTATATACATACATGTAAGAGCATGTTTCTTCTTGTTTTCTATGGAGTAACCCAGTTATAACATGTACATAAATTCTAAATCACACAATTTAAAAAAATAAAAAATATACCATTGCTCGCTTGCCCATATTTTTTGGAGCTTTTGTCCGAAGAACAACAAATCAAATTGGTGTGGCCTAATGTGTGTCATTGTTGATTAAAATAGTCCTGCAAAATAAGAGTCAAAACTTGGAAGTGTTTTATTTGTTTGATAAAAATATGCAAACTCCTATTCCATCTTTGTATCATTCAAATTCTAGTCAAGTAAAATGATTCTATTAATATCAAATAATTTAAAGCATGATATTTTCTTTTACAGTTGGATGAAGTATGTGATAATTTTAGCTGTGTCAAAGTTCCTTCGGGCTGCAGGTCTTTTCTTGTCTTATGATTTACTGAAGATTATCCCAGTGGTGCAGTTTCTGTTTATCATCAAAACAGGGTAAGGATAATAACTATTGATTATATTAAAGTGTATGTAACTCAATATCAATTGAATTGTATTTATATTTTAAAATTGATTTTACAATGTATTAGATAATCAACACAAGAAATTGGACTTAAATATGAAACATTACAAGGAAAAGGAAAATATCAGACTGTCAGCAACCCAACAAAAACATCAAACATATGTCTAAGGTCTCTGCATTGAAAAGAAACTCAAATTTTACTTGTATCTTCCTGTTCTATTTATGACAAGCTTACATGTATTTATCCTCTTCATCCCTAGTGTGACATGCATATGTACATTTTTTTTACATGATGTACATGTAAGGCCAAAACAATCTGCTGTTACTTCTCTCTATCCTTCGCAATGTACTGAGCCTGACCCCAAGTGTTACCCAGTTCTTTAGGGTATTCTATTTGCATTTGTTGTATTTCTTTCACTGTAATAGCTTTTAGATGGATGAAGACTGAATGTTGCCTTTCAAAGCCTTTTGATATTTTGTGCTGTTTGGTACATTAACCCAACATCATCTATTTTTCATACTCCTACAATGTAACTAAGGTTTGCCAAAGGAAATATTTCAAATAAATTCCAGAATTTGACATATGGGAGAGGAAGAAACAATTTCTGAATTTAGGGTCTGGGTAGGCACATTAACATGTAGAGATTGAATTGTCAAAACTTTTGGAGTAATAATCTGGACAATGGAAAATTATCAATTCAATTTTTAATAATGACATTTATAACCTTTCTTCCTGTGATAAATTTAAAATTATCAATTCAATTTCCAATAATGGCATCTATAATCTTTCTTCCTATTATAAACGATATAGATGTATTTGGATTTTTTTTTTCAGGAGTTCACTACCACTACTTATATTACAAAAGCCATTTTCATCAAGTAAAAGATTATCAAAATCCCAGGTATGATTAACTTGAAAGTGTATTTATGATTATAATTTTGAATATTTGATGAGATGCTTATTTTATGTCTAAGAAAAGATTAGTAGAAAGTTTTGACAGAGGTGTGTTGATTCTGTCTCATAAACCCAACTATTAATACCAAGCTTTAAGACACATCAATATTTATCTTTTCATTATTTTACAATCCCTCATTTGAGAATTAACTTTCCTTTCTTTTAAATGTGTATTTCTTACAGTCAATATCAACCTCTTCTTCTGAATCTTAATCAGATTCATGACTGTTTTTGAATAGATAAAAACTGATTTGTATTGTTTCTTTTTTGTTTTCAGTGGTTTAGAATAGGAAAACATGCAGTTTTTGGTGCATTTCTGAGCCTATTGTGGCTTTTTGGGTTGACATTATGTGGACCTTTAAGGTAGGAATCTGCATTTACTTTACATATAGTTCACAAAAACAATTTAAAATATTTTTACTTTTAAAAAGAGGAATTATCTTTTTTATTGACTTTACAATAGTGACCACACTAAAATAATCACCTAAAATATTCCCTTTTTCCTGTGTGAAATTGTGCTGAGGCAAGATATCTGTTTTGGATGTGCACACAGTTAAAATTACCCCCTTTTTCCAAGGGAAATTGTACGTAGGCAAAATTACTGTTTGGGAATGTGCACATAGAAAAAATGACCTCTTTAAATTTGGTATACACTTGCACATCAAAGAAATGCTGGAGAACAATATATTTGAAAATTCAAAACATACAAATGTTTAAGAGCAGATATAACCGATAGGGACACATACATATATAATATACATAAATCTTTTGTTTGAAATCAGAAGAATATTCAGAAGTGTTTAAAATTAATTTGTTATTTGTGAGATTTGTAGTTAACATATCAAAAATTTCATGCAATATTTTGTACTATATTTTCAGGACAATACTTTTGTTTGAACATAGTGATCTAGTTATCATCTCTGGTGCCAGTGCTCTATTTACAGCCAATGGAGGGGGTCCAGCAAAGGTAATTAATGGTTATTTAATACGTAAGAGTCTTGATTACTTGATTACTAGTATCATAAATTTCCAATCCCCAGCAAACCGTTATATTGTAATTTTGTAAAAAAGTTTAGCAACATAAATTTAAATTAAAAAACTTTAAATTAAAAAAATTCTTAAGTTGCAGAAACAGATTTTCAATAATATTTCTGTTGAGTAAATATTGCACCTTAAGGATTATTCTCTTTGTTAAAATAATTTATTAATTGTTAATGAAATTAAAATTCAGCTGTTAAGAAAAACATAATAAATAACATTGCCAGAATCAGAGATCTATATTGTCTTGGCTTTCTTTGAATTAACAGAATCTAAGATACATAAAAAACTATTGTAAAGTACAAATGTATTACCAAAAACCATTGATGGGTTGAAAACCAAAATAGCTTATGTAAATTAAAGGTAAAGCCACATTGCTTAGTTGTATTATCCTAATGATATTGATTTCAACGCTCATTTAAACTGAAAATTAAAACCTGAATTGTTTCTTCTATAACCTTTATTTTTTCATTTATAACCGTCTAGTGGAGCTGGTTGCCATTTTGACCTTGTTTTTTTATCTTTATTTTCTTATATTTTACAGTCTAGAGGAGCTGTGTTTTTCCTGATTGCCATTTTGACGCTGTTGTTATTCGATCATGATGAAGAAAACAGTCACCATGATCATGATGGTATCCTTAGTAACACTATAAGATGTTTAGTTATCTAGGATAAGATACAGGATTCGACCAGAATTGAAAATAAATATTTTCTTACTTGAAATGTTTGTTTATCCAAACTTTTTAAATGTTTATTTGATATTTAGTTAAAATAAAACTAATTAGAAGTAGAAATTTTCTATCAAAGATATATGCTGTTTGTAGGAAACTTAAGTCTTATAAAAGTATGAAGACAGTAATTAATTTATTCATTTCATATCTTGATACTTACTGTCTTATACAATGTACTTATTATAAAAAAACAAATCAATTTTGTATATACCTTGAAAATTCATGATAGCAATTCAATCTGAAATAAGTGTAGAATCTACATGTTGGAGAACATTAATGGATTGTAGATGCTTATGTTCAGGGTGTGAGAGAGCTTTCCTTAACAATTTTTCAGGAAATCACAAACACAGTAATATATTTACACATGTATTTTATCATATAATAAATTCCATTGGATGGTCAGACCATAAGGTAAGTGCAGAACTGTTTTTATGGATGTTTGCTACTCTGTTTTATTTTGTTTCAATGAAAATTTTGAGGGAAAGGATTCTCTCTAGACTTCTTATACATTTAACATTGGTAGCTTTTTTCTTTCAAAACTATGAAAAAATAACAAGGATATTATAACATTTTCAAATATGGCTTTTTAAACTATATGTTATAAAATTATGAAAAAGAAAGAAAGGGTTAGCAGACGAAATTTGTTAATGGCAACACATGGATAAAACCAAATATCTGACAAAAATTCAAAAACAAGATAAGCAAACTTCCTTAAGTACAATTTATTTGTAAATGGTCAATTGATATATCTTTTATGCAAAATAAAATTGGAACCTTGAAAATACAGCAGAGTATCATTAAAGATTAATTGGTAACCTGAACAATAGAAAATCCCAGCAAGAAATCTAGAAGTGATGGAAAAGGAGAAAATTAACTTGCTAATGTCACAATTTAAAGAGAATGAGGATTAACTCAAAATTAGCTGCAAGAAAATCAATATTTATAATTAATAATGAATACGCTAAATTTAGTGGTTTATCAGTTTGGTCTTGTATAATAAAGCCAACAATTACCAGAAAAAGTCTTTGCTTGTTTTTGTTCTTGCATTGCTGTCTCATTGAAATATAGCCCAGATCTGCTTTTATTCATATGACAAAAAAAATAATAAAAGCAGATGTTCTTACTTATTATTGCACTTGTCAAATTTGTACACACCCGTAATTAGAAGAAAATTGAAAATGGGTGTGCTTCCTGGTTAAAACCATTAAAATTCATATCATATTTGGTACTTTGTTTTCTATGAGTTGCTTGATCATAGGTACCACTTGAACTGATATAGACGTAAGCATCTCTGAAGTGCTATTTAACATGATTATAAAATGCAGGGAAAAGTATAAATCTTATATTTTTATATTATTATTTTTGATAGGGTGGAGTCGTCCTACTGTCATTAACCTTATTCCTACAAATAGGATACAACAGTGCCTCAAAGAAATTATCTGTAGATGTTGGTGGTTCTAAACGTCTTCATGCTATGTCTACATTTATACAAGCATTTATTATGTTCCCATGGGCAATGTTTATTGCAATGACCAAAGAGGTAATTAAATAAGAATTTTCTGTTGATTAGATTTGCTGTAAATAAAAGATCAGTTTAGATGTTAGTAAAAAGAAGTTTTTTGTATAAAGCAAGACACCAAACACTTCCCATTTATACATACTATAATAAAAATTATATTCTTTAACATTGTGTGAAATCAGTATATAGGTGATACATGATCTTTTAGCTGGTGCTTTTTCCTAGAAAAATTTGACCACAAAGAAAATAGCTTCACACCACAATGTCTTAATGACACGTTTTCCCAGAATGACCCAAGGTCAACCATGGTAGTTCATTCATAAAATAAAAATTGGAAACTTGTATATTGACTACCCCTATGCATTAATTATTTATAATTGTACCATTACTATATGGGACAAAAAAAATTAGGTCACAAAAGAAAATATATGGTCAACAAATACCTTAAGTATGTAGGCCTTAATAAGTGACTTCAACATTATATAAATATAAATTACAACTGGACTAAAAAATATCTGTGAAATATTGAAAATCAAAACCATGCATTTGTTGACGTATTCTTACGGCTATTCCATTATATTGGATATGGGGGTAGGAAGATACATTAAAGATCACGCCACATCCTACATTATAAAAATAAGAACATGTAGTATGACTGTCCATGAGACAACTCTCCACCAGAGACCAAATGATGAAGAAGAGCCTTCTTTATTGAATTTTGCATACATCAAATGGACATAAAATCATAAATGACCTGTGACTCATGAAAAAATATTCCTACCTTCCCACATCTATGTTGATGGAATAGTCCTTAAAATTGGTCAATTTTTCAAATTTATTAACTTTTATTTTTTACATTGTAGAGTGACATAGATTCCTGGTTATACCTCCTTTTTCCACTATTTCTTGTGATATTATTTGTGCTTGTGATAGACTTCTATATAGAAGCAGTAGTTGTTAACCACCTACAGCCACCAAAGACTGCAGTGTATGGGGCATATGCAATATTTCTCTCAGCTTTATTTCTTGCTTTAACTTGGAATCATCCATTAGTTTCTAAAATCACCACCATTAAAGAGATAATTTCAAATGATCATGTTTTGTCTGGTGGAGTTGTATTCAGTTTAGCAGTATTCATGTTAGGTAAGATTTTATTTTTAATGCAACCAATAAATTCCAGAATTTAAAATAGCTTAGTTACCTTTAGCTAAAAACAGTCAAATTTATGATTCCTCCAATCAAAAAAGTCATTACAAACAAATGCATTAGAATGCGTGATTGGTTGTTGCTTGTTTAAACTCTAGCAGTATTAAAAGTAGAAGTCAGTTTAAATTCAAACAGTCAATTTTACCAGATGTAATTACTGTCTTTGTGGTGGTGGGTTTTTTTTTTGTAAAGGGGAATAGTGAAACAGATTTGAGATTAAAGTATTAACAATAATATTTATATGTTTGAAATGGGAATTGTAATTGAATTTGTAAAAAAACTGTTTTCCTAGAACTGTGATATCTGTGTATTTTTTCTCAGCCACCAATATGCTAGCATGGCCCAGTAAAGGGACAAAAGGTGGAAGTTTTATTGGCTACTCAGCAACTGGATTACCTTTGTATAGTTTTACTGGTGATGCAATATCTAAAACATCACATTCAATAGTCACCATACTTAAAAATGGACTGAAACAAATATATGAAGAATCAGACTCACGGAGAATATTTTATTTCCTATGTATAAATTTGGTAGGTATAGAGTATGATAAATGAAAAAGTATAATGAATATAATAGTTCAAAACAGTTCCTTTAATTTCCATTACAAAACAAATTTATGTAGGATGGAGAGAATAGAGAATGAATGAAGAGAAATGTGACCTTGGTTGATGATTGATATAATATTACATATTTAGTCCATTCACTGGTATAAGATGGAGATGTGATATCAAAATTCTGCACTGACCATTAATCTTTACGAGTGAAAAGAAAGGGACTTTAAAAACCAATATAATAGACATAGACACAACAAACAAAATAAGATTCACAGCAATAATGGTACTATTGTTCATATACTAATTGTACAAAGTGCATTTTATACATTTCTGGAAGGGATGGTACTTTTATAATTTCATGAATAAAGAACCAATCATAAGCTTTGAACAGATAATTTTATGTTACAAATTATGTGTTCTGACTTTGGATGCTTAAGTTACTGTAGAAGTTTCCAAATTTTCAATTTTTCAACAACTATTTATCATTTACCTGTTTTACTGAAAGAAATTACAGTGATTTGTCATGACAACTCTTTAGTTTTCAAACCTCATTCATACAACTGTATTGTAATATAAAAATAAGGAGATGTGGGTATGATTGCCAATGAGACAACTCTCCAGCAGAGTTCAAATGAAGTGGATGTAAGTCTGGACACCTTCCTAATCTGTGCTTTACATTATACATTTTATGTCAGTGCACTTACATTTACAAAACTATATGTCTAATAACAAAAATTAGAAATTTATTTTTTTATGCATATAGTTGCATATTATGATTTATTCCATCTAAATTTTATCATGTTTTTTTTTAAATATTTTACCAACATTTGATTTTTAGCTTCAACAAATGAATATATGTTTTTGATGTAAAAGGGAAGCATTGGAAAGTATTATATTATATTAGTTGCTTGTCACAATATTATCAGAATCATGTATGAAAGTATTTTCCTAGTATAAAGAATTGTTATAAGTTAATGTCTTATATTTTACAGTGTTTTACTTATTTTGAACTTGCATATGGTGTTTGTACAAATGGTTTAGGCCTGATATGGTGGTATTATATTAACATGTTATATTTTACAGTGTTTTACATTTGTTGAACTTGTATACGGTGTTTGGACCAATAGTTTAGGCCTGATATCGGATGGCTTTCATATGTTATTTGATTGTTCAGCATTAGTTATGGGGTTATATGCAGCCATCATGAGTAGATGGAAAGCCACTCGAATATTTTCTTATGGGTAGGCTGTTTATAAGAAATGTTAATGACATAAGGTCTGTTCTATAAAACATGCATGGGACCAAGAGAAGGCACTTTGAAATCTCATCTATGGGTGGGTGTTTTTGTACAGTGAAAGTGTATTAAAAAGAAATTTCACAATTGCCTCTAGGTGGTTTACTCTATTTTCAAAGTGCCTTCCCTGGGTGCCAAATATGTTTCTATGGATCAGCCCTAACTGATTCTTTTACTTTTTTAGATTAAAGGAAATTGTAGGCAACATATTGAAAATATATTTTGTTTATTAATTAATAAAGTTGCCATCTAAGTTGATGAATTTAATTTCCCATGTAACACCAACTGTTCTTCTTGATAACAATTTAGAATGAAAAAAATTATAATCTTTTTTTCCTTTCTCAATAGAAAGAAAGGATCAACAATAATATATTCTGTTCATGTGTAATAAAAAAAAACTTTTTCGGTTTATACTGCAGAAATATAATATCAGTTTACTCTTGGCAAATAGGACCGTTTCTGGGTCATTGCTGCTGTTATTTGTATATTTGACAATGCAGCAAAACAGAATAATAGTTCAATTTATTTATGATTGGTTATACTGGTTTTTTTGTAGCTATGACAGAGTAGAAGTATTATCAGGCTTTATTAACGGTCTGTTCCTGGTTGTGATTGGTATATTCGTCTTCACAGAAGGACTTGCTAGATTATTTCACCCACCAGAGATACACACAGAGAGATTGTTTGTAAGTCATTTGACATTATTGAAATTGAAACCTTTTTGAAAGAGAAATGTATAAAAAAAAATAGTATGTTATAAAATTCAGCTGCAATATTAACATGAAAGGAAATGATAATAAAGTAGAAAGGTCAGTATGTAAAGATATATTGGTCAGTATGTAAAGATATATTGGTCAGTATGTAAAGATATATCGGATGCTAGGCATGCTGACCACAATATTAATTAATAGAAGAAGATAATATTGATAAGAGTCAGCAACCTGTAAACATAGTAAAATTAAGACATTTTGAGACATGACAAATTCTAGTCAGTAAAAAATACAGTAAAAGGAATACTCAAACATACTCAAAAGTAACTACTCTGCTGAGATTGAAAGCTGCACATTTTGGAAGCTTTCATACAACAACAATGAAATGAACACATTGTTTCAGTGCCAAAATTTGTACCTTTTGGTAGAAACATATCAAAAGAATGATCAGTTGCATATAGAACAAAATAGAAAATTTTCTGAACATTACACATTTTGCATGGATATGTTATTTATATATTGTTTTTTAAGGCAATTTGTTCTTATGCTGAGACTCTTTTCAGAAGACTATTTAATTCTTTAAATATGTAGTTCATGTTGTGGAGTTGACTGTCTTTACATTTTTTTTCCATAACAATTTCTAGAAAAAGTAGGAAGTTTTAAGAACTGCTTTGCATGTCTTCGAAACTGTAAAATTTGCCTTATCATTTATAATGTTTTGTAATGTATTTTTATTCATTTTGTGTGTTCAAGTGTATGGATATCTCTGAAATTGTACTGCAAGGTACCATACCTCAAAGGGAAGGCTGGAATTGAGTTTGGGGCTGATGAATCATAAGGGGTTCAAAAATTTGGGGAAGATTTTTTTCCTTTTTCCTTTTTTTTCTTCAAAATTTTCCATTTAAGTTGGTTATTTCTGATTTATATTTAAAATCAAATAATAATGATATGGCAGGAGATACACACCAAACAGGATGTGTAAATTATTATATAATAAGTATTGTGCAATAGCAAGAAATTTTCAATTACACAGTATTGCAATAGCAAGAAATCTTCAATTGCACAGTATTGCACAATAGCAAGAAATATCCAATAGCACAATATTGCGCAATAGCAAGAAATTGTCAATTGTACAGTATTGCATAATAGCAAGAAATATTCAATTGCACAGTATTGCAATTGCAAGAAATATTCAATTGCACAGTATTGTGCAAAAGAAGATACTTTGTATAAATTGCTTATTTCTTGACCAATTTCAATGGGGTTTTATTCTAGAATTCTTGGGGTTCTTTAATATGCTGAATCTAACCGTGTATTAAGTTTTTGGATTTTGGGCCCATTTTAAATTGGTCCACATTGAGGTCCAAAGGGTCCAAAATTAAACTTTGTTTGATTTCATCAAAAATTGAATTATTGGGGTTCTTTGATATGCTGAATCTAACCGTGTATTTAGATTCTTAATTTTTAGTCCCGTTTTCAAATTGGTCTACATTAAGGTCCAAAGGGTCCAAAATTAAACTTAGTTTGATTTTAACAAAAATTGAATTCTTAGGGTTCTTTGATATGCTGAATCTAAACATGTACAGTGTAACCTGCCTAATCCGACACCTGAGTATTCCAACACCCTGCTTAAACCGACACATTTTTCTGGTCCCAAAATATGTGTATCCTTGCAAAAAACCCTGAGTATTCCAACACCCTGCTTAATCCGACATTTTTTTCTGGTCCCCCAGTGTGTCGGATAACACAGGTTTCACTGTATTTAGATTTTTGATTATGGGCCCAGTTTTCAAGTTGGTCCAAATCAGGGTCCAAAATTAAACTTTGTTTGATTTCAACAAAAATTGAATATATGGGGTTCTTTGATATGCTGAATCTAACCATGTATTTAGATTTTTGATTTTTGGGCCCTGTTATCAACTTTGTCCACATTGAGGTCAAAAGGGTCCAAAATTAAACTTTGTTTGATTTCATCAAAAATTGAATTCTTGGGGTTCTTTGATATGCTGAATCTAACCATGTATTTAGATTTTGGATATTGGACCATAATAGGTGAATGTCCAATTTAAAATTTTTATGTTCTTATACCACATTCATTCTGTGTCAGAAACCTATGTTGTGTCAAATATTTAATCACCATCCAAATTCATAGCTGTATCAAGCTTGAATGTTGTGTCCATACTTGCCCCAACTGTTCAGGGTTCGACCTCTGCGGTCGTATCAAGCTGCGCCCTGCGGAGCATTTTATTGTACCATCATTTAAAATTTTCAATGTCCCCTAGGTATCTTTTCCCTTTTTTTTTAAATTTATATTAGTTTCATTACTGAATACTTTCAGGCTGTGTCTGTAATGGGTCTTTTGGTTAATTTAATTGGTATTGTGGCATTCAGAGGTGAACATGGGCATAGCCATGGGGGACATGGACATAGTCATGGAGGTGGTGGACATGGTCATTCCCATGGAGGCCACAACACAAACATGGAAGGTAGGTTAAGTAAGATTTTTTAAAGTGAAATTGATTGAATATCAATGATAATTTCTGGATTACACTTCATAAGAAATGTTCAGAGCCAAAAGTTAGGAATGCCAATAATGTATATTTTCTGAATTTAACAATGTTCCACGCACAACACATGAACTTTTTGACCTGCAGAAAGTTACCAAATTTGTGGGTGGAAATGTGAACTGCAATAGCAGCCTTTTAGGTTAAGTTGAATAGAGTAGAGCTCTCGTATTGAAGATCGATGCAAATTTCAGCTTTCACACTTTCAGTAAAATGTAAAATTAAGGATGAATATTCATTGTCAAATGTACAATGCCAACAAAGTGAGTTGCAATAATTGAGTCCTTCAGAAGTAATCAGTTATGAGAGCCTCAGATAAGTTAGTTCCTATGTTTGAATGGCTCTGGTTATCTTTTTGATCTTAAAGTGAGGAGACGAAACCAATGGCATTTGCAGTTCGTTCTGATTCTAAATTATTTATACAGCAATACTTGTATTCTATAGATGTTTCAATATAATTTAACATCAAACAGCTGTGAAAAAGTGTTTTATTATCAGGCTTTATTAACGGTCTGTTCCTGGTTGTGATTGGTATATTTGTCTTCACAGAAGGACTTGCTAGATTATTTCACCCACCAGAGATACACACAGAAAGATTGTTTGTAAGTCATTTGACATTATTAAAATTGAAACCTTTTTGAAAGAGAAATGAATGAAAAATAGAATGTTATGAAATTCAGCTGCAATATTAACATGAAAGGAAATGATAATAAAGTAGAAAGGTCAGTATGTAAAGATATATTGGTCAGTATGTAAAGATATATCCGATGCTAGGCATGCTGACCACGATTTTCAATTAATAGAAGAAGATAATATTGATAAGAGTCAGCAACCTGTAAACATAATAAAATTAAGACATTTTGAGACATGACAAATTCTAATCAGTAAAAAATAGAGTAGAAGGAATGCTCAAACATACTCAGAAGTAACTACTCTGCTGAGATTGAAAGCTGCACATTTTGGAAGCTTTCATACAACAACAATGAAATGAACACATTGCCAAAATTTGTACCTTTTGGTAGAAACATATCAAAAGAATGATCAATTGCATATAGAAAAAAATAGAAAATTTTCTGAACATTACACATTTTGCATGGATACGTTATTTATATATTGTTTTCTAAGGCAATTTGTTCTTATGCTGAGACTCTTTTCAGAAGACTATTTAATTCTTTAAATATGTAGTTCATGTTGTGGAGTTGACGGTCTTTACATTTTTTTTCCATAACAATTTCCAGAAAAAGAAGGAAGTTTTAAGAACTGCTTTGCATGTCTTCGAAACTGTAAAATTTGCCTTATCATTTATAATGTTTTGTAATATATTTTTATTCATTTTTATACGACCGCAAAAAAATTTTGCGGTCGTATATTGGTATGACGTTGGTGAATGGATCTCTATGAAATTTTACCATAAGGTTCAATATCACAAAAGGAAGGTTGGGATTGATGTTGGGGGTTATGGTACCAACAGTTTAGGAATTAGGGGCCAAAAATAAGCATTTTTGTAACTTCCAGACATAACTTGTGTGTTAGTGTATGGATCTCTCTGACATTGCACCACAAGGTTCCATATCACAAAGGGAATGCTGGGATTGATTTTTGGGGGTAATTGCCTAAAAATTTTAGGAATAAAGGGCCAAAAAAGGGGCAAAAAACAATCATTTTTCTAGTTTCATGACAATAACTTGTGTGTAAGTGTATGGATCTTTCTGAAATTGTACTACAAGGTTCCATATCACAAAGGGAAAGCTGGAATTGAGTTTGGGGGTAATTGCCTGAAACGTTTAGGAATTAGGGGCCAAAAAGGGGCCAAAAATAAGCATTTTTCTAGTTTCCAGGCAATAACTTTGTTCAAGTGTATGGATATCTCTGAAATTGTACTGCAAGGTACCATACCTCAAAGGGAAGGCTGGAATTGAGTTTGGGGCTGATGAATCATAAGGGGTTCAAAAATTTGGGGAAGATTTTTTTCCTTTTTCCTTTTTTTCTTCAAAATTTTCCATTTTAAGTTGGTTATTTCTGATTTATATTTAAAATCAAATAATAATGATATGGCAGGAGATACACACCAAACAGGATGTGTAAATTATTATATAATAAGTATTGTGCAATAGCAAGAAATTTTCAATTACACAGTATTGCAATAGCAAGAAATCTTCAATTGCACAGTATTGCACAATAGCAAGAAATATCCAATAGCACAATATTGCGCAATAGCAAGAAATTGTCAATTGTACAGTATTGCTAATAGCAAGAAATATTCAATTGCACAGTATTGCGCAATTGCAAGAAATATTCAATTGCACAGTATTGTGCAAAAGAAGATACTTTGTATAAATTGCTTATTTCTTGACCAATTTCAATGGGGTTTTATTCTTGAATTCTTGGGGTTCTTTAATATGCTGAATCTAACCTGTATTAAGTTTTTGGATTTTGGGCCCGTTTTAAATTGGTCCACATTGAGGTCCAAAGGGTCCAAAATTAAACTTTGTTTGATTTCATCAAAATTGAATTATACCATCATTTAAAATTTTCAGTGTCCCTAGGTATCTTTTCCTTTTTTTTAATTTATATTAGTTTGCTTACTGAATACTTTCAGGCTGTGTCTGTAATGGGCCTTTTGGTTAATTTAATTGGTATTGTGGCATTCAGAGGTGCACATGGGCATAGCCATGGGGGACATGGACATAGTCATGGAGGTGGAGGACATGGTCATTCCCATGGAGGCCACAACACAAACATGGAAGGTAGGTTAAGTCATTTTTTTTTTAAGTGAAATTGATTGAATATCAGTGATCATTTCTAGATTACACTTGATAAGGAATGTTCAGAGCCAAAAGTTAGGAATGCCAATAATGTATATTTTCTGAATTTAACAATGTTCTACGCACAACACATGAACTTTTTGACCTGCAGAAAGTTACCAAATTTGTGGGTGGAAATGTGAACTGCAATAGCAGCCTTTTAGGTTAAGTTGAATAGAGTAGAGCTCTCATATTGAAGATCGATGCAAAGTTCAGCTTTCACACTTTCAGTAAAATGTAAAATTAAGGATGAATATTCATTGTCAAATGTACAATGCCAACAAAGTGAGTTGCAATAATTGAGTCCTTCAGAAGTAATCAGTTATGAGAGCCTCAGATAAGTTAGTTCCTATGTTTGAATTGCTCTGGTTATCTTTTTGATCTTAAAGTGAGGAGACAAAACCAATGGCATTTGCAGTTTGTTCTGATTCTAAATTATGTATACTGCAATACTTGTATTCTATAGATGTTTCAATAAAATTAAACATCAAACACCTGTGAAAAAGTGTTTCAGTCTTAATTGATTGACAATTTTATAATTTTAATTAATTGCACTTCTTGAAACTTTAGTTCTATAAATAAATATATATTTCTTTCTTTCTTCCTTTATTTTCTCTATCTGTTTCACTCTTTCTGTCTCATGAATAAATATTGTAGGTTCTTCTATATCTAAATGTGGAGCTTACATTAGTAGTGAGTTTAACATGTCTTTATTCCCTGCTCATGAAACCCCTTGGGTCAATCTCACTAATCCAATCACTAGTAAATGATACATTTTTAACTGAAACATGAAACAACTGATGTGTTTGATCTTAAGTGACCTTAAATAAATTTTAATCAAGATATTACAATTAAAACTGTCTAAACCCGACTAAAGACTTTGTCAGTTTAGTCAGGTTTTCAGTTTACCCAGGTTGAATGAACAGATGTCCTGATACAAGAGCAGTTTGGATTGGTTTCCTATTAATATAGAGTTCTTTTTAGCAGGTTTCCCATTGATACAGGGTTTTGTGTTGCTAAGTTTCCTGTTTCTGGTTAATACAGGATTTCATTAGATAGGTTTCCTGTTAATACAGGGTTTCGTTTAGACAGGTTTCCTGTTAATATAGGATTTTGTTTAGACAGTTTCAAATTGATTTAGGGTTTTCTTTAGATAGTTTCAAATTGATTTAGGGTTTTGTTTAGACAAGTTTCGCATTGATACAGAGTTCTGTGTAGACAGGTTTCCCATTGAAACAGGGGTTTGTTAGACATGTTTCCTGATAATACATGACTTTGCTTAGACAGGTTTCCCATTGAAACAGGTTCTGTTCAGGCAGGTTTCTGGTTAATATAGGGCTTTATTTAGACAGATTTCCTGTTGATTCAGAGTTTTGTTAAGACAGGTTTCCCATTGATACAGGGTTCTGTTAAGACAGGATTTTGTTTAATACAGGTATTTGTTTAGACAGGTTTCCCATTTAAACAGGCTTCTGTTCATGCAGGTCTCTTGTAAATTCAGGTATTTGTTTAGACATGTTTCCCATTTAAACAGGGTTCTGATAACATAATTTAGTGACCTTGACCCATTACCCAAAGTATCTACCTGCATTTATAGAAATTCTGCAAATCTACTGTGCACTTGAGATGTATGAATCCATGGCTTAAATTTGGCAACAGCTTTGATATGAACATAAAACTAACACATCTTTTAATGCTATCATGCTTTTTGGTTCAGAGCCATTATACAACTACTTAAGTTTGTTTTTAAATTTGTTATGGTGTTTGTAATGGTCATGACTTGATTGACATTTTGATGCAAATATTTTGTTCTTTATATGTTTTAATAGATATAGTTATGTACAGTTAAATTATACAATTATACAATACAGAATGGATTTACGTACAAATTTTACTGATTCCATAAAACTTAGTAATATACTGTAAATTCAGAAATTATTGCGTGCATTTATTATTGCGATTTTGTCATTTTAGACTAAAATGCGATTTTAATTTTTGCGATATTGAGAAATTCCTGCTTAATTCATATACAAAATTTCAAAATGCGAGTTTAAATTATTGCGATTATAACCCTGTCGCATTTTTCGCAATAATAAAAACATCGCAATAATTTCTGAATTTACAGTATAGTATTTAGTCTTTTTTTCCCTCACCTTTGTGGAGAAGATTAAGAGTTAAGTCATTATTCATGTTTTGTAGTCAGATTTGAGCTAACTTTTCTTCTTCCAATCTCCATGAAACTTTGTAATGACTAGGCCATGAAACTAAGTAATTTTTATAGTCAGAGGACAAAGTCAAAGGATGCAAATCATTGTAACCCTTGACATTATACTAAGTCAAAGGTCAAGAGATCTAAACCATCAAATGAAGTAAAATGTTTGTTTAAGATGAAATTATGAACCAAATCAGAATTTCATTGCTATTAGGTGTGGTTTCAGGAGATGTTCTGCATTATAAGTCAGTTGTTACCATTTATATCTTCAATTTTCTGCGTTTGTGATGTAACTGCACCAGAAAACTGCAGACAGATTTTAATTATCGGGTAGCTCCTAAAAAAAGAGATCAAAAGGAGATAGAATTCCAATCTTACATTTCATCTTAAGATAAAAAATGGAAGAGAATTTGTTATTTAAACACATTTATTAATAATTTTATTTGTTATAAGAGAGGGAGTGGATAAATGGAATTTGCAAAACATGTCCTAGTTTCATTCTGCACCTAGTCAAGAGGTGGCTCCAACATGGTCAAATCAGACATGCGACCTTTGGGGGTTTAGCAGTTGGCCTTGTGAACTGAGGTCTCATATAAAACAACATGTGACCTTTAAAACACAGGTTTATTGTTTAACATAAATCTGTCAAAATTTGCTTTAAGTGGTGACCTGAGGCAATTTTCAAATGTGACCCCATAGCGCTACTGTTCATTTCCTTGTTTATCCCTTCCATTTTCATATAAAAGTTTTATGACACTTTCCATTTTATAATTCAGCACTGATGCAGGTTTAATTTCATGCTCTTATGAAAACTTATGGATATCTAAAATTCCAAGGATTTTGAGCTGTTCATATATTTTATCATTTATATGGAAATAAATACATGGGAAATAATTTTATAACATTTTTTTTCTGTTGTGATTGAAAAGGTCAAACAGAGGTCAAAATAGCATAAAATACATTTAATTAATCTAAAGAAGAAGAAAGTTCGGTGTGAGCCAAGGCTCCGTGTTGAAGACCGTACTTTGACCTATAATGGTTTACTTTTATAAATTTTAACTTGGATGGAGAGTTGTCTCATTGGCACTCATACCACATCTTCTTATATCTATATATAAATACAGAATTTATTTTTAGGAATAAAAAGAAATATTTGGTGAATGTACATATCATTCATGTGACGACAATATAATTAAATGATTTACAACTATAGCCATGGTTTTATTGATCTGGTGAAATTATATTAACTGAGGACTCATTGAAAGGTCACTTTGAAGCATTTCATAAATATACTTTGATTTGGGTTGATTTTATAATGGCTTCCTGAATGCAATGCAAAAACTACTACTGGGTATGTAATTCACCACAGTGTTCAACACCTCTTTAGTTTGACATAAACCTGGTTATTGGATCTGGTCCATATCCCCCATATAAAACATAAAAAACAAGAAAAATTTATAATAGCGTTATAATTGACTTTTAATTATTTGTTCATATGATTTGTCATACTTCATAGTATATGTTAAAAGATGCTCTTAACACTATTCCGTAAAAAATGTTGAAATTCAAATACTGTAATTGATTTGTGTATTAAATTTCAGGTGTATTTCTACATATTTTGGCTGATACACTAGGCAGTGTTGGAGTGATCATATCTACTGTACTGATAGAAAATTTTGGCTGGAATGTAGCTGATCCCATATGTTCATTATTTATTGCTACAATGATATTGCTGAGTGTTCTTCCACTTCTGAAAGAAACATCTATGATTTTATTGCTCCGTTCTCCGAGCGAAGAAGATTCAGATATAAACAGAGTCTTGCAGAAGGTTTGAATTGTTAAACATTACAGATTTTAAAATCTACATGATATAGTTTTGAATTAGTTATGTGCCACTCTTTACCTCAGAACTAAACCATTCTGAAATTAAAGAAGAATGTTTCTGAGGACACAAATGCCCCTGCTCAGGCTTCAAACAAACAAAAATGGGACAGACGGACGGACAGAAGGACGGAAAGACGGATGGTCAAGGGTAACACTTAATGCCCCTGCCGCTTATGACGGGTACATAAAAAACCTGATAATATGAAAATAAGAAGATGTGGCATGATTGCCAATGACATGGCTCTCCACAAGAGACCAAAGATATAGAAGTTAACAACTATAGGTCACCATACTGCCTTCAACAATTAGCAAAATCCATACCTAATAGTAGGTTATAAAAGGCTCATAATGAAAAATGTAAAACCATTCAAACAAGAGAACAAACAGCCTGATTATGTACAAAATTATAAATAAGTATAATATAAAATTTAAGGATACAAAGATGGCAATACTATTAAAGAAAAACTGCCAACATTATCTCCAAAGAAAAACTATGGTCACAAATCATTACACACAAAAATAGGCACTTCACAAAAACTTTGTGTTAACTCATATACATGTTATTACACATAAATTTTACTGTTGCTTTTATAAAAAGTCTTGTATTTAAAACTAGCTATCATTCACAGGATACACCATGAAACAAATAAGGATTTATAAAAGCATTTGAACTTGAAGGCAAAATATTTTATCAAAACTGTTGTATCACCATTCACACAAGACGTATATTTTAATGATTTTAGGTGCTTAATATAGAAGGCATACTGGCTTACAGAGAACCACATTTCTGGCAGCACACAGCTGATAAAATTTATGGCACAGTACATATACATGTCGTACCAGATGCTAGTGAACAAAAAATAATTGCATATGTAAGTAGTAATTAGACCTTATACATTCTGCATGAAATTTAAGGTGGAATGGTTCTTAAATCTTATACAAATGTGGAGAAAATGTAGATAAGGCACTCAGCAATCTAACATTAATTTAAACCAAAATGATGTTTTGAGGTGAACATAGGTCCATTAATGATAGCCAAGAGTCCACACACTATATGCCAAGGCTTAACTTGCCTTGAGTATAGACAAAATGTGAATAAATTAAGGCCACACTATAGGGATCTGCTATCAATGCCATATTTCTTCATGGTCCAATAACACAATAAGAAATAACAATTCCAAGTAAAATGATTGATTGATTCTTGGTGTTTAACGCCACTTTCCGCACTATTGGCTATTTCCTGGAGGTCAGTTTTTATTGGAGGTGGAAGCAGGAGTCCTTGGAGAAAACCATGACCTTTAGCAGGAAAACTGACAATACTCATACATATTTTGAAATTGAATAATCAATCATGTATTTTATGCATGAGACTAATATTACCAACAATGGAATAATATGTTTGCTTGAATATTTCAAAATATACTTTTTTGGATAATGATTTTGCATATTGACTTTTACAGCAACTTTACTTGTTAATTTTATATGGATTTGGCATTTTCATTACTATTATGTATTTACATATATATAAATAAAGTACACACATATGATTCCTATTTTTCAGGTAACAAATTTATTCAAAGAGATTAACATTAACACTGTAACAGTACAGGTGGAGAAAGAAACATATTACTTCCATTTATCAGGACTTGGTGCTAATTGTGACAGTTATAATGACTTTGGAAACTCAAAATTCTTTGAAAATGGTCAACCTGTAAAAGATATATAAAATTTTAATTACAATGGTACAGGGATTGAATTTAAGCATCAAATATAAGATTGATCCTAAGCTTCTTGTGGAATCATAACACAGAATATAAGTAAATTCATATTGAAGACTATTTCCAATGCAGGGATGATAGCAGGGATGTTATAATGTGGACTCTCCTTTCAAAAGATATATTATATTTTCAAAATATGATCATACTGTGATTGATAAAAAAATAATGGTATCTTAAAAAGTGAATTCAAGAGGTGGATCCAGGATTTTGAAAAAGGGGGCAATGTGGGACCTCAAATTAGACAAAGTTTGGAGTGGAAACGTTAAAAGTCTGGATTAACCATAGATGTAGCTCCATAAGGGGGCCTCAATGATAAAGAAACCCAACAACACAATTAAAACAAGAAAACCAATGTGGTCCACCCCATATTTCAAGCTTTAAATCACCAGCTGATCTGTGAGGTTGTTTTTGCATACACATGATGTTTGACAAACACTTGAATATTGAGTTTAGAAGACATATGTATTCTTCTCCTCCATGTTAATGCTTTCTTAATTTATTGGCTTATAAAACTGAAAATGACATAATTATTTTTATTGAAAGCAAATATCAGTGTTATATTACTCTGTGTTAACTGTAACCAAAGTAAGGGGACAATGTTCCTCAGAATTGCTTGTACATATACAATTTTGCCTGTGTATGTTGTGCAAAATATTTTTGAACTTTTGATGTTTAATCTGTGTAAGTTCTATAGATCTTCAAAAAACAAATCATTAAAAACTTAACGAGCAACTATTTACTAATTAACAAGTAAATCAAGACACATACTGTCAGACTTTGTATAGCAATAAGACAAAGATTAACCAATATATATGAAAATAAGGTTTTTGTCTCGCTTCAACAAAGAAAAAAAAGCAGGACTTAGGTATGCTGTTTTCGACAGCATCATCAATAATGTATACATTTGTGATTAGGTCAGTTTAAGGGAAACCACATGTGGTAAATCAATGATATCTGGTATCAGTTGTATTAGCATTGGCACATCTAATTTCAATGGAGGTTATTTGGCCCCTGCACCTTCAGTCATGGTTTAATGACTTTGAATGATTTGCATAGTTAAGTTTACATTTAAAGTTTTGCCATTTTAATTTCAACATTTGCATTATACTATCAAAATTACATAAAGGCAAGACATATCTCTGTGTCAGCAGTTTACTAATAACTTTTTTGGAAGATTTGTAGAACTCAGACATCAAAAAGACTATCTTATAAAAGGTTGTAGCAAGAATATTTGTGAATATGAACAAGTGAAAGAAAACCCTTTACTGCAGTAGCAAGTAGTAGAATGAAATATTCCATTTTCAAATTTGGATAATATGCACCAGAATTCATGCAATAGTCCTGTAAATATTAAATTATTGGGAAAGTGGATTAATGTTAAAGTAGCTTGGGATTTCAGTGTCAATACTCACAATTTCTTTTTGCCCTTGAACAAAGTAGCACTATAATAATTTAAAGAGTTGTTATATAATTCATTATTTCAAAACAAGATGTCAATACCATTTTGTTTTCAAGGAAAAATTGTGAATTTTTATGTATTAATTATTTGTTTAACTTTTTCAAGCTAGTGAGAATATGATAATGGCAAAGAGTTGTACTCTGGTGTTGGAATAAAACAATTTGCTTTTATATCACAACTATTTATTAAAGTGCCAATTAGGAATAATTTGAATAATTTATGTGCAAATATTACTGTAAATGCAGAAATTAATACAAGGTTTTTATAAATGCAAATAATGCGACTGTGTAAGTTACAATAATAAGAACTCGCATTCTGATATCTGATAAATGTATCTTTATGCAGATTTACCTAAAATCGCAACAATTTATTTCCCATTTTTGTCAATTCTTCAAAATCACAATAATAAACGCATGCAATAATTTCTGAATTTACAGTATACTACTTTAAATGTTCAGTAGACAGAAATCATAGGTAGTGAAATATTAGGTTCAAAAGTTTACATTATATTTTTGTAACTGTTGTTGGATATTTTATGATTATTGGGGACCAATATTGGTAACTTATTCAAATCTATTTTGAAAAGAATATCTGAAACTGGTTGGAATTACATGTTTGTTACAGAAATGCCATTGGCGATAAAATATTTACCTGTCATTAATTTACATTTATGCAAGTGTATATTAGTATCTTTTAAAATATGCTTTAAAACAATGTAGATCTGCTTTTAGTATAATTTATTTTGTCAGGAATAATGTTATTCTTAAACTGAACATACCAAATCAAAATAAATATTTTTGCATATAAAGCTTTCATTCTATCTTAGAAACTTAAAAGCCTCTAGCCTTTGTTAGTCTTGTGTATTTTTAAAACTTTGATACATTTGTATGTTTTGGAGTTTAGTGTGGCATCCATTTTCGCTGAACTAGTATACACAATTGTGTAGGGGCCAGCTGAAGCCCACATCTGGGTGCAGGATTTTCTCGCTGCATTGAAGACACATTGGTGGTCTTGGGCTGTTTTCTGCTCTTTGGTGGGGTTGTTGACTCTGACACATTCTACATTTCCATTCTCTTTTCTAATAACTGTTTTTGGTTTTTGTCTAGCTTTGACAGAGTCAAAAAAGGAGACATAGGTAATTAGGTATGCTGTTTCCGGCTTCGGAGTGTTAGTGGCGGCGTCAACAATGTATTAGTTTGTGATTAGGTCTAGATTATGGTGAACCACTAGTGGTAGGTCAATGATATTTGGTATGCAGTTGTATTAGCATTGGCACATCTCACTTCCATGGAGATTATTTGGCCCTGCTCCCTCAGTCATGGTCTATTGACTTTGAAAATTTTGCTTAGTTTACATGTATTAGTTTGTGATTAGGTCAGTTTATGGGGAACCACTAGTGGAAGGTCAATTATATTTGGTATGCAGTTGTATAAGCATTGGCATATCTCATTTCCATGGAGATTATTTGGCTCAGCCCCCTCAGTCATGGTCTATTGACTTTGAAACTTTTGCTAAGTTTACATGCATTATGTTACACTATTGTTTCAGGAAAAAGGGTGAAGGTTTGGTACCATTAAAACGTTTAAACCCGCTGCATTTGTTTGCACCTGTCCTAAGTCAGGAATCTGATGTTCAGTAGTTGTCGTTTGTTGATGTGGTTCATAAGTGTTTCTCGTTTCTCGTTTTTATATAGATTAGACCGTTGGTTTTCCCGTTTGAATGGTTTCACACTAGTAATTTTTGGGGCCCTTTATAGCTTACTGTTCGGTGTGAGCCTAGGCTCCGTGTTGAAGACCGTACTTTGACCTATAATGGTTTACATTTGACTTGGATGGAGAGTTGTCTCATTGGCACTCATACCACATCTTCTTATATCTATTAGTTTGTGATTAGGTCAGTTCAAGGGGAACCATTAGTGGTAGGCCAATGTTAATTGGTATGCAGTTGTATAAGCATTAGCACATCTCATTTCCATGGAGAATATTTGGCCCCACCCCCCTCAGTCATGGTCTATTGACTTTGAAACTTTTGCTTAGTTTACATGTTTTAGTTTGTGATTAGATCAGTTTTAAATGAACTGCTAATGTTAAGTTAATGATATTTGGTATGCAAATTTATTGGCATTTGCAAGTCTTGTTTCCATGGAAATTATATAATCATGATTCATTGACTTTGAAACTTTTACATAGTTTACAAGTTAATGTTTGTGTTTAGGCTTGTTTAAAGGGAACGACTTATGATAAGTCAATGGTATTTGGTATGCAGACGTAATAGCATTGGCACATCTCATTTCCATGGAAATTGTTTAGCCATGTACCATCAGTCATGGTTCATTGACTTTCAATATTTGCATAACTTACACGTTAAAGTATTGCTATTTTAATTTCAACATTTGCATTATCAAAATTACAAAAAGGCAAGACATATCTCTGTGTTAACAGTTTATGTTAGCTATTGTTATCACTTGGGGTCTGGCATTGGGGTTCACTTTTTCAAACTTCTCCGAAATCACTTAACAAATTTAAATTAAATTTTTTGTAAATGTTTCTTGAGATATCTAGTTATACGACCGCAAAAAAATTTTGCGGTCGTATATTGGTATGACGTTGGCGGCGTCGTCGTCGTCCGAAGACACATTGGTTTTCGCACTCTAACTTTAGTTTAAGTGAATGGATCTCTATGAAATTTTACCATAAGGTTCAATACCACAAAAGGAAGGTTGGGATTGATTTTGGGGGTTATGGTACCAACAGTTAAGGAATTATGGGCCAAAAAGGGGCCAAAATAAGCATTTTGTAACTTCCAGACATAACTTGTGTGTTAGTGTATGGATCTCTGACATTGTACTACAAGGTTCCATATCACAAAGGGAATGCTGGGATTGATTTTGGGGGTAATTACTTCGAAATTTTAGGAATTAGGGGCCAAAAAAGGGGCAAAAAACAAGCATTTTTCTAGTTTCATGACAATAACTTGTGTGAAAGTGTATGGATCTTTCTGAAATTGTACTACAAGGTTCCATATCACAAAGGGAAAGCTGGAATTGAGTTTGGGGGTAATTGCCCACAACGTTTTGGAATAAGGGGCCAAAAATAAGCATTTTTCTAGTTTCCAGACAATAACTTGTGTGTAAGTGTATGGATTTTTATGAAATTGTACTACAAGGTTCCATATCACAAAGGGAAAGCTGGGTTTGAGTTTGGGGGTAATTGCCTTAAAAGTTTAGGAATTTGGGGCCAAAGGGCCAAAAACAAGCATTTTTCTAGTTTCCAGACAATAACTTGTGTTCAAGTGTATGGATCTCTGAAATTGTACTGCAAGGTACCATACCACAAAGGAAGGCTGGGATTGAGTTTGGGGTGATAAATCATAAGGGATTCAAAAATTGGGGGATTTTTATTTTTCCATTTTTTCTTTAAAATTTTCCATTTTAAGTTGGTAATTTCTGATTTATATTTAAAAGCAAATAATAATGATATGGCAGGAGATACACACCAAACAGGATTTGAAAATTATTGTATTAAGTATTGTGCAATAGCAAGAAATTTTCAATTGCACAGTATTGCAATAGCAAGAAATCTTCAATTGCACAGTATTGTGCAATAGCAAGAAATCTTCAATTGCACAGTATTGCGCAATAGCAAGAAAATATCCAGTTGCACAGTATTGCGCAATAGCAAGAAATTTTAATTGCACAGTATTGCAATAGCAAGAAATATTCAATTGGTCTACATTAAGGTCCAAAGGGTCTAAAATTAAACTTAGTTTGATTTTCACAAAATTAATTCTTTCATTTGTATGTTTTGAAGTTTAGTGTGGCATCCATTTCGCTGAACTAGTATACACAATTGTGTAGGGGCCAGCTGAAGCCCACCTCTGGGTGCAGGATTTTCGCTGCATTGAAGACACAATGGTGGTCTTGGGCTGTTTTCTGCTTTTGGTGGGGTTGTTGACTCTGACACATTCTAATTTTCCATTCTCTTTTCTGATAACTGTTTTTGGTTTTGTCTAGCCTTGAGAGAGTCAAAAAGGAGACATAGGTATGCTGTTTCCGCTCGAGTGTCAGTGGCGCATCAACAATGTATTAGTTTGTGATTAGGTCTAGATTACGGTGAACCACTAGTGGTAGGTCAATGATATTTGGTATGCAGTTGTATTAGCATTGGCACCTCTCACTTCCATGGAGATTATCTGGACCTGCCCCCTCAGGCATGCTCTATTGACTTTGAAATTTTTGCATAGTTTAAAGTTTGTGATTATGTCAGTTTATGGGAACCACTAGTGGACTGTCAATGATATTTGGTATGCAGTTGTATAAGCATTGGCATATCTCATTTCCATGGAGATTATTTGGCTCAGCCCCTCAGTCATGGTCTATTGACTTTGAAACTTTGCTTAGTTTACATGTATTAGTTTGTAATTAGGTCAGTTTATTGGAACCACTAGTGGAAGGTCCAATGATATTTGGTATGCAGTTGTATAAGCATTGGCATATCTCATTTCCATGGAGATTGTTTGGCTCAGCCCCTCAGTCATGGTCTATTGACTTTGAAACTTTTGCTTAGTTTACATGTTTCAGTGTGTGATTTGATCAGTTTAAAATGAACTGCTAATGTTAAGTTAATAATATTTGGTATGCAAATTTATTGGCATTTGCAAGTCTCGTTTCCATGGAGATTTTATAATCATGATTCATTGACTTTGAAACTTTTACATAGTTTACAAGTTAATGTTTTGTGTTTAGGCTTGTTTAAATGGAACGACTTATGATAAGTCAAGGGTATTTGGTATGCAGTTGTAATAGCATTGGCACATCTCATTTCCATGGAAATTGTTTAGCCATGTACCTTCAGTCATGGTTCATTGACTTTCAATATTTGCATAACTTACATGTTAAAGTATTGCTATTTTAATTTCAACATTTGCATAATCAAAATTACAAAAGTATCTCTGTGTTAACAGTTTATGTTAGCTATTGTTATCACTGGGTCTGGCATTGGTGTTCACTTTTCAAGCTGCAAATCACTTAACAAATTTAAATTAAATTTTTGTAAGTGTTTCTTGAGATATCTAGTTTATAAATTATATTCAAGATTTTGAATTTTTTAACAAACATGACTACTGTTGCTAAAAATATAACAAAAGGGTAAAGCTGCAGTTGTTGGCATGGATCATAAAACTAAAGCAGTTAGAGCAAAATTGATATGTTAAAAACCTTAAAAAAATTCAGAAAAAATAAACAATCCATTTTGGAGTTATTGCCACAAATAAATGTATATTTTTACCAAATTTCAGTTTTTGGCTATTGTAAACTAAAGGCGATAAAGATGAAAAATGTAAATTGCAGGAAATGATCAGCTTGATAATATTCATCTACCCTGAAAAACTTGATTTAGAGTTATGACCCCTGAAAAGTATTGTCTTATCAAATAACTTTTTTTTTAAAAACCAAGGTTTCATCTCTGTGTTCATAGTTTTATAATAAAATTCCAGATATCAATGGTTTATTGCAAAAATATATCTTATAGAGTACACACGCTGAAATGTCAGGACTGCTTTGTTGGTCATGATTGAATTTATGTTGAAAATATAAAAATAAGAAGACTTGGTATGATTGCCACTGAGACAACTCTCCACAAGAGACCAAATGATATAGAAATTAACAACTATAGGTCACTGTTCAGCCTCCAACAGTGAACAAAACCCTTACCGCATATTCAGCTATGAAAGGCCCTGAAATAACAAATGTAAAACGAGAAGAATAATGGCCTGATTTATGTTCAAAATTATGAATGAAAAACAAATATGATATACAGCAACAAATGACAACTACTGAATTACAGGCTCCTGACTTGGGATAGGCACATACAGAATGTAGCTGGGTTAACCTAGTTTGAAGGTGCCAACCCTCCGCCTAACCTGGGACAGTGGTGTAACAATACAATATAAGAACAAACTATAAAAATCAGTTGAAAAGGACTTAACTCATCAGATCGATACAAGGCAGAAATGCATCTTAAGTTTTTATAATAAAGGTTTTACTACAAGTATTGCATAAACTTAACATTATCACTGATCCATGTAAATGAAGTCACGGTCAGATGAACCCTGCTAGACAGACATGTACACCTTTCAATCATTCCATACACCAAATATAGTTTACCTATTGCTTATAGTATCAGAGAAACAGACCTAACAACGAAAACTTTTTGTTGACCAATGTACCAAGAAAATGAGGCTAAGGTCAGTTGAAACCAGCCAGACAGACATGTATGCCAAAAGATCATTCTGTACACCTAATTTAGTTGACCTTTTGCTTACAGAAGCTGGGAAACTGACCTAATCACCAAACTTTACATTGACCAATGAACCATGAAAATGAGGTAATAATCAGATGAACCCTGCCAGATGGACACATCTTAAAATCATTCTGTGCATAAAGTTGACCCCTGCTAATAGTATCTGAGATATGAACTTAACCTTTATCACTGAACCATGAAATGAGGTCAAGTGTCTGATGAACATGTTGACCTTGCAAGGATCCCATACAACAATTCCTCTTACTCATAAGCGAGATATTTTTAAGTTATAAAAAAGTAGTTTTTCAAATAATACTTTTGAGATATCTTATAAATTTTTGTACACTTTATGAGATAAGATATCTTTAAAAGTATATAAGATGTCTTTAAAGTATATAATATATACTTTTAAAGATATTTTATATACTTTTAAAGATATTTTATATACTTTTAAAGATATCATATACTTTTAAAGATATATTATGAGCTAAACAAGATATCTCATAAAGTATACAAAATATCTCAAAAAATTTTAAGAGATCTCAAAAGTATTTGTTTAAATAAATGTGGATTGTGTCCACATGTGGACACAGATGATGCCCCCGCCTGCATATCATATAGTTATAAAGGGACATAACTGAAGAACGGTAAAAGTGACGCTACCCAAATTTGAAATAAATCTGAGTTTTGTGGTAATAAGCAATGTGTGTAAGTCTCATAACATTTGGTTAAGGCAAACTTAAAGTTAGAGAACGGAAACTAAAAATTTTGCAATTTTTCCATTTATAAAGGGGCATAACTCTAGTACTGACGCCACCAAAATTCAATCTTGATCTGTGTTTTGTGGTAATAAGCATTGTGTATAAGTTTCATAACATTTAGTTGAGGCAAACTCAAGTTAGAGAACAGAAACCAATTTTGGGACGTACGGACGGACGTATGTACAGACGGACAAGGGTAAAACTTAATGCCCCCTCTGCTACGGCATGATATGAAATTTTTTATTAATTATATATGATATCTAATTGTGTTGAAATATTAACTTCTAAAGTTGATGAGAAATCTTATAGAGTGTATAAGATATTTTATAAACTTCACATTAAATAAGATATATCATTAAGAATACAAGATATATTTTATACTCTATAACATATACTATACTCTTTATAAGCAGTGGTTGAATCATGAAATTGAGGTCAAGGAAAATAGACATCTGCTGGACTGGAACTTCAGAAGGAAAATGCATATATATACAAAATATGAAGTATCCCACGTATCTATCTTCTGATATATAAAGCCTTATACAAATAGTTTACGCCATCACTCTTAGCATCCAAGTTTAGAATTCTGCCACCAAGGTGAAACAAAAATGAGGCATTTAAATAATGTAAAAATTCTAAGTCACTGAAATGTGACTAAGGAACGAAGCCCAACATGCTGCTTGAATCTTATAACGTGTAGGGATGTTTATACACCATCAATCTGAATACATTTTATCAATGGTACAGTATAAGTACTTCTTCACAAACACACCCTCATTGCTTCTAATGCAACAGCATACATGTATCAAATATCAACTGTCTAGAAATAGTTCTTCTTTATAAACTAATCTAATCAGAAAACATAACTCCTTAACAATATAATGGTAACCAGGTAACAGCTCCCTTTATCTTTTTAGTCATTACATGCATTTCCACTCATTTCTAATTACCATACCAGAAGTTACAAATAAATTGCACAAAATACTATTTTTTCACATGTTTGCAGGTAACTGGTAAGGGTTCAACTTTACTTCTGTAAAATATGAATAATACAGAACAGGTATTTTACACAATAGTTCATCTGAATGGTGCTAATTCTCAATCTCTTAGTTAAAACACATCTTCTTACTGCCCAGCTGAAGAACAGCAGTAAACTATCATTCCTTTGATATATGTTTAATTTTGGATGTAACACGTCTTCCGATTGGCTGACGTTGTTTTGTTTATCAGCTCATAGACATATTTTTGTCATGTGACCTTGACGTCATCAACGTTTTTTCATGATTTACACCGTTTTAAAATGAATTAAGAATTAAATTATAAGAAATGACTAATATTTTTTCTGTCTATTCGAAATAACATAAAAAATGTGGTGCACACTTTAAAATAACCCGCTACGCAGGTTATTCAGTGTGCACCACATTTTTGATGTTATTTCTTCTCATAGATAGAAAAAATATTACAGTCATTCCTTAAATATATTGTCTATTTGCATTTCTTCCACTTCAAATCAATTTTAAATTATGTACGTATATTGGTTGTAGCAGAATTTTTACATGTATCTTATCCATATTGGTAAGAAATTACACCTTTCCCCACAATCAGTTTGTCTTTACCTGGCAATTTCAATTTGCAGGTGAACTGTCCCATTGAAAAAACACAAAAGATATTGTTAGCTGTGGAATTCATTAAATTTCATATGAATATGGAAAAGTATTCATCTGGAACACTTAAGTGGTTTGACTCCTAATGATAGGAAATAAATAATATGAAAGCATAAAAACCAGAAGGGTCTAAACAGATCCGACAAAAACATCTAATGTCAACTGTGTCTGAAGGAGTTAAGTGGAACTTTAGTTTTAGCATAATAATGTTCTAATAATTTTATAAACTGGAAATACAGATTAACTCTGTTATTTACAGAAATGAATTATTGATTGTTGGTTGCTTAACGTCCAGTGGCAAATATTTCATGCATATTCAGGACGACAGAAATGAATTAAGATGCAATTGCAAGTATAACCAATTCTTCTTCAGATGTACAGTTGTATTTCATATAGATGATGGATTTTCACCACACCTTCAGAGCTAATATTCTCCTGTGTCTCCAAAGCACTGGTTCCTGGGTGTAAGGTGCATTGTTGAAGAACTATAAGTAACTATCAATACAGTAAAGATGAAAAAGCAATGAAATTGTTGTTGCTTTGATAAATGGTTACTCTAAATATTTTCTTGTGTATTTACACTCTACATCATAGCCATTTTAACCCCACCAATTAAACAACCACCAACTCATCCTTTATACAATACCAGGCATGCCAGGTACATTTGTACATGATCTGAATTTTTTGTGATGTTCTTATTATCATGAATGATGATTATTGCAAAAATTGTGACAGGATAGGTTTCACAAAAATAAAAACTTGCATTTTGGATTCTAACATCATTATTTTTATGCAGCATTTCCTCAAATCATATGTACATGTATTAAATTGTTTTCGGAAAGAGTTCCATATGGCACCCCCACGGAATAAACTGTAATACATTATTGTGTTCTTTTAGTATGGTGGTGGTGCCATATGGAACTCTTACCCTGTACATGTTTTCATCTTTGTCCATGGTTCAACAATCACAATAATAAATGCAGGCAGAAATTTCATATATTATGGTATACCATTACATAATTCATACCTGTTTATTGAATACAGGAATGAAAGGTGTGATAAAAGGCATTTGTTCTAATGTTGTGCAGTTACACAACTGTCCCAGGTATTAAAGGTGGAGAGTTGAGCACTCACAAACATGTTTAACCCCACCACATTATGTATGTGCCTTTCCCAAGTCAGGAGCTTGTAGTTCAGTGGTTGTCGTTGGTTCATGTCTGTCAAATTTATATTACGTATATATTTTTTGTTATAAATTAGGCCCTCAGTCTTCTTGTTTGAATTGTTTCACATTTTTAATGTCCAGTTATAGCCGTCTATACAGTGTGAGATTTTTTCAGTGTTGGAGGCCTTACGGTTGCCCATAATTACTTACATCCACTTCATTTGAACTCTGGTGCATAGTTGTCTCATTGGCAATCATACCACATCTCCTTATCTTTATATTAACCAAAAAAAATTTTCAAGATAATGATTCAATAATTAAAGTCATGATAAAACATTTAATAACTGAACTAAATTTGTAACACTTAATTCTTTGATTTTCTAGCTAATCGTCTTGATCTAACAACTTGGTTTCCACTTTCAATAACATATGACGTTTTCAAATTTTGCTTATTGAAACCAATAATTTCTATATCAGTTCTTGGCAGCAACTTTGTGACTACCCCTGTCACAGTTGTTCTTTGTAGCTCTCTTATTGTGAATCTGGTCCCAACTTCAAAAACCATGGATTTTCTTACCAACATATTTATATTTACAACTTCACCAGGCATAATCATTTTTGACTCTTCTGGTACTAGTATGCAAGATTGTACTGTAAAATAATTGGTATAGAGTAACTGCATATATTTGTCAGTGATGGGTTTTGTCCTTCCTCCTTCAGCACGTGTTAACACATAAATTTTTGCTTCAAAAGCATCATGCTGAGAGAATGCATTAGGTTCACATAAAAACATTCCTCTTGTTACGATACCATTTTTGATACCTCTCATGAGAACACCAACATTATCTCCTGCTTGGCATTCTGTAACCGATTTCTTGAAAACTTCGATATCGGATACTGCTGTTTTGTGTGTTACACCTTCTCCAAGTATTTGAGCTTGCTGTCCTTTCTTTATAATTCCATCTCTAAGAGTCCCAACTGCTACGGTTCCTCTTCCTCTAGCTGAAAACACATGTTCAACTGGTAGTATAAATGGTTTTGATAAATCACGAAATGGAATATCAATATATTTATCTACAGCTTCCATCAGTTTTAATATGGAGTCATGTCCAGATTTCTCCCCTTTTAAAGCTTTCAATGCTGAACCCTTGACAACTGGAGTATTTTCTGAATCATATCCGTATTCCTCTAGTAATTCCCGAACTTCAAGTTCAACGAGCTCTGCTAGTTCGTCATCGACCAAGTCAATTTTGTTTAAGAAAACTACTAATTTCTGTATTCCTATCTGTTTAGCTAATAACACATGCTCTCTAGTTTGTGGCATTGTGCCTTCTGATGCAGCAACAACAAGAATTGCTCCGTCCATTTGAGATGTGCCATTTATCATGTTCTTGATGTAATCAATGTGACCTGGACAATCAGTGTGTGCATAATGACGATTGTCAGTTTCGTAACCAACATGACAAGTATTTATTGTTATACCACGTTTTCTTTCTAACTCTGCTCTGTCAATTTCATCAAACTGCACATATTTTGCTTTCCCGTATTCAGACAGAACTTTTGTAATAGCTGCCGTTAATGTTGTCTTGCCATGGTCAATGTGACCTATTGTCCCAACATTACAATGCGGTTTCGCTTGACCTTCAGCTTCTTCATTTTTCTTCGAATAATTCCTGGTGGTTGGAAGAAAGTTCGGGTAATTTGAAGTCACAATAATTCGTGATTGTTTATATAATGTACGAATGCTGTGAAGAAATGCTTTGCGAACTACGTTCGCCATGTCTGATTTTTGGAGTCTCTTATGACTAGGGATGAAACGAAAATAACTTTTGTTGTAAATCTTCTGTGAGTTTACTCCTGTAATAAGGGAAACCATCAATTTTGATATGATGTCTTCCTATAAGGCTCTAGACTAACGATTTTCGATACTATTGTCATAAATAACAAGCTTCGTAAAGGACTGGTCATTTAAAACCTGAAGGGAGTGGGAGGAAATAAGGGGGCCTTGGAAAGGGTGGAATCCAATTCTTTGATGCCTCAGATGGGGGATCATCGAAATTTTTTTAAACAGATTTGAGCAACTCTGTTTTTCAAACATTCAAAAACTTAGTTAATTTGATGAATACTGTAAATCACTTCAGTATCTGATTATTCAGGCAATTTCATCAAACTGCGTGACATACATTTTTTGTATTTTGCTTTCCAGTATTCAGACAGAACTTTTGTAATAGCTGACGTTAATGTTTTCTTTATGGCAAGCCAAAGCAGACAAAAGATCTATTTACTAAAATTAAAAATCAATTTCTAATATTAGAAAATCATTTTCTAATATTAGACAATAATTTTCTAATAAATAAATTTGGTATATTACTGTCTTTTGATTGGTTAAAGTTTTACTTTTATTTTCAATGTTGTCAATTTTATGGCGACACGCCCACTCTGACGTTGTGTATTAACGTATTTACACTTTTGGTATTTAGCTATATTTTGTCTCCGAATGACCTTAGATCTACTCCGAATCACCTTTGACGTCAGGCAACAATCACTTTTAATTGTGACGTCAAATGTTTTGAATTGTGATGTCAAAGTTTACGGGAACCTGTGTGATTTTACGTAATGGCGGACAAATTTGCATACAAGTGTAAATACGTCTAATTTTCATACGTTAACATAGTGTACGTTGTTATTGTAATATAAATAATATAAAGTTCATTGAGCCTTATTTTGATGGAAATTTATTTATAATGAATGGCAATATTTATTTTGAATTTATTGAACCATAAAATTAATTTTGACTTCATTTTACATAATCCGCTTCGCGGATTATTCAATGTGAAGAGTCAAAATTAATTTTATGGTTCAATAAATTCAAAATAAATAATAGCCATTCTTAAATATTAAAATCATTTAATGAATGGTTATTATTTATTTTGATTTATTGAACCATAAAATTAATTTTGACTCTTCACATTGAATAATCCGCGAAGCGGATTATGTAAAATCAGGAACATATATAGATATACTGTTCCTAGGTAAAATGTGAAGAGTCAAAATTAATTTTATGGTTCAATAAATTCAAAATAAATTATTGCCATTCATTATAAATAAATTTCTATCAAAATAAGGCTCAAAGAACTTTTATATTATATTTATATTAACAATAACAACGTACACACATGTTGGCGTATGAATATACAACGTCAGAGTGGGCATGCGCCATAAAAATTGACAACATTGATAATAAAAGTTATACTTTTAACCAATCAGAAGACAGTAAATACACCAAATTTATTTATTTTCTAATATTAGAAATACATTTTCTAATATTTGAAATTCATTTTCTAATATTAAAATTCATTTTCTAATATTAAGAAATAGTGTTTTTCTTTTTAATATTAAAAATGATTTTCTTATATTAGAAAATGATTTTCTTATATTAGAAAATGATTTTCTAATATTAAAATTGATTTTCTAATATAAGAAAATGATTTTCTAATATAAGAAAATGATTTTCTAATATAAGAAAATGATTTTCTAACATTAGAAAATAGCTCTTTTTGTCAACTTTGGCTTGCCATATTTCTTGTCATAGTCAATGTGACCTATTGCCATACAGATCTATTGTATACAGATCTATAATCAAAAGTAAAATGGATGGGAGACACTAGTGACACTTTTAATATCAGAAAAGGTGTAAGACAAGGAGGAATTCTCTCTACCCACCTTTATAAACCTACTTGAAGAGCTCAAAACAACTCGATTGGCTTCCACCTACGTAATATATAACGTCACGGTACCCAAATTGCACCGAGTACCCAAATTGCACCTATTTAGCAAAATATCAGCGGAAATCTTACAAGATTTCTAGAGACTAAACAATTTGTATTTTTATGATTTGATACTATGCACGTCTTTCAACATAGGTAAAATATTTAGATATACACAAAACGTTCACAGTATTTATCAACAGATGAAGTGTTTACTGAAAAGCAAAATGTACGGAAACGTCGCCATGCGACGTCATCAAAACGTCATCTTTTAAAATTAGCAAATACAATATGTTACAAGTATCCATTTCTTAAAAATGAAGAGTAAGCATGGACTAATATCCAATTGTTCAAAATATTTGAAAAATTATACAAAAGCTCTGTTATTCGACTTTGACGATGCGAATTTAAGCATGGATGCAATTTGGGTACTCCTCATTACAGAATCATTGATGGTTTGGAGGTCAGTTCAGACCAAATTTTCTATGATTCCATATGGATTCAAAATTAAATTGGTGAAACCATATAGTAAGTAATGATACATCTACAAAATAAACACATAATGAAAACTTTTGTCTGAAGCATAAATAAACGTAGGTTAAAAACTGTCAAAATAGGTGCAATTTGGGTACCCTCACGTTACATATGTGCACCTACCTGTGCAGATGAGCGTTTGCCCTATTGAGCTCCGACATATCTGAAATGCAATTAATACTAGACATTATAGGTAACTATGCAGATCAACATCAATATAACATCCATATAACCAAAACTAAAATCGTACAGTGCAATACGAAAGACATTGACAATAAATGGATATTGAAAGGAAAAATTATTGCACACATTTAGGTCTCCAAAGAACAAATACACGAGAAAATGAAATCAACATTGATGACCGTATTAAACTAAACTCTATAAAAAGATGAAAAAATCTGGAAATGATAAATATGAGAAACAAATATAAGCAAATTAAACATCAAGTACAAAAACAACTAAGACAATCATACTGGCAGTACATTGAAAATATTGTTACACCAAAACCTGATGAAAACAAATTTTCAAACATGAAAAAAATTTTGGTCATATATTAAAAGCAAAAAAAACTGACTACCGTGGAATAACATCACTAAAGCAGAATTGGAAACTTGTAACAGACCCAAAACAGAAATGCGATGCACTCAACAGGCAGTTTCAATCAGTTTTTTTCAGAACCAAACAAAAGCACTGCTACTGAATTTGAAAACAATCAGTACATGCAACAGAAAACAGCTTATCCTACCATGCAAAACATAAACATAACCATCCAAGGTATCTCCAAACTTCTTCTAAATTTAAACCCATCAAAGGCAAGTAGACCAGACGAACTTAAGCCACGCCTCCTTAGGGAGTTAGCACATGAAATATCACATATACTATGCCTCATATATCAGAAATCATTAGACACTGGCGAAGTCCCCACTGACTGGCAAACTGCACATGTCTCCCCCATTTTCAAGAAAGGGTCCAAATATAATCCAGAGAATTATAGACCTATTTCTTTAACATGCATATGTTGCAAAATTATGGAACATGTTGTAGTTAGCGCAATCATGACACACGCAGACAACCATAACATCCTGTATCCCCTACAACACGACTTAGATCTTGTGAAACTCTGCTTTTGGAATTTATAGATGATGTCACTAAAAATATTGAAACTTCAAAACAAACAGATGTAATTAGAATGGACTTCTCTAAAGCTTTTGATAAAGTCAGTCATAACTTATTAACACACAAACTAAATCATTATGGGATACAGGGGAAAACAAATGCATGGATACATGGATTTATATCATGTCGTACCCAAGCAGTTATCCTAATGGGTGAGACTTCAGGCTGTCCCTGTGAAGTCAACAGTGCCTCAAGGATCTGCTCTGGGCCCAAGTCTGTTTTTAATTTATATAAATGATATACCAGTTGGGCTAAATTCCACCATACGCCTATTTGCGGACGACACCATTGCTTATCTGGTAATAAATCTAACAGTGAAACCCTTCAAAAAGAAATTAACACACTAGGCATTTGAGAACATACATGGAAAATGGCTTTTCATCCTGACAAGTGTAGTGACGTTCTGTCCATCAGTCGAAATAAAAATCCATTCGTATACAATTATACTCTACACGGCCACATTCTTGAACATGTTGACTAGGCAAAATATCTAGGCGTGACAATTCAATCAGACCTAAAATGACACAGTCACATAAACACCATCTGTAATAAAGCTAACAGTACACTAGGCTTTCTTAGAAGGAATGTTAACATCAGTTCCACCTCAGTAAAGGAACAGGCATACAAATCTTAGTCAGACCATCACTAGAATATGCCTGTTCAGTATGGGACCCTTACTTTACTGAGGATATAAACAAACTAGAAAAGGTGTAAAGAAGGGCTGCTAGGTTTGTCACTAACCACCACAGCAACACGTCGAGTGTCAGTGACATGATAGATCATTTAAAATGGAGAGACCTCGCACACAGAAGAACAGATGCATGCCTTGTCATGTTTTATAAAATCACAAATCATCTCATCGCAATCACAAAAACAGACAGACTAATACAACCGCTCAGACAGTCCCGGAACATGCACACACTCTCATAATAAATTCCATTCTGCAGAACACAAATACGCCAATCATTTTTTCCACGAACAATTAGAAACTGGAACAGCCTTCCTCTGAGTATTGTAATGAACGACTCTAAAGAGCAGCCATCTCAACCTACACCTACAGCCAGCAAATTCATCATGTGTAAATAGTTTTATCTTAATATTAAAAATAAATAGAATAAAAATGTGCACTATCACTATGTAAAAATGTTATTATCAATTTTGTTTATCATTATAAAATTGTTAAATTTTAACTGTATATACGTCTCCACAAAGCAATGCGCAGAACAAGTGACATAAACTTCAACGTGTTGAAGGTGGTCACTACAAAGTAGAAGTAGAAGTAGCAGTAGCCAGAAGAACAAAATACTCCTTAATGAGCTCAGGTCTTCATGGGGCAAATGATGTTGACCCAATCACAGGATATAACATCTACAAGACATATATTCTCCCACGGCTTCTATATGGCTTAGAAATACTACCACTGACTAAATGTCAAATTTAGGTACTAGAAAAATTTCACAAAAAAAACCTTGTAGAAGCCTGTTCAAAACTTAGTTTGGCTTGATTTTAAGAGAAGGCTTCAAATTTGATGCTTTATCGGGGATCATTATAGATAAGTCTCGTTAAGTTAAAAAGACGGCTTGCGAAGATTTATGGTACGATATTTTTATACAGGCCACAGTAAATGACATTCAGATTACGACTGCATGCACCTTTTTGGCGATTAACTGTAGAGATGAGTGAGATTACTTTGTAAAGTTGTATTTTGACTCGGATTCTATAAGAGAAATTTTATTTTGGAGGCAAGAAATGGCAAGTTAAAAGCCTGCGTCAATATAGCGAGTAAATTCAGATTTTAAAGTTTTAACTGATGCCAGATATGGTACAGCTGCGGGTTTTGTAGCTCATTCTGGCTATATTATGCACAAATAGTTGTTGGAGTATGAATCAAATGTTCCACTTGGAGATATAGAAGCTGTTGAACTGTTAATACATAGTTTTCAGCATTTAATCTCAAATAGTTCGGTTTCATTTTTTACTGAAAACAAAACCTTTGTTGGTATTGATCAGAAAGGTAGTATAGTATAAGAGTGGCAAACGTTAGCTTTATTGATTTTTAGTATTTTATTTCTGGTCATACTTAGGCAACACCCAAATTAATTTCTAGTTCTTCGGACTGTTTCTTTTAAAAAAGGGTAGCGAAAGAGCGAATTTTTTTTATTTGTATTTTTTTTCGAAATTTGATTTTTGGCAGGCGAAATAATTTTTTACTAGCGAGCGATATTATTTTTGAAATATTTTTTTTTTTAAAGTGAGCGATTAGAAATTTGCATAGTTTTGGTGCTTTATATTTTATATATCTCATATCCTAGTTCTCATATTTAGTTATATCCACAATGTATCCCAGGAGAGGATTATTAACAAAGAAGCAGATGCTTTGAGCAAATTCATTTATATTGACGATAATAGGGTTTTTTGTTTTGAGTATTTCAACTTCCAGATATATCCTAGGTCATCATAAAGTTGAAAGACTTGCCAAAATAAACAACACGTTGCTTAGAGAAATTTTAATGCCTTTTTACGAATCGGAGAACTAGTTCTAATTCGGCTTTGACTTGTAATTGGAACGGTAATAATAATTAGTTAGTACTCTTGTTAATATTGATAGAAAAGGCACCAATCATTTAGTTACATGCAAGTCAGAATGAGAAGTCGGAATGGCCATTGTTTGTGTTTTTGGTTGTTCAGATGTTCAGTTTGTGCAAGACGTTTTAGAATTTCATGAGGTTGCTAGAGTTTTGGTTGTAGGCAATAATAAGACCTTAATGTTTGCGAACGGGAAATTTAAATTTCAGACATGATTTGACTTGTTTTTATTTTTATTTACAGTTTGTATGTAAAGATTTTTCACCACTGGGTGTTTAAATTTTATATACTGTGTATCCTGGACAGCATTAAAGGTCACTGGACCGTAGTCACTCGGAGGTCACTGGACCATAGAGACGCTCAGAGGTCACTGAACCATAGACACTCAAGAAGTCACTGGAGCATTTTAACTAGGTTACGGGACTGACAATTAATGAGATGTTTTTTTTCATGTATAAACATAGTGTAATGTTATTCACTGGACCAGATTGAAATTATAACGGTATATATCCGATTATATATTTATTTGAAGTGTTATGTAATCATGGAAAATTTTTCTGTTGGATTTTGGTCCAAAACCATAAAGTGGCACAGCCAGAGCTTTGTCTGGATAACATATTTTACCAGCATCTGTGGCATGAGCTATATCTTCAGGGGATAAATATAACGGTATTGTTTTCACAAAGATTTACAAAATGGACAGAAAAGTGTCGAGCAATAACTTTTATTTTACCATCCAGAGAAAATGATGTTGGTATTTATCTTCAACATTTGAAGGAATACCGCAAAGCATTTAATTAGTATATTTAAGTTTACTCTTCATAGTATCATATGGGCACACAATTTAGCGGGAGAACATAGAAAATCATTGTGATTCAGATTTAATTTCTTCAATAGTAGTCACCAATGACAACAGTTTTATGACTATCGAGAAAAGGGAACCTGTGATTTTTATATCATTGAGTGTTTTTGCTAAAATTATACTCACAGTATAACACTCAGACTTGCGCTTACTTACTATGCGTTCTTTAGCTTATACATGTTTGTACGCTTCAATGAATTATCACATATTAAAGTGAACATTTAAATTTTTATGATGGTTGCGTAAATATTTTCGTCGAGGACAGCATAATGGATGGTTTAGTAAAGGCAACTATATTACGAAATCAAAGCTTGAATCTTGTTGCTCAGTTACTTTAAAAATATTTAAGATGTAGCTAATATAGATATATCACATCTGATACGTGTATATTTAAATCGATATCGTTCTTCAGTCTCTAATCATTTTCATTAAGAAAGGAAAATCTACTGGCGGTAGCGTAACTGTTTTCGGTTTACATTGTTTATAGCTAGCTGACGCGCTCATTGTGTTTGTGTTTCAGTGTATTCTGTAAGAAAAGTGAACATATTTGCTTGTGCTCAATTATGTTCACATGGTTTCAAAGTAGCTGGAGAATTTTAGCACATAATTATTTTATGTTTGTTTAAACATAAATTATAATTCAAACTTCATTGACAAATGTCATTGATCAAGTTTGATTTATTATTGAGCTAAGATTAATTTTTCTTCAAACTTAAGAAGCATTAAACACAGCAAATGATTGGAAATATATAAATAATATTGTATTGTTTTAACAGTACCTATGAAATCAATACAACTTTTCTTTCATATGATAAGGGAGATCATCAGCATACATTTTTTTTTTAAAAAACAATTTTCCTGAGTCTGACTTGCAAAAACATTTGATTCAATCAAATATTAGAATGTTAAACTTATCAATTCATGAATAATGATGATGTATATTCATGACGTAATGGTAGTTGACTTTAGAGTATCTTAGTAATTAGTTTGTTTGTTAATCATATGCTGAGAAAGCAGGACTTAATATATGTCTGTAAAATGTATAGAAAATGAAAGGATATGGAGTAAATGTACATGGGACAGGCTTTTATTCCTGTTCTTCATCTTGACAGTTGATGTAGGGTCTTCAACAATGAACAAATCATTCATACCCTACAACAAGGTCAAGACGGCCCCTAGCGTCGACTTAAGCGGTACTATTGATAAAAATGAAGTAACATATTTTGGTTTTTATTAAGTTATTAGTTATTTAGTTTTGAATTGTTATTGATTTCAACTGCATAAAATTACAACGATAGACTGCTTCTATATGTTATCAAATCAAATGATGCATTGTATTTAGATTTTCTATGAATTGTGTATTATCCTATAAAATTTTAACAATTTTCCATTTTGTTTTCCATGCACCATTCTTATTGACTTAAATTATGATTTATACAATTCTGTATTAAGGAAATCACCTGGTTTTTTTACACAATATAAGAATTGACAGAAAAAAGTAAGCTTTCTTTCATAAGCAATTTAGCACCTCTTCATTTTTCTCAATAAAATTTACATGATGTAAGACACATGATGAAAGATTAAGTTATTTCTTAAGTATGATGTCATATCAATCGTCGTTATGACTCTTTAATGGATTCTAACAGGAGTACCCGTACCATGACAGGTGTTCTAGTGGAGCAGGAAAAGTGGTTTGTGTTGCTTAATCATGAGTTGTTTATCTAAGTGTTTAGTGGGCTTGTTTTAGCCTTTACAGTTATTATTTGGCGGCAAAAGGGAATAATTTTTTTTCGATTTTTTTGTTACCACTTACGGACAAATTCCAGATTGTTAAGCTTTTTCTGCACTAGTTGGTTTATCGAATATACTGTTGTGACAAGGACTAATTATAAAATGGAAAAAGTCATGTTTAAAGTCAAAAAGTATTAATACATATCACAAAAGTAAGATTTGTCTTTAAAATTCATCTTTTAAGTTGTCATGCATTTACCAGAGACATTGAAAAAAATCTTGCATTTTTTACACACATGGTAACTTGCTCAAATATGTCTTAAAAGTTTATGGAAAATGTTATATAAACTTTTCTTTTTCTTTTTGTGTGGTCCTGTGCAAGAGTTTTAATCTTTTTGACTGATGTATTTCCTATGTCTATAATGTGATGAATATCAAGAATTGCCTCCCAAACACCATGGATTTGACCCTTTCAGAACAAACAATTAATTGGGGGTAACCATTAAGAACAGTTTGTGTGGTTGTTACAATGTTTTGTATAAGCTATAGTTTCAACAATAAAATAACTGAAAATCAAGTAAATATCACCCAATTACAGAATTACAAGACTTTTTATGCCAATACATTGACTGAAATGAAAAAAAAGAGATAAAAATAGGTTATACGGTTATTTGTTTGTCTTTAGGTCTTTTTTCTTTTAACCCTGATCTATGTCTACAACTTATGAGGGTCTGGATGGGTGTACAGAATAGAGAATAATAAGCAAACAGGGCAGAATAAAGGGCGATAAAGATACAGAATAGAGAAAAACAAGTAAAATAAAATAAAGAATTAAGAATAATGTGGTGTTAAAATATAAAGGATAAGGAATAGTGGTAAAAAATATAAAGGAAAGAGAAAAATGCCTTAAAAAAAATAAAGAATAGCGTAGAGGGACCCCATCACCATCCCTAATCCAGACTCTCCATATGGTTTTTGATTGCACTCTTGAGATTCTCTAACTTATGTTTTTTGTCAAAGAAGTTGCTAATAGATTCCTTGATACAGGTGATCTGCACAACTGTATATATCAATAAATGTTAAAAGACACATGTCAGGGGTTAAACTTAACTGTACTTTTCATGAATTAAATATGTCAATCAAATAGTGGCGCTTTCTATGACGAAATGTCTCTAATTTTCAGAAGTGAACTCATGGATTGGACTTTTTAGTAGGATTTGATTTAATGATAGATGTACATGTAAATGAATTGTTGCCGTGATACTTTCATCATGGTTTAAAGACCAGAGAGCGATTTATGCGTTATTGAAGTGCCCCCCTCCCCGGGCGAAAATTCTTGAGGGGAAAGATGTAAACCATGCTGCCTGCCTTCAAAACCAATAGGACGAGTAGTTTTAAAAGAGGTAAACGAAGGAAACTTTTTAAAACTTATTTTGAAGGTATTCTGCCTTTCCCAACATAATGAAAATAATCGATTTACTGATAGGCTGTTGATTGCGTAAGATCCAGAGATAAATATTTTAAACATGCTCAATTCACGGAGATATACCTTTAAAAAGTGGAGGAAATAAACGACTAAAAATCCAGCGACAATTTTTTGGAATATTCATTTTGATACGATAAAGTATCCACCAATATATCAATATCGCCTCTTTTTTATAGACCACGTTATTCCTTTTTGTAGCTTTCCTCTGGCATTCATTTGTTTCAAGTATAGGAAACTATTTTTTATTTAGGGTTAGGTTTACGTTTTCCTTTTTTTTTACTGTTGTGTATGCATTTTGTTTAAATTTGTTAGGACAATGTTTTTCATTGTTTACTAGCTAGTTTAACAAACTTGAGATGGAAGTTAGAGCACTGGTAAGCCCCCCATATTCAATCTTAACTCACTCGAAGATCAAAGGAAAATTACCATTCATGTTACAATTATAATATAATTAATGTCATATTCAATCTACTGTTTTTTTCAGTCAATTTCATGATTTCAGTTTGTCATTGACAAGTCTAACCCCTGCCCCAAAATTTGTGACACCCATACATTATTTCTTTTGTAAAATGTTGCTCAAATCAGAATTATTATGAATTTGGCCACTGCCGAGAATCTTTTACTGATTTAGTTGGATTTTTTTTTTTAAAGCGAAGTCAGAAAATATTTTATACCAACTTCCCTTCTCAACTTAGCAGTGGGTGAGAGGAGTCCTTGTGGCAGCAATTCAGCTTACTTTCAAAATATACTCTTTATATATTAAATATTGTTATTAGAATTTTGTATATTCTCATTTCAATACAATGAATCACTTTTTGCATGATTCTTAGAAATAATTGTACATGTAATTGCTATTTCATTTTTAAATTTGTTCATTTGTAAATATACTGTTTGTTTTTATTTTGATTTAATTGCATGCAAATACTATTATTCCGAGACTGATAAATTTTGATTTTTTGTCATAGCCTTTCTGGCTACATACTGCTGAAGAAATAGTTCGTGCCAAATCAGAATTTTAATTTTAAATATTGCAAATTGTAAAAGGTTATATTTACTTGTAATAAAATGCTTTTTACACAGCTAAGATAATCATGTTTTGTTTTTTCTGCATAAGCAGGCAAAGTAGTTATTTATACTCTGTTCATTAGCAATCATACCACATCTCCTTATTATTAATTTTTGTTATGTAACAACACAAAAATGTCCTTTGTGGTAAATTATCTTTTGGATTTTTTATGTTTTTCCCAAGGGAGGAAATGTGAAGTTTATAGTTGTCACAAGACAGTTTTACCATTTTGTTTAGGCCTATTTTTTTGCTCACCTGGCCTAATGAGACACATGAGCAACTGGGGTAGATTCAAGGGTGGGCCGTAGAGGGTGTACATTATTTTTAGCATAAAATTGTCCAAAATATTTTGGCCTCGCTCTGCTCGCCAATGTATATAGCAGTTTATACTTTTACGACCCTCCTTTCAAAATTTCTAGATTTGTCCTAGACTATTGCCATCATTTGGATTTGTTCACCGTTGTACATCGTTTTCTGACACAGATGACAACAGATATATTCTACTTGTTTTAGCCATAATCCAGTCCTCTTTTCTTGGATTGTGAAGTCACTGACTGGAACTGACCCAGGAACACAGTAATCATCCTATGATTTTGGTTGTCTACAAATATAATTTGTAGTGTGGACATTGTATTCCTTCCAAATTTTTTTCATACAACTTTCGAATTTATTTCTCTGTGTTTTGGGCATAAAATAGCAAGTAGGTGGATGCAGTTACACTGTAAAAAAAAACCTGATTCATGAATTTTAAGGTAAAGTTAAAAAAGTTCAAACAAAAGTATGTCTGAAGCTGTCAAACTGAACTCATTAAAGACTTCCTTAACATAAGATAGTCCATATTTTGAGTTAAAGCTGGTGAAGTTTTCTATAATTTGTCCCCAAAATAGTACACTTCACTAAAAATCTTATTTAGAAAGCGCAGGATATTTTTTTAATCTGCCTGTTTTGTTTAAAAGAAATACACTACAAAATAACCGTGTTCTCAGGTCAACTAATCACAGAATGTTTACTTGCCATGATTAACATGACAGGTATCCTGGTGGAGCATGAATTGCTTACCCACTGAGTTCCTGTTTTTATGGGTTTTTGTTGCTCAATCCTTTGTTTTCTGTGTAGTTTTTTGGATTGCTGTTTTGAAAATACTTATGGTTTTTGATTTCCTTCTTTGGTATTATCTTCCCTTTTTAAATAAACTGTTGACACAAGAGATATCTCGATTTTGTAATTTCGAGAGTAAAATGATCAATTGATAAGGTCAAGGTTTGCTGTGGATAAGTTTTTTTTGTCATAAAAAGGCTTCTGTCCAAATTTCTTAAAATACCATAAAGGTTTGAGAAAGCTATTATGTCTAAAAAAGACTTGTTAACTACAATCTAAATGTGATGCTGACACCAGAATCTAGGATCACTGTGTTGCAGGCTTGACAAAAATCTGCTTTCAGTCATCAAAACATGACCCTTTGTGGCCTTACAAGAGCGACAAACAAATCTAATGTAGCAAAGTGAAAGTTATGATTTTGATCAGATTGACATACATGTTTAACAATGCCATTTTCCTTGCCTGTCCTGAGCCTGGAACCTGTAATCTAGTGGTTGTTGGTTGCTGTCAGTCATTTTTTCGTTTTGATTTTTGTTGTAGTACAAATCTCGCCATTGGTTTTCTCTTTTGGATTGTTTTGCATTTTATCATGTATGGGTTTTGCTCATTGATGAAGAATGTATAGTAGTAACCAGTAATTGTTCACAACTTTTTCCTTTGGTATTTATGGATTGCCTTCTAATTGACAACCATACCAAATCTCCCTATTTAAAAGTTTCTATTCAACTAAATCAAGAAATAAAAATAAGATGTTGAAAAATTTTGTTTTATTTAGAAAAAAAATATGAATATTCTATAGGAAAAGATACAATTCTAGTACAATAGTTACAATTTGTTACACAAATAAAAACCAAACAAACAAATTATCTGACAAAAACAGACAATATCATCATATTACAGAACTTTACAAGATACTGTTTAAATGTTATCTAAGGAGAAGATGGAATTTGATTCCAAATTTATAAAATTATCAAATTTGGGTTTTTGCCGTTTTGAGGACACCAATCATTCATAAAATATCAAAAGTGTTTTGTAATATAATTACACTGACCAGAAGGAAATTACTAAATATTCCAACTTTATTAAACCACCCTTAATGTTTATTATTAAGAACTCTGTTTACAATTTTGTTTTCATATTTTTCGTATTTTATTTTTAACATTTTTACAGAGCTCTTGATAATAAAAATATCAGATGTATTTAATTTCATAAATATCGTAAAAAAAAAAAAAAAAGAACAAGAAAATATGTTTTACATTTTTTTTAACAGCTCTAGATAATAAAAATATCAAATTATTAAATTTCATAAATATATTGAAAATAAATGGAGAATTTGTCCATGGTACACAGATGATGCCTTTGCTAGCATAAATGGACATTACTCAAGAACGTTAAAGGTGATGCAACCCAAATTCTAACTTGATCTGAGCTTTTGGTAATAAGCATTGTGTATAAGTTTCATACATTTTGGTAGAGGCAAACTAAAGTTAGATGTAAACTAATTTTGGGATATACAGACGGATGTACAATGGTTACCCTTAATGCCCCTTGCACTGGGGCAAGGGCATATAAGAGAAAATTAAATATGTCCCCTTTTTACACCACCATTAATGTTTATTATCTAGAACTCTGTTTACAATTTTGTTTTCATATTTTTTTTCTTAAATATTGAAAAAAATAAAATTCAAAATATGAACACTTTTTACACCACCCTTAATGTTTATTATCTAGAACTCTGTTTACAATTTTGTTTTCATATTTGGTATTTATTTTTTTACAGAGCTCTAGATAATAAAAATATCAGATGTATTCAATTTCATATCTATATTGAATACACTCTGACCATCATATATCTTTCTTTCTCTTACTCTGACCATCATACACCTCTCTCTCTCTCCCATTCTGACCATATACAATTTATACAATTTGGAAATATAAGTCATATAAATTGGCAAGAATATTTGTAATTTACATATTCATTGTTTTACTATGTTCATCAGTTGAGTCAGTAGGTGACAATTACTTTATGTAGATTGAAATAGTTTCTCATGTTCATTTCAGACTTTTGCTTGTTTCATCTGACCATTAGTTTCTAGGAGTTCATCTATCTGATTTCATGTTCCACTAGTTCTGTTTTTCTCATAAAGTATGTTTTTCAAGTCAATTGTTCCTCCTCACTACAATATACAAAATGTTAAAAATTAAAATCTACAAGTCAATTTAATTTAATGATAAAAATTTCAAAGGAACATATGGCAACTAACATTCGATGTTTTACAACAATATTCATAAAGGTTCAGTACAATTCTGAAAATTTTCACCACCACTTTATGTTTTGGTCCCACAACCAGGCTTAATCAGGTATGGGTGTTGAAGGCTGTACAGTGGTTGACCTATAGTTGCTACCTTCTTTTGTCATTTGGTCTCTTGTGGACAGCCGTCTCGTTGGCAATCATACCATATCTCCTCATTTTTATATTAGTAGATCAAAAGGTCATATAACTACCCTGTATATTCTATTTTTAGATATGAATAAAAGTTGTGAGGGTTATGTGTCAATGAGACAGAAACAAAATGACAAAAATAACCAAAAAACATCTAGGGAATTTCTGTGAATTTCTCATAAGCTTTCATAAAATTTCATTGTGAAATGTTTTTCTACTGATGTAACAAATTTGGACAATTAAATTTCTTGTTACTTTCTCATTAAAAGTATTCTTCTATATCTATGTATTAAATACAGTTGGATTTCCCAATAGGAGTAAGGTCACCTTATCGGCGATTATCAAACATCACATATTGCTCAAGTTGACAGTAGAGGTCGTCTTGACATTGCTGTTAAGTATGTGCAATTCAGTGTATTGCTGAAGACCTTACAGCAACAGTTATGATGAAGAACAGCAAAAAAGTACATATTCCTTTCATGAATTGGTTATTTTTTGACACATCAAGAAATATTTGCCTAAAATTCAATTGTGTTTCGTCAACTTTCCAAAGATGGCTATGTGAGTGAAACAGTTTTTAAGTAGCTCAGTCTCATTTGAACTAAAGTTGACATCCAGGTAATCAAGGCAACATCAAATTGAGAGGTATTTCAGACCCTATGCAACTATAAAAATACCAACCTTGTACGAGGTGAGATTATGATCCTATGTCCTACTCCTTTCAAGAAATTCTGCTGGTTTGATCTTTGAAGCATGATTTGATGTACATCTGAAACACAGAAAATATTTCTTAGTTTTTTCGATCAACTGCATGAACAATATTTATTTCTTTTGCCAGGTATTTTCCCTAAGATATAAACAAAAGAATTTAAGACAAATACATCTGAATGATGTTGAAATTTGTGATCCACTTCAATCTATAGAAAAAGGCCAATACACTAATCACATCAATTGTTTACTTGGCACATCTTTTTACTGGATACCTTAATTGCAAATGGTATATATAGTTTAAAATCTGCTGAATACGATTGAAAATCCATTGTATTGCAATGGCAACCAGAAAAGCAGACAAAAAGTTCAAGTTGGCAAAAACAATCGTCTTAAATGGCAATTGGAAACAAATAATATTGTATCTGCTGTAGTGATTGCCAGCAACAAGGTGTGTTTGAGCATGAGCATCTGTCAAAAGTACAGACTCTATATACTTTATACCTTTAAGGATTTAACAGTATTTTGAAAACAGTGAATTCCTTTACAATATTTCAAACTATTTGAGCCCATATTTGGTCCAATACTTTTAGTACTCCTTTATCAATCTGATCAAACTTAATATGATGGCTTCTATCACTGAAGATAGGCGAGATACCAGAGGGACTTTCAAAGTCACAAGTCAAAAATAAACTGACAACACCATGGCTATAAAAGAAAAAGACCAACAGACAAACAATAGTACACAAAACACAACATAGAAAACTAAAGACTGAGCAACACGAACCCCACCAAAAACTGGTGATCCAGCTGTCTGCCTCATTCAGGTGTTATGTATGCATAATGTACCACAATCTACCCACAGAATTTCCTAAAGTGAACACTTACCATTAATCTATTCAGAATATTCTCCATAAGTTTAATATCTTTAAAAAGACAATACTGCATCAATCTGAAAAAAATTAAATAACATCTGGTTAAAGTGATCACTATTGGAAAAAGATTCATTATCCCCCCTTAATATCACACCGAGCTGGAAAATATTATTTGTTGGTGTTTAATGCCACATTCAGCTACCTTAGCTATATCATGGCAGACATTTTTTGTGTGGAAGAAGCCAGAAAACCATAAAACATCAGCAGGAAAACTAACAATCCTTATCAATTAAGATCAGAGTTCAGCAAGGTGCCACCTGCTCGGATTGAAAACAACCTCAGAGTTGATCAACTAGTGATCTCTTTAGATGAACTACTGAGACCAATCTTCCACTGAGGCCCCTACAACAAACTTATGCTTGATTTAAAATATAAAAATGTTAAAATTCCAACAAAAAGTTGCTTTGTAAAAATGTTGTTTGGCAATCCTTGTTTCTGCATGAAATATCGAATTTATTTTGTTCCCTTTTAACATTGATAAATTAAGCTTTTATTTCTATTCTAAATCAATAGTGTTTAAATTAAAATGTTATTACCTTTTGCTCCAAAGTCCAAGGATTTACTCAAGGACAAGATGTCGACTACAAGAAATCTGAAATCATCAGGTCTGTATAGGATCCTCGCCTTGAGATCTACACTAGTGTAAATCTAAAGAATTTCTCCTTTCAGGTCGAATGATGAAATCTGGAATAAAAATATTTCACTTTTAGAAATGGCATGTCTACATACTTGACTTGAAATAATTTCCTTAAATCAAAACTCTTCAATTCAGATTTTTGTATTGTTTGTTTTTTTCTAAAATTTTATAATGATCTCAATGTGACTAATTGGTGTCATTAGGTCACTGCTGAATAGTTGTCTCAATTGGCAATCATACCACTTCTCCTTATTTTCATAATAATGATGGTATTTGTTGATACATTTCTTCTTTTTTTATATATAATTTTTGTCTATGTTGTTGTTTAACCTCTATCAGTGTTATTCAATGGATGGTTATAACAAGATTCTCATCTAGCAAAGAATTCCCTCTAATTGGTAGTTGGGGCCATGATCTATAACTTGTAGTAAGATGGAAGCTTACAGTCAATGTTGTTACTTTTAAGCATTTTTGCAATTGTTTACTGGGATTTTTTTGGTCAGGATTTAATTATTTCCCTTTGTTTGCATTCAATTTTTTTTTTTTTTTAACTAGTAAAATCAATTCAGGTGGATCATACAAATAATCAACAAATCAAAAAATCCTGCTGCCTTACAATACATTCTGATAAAATATTTAGCTATTGCTTTTATAAGCATTATCAATGTCTTCCTTTGAGGAAATGAATCGTCAAAAAGCATTTATTGGAAGTTTTGGTACAAGTTTGCTTTTCATTTTCTTATTAGGTCATACAAATTTCACAATTCAACATGTTCAACAATAAAAAAGAAAACCAGAATAAACTAAAACATTTATCAAATAGAAATTGATTGCAAAAATATCATAAATCAGGAACAAGAACTTCACACAATAAATCCACACTAAGTGAGGTTTGGCCCTTGGAATTCAAAATTTAAAATCTGTGAAAATAATACACTTTTTATACAAACTATTTATACCTGGTGTTTTTCTTGGGAAAACGTCAGAATTGGTAATGAAGAGATGGAAATCTGAACAGCTATGTGTTCTGGATACTTTATTGCAAAAGGGAAGCTCTCTGTCTGTCTTCTTAATACTTCATTGGAACTCAGAAACATCTGTCGGTCTTCTGAATACTTCATTGCAACTCAGGAACATCTGTGTTCACTATAGAACATTATGTAAGTTCGTAGTTTTTTTAGCAATTACTTTTAGGTCGAGTTGTGCCAGTTGTCTGACTGTACATGTCCAACAATCTCATAGAAATCATTTAAGCTTATAGTCATTCTCACAGTCTTTCATTCTCTAAGATATCATTGTAGACTTTTGTTGGATCTTTCTTCTATTTCATTTTAATATAAAAAAATCAGTTTCTTCAAATAATATTCTATTGTCCACCATTGCCATGATTATCATTGAAGACACAGTTCTATAAAGTTTCACAATTCTCCAAGACTTCACAATAAATATTTTAACAAATTATACACTGCATTGTTCATAGTAATAAACAAATATTCTAGTCCCTGACAATCTGTTTTACAATTAATATCATCCTTTTCTTATTCTTTCTCCTAAACCAAACTTTTCTCTCCTCATTATTCTTCACAATCTCGCTCTCTCTCTCTCTCTCTCTCTCTCTCTCTCTCTCTCTCTCTCTCTCTCTCTCTCTCTCTCTCTCTCTCTCTCACTTTAGGTATTCCATTATATATCAACCAATATAACTTTGAACACTTCAAATTTGGAATATTCAGTTCTTGCCATCCAAATTTCTTACTCTCCCACTTTGAATATTCCACTTTATACCCAAATACTTTCCTTTATAACACTGAACAAAAATTTCACATATTTGGATAATTATTCCAAAATTTAAAATATGCCCACTTATTACACCACCTTTAATGTTTATTATCTAAAACTCTTGTGTATAATTTTGTTTTCACATATTTTTTTACAGAGCTCTAGATAATACATATATCAGATGTTTAAAGTTAGAGGTATAAGCAAACACATTCAAAATCAGAATATTGCAAAATTTAAGACACTATTAGAGAGTAATAATCGGAGAAGATAGATTTTGTCTCCAAATATCTAAAATTAAACATTCCAACTTTAAAGCCATTTTCGATACCACAAAAAATGTACAGCTTGAAAAAAAAAGTTCATATACTAATGAAAGAAACAACTTATCCAGCACAAATCATTCACCAAAAAATATTAGTTGTATTTATAAATATATTGAAAATTCTTTTCTTTTTTTAATATGCCCACTTTTTACACCACCCTCAATGTTTATTATCTAGAACTCTGTTTACAATTTTGTTTTCTAATTTATTTTTTTTTACAGAGCTCTGGATAATAAAAATATCAGATGTTTAAGGTGAGAGGTATAACAAAAGACATTCAAAATCAGAATATTACAAAATTTTAAGACATTGTTAGAGTGGAAAATATAGAGAAGATAGGTTTTGTCTCCAAATATCTCAAATTTAAAGAATTATACTTCCAATTATACATGCCATCTTTGAAGCCATTTTGAAACCAAAAAAATGTACCGATTGACAAAAAACAATTTAAGAGGCTGTCAGAGTGACAGCAAACTGGATTTTTTAACATTGATTTGTGTCCTGGCATTTTTCAATAGCACAAGGACCATAACTGCTGAACGGTAAAAGTGACAATCACCAATTTGAAATTGACCTCCATTTTGTCATCAGTAACAACATGTTAAAATTTGAAAAGCTTTGGTTGAACGGTTCACGAGTTAAAGCACGGGCACGACTGGAAACACCATTTTCAATCTTTCAAGAACCATAACTCCTGAACGGTGAAAGCGAAAATTGTCAATATTGAACTTAATGACCTCCATTTTGTCATCAGTAACAACATTTTAAAATTTGAAAAGCTTTGGTTGAATGGTTCATGAGTAAATGCACGGACAATTTTCGCAGCCGCCCACCTGAGTACATCCCAAATCAATAACCAATTTTTCCTTTGGAAATCCGGTTAACAATTATTTCAATATTAGTTCAATTTGAATTTTGCCATGTTATTGACATTCTAATACCATTCCCTACTCCTAAATCCCCCCTTTTTAATCTTTAGTGACCCCTGCATGTAATAAATTGATATTGAAATAATTTGCCCTAGGTGGGGCATAAAAAGAAAATTTAAAATATACCAACTTTTTACACCACCCTCAATGTTTATTATCTAGAACTCTGTTCATAATTTTGTTTTCATATCATTTTTTGTTATTTTAATTTTTTAATATTTTTTTTTTTTTTTTTTTTTTTTAAACAGAGCTCTAGATAATAAAAATATCAGATGTTGAAGGTGAGAGGTAAAAACAAAGACATTCAAAATCAGAATATTGCAAAATTTTAAGACAATGTTAGAGTGGAAAATACAGAGAAGATAGGTTTTGTCTCCAAATATCTAAAATTTAAAGAATTATACTTCCAATTATACATGCCATCTTTGAAGCCATTTTTGAAACCAAAAAAATGTACCGATTGACAAAAAACAATTTAAGAGGCTGTCAGAGTGACAGCAAACTGGATTTTTTAACATTGATTTGTGTCCTGGCATTTTTCAATAGCACAAGGACCATAACTGCTGAACGGTAAAAGTGACAATCACCAATTTGAAATTGACCTCCATTTTGTCATCAGTAACAACATGTTAAAATTTGAAAAGCTTTGGTTGAACGGTTCACGAGTTAAAGCACGGGCACGACTGGAAACACCATTTTCAATCTTTCAAGAACCATAACTCCTGAACGGTGAAAGCGAAAATTGTCAATATTGAACTTAATGACCTCCATTTTGTCATCAGTAACAACATTTTAAAATTTGAAAAGCTTTGGTTGAATGGTTCATGAGTAAATGCACGGACAATTTCGCAGCCGCCCACCTGAGTACATCCCAAATCAATAACCAATTTTTCCTTTGAAATCCGGTTAACAATTATTTCAATATTAGTTCAATTTGAATTTTGCCATGTTATTGACATTCTAATACCATTCCCTACTCCTAAATCCCCTTTTAATCTTTAGTGACCCCTGCATGTAATAAATTGATATTGAAATAATTTGCCCTAGGTGGGGCATAAAAGAAAATTTAAAATATGCCAACTTTTACACCACCCTCAATGTTTATTATCTAGAACTCTGTTCATAATTTTGTTTTCATATCATTTTTGTTATTTTAATTTTTAATATTTTTTTTTTTTTTTTTTTTTAAACAGAGCTCTAGATAATAAAAATATCAGATGTTGAAGGTGAGAGGTAAAAACAAAGACATTCAAAATCAGAATATTGCAAAATTTTAAGACAATGTTAGAGTGGAAAATACAGAGAAGATAGGTTTTGTCTCCAAATATCTAAAATTTAAAGAATTATACTTCCAATTATACATGCCATCTTTGAAGCCATTTTTGAAACCAAAAAATGTACCGATTGACAAAAACAATTTAAGAGGCTGTCAGAGTGACAGCAAACTGGATTTTTTAACATTGATTTGTGTCCTGGCATTTTTCAATAGCACAAGGACCATAACTGCTGAACGGTAAAAGTGACAATCACCAATTTGAAATTGACCTCCATTTTGTCATCAGTAACAACATGTTAAAATTTGAAAAGCTTTGGTTGAACGGTTCACGAGTTAAAGCACGGGCACGACTGGAAACACCATTTTCAATCTTTCAAGAACCATAACTCCTGAACGGTGAAAGCGAAAATTGTCAATATTGAACTTAATGACCTCCATTTTGTCATCAGTAACAACATTTTAAAATTTGAAAAGCTTTGGTTGAATGGTTCATCAGTAAATGAACGGACAATTTTAGGCAGCCGCCCACCTGGAGTACATCCCCAAATCAATAACCAATTTTTCCTTTGGAAATCGGTTAACAATTATTTCAATATTAGTTCAATTTGAATTTTGCCATGTTATTGACATTCTAATACCATTCCCTACTCCTAAATCCCCCCTTTTTAATCTTTAGTGACCCCTGCATGTAATAAATTGATATTGAAATAATTTGCCCTAGGTGGGGCATAAAAAGAAAATTTAAAATATGCCAACTTTTTACACCACCCTCAATGTTTATTATCTAGAACTCTGTTCATAATTTTGTTTTTATATCATTTTTGTTATTTTTATTTTTAATATTTTTTTTTTTTTTTTTTTTTAAACAGAGCTCTAGATAATAAAAATATCAGATGTTGAAGGTGAGAGGTAAAAACAAAGACATTCAAAATCAGAATATTGCAAAATTTTAAGACAATGTTAGAGTGGAAAATACAGAGAAGATAGGTTTTGTCTCCAAATATCTAAAATTTAAAGAATTATACTTCCAATTATACATGCCATCTTTGAAGCCATTTTTGAAACCAAAAAAATGTACCGATTGACAAAAAACAATTTAAGAGGCTGTCAGAGTGACAGCAAACTGGATTTTTTAACATTGATTTGTGTCCTGGCATTTTTCAATAGCACAAGGACCATAACTGCTGAACGGTAAAAGTGACAATCACCAATTTGAAATTGACCTCCATTTTGTCATCAGTAACAACATGTTAAAATTTGAAAAGCTTTGGTTGAACGGTTCACGAGTTAAAGCACGGGCACGACTGGAAACACCATTTTCAATCTTTCAAGAACCATAACTCCTGAACGGTGAAAGCGAAAATTGTCAATATTGAACTTAATGACCTCCATTTTGTCATCAGTAACAACATTTTAAAATTTGAAAAGCTTTGGTTGAATGGTTCATGAGTAAATGCACGGACAATTTTCGGCAGCCGCCCACCTGGAGTACATCCCCAAATCAATAACCAATTTTTCCTTTGGAAATCCGGTTAACAATTATTTCAATATTAGTTCAATTTGAATTTTGCCATGTTATTGACATTCTAATACCATTCCCTACTCCTAAATCCCCCCTTTTTAATCTTTAGTGACCCCTGCATGTAATAAATTGATATTGAAATAATTTGCCCTAGGTGGGGCATAAAAAGAAAATTTAAAATATGCCAACTTTTTACACCACCCTCAATGTTTATTATCTAGAACTCTGTTCATAATTTTGTTTTCATATCATTTTTTGTTATTTTAATTTTTTAATATTTTTTTTTTTTTTTTTTTTAAACAGAGCTCTAGATAATAAAAATATCAGATGTTGAAGGTGAGAGGTAAAAACAAAGACATTCAAAATCAGAATATTGCAAAATTTTAAGACAATGTTAGAGTGGAAAATACAGAGAAGATAGGTTTTGTCTCCAAATATCTAAAATTTAAAGAATTATACTTCCAATTATACATGCCATCTTTGAAGCCATTTTTGAAACCAAAAAAATGTACCGATTGACAAAAAACAATTTAAGAGGCTGTCAGAGTGACAGCAAACTGGATTTTTTAACATTGATTTGTGTCCTGGCATTTTTCAATAGCACAAGGACCATAACTGCTGAACGGTAAAAGTGACAATTTGAAATTGACCTCCATTTTGTCATCAGTAACAACATGTTAAAATTTGAAAAGCTTTGGTTGAACGGTTCACGAGTTAAAGCACGGGCACGACTGGAAACACCATTTTTCAATCTTTCAAGAACCATAACTCCTGAACGGTGAAAGCGAAAATTGTCAATATTGAACTTAATGACCTCCATTTTGTCATCAGTAACAACATTTTAAAATTTGAAAAGCTTTGGTTGAATGGTTCATGAGTAAATGCACGGACAATTTTCGGCAGCCGCCCACCTGGAGTACATCCCCAAATCAATAACCAATTTTTCCTTTGGAAATCCGGTTAACAATTATTTCAATATTAGTTCAATTTGAATTTTGCCATGTTATTGACATTCTAATACCATTCCCTACTCCTAAATCCCCTTTTAATCTTTAGTGACCCCTGCATGTAATAAATTGATATTGAAATAATTTGCCCTAGGTGGGGCATAAAAGAAAATTTAAAATATGCCAACTTTTACACCACCCTCAATGTTTATTATCTAGAACTCTGTTCATAATTTTGTTTTCATATCATTTTTTGTTATTTTAATTTTTTAATATTTTTTTTTTTTTTTTTTTTTAAACAGAGCTCTAGATAATAAAAATATCAGATGTTGAAGGTGAGAGGTAAAAACAAAGACATTCAAAATCAGAATATTGCAAAATTTTAAGACAATGTTAGAGTGGAAAATACAGAGAAGATAGGTTTTGTCTCCAAATATCTAAAATTTAAAGAATTATACTTCCAATTATACATGCCATCTTTGAAGCCATTTTTGAAACCAAAAAAAAAAAATGTACCGATTGACAAAAACAATTTAAGAGGCTGTCAGAGTGACAGCAAACTGGATTTTTTAACATTGATTTGTGTCCTGGCATTTTTCAATAGCACAAGGACCATAACTGCTGAACGGTAAAAGTGACAATCACCAATTTGAAATTGACCTCCATTTTGTCATCAGTAACAACATGTTAAAATTTGAAAAGCTTTGGTTGAACGGTTCACGAGTTAAAGCACGGGCACGACTGGAAACACCATTTTTCAATCTTTCAAGAACCATAACTCCTGAACGGTGAAAGCGAAAATTGTCAATATTGAACTTAATGACCTCCATTTTGTCATCAGTAACAACATTTTAAAATTTGAAAAGCTTTGGTTGAATGGTTCATCAGTAAATGCACGGACAATTTTCAGCAGCCGCCCACCTGGAGTACATCCCCAAATCAATAACCAATTTTTCCTTTGGAAATCCGGTTAACAATTATTTCAATATTAGTTCAATTTGAATTTTGCCATGTTATTGACATTCTAATACCATTCCCTACTCCTAAATCCCCCCTTTTTAATCTTTAGTGACCCCTGCATGTAATAAATTGATATTGAAATAATTTGCCCTAGGTGGGGCATAAAAAGAAAATTTAAAATATGCCAACTTTTTACACCACCCTCAATGTTTATTATCTAGAACTCTGTTCATAATTTTGTTTTCATATCATTTTTTGTTATTTTAATTTTTTAATATTTTTTTTTTTTTTTTTTTTTTTAAACAGAGCTCTAGATAATAAAAATATCAGATGTTGAAGGTGAGAGGTAAAAACAAAGACATTCAAAATCAGAATATTGCAAAATTTTAAGACAATGTTAGAGTGGAAAATACAGAGAAGATAGGTTTTGTCTCCAAATATCTAAAATTTAAAGAATTATACTTCCAATTATACATGCCATCTTTGAAGCCATTTTGAAACCAAAAAAAAAAAATGTACCGATTGACAAAAACAATTTAAGAGGCTGTCAGAGTGACAGCAAACTGGATTTTTTAACATTGATTTGTGTCCTGGCATTTTTCAATAGCACAAGGACCATAACTGCTGAACGGTAAAAGTGACAATCACCAATTTGAAATTGACCTCCATTTTGTCATCAGTAACAACATGTTAAAATTTGAAAAGCTTTGGTTGAACGGTTCACGAGTTAAAGCACGGGCACGACTGGAAACACCATTTTCAATCTTTCAAGAACCATAACTCCTGAACGGTGAAAGCGAAAATTGTCAATATTGAACTTAATGACCTCCATTTTGTCATCAGTAACAACATTTTAAAATTTGAAAAGCTTTGGTTGAATGGTTCATGAGTAAATGCACGGACAATTTTCGGCAGCCGCCCACCTGAGTACATCCCCAAATCAATAACCAATTTTTCCTTTGGAAATCCGGTTAACAATTATTTCAATATTAGTTCAATTTGAATTTTGCCATGTTATTGACATTCTAATACCATTCCCTACTCCTAAATCCCCCCTTTTTAATCTTTAGTGACCCCTGCATGTAATAAATTGATATTGAAATAATTTGCCCTAGGTGGGGCATAAAAAGAAAATTTAAAATATGCCAACTTTTTACACCACCCTCAATGTTTATTATCTAGAACTCTGTTCATAATTTTGTTTTCATATCATTTTTTGTTATTTTAATTTTTTAATATTTTTTTTTTTTTTTTTTTTTTTAAACAGAGCTCTAGATAATAAAAATATCAGATGTTGAAGGTGAGAGGTAAAAACAAAGACATTCAAAATCAGAATATTGCAAAATTTTAAGACAATGTTAGAGTGGAAAATACAGAGAAGATAGGTTTTGTCTCCAAATATCTAAAATTTAAAGAATTATACTTCCAATTATACATGCCATCTTTGAAGCCATTTTTGAAACCAAAAAAATGTACCGATTGACAAAAAACAATTTAAGAGGCTGTCAGAGTGACAGCAAACTGGATTTTTTAACATTGATTTGTGTCCTGGCATTTTTCAATAGCACAAGGACCATAACTGCTGAACGGTAAAAGTGACAATCACCAATTTGAAATTGACCTCCATTTTGTCATCAGTAACAACATGTTAAAATTTGAAAAGCTTTGGTTGAACGGTTCACGAGTTAAAGCACGGGCACGACTGGAAACACCATTTTCAATCTTTCAAGAACCATAACTCCTGAACGGTGAAAGCGAAAATTGTCAATATTGAACTTAATGACCTCCATTTTGTCATCAGTAACAACATTTTAAAATTTGAAAAGCTTTGGTTGAATGGTTCATGAGTAAATGCACGGACAATTTTCGGCAGCCGCCCACCTGGAGTACATCCCCAAATCAATAACCAATTTTTCCTTTGAAATCCGTTAACAATTATTTCAATATTAGTTCAATTTGAATTTTGCCATGTTATTGACATTCTAATACCATTCCCTACTCCTAAATCCCCCCTTTTTAATCTTTAGTGACCCCTGCATGTAATAAATTGATATTGAAATAATTTGCCCTAGGTGGGGCATAAAAAGAAAATTTAAAATATGCCAACTTTTTACACCACCCTCAATGTTTATTATCTAGAACTCTGTTCATAATTTTGTTTTCATATCATTTTTTGTTATTTTAATTTTTTAATATTTTTTTTTTTTTTTTTTTTTTAAACAGAGCTCTAGATAATAAAAATATCAGATGTTGAAGGTGAGAGGTAAAAACAAAGACATTCAAAATCAGAATATTGCAAAATTTTAAGACAATGTTAGAGTGGAAAATACAGAGAAGATAGGTTTTGTCTCCAAATATCTAAAATTTAAAGAATTATACTTCCAATTATACATGCCATCTTTGAAGCCATTTTTGAAACCAAAAAAATGTATCGACAAAAAACAATTTGAGAGGCTGTCAGAGTGACAGCAAACTGGATTTTTTAACATTGATTTGTGTCCTGGCATTTTTCAATAGCACAAGGACCATAACTGCTGAACGGTAAAAGTGACAATTTGAAATTGACCTCCATTTTGTCATCAGTAACAACATGTTAAAATTTGAAAAGCTTTGGTTGAACGGTTCACGAGTTAAAGCACGGGCACGACTGGATACACCATTTTTCAATCTTTCAAGAACCATAACTCCTGAACGGTGAAAGCGAAAATTGTCAATATTGAACTTAATGACCTCCATTTTGTCATCAGTAACAACATTTTAAAATTTGAAAAGCTTTGGTTGAATGGTTCATGAGTAAATGCACGGACAATTTTCGCAGCCGCCCACCTGAGTACATCCCAAATCAATAACCAATTTTTCCTTTGGAAATCCGGTTAACAATTATTTCAATATTAGTTCAATTTGAATTTTGCCATGTTATTGACATTCTAATACCATTCCCTACTCCTAAATCCCCCCTTTTTAATCTTTAGTGACCCCTGCATGTAATAAATTGATATTGAAATAATTTGCCCTAGGTGGGGCATAAAAGAAAATTTAAAATATGCCAACTTTTTACACCACCCTCAATGTTTATTATCTAGAACTCTGTTGATAATTTTGTTTTCATATCATTTTTTGTTATTTTAATTTTTTAATATTTTTTTTTTTTTTTTTTTAAACAGAGCTCTAGATAATAAAAATATCAGATGTTGAAGGTGAGAGGTAAAAACAAAGACATTCAAAATCAGAATATTGCAAAATTTTAAGACAATGTTAGAGTGGAAAATACAGAGAAGATAGGTTTTGTCTCCAAATATCTAAAATTTAAAGAATTATACTTCCAATTATACATGCCATCTTTGAAGCCATTTTTGAAACCAAAAAAAATGTACCGATTGACAAAAAACAATTTAAGAGGCTGTCAGAGTGACAGCAAACTGGATTTTTTAACATTGATTTGTGTCCTGGCATTTTTCAATAGCACAAGGACCATAACTGCTGAACGGTAAAAGTGAAAATCACCAATTTGAAATTGACCTCCATTTTGTCATCAGTAACAACATGTTAAAATTTGAAAAGCTTTGGTTGAATGGTTCACGAGTTAAAGCACGGGCACGACTGGAAACACCATTTTCAATCTTTCAAGAACCATAACTCCTGAACGGTGAAAGCGAAAATTGTCAATATTGAACTTAATGACCTCCATTTTGTCATCAGTAACAACATTTTAAAATTTGAAAAGCTTTGGTTGAATGGTTCATCAGTAAATGCACGGACAATTTTCGCAGCCGCCCCGCCCTGCTGAGTACATCCCCAAATCAATAACCAATTTTTCCTTTGGAAATCCGGTTAACAATTATTTCAATATTAGTTCAATTTGAATTTTGCCATGTTATTGACATTCTAATACCATTCCCTACTCCTAAATCCCCCCTTTTTAATCTTTAGTGACCCCTGCATGTAATAAATTGATATTGAAATAATTTGCCCTAGGTGGGGCATAAAAGAAAATTTAAAATATGCCAACTTTTACACCACCCTCAATGTTTATTATCTAGAACTCTGTTCATAATTTTGTTTTCATATCATTTTTTGTTATTTTAATTTTTTAATATTTTTTTTTTTTTTTTTTTTAAACAGAGCTCTAGATAATAAAAATATCAGATGTTGAAGGTGAGAGGTAAAAACAAAGACATTCAAAATCAGAATATTGCAAAATTTTAAGACAATGTTAGAGTGGAAAATACAGAGAAGATAGGTTTTGTCTCCAAATATCTAAAATTTAAAGAATTATACTTCCAATTATACATGCCATCTTTGAAGCCATTTTTGAAACCAAAAAAAAAAAATGTACCGATTGACAAAAACAATTTAAGAGGCTGTCAGAGTGACAGCAAACTGGATTTTTTAACATTGATTTGTGTCCTGGCATTTTTCAATAGCACAAGGACCATAACTGCTGAACGGTAAAAGTGACAATCACCAATTTGAAATTGACCTCCATTTTGTCATCAGTAACAACATGTTAAAATTTGAAAAGCTTTGGTTGAACGGTTCACGAGTTAAAGCACGGGCACGACTGGAAACACCATTTTCAATCTTTCAAGAACCATAACTCCTGAACGGTGAAAGCGAAAATTGTCAATATTGAACTTAATGACCTCCATTTTGTCATCAGTAACAACATTTTAAAATTTGAAAAGCTTTGGTTGAATGGTTCATGAGTAAATGCACGGACAATTTTTCGCAGCCGCCCACCTGAGTACATCCCCAAATCAATAACCAATTTTTCCTTTGGAAATCCGGTTAACAATTATTTCAATATTAGTTCAATTTGAATTTTGCCATGTTATTGACATTCTAATACCATTCCCTACTCCTAAATCCCCTTTTAATCTTTAGTGACCCCTGCATGTAATAAATTGATATTGAAATAATTTGCCCTAGGTGGGGCATAAAAGAAAATTTAAAATATGCCAACTTTTACACCACCCTCAATGTTTATTATCTAGAACTCTGTTCATAATTTTGTTTTCATATCATTTTTGTTATTTTAATTTTTTAATATTTTTTTTTTTTTTTTTTTTTAAACAGAGCTCTAGATAATAAAAATATCAGATGTTGAAGGTGAGAGGTAAAAACAAAGACATTCAAAATCAGAATATTGCAAAATTTTAAGACAATGTTAGAGTGGAAAATACAGAGAAGATAGGTTTTGTCTCCAAATATCTAAAATTTAAAGAATTATACTTCCAATTATACATGCCATCTTTGAAGCCATTTTGAAACCAAAAAAATGTACCGATTGACAAAAACAATTTAAGAGGCTGTCAGAGTGACAGCAAACTGGATTTTTTAACATTGATTTGTGTCCTGGCATTTTTCAATAGCACAAGGACCATAACTGCTGAACGGTAAAAGTGACAATCACCAATTTGAAATTGACCTCCATTTTGTCATCAGTAACAACATGTTAAAATTTGAAAAGCTTTGGTTGAACGGTTCACGAGTTAAAGCACGGGCACGACTGGAAACACCATTTTTCAATCTTTCAAGAACCATAACTCCTGAACGGTGAAAGCGAAAATTGTCAATATTGAACTTAATGACCTCCATTTTGTCATCAGTAACAACATTTTAAAATTTGAAAAGCTTTGGTTGAATGGTTCATCAGTAAATGCACGGACAATTTTCGGCAGCCGCCCACCTGGAGTACATCCCCAAATCAATAACCAATTTTTCCTTTGGAAATCCAGTTAACAATTATTTCAATATTAGTTCAATTTGAATTTTGCCATGTTATTGACATTCTAATACCATTCCCTACTCCTAAATCCCCCCTTTTTAATCTTTAGTGACCCCTGCATGTAATAAATTGATATTGAAATAATTTGCCCTAGGTGGGGCATAAAAAGAAAATTTAAAATATGCCAACTTTTTACACCACCCTCAATGTTTATTATCTAGAACTCTGTTCATAATTTTGTTTTCATATCATTTTTTGTTATTTTAATTTTTTAATATTTTTTTTTTTTTTTTTTTTAAACAGAGCTCTAGATAATAAAAATATCAGATGTTGAAGGTGAGAGGTAAAAACAAAGACATTCAAAATCAGAATATTGCAAAATTTTAAGACAATGTTAGAGTGGAAAATACAGAGAAGATAGGTTTTGTCTCCAAATATCTAAAATTTAAAGAATTATACTTCCAATTATACATGCCATCTTTGAAGCCATTTTTGAAACCAAAAAAATGTACCGATTGACAAAAAACAATTTAAGAGGCTGTCAGAGTGACAGCAAACTGGATTTTTTAACATTGATTTGTGTCCTGGCATTTTTCAATAGCACAAGGACCATAACTGCTGAACGGTAAAAGTGACAATCACCAATTTGAAATTGACCTCCATTTTGTCATCAGTAACAACATGTTAAAATTTGAAAAGCTTTGGTTGAACGGTTCACGAGTTAAAGCACGGGCACGACTGGAAACACCATTTTCAATCTTTCAAGAACCATAACTCCTGAACGGTGAAAGCGAAAATTGTCAATATTGAACTTAATGACCTCCATTTTGTCATCAGTAACAACATTTTAAAATTTGAAAAGCTTTGGTTGAATGGTTCATGAGTAAATGCACGGACAATTTTCGGCAGCCGCCCACCTGGAGTACATCCCCAAATCAATAACCAATTTTTCCTTTGGAAATCCGTTAACAATTATTTCAATATTAGTTCAATTTGAATTTTGCCATGTTATTGACATTCTAATACCATTCCCTACTCCTAAATCCCCCCTTTTTAATCTTTAGTGACCCCTGCATGTAATAAATTGATATTGAAATAATTTGCCCTAGGTGGGGCATAAAAAGAAAATTTAAAATATGCCAACTTTTTACACCACCCTCAATGTTTATTATCTAGAACTCTGTTCATAATTTTGTTTTCATATCATTTTTTGTTATTTTAATTTTTTAATATTTTTTTTTTTTTTTTTTTTAAACAGAGCTCTAGATAATAAAAATATCAGATGTTGAAGGTGAGAGGTAAAAACAAAGACATTCAAAATCAGAATATTGCAAAATTTTAAGACAATGTTAGAGTGGAAAATACAGAGAAGATAGGTTTTGTCTCCAAATATCTAAAATTTAAAGAATTATACTTCCAATTATACATGCCATCTTTGAAGCCATTTTTGAAACCAAAAAAAAAAAAAAATGTACCGATTGACAAAAACAATTTAAGAGGCTGTCAGAGTGACAGCAAACTGGATTTTTTAACATTGATTTGTGTCCTGGCATTTTTCAATAGCACAAGGACCATAACTGCTGAACGGTAAAAGTGACAATCACCAATTTGAAATTGACCTCCATTTTGTCATCAGTAACAACATGTTAAAATTTGAAAAGCTTTGGTTGAACGGTTCACGAGTTAAAGCACGGGCACGACTGGAAACACCATTTTCAATCTTTCAAGAACCATAACTCCTGAACGGTGAAAGCGAAAATTGTCAATATTGAACTTAATGACCTCCATTTTGTCATCAGTAACAACATTTTAAAATTTGAAAAGCTTTGGTTGAATGGTTCATGAGTAAATGCACGGACAATTTTCGCAGCCGCCCGCCCACCTGAGTACATCCCCAAATCAATAACCAATTTTTCCTTTGGAAATCCGTTAACAATTATTTCAATATTAGTTCAATTTGAATTTTGCCATGTTATTGACATTCTAATACCATTCCCTACTCCTAAATCCCCCTTTTAATCTTTAGTGACCCCTGCATGTAATAAATTGATATTGAAATAATTTGCCCTAGGTGGGGCATAAAAGAAAATTTAAAATATGCCAACTTTTACACCACCCTCAATGTTTATTATCTAGAACTCTGTTCATAATTTTGTTTTCATATCATTTTTGTTATTTTAATTTTTTAATATTTTTTTTTTTTTTTTTTTTAAACAGAGCTCTAGATAATAAAAATATCAGATGTTGAAGGTGAGAGGTAAAAACAAAGACATTCAAAATCAGAATATTGCAAAATTTTAAGACAATGTTAGAGTGGAAAATACAGAGAAGATAGGTTTTGTCTCCAAATATCTAAAATTTAAAGAATTATACTTCCAATTATACATGCCATCTTTGAAGCCATTTTGAAACCAAAAATGTACCGATTGACAAAAACAATTTAAGAGGCTGTCAGAGTGACAGCAAACTGGATTTTTTAACATTGATTTGTGTCCTGGCATTTTTCAATAGCACAAGGACCATAACTGCTGAACGGTAAAAGTGACAATCACCAATTTGAAATTGACCTCCATTTTGTCATCAGTAACAACATGTTAAAATTTGAAAAGCTTTGGTTGAACGGTTCACGAGTTAAAGCACGGGCACGACTGGAAACACCATTTTTCAATCTTTCAAGAACCATAACTCCTGAACGGTGAAAGCGAAAATTGTCAATATTGAACTTAATGACCTCCATTTTGTCATCAGTAACAACATTTTAAAATTTGAAAAGCTTTGGTTGAATGGTTCATGAGTAAATGCACGGACAATTTTCGGCAGCCGCCCACCTGGAGTACATCCCCAAATCAATAACCAATTTTTCCTTTGGAAATCCGGTTAACAATTATTTCAATATTAGTTCAATTTGAATTTTGCCATGTTATTGACATTCTAATACCATTCCCTACTCCTAAATCCCCCCTTTTTAATCTTTAGTGACCCCTGCATGTAATAAATTGATATTGAAATAATTTGCCCTAGGTGGGGCATAAAAAGAAAATTTAAAATATGCCAACTTTTTACACCACCCTCAATGTTTATTATCTAGAACTCTGTTCATAATTTTGTTTTCATATCATTTTTTGTTATTTTAATTTTTTAATATTTTTTTTTTTTTTTTTTTAAACAGAGCTCTAGATAATAAAAATATCAGATGTTGAAGGTGAGAGGTAAAAACAAAGACATTCAAAATCAGAATATTGCAAAATTTTAAGACAATGTTAGAGTGGAAAATACAGAGAAGATAGGTTTTGTCTCCAAATATCTAAAATTTAAAGAATTATACTTCCAATTATACATGCCATCTTTGAAGCCATTTTTGAAACCAAAAAAAAAAAATGTACCGATTGACAAAAACAATTTAAGAGGCTGTCAGAGTGACAGCAAACTGGATTTTTAACATTGATTTGTGTCCTGGCATTTTTCAATAGCACAAGGACCATAACTGCTGAACGGTAAAAGTGACAATCACCAATTTGAAATTGACCTCCATTTTGTCATCAGTAACAACATGTTAAAATTTGAAAAGCTTTGGTTGAACGGTTCACGAGTTAAAGCACGGGCACGACTGGAAACACCATTTTCAATCTTTCAAGAACCATAACTCCTGAACGGTGAAAGCGAAAATTGTCAATATTGAACTTAATGACCTCCATTTTGTCATCAGTAACAACATTTTAAAATTTGAAAAGCTTTGGTTGAATGGTTCATGAGTAAATGCACGGACAATTTTCGCAGCCGCCCACCTGAGTACATCCCCAAATCAATAACCAATTTTTCCTTTGAAATCCGTTAACAATTATTTCAATATTAGTTCAATTTGAATTTTGCCATGTTATTGACATTCTAATACCATTCCCTACTCCTAAATCCCCTTTTAATCTTTAGTGACCCCTGCATGTAATAAATTGATATTGAAATAATTTGCCCTAGGTGGGGCATAAAAGAAAATTTAAAATATGCCAACTTTTTACACCACCCTCAATGTTTATTATCTAGAACTCTGTTCATAATTTTGTTTTCATATCATTTTTTGTTATTTTAATTTTTTAATATTTTTTTTTTTTTTTTTTTTTAAACAGAGCTCTAGATAATAAAAATATCAGATGTTGAAGGTGAGAGGTAAAAACAAAGACATTCAAAATCAGAATATTGCAAAATTTTAAGACAATGTTAGAGTGGAAAATACAGAGAAGATAGGTTTTGTCTCCAAATATCTAAAATTTAAAGAATTATACTTCCAATTATACATGCCATCTTTGAAGCCATTTTTGAAACCAAAAAAATGTACCGATTGACAAAAAACAATTTAAGAGGCTGTCAGAGTGACAGCAAACTGGATTTTTTAACATTGATTTGTGTCCTGGCATTTTTCAATAGCACAAGGACCATAACTGCTGAACGGTAAAAGTGACAATCACCAATTTGAAATTGACCTCCATTTTGTCATCAGTAACAACATGTTAAAATTTGAAAAGCTTTGGTTGAACGGTTCACGAGTTAAAGCACGGGCACGACTGGAAACACCATTTTTCAATCTTTCAAGAACCATAACTCCTGAACGGTGAAAGCGAAAATTGTCAATATTGAACTTAATGACCTCCATTTTGTCATCAGTAACAACATTTTAAAATTTGAAAAGCTTTGGTTGAATGGTTCATCAGTAAATGCACGGACAATTTTCGCAGCCGCCCACCTGAGTACATCCCCAAATCAATAACCAATTTTTCCTTTGAAATCCGTTAACAATTATTTCAATATTAGTTCAATTTGAATTTTGCCATGTTATTGACATTCTAATACCATTCCCTACTCCTAAATCCCCCCTTTTTAATCTTTAGTGACCCCTGCATGTAATAAATTGATATTGAAATAATTTGCCCTAGGTGGGGCATAAAAAGAAAATTTAAAATATGCCAACTTTTTACACCACCCTCAATGTTTATTATCTAGAACTCTGTTCATAATTTTGTTTTTATATCATTTTTTGTTATTTTAATTTTTTAATATTTTTTTTTTTTTTTTTTTTTAAACAGAGCTCTAGATAATAAAAATATCAGATGTTGAAGGTGAGAGGTAAAAACAAAGACATTCAAAATCAGAATATTGCAAAATTTTAAGACAATGTTAGAGTGGAAAATACAGAGAAGATAGGTTTTGTCTCCAAATATCTAAAATTTAAAGAATTATACTTCCAATTATACATGCCATCTTTGAAGCCATTTTGAAACCAAAAAATGTACCGATTGACAAAAACAATTTAAGAGGCTGTCAGAGTGACAGCAAACTGGATTTTTTAACATTGATTTGTGTCCTGGCATTTTTCAATAGCACAAGGACCATAACTGCTGAACGGTAAAAGTGACAATCACCAATTTGAAATTGACCTCCATTTTGTCATCAGTAACAACATGTTAAAATTTGAAAAGCTTTGGTTGAACGGTTCACGAGTTAAAGCACGGGCACGACTGGAAACACCATTTTCAATCTTTCAAGAACCATAACTCCTGAACGGTGAAAGCGAAAATTGTCAATATTGAACTTAATGACCTCCATTTTGTCATCAGTAACAACATTTTAAAATTTGAAAAGCTTTGGTTGAATGGTTCATGAGTAAATGCACGGACAATTTTCGCAGCCGCCCACCTGAGTACATCCCCAAATCAATAACCAATTTTTCCTTTGGAAATCCGTTAACAATTATTTCAATATTAGTTCAATTTGAATTTTGCCATGTTATTGACATTCTAATACCATTCCCTACTCCTAAATCCCCTTTTTAATCTTTAGTGACCCCTGCATGTAATAAATTGATATTGAAATAATTTGCCCTAGGTGGGGCATAAAAGAAAATTTAAAATATGCCAACTTTTACACCACCCTCAATGTTTATTATCTAGAACTCTGTTCATAATTTTGTTTTCATATCATTTTTTGTTATTTTAATTTTTTAATATTTTTTTTCTGTTTTTTTTTAAACAGAGCTCTAGATAATAAAAATATCAGATGTTGAAGGTGAGAGGTAAAAACAAAGACATTCAAAATCAGAATATTGCAAAATTTTAAGACAATGTTAGATTGGAAAATACAGAGAAGACAGGTTTTGTCTCCAAATATCTAAAATTTAAAGAATTATACTTCCAATTATACATGCCATCTTTGAAGCCATTTTTGAAACCAAAAAAAAAACCGATTGACAAAAACAATTTAAGAGGCTGTCAGAGTGACAGCAAACTGGATTTTTTAACATTGATTTGTGTCCTGGCATTTTTCAATAGCACAAGGACCATAACTGCTGAACGGTAAAAGTGACAATCACCAATTTGAAATTGACCTCCATTTTGTCATCAGTAACAACATGTTAAAATTTGAAAAGCTTTGGTTGAACGGTTCACGAGTTAAAGCACGGGCACGACTGGAAACACCATTTTTCAATCTTTCAAGAACCATAACTCCTGAACGGTGAAAGCGAAAATTGTCAATATTGAACTTAATGACCTCCATTTTGTCATCAGTAACAACATTTTAAAATTTGAAAAGCTTTGGTTGAATGGTTCATGAGTAAATGCACGGACAATTTTCGGCAGCCGCCCACCTGAGTACATCCCCAAATCAATAACCAATTTTTCCTTTGGAAATCGTTAACAATTATTTCAATATTAGTTCAATTTGAATTTTGCCATGTTATTGACATTCTAATACCATTCCCTACTCCTAAATCCCCTTTTAATCTTTAGTGACCCCTGCATGTAATAAATTGATATTGAAATAATTTGCCCTAGGTGGGGCATAAAAGAAAATTTAAAATATGCCAACTTTTACACCACCCTCAATGTTTATTATCTAGAACTCTGTTCATAATTTTGTTTTCATATCATTTTTGTTATTTTAATTTTTAATATTTTTTTTTTTTTTTTTTTTTTAACAGAGCTCTAGATAATAAAAATATCAGATGTTGAAGGTGAGAGGTAAAAACAAAGACATTCAAAATCAGAATATTGCAAAATTTTAAGACAATGTTAGAGTGGAAAATACAGAGAAGATAGGTTTTGTCTCCAAATATCTAAAATTTAAAGAATTATACTTCCAATTATACATGCCATCTTTGAAGCCATTTTGAAACCAAAAAATGTACCGATTGACAAAAACAATTTAAGAGGCTGTCAGAGTGACAGCAAACTGGATTTTTTAACATTGATTTGTGTCCTGGCATTTTTCAATAGCACAAGGACCATAACTGCTGAACGGTAAAAGTGACAATCACCAATTTGAAATTGACCTCCATTTTGTCATCAGTAACAACATGTTAAAATTTGAAAAGCTTTGGTTGAACGGTTCACGAGTTAAAGCACGGGCACGACTGGAAACACCATTTTCAATCTTTCAAGAACCATAACTCCTGAACGGTGAAAGTGAAAATTGTCAATATTGAACTTAATGACCTCCATTTTGTCATCAGTAACAACATTTTAAAATTTGAAAAGCTTTGGTTGAATGGTTCATGAGTAAATGCACGGACAATTTTGCGCAGCCGCCCACCTGAGTACATCCCCAAATCAATAACCAATTTTTCCTTTGAAATCCGTTAACAATTATTTCAATATTAGTTCAATTTGAATTTTGCCATGTTATTGACATTCTAATACCATTCCCTACTCCTAAATCCCCTTTTAATCTTTAGTGACCCCTGCATGTAATAAATTGATATTGAAATAATTTGCCCTAGGTGGGGCATAAAAGAAAATTTAAAATATACCAACTTTTTACACCACCCTCAATGTTTATTATCTAGAACTCTGTTCATAATTTTGTTTTCATATCATTTTTTGTTATTTTAATTTTTTAATATTTTTTTTTTTTTTTTTTTTTTTTAAACAGAGCTCTAGATAATAAAAATATCAGATGTTGAAGGTGAGAGGTAAAAACAAAGACATTCAAAATCAGAATATTGCAAAATTTTAAGACAATGTTAGAGTGGAAAATACAGAGAAGATAGGTTTTGTCTCCAAATATCTAAAATTTAAAGAATTATACTTCCAATTATACATGCCATCTTTGAAGCCATTTTTGAAACCAAAAAATGTACCGATTGACAAAAACACTTAAGAGGCTGTCAGAGTGACAGCAAACTGGATTTTTTAACATTGATTTGTGTCCTGGCATTTTTCAATAGCACAAGGACCATAACTGCTGAACGGTAAAAGTGACAATCACCAATTTGAAATTGACCTCCATTTTGTCATCAGTAACAACATGTTAAAATTTGAAAAGCTTTGGTTGAACGGTTCACGAGTTAAAGCACGGGCACGACTGGAAACACCATTTTCAATCTTTCAAGAACCATAACTCCTGAACGGTGAAAGCGAAAATTGTCAATATTGAACTTAATGACCTCCATTTTGTCATCAGTAACAACATTTTAAAATTTGAAAAGCTTTGGTTGAATGGTTCATGAGTAAATGCACGGACAATTTTGCGCAGCCGCCCACCTGAGTACATCCCCAAATCAATAACCAATTTTTCCTTTGGAAATCCGTTAACAATTATTTCAATATTAGTTCAATTTGAATTTTGCCATGTTATTGACATTCTAATACCATTCCCTACTCCTAAATCCCCTTTTAATCTTTAGTGACCCCTGCATGTAATAAATTGATATTGAAATAATTTGCCCTAGGTGGGGCATAAAAGAAAATTTAAAATATGCCAACTTTTACACCACCCTCAATGTTTATTATCTAGAACTCTGTTCATAATTTTGTTTTCATATCATTTTTTGTTATTTTAATTTTTTAATATTTTTTTTTTTTTTTTTTTAAACAGAGCTCTAGATAATAAAAATATCAGATGTTGAAGGTGAGAGGTAAAAACAAAGACATTCAAAATCAGAATATTGCAAAATTTTAAGACAATGTTAGAGTGGAAAATACAGAGAAGATAGGTTTTGTCTCCAAATATCTAAAATTTAAAGAATTATACTTCCAATTATACATGCCATCTTTGAAGCCATTTTTGAAACCAAAAAAATGTACCGATTGACAAAAAACATTTAAGAGGCTGTCAGAGTGACAGCAAACTGGATTTTTTAACATTGATTTGTGTCCTGGCATTTTTCAATAGCACAAGGACCATAACTGCTGAACGGTAAAAGTGACAATCACCAATTTGAAATTGACCTCCATTTTGTCATCAGTAACAACATGTTAAAATTTGAAAAGCTTTGGTTGAACGGTTCACGAGTTAAAGCACGGGCACGACTGGAAACACCATTTTTCAATCTTTCAAGAACCATAACTCCTGAACGGTGAAAGCGAAAATTGTCAATATTGAACTTAATGACCTCCATTTTGTCATCAGTAACAACATTTTAAAATTTGAAAAGCTTTGGTTGAATGGTTCATGAGTAAATGCACGGACAATTTTCGGCAGCCGCCCACCTGAGTACATCCCCAAATCAATAACCAATTTTTCCTTTGGAAATCCGTTTAACAATTATTTCAATATTAGTTCAATTTGAATTTTGCCATATTATTGACATTCTAATACCATTCCTACTCCTAAATCCCCTTTTAATCTTTAGTGACCCCTGCATGTAATAAATTGATATTGAAATAATTTGCCCTAGGTGGGGCATAAAAGAAAATTTAAAATATGCCAACTTTTACACCACCCTCAATGTTTATTATCTAGAACTCTGTTCATAATTTTGTTTTCATATCATTTTTTGTTATTTTAATTTTTTAATATTTTTTTTTTTTTTTTTTTAAACAGAGCTCTAGATAATAAAAATATCAGATGTTGAAGGTGAGAGGTAAAAACAAAGACATTCAAAATCAGAATATTGCAAAATTTTAAGACAATGTTAGAGTGGAAAATACAGAGAAGATAGGTTTTGTCTCCAAATATCTAAAATTTAAAGAATTATACTTCCAATTATACATGCCATCTTTGAAGCCATTTTTGAAACCAAAAAAAAAAAAAATGTACCGATTGACAAAAACAATTTAAGAGGCTGTCAGAGTGACAGCAAACTGGATTTTTAACATTGATTTGTGTCCTGGCATTTTTCAATAGCACAAGGACCATAACTGCTGAACGGTAAAAGTGACAATCACCAATTTGAAATTGACCTCCATTTTGTCATCAGTAACAACATGTTAAAATTTGAAAAGCTTTGGTTGAACGGTTCACGAGTTAAAGCACGGGCACGACTGGAAACACCATTTTTTAAATTACTTAACAAATTTAATATAATTAATAAATTTATTTAAATAACAAAAAATTTTTATTTTTTATTATTAAAAAGAAATTAAAGGAATTTTGTAAATTTAAAATTATAGCAACTTTTACCTAATTTTGGTGGCTGTTTAAAAAACTTTAAAGCTTAATACTTCTATTGTACCAAATTTCAGGTAAAACTTTTAATTATGTTAAAAATGTAATAAAATTATTTTATAAATCTTTTAACAAAAAGTTCTAAAACTGAACATTTTAACAAATAAGCAATTAAAGTAATAATTTGAAATTATTCAAATACTGATTTAAAAATTAAAAAATCGAATTTAAATAACAAATATTTAGTAAAATTTTGAAAAACAATTGAATCAAAATACGTTTGAGCTTAGTTAACAAAACTACTAAAAAAATAATTAAACTTATTTTTAGTAACATTTTGTTAAATGTTATAATAAACTAATGTTAAGGTTTATTTAAAAAAATGGTATAATCTTAAAATTAATCAAATTATTAGACATTATTTGAAAAATTTAAGAAATTAAAATTTATTTTAAATTTGAACATAAAATAAAAATTTTAACAAAATTTAATATAAAATTTTAAATTAAGTTAATCTAAATAATTTTGGAAAAAATAACTTTTTGAATTAGGTAAAAACTTAATTAAAAATGTAATAATATTTTAAATATAATTGAATTTTAAAAAACTTTTTATCATTTTAATATTAAATTAGATCTTAATATAAAAACAAATTTAATAGTTAATTTTAAAAAATTTTTAAATTTAAAGAAAAAATGTTCAAAATCATAATAAAATTTAAAATTGAAATAAAATTTCATATTTGTTAACAATTTTTAATTTAAATTTTAATAACATTGGTTTAATTTGAGAATAATTTTAATAATTAAGCTTTTGGAGAATTTATTTTCAAATTTAACAATAAAATTTTTTAAAATGAAATTAATAAATATTTCAATTTCATTTATAAATTAATTAATCAGAAATGATTCATAAAAATTAATTTTTAAAAATGTAAATAAATATTAATTAAAATTAATAAACAACCTAAAAAAATTTAAAATTTTTTTTTTAATGTATGCCACACAACAAACATTGTTGAAAAATTTAAATCTATTGATAATTTTACTTATTGATTTCAAAAAACCCAATGAATGTTTAACATTTAACGAATTTAGTAAAATTATTTGGGATTTAAAAATAAATTAAATCCATTCATATTATAAAACTTTATATAAAATATACTATTGTATCAATAATTAAGAATTTATATAGTCATAACTTATTTCAATTCTTTAAAATTTAATTTAAGTATAATTTTAATCAATTTTCAATTAATGCAAATGAATTATAAGTTTTAAATTAGCAATAATTTTACATGATAATTATATTTAATTTGAAATGAAAATTCATTTAACTAATATATGTATTATAAATAAAGTACTTACTATCTCAGCATATAATAACAACTTTAGCAACATAAAAATCTATAAAACATAACAGTTAATTTGATAATTATTAATCGTACATTAATCACATGTGTTTAATTAAAGATTTCATGCTAATGTTCTAACAAGATTGTAATAAAGTATCATTTAAACATTTAATAATTATGATTTAAATTATTAAATTAGTTTAAATAACTGATAACGAATATAGTTTAGACAAATTGACTTCGAAAATAAGAAAAATTCAACTTAAAAAATCTTAAGAAACGTTAATGTTAAAAGTCTTTTAACAATATGCTTTAACTAATGCAAACCTTAGTGAACAACATAACTTATATAATTTATATTTTGATATACGATTCGTTATTACTCAAAGTCATTTAATTAAGAATACCAGTAATAAGAACTATTAGAAGTAATTTTAATGTAAGAATTAATTTCAAAATTTATCACTATAATTGACTATTAAATAAAATTAACTAAGTTAGTAATATTATTTTGAAACTTAAATCCTAATTGCTAAATATCAATAAAACGATGAGATCTAAAAAATCTAAAAATTGCTATTTTACAAATTTTGCATTAACATTAAGTTTATACATTAGACTTATTGTGAACTATAATCATTCACAAATTTCAGTATGAACTTAGAATTTTAATTGATCTATCTAAAATTACATAAATATTCGAATGTTTATAAATTTAGATTAAATCATTTGAATAACATTATTTCAGAATAAGAATTTTAAATTAACTTATACATCTAAGATTTAATAAAAATCATCTAATACAAACACTATTTTAGATCAATTAATTACAGATAATTTCAGTAAATACTTTGACGTAACATTATTAATTTTATGAAATTAGATACATATTAAATATTAATTCAATATTTACATGGAACTTTTTGAATTAGAAATTAATACTTCTAGATAATTTGACTTTTCAAATGTTAAGGTAAATAACTACTCTTAAAATAGTAATACTACAAAACTTTACAACAATTTTCGTTTAACAATAAAACTATTACATAACATTAATCTTGATTGTTTTTATATCTAGCATTCATATTGTAACTAAATGAAAATAAAGATTTAACTTTTACAACATTTGAAATGTTTAAAATTATTCAGATTGAATTACATTAAAAGTTAACTTAAAGGAATTAGTAATAATTAAAAAAATAAGATTAAGACTAACTATCATTTAATAATAAAAATTACTGATTAAAAACATTAAATTTTTAAAATTTATTCAAATTAACATATTGAAAATGATTAACAATTATTGAAATCAATTCTTTACAAATTGTAATTAAATGTTACTTTTTATTCAAGCTATATATTGAACATATTTCATTGACGATTTTCAAGTTTAAATTCAATTATATTTACAACAGTAAAATAATTGTTTAAATGATTGTAAGTTTTAATTCGAAATTTAATTGCAATTCAAATTAACTTTAATGGATACTGTAAATAATGAATTTGAAACTAATATATTCATTAACAAATAATTAGACAATTTAACATTACAAAATATTTCACTAAATTTAAGTCTTAATACTTTAAATGTCAATCATTATTAACTAATATACAATGATCAATTTAAACTAAAATATTTTATAATGATATAATTCTCTAACTATATTACTAAAAAACAGTCATGTTAATAAATAGAAATTGTTACTAAATATTTGAAGTAAATTTTAAGATCTTCAATTTGAACATAACTTTTCAATTAGCAGTCATATTAACCATAAAAACAATTTTAAAATAAAATTTCAATCATAAATTTATTATTCCAACTTATTAATCAAATTTCATATAAACTAAATTAAATATATAGTATATAATTTCATACACTCATAAACTTTATGCCAATCAAAGTTGTTTTTAAAAAATTTATCACTTTATGGACCTTCTTTATTGATCAAGTCAGTAATTTAAGGTTAAACATATGTTGAATAATCTCCATTATTATAAACTAGTTCTGATATTAATGAAAATTATGCATATCATCTGAATATAAAATGAATTTCACATAAAATATACTAATTAAACAATTAATCTAAATAAAATCTATTACATAATTATTTAAACGAATATTTATAATAAATTTAGACTATATATACATAATCTTTTAACATTATATAATTTACAATCATTTGTATCAATTAAAAATATTACTAATTGTAATTAAATATCAATTTTAGAAGCTAATTTTTCTATTTTTATTTCAAAACTTTACAATTGTATTTATAAGCTAAGTATTAGAAAATTTTAACTTATAATTCAGTAACTTTCATTGTTCAGAATTCTTAATTCAGGCTAGAAGTACCTTTATTCACGAAACTTTAACTAGATTTGAAATTGATTTAAATAAACTTCAGAATATCAAATGACTTTGTTAAATGAAATTTATACATAACATTTGAAATAGTTACTAGAGTTTAAAACTAAGTAAAATAAGTTGGAAATAACTATAGAATCAAAAATACAACTAATTGAGTAAAAATCATTTGTAAAAATGTAATATCGATAGATAAAATTATAATAAGAATAATATACTAAAACACATGTTATAAATCAATAACACTAATTAAATTTAGTAACATATGTACATTTAGACTTTATTCAGCATTCATTACTACAAAGACATTTAACTTAGTCATTAATGAATTTGTAATGATACATTTAATTACATTTATCAGATTCAATTTACATAAAATAATCATTGATGATTATTATAATTTAAATTAGCATGTAACTTACATATAATTTCATAAAAAATTTGAAATTTTAAAATGACATTTAAAATTTTAATTTACTTAATTGATCAGTCTATTGAAGCTATCAATTTGAAAATAATAGCATTATACTTTATTTTTAAACATATAAGAGTTCTATTAAATATACATAAGCAAATCGAAACTTTTAAAACATTCAGAATTAAACTAATCATTGCAAGCTTCATAGATTACTGATTACTAAAAAAACATGTTACAAAACATCTTGATACAAGTTTCAATTGAGATAATTACAACCGACAACTAAGTAATTTATACATTCAGATTACTTTAAAAAATAATTCAAGTAATTATATTTAAATTTATTGTCTAAAATCATGTAAGTCTAAGTTATTTGGAAACTAAAATTGCTAAGTTTACACTTTACTTATTTTCAGTGTTAAAACTATCTTAACTAAGTAAATAGTTAATTTTACTGAAATTCAGGAATAAATTTTAACTAAAATATACTAAATTCTCCTAATCAAAGTATCTAAAGATGAAAACTTTTATAAATCATATCAAATTTTACTTCAATAATAATACACCATAAAACAATTTTAATATAATTCTCAAATAACTTTTAATTATAAATATATCAACAAAGAATTACATGTAATTAAAAATATAAATTTTTATTACAAATTTACTCCAAAATTTATTAGATTTAAAACTTTGAAAGTTTAACATATATCTCAACTACAATTTGTCAGTTATAATAAAAACTATGTTTTAAATTCTTAACATATATCAATTTGGACTTTTGGAACTAAATAAATTAGAATATTCTGACAATGTGTACTATTAAATACAGTATTAACATCTTTACAGTTTTTAACATTAATTTCTAACAAATTATGTAAAAAAACTTTTAGTAAATTTAAAGAAATTCATATTAAATACGTAATTAATAGAAGTGTTGCATTTAGAATATTGAAATAATTTTCCATAGAAACTTTGTAAAATCTGAAATCTACAAATGTAACAAAATACAACGAAATAATATTACTTGAAACATTTATGACGATAATTATTTTAGAATAAACGTTGAATGAAATAACGTAATAACATTAGTAAATCATGAAAATCCAATATTATTCGTTACAATTCTGTCATTTAATGAATCGTTTAAATGAAATTGTCATGCTATTAATTTCACAGATATTACAGTTTATTAATACATAAAATAGACTTTAGAAATTGTAATAGCATTAATTTAATACTAGTATCGTTATATAAAAAGCAATAGAATAGATTAAATTTTAATAATATTCTTACATACTTATACTTATAACAATTCAGTCTATCTTAAATTTGATCATATCAATTTTTATATCAGTTTACTGATAAAATGTATTAAATATTAGAATAACTAATTCAACTTATCAGACTGAATTTTATAATTCTAATATTTCTGTAAATTGATTTTGGCATTAAGCAATTCAAGATTATTTGAAAATTGCAGTAATAGACCTCTAACAAATAAAAAGTTATTAAATAATCTAATCAATTATACATATTTATACTTAATTAAGATCATTTACCAAATTATTAAGTTATAACAACCAATGTTATTTAATTAAATGACTTGCAAACATAAAATGTAATCTACTAACTATTTTAATTAAGTTTAATGTCCAAATTACTATTTATGTGAACATAAACAGTAAATAAAGTTTCAAGAATCAAATCTAGTTTTATGCAATAAATTATGACCAAATATGAATCATTGAAATTTCATGGAAAATTTTAAATAAATATTATAAAATAAACTCTTATAAAGTTAATAAAATTAAAAATATGTCTAATCATTTATTGACAATAAATACAATGACATTACTAATAAACAATTCTTCATACAATTTAAAATTCTAATATTTATATCATATTATAACTATCACAATTTGACTAAATCAATAGATTAAGAATTATTAATAATTATTTAAAGATAACAAGTTTGAAATAAAAATTTCTGCAATGCATTTAAATTAAATTAGAAAACTTGATTATTTGGTTAAAATCATATTGAATATTAACTATTCATAACACTGTGTAAGTTTTGAGAAATACAGTCTAATATAAAACTTATGAAAATTTAAAACTTTTCAACTAATGTGTATTATGGAAGTTACAATGTTTAAGAATTGTAGAAATCCGATTATTAAAAAAGCTATAAATTAACATAACAGATAAAGTAATTATTACTTGGAAACTTAATACATTTAAGAATTGGAAAACTAGTGATAAGTATATTTTAAAATTTCAAATACATATTGTCGTACTTGTAAATTAGTCATTTTTTAAACAAGTTTAAGCGAAACTTTACAAACAAGCTTCGATAATTTGAAAGATTTAGAAATTTAACGATTTAACAGAATTAGAATGTTTATGACTGGTTTAAGTATAAACGAAAGTACTGATAATAACATGATTTGTACAATATCAAGACATAATTATGATAAAATTCTAGAAATGAATATGAAGTAAATGACAAGTTGATTTAACAAATGTTATAATTAATTCTAAATTTAAACTGTACAGATGAATCGAATGAACTACTGAGTTAAATAACATATAAAAATACAATGCAAACGTAAAACGTTTTCACAATTTTAACAGTTTTGACATGTAATATATCTAATGTCGTATGAGAATTTGCAAATATAAGCTAATATAAACATTAAATTTTGAAGACAAATTGAAATTAGTTAGTAATTATTAATCTTATGAATGTTAAGTAAACTCGTATGTATAACTTGAAAATTATAATTAAATTAGTTTAGTAATTTAAACATGGTAAGGTTTAAAGTTATGTAATCTACAAATTCATAACTGTAAAAATCAAGCTTTTATTTAAACATATAAATATAATCAAAATTGTAATAATTTATATTAATTGAATTTGAAATTAGAATCACAATTAATCGAAACATAAACAATATAATAGAACTTAATAGAGTATACAATTATATTTTTAAATTACAATGTTCTTAATACAAATTTCAGACATAACTTCATTACAAATTTGAATTGTAAATACTTTAACTTCATGTATTATTTGGATACAAGTTCATATTTAAAATAGCTTAATATCCAACAATTTTAAAAACAATTTAATCAAATTTTCATTGATATTGTTTAAAATTTACATGATTGGTAATATTTTAAATTAATACTTAAATATAGATTAAATGAACATCTAAAATTATGAAGTTTTACAACAAATTTACATATTATTCAACTAAATTTTTGGTAATTTGACTTTTGAAAGTTATTTACTAATCCAAGTCAGTCTCAACCCATTCCATTCTGCACACATAATGAATATCAAAGCAACCATTTCCCTCCATCAGGTTAGTACCCCAAACCCTTACTAGAATGTCATTCCTCAATCTCTCTCTCCCTTGCGCCATCTATCACACCACTAATACCTAACAACCTATTTAAGAAGTATCATGTTAGTAAACCCCCCAGGTTAGTGTTGATACTTCAAAAATAAAAGATTTTTAAATGAAGTACTAGACATGGAGGGACCCATATTTCATACAGAAATTAAAATATTACATGAACTTTAAATGTGTGGTAAAATAAATGGATGTTGCAATTTTCAGTGTGCCCAACTGTTTAGTGGAATAACCTTCATAAGGATTGCCAGAGACAAAAACTTTGTGGAGCCAAAAACAAAGTTTTTAATGAGCATAAAAGCCAAAAGAGATAATATTTCCATAATATCTCATAATTAATAAACTGAAAATTTACAGGGAATAAAAAAAAATAATTAAAATTTCCAATAGCATTACTGCAGACCTTAATACTGATTCAGAATGAGAAAAGGTTGAATAAATAATCAAATAATGAAATAATGTTGAAGAGGGAGAATTTGCAAAAAAAATTCTGAAAAAAGGGGAAAATGGCATAGGAAAAAAATTAATTACAAAATTGAGAGAGCTGCTCTTCATGCACATAACCAAAAATAAAAATGTTATAACAAATTTTAAATGTTGACATTGCTATGGGAACCCTGCTCCTTATTTTAGCTTCATATAAGACGGACTTCATACAGGCACTTATCAAGGATAAAAAGAATAAAACATTATCCCTTAATTTCACGTTCCACAATGTAGGCGATTCCTTTTAATACATAATTCAAAGTTTGGTGACAATGTTGATCACAACTAACCCACTGAACCAGAAGGATACAACAGATACAGCCAAGCTGCTTCAAAACTTGCCCCGTCACCTAGAAATCATCAGCAAGGATCAGATGAGAGCTAATTGTTTGACAAAAGAGACTTCTATTTCCTGATTGTGAACTTTTCTTATGTAGCAGCAATCCAGGTATACCTGTAAATGAACTTCATATCTCCTTGCTGATAAATTATTCCACTCTTTGCATCTCATGCATGTAGGTATTTCCTTGAAAAATTGTTGCTGCTTTAAAAGAAACTACTGAAACATAGGTTGTTAGTGATCAAGTTGATTGCAATTCATTTCTTCACATGATTTATTGTTAACTGAAATTCTGGATGTTAAAAAAAATAATCATATACAGTGAAACCTGCATCAAGGTCACCTTGTTTAAGCAGTCACCTACTTTTAACGGTCTCTTTGTGACCATCCCAAGTGTTTTCTTTATATAATTTCACTCGTTTCAGCGGTCATCTTATTTTATGCACTAAATTGTACTTTTACTGTTTTCAACTACCAATTATAATCATGATGAAAAATATATGTGTTCAGTATCAATGTTGAAATGAGAATCAGAATCCCTTTGCAACAGAGATCGTGCAATCGGAAGTAAATTTGTGAATTCTTGAATTCCACTCCCTTCAGTGTAACCATTGAGAAGCATATCACCGACAAATGTCTTCTTCAAATTTACAGAGCAGAACCCACCATTTTTTCTGTCTGCTAGCACGAATGATAACTCTACCAAGTGACAACACTTAACCAATTTGTCGCGATCCCGGCCAAATGTGGTTTTGGACTCCGAATTTTTCAGAAACTCTTTTAAAAGGTCACCTCTCTTGAGACATCACTTTTGATACTTCCCATGAGTGACATGCTTAATATAGGTTTGACTGTATAAAATCCTTAATATTCAAATTTAGAGAAACTCAAACCTCTAAATCAGACAAATTTTCAACAGAATCAGATACTTTTTTCCCCATACTTTTTTCTCAAATATACTGCCGTGCCAACAAAAGATGTGTAATATAAAGACAAGTTTTTTTCAGAAAACATCTAAAATTTTCTTATTTTAGCATTATTCTTACCTTAACTTTGGTGGCTGCTTAAAAAGAAACTACTGAATCATTAGGGCTTTTAAACGATAAAGTTGCAAGTCAATTCTTCACATGATTCATGTTTAACTAAAATTCTGGATATTGTTTAACTGGAATAAGTCATTTGCAGACTTCATTTCTAGGAGTACATGTATTTTAATAAACAGCTGCGTCATGAACGCATGATATGCTTGTCCCTTTTTCAAGTATAAAGTTCAATAAAATTTATAAAAATCAAAAGGGAGCTTACGTCCATAGATATAAACAATTCACCAAAGTTTCATGAAAACTGGAAAATTCGCCCTGTTTTTAATGAATAAAACCCCATAACGCGAAAATGTAAAATCTAAAATTTATAAAAATAGAAAGGGAGCTAATGTCAATAGATATAAACAATTCACCAAAGTTTCTTGCAAATTGGTGAAAGTGCTTTGAGTTATTGTCCGAAAACTGGAAAATCTCCCTTTTTAACGAATAAAACCCCATAACTCAGAAACGTATAATCTCAAATTTATAAAAAACGAAATAGAGCTCACGTCAATAGATATAAAAAATTCACCAAAGTTTCATGCAAATTGGTTAAAGCATTTTTGAGTTATTGTCTGACATGTTGACGACAGACAGACGGACAACGGAATACCATACTACGTCACATAAACGGGCGTATAAAAATAAAGGAAATAGATCTTCACCCCTTAAAACATACTATTTTTTCTTAAATGTCTAAAATAACTCTGATTACCAGTATCTCTTACTCAAATTTCGAGAAACTCAAACCTCTACAATTTTTTTTTTTCACACAAATTTTCAGCAGTATCAGATATTTCTATTCCAGTTTTTTTCTCTTTTTCTTAAATATACTGCTGCCAACAAAAGATGTGTAATATAAAGGCTAGAGTTTTTTGAGAAATTCTAAAATTGTCATATTTCAGCACAATTTTTATCTTTATTTTGGTGGCTGTTTAAAAAGAAACTACTGAATCATAAGGGTTTTGAATGATATAGTTGGAAGTCAATTCTTCACATGATTCATTGTTAACTTAACTTCTGGATGTTTTTAAACTGAAATATTACTCATCTGCAAACTTCATTTCTAGGAGTAAATGGATTTCAAAAATAAAGGAAATAAATCCTCACCCCTAAAAAAAGCATACCTTAAAATAAAACGTTTTATATAACAAATCTTATTAACAATATCTGTTAACTCAATTTAATTAAGAGAAACTCAAACCTATACATTACACAAATTTTCAGCAGTATGATTTCAAAAAAATTTTTTTTTCATTTTTATTAAATACACTGCTGCGCCAACAAAAGATGTGTTATATAGTGGCTAGAGTTTTTTTGGGGAAATTCTAAAAATTTTCATATTTCAGCACAACTTTTACCTTAATTTTGGTGGCTGTTTAAAAAAAAACTACCTGTAATCAGGCTAGTATAGTTTGCACCCCCCTTCTTGCCACCAAATTTCAGGTAAAAAAAACTTTTTGTAACTGTTAGAAAATGTCTGATGAAACTCCGGAAATTTCAAATCGTGTGTGGTCGTTTGCAGTTTTAGCATGGAAAAACCTGTTTTCCATTATCAAACAGAAGTTGAAACTGCTCTTAATGATTCTAGAACAGTTTGTAATTGTTAAAATAAGTCAAAATCACACAAAAAACAATTTCAAAACTAGTATATGTTTAAACCAGAAGTTTGAATAGCATTTGTAAAAGAAAATAAAACCAGTGAGTCGGAAAATCCGTATTAAATAGATATCACAAAAATACGACTTTGAAAGTAAAAGAGTTCCATCCTTCTGTAAAACAATGTTTAGTATATCTCATTAATGTTTGAAGGATCTTAAGCTAATACAAAACACATAAATCACACAAATAATCAGCAGTATATTTTTTATCCATTTTTCTTAAATATACTGCCACGCCAACAAAAGATGTGTATTATAAAGGCTAGTGTTTTTTGGGAAATTCTAAAATTGTCATATTTCAGCACAATTTTTACCTTTATCATGGTGGATGTATAAAAAGAAACTACTGAATCATACGGGTTTTGAACAATATAGTTGCAAGTCAATTCTTTACATGATTCATTGTTAACTAAAATTCTGGATGTTTTTAAACTGAAATATTAGTCATCTGCAAACTTCATTTCTGGGAGTAAATGTATTTCAAAAATAAAGGAAATAAATCCTCAACTCTAAAAAAGCATACCTTAAAAAAAATGTTTTATATAACAAATCTTATTACCAATATTTTTTAACTCAATTTAATTTAGAGACACTCATACCTATACATCACACAAATTTTCAGCAGTATAATTTAAAAAAATTTCATTTTTATTAAATATACTGCCGCGCCAACAAAAGATGTGTCATGTAGAGGCTGGAGTTTTTTTTGGGGAAATTCCAAAATTTTCATATTTCGGCACAACTTTTACCTTAATTTTGGTGGCCGTTTAAAAAAAAAACTATCCGTAATCAGGCTAGTATAGTTTGCACCCCCCTTCTTGCCACCAAATTTCAGGTAAAAAAAACTTTTTGTAACTGTTAGAAAATGTCTAATGAAACAACGGTAATTTCAAATTGTGTGTGGTCGTTTGCAGTGTTAGCATGGAAAAACCTGTTTTCCATCATCAAACAGAAGTTGAAACTGCTTGTAAGTGATTCTAGAACACTTCACGATTGTTAAAATAAGTCAAAATCACACGAAAAAACAATTTAGAAACAAGTGTATGTTTAAACTGGAAGTTTGAATAGCATTTGTAAAAGAAAATCAAACCGGTGAGTCTGAAAATCAGTACTAAATTGAAATCACAAAAATACAACTTTGAAAGTAAAACAGTTCCATCCTTCTGTAAAACAATGTTTAGTATATCACATTAATGTTTGAAGGATCTTAAGCTAATACAAAACACATGCGTCAGTATGAAACACCAAAACGGAATGAATTAACGATTACGTTTTGTAGTTTATACATTTTAAGCTGATTTACGGTTGACTTTTGTACTTTTTTCGTTTCTTTACATTCAAGCAGATTCCAGTTTATTTTAAGCAATGCAGTGAAAAAAAAATAGAAATTTGTAATGACGCATTTAATTTTCAAATTTATCAGTATTAATTTGATATTGAATAAAAATAACTTTTTAATATGGATTAGGTAAATTTATCAATTTTGAAAATGATAAGAGCGCCCTCTACAATATGAATAACAAACATGGCAGAACGCAAACAAACCACCGTGCAAAATCTATTTTTTTCTCTTATTTCTTGCTTACTGTACTCTACAGTCCGCACCCCCGTCTGGCAGGTTCAATTTTGGAGAATAAAACTGTGGACTATACAAGCCTTTATTCGGTACTGAATCATTAGGGTTTTAACAACAAAGTTGCAAGTCAATTCTTCACATGATTCATTGTTAACTAAAATTCTGGATGTTGTTAACTAGAATAAGTCATCTGCAGACTTCATTTCTGGGAGAACATGTATATAAAAAAATAAAGGAAATAGATCTTCACCATTACAAAACAAACTTTTAAAACAAAAGTGTTCAATATAACAAATCTTATTACCAAGATCTTTAACTCAAATTCAAAGAAACTCAAACCTCTACATCACACAAATAATCAGCAGTATATTTTTATCCATTTTTCTTAAATATACTGCCGCGCCAACAAAAGATGTGTATAATAAAGTCCAGAGTTTTTTGGGAAATTCTAAAATTGTCATATTTCAGCACAATTTTTACCTTTATGTTGGTGGCTGTATAAAAAGAAACGACTGAATCATAAGGGTTTTGAACAATATAGTTGCAAGTCAATTCTTCACATAATTCATTGTTAACTTAAATTCTGGATGTTTTTAAACTGAAATATTAGTCATCTGCAAACTTCATTTCTGGGAGTAAATGTATTTCAAAAATAAAGGATATAAATCCTCACCCCTAAAAAAAGCATACCTTAAAAAAAAACAATTATATAACAAATCTTATTACCAATATTTTTTAACTCAATTTAATTTAGAGACACTCATACCTATACATCACACAAATTTTCAGCAGTATAATTAAAAAAAAATTTTTTTTTCATTTTTATTAAATATACTGCCGCGCCAACAAAAGATGTGTCATATAGAGGCTAGAGTTTTTTGGGGAAATTCTAAAATTTTCATATTTCAGCACAACTTTTACCTTAATTTTGGTGGCTGTTTAAAAAAAAAACTACCCGTAATCAGGCTAGTATAGTTTGCACCCCCCTTCTTGCCACCAAATTTCAGGTAAAAACTTTTGTAACTGTTAAAAAATGTCTAATGAAACAACGGTAATTTCAAATCGTGTGTGGTCGTTTGCAGTTTTAGCATGGAAAAACCTGTTTTCCATCATCAAACAGAAGTTGAAACTGCTTGTAAATGATTCTTGAACACTTCACGATTGTTAAAATAAGTCAAAATCACACGAAAAAAACAATTTAGAAACTAGTGTATGTTTAAACCGGAAGTTTGAATAGCACTTGTAAAAGAAAATAAAAAACGGTGAGAGTCGGAAAATCCGTACTAAATAGATATCACAAAAATACAACTTTGAAAGTAAAACAGTTCCATCCTTGTGTAAAACAATGTTTGATAAATCTATCACATTAATGTTTGAAGGATCTTAAGCTAATACAAAACACATGCGTCAGTATGAAACACCAAATGGAACAATTAACGATTTCTTTTTGTAGTTTATACATTTGAATCTGGTTTACAGTTGACTTTTGTATTTTTTCGTTTCGTTACATTCAAGCAGATTCCAGTTTATTTTAAGCAATGCAGTGAAAAAAAATAGAAATTTGTAATGACGCATTTAATTTTAAATTTATCAGTATTAATTTGATATTGAATAAAATAACTTTTAATATGGATTAGGTAAAATTATTAATTTTGAAAATGATAAGAGCGCCCTCTACAATATCAATAACAAACTTTGCGGAACGTAAACAAACCATTGTGCAAAATCTTTTTTTCTCTTATTTCTTGCTTACTGTACTCTACAGTCTGCACCCCCGTCTGGCAGGTTCAATTTTGGAGAATAAAACTGCGGACTAAACAAGCCTTTATTTGGTACTGAATCATTAGGGTTTTAACAATAAAGTTGCAAGTCAATTCTTCACATGATTCATTGTTAACTAAAATTCTGGAAGTTGTTAAACTAGAATAAGTCATCTGCAGACTTCATTTCTGGGAGAACATGTATATCAAAAAATAAAGGAAATAGATCTTCACCATTACAAAACAAACTTTTAAAACAAAAGTGTTCAATATAACAAATCTTATTACCAAGATCTTTAACTCAAATTCAAAGAAACTCAAACCTCTACATCACACAAATAATCAGCAGTATATTTTTTATCCATTTTTCTTAAATATACTGCCGCACCAACAAAACATGTGTATTATAAAGTCTAGAGTTTTTTGGGAAATTCTAAAATTGTCATATTTCAGCACCATTTTTACCTTTATTTTGGTGGCTGTATAAAAAGAAACGACTGAATCATAAGGGTTTTGAACGATATAGTTGCAAGTCAATTCTTCACATGATTCATTAACTAAAATTCTGGATGTTTTTAAACTGAAATATTAGTCATCTGCAAACTTCATTTCTGGGAGCAAATGTATTTCAAAAATAAAGGAAATAAATCCTCACCCCTCAAAAGGTATACCTTAAAAAAAAAAAACATTTTATATAACAAATCTTATTACCAATATTTTTTAACTCAATTTAATTTAGAGACACTCATACCTATACATCACACAACTTTTCAGCAGTATAATTTAAAAAAATTTTTTATTTTTATTTAAATATACTGCCGCCAACAAAAGATGTGTCATATAGAGGCTAGAGTTTTTGGGAAATTCTAAAATTTTCATATTTCAGCACAACTTTTACCTTAATTTTGGTGGCTGTTTAAAAAAACTACCTGTAATCAGGCTAGTATAGTTTGCACCCTCTTCTTGCCACGAAATTTCAGGTAAAAAAACTTTTGTAACTGTTAGAAAATGTCTAATGAAACTCCAGTAATTTCAAATCGTGTGTGGTCGTTTGCGGTTTTAGCATGGAAAACCTGTTTTCCATCAGAAACTGCTTGTAAATGATTCTAGAACACTTCACGATTGTTAAAATAAGTCAAAATCACAAGAAAAACAATTTAGAAACAAGTGTATGTTTAAACTGGAAGTTTGAATAGCATTTGTAAAAGAAAATAAAACCGGTGAGAGTCGGAAAATCCGTACTAAATAGATATCACAAAAATACAACTTTGAAAGTAAAACAGTTCCATCCTTCTGTAAAACAATGTTTAGTATATCACATTAATGTTTGAAGGATCTTAAGCTAATACAAAACACATGCTCAGTATGAAACACCAAAAGGGAACAATTAACGATTACGTTTTGTAGTTTATACATTTTAAGCTGATTTACGGTTGACTTTGTACTTTTTCGTTTCTTTACATTCAAGCAGATGCCAGTTTATTTTAAGCAATGCAGTGAAAAGAAACTAGAAATTTGTAATGAAGCATTTAATTTTCAAATTTATCAGTATTAATTTGACATTGAATAAAAATAACTTTTTAATATGGATTAGGTAAAATTATTAATTTTGAAAATGATAAGAGCGCCTCTACAATATCAATAACAAACATGGCAGAACGCAAACAAACCACCGTGCAAAATCTATTTTTTTCACTTATTTCTTGCTTATCGTACTCTATAGTCCGCACCCCTGTCTGGCAGGTTCAATTTTGGAGAATAAAACCGCGGACTATACAAGCCTTTATTCGGTACTGAATCATAATTTAGGGTTTAAACAATAAAGTTGCAAGTCAATTTTTCACGATTCATTGTTAACTAAAATTCTGGATGTTTTTAAACTGAAATATTTAAGTCATGTGCAAACTTCATTTCTGGGAGTAAATGTATTTCAAAAATAAAGGAAATAAATCCTCACCCCTAAAAAAAGCATACCTTAAAAAAAACATGTTTTATATAACAAATCTTATTACCAATATTTATTTAACTCAATTTAATTTAGAGACACTCATACCTATACATCACACAAATTTTCAGCAGTATAATTTAAAAAAATTTTTTTTTTCATTTCTATTAAATATACTGCCGTGCCAACAAAAGATGTGTCATATAGAGGCTAGAGTTTTTTGGGGAAATTCTAAAATTTTCATATTTCAGCACAACTTTTACCTTAATTTTGGTGGCTGTTTAAAAAAAAACTACCCGTAATCAGGCTAGTATAGTTTGCACCCCCCTTCTTGCCACCAAATTTCAGGTAAAAAAAACTTTTTGTAACTGTTAGAAAATGTCTAATGAAACAACGGTAATTTCAAATCGTGTGTGGTCGTTTGCGGTTTTAGCATGGAAAAACCTGTTTTCCATCATCAAACAGAAGTTGAAACTGCTTGTAAATGATTCTAGAACACTTCACGATTGTTAAAATAAGTCAAAATCACACGAAAAAACAATTTAGAAACTAGTGTATGTTTAAACCGGAAGTTTGAATAGCACTTGTAAAAGAAAATAAAAAACGGTGAGATTCGGAAAATCCGTACTAAATAGATATCACAGAAATACGACTTTGAAAGTACAACAGTTCCATCCTTGTGTAAAACAATGTTTGATAAATCTATCACATTAATGTTTGAAGGATCTTAAGCTAATACAAAACACATGCGTCAGTATGAAACACCAAAATGGAACGAATTAACGATTACTTTTTGTAGTTTATACATTTGAATCTGGTTTACAGTTGACTTTTGTATTTTTTTCGTTTCGTTACATTCAAGCAGATTCCAGTTTATTTTAAGCAATGCAGTGAAAAAAAAATAGAAATTTGTAATGACGCATTTAATTTTTAAATTTATCAGTATTAATTTGATATTGAATAAAAATAACTTTTTAATATGGATTAGGTAAAATTATTAATTTTGAAAATGATAAGAGTGCCCTCTACAATATCAATAACAAACTTTATGGAACGTAAACAAACCATTGTGCAAAATCTTTTTCTCTTATTTCTTGCTTACTGTACTCTACAGTCTGCACCCCGTCTGGCAGGTTCAATTTTGGAGAATAAAACTGCGGACTATACAAGCCTTTATTCGGTACTGAATCATTAGGGTTTTAACAATAAAGTTGCAAGTCAATTCTTCACATGATTCATTGTTAACTAAAATTCTGGAAGTTGTTAAACTAGAATAAGTCATCTGCAGACTTCATTTCTGGGAGAACATGTATATCAAAAAATAAAGGAAATAGATCTTCACCATTACAAAACAAACTTTTAAAACAAAAGTGTTCAATATAACAAATCTTATTACCAAGATCTTTAACTCAAATTCAAAGAAACTCAAACCTCTACATCACACAAATAATCAGCAGTATATTTTTTATCCATTTTTCTTAAATATACTGCCGCACCAACAAAACATGTGTATTATAAAGTCTAGAGTTTTTGGGAAATTCTAAAATTGTCATATTTCAGCACCATTTTACCTTTATTTTGGTGGCTGTATAAAAGAAACGACTGAATCATAAGGGTTTTGAACGATATAGTTGCAAGTCAATTCTTCACATGATTCATTAACTAAAATTCTGGATGTTTTAAACTGAAATATAAGTCATCTGCAAACTTCATTTCTGGGAGCAAATGTATTTCAAAAATAAAGGAAATAAATCCTCACCCTCAAAAGGTATACCTTAAAAAAAAAACCATTTTATATAACAAATCTTATTACCAATATTTTTTAACTCAATTTAATTTAGAGACACTCATACCTATACATCACACAACTTTTCAGCAGTATAATTTAAAAAAAAATTTTTCATTTTATTTAAATATACTGCCGCGCCAACAAAAGATGTGTCATATAGAGGCTAGAGTTTTTTGGGAAATTCTAAAATTTTCATATTTCAGCACAACTTTTACCTTAATTTTGGTGGCTGTTTAAAAAAAAACTACCTGTAATCAGGCTAGTATAGTTTGCACCCTCTTCTTGCCACGAAATTTCAGGTAAAAAAACTTTTGTAACTGTTAGAAAATGTCTAATGAAACTCCAGTAATTTCAAATCGTGTGTGGTCGTTTGCGGTTTTAGCATGGAAAACCTGTTTTCCATCAGAAACTGCTTGTAAATGATTCTAGAACACTTCACGATTGTTAAAATAAGTCAAAATCACACGAAAAAACAATTTAGAAACAAGTGTATGTTTAAACTGGAAGTTTGAATAGCATTTGTAAAAGAAAATAAAACCGTGAGAGTCGGAAAATCCATACTAAATAGATATCACAAAATACAACTTTGAAAGTAAAACAGTTCCATCCTTCTGTAAAACAATGTTTAGTATATCACATAAATGTTTGAAGGATCTTAAGCTAATACAAAACACATGCTCAGTATGAAACACCAAAAGGGAACGAATTAACGTTTACGTTTTGTAGTTTATACATTTTAAGCTGATTTACGGTTGACTTTTGTACTTTTTTCGTTTCTTTACATTCAAGCAGATTCCAGTTTATTTTAAGCAATGCAGTGAAAAGAAACTAGAAATTTGTAATGAAGCATTTAATTTTCAAATTTATCAGTATTAATTTGACATTGAATAAAAATAACTTTTAATATGGATTAGGTAAAATTATTAATTTTGAAAATGATAAGAGCGCCTCTACAATATCAATAACAAACTTTATGGAACGTAAACAAACCATTGTGCAAAATCTTTTTCTCTTATTTCTTGCTTACTGTACTCTACAGTCTGCACCCCGTCTGGCAGGTTCAATTTTGGAGAATAAAACTGCGGACTATACAAGCCTTTATTCGGTACTGAATCATTAGGGTTTTAACAATAAAGTTGCAAGTCAATTCTTCACATGATTCATTGTTAACTAAAATTCTGGAAGTTGTTAACTAGAATAAGTCATCTGCAGACTTCATTTCTGGGAGAACATGTATATCAAAAAATAAAGGAAATAGATCTTCACCATTACAAAACAAACTTTTAAAACAAAAGTGTTCAATATAACAAATCTTATTACCAAGATCTTTAACTCAAATTCAAAGAAACTCAAACCTCTAAATCACACAAATAATCAGCAGTATATTTTTTATCCATTTTTCTTAAATATACTGCTGCGCCAACAAAAGATGTGTATTATAAAGTCTAGAGTTTTTTGGGAAATTCTAAAATTGTCATATTTCAGCACAATTTTTACCTTGATTTTGGTGGCTGTATAAAAAGAAACTACTGAATCATAAGGGTTTTGAACAATATAGTTGCAAGTCAATTCTTCACATGGTTCATTGTTAACTAAAATTCTGGATGTTTTTAAACTGAAATATTAGTCATCTGCAAACTTCATTTCTGGGAGCAAATGTATTTCAAAAATAAAGGAAATAAATCCTCACCCTCAAAAGGTATACCTTAAAAAAAAAAACCATGTTATATAACAAATCTTATTACCAATATTTTTTAACTCAATTTAATTTAGAGACACTCATACCTATACATCACACAACTTTTCAGCAGTATAATTTAAAAAATAATTTTTCATTTTATTTAAATATACTGCTGCACCAACAAAAGATGTGTCATATAGAGGCTAGAGTTTTTGGGAAATTCTAAAATTTTCATATTTCAGCACAACTTTTACCTTAATTTTGGTGGCTGTTTAAAAAAAAAAAACTACCTGTAATCAGGCTAGTATAGTTTGCACCCTCTTCTTGCCACGAAATTTCAGGTAAAAAAACTTTTGTAACTGTTAGAAAATGTCTAATGAAACTCCAGTAATTTCAAATCGTGTGTGGTCGTTTGCGGTTTTAGCATGGAAAACCTGTTTTCCATCAGAAACTGCTTGTAAATGATTCTAGAACACTTCACGATTGTTAAAATAAGTCAAAATCACACGAAAAAACAATTTAGAAACAAGTGTATGTTTAAACTGGAAGTTTGAATAGCATTTGTAAAAGAAAATAAAACCGGTGAGAGTCGGAAAATCCGTACTAAATAGATATCACAAAAATACAACTTTGAAAGTAAAACAGTTCCATCCTTCTGTAAAACAATGTTTAGTATATCACATAAATGTTTGAAGGATCTTAAGCTAATACAAAACACATGCTCAGTATGAAACACCAAAAGGGAACAATTAACGATTACGTTTTGTAGTTTATACATTTTAAGCTGATTTACGGTTGACTTTTGTACTTTTTTCGTTTCTTTACATTCAAGCAGATTCCAGTTTATTTTAAGCAATGCAGTGAAAAGAAATTAGAAATTTGTAATGAAGCATTTAATTTTCAAATTTATCAGTATTAATTTGACATTGAATAAAATAACTTTTAATATGGATTAGGTAAAATTATTAATTTTGAAAATGATAAGAGCGCCCTCTACAATATCAATAACAAACATGGCAGAACGCAAACAAACCACCGTGCAAAATCTATTTTTTTCACTTATTTCTTGCTTATCGTACTCTATAGTCCGCACCCCCATCTGGCAGGTTCAATTTTGGAGAATAAAACCGCGGACTATACAAGCCTTTATTCGGTACTGAATCATTAGGGTTTTAACAATAAAGTTGCAAGTCAATTCTTCACATGATTCATTGTTAACTAAAATTCTGGATGTTTTAAACTGAAATATTAGTCATCTGCAAACTTCATTTCTGGGAGTAAATGTATTTCAAAAATAAAGGAAATAAATCCTCACCCCTAAAAAAGCATACCTTAAAAAAAAACGTTTTATATAACAAATCTTATTACCAATATTTTTTAACTCAATTTAATTTAGAGACACTCATACCTATACATCACACAAATTTTCAGCAGTATAATTTAAAAAAATTTTTTTCATTTTATTAAATATACTGCCGCCAACAAAAGATGTATCATATAGAGGCTAGAGTTTTTGGGAAATTCTAAAATTTTCATATTTCAGCACAACTTTTACCTTAATTTTGGTGGCTGTTTAAAAAAAATTTGTAAGGGTTCCATGGAACCCAGTGTCTCGCCTACTTTTGCTGTTAATCGCAGGCTCAACAAAATGAGGGAAAAAATAATAACAATATTCCTTTCGATACAATCTTTTGATTGTAAGAAGCTTCTGTCCAAGTTTGGTAAAATCCAGGATAGTTTATTAATCTAATAAATGTTTTAAATCTTTAACTGCAGACTGTATGTAATGTTAACTGGAAGAAAAACTAAGTCCATTTATAAGTAAAATACAGATAAACAGGTACAAAATTTTAACAAAATTTCCTTCTAGATACTAGCTTTTGATCATAAACAAGCTTCTGACCAAGTTTGGTACAAATCCAGGATAGTTTAAGAAAGTTATTATAATTTTAAAAACTTTAACCACAGAGAGAATGTAATGTTTCCTGGCAGAAAAACTAAGTCCATTTATAAGTAAAATACGGAAAAACAGGATTTATTTTTTTTTTACAAAATTTAATTCTGGATACTATCTTATGATCATAAACAAGCTTCTGTCCAAGTTTGGTAGAAATCCAGGTTAGTTTAAGAAAGTTATTAAAATTTTAAAAACTTTAACCACAGAGTGAATGTAATGTTTCCTGGCAGAAAAACTAAGTCCATTTAAAAGTAAAATACGGAAAACCAGGATTTTTTTGTTACAAAATTTAATTCTGGATACTATCTTATGATCATAAACAAGCTTCTGTCCAAGTTTGGTAGAAATCCAGTATAGGTTAAGAAAGTTATTAAAATTTCAAAAACTTTAACCACAGAGTGAATATTTGTGGACGCCGCCGCCGACGACGCCGACGGAATGTAGGATCGCTATGTCTCACTTTTTCGACAAAAGTTGAAGGCGCGACAAAAACTACCCGTAATCAGGCTAGTATAGTTTGCACCCCCCTTCTTGCCACCAAATTTCATGGAAAAAAAAACTTTTTGTAACTGTTAGAAAATGTCTAATGAAACAACGGTAATTTCAAATCGTGTGTGGTCGTTTGCAGTTTTAGCATGGAAAAACCTGTTTTCCATCATCAAACAGAAGTTGAAACTGCTTGTAAATGATTCTAGAACACTTCACGATTGTTAAAATAAGTCAAAATCACACGAAAAAACTATTTAGAAACAAGTGTATGTTTAAACCGAAAGTTTGAATAGCACTTGTAAAAGAAAATAAAAACGGTGAGTCGGAAAATCCATACTAAATTATAAGATATCACAAAAATACAACTTTGAAAGTAAAACAGTTCCTATAATCCTTGTGTAAAACAATGTTTAATAAATCTATTACATTAATGTTTGAAGGATCTTAAGCCAATACAAAACACATGCGTCAGTATGAAACACCAAAACGGAACGACTTTTGTATTTTTTTTCGTTTCGTTACATTCAAGCAGATTCCAGTTTATTTAAGCAATGCAGTGAAAAAATCCTAGAAATTTGTAAAGACGCATTTAATTTTTAAATTTTTCAGTATTAATTTGATATTGAATAAAAATAACTTTTTAATATGGATTAGGTAAAATTATTAATTTTGAAAATGGTAAGAGCGCCCTCTACAATATCAATAACAAACTTTGCGGAACGTAAACAAACCACCGTGCAAAATCTATTTTTTTCACTTATTTCTTGCTTATCGTACTCTATAGTCCGCACCCCCATCTGGCAGGTTCAATTTTGGAGAATAAAACCGCTGACTATACAAGCCTTTATTCGATACTGAATCATTAGGGTTTTAACAATAAAGTTGCAAGTCAATTCTTCACATGATTCATTGTTAACTAAAATTCTGGAAGTTGTTAAACTAGAATAAGTCATCTGCAGACTTCATTTCTGGGAGAACATGTATATCAAAAAATAAAGGAAATAGATCTTCACCATTACAAAACAAACTTTTAATATAACAAAAGTGTTCAATATAACAAATCTTATTACCAAGATCTTTAACTCAAATTCAAAGAAACTCAAACCTCTAAATCACTCAAATAATCAGCAGTATATTTTTTATCCATTTTTCTTAAAATATACTGCTGCGCCAACAAAAGATGTGTATAATAAAGTCGAGAGTTTTTCGGGAAATTCTAAAATTGTCATATTTCAGCACAATTGTTACCTTATATAAAAAGAAACTACTGAATCATAAGGGTTTTGAACGATATAGTTGCAAGTCAATTCTTCAAATGATTCATTGTTAACTAAAATTCTGGATGTTTTTAAACTGAAATATTAGTCATCTGCAAACTTCATTTCTGGGAGTAAATGTATTTCAAAAATAAAGGAAATAAATCCTCACCCCTAAAAAAAGCACACCTTAAAAAAAAACGTTTTATATAACAAATCTTATTACCAATATTTTTTTAACTCAATTTAATTTAGAGACACTCATACCTATACATCACACAAATTTTCAGCAGTATAATTTAAAAAAAATTTTTTTTTCTTTTTTCTTAAATATACTGCCGCGCCAACAAAAGATGTGTAATATAGAGGCAAGAGTTTTTTTGGAGAAATTCAGCATAATTTTTACCTTAATTTTGGTGGCTGTTTAAAAGAAACTACTGAATAATTAAGAGATTTTTACGATAAAGTTGCAAGTTAATTCTTCACATTATTCATTTATACATAAAATTCCAGATGTTGCTAAACTGGAATAAGTCCGCTGTAGACTTTATTTCTGGGAGCATGTGTATTTAAAACTAGATGTGTCGGAACGACACGAAAGGCTCAGACTCAAAAAGTTGAAAAATCTGCAATTTCAACAACACATGTGGACACAAACATGCATGGATAGGATCCAACTCTCAAGACCAATACTAGTTTGATGAAAAAATTTCCTTGATCAATGAGTAGTAAAATTTCAAACTATCAGCAAACAGGAAGTGGATGTACTGCAGATCTAACAAGATGTGTTGAACGACATGAAAATCAGCATAGCAGAACGAAACATAAACTTGATCTGTAACTCATCATGGTAGACTCACATATCAAAAACTAGATACACCCGCAGAGGTCCAACCCTGAACAGTTGGGGCAAAAATGGACACAATATTCAAGCTTGATTCATGTCTGAATTTGGATTGTAATTAAATATTTGACATATTATAGGTTTCTGAATAAATGTAGTCAAAGAACTAGAAATTGGTTATATGAATTGAATTTATATTCAATTAAAGACTTCTTGCTTTGTGCAATACTTAGTTAATCTGTTGTCAGACTATAAACAAATAAAGTTCAATTAATTCTCAATGTCATATTAGAAAAGGGAGCTTACATCAATAGATATAAACAATTCACCAAAGTTTCATGAGAATTGGTGACAGCATTTTTGAGTTATTGTTCGAAAACTGGAAAATCACCCCCTTTTTAAATGAATAAAACCCCATAAATCAGAAATGTAAAATGTAAAATTTATAAAATTCTAAAGGAGCTTACATCAATACATACAAACAATTCACCAAAGTTTCATAAGAATTGCTGAAAGCATTTTTGAGTTTTTGTCAGAAAAGTGGAAAATCCCACCTTTTTTTATGAATAAAACCCTGTACCTCGGAAACGTAAAATCTAAAATTTAAAAAATCGAAAGGGAGCTCATGTCAATAGATATAAACAATTCACCACAATTTCTTGCAAGTTGGTGAAAGCATTGTTGACTTATTGTCCGAAAACTGGAAAATCCCCCTGTTTTTAATGAATAAAACCCCATAACTCGGAAACGTAAAATCTTAATTTTATAAAAATTGAAAGGGAGCTCACGTCAATAGATATAAACAATTCACCAAAGTTTTATGCAAATTGGTTAAAGCGTTTTTGAGTTAATGTCCGACATGTTGACGACAGACAGACGGACGGACAGACAAACAGACGGACAACGGTATACCATAATATGTCCATAAACGGGCGTATAATCAGTGCAAAATCTGGGCGTATAGAAAAAAGTCTCTATAACTGTGATTTCCAAAGCCCATAATTTCAGCAAAAATTAGCAGAGCGGAATGAAACTTAAACTTGATCTGAAACACATCATGGTTAACTCACATACCAAAAATCAGCCCAATATCCAGGCATTGACATTTCCGCTCGTTCAATGTTCAATCGTCTGAGGCGACTAAAATTTGCTTGGGACTACTGTATTGGCAACTGTCAATAGTCCGATGGACAACTAAAATTTATATGCCTGATTATCATGTTTTGTCTAAAATCTGATTGAAATCACCGTGTGGTCTGTCGCATCTGTGTGCTGACGTGTATTTTTGAAATAAACAGTGGAAAATTGATTTCCCCCAAGTATTCTAAATTTAGACTCGCGTTTTGATTGGACAATGGGTATTTAGCTTAACCGCTATAACTTTTGACAAGGGATGACGACGGACAGGATTAAATATTAATGATCGCAATAATTTCAATATACACTTGAAAAATGTAAAAATTCACAGCCGAAAATTAGACAGACGAAGATTTTATCAATTATTATAATTGACGGCAAATTGAAGAAATCTTTTGAAAATTCTCAAGGGTCGTTGTTAAAAATTTTTCACGCTTGATTTCTGGTGTTTAGTCATTCCCACACAAATGTAAACTTCCTAGGAGAGACCTGATGGAGCGATTTCTCACAAATTATAAAGGCCCCCCAGCCAAAAAAAAACAAAAGCAGACGAGGAAATCCGACAAAACAAACAAGAATATGATCAAAATGTTCGAGTCGTGGAGTTCCAACCAAATTGGCTAAAAACTTTCGACTGGCTCGAGTATCACACAACGAACAAGATGGGTAAAATGTACTGCAAAATATGCAGAAGGTACAAAGATGAACTTGAGAACCCGAACTATTTAAAAATGAGACAGAGCGAAATGTACTCGAAATTTATTGACAAATTGGGTGTATATTCATTTGCAGATGATTTCCAGCCTGATGAAAACAACAATTTAAGTGACAGTTGAATTGATTGAATAAAATCTGTTCCATACCCACTCCTTTGCTTTTTATTTTAGCTCCAAGTGAAAAGTCAAAAGAAGTATACAACTTTCTAGTTTTTTATGCCCCCGCCGTAGCGGAGGGGTTAAGTTTTACCCTGGTCGGTCTGTATGTACGTCCGTCTGTCCGTCCGTACGTACATCCCAAAATTGGTTTCCTTTCTCTAACTTTAGTTTGCCTCAACCAAATTTTTTGAAACTTACTAACTCAAATCACAGGTCAAGTTTGAATTTGGGTGGCGTCACTTTTACTGTTCTCGAGTTATGACCCTTTACAAATGGAAAAATTGCTTAATTTTTCGTTTCCGTTCTCTAACTTTAGTTTGCCTCAACCAAATTTTTTGAAACTTATACACAATGCTTATTAACTCAAATCACAGGTCAAGTTTGAATTTGGGTGGCGTCACTTTTACTGTTCTCGAGTTATGACCCTTTACAAATGGAAAAATTGCTTAATTTTTCGTTTCAGTTCTCTAACTTTAGTTTGCCTCAACCAAATTTTTTGAAACTTATACACAATGCTTATTAACTTAAATCACAGGTCAAGTTTGAATTTGGGTGGCGTCACTTTTACTGTTCTCGAGTTATGACCCTTTACAAATGGAAAAATTGCTTAATTTTTCGTTTCCGTTCTCTAACTTTAGTTTGCCTCAACCAAATTTTTTGAAACTTATACTCAATACTTATTAACTCAAATCACAGGTCAAGTTTGAATTTGGGTGGCGTCACTTTTACTGTTCTCGAGTTATGACCCTTTACAAATGGAAAAATTGCTTAATTTTTCGTTTCAGTTCTCTAACTTTAGTTTGCCTCAACCAAATTTTTTGAAACTTATACACAACGCTTATTAACTCAAATCACAGGTCAAGTTTGAATTTGGGTGGCTTCACTTTTACTGTTCGAGTTATGACCCTTTACAAATGGAAAAATTGCTTAATTTTTCGTTTCCGTTCTCTAACTTTAGTTTGCCTCAACCAAATTTTTTGAAACTTATACACAATGCTTATTAACTCAAGTCACAGGTCAAGTTTGAATTTGGGTGGCGTCACTTTTACTGATCTCAATGTTATGACCCTTTACAAATGGAAAAATTGCTTAATTTTTCGTTTCCGTTCTCTAACTTTAGTTTGCCTCAACCAAATTGTTTGAAACTTATACACAATGCTTATAAACTTAAATCACAGGTCAAGTTTGAATTTGGGTGGCGTCACTTTTACTGTTCTCGAGTTATGACCCTTTACAAATGGAAAAATTGCTTAATTTTTCGTTTCCGTTCTCTTACTTTAGTTTGCCTCAACCAAATTTTTTGAAACTTATACACAATACTTTTATTACCATAAAACTCAGATCAAGTACAAATTTGGGTAGCGTCACTTTTACAGTTCTTGAGTTATGTCCCTTTATAACATTGTATGCAAGCGGGGGCATCATCTGTGTCCCATGGACACATTCCCCATTTATTTTTAATTGGATATAACACATTTAACATTGGTATTATTGAAAATATAACATTTAAAATGTAAATATGAGACAAAACATTCAGTGTCAGAAACTCTCAGAATGCAGGATTTTGCATCTTATTTTTCAAAATTTTCCTTGGGGAATTTGTAGTTCCCCCGAGGCTGATGAAAACAAGGACGGATTGACAGACATAAAAAAGTAAACTCTCCTTCCTTCCTTTCGACCATGGAAATAACTTCATAGTTAACACTTTAATTATATACCTGAATAGAGTACTATATTGTTACTCACTTATGGTATTATTCCCCATTTGGCAGGTTGTGCCCATTACTGACCAACCTGGAAATGTTGCATTTGTCCCCATAAAATATTGCATGTCCAGACCTCTGGAGTTCATATCGCATGTTAATTAAACTATTTAGAAATAAAAAAAATGGAAAGGATTTGACTGCCAATAACCAAATCCATATATCAATAAAATATGGAAAAAAAATCAAACTAACTAAATGTAAAAGTTAACTCAGAAAAAAAAAATCCATATCTGAGTGAAATAGGTCATAATTTTGATGTGGATACTAGTGTCTTTTGATTGTAAAAAAGCTTCTGTTCCAAGTTCCATAAAATTCCAAGATTTAATAGTCATTAATGCCTAAAAAAAATATTTACCAGACAGACTGAAATCTGATGCAATCTAATCTAAATTTTGCACCTACTGTATGTAGGATGTTGCAGGCAAGCCCAAAATAGCACGCTCTCTATCAAAGTTAGATGAAACACTAAAACTGAGGACAAGACTTGTATGAATGATCTTAACTTGACATTTTATTTAAACTTAACCTGACCCCTGATTGATATGAGGTCAAGACACATTGACTAAATTAATTACAAATGATGCTTACCAGCCTCTATCATTTCATCTCGTCTAGTGTTGCCTGCCACTGTTTCCTTAGTCTAGTGTTGCCTGCCACTGTTTCCTTGGTCTAGTGTTGCCTGCCACTGTTTCCTTAGTCTAGTGTTGCCTGCCACTGTGTTGCCTGCCACTGTTTCCTTAGTCTAGTGTTGCCTGCCACTGTTTCCTTAGTCTAGTGTTGCCTGCCACTGTTTCCTTGGTCTAGTGTTGCCTGCCACTGTTTCCTTAGTCTAGTGTTGCCTGCCACTGTTTCCTTAGTCTAGTGTTGCCTGCCACTGTTTCCTTGGTCTAGTGTTGCCTGCCACTGTTTCCTTAGTCTAGTGTTGCCTGCCACTGTTTCCTTAGTCTAGTGTTGCCTGCCACTGTTTCCTTTGTCTATTGTTGCCTGCCACTGTTTCCTTGGTCTAGTGTTGCTTGCCATTGAGTGTTTTAAATCACCAAATTTGGAGCTGAAAACAATGGATCAAAACAGTCAGTAAATGTTTTCCTGGTACACAAATTTATTCTAATACTATTATACTATGGGATACAATTCTTTAATTTCCAATACTCTATAGTACACAATGAAGCTAAATGTGTATTTCCCTTAGTCCCTTAGCAAAGATGGACTATTAATATAATGCTTCTTATTCATGTGAAATAATCCTTGATTAACCTTGTTTACTCAAAAGAAATTTAGAAATTACAAACTATGATCTAGTCTTTAAACTGTTGCAATGTCACATCACACAAATGACACTACTGAACATGCAGATTTTCAAATGAAAATAATTCAAGATTTTCTAAATATATATATCTTAATTTGGATTCTTTTGTAAGTATAAATAATGTAATATTAGATCATTATTTGTTTTCAATAATGTCTAACACAGTGTACTTTTCAATTTTAAATCATTATTTAACTATTAATTCACTGAAGTCTTTAAAAGTTTTGAATATTAACAGTAACAATCAAATGATCAATCTAACATAAAAATCCAATTTTCCAAATTAAGAGAAATAGTAAGATAGGACATACTAAGACCACTGCCAATGCTAATTTTTTTTCAATGTCTTCGCTGCACTAAAAATCATTTTCACTTTTGAACACAACTGTTTCCTGCATTTTGTGCTGCAGAATATTCATTTTCATTGTCTTAACTGTATGCAAGGTTATTTATGTTCAGCTCTATTCAAGCCAGGATATAATAAAATGCTCCACTGGACACAGCTTGATACGTCCGCAGAGGTCGAACCCTGAACAGTTGGGGCAAGTATGGACACAACATTCAAGCTTGATACAGCTCTGAATTTGGATTGTGATTAAATATTTGACACAGCATAGGTTTCTGACACAGAATGAATGTGGTCTAAGAACTTAAAAATTTTAATTTACCTATTCAAACCATATCATTATTATTTGCTTTTATATAAAAATCAGAAACAACCAACTTAAAATGGAAAATTTTTAAGAAAAAAAAGGAAAAAAAGGGAAAAAAATCCCCCCCCACAATTTTTTGAACCCCCTTATGATTCATCACCCCAAACTCAATCCCAGCCTTCCCTTTGTGGTATGGTACCTTGCAGTACAATTTCAGAGAGATCCATACACTTGAACACAAGTTATTGTCTGAAAACTAGAAAAATGCTTGTTTTTTGCCCTTTTTTTGGCCCCTAATTCCTAAAATTTTGAGGCAATGACCCCCAAAATCAATCCCAGCATTCCCTTTGTGATATGGAACCTTGTGGTACAATGTCAGAGAGAGATCCATACACTAAAACACAAGTTATTGTCTGGAAGTTACAACAATGCTTATTTTTGGCCCCTAATTCCTTAACTGTTGGTACTATAACCTCCAAAACCAATCCCAACCTTCCTTTTGTGGTATAGAACCTTATGGTAAAATTTCATAGATCTCCATTCGCTTAAACTAAAGTTATTGTGCGAAAACCAATGTGCCTTCGGACGACGACAACGACGCCGTCATACCAATATACGACCGCACCGCAAACATTTTTTGCGGTATAAAGACCCATACCGCATGGTCAGTTATAACAGGCCCCGACATGAAAAATATGAAACAATGCAATTGAGAAAACTAACTGCCTAATTTATAACAATAATTTACGAAAAACAAATATGACAGACATGAACCAAAGACCACCACTGAACAACAGGCTCCCGACTTGGGACAGGCATGCAACATAAAGAATGTGGCGGGGTTAAACATGTTTGTGAGCGCTCAACCTTCCCCTAACCTGGGACAGTGGTGTAACAGTACAACATAAGAACAAACTATAAAAAATCAGTTGAAGAAGGCTTATAAATTAACTCATCAGATGGATGCAAATAAAAATACATCTAACAAAAACACCGATCGGATGTGGACAGACAGTTATACATCCCCACAACAAAAAGACACTAAGTACAGATCTGAGAGTACTCGCAGTTACTGACAGCTAGTTTAAAGCCAATAACAAATAAAAAAAAAATCATTTTCAAAATCCTCCTCATTCCTAGAAACTTTTAGTAAAAGATTGTTTGCTTTATTTATCAATATATAATTTTAAAACTAAATGAATATACTAAATGCTTTCTGATTTTTTAAATTTTGTATAACTATAACTGTGACATGCACAACTTTTGTCACATGATGCACAATATGACATTGATTGATTGTTGGTTGCATAACGTCCAGTGGCAAATATTTCACGGGGAAGCCCTATATTCCCACGCCCCATTAATCTGACACCCAATGGTACGATGCCCCATTGGTCTGACGCCCCAATAGTCAGACACTGAATAATTTTCGACATCTTTCAATTTTGGAAGAGTTTGATCTATATGTTCCTGTACAGTGTAGATAACATGATCATCATTGAAAAATATGATATGGTCATGGTATTTCTATCAAATATCAAACGGTTTGTACAAGGTATTATCTATTTCCGTTTCTTATAAGAAAGAGAAGTTCATATACCACGTTGACAATGATTTATGAAGATTTTCTATTACGACAGTAATTTATCTTTGTCGGATTAATGGGGTGTCCGAATATCAGGTCGTCAACCCCATTTCATGCATGTTCAGGGTATCGGGTCCATTCACTCCCAATACACGTTTGCACCCTATTTTTATTCAAATACTGGTTGAATAATTATATGTTTTTAAATATATTTATCAAAATATTTAAATTTTCTTTAATAAAAATTAGAGAATTTTTAAATGAAATAATTTTTTTGGTCATTTAATGACTAGTTATTAAATGTTAAGGTTCATGTGGACCCTTTGGCTAAAATGGCTGCATATTCACCTCAAAATTTACTCCAAGTACACTACAGAAAAAATGCATAGAAAAATCCAGTTAAGTTTTTAATTTTCTGTTCCAGATGCACAGGTTAGTCTGTGTTCAGAGTAAATTTTGAGAGGAAAACGCAGCCATTTTAGCCAATTTATGATTACTGTTCATTGGTATTAACAAAGCCAAATTTGGTATTATTGTTCTGTTTGAAAATCATGATTGTTGTTAAAACTAGCTTTGATGTAAATACTGCATGTAGTTAGCTTGGTATGAATAAACTCAATGAAGAGTTGGTATCTTCCATCTTTCTTTTACAGGTCTTAGATTAATGAGCTTTGCCTTAATCTTCATGACAATTTTTTATTCTGACACGATTCATTTCGTCAAAATAATTAATAAAACCTGGGACTATTATACTACAATAGTCCCAGATAAAACACTATAAAAGGAAACCTGTTAATGTTTTTAGTATGTCACTTTATTTTGAAATTAAAAGAACAACTTATTTATAGCAATACACTAATTTGAACACGATTAAAACTTTATTCAACATAAAAAACCAATAAAAAAGGTGCGAACGTTAAAGGGGCGAACGGACTCGGATTCCATGTTCAGGACGACAATCACCCAAAATTGGTTATGATATCCCAAACTATACCTCTAATGGGATATAAATTTACTGTGCAAAACAGGTTTTCTGGGGATTCAAGAGAAATAGGGGAGTCAAAAAAAATTGTCTCCTCCCACCATAAAATCCATTTGCAGTGGCGGATCCAAGGAGGGGGGGTCCGGGGTTGGAACCCCCTTTTTTTGACGATCAATGTACTTGAATGTGGACATATAGTTGGAACCCCTTTTGAAAATGACTGGATCCGCCCTTGTTTGAATTTTATTTATAGAGGCCATGTCATGTCTTAAAACTTTTCCAGATGCACGAGTTTGTTTACTCGAAAGTAAATTGTGAGGTGAAAACTCATCCATTTTAATAGTAAAGATGAACCTTAAAAATAAACAAATTGTCAAAATATTGGATATTGAAATGGTAATTGTTCTATTTCGTCTAATTAACACTCACTGTTTTATGTAATTGTCAGTAACTCTAGGAGCAAAAAGAATTAGGTCTATTCAATATGGAAGACGAGAAAGCGCGCGAAACAGGACAGTCCCGAGAGTTCAAATTGACCGAAAATTTTATTAATTAGAATTCATTAATTTAAACCAATAATAAAAAATACAAAATCAATAATTTTTACTAACACACATTTTTTTAATTTTTCAAATTAGTTTCTTTTATTTTAATCGTGAGGAGATAATTTAAATTTCACCTTGAACTTTGTAAACAACTCACGTGTTTCAGGGATAATTTTACCTTCGTGGGTCACCGCATTTGCTTAATTATTCCTTCAGCCGTGAGGAACAAAATGAGCGTGAAATGAATCTTTTATGGGAGAAAAGAGGTGGGGTCACTCATCTTATGTGGGTGCATGGGTTTGTCACTAAGTTTTAAATAATTATTTCTTGAGAAAAAAATATTTGCAGAAGGGATGCATTTCTATCGTACTTACAGAAGCGTATATGGTGCCACACACTTTTATATATATATATATATATATATGTTTATATATATATATATATATATATATATATATATATATATATATATATATATATATATGTTTTCCTATTATGCGTTATAATGCAAACATTTGCGAACTAACGCAAATAGTTGCGTTACACTTGGCAGAACTTTAAGAAATAACGTTAACCTTTGAGTTGTAACGCAAACAATTGTGTCAATCATCTTATTTCTTATTTAAGTTTCAAAGGAAACAGCTGTTATAAGTTCGTATAAATGGAGGAGGCTGGTTGTATTACATTTTACAATTCTTTGCACTTATTGTAAAGTAAAATGTTGGAGTGTTGAATAATTCATTAATTCAAGAGCTTGAGAATATTACAAAGAAAATTGAGTAACTGAAGTTATATCGAAGAAATTAAAAATCAATCCTGTTAATGTAGCCGCGAATTTGAAAATACAAAGTAAGCGCTCGTATGATCATTGTGCAAGATTGGTTAGATCCAAACAAGCTACCCAGATACGAAAATCATTCCGATATAAGTATTCCATTATTCCTATGCATCTTTATAATCAATGATTTGGCCTCAACTGAGTTCATGTTCCTTCTCTTAACTAAATCACAACCAAATTTTACGGGTAGGCGGACATGCAAATGCCGATATCACACAAAACACTGATTTCACTTTATATAATAAATTCAATATTCTAGTGTTTGATTATAAAATATTCAAAACTCAATGAATAATCAAAATCAAAATGTTATAACGCAAACATAGGAAAAATAAAAAAAATATTTTAGAGAAAAAATTTAAGTTTCATAAATATCTAGACAGACTACAAAGTGCACGAACAATACTTTAGAATCAAATATGAATATTCTGACAATGTTACAAAAAAGTCGTTAACCTAAGAAAAAATTACCTGTGAAATATTTGTTGTTGGGTTGACTCGCAAAGACAGCTTGAATGAGAGTGGTATCAAAAAATAATTATCAAAAACATTACAGCTTTTCGCGGTTATAAAAAAAGCGTGCAGTCCACTGGCGCATTTATACGTAATATAAAGGCCAAGTAGGTCATGTCAGGTCAAGGCATAATACGTTAAATAAATAGGAATGTGCCATGACCATTATTTAATGAATTGTTATGAAATTTTTGAACTGTATGACATCAGTGGCGTAACTTCCATTAAGGCAGTGATGCAACCTCGAAGACTGAGGTAACTGACTGACAACATTTTGTATCACGAAAAAAGGAGGTAGATGGTTAAAGAGAGATACAATGTATATACAACAATATAGAGTGAGGCTGGTTCCAAATGTTTGATTTTTCTACCCTTTTACATGCGTATTCCTCGTTATTGACTAAAATACAGAATAAAAGGATTGGTTCAACTTTGTTTCATAATTATGACCGAGTTAGATACAAATGACTTATTTTAGGAACGGGCAAATTATACCGTTTGTATAAAAAATATTAAAACAAGGGGTTAGCACTATGAAACTACATGATGCGTGATTGAATCATTCATTTTATTATCACACATTTGTAACGTTTTCTGGACATGGTTTTCGACTAAAAGTCTGCATTCCAATGGGATTCAACTAGGGCGTGTTTTTTTGTTCTTCGGTAGTGAGCCAGAAGATGTTCATTTCTGTTTTATTTTTTTTATTTTTTTTTTTTTTTTGCATTGGGAAGATCTCCTGGCACTCTTCTACCTCTTCCTTTTAAAAAGGTGGTTTAGACGGCAGAGGCACATAACAAACATGGCGTCGCTAAGTCTAAATGACATTAATAAATTTATGAATGCAACTATAATATAATATGAGCTTTGTGATAAACGTTTTTATGGTATGGCAGTCTTAGTTAAGGAGATCCCTGTAGGGACGATAATTAAGCTGGATAAATATAAGAACTACACGGACAATAACAGTAAGTGGATGATTATTTGATATTCTAGTGAGGGGAGGGGCAGGACGATTTTTTGCGGATTTATTATTCCTTTTAATCTGTCGCTAATCGTGTCTATTTTTTCAGCTCTTTAATACCAGGCCACTATATTCATATGTAAAATCCTCCTGTCCCCACCCCACCCCACCCCCAAAAAAATATCAAATGGTTTTCCTCATTTAACACAAGTTTAACATGTTTAAATTGATTTATTGCTGGTGGCTTATTTTTAACGTCCAGTGACAAATATTTCATGCATGTTCAGGAAAACACGAGTTTAAAAGTCAGGTATATAATATAAAAAAGCCTTTAAAGGAGATGTGGTATGATTGCCAATGAGGCAACTATCCACCGGAGTTCAAATGAATGGATGTAAGCAATTATAGGCAACCGTACGGTTTTCAACAATGACAAAAACCCATACCATATAGTCGGCTATAAAAGTACCCGACATGAAAAATGATAAACAATTCAAACGAAAAATCTAACGGCCTAATTATATATAACAAAACAATTTACAAAATATCAAATATGAGTCGACAGATATGAACCAACGACAACCACTGAACTACAGACTCCTGACATGGGACAGACACATAAAGAATATGGCAGGGTTAAACATGTTTGTGAGCGCTCAACCCTCCGCTAAACTGGGATAGACTTTTAGTGGTGTATCAGTACAACACAAGAACAAACTGTAAAAATCAGTTGCAATTAGATTAACTCAAAAGATCGATACGAGACTCAAAAAACAACTAATATTAAGACAATATAGACACAAAGCACCGAAATAGAAGTATTTGCAGCTGATGAAAGTTTGTTCAAAGCTAATTACAACTAACACTGAAATAAATCTCCCAGATTAAAGTATCAATCAGTACACAAGCAACGGATTTAGTCATAAACAGTCTGAGAAACACCATGACCTTGTATACCTTGTATACATGTACGTGCATATACAATTAAGGTTTTCGAAAAGTGGTGGTCCGAAGGTTTTGCCCATCGAAATTTTGCAACAGAAATAAGTTAAGACCAGCAGAATTTTTTCAAGGACCACCAGGGAAAATGATTTTGAGAACTCTGCGATGTCTTTGCTTTATACAAAAATAATCCAGTTTGGTCACTTTAAAAAAATGGATAGACAAGATGTCCTTTTCGATCATATGCCAGACAAACATTGACAAATTCTTGTACAGTGTAAGATTATTGTAAGATTATTCCTGAAATTCAAATGGTCAGGGCTTTCAGCCGGATTTGTTTAGCAAAATTGAGTTAGGACAGCATAAAGAAAAAAATGTCACGAACACAGCAATTTCTTCCAAACCATTTTTCTTTTTTTACACGTATTGTATAATTGCATCAATGCCAAAACAGAGCACACTATATTACAGCCATGTCTATCGTATCGGAACTAACGTATCTTAATTTTCTAATGAATCATCGTAAACTTCATTTATGTCATCCAATATAAAAAAAAATCAGCTATTTTGGACGGCAAATTGAATTTTCATTTTATTGCTCCTTCTACAGAATATCTCCAGATTCATTTTTTTTTGGACTCTTCACCAGAAGACATTCTGGAGATGTACAGAAGAGACCAATAAAACACGCCCCTGTTCTCCAGTCCTGTTTCCACCGACATTTTCTTTTCTTTTATTCATATAGTTCATCCAGTTATAATATATATATCCATACAAAATGCCATAAACGTATTAAGGTAAAAGACATGCTAGAAGATCTTAAACTATTATATCACCGAATCTGTAGAATACATTTTAGAGGGGATCAGGATTTTTCATCGATTATGACCTTCTTTATTTAAATACATTGTTGTACTTACTTACTTACTTACTGCCCTGTACGCCATTGCTGTACCGAGAATTAAAAGTTGTCGATCAGCGACTCTTTTCACAAAAAATCTTAAGATAAATTTTACTCTTAAGAGTAATCTTAAGATTTTTAGGTTTTTCACAAAAAATCTTAAGTAAATCTTAAGAGTAAAAACTATCGTAACTTTAAATTTAAGAGTGCTATTACCCACTCTTAAGTATATATTTCAAAGAATTCAAACTTAAGAATGGTGTTGAACGAATCTTAAGATTTAAATAAAAATTAACAAGCTGCCTTAGTTATTTTCAATGTTATAAACAGAAGAGCTTTAAGAAGAGATCGCGTTTTTCGTGACAGGACAGACGACCTTGATTTTTTAAATGATGACCAGTTATATTAATTGCACGGTATCGTTTCCCCAGGCAGTCTATTTTGGATTTAACAGACACGCTCAGAGATGCCATTGAAAGACCTTCCAACAGATTAAATGCAATCCGTCCCCATATTCAAGTAAGTATAACAACACAAATCAAACTTTCTTCTTCCGTCTTGTAGTTGAATGTGCAAATTTGGTGCTCTCTATCACGTCCGCTATGAAGTGAATGGTTGCAAATTATGTTACGCCAATCCCGAACACATACACACAAGCAAGACTCGAGGTTGTACAGATTTTTGCGTGAACCCCTGAGGGTTCACGCATATAAATTAGTTAGAAATATGGTCTGTGGGGGAATATTCGGAAGCTAAATTATTGTTCATTCGGAACATTTATTCTTCTTATCTGTATCAGCTTCCTGCAATTAAGAGCACCTCCATACGGGGTATTTAAGATATTTAAAACGCCGCAATAAAGAACTTTTCATAAATCGCTGTGTCACTAATGATATCTGCTATATGACAATTAAAGGTAAAGTTGAAAATCTATATAGAAAAAAAGAAATAGATTCCCAGACGTATAATTTCTTAAAGAATAATAATGATTCAAAACACGGACACCTGTACCTTCTTCCAAAAATTCATAAAATTAATCTAGAAATAATTAATGAGGCATTGCGAACTAGTCAACTAGTAGGAGACATTAATGTTACTTACCGACCAATCATCAATAAGTGTATTTCTCCCACGAGACGCGTTGAGAGATTACTTGATTTAATTATTAAACCATTATTGAAGAGGCATAACTTTTACATTCAAGATACAAAAGATTTCATTAATAAAATAGAGTCGCACGAGGTCAAAAAAGAATGCATTCTTATTGCCTTTGATGTAACAGTGGCAGACCCAGAAATTTTCATAAGGAGGGGAGCACTGACTGCCCTAAGAGAGGGCCCGCTTCATTCATGCTTCAGTGATTCTCTATATAATCAATGCAACTGTTACCAATGCATTAGAATTCATTGACACACAAGAATATACTTTTAAGGTTCCCAACAAAGAATATTTAACTGCATTTGTTAAATTAATTCTACGAAACAATAAATTTGAGTTAAATGAACAGTTATATAAACAAATTATAGGAGCGCCCATGGGTGGTATATTTTCACCAACATGCTCAGATCATCTGTCCGTCCTATCAACAAGAATCTAGGATAAGTTCCAATGGAGAGAAAACATCAAATTACACTGTCAATATAGAGATGACGGTTTTATGGTCTTCAGTGGCAAATTAGAGCATGTTGAAGATTTCTTTAAAATAAGCGAACGAAATTGACCCTCTACTATGTGTCGACATCTAGTATGATCGACCTATTGATACCGAAGTGTGAACGATTCCGTTATAACGGAATTCTTGATATTAAACTGACAACAGAAACGCATCAATATTTATACCAATCACGAGTGCACACCAAACACACACATTTAAGAGTAGTACGTACAGTGTATGAATCTATATGTCATAATTAGAAATAATAGTGATATCATTGAATTAAATAAAAAAATAATTAACTTACAAGAGAAGTTAATTGATAGAGGATAGTGTAAAGAGGAAACAGAAAATGTTATAAAAATGTTAAAAAATGCAACGGATAGACAAACTACCTGAATAAAGACCAATAGAACAAAAAAAAAAATTCCACGTACTCCCATTACAATTAAAGTATAACCCAATAGTGAAAAACCGGAGTAAAATCATAAGAAAACATTGGAACAATCTGCAAAAAGACAAACAATGCAGTGAAATGTTCACCCAAGTATATATCATAGCATATAAACGCAACAAAAATATTAAAGAAAACCTTGCGAAATCAGGGTAGTAGTTGGGAGATTTTTGAAAAGGGACCCATGTTAAAACAAGTTTAAGCAAAAAATCCTTAACCCTGTTAACATTCTGAATTATAGACAAAACACACAAGTTAGCAAAAAACGGTGTAAAGTCTTGATATTTATTACGTATGTTGGTTGAAGGAACCGCATTTCATAATAATCGAATTATCCTGCGACTGATATGATTATATAATATTTAGTATACTTGCCAATGAGACAACTTTTTATCAAAGACCAAATGTCATATACTAGTATGTAAGTAATCTTGGTCACAGTATGGCGTTGATTGCGGAGTCTTAGCAAAGTAAGCTAAATGACCTCAAATTGACCAGTGTTATACAATTCGGACAAGATATAAATCAATGGCCATATTTACATACATAACAACGAAAAACAGACACGATTGTAATAAGCAAAAAAAATCCATGCTCCTGATTTTTGACAGGTATATTAAGTATACATGTATAAGCAGCAAATTGAATGTATTAGCTGGATCCAAACCCATTTCTAATGTGGAACAGGGTTTTACGGCACAACATAACATACTTGAAATGATTAGCAAGTAGCTTTTCTTCGAGGTTTTATTTTCAGCATTAGGTAGCACTCTATTTGGTTTAACTTGAATCTGACTCATTTTATTTTGTCTTATTTGGTAGGAATAAACCTTCCACAATCCATGAAACAAAATATCGTACTTGCTCTGAAATATATTTTTTTAAAAGAAAAGAAAATAAAATAACTGAGGATTCTAAGTGAAATACTACCTGTACAAATAAAAACCCTAGAAGTGTCATCCATTGGTAGTAGTTTGACCTTTCACACTTGAAACAAGTTGCTTTCTTTAAAAAAAGAAAAGCAATACGTGAACCTAAGACCGCTGACTGGTCATCAAAAGATTGAATAAAACCTTCCTAAATACTGTAAAATGCTAAATTTAAAAATTCAAAGATTGAAATCTGTAGAAATTACATTTTATATCGAATACAATGCTTGTTTTTCGCAAAGTGTAAATCCAATTTTAAGAATAAAGATCTAAACTGGAAAGAATTACGTTTAATAAATCGTAAAGACATTATATTATGAAATGTAATTTAAATCTTAATTGGTATAATGAAAGTGCTGTATAAGAAAAACAATACAAAGAGGAATCTTAATAATCAAGAATCACGCATGAAAATCGCAGTTACGATAAAGTCTAAAGATGCAGTTAACGCGATAATTCGAAATAAAAGCATCAATTGTTAAGTCCATAGTAATCCACAAAGCGCAGAACATAATCTATAGCATCGTAATTCACTAATGTCAATCGATAATGCACTCAAATGCATGAACATGTAATATAGCAAATAGCATTTGAATTGATTTAAATGCTTTGATTGTATGCTGAATGATGATGAGACATGACTTGATGCTATTTAGACTGTAATAGTGCAACGTGTCATTCTAATTGCCCTTTATCAAGGTTTTTAACAATTGAAAATTTCCGACTGATAATTTCGATATATGGACAATGTTAGATAATTTTGAACTGAATTCAGACGAATTACATAATTTCATGACAATTAATTAAGATTGTAAGCTTAAAATTGTCTAAACAATGAGTTATATTCTGAATTGTGCATTATTTCAAATATACAATTGGAATTGTAAAATTTCACTTCATGAGTTTCAACATAACTGCTAGAACTAAGGAATCTGACAAATGAAATGAATTGAAAACAAGTGAGTCGAGTTAAATTTGATACAAATTGAATTTCATGTCACTGCATAACAAATGTAACAACTGTATGCAAAACGAGAGGTACAAATTATAATGCAAATTAAATATGAAAAAATGACGCAAATGTAAATTTACAATTGTACAAATTCGATTCATGAATTGTTAGCTGATTCAACAATTTAAACATTTGACAGTTGAATATTAAAGAACACTAGGCAACACCTTTGCATTTATTTATCAAGAAAGTCAAAGTTATATTTGTGTTACCCCCGACGAGTTAAATTGACCGGTCTGATTAGTCGCATCATCGTAGACAAGAATTGGTCATTCTAACTTATTCTACTCAATAATTGTTAAATAAACTTAAACTACAGTATTTGAAAATTGGTCAAGGCCATTTGTTATGTGTATCATTTAATGAAAATGCAATTCATTTTGTTTAAGTGTACAATGCCAAATTTTGTTAAACTTATATGCCTAAACAAATCCGTAATTGAATGTCGTCTTTACTTCGAGTTATGAACCCTTCAATGGAAAATCTTACTTGTTCTCCAATTTCTAACTATATTGCAAATACAATATATTAATTATCCATGCTTAATTTACTGTCAGTTTCTGAAACTTCAAATGGATATAATTCTGTCGTATTCTAACGTTATCACTTTGCTAACATTTAATTGCTCTAAATTTATCTGCTCATACTAAGTCATATTTGAACTTTATGAGCTATACCATATACATGGATAATTGTTATTTGAACTTTCCGATTCTAATTATGTTCAATTTATTACTCTAAACTTTACAACAATTTCGAAATACATTGTCTCATGTTTAGTTGAATTATGGATTAGTATTTGTGCTTCAATTTTTTACCTCTCAATTAGATCTTCTATCAAATTAAAATTGCTCTTAACTTTACGTTTCAGTTTCTAATTTGCATTGTGCCAACTTTTAACTTTCTACTTAATTTAATTGCTATATAATTAAGCTAAGTAATTTGTATTCGTTCTCTAGACTTTAGTTTGCCTACATTTTCTGATTTATCTTATACTATATTAGCATTAAATACTGATAATTTATTGTTGCTGCCTTTCAAATTTCTCGAATTATGACTTTAATAAATATGCTCTAATTTATCTTATATGTTGCTACGTTTATTTACCAAAGTAATTTGCTTACACGTGATGTTGGGTTTAAAAGGAAGACCGCAAACTCCCAACATCACATATCACAATTCAAGTTTGATTGCTGTTTGGAATAAAGAATAAAACATCATTGTATTTTATTCACCAGGTATGTAAATTGTTTAAGTTTAAACTATTTTCAATTAAATTTAAAGTATAAATTTATCTTCTGATTCAATAACTTAAGTTTTATATTCAAAACTTAACATAAATTTATAAAGAGAGATTTCATTAACATAAATAAGTTAAAATAAAGTTTACTATTTAAATCAATAGATCACAGATCACATATCACAATTCAAGTTTGATTGCTGTTTGGAATAACGAATAAAACATCATTGCATTTTATTCACCAGCGCCAGGCCTCGAAAGTTCAGGTGTCCCGAGAAAATGGACACGCCAGCTGAAGAAGGAATTACCTAGACAAGACAGGAGTGAGCTAGTATTCCCCAGGACACAGCTAGAATCCCCGAAAAATGCTAGAATCCCTAGATTCCACGAAAGAAGTTAAAATCCCCAATAGAACGAAGACCTTAATAGTCACCAAGCCAAAGATGTCCGTCCCCCGAAATTTAGTATAGTTGTTAACGTTTTGGAGGGAAAGGAGAGACAACTCAATAGAGCAGCGATCCCTCTCCCTTTTCCTTCATAACACAGCTACTATTTGAATATACATTTTAAAGCTCGACTATTTCATTTATTGCTAGGGATTGTAAATCATTTTTTCATAATCCTATTGCAAATTCCAGTTTCTGCAAACCGGATGTATAATGCAAATTGCACATACCAATCGAAATATAAATTTAAGCACCCAGTTTGCTATATAATCTGGATGCATTTATTTTATCTATCATATTTTTATATTTTGTTTCCTGCATGGGTGCCTTCATATTCTCAACTCGTTATTGATGATGTCTGTACTCATGGTAGATGTTACATAGATAAATTTAAAGTCCATTTTCCATGTGAAGTGAAACCTGTGGCATGCAACTTATAATAGAAGGTTTCGTATATTTTTCCTGAGAGTAACACACCAGCTTCATTTGGACCTCTTATATAGAGACTTATTTTGGTCTCATAAAACATCTCAAATTTTAAGGATTTCCCGATTTTACTTAAATCAATCCAAATATTCTACAGGAACTTGGTTTTGAAGAATATCTTATTTTCAGAAGTTTTATGAATACCTGAACATACTCTCAAAAGAACCAATTTATATAAAAAGACATAATGGATATGTAGATATAAAAAGATACCTGGATTAACATGTTGTACGCCAGACGCGAGTTAAGTCTACAAAGAATCATCAGTGACGCTCGAATAAAAGTAATTAAAAAAGCCAAATAAATTACGAAGTTAAATAATCTATTCCTTGGGTAGAAAATCCTTGGCATTTCGAAAATTTCAAAGTTTATAAAAGGACAGTGACTCAAAAAAGAAAACAAAAGAGAAACAGCTAGATGTCACAATACCGTAAACAATGAAGACCGTGCTTGAAAGTCACATGTCAAGCTCTTACTGCCGTGTCCTGGATTTAGATGAGAAAAGCGAAATTTTATAATAAACATACATTCCTGTTAGTGAACTTTTTCCGAAAATAGCTTGAATATAATATCAATCAACACAAATGTCAAGTAGTTACGGATGGACATTTTATTTATCAAATGAATCTCTTTTTAAAGTCTAACATTCTACGTAGTCTATATGAATATATTGCTATACCAAATATAAGCAGAGACTTATAAATCCCTACTAAAACAGTATAAAGTAATTGGCATTATTTATACAAACAAACCAAGTTTGTATTCTGTTGTCTCATATTGTAATATTTTTCTGTAGTCTCATATTTTAATTTTTCTCCAATCTAATGTTGTTTATTTATTGAGTCTCATAAAGTGAAATATTGTTTCTGTACTTTAGTGTGAGGTTGTCTAATTCTTGTATAGTTGTTAGAGTGGTCTGCAAATACTCCTTGTTTATGCCTCTAGTGTCAGTGATCAAAACATTCCAGGTCACCAGTGGAAGGCTTACTAAATTTCTAGAGACATTTTTATTTACCTTTTCCAAAGATCAAGGTAGGTATATGCAAGCCTTCCATTGATAAGATGAAATGTTTAATGATCACATCAACCTATATTTTAACTGATGTAACTTTTCAGGTAAAATTATGTTCTGTTTGTATTGATGAGCAAGTCCTGACAACCCAAAATTATTTAAAGTAAAACTCTTCTTATAGAGCAAATCTCATTAAAGTCTCGATCTCATCCTTGTAATTGAGCAAATACCAACTCCTAAAAACTATACCAAATGTCACAAAAGGTGTCTGTGTGTAAAACAAAACATAGTCTCAGCAAAATCATACTGGCTTAAAGCAGAAAATATTTTAGAATGAATAATAATTTTATTATAAAAACAATTAATCAATCTGGTTTTGGCCCTAGGAAACACTCAGCATACAAGACAATTTTGTGTTCCTGCCTGAGCAAGTCAGCTTGCAACCTCCAGTGTGAGGAAGAACCTGCCTGCCCGACAATACGCCAGCCGGGAATGTGAAGCGAGGGTTCTCCACTTTGGTGATGAGACTAGGCGTCTCATCTGAGGCCGGGGAATGTGAAGCGAGGGTTCTCCACTTCGGTGATGAGACTAGGCGTCTCATCTGAGGCCGGGAATGTGAAGCGAGGGTTCTCCACTTCGGTGATGAGACTAGGCGTCTCATCTGAGATCAAACTGGCGCTGGAATAAATTTGATAAAATTTGTCCCCGAAATGCTTGGGATGAATGAAATTTTAGAAATAACCAGTGATAAAATTCCATCAAGGAATTAAAATTAATTAAATAAAATATATATCACTAGTAAAGCTGAAATGTTTCCTTGTCATGAAACATTATTGAAGGTGTTAGGAAGGTGGATGGCGGGCGGTAAATTAAATAATAGCACTGTAAAACTATATCAACTAGTCAAGACTGCTATGAACCAAGAAAGTGATTATACAAAGACCATGCATAAGGCTTTACACACAGATAGGGTACATCAATCATTCAGTGGGAGGAGTCTGGCCTCACTGACCTTCAGGTAATATACTAATTGTTGTGTAATTAATTTTTTATAAGATCTGGTATCATAATCTGCATTTCCTCACCAACAGAAATTATTTATGACATGTATCTGATTAAGAAAGGATTAGTGTGCCTCCTAGTGAGATTCCAGTTGTAACTTCAAAGTGTCAAATGCCAGGGAAATTAACCTCAAGTCTATAACAAGTGGTCTGTGTATGTTAATTAAATGTATCCAGAATGTCAGCATCTTTATTATCACATTAATTATTAAGTGTAAGCTGGAATGGCTGTTTGTATAAACAGTACTTATATTACATATAAGTACAATATTTATACAAACAAACCAAGTTTGTATTCTGTTGTCTCATATTGTAATATTTTTCTGTAGTCTCATATTTTTAATTTTTTCTCCAATCTAATGTTGTTTATTTATTGAGTCTCATAAAGTGAAATATTGTTTCTGTACTTTAGTGTGAGGTTGTCTAATTCTTGTATAGTTGTTAGAGTGGTCTGCAAATACTCCTTGTTTATGCCTCTAGTGTCAGTGATCAAAACATTCCAGGTCACCAGTGGAAGGCTTACTAAATTTCTAGAGACATTTTTATTTACCTTTTCCAAAGATCAAGGTAGGTATATGCAAGCGTTCCATTGATAAGATGAAATGTTTAATGATCACATCAACCTATATTTTAACTGATGTAACTTTTCAGGTAAAATTATGTTCTGTTTGTATTGATGAGCAAGTCCTGACAACCCAAAATTATTTAAAGTAAAACTCTTCTTATAGAGCAAATCTCATTAAAGTCTCGATCTCATCCTTGTAATTGAGCAAATACCAACTCCTAAAACTATACCAAATGTCACAAAAGGGGTGTCTGTGTGTAAAACAAAACATAGTCTCAGCAAAATCATACTGGCTTAAAGCAGAAAAATATTTTAGAATGAATAATAATTTTATTATAAAAACAATTAATCAATCTGGTTTTGGCCCTAGGAAACACTCAGCATACAAGACAATTTTGTGTTCCTGCCTGAGCAAGTCAGCTTGCAACCTCCAGTGTGAGGAAGAACCTGCCTGCCCGACAATACGCCAGCCGGGAATGTGAAGCGAGGGTTCTCCACTTTGGTGATGAGACTAGGCGTCTCATCTGAGGCCGGGAATGTGAAGCGAGGGTTCTCCACTTCGGTGATGAGACTAGGCGTCTCATCTGAGGCCGGGGAATGTGAAGCGAGGGTTCTCCACTTCGGTGATGAGACTAGGCGTCTCATCTGAGATCAAACTGGCGCTGGAATAAATTTGATAAAATTTGTCCACGAAATGCTTGGGGATGAATGAAATTTTAGAAATAACCAGTGATAAAATTCCATCAAGGTCCAAAAACTCAGATGGAAACAGCTGAGTGCCCCCAAGGATTTAGGATTAAGACTTATTCACCTTCAATAAAGTCATGAGAAAAATAAAAAAATAAAATAAAATTACAATGAAGATATATGTATGTACATGATATATATATGAGTAGATCTACATCCTAATTTACAATTATGTAACTAAAAGTAGTCAGTATTAAAACATTATAATGCTTTAAATTAATATTTCCTAACAATTCATGTGCATACTTAATTGAAGTAGATGACACTCTTATATACCTGCAGTAACTGTCAGAGGACCAGCGTCCTAGTATTTTGACCAAATGGTCACATGATAATACTATAAAATTATATTCAATATTCAAAGTTCTAACATGAGAATGCTATAAAAGATATTCAGTAATTCAATGATGAGATTACTATAAAATGAATATCAGTAATCCAAAGATGAGAATGCTATAAAAATTATTATCAGTAATTCAATGCTGAGAAGGTAAAATATGATATTCAATAATTCAATGATGAGAATGCAATAAAAATTATTATCAGTATTTCAATGAGATGAGAATGCTATAAAAAGGGTATTCAATATCAAAGTTTTGAACTGAGAGCTACACTAGATTGATTCATATAGATTTTGAACATCATGAGAGATGCATTCAGTATTGTAATTCAGAGAGCAAGAAACTGCCTGTACAACAATATGCCAGTTTGGGAAAGTGGAGCGAGGGGTCTCCACCAGGGGGTGAGACTTGGTGTCTCATCTCTAGCTGTTAGTGTGCTAGGTCTGTATAGGGATATCCCATGTGCTAGTAGATTAGTCAAGGTCTATCATAACTGGTACTGAAATACAGGCATGTTAATGCTATAAAACTATATTTAGTATTCAAATATGATAAATTTTCCTAAAAGATTTTGAAGAAAATACCACTGTTCAGTTATGCAGTTAATAAATAATTCTTTCGAATGCCTGAAGCTCTCATCATTGAATACATGTTATATGCAGTTATATATTTAATAATTCTTTCAATGTCTTTGTCTAAAGTTCAAAGTACACAGCTATAAAGAACTGTTAGATTTTGGGGTGGTATTGACTGTTTGTATATACTGCTGTCTCCAATGTGAACATTGGGTGTGTAAATATAAAATTTTGAAAAGCATGTATACTCTACGGTAAACATCACTGTATTCCCAAATATAAATCTCTTTAACATATTAGGTTTCAACAGTAAATCTCCACTGTGTATAGAGCAATAATACCTATGTACATACTGTCTCTGCTATTGTAAAAGTGGTAAAATACCTGTCTAAAACATAATAAAATCTCTATAATATCTTTAAAGTAATAGGCAAACTGTACGGTTCCTTGGTTCTTGGGTTTGCCATATTTTAAATGCAAAGTAGTCTATTTAAAAGTGTAAGTTGTCAGATTCTGCGGATTCAAGTATGCTTGAAATAGCAATGTCCCAAGTAAGTTACAATTTGGTTTGAAATCAAATACTTCTGGACTCGTTCGGCACTGATGAGGCTGTAGTGCTGCCTTGTAGTCAATATGCTAAAACTGTGTATCCTACATGCTCTGTTTGAATAGTTGGAGAAATAATGTCCACACAGATAACAAATCTGAACATACGCTTGGGTCCATGTCGAAATACATGTCAAGCTCTTACTGCCGTGTCCTGGATTTAGATGAGAAAAGCGAAATTTTATAATAAACATACATTCCTGTTAGTGAACTTTTTCCGAAAATAGCTTGAATATAATATCAATCAACACAAATGTCAAGTAGTTACGGATGGACATTTTATTTATCAAATGAATCTCTTTTTGAAGTCTAACATTCTACGTAGTCTATATGAATATATTGCTATACAAAATATAAGCAGAGACTTATAAATCCCTACTAAAACAGTATAAAGTAATTGGCATTATGATAGTAATTAATTTTGTTTTACGTTTTTTTGTGAGATGCAAGGAATTAAAATCCTTGTGAACTGAAACCACGCAAGTATTTTTTCATTCCTGACCGTTTAAAATCTAGATGTTTAGCTAACTTTGGGTACGCGTTGATACGGTGCTTTTTGTCCGCAATTTGCTTTTTGTCCGCTTTTGCTTTTTGTCCGATAATTTTGCTTTTTGTCCGACACTTTTGCTTTTTGTCCGTTGCTTTTTGTCCGTTTTGCTTTTGTCCGATAATTTTGCTTTTGTCCGACACTTTTGCTTTTTGTCCGTTGCTTTTTGTCCGTTTTGCTTTTTGTCCGATAATTTTGCTTTTTGTCCGACACTTTTGCTTTTTGTCCGTTGCTTTTTGTCCGTTTTGCTTTTTTTAGCTCACCTGGCCTAGAGGGCTAAGTGAGCTTTTCTCATCACTTGGCATCCGTCGTCGTTTTTAACTTTTACAAAAAATCTTTTCCTCTGAAACTACTTGCTAAACTAAAGTAAATATGGCCAAAATCATCCTTAGGGTATCTAGTTTAAAAAAGTATCCGATGACCCAGCCCAATAATAAAGATGGCCGCCACGTCTCAAAATAGAACATTGGGGTAAAATGTAGATTTTGGCTTATATCTCTGAAAATAAAGCATTTAGAGCCAATCTGACAAGGGGTAAAAATGTTCATCAGGTCAAGATCTATCTGCCCGAAATTTTTCAGACACATCAAACAACGCGTGTTTGGGTTGCTGCCCTGAATTGGTATTTTTATGAAAATTAGCAGTTTTGGTTTTATTTGATTGAGTTTTATTTTTAAGTCGTTACAACGACTAAGCTTACTTGTTATAACGACTTAGCTTACAACTTAGCCAACTTGTTTTAACGACCTAACCAACTCGTTTGAACAAACTAACTTGTTTACTTCAAAAACTACTTATTGTAAATACAGAAATCAATGCGTGCATTTATTTTGTGATTTCTTGATAACTATCCAAAATTTGCGTTTAATATTTTATTGAGATTTCAGTAAATGTTATATAAAATAGTTTATACTTATAAAATCAAAATACGAGTTTTTATTTATGCGACGAACTTCTTGTTGCGTTATTCGCATTAATAAAATCGTCGCAATAATATCTAAACTTGCAGTACTTCATCAGTATTTGCGCCCTGAACTTCAAGCATTCGTCGTTAATATTTGATTTGCTTGTCCTTTGGTATTGTCAATTGTTGTTTAAGTACTTTCGGATGAATTGAATACCAGTACATTCCAGTTGATTTCTACTGTTTCTGTGTGTGTTTTTTGTTTTTACATACAACCCTAGAACAAAACTATTTTATTCTTCCACAAATAATTTGCGTCTGTTCCAAGTCAGAAATTTGTGGCCATTGACATGTTATTGTCTCTTTATATGTTGTAGTTGCTCGACATATTTGAAGACAAAGTGTTGTGTCTGCCAATTTACCCACTTGATTATTTTGCTGAAGATATTTTAAGGATAGTTATATGGTAATTGGTTTCCAACTTTATTGGAGATCAAGTGTGAACTCCAGATGTATAGTTTCTTAGGGGATGCATGTTGTCTCTTTGACATTGCTACATATTCCTTCTCTTTCATTTTCATTTAAAGATAAAAAAATGAAATGACACAATGTTTATACCTGTCGTCCAAAATTTTTTGCAAAAAGGGGTTAATGAGCCAAAAAAAAGTCTTTTTGGTCACATTTTGGACTGTCGACTAAAGGAGGTGTCAGAAAATAGACTGTTTGACAAATGGGAAGTCTGACTTGTGGACTGTCGGAATATAGCTACCCGCCCTTCTCAGCTCACAAAGCTAAGCAGCACGTTGTCAGGTGGCCGATAGGGTATGTCTTAAATAAGACTGACATCTAAGTTCAACTAACTTCGAACCGATAAGTAAGAACCTGTTTTAACAATGTTGAATTCTGACCCTTTTTGGTGCCTTTATTTTCAGAATTGAAGGGAAAAAACCAATAGCAAACACTGATCTGCATTTGGTCTTGGTAACACTTTCCTAGACATCAAGTAAATCAATCCACTGCAACTTCAAAGGATAAGGGGCATAAGAGGACCTTTTTCGTCCCAGCATTTTACAAACATTTGAAGCTCGACATCTTTCCAAGGTGCTAGAGATATATTGACAGGGCTTAAACATAAATTATCATGAAAAGGGCATATTTGTGTAGATGTCTTGAAGAACCAAGACTATAACTAAACATTAAAATGAAGGAATCATATAAAAAGTCAATTTTTGCCTGCCTTGATTTCATTGTTTGACATACCTTGATCCGGTAAACATCGAGCGCACAACAAATACAACTTCGTATTTAAAAGAAATGTATATTGCGGAATCATAATTAACATGTCAAAATATTTAGTTGTTGTGTGCCTGTGCTTTATACCTTGATGGTATATGTTTGGACCAAAATTGATCTTTATCGCCCAAACTACTTTACACAGATGTAGATTTATCGAGTCTCTGTTAAGGGGGTGCCAGTAATCATGTAATAACTCATTGATGTGCTTTGGTAGTCATTAAACCATTTCCTTCAGTTATAAAATTATCACACCAATGAAATAACACAGCCAAATATTCATTAGAAATAAGACATTGTGATAAAATAATCAGCCTCAAAATGCCCTTATAATCATGTAATCATGCAATAAAAAACCTTAACATAGTCCCGTATCGTTATAGACATACAGCAAAGAATTCCGTCTTGAACTTGCATTGTGGTGAGACCGTTGAAAGCATCATTGTGACTTTGAGATGAAGAACAGCAATTAAACTGCTGTTCAATTGCTTTGGGCTTTGTCAAGTGTATGTAGAAATGTTTTGTCATGAATTTATACACCATATTCATTGTTTCTTATTACCCAAACCATTATTGACCACAGACTTAGCCATTAATACTATAATAAATCAAATATTTGGATCAGTATAGACATTTGGGAAATATGTCTGCAAGATAAAAAAGTGTTTTTAATGATTTTCTACACATAATGAATTTAATTGTTTTATGTGTTTCTGGTACAAGTTAACTAGGCTATGAATAAAAAGAGTCCATTATGATCAACATAAATAAAAAAAAAAAACGTTTTGATATGCAAACAAACATGTATTCATCAAGACTTCAATTTGGTAATTAAATGATGTTCATTACCCAAATATCATCGATAAGAAACCGTTAATTCTGTTCTAAATGAGGGATAATTTTCGTAGCTTTTTGTTACTTCTAAAAGTTTCCCACATGACCCAGACCATCTTGTGAAACTAACTGAATGGAATATCTGCCTGTTCTTTCAAGATTAAGTCAAACGCTGTACAAAAGCATAAAACAATTTTAATTTGGCCTGGACTATTTCTTTGGTGTTTTTCTCAAGTAATGCATGGCATCTCTATCAGTAGAAGAAAGGTTTTCAAGAAAGATAAAAGTTGTGCGCTCAAGATTTAAGATTGTGTGCACAAGATTTAAAGTCGCGCGCACAAATATTCTAAATTTCATCTTTGGCACTTAAGGAACTCCGTAGATACCAAAAAATGTTTCATTATCATTTCTCGGCTACAATGGGTATATGAAACATCCAATGTCGAATTATCAACATAGAGACCTAACAAAGAATGTTTCTGTCATGTTGTGCAACGAACTCTCTACAGCACATGGTAGTGACAACACTAGATGTTTAATATGATCGCGCGAAAAGCCGGACTTTGGTCCACGAAGGTAGAAAATTGTCTGTGAGACCTTCGCTGACGGCTTTTGGTGCACATGAGATGGTTGTTGGTTAACAAAAAATTTGTACGCCGGACGGCCATCAAAATATCACCAAGGAAAGGTCGCCGTGCTCTTTATTAATTTCCAAGCAAACTGATATAGCTCCAAAGGTTTTACCATGAACATCAATGAATATACTCGTGCCAATTAGAAAGCCACGCGGAATCATGCTGCGTTCACACGTAATTCGAATTCGATTCGCATCAGTAACTAATTCGAATTAGTTTAATTCGCATTCGAAACGTATTACGTCCAAACGTAAATTCTAATTCGAATTGCAATGTGCGTCAAATTCGCTTTACTGTCCAAACGACGTTAACTTTTAATTCGTATTAACAAAAACGCATTTCTAATGCGAATTGGATAATGCGATTTAGCCAATTCGAATCAATTCGAATTAAAAAGAAGAGTGTGAACGCGATCAGCGAATTCGATTCGAATTCGATGCGAATTCAATTCGAATTAAATGTACGTGTGAACGAGGCATTAATATCGGAGATGTTTAAGACAAATGCATCGGTCCTGCTGGGTGTTTGTTGCTTTATGTCTCCATGTACATAGCCTATCATTAAAAGATCCCTTTGCGGATTTTTTGATTATTTGGTCTACTGTATAGGGTAAATACAGTCTACGAGCAATTGCATCCAGGAAAAGCCTCTTTAAATTACGCCCAAAATTGTTTGTCACTGGTTGTCAGAAAGACCTGGCATATAGTCTGCTGTTTATTGAAGTTTCTTTACAATAAGGGCGTGAAATTCATGACATTAGCTAAACTTTACATGTCGAAAGTAAAAGCGAGAAAGTCATACTTGAGTTAGAAAACGTCCGAACTCGAATTACGTCCGTTCAAATAACCCTGTACTTCACATCTGTTCCAAAAATCTATCCAGGGAAAAGTATTCGACATTGGTCTTAAAAGTCATTTTCACCAACTTTACATAGTTCTTATAATAATAAACTAGAGGCCTAGAGGCTCTAAAGAGCCTTTGTGATCACCTTGGTCTATGTGCATATTTAACAAAGGACACTCTCCAACATTGTAAACAAGAATATAATTCATGACAAAATCTGTTTTGTTGATCTTGTATTGCTGATCATGTGCTGTTTAGTTTCCTTCTATCTCCTTTAGTTTTGCTTAAAACAGAAAAGAGGATTAAAAATCCTAATTTAAGGGCAATTACTCCTATAAAGAGTCACAGTCTACTTAAATATGTCAGCAAAATTTGACTTGTTAGTAGATCTTGACTTGCTAATCATTTTTGTGATTTCAAGTGTATCTTTATCAATTATAATTTTCTATAATATATGACAAAACGCAAACAAAAAAGGTGAAAATCGTCTATAAGTTGGCATGGGAGTACAGATTAAAAATGATAGAATTTGTTCTGACTTTGCCAAAACGTAGTATATATTGTGAAATGTACCAAAATATAATAAATATGATAGGTCACCGAGCATTTTCTCAAGCTACAGATTGTGACAAAATCACACATATTGTATGGATAATCTGGGACTATTATACTAACTGTTAGTATAATAGTCCCTGGGATTATAAAGGAAAACAACATTATGTGATCAGAAGCTAAACTAAATGATAGAATTGAAAACAAAATGCGAAAAGATAGCTTTTAGAAAATACTTTGAGAATATCAATAGATAAGATAGGGTCACCGTGCGTTTTTTCCTGATGAAATTAAAAATAGCAAAAGTTCATGTGGCATGCACTATTTCAGAGTTATCTCCCCTAAAAATACCAATTTAAAAACATTAAAAAAATCAAACAGATAAGTTCAACGCTTGTAAAAATATTAATATTTATATGTTCAAATCTTATAAATATGTTCTTTTAAATGAAATTTCACATCTACATTTCTGCATCAAATTTTGCTACATTGATTAACAATTGGTTCTCTGTTATTTACAATCCAAGAATGCGAAAGACACTACATTAAAGGGCAATTTAACTCCAATAAGAAGTCGCCTTCATATTGTCTTTATTGTAGATTCAAGACATAAGGCAAAAACGCAAAAAAATTTGGTCAAAATCATCATCAAAGGACATGAACTGTAATAAAGAGTCGATTAAAGATTTCGACCATATTGTCTCATTTGTAGAACTGATCTTGCTGATCACCATAAAGTTTTTCTGTATCTATTATAAATTTTAAGATAGTAGGCAAAAAAGAAAATAAATGGTAAAATTTGTCATTTAAGGGCAATAGATCCTTTAATAAATGGGAAATGAGTCCATGGGACACAGATAATGCCCCTGCTTGCATATAACTTTATAAAGGAACATAACTTGAGAACGGCAAAAGCGACACTACCCAAATTTGTACTTGATCTAACTTCTGTTGTAATAAGCATTGTGTATAAGTTTCATAACATTTTCTTAGGGCAAACTTAAGTTAGAAAACAAAACGATAAACTCAGCATTTTCCCACTTATAAAGGGGCATAACAGGAAAAGTGAGGCCACCAAAATTCATACTTGACCTGTGTTTTGTGGTAATACACATTGCACATAAGTTTCATACCATTTTTTGCAAACTAAAGTTAAAGAACGGAAATAAAAAATCAGCAGTTTTCCATTTGCAAAGGGCATAACTCTAGAACAGTAAAAGTGACGCCACCAAATTTCGAACTTGATCTGGGTTATGTGGTAATAAGCATTGTGTTTAAGTTTCATAATATTGGGTTGAGGCAAACTATAGTTAAAGAATGAAACCAATTTTGGAACGTTATTTGACAGTTTTGACATGTATCATGGACAATTGGTAGAGCTCAACATCCTGCTGTTGTCAGATTTCTGTTTTTAATAGTTTTCAAAATAATAGACAAAACTTTAATTTTACTCCGTATGTTCTATTTCAGCCATGTTGGCCATCTTGGTTGGTAGGCGAGTTAATCAGACATATTTTTTTAATTATATACCCTAATGATGATTGTTGACAATCAGTGCATGAGTCCTAAATTTAACAAATTCAAGCAATAAATGAGCTGAAATAACCATATCATATGGATGGATTTGTATGTCAGTAATGGAACATAAAAAACCGAGCCCATCTTCATGTCAACATTAAGATAAATAGTCTGCCCTCAAAACTACAGGACAATTCAGGATTTAGTTATGAAATAGGATGAAAATTAATTAACCAAACCACACCCCTTCTCGATAATCCTAAGGTCGTCCCTAATAACATTAACGGTAACAATTTTATTGCACCAGCCATTTTAGCAATTAATATCTCTACGGTGATGTTGGAGACCAAAAAAAATCTGATACACATGTTGAATAGCTGAGCCATAAAGGACATCAACTAGAGTTATACTGACCAAGGAGGAAATGTAATCTTTTTAAATCCAAATTTCAATCAAACAAAATTTGTATTTCCATTCCAGTACTGTCCTTGCTATTTCCGTCAAGTTTTTTTTATCGTCTTGATAGTCAGCTTATAAAACATTTTCGAAGTTTCTCTCTGACGATTTAAGTTTTCAAGTTAGCAAAAATAAAGCAAACACATACACAAATCAAAATAGTTTCAGTTATGGGCAATAGCTCTAATAAGCAGTCGTCCGATAGTTTAAGTAAGACGTTCTTCACATTCTTAACATTTAAGCTCTGTCAGATATTTTACGACTTTGTATTCTATGTTAACCATTGCGGTCATATTTGGCGACCGGTGAGTTCATCGGAATCCTTCTTGATTCCAGATTCTCATTATTAAAGGATATTTTGACCAAATTTACTATGATATTGGGCTGGTAGTTTCAGTGGGATAATTGTAACGTTATATATATGGGTCGTGGTGGGTGGGTGTATGGGACATGAGAATTAATTTTCGGATGAAATTCACTGTGTTTTTTTTTTAGCAAATTTACCTTTTCAAGTTATTGCCAGGTCTGTTATCATTCATTTTCAAATTCTCCGAGCCCCCTTCCATTCATAAAGTGAGTATGGTCTGTATTTAACTCAAAAAAGGGCATGGTGTTTCGAAGTTCAAATGAAACCTGCAAAATATACACATTTTATATCGGACATAAAGCAAAATCAGCGGACAAAAGCAAAACGGACAAATTGCAACGGACAAAAAGCAAAAGTGTCGGACAAAAAGTAAAGTTATCGGACATAAAGCAAAACGGACAAAAGCAACGGACAAAAGCAAAAGTGTCGGACAAAAAGCAAAATTATCGGACAAAAGCAAAACGGACAAAAGCAACGGACAAAAAGCAAAAGTGTCGGACAAAAGCAAAATTATCGGACAAAAGCAAAAGCGGACAAAAGCAAATTGCGGACAAAAGCACCGTATCACGCACCCATGTTCATTTATGCTCATACGTTACATATAATTTTCATAAATGTAATGACTGTTCAAACCTATGAGACATAATGCACGTATACATTACAATTTTAATTATATTCTATAATTATTAGGAATAAATTCAGTATCAGTTTTACCTTAACAATGAATATTCTCTTAGTCTGGTAGTTACTATACTATATATAAAAATATTAATTTTCGCGAACCATTTAGGTCACGGAAATTCCAAAATATGGCATCAGTAAGGAGAGTTGTACAAATAATGTGAATACACAGAACCCCGATCCAATTTATCTTTTGCTAAAATTATTCATCATTTTCTGTTTTGTATGTACTAACAACATTCTATTTTTCTATAATTTCGATTAAAATATTCTAAAACCTGCAGTTAAAATAGGTCACATGCCCCAAATAAACATTCCCCGATTGGTTGAACTACTGTGGCCTTGATGTAAAGCAACGCAGGCCTCGATGCAAAGAACACGCTTCCCAAGAGTAAGGAGAGTTGTACAAATAATATGAATACACAGAACCCCGATCCAATTCATCTTTTGCTAAAAGTGTTTATCATTTTCTGTTTTGTATCTACTAACAACATTTCATATTTCTATAATTCCGTTTTAAACATGCCAAAACTTGCAGTAAAAATAGAGGTATGTCCCAACTTAACATTCCCCGATTGGTTGAACTGCTGTGGCCATGGCCTCGATGTAAAGCAACGCAAGCCTCGATGCAAAGCACACACAAAATTTTCCGTTAATACACAAAAATTTCCGTTAATATGTTGAACTTCGACCACTGGATTCAACCGATTCACAAACAGAGATGTTCTTGCGCTAAAATGTAATTCTAAGTGAAGTATATTGGTGAAGCCATTGGTAAAGTAAAATTCTAATCTTTTACAGAAATATATACACATTTTATCATTAATATTTTGTCATGCTTTTGTATATTAACTTTTATTTCCGCTGAGCTATAGTTAAATTTAATGCTATACATATTTTGTTACGTCTAGCAATAGGAGTAAGAATATTTCGCGCCAAAACAAGAAAATAACCTGCAATATTAAACTATTTTAATATCATGTTTTTGACATTTCCAATAGAAAAAAGCCTTTGGTATCAGCAATTGTGGTAAGTATTACTTATTATTGTTAAGGTTCTCCAGATCTGGTTCTCTTGATCTTCTTGACGGTCAATTTAATCCCTTTTATCAATTATTCCCGATGACTCTTTTTTTTTGACAGAAATGTCAACCCAGTCGATTTGTGTCATCGGTAGGTCTTTTCACCACCGAACACCACCGAACACCCTAAAAATTTATTATTCTGATCTTTTATCGTTATAAATGTGACCTAAATATAATAATTTAGTTATTAATTCAACAAATAATAAGATTAAGAGACCAAATATCTACATCGAACATAAAAGGAGAGTCTATAACACCACAACTCCGCAAACCACCACTGGACACCTCAAATACATTTTATATATTTTTTTCATTTTTTTTCTTCTTCTATAAAATATTTGTACCAATAATAAGAAAAGAGACAAATATCAAAATCTAACCAATAAACAGAGATCGAGGATAATTGAACTGATTACTAATTATGAATATATTAGTATTTTTTCTTAGGTTCGGCCGTTTTTGGTATTCGGCCGCTTTATTACCCCTGAAACCGGATCTGTGCCCTATATTCACTATATAGATTTTGTTCCTCATTTTATTAGCTTTCTTATGATATATAGGATATACCTGTAATTAGGGAATTCGGGGTTCAAAACTCGATCGTAACGTGATTTGTGTTGTACTTAGTATTTTTCTTTGTTTGGCGGTTTTGGTTTTCGGCCGCTTTATTACCCCTTAAACCGGATCTGTGCCTTATATTCACTATATAGCTTTTGTTCCTCATTTTATTAGCTTTCTTATGATATATAGGATATACCTGTAATTAGGGGATTCGGGGTTCAAAACTCGATCGTAAGGTGATTTGTGTTGTACTTAGTATTTTTTCTTAGGTTCGGCCGTTTTCGGTATTGGGCCGCTTTATTACCCCTTAAACCGGATCTGTGCCCTATATTCACTATATAGCTTTTGTTCCTCATTTTATTAGCTTTCTTATGATATATAGGATATACCTGTAATTAGGGGATTCGGGGGGTACAAAACTCGATCGTAACGTGATTTGCGTTGTACTTAGTATTTTTTTTCTTTGTTTGGCTGTTTTCGGTTTTGGGCCGCTTTATTAAGCATTAAACCGGATCTGTGCCTTGTATTCACTTTATAGCTTTTGTTCCTCATTTTATTACCTTTCTTATGATATATAGGATATACCTGTAATTAGGGGATTCGGGGTTCAAAACTCGATCGTAAGGTGATTTGTGTTGTACTTAGTATTTTTTCTTTGTTTGGCCGTTTTCGGTATTGGGCCGCTTTATTACCCTTACACCAAATCTGTGCCTTATATTCACTAAATAGCTTTTGTTCCTCTTTTATTAGCTTTCTTATGATAAATAGGATATACCTGTAATTAGGGATTCGGGGTTCAAAACTCGATCGTAAGTTGATTTGTGTTGTACTTAGTATTTTTCTTAGGTTCGGCCGTTTTCGGTATTGGGCCGCTTTATTACCCTTTAAACCGGATCTCTGCCTTATATTCACTATATAGCTTTTGTTCCTCATTTTATTTGCTTTCTTATGATATATAGGATATACCTGTAATTAGGGATTCGGGGTTCAAAACTCGATCGTAAGGTGATTTGTGTTGTACTGAGTATTTTTTCTTAGGTTCGGCCGTTTTCGGTATTGGGCCGCTTTAATACCCTTTAAACCGGATCTGTGCCCTATATTCACTATATAGCTTTTGTTCCTCATTTTATTAGCTTTCTTATGATATATAGGATATACCTGTAATTAGGGGATTCGGGGTTCAAAACTCGATCGTAACGTGATTTGTGTTGTACTTAGTATTTTTTTTCTTTGTTTGGCTGTTTTCGGTTTTGGGCCGCTTTATTAAGCATTAAACCGGATCTGTGCCTTGTATTCACTTTATAGCTTTTGTTCCTCATTTTATTACCTTTCTTATGATATATAGGATATACCTGTAATAAGGGGATTCGGGGTTCAAAACTCGATCGTAAGGTGATTTGTGTTATACTTAGTATTTTTTCTTTGTTTGGCCGTTTTCGGTATTGGGCCGCTTTATTACCCTTACACCAAATCTGTGCCTTATATTCACTAAATAGCTTTTGTTCCTCATTTTATTAGTTTTCTTATGATAAATAGGATATACCTGTAATTAGGGGATTCGGGGTTCAAAACTCGATCGTAAGTTGATTTGTGTTGTACTTAGTATTTTTTCTTAGGTTCGGCCGTTTTCGGTATTGGGCCGCTTTATTACCCTTTAAACCGGATCTGTGCCTTATATTCACTATATAGCTTTTGTTCCTCATTTTATTAGCTTTCTTATGATATATAGGATATACCTGTAATTAGGGGATTCGGGGTTCAAAACTCGATCGTAAGGTGATTTGTGTTGTACTTAGTATTTTTTCTTAGGTTCGGCCGTTTTCGGTATTGGGCCGCTTTATTACCCTTACACCAAATCTGTGCCTTATATTCACTAAATAGCTTTTGTTCCTCATTCTATTAGCTTTCTTATGATAAATAGGATATACCTGTAATTAGGGATTCGGGGTTCAAAACTCGATCGTAAGTTGATTTGTGTTGTACTTAGTATTTTTTCTTAGGTTCGGCCGTTTTCGGTATTGGGCCGCTTTATTACCCTTTAAACCGGATCTGTGCCTTATATTCACTATATAGCTTTTGTTCCTCATTTTATTAGCTTTCTTATGATATATAGGATATACCTGTAATTAGGGGATTCGGGGGTTCAAAACTCGATCGTAACGTGATTTGTGTTGTACTTAGTATTTTTTCTTAGGTTCGGCCGTTTGCGGTATTGGGCCGCTTTATTACCCCTTAAACCGGATCTGTGCCCTATATTCACTATATAGCTTTTGTTCCTCATTTTATTAGCTTTCTTATGATATATAGGATATACCTGTAATTAGGGGATTCGGGAATCAAAACTCGATCGTAACGTGATTTGTGTTGTACTGAGTATTTTTTATTTGTTTGGCCGTTTTCGGTATTGGGCCGCTTTATTACCCTTTAAACAGGATCTGTGCCTTATATTCACTATATAGCTTTTGTTCCTCATTTTATTAGCTTTCTTATGATATATAGGATATACCTGTAATTAGGGATTCGGGGTTCAAAACTCGATCGTAACGTGATTTGTGTTGTACTTAGTATTTTTCTTAGGTTCGGCCGTTTGCGGTATTGGGCCGCTTTATTACCCTTAAACCGGATCTGTGCCCTATATTCACTATATAGCTTTTGTTTCTCATTTTATTAGCTTTCTTATGATATATAGGATATACCTGTAATTAGGGGATTCGGGGGTTCAAAACTCGATCGTAACGTGATTTGTGTTGTACTTAGTATTTTTCTTTGTTTGGCGGTTTTGGTTTTCGGCCGCTTTATTACCCTTAAACCGGATCTGTGCCTTATATTCACTATATAGCTTTTGTTTCTCATTTTATTAGCTTTCTTATGATATATAGGATATACCTGTACTTAGGGGATTCGAGGTTCAAAACTCGATCGTAAGGTGATTTGTGTTGTACTTAGTATTTTTTCTTAGGTTCGGCCATTTTCGGTATGGGGCCGCTTTATTACCCCTTAAACCGGATCTGTGCCCTATATTCACTATATAGCTTTTGTTCCTCATTTTATTAGCTTTCTTATGATATATAGGATATACCTGTAATTAGGGGATTCGGGGGTTCAAAACTCGATCGTAACTTGATTTGTGTTGTACTTAGTATTTTTTCTTTTTTTGGCCGTTTTCGGTATTGGGCCGCTTTATTGCCCTTTAAACCAGATCTGTGCCTTATATTCACTATAAAGCTTTTGTTCCTCATTTTATTAGCTTTCTTATGATATATAGGATAAACCTGTAATTAGGGATTCAGGGGTACAAAACTCGATCGTAACGTGATTTGCGTTGTACTTAGAATTTTTTTCTTTGTTTGGCTGTTTTCGGTTTTGGGCCGCTTTATTACCCATTAAACCGGATCTGTGCCTTGTATTCACTTTATAGCTTTTGTTCCTCATTTTATTACCTTTCTTATGATATATAGGATATACCTGTAATTAGGGGATTCGGGGTTCAAAACTCGATCGTAAGGTGATTTGTGTTGTACTTAGTATTTTTTCTTTGTTTGGCCGTTTTCGGTATTGGGCCGCTTTATTACCCTTACACCAAATCTGTGCCTTATATTCACTAATAGCTTTTGTTCCTCATTTTATTAGCTTTCTTATGATAAATAGGATATACCTGTAATTAGGGATTCGGGGTTCAAAACTCGATCGTAAGTTGATTTGTGTTGTACTTAGTATTTTTTCTTAGGTTCGGCCGTTTTCGGTATTGGGCCGCTTTATTACCCCTTAAACCGGATCTGTGCCTTATATTCACTATATAGCTTTTGTTCCTCATTTTATTAGCTTTCTTATGATATATAGGATATACCTGTAATTAGGGGATTCGGGGGTTCAAAACTCGATCGTAACGTGATTTGTGTTGTACTTAGTATTTTTTCTTAGGTTCGGCCGTTTGCGGTATTGGGCCGCTTTATTACCCTTAAACCGGATCTGTGCCCTATATTCACTATATAGCTTTTGTTTCTCATTTTATTAGATTTCTTATGTTCGGGGTTCAAAACTCGATCGTAAGGTGATTTGTGTTGTACTTAGTATTTTTCTTAGGTTCGGCCGTTTTCAGTATTGGGCCGCTTAATTACCCTTAAACCGGATCTGTGCCCTATATTCACTATATAGCTTTTGTTCCTCATTTTATTAGCTTTCTTATGATATATAGGATAAACCTGTAATTAGGAGATTCGGGGGTTCAAAACTCGATCGTAATGTGATTTGTGTTGTATTTTTTCTTAGGTTCGGTTAAGCGTTGTTTGAGTTGTTTTTATTATTCGGGCGTTCTATTTGTTAGTGCTATTATTAGATTTTTCTTGAGGAAAACACCCTAGTTTTTTATACGAAACTTTCATTACTTGTGTATATTATTTCATATTTTTTTGTTTTTTATATAAATGTGTAAATATGTGAGTATTTTTAATTGGAAAGTGGGATTTTGAAAAGAATTATTGGCACTTAGAGACATAATAATTCTTTTGCCCTACCCTGACACAAGGTGTACCGTTTAGTCGGCGGATTTCATTTAGTGTGGAAATCCCGATAGGGAAATGATGCCGGAAACGAATGCTCACTTTAATGCTTTAACCCCACCCCCTAGAAATATATTTAACAAACTAAGTGCGACAATTGTACCGTAAGCTTCTAGATATGCATAAGTGGATTTGAGATGCATGATCAAGTGCAATTTTACGTAAAAAATAATAATTCTAGATAAAAAGGATAGGCCTAACAAATATCCTATCTCTTTATACTTTAATACTATATAATACTAGGCCTCAACGTTTTAAGCTGATAATATTTTAATCGAATTATAGCAATTCATTACACAAAACAAACCAACTTATCGATCCTTTAAATAAACTTATTCTACAAGGTTACCAAATCAAAGCTGTCATAAATTATTTGAATATTGTATATATTGGTATTAATATTGTTTTTATCAGTAAATTAAATTCCATTGCTCTACAATCTGTCGATTCCTGTACCTTGGCATTGAACAATGTCATGTTTTTCTCTAATCTTAACACTAAATCCATGTTGGATGTGCACTGATTAATAATTAAGTCTTAGATTTTTTTATTAGTTGTTTTTTGCTTTGAACTAGCTGTTAGTAATTGAGAGTACACTCAGATCTGCACTAATTAAAGTGTCTTTTCGTTGTTGGGATGTACAAGTACCCGGCCACGTTCACTCTATGCTTTTGTTATATGTATTTCTATTTGTATCAATCTGATGAGTTAAGCCTTTTACAACTGATTTTTACATCGCGATGACCGTGAGGGCCTTCTGATGTATTGTTGGAACAGGGATTTCTACTTACGTAACTTTCGTTTTTGACTGGTAACCGATCTATAAATACGCGGACATTATCGAGTGCAAAATAGCATTCCTTATCGCCTTTTATAAATTCATTTCTTTAATGATTACTCATAAAAATATTTTATTTTATAACATAAATTAATAATATGAAAATGCTTTGTCGTCAGAAATATATATATAAGTAAAAATCATTAATATCTTTGCACTCGTTTAGAAGAATTGTGTTAACGCATGCGGAAGAATATCTCAAGCACAATCTATTAGAAAAATCGAATTATTACAGAAGAGTGCACACCATGCACTTGCACTGCTCTATTACTAGAATAGTAGAATAGAATAATATACAAATGGATGAAGATGATATATACATGTAACTGTTATATACAAATATTAATATAATATATAACAACAATCCAGAGTATACTGATTTGTATCACTACAATCAGAGACATATATACTAGATATTAAGATGTCTCTGCTACAATATAATAGTTATTACGGTGAGGTTGAATTCTCTGTCATTTATTCATCATCTCAGAAAAAAAATATCTCTGTACATTAACCTCAATTTCAGGTATAGAGATGTGATTTTTTTTTTCTGAGACAAGTGTTTGTGACCATCCACAAGAACTTGCGGTCATCCGATGTGCAGTACTTCAGTACTTTGATTATAGTTGGTTCTTATGTTTTACTGTTATACCACTGTCCAGGTTAGGGGAGGGTTGGGATCACGCTAACATGTTTTACCCCGCCACATTCTGTATGTATGTGCCTGTCCCAAGTCATTGTCGTTTTTTGGTGTGTTACATATTTGTGTTTTGTTCATTTTTTTGTACAATAATTAGGCCGTTAGTTTTCTCGTTTGAATTCTTTTTACATTTGTGATTTCTGGACCTTTTATAGCTGACTATGCGGTATGGGCTTTGCACATTGTTGAAGGCCGTACGGTGACCTATAGCTGTTAATGTCTGTGTCATTTGGTCTCTTGTAGAGAGTTGTCTCATTGGCAATCATACCACATCTTTTTTTAATGTTAATATATACAAGTAGATATTAAAGTTATTCAATTTGAATAAACTTGAATAAGGAATAGTGCAAAAAAAACACATTTCACTATTCATGAACACACTTCACTATTCATGAATTTTGAATAGTGAAAAGTGAATAGTGAACGTACTTCAGCCCGGTGTCATATGGTATTTTGAACCCCATGGTAAATTGACCCCGGGGTCAAAATACCGCTATGGTAAAATGAACCCCCCCCATGGTAAATTGAACCCCCTCCTGTATGGAAAATTGAACCCCCATGGTAAATTGAACCCCCTGTTTTTTTTATTCTAGATAATAATAAGAACATTGTACATTACTTTTAAGCTTATAATAGATTGAAAATCATACATACCAAAAGGTGAGGTAAATTTTCCATGGTAGGAAAAAATAATGCCATGGCTCGGTATAAGTGCTCTGAACATGCTGAAGGCCTTAACAACAAAATTTCATTAAAATCCTTATTGAAACAGTATGACTAGACCATGTACCTTGAATGCTTTGCTTATTTGAAAACTTAACATATAAAGGGAGTTGAAATTTCCTATGGTAAAAAAGGGGGAGGGGGTCAAAATACCATGGCTAAGTAAAATTTTCAAAACATCTCTTCCAGCATGTTAAATACATACAAACTACTTATTGGAGTATTATTACTATGTAAAGGAGTAAGAATAGCTGGAATTTTTTTAATTTCAGGTCTATAGTAGGGGGTTCAATATACCGCAGGGGGGTCAAAGTAATTAGAATAGCTAGAATTTTTTGAATTAGAGGTCTATAGTAGCGGGTTCAAAATACTGCAGGGGGGTCAAAATACCATGCATGGCTAAGTAAAATTTTCAAAACATCTTTTCCAGCATGTTAAATACATACAAACTACTTATTGGAGTATTATTACTTTGTAAAGGAGTTAGAATAGCTACAAATTTTGAAATTAGAGGTCTATAGTAGGGGGTTCAATATAACACAGGGGGGTCAAAATACCATGGCTAAGAAAAATTTTCAAAATATCTTTTCTAGCATGTTAAATACATACAAACTACTTAGTATGATTACTATGTAAAGGAGTTAGAATAGCTAGAAATTTTAAAATAATAGGTCTATAGTAGGGGGTTCAATATACCACAGGGGGGTCAAAATGGCTATGTAAAATTTTCAAAACATTTTGCATTTTGACCCACCTGCCATGGTATATTGACCCCTCACCCTTTTACACCTTTAATTTCAAAATTCTAGCTACTGTAACTCCTTTACATAGTAATTATACCCAATAAGTAGTTTGTATGTATTTTACATGCATGAAAGATATTTTGAAAATTTTACTTTGCCATGGTATTTTGACCCCTACCATGGTATATTGAACCCCTACTTTACCTTTAATTTCAAAATTCTAGCTGTTATAACTCCTTTACATAGTAATTATACTCAATAAGTAGTTTGTATGTATTTTACATGCATGAAAAGATATTTGAAATTTTTACTTGCCATGGTACTTTGACCCCCTACCATGGTATATTGAACCCCCCTACTATAGACCTTTTATTTCAAAAATTCTAGCTATTTTAACTCCTTTATATAGTAGTAATACTCCAATAAGTAGTTTGTATGTATTTAACATGCTGGAAAAGATGTTTTGAAAATTTTACTTAGCCATGGTATTTTGACTCCCCTGCGGTATATTGGACCCCCTACTATAGACCTTTTATTGAAAAAATTCTAGCTATTTTAACTCCTTTATATAGTAGTAATACTCCAATAAGTAGTTTCTATGTATTTTTACATGCATGAAAAGATGTTTTGAAAATTTTGCTTTGCCATGGTATTTTGACCCCCCTGCCATGGTATGTTGACCCTCCCCCCTAACACCTCCGAATTCAAAATTCTATCTATTGTAATTCATTTAAATTGTAATAATACTCCAATAAGTTATTTGTATGTATTTAACATGCTGGAAAAGATATTTTGAAAATTTTACTTAGCCATGGTATTTTGACCCCCTGCGGTATATTGAACCCCCTACTATAGACCTTTTATTTAAAAAAAATCTAGCTATTTTAACTCCTTTATATAGTAGTAATACTCCCAATAAGTAGTTTGTATGTATTTTACATGCATGAAAAGATGTTTTGAAAATTTTACTTTGCCATGGTATTTTGACCCCCCTGCCATGGTATGTTGACCCTCCCCTTACACCTCCAAATTCAAAATTCTATCTATTGTAACTCATTTAAATTGTAATAATACTCCAATAAGTTATTTGTATGTATTTAACATGCTGGAAAAGATATTTTGAAAATTTTACTTAGTCATGGTATTTTGACCCCCTGCGGTATATTGAACCCCCTACTATAGACCTTTTATTTAAAAAGATCTAGCTATTTTAACTCCTTTATATAGTAGTAATACTTTTAACATGCTGGAAAAGATGTTTTGAAAATTTTACTTAGCCATGGTATTTTGACCCCTGCGGTATATTGAACCCCTACTATAGACCTTTTATTTAAAAATTCTAGCTATTTTAACTCCTTTATATAGTAGTAATACTCAATAAGTAGTTTGTATGTATTTAACATGCTGGAAAAGATGTTTTGAAAATTTCACCTAGCTATGGTATTTTGACCCCCTTTATACACCTCCAAATTCAAAATTCTATCTATTGTAACTCATTTAAATTGTAATAATACTCTAATAAGTTGTTTGTATGTATTTAACATGCTGGAAAAGATGTTTTGAAAGTTTTACTTAGCCATGGTATTTTGACCCCCCTGCGGTATATTGAACCCCCTACTATAGACCTTTTATTTCAAAAATTCTAGCTATTTTAACTCCTTTATATAGTAGTAATACTCCAATAAGTAGTTTGTATGTATTTAACATGCTGGAAAAGATGTTTTGAAAGTTTTACTTAGCCATGGTATTTTGACCCCCTGCGGTATATTGAACCCCCTACTATAGACCTTTTATTTAAAAAATTCTAACTATTCTAACTCCTTTATATAGTAATAATACTCCAATAAGTAGTATGTATGTATTTCACATGCTTGAAAAGATGTTTTGAAAATTACACTTAGCCATGGTATTTTGACCCCCCTGCGGTATATTGAACCCCCTACTAAAAACCTCCAATAAAAAAAAATGATAGCCAACAAATTGTAAACTAGATAATCTGCAATACTATTTATCTAAAACAGGGGTTCAATATACCGCAGGGGTTCAAAATATATATAAAATGACCCCGGGGTCAAAATACCATGCGGTATAATGACCCGGGTCATTTACATGGTATTTTGACCCCGGGTTCACTTTTAGGGGTTCAAAATACCATATGACACCGGTGTAAAATCATGCATCAGTGCACAAAAAACAGTTTGAGAAACACAAACCAAACTGAACGATGTAGGGCTGTGCTGTGTATAAACAAAAACATTTCAAGTATCCTTTAAACCGCGCTGACATGGGTTTCTTCTAATATATATATATATTTATGTACAATTTTTTTCTGATTGTAACTGTTAGCTGATGAATTCATTGTCATTTTGAAATATCATTAATACATGTAAGTTAATTTGTGAAATGTGAATGTCAGCAATAGGAAAACACTGATAAACCAGCATTAACACAACTCTTTATGTCTGCATGCAATCCTGGTAAGATATGTTTGTATGTTGAATATAGTTATTTATTTTGGAGGTTCCTTTATAGGTATATAGGTATAAGGATGCAGTGTAGAAATCACCCTGTCTGTCCATTGTTTTGAAAGTGCAACTTCTTTTTAACCTGTGAATGGATTTCAATGAAACTTCACACAATGATAGCCCACCATATGAATATGTAATTTGCATAAGACTGATAATTAGACTAATATTATACTAATGTATTATGTCCTAAGTTTGCAGATATCAAGCCTGAATACCCACATATTTTTACACTTTTGTACCACTAATTTTCAGTTTTCCACATTTTTTTTCGTCATGCTTGTCGAAGACATTAATTTGATATTTGTTATATAGTTATAACATGACAAGTTAAAGATCAAGTACTAGAATTACTTCCATCCATGACAGCCACTATTCAAATCATGGTTACTTTATATAGAAGTAGTAATCGCTTCAATTTTTCATCCTGTCAACTGTTAATAGACATAGTTCTACAAATTTAAATAGTTAATAGTTAAACCCCTTCTATTTCATTTAGGTTATAAGACTAATACCTGTATGGTTCTTGACCAAGCAAAAGAGATGCACCTTGAGATTAAGAAATTTCTGGAACAGTATACATCTATTATTCCAAGTCACTACCAAAAATTGGTGAAAATATTCTTAGGGTGAATGAATATAAAGATTTTACAAAGGGCATTACAGAGGAATTGAGAGATGAACTAACCAACTACATTAGCACTTTTAAAGAAGTTCAACTGTCTGTTCCAGATATTCCATCAATGGTCCATGATAATATTGTATTTATTCTGCAAAATTTAAATAATACAGGTACAGACATTTTGAACTTTAGTCTATTACACAAATTGCAGTTAAATTTTTAAAATACATGTTCTTTATTTATAGTCAGAGACTGCTTTTTTTCTATGTGTAGCTCAACAGGATAACATGATTCAGTCGGTGGATGAAATGCCAGATAATAGAACTCCAACAGATGATTTTAATGACGGTATTCTTGTTTTGTGTCATTTTGATATAAAGACCATTTGACCACCACAATTCTTGTTTTTTCATGGCATTTGATGATTTCAGATGAATTTCTTAAAGGGGCACTAGCTGTCGAATTCATGATCACCGATTCGACTTAAACTCTTATACTATTATTGGAATTTTCTAAAGTGTCAGAAATAAAGGTAAAGAGTGATATACAGTCAAATATGGCATGTCATAAATGAAGATACAATCATTGCATATTTCTAGTTGCTCAATTATCAAAGCTGATATATATAAGAGACAACAACAACCAGAGCCAAGTTATAAAAAGGGCAATAAAATTCATAAGATAATTACAACACAATTCCACAAAAAAGGAATGAAATCAGCAAACTGCTTCATATTAAATAATAATTCAATACTAATACTTATATGATTGTTAATTTTGTCTTAAATTTATATATTTACAGATGTTTGTTCACAGGCAGAAACCAGTAGTAGCAGTGCTCCTGCAACTTCTGCATCAAAGGGGAAGAAAAGGAGTAATCATATTGTGCTTTTGTCAGGAAAATAAATGAAATCATCAATAATTCTGAGAGTATTTCTTGTGCAATACAGTAATCCCTACTGGCTGTTAAAAATAAATATTTTTTGCAATCTTTATATTTCAAGAGCAATAACTCTCACAAATTTAACATTATCAGCATGCAACTCAAATTTGATCTGTTGCTCGTAATTATATGATCACATACAGTGCACCCCAAAAAAAAACATTTGAATAAAGCATTTAAAAAAATTGGAAAATTGTATTGTTAATCAATGCAACCTTGTTGGCAGAGATGTTATTTTTTAAAGTTTGTCTAGTACAAAGCAGAACATGGATAAAATGTAAAAAATTTTTTTTTTTTCATTTCACTATTCATGCTTAAACAATATATATGTTTTTGTTTAATAGCTGCCATGAGTAAACAAGATGCTGCCTCTGAGGCCGAAGAGCGGTATTTCCTACTAGAAGAAAGTAAGCTCCAAAAAATAGAGATGTACAGAGCCAAAAAGTTGAAGATCATGGAGCAGATGCTGGAGATGCAACGGAGGTCTACTGTGGCCCTAGAAGCCATTAGAGCTTCACAGCAGACAGAACACCAGTTTGATTTACTGGTTTGTCACCAGTTATTAAATTTTCTGAAAGTTATTTTGTGTTTTTTGGTATTTTGAAAAATTAATCACTACATAATCAGTGTTTTCCCAAATTTAATTTGACTCAAAATCTCTGGATTAATCTCCTCCTTATAGCGTTTGCCTCATTATTTTGTTGGTCATCATTGATAATGTTATGATGCGCTAACTGTTGAATGTCCACATCTTCAGGTACTGGCAGCCCATCACTACAAGCCTTGTTATGCAGTCTGAAACATGCCCCAATCATCTTGCAACATTTAGGAGGGTTGGATTGGAGGGATCCACCGGTTTTATGAAGACAACTGTAAAAAAAAAAGTTTCACATGTTTAAATTTATTACTAGTTTAAATTTTGAATTATTATTCCACTACTACTACTACAGGTTTTTTTTAACGATTATTCCATCTCCTGTTGATGTAAGCAATTATAGGTCACAGTTTACATCCCTTTGCCCATTAATGTTCTTGGCATAACTCAGGAATCATCTCCTTATTAGTTAAAATATATTTCTTACTTCTATCAATGAAATATATCATTTTTGGTATTTTGCTTCAATCTATTTTGTGATAACATCATATTAAGCGACTCGACTGAGATTGGATTATAGAAAAATACAGGTTGTCTGGTTGGGTGGGCACATCCATTCTCTCCTAAGACACCAACCCTGTTATAGTGTTGTAAAAATCAAGAATAACTTTGTTTAAGCTTAAGAGATTCTTTAATATGATTATAACATAAGCCTGTCAAGTGGAGATGGATCGATACGTGACCTCTCATTGTTGAGGGACTCAGACATTTTGATTTAAGTAAATGATGAGTCAGAGCATACATATTTGCTTTCTTCATAACGAAATTGTTTCAATTTAATAAGTCATTTATGATACAGAAAGTAAGATAACAGCAAAAGAGCTTTTATTAATTATTAAAAGATTACCTGAAGCGAGCTTTAAGCACACCAAATGCCCTCTCTACCGTGTTCCTCGTCTTGCAGTGAGACTTGTTGTAGCCTATTTCTTGCTGCGAGTTGGGATTCATTAAGGGAGTCATGAGCCATTTCTTCAATCCATAGCCGGAATCCCCAAGAAGCCATCCATTCTGACCCTCCATTATTGTTGGTATATTTGAATTGGCCAGAATGAAGGCATCATGAGTGGCTCCTGGCCACTTAACAACTGTGTTTGTAAAACTTTTAAATAAAATAAAAAAACTTTATTACTGAAAAAATAATCATGATCCTAGATACTCATTTAAATGCAAATCTGACTTGGACTTTTTCCTTGGTTTCTGTTCAGATTTTGTTTATTGGCTATTTTCTTTTAATTATTTATGCTAGCAGAAACCATTCACTCTAATATGTTGAATGCACATCTAAGGCAGTAGAATTGGTAATATTGTTAATCTAGATTTGCTTTCATTTAATTTAAGTTTTTTTAGATGTATTTCTATTTGTATTATCCATCTGATGAGTTAAGCCTTTTTCAACTGATTTTTATAAAATTTGCGTTCGTATATTGCTATCACGTCGTCGTCGTCGTCCAAAGACAGATTGGTTTCCGGGCAATAACTTTAGTTTAAGTGTATGGATCTCTATGAAACTTAACCAAAAGGTTCAATACCACAAAAGGAAGGTTGGGATAGTTTTTGGGGGTGATGTTCCCAACCGTTTAGGAATTAGGGGCCAAAATGGGGCCCAAAACAAGCATTTTTCTAGTTTCCGGACAATAACTTGTGAATAAGTTTTTGATTGCTCTGAAATTGTACCACAAGGTTCAATACCACAAGTAGAAGGTTGGGATCGATTTTGGGGGTAATTCCCCAAACCTTTTCAGGAATGAGGGGCAAAAAAGGGTCCAAAAAGAAGCATTTTTTTAGTTTTCAGACAATAACTTGTGTTATAGTGTATGGATATCTCTTAAATTGTACCACATTTTACAAAAATAAAATTTCTTCTAAAAAATATTTTTGGAGGAGGGCAGGGGTTATTAAAAAATTTGGGGGCAATTTTATTTTGCTTCAGGATTTACGAAATAACCAATTTTTCAACAAAAATTTGGGGTCAATTTTTTTTTTTTTGGGGAGGGGGCAATTTTTTTTTCTTTTTTTTTTTCAAATTTTAGGTTTTTCTCACAATTTATTTTGCTTTTTCTTTGTATATAGTCTGAAAACAGATTTACCAAGTATTGAGGGGGATCTCTCAATTTTTTCACAATTGATTTTGCTTATTCTTTGTATATAGTCTGAAATCAGATTTACTAAGTATTGCGCAACAGCACAGTGTATTGCACAACAGCAAGAAATCTTCAGTTGAAAATAAATTCAAATCATTTAACCAATTTCAAGTTCTTTGACTACATTTATTCTGTGTCAGAAACCTATAATGTGTCAAATATTTAATTAAAATCCAAATTCAGACCTGTATCAAGCTTGAATATTGTGTCCATTTTTGCCCCAACTGTTCAGGATTGGTCCTCTGCGGTCGTATCCAGCTGCGCTCGGCAAAGCACATTTTTATAGTTCGTTCTTATGTTGTACTGTTACACCACTGTCCCAGGTTAGGGAGAGGGTTGGGATCCCGATGACATGTATTTATGTGCCTGTTCCAAGTCCTGAGCCTGTAATTCAGTGGTTGTTGTTGTTTGCTGTGTTACATATTTGTTTTTTGTTCATTTTTTGTACATTCATTAGGCCGTTAGTTTTCTTGTTTTATTACAGGTTAAATTTATACATTTTCTAGTATATTTATATTTTATTAGATGAATGCATAAAATTAATAATTATCATTCATTCTTTAACATCAATTAGAAACTTGAGCCATATAACAGTGATTTAATAGCAGTTAGTCTTGTAAACTGGTCCGCCATTCCATCTAAAGCTTCGCACCTAGTGTAGCGATAAGTGAACACAACAGGGGTCCAGTTTATTAGTCTTGTAGAAATGTGCCATCTGTTTTCAATTAACCTCAGTCTGGACAGGTCACAGGAAGTACTATCTCCACAGAGATTAAGGCAATATGTAGGAGAACACATTTCGAAATACATATTTCTGCAATTACTATCACTTTTATTAAAGATTTCATAATTAAACAAATTAATAATTGATTTTCTTTTTTAATATATCACATATTCAAAATTAAGGCACATGCATTTATTCATAAGAGAAACATTTAAAACAACTCCTTAAACACCCTCATGTATTGCAATACAACAAATTTGAATTTGGAATAAACAGGAAGATGTGTCTTCTTTCTTGAACAAAATGAGAATTTTACATAATTGGATGTAAAGCAAATGTTTGGAAGTAGTTCTTTTCACATTAAATAGAGAAGATGGATCCTTCTAGCCTGGCATCCTGACCCAATCTAATACTTCGTCGATAGGATAATGATAATTATTAATTTTATGCATTCATCTAATTAAATATAAATATACTAGAAAATGTATAAATTTAACCTGTAATAGATGTTGCTAGTTGCTAGTGTTTTTTTTTTTTTTTTTATGAAAAAGTAGAAATGTTAAATAATTGTTGTATTAAACAATTATTAACTTGGATATAATTCAATCAAAAGTCACCAAAATTAAATTTTAACTTTCCATCAACAGTCTATGTAAAATATTCCATAATGGAATTGAAAATCTAGGAAAGTATCACATCTTATAGTTTGAACTAAAAGTATATTTCAAAAAACTATTTTATCATTATTATTACTTGCAAACTTTCATTTTAACCGTTTTACATTTTGAAAAAATTGTTCCTTTCAAAGAACAGAATCTATTGTGGCAAACTTTTTATTTCTGTAAGGGTAGATTTGGCTGATGAAAATTTTCTAAGTCTAAATTCCTGCTCATAAATGAATGTAAAATTTTCTAAGACAAAAATCCTGCTGATCATTCTACAGAAAGGAATAAATTTCCTCAAAAGTCCAGCCGTATTTATTTTCTTGTCAGCATTACAAAAAGTGCGGTTGGACTTTTAAGAAAATACCGGCTGGCAAATAACCCAAGTATAAGAAAAAGTACGTGTACGGCTCATGTCAGACTGGACTTTTCAAAGTCAGACTGGAATACGTCTCAAGTCCAGCTGGAGTCCAGTTGAACTCCTGTTGAAATTTTCATACGGGCTGAGGCTGAGGAAGGTAACGGTTGACCAGGAATTGTAGACAGGAGCTCATGACAAGTTTTAGGGTAGTAAACTTCACCAGGTACACTTGAAGTTTATCATAGACAATTTTGTGTGTCGTTTTTGCTTCTTCAGTTGCTTCATCTTCGGGATAAGTTTTTTTACATCTTTTATTTATTTCCCATGGATACCGTTTTATATGCAGCCGCTTTGCAGACAGAAACAGAAAATAGCAAAAAATTCTGCACAATAAGATCTACAAATAAATGAAAAGGCCAAAATTGTTAACTTCTCCTTGTATAAGTTATTGCCCCTGAATGAAGATTTTTATGACTTTTTTGTATTTTTGTTGAACATTAGTAAAAGATTAGAATCTCTAAATGGCAGAAATGATCAGTTAATAAGATTTATATGGAAATCATTATGGAGGAAATCGTAAGTCGACTCCTTATAGGAGTAATTGCCCTTAAATGACATTTTTTACCCCTTCTTTGTGTTGTTTTTTTGCTATAATCTTGAAAACGATAAGTTATAGTTATTGAACAGGGAGTATGATCATCAGTCACGTCTCAGTCATTACAGCTGAACGGACTTGCTGGGTCAGCTCTCCTTTACCCGCTATCTTCGATGAGGGTTTACTTTTGGACGGATCAACGACTTACTACTCTAGATGACAGAAACCAATCCAACGCTGTACAGTAAACGTTTGTTTTGTGCGTAAATTCCCGCGTCAACATGCACTCCAAAACCCATTGTGGATGGAGGAGTGTTATGCCGATTGACGTCCGAGGGCTGTATCCTAGGTGTTAGATGATGGACCTTCATTTCACTGTCTCACGACTTTGGTCCTGATAATGCTTCCTGTCATCTTTAATACTACGTCCGAGACTCATCTACCAGTACTCCATCATCGAGGTTAGTGGGCTGCCAAGCTGACCAATCTGGCCCTGAAAGCAGCCGTTGTGAAGAAATAACACCAAAATAGTCAACAAAAGAAAACCAAAACAACTCAAAAAACCAAGATGGCGGCCTACCAAAATGGCGTCCTCCACCTGTTCCTGACCGATGGCACAAAATTATTTAAACGCTCACCAAACGCCTTCGGGCACCGAGCCGACCGTGCGAGGGCTTAACAGCCAGTCAAGGTCGTTAAACACCCCCAGTAGCGAGTATGATAAAAAAAAAACAAGATCTGCAAATAAGTCAAAGGGGCTTAAATAATCAGTGTACTCCTTTAATTGTCCTTAATTATTGACAACTGTTTGCTCATTGTCTTGCAGTTTTTATTAGAGGACTATAGTAAAAAGAGAGAAATTGTACAAAGACAAAAATAATCAGCAAAATTTAACCCTATAGATAATAGATATGTCCAGAAAATCGACATATCAGAATTTGTAACCACTATATGATAATGGTTATGCAAGATAACAAGAGTAAAAAAATAGAATCCAATGATGCCAGGTGGGCAACACTGGCTCAATGGAGCCTCTAGTTTTATATAAACAAACACTATTTTTTCCTATTTTGGATGGGTTTTTTATTACATTTCTTTGAATGCCAAAAATTTGCCACATGTAAAACAATTTATACAGAGGACATCTGAATAAATATTCTCAAAATATACATTAAAAATCTTCTTTTGGACATTTCAAATAAAGTAGTTGAAATGGTTTATTGAAACAGTATAATTCTAAATACATAATATTTAATTATTTCATAATGAAAGTATGAACTATATCAAATTGCAATATATTGTCGAAATTTATAATCCAGTTCTGTATTAGATACGGAACAAATGTAACAAAAAAACTGGCCGGTAACAACCGTTGCCGTATGGTTTTCTGCACGAGTAGTCAGGACAAGTCCGAGGCGATAGCCGAGACATCTGAATAAATTTTCTCAAAATATACATTAAAAATCTTCTTTTGGACATTTAAAATAAAGTAGTTGAGATAGTTTGTTGAAACAGTATAATTCTAAATACATAATCATGACAATATTTAATTATTTCATAATGAAAGTATGAACTATATCAAACTGCAATATATTGAGGAAATTTATAATCCAGTTCTGTATTAGATACAGAACAAATGTAACAAAAAAAAAAACTGGCCGGTAACAACCGTTGTCGTATGGTTTTCTGCACGAGTAGTCAGGACAAGTCCGAGGCGATGGCGGAGGACCTGTACTTGACTACAAGTGCAGAAAAACTGTACGGCTGATTGTTACCATCCCGTTTCTTTTGTTACTTTTGTTTTGTATCTGACTTGTACGACGTTTTTAATTAGAGAGTAATAAATTTTGCATTAAATGACGATTAAACACTTAAAAAGATTGCACACAAAAAATGTGCACACCGGTTTATGTACTACGATGCTTCGAGATATTTAGTCTTTGATAAATTATGCATTTTGCGTTAACACAAGCTCTTCTCAATTTTATAAGCTGTGTGTGAGTAAAATTATTGCTTATTTCTTTGATTCATATCAGTGAAGTAGGAGTAGGTTGAAAAGTTGGGAGGGAGGGTGACTTCTTAAAAAAAGATCTTTAATTGATATTTTCTTTCAAAATAGTCTGATTGTCTAGAAATAAGTTAATGTCCTCTTTTGTAGTCATTTTAACTTTTAATAGCAAATAAATTGCCAAAATTGAGGGGGTGGCGCTTATAGTTTTGCTCCTCATTTTTTGCAAATGTGAAATACGGTTTTGGTTCCCTTTCCCAGCTCCTACGCCCCTTCATTTATGTATACCCCTCCACAGAAAAATGCATACATACGTACAAACAAACAAAACCAAACAAAGAAATATGCTTTGCCTCCGCCCTCCCCTATTTTGAAAATGTGGGGGCGATTGCACCTTCCCTGGCTCATACCCCTCCCCTAAAAAAAACCCAAAAAACAAAACAAAAAAATTATTCAACAAGAATATTTATAATAATAACTGATTTAAGATATTTAGAGATTCAACGACGTATGAAAATGAAATAAGAAAGTGTAATCGGACAAACGTAAATAGAACATGTATAAGTATGAAATCAATAAAATAATAAACAAAATACATCAATGTAAAAAAATGTTTCTCTTTTTTTATGGGGAAAAATATGTAGTGAAAAATAATTGATTTTCTTTCGTTTTACTTTTTTATCCACTTATTTTGGAAATCAATTTTTTGGTTTAGTTTTATGCTCATTACAGTAATTGGATATTCGAGTAGACCCAAGTATTGATCACGTGTCACAATATTTTTTTTTCATTTTCCATCCCTATATCCAAAATGAGTGGTTGTTTTTTGACACTGAGACTGATTTTGTGCTACCACAATTCAACTTAAACAAATTCCTTGAACACGAAGAGAAAAGGGGAAATCCTCTGTATATTTCGATTTACAAGAAGATTCGTCAGCTTAACTGCTAAGCAAACCCACGAAAAGTGTGTACATGGAAACATTTTATGGTTGGAGTTACTCTTGCAGTCAGTTACAGAGTTCTCGATAAGTGGTTGTCCTAGGGATTTGACCACCACATTTTTGGAAAGGACCAACACAATTTTGGTAATTTGCAATAGAAATGATAGTGAGGACCTGCATATTTTCTTCAAGGACCACCAGGCAAAAAAAGATTTTGAGAACTCTGCAGTTACTTTGTAGACACTTGATCTAATTTCAGCACTTTGGGAAATAGTTAGCTTTTTTATAAATATATTTTTTATGAAAATTTTATCGTATGATAATTCTATTATTATATCAATAGAATTGTAACCAGTTTAAAGAACCTAGGTACAAGATGTTTCTGAATCTTATTTTGAATATGAAAACGGTTATTCAGATATTTTTGTTAAAGATAGGCTGAAAAATTCTGTAAACTTTTGGAAAAGTATTAGCGCTTCTAGTTTTATTGTTGATGTTATTGAAAATGGGTACAAAACAGGGGCGTAGCTAGAGTTGTATTTTAGTTTAGGCACTGTCGCCGAGGGTAGCGAGTCGAACAAATTTGTATATAGACAGGAAGTTCTTTTTTAAAATTTGTATGTGTAATTTGAAAGAGATAAATTGAATATGTCTACACACATGGCATGTGTGTAGTTCGTGCAAACTTGCGGCAATGTTTGCTGCTAGTTTTTGCAAATGTTTGCCACAAGGCTTATTTTTCGGTAAGGGTAATGAAAGACAAGTAATTAGCCAGGTAGAAGTACAGGGTGTAATAAAAACATCGTCCAAAACAGAGATGCATCATACTCTTTGAAGTCAGCCACATTTCCATTCCTTTTAAATATACAATTCCTTGGTTATATGTATACCCAACATTAAATAAATCTTTAATTATTTTTTTATTAATTATTTCTGACAAGTATATGTGTAGAATGTAAGTGTTATTGCGTAAACCCCTGAGGGTTTACGCAGTATATATGGACGATAGATGTAGTCTTTCGGAACACCGGATGTTATTCGGAACACTTCTGTTCTTTCTATGACCACCTTTCAAATACATGCGCAATAGCTTACTAATCTGTTGAATAAGCATTAGCATCTTAAGTTGCTATAGAGATATTTTACGTATGATCTGAAATTTATTATGATATAATATTTTCTTGCACACGATTACAAGCTGCTAATATTAACCTACATGCGTCGTATTTTAATTAGAGTCAAACGTTGAAACCAGCTGTGTTTAGATATGAGATAAGATTTCATGTAAACAATGCGCTTTATATTCTGAACGAGAATAATTAAAATAAAATCTTTAGAAAGAGTTTTAGTAGCATTTTATTTTAGATTTTAAGTTTAGGAAGATGTACATGATGTAAAAAGCAAGCTATTTATTTTTATACTGAAATTAAAGGAAGTCTTTCTTGCATATGATTAAATTACAGTTATTTTTGTGATTAAATATTGCAACTTTAATTAAAAAAAATTGGTTATTAAAATGTAATTAAATAGATATTGAATATGAAAAATAAAATAAAACGAAACCTACAACTAAAATATATTAAAAGAATACACTTGACTATGCAAATGTTTTGTCGTTTTTCGTTTGTTAATACAATACATGCAAACATTAATTTGTTTCTAACTTGAACCTGTTTAAACGAAATTTTTTTCTACGTTTATAAAAGTATGTTTTCAACAACATGAGCATGAATTATTGAAAGTTCAAATAGGATCAGAAAAGAATTATTAAACGATGTTTCTACTTCTGTAGCAGTTAGAAAATAACAACAAACGCCTCAAAACGTTTTCAAAACTTTAGTTAGTAACAATTGCACCCTAAAAGTGCCGCTTTAATTACGATCATAAATCTTAAAATTAATCATGCATGCAATTTCGGTAGACTTAATAGGGTCAGCGATAAGATATCAAATGTCTATTTTAGATACCGAGTGATGACAGATGCAGATAGAGATAAGAACAAATACTTTCTATTTATAGTTACCTTAGCCACAAATACTTTCTATTTATAGTTACCTTAGCCAGGGAACTAATTATCACTTCTGTAGTAATTAATTTTAAAATGTTCCTCTTTATAAAAACAAAATAATTATTTTTGTGAAAACAATCAGATAATGAATTTTCGGTTTTAATAGATTATGTATAAATTTGATATTTAGGTTTTTATGCATGTAAAATAATTTTATGAAATTTTGAAGTTTGTTTTATTAATGATAATTTTTTAAATTTTTATCAAAAGCAACAAAGCTTTGTGTGATCATTTTGATAATGTACTGATATAAACGCGTTCTCTATAAATTAATTAAAAGCTCCTGGTCAACAGTACTAGTTATCACTTCTGTAGTAATTAATTTTAAAATGTTCCTCTTTATAAAAACAAAAAATTTTTTTGTGAAAACAATCAGATAATGAATTTTCGGTTTTAATAGATTATGTATAAATTTGATATTTAGGTTTTTTATGCATGTAAAATAATTTTATGAAATTTTGAAGTTTGTTTTATTAATGATAATTTTTTTTAATTTTATCAAAAGCAACAAAGCTTTGTGTGATCATTTTGATAATGTACTGATATAAACGCGTTCTCTATAAATTAATTAAAAGCTCCTGGTCAACAGTTCTCATAACTGTGTAAACTAAACTTCCTCTGATGTCTTATATAATCGCTACGGTGTATGGGTTGTATGTGTTTCTTTGTGGTGTTAAATTAGCCTTGCAAAAACAAATCGGTTGATGTACTAATTAATTAGTTAACAAGAAGTAAGTGAGTATAAAATTATTTTTAATTGATAATGAGAGATTCTTAATTATATAGAGCGACGCCTGTTGTTACCATTTGTTGCTGACATAATAGCTACATTGTAAAGTCCAAGCAGGTGTAGTAGGATGTAAACTTTACGAATGAGACAATAGCCTTTTCAAATGATTGTTTAGTAATCTAATTTAGAAAAAAATACTAAAAAAATAACATAGAAAATCTTGCGAGGTTAATGATTTTTCGTATTATAATAACGTTTTATAATTTTTTAGTCGTTAACTACTTAAGGAAACCTTGCATATGACATGCTGTCGTATAAAACTGGTATGAAAGAAAAGAAATCGTTACAAATGAAATGCAAATCGGCGCAAATGCAAAACGCTGGTTTAAGATAAATTAATTTACATGTTCCTGTCTTAGTTAAAAGTTTATTATACCCAGTTATATTTCTTCAAATGGTTGCTCGCAACAATAAAAATCTTTTCTCCCACCGAAGGTACACAGAGGAGGACGACATTTTATATCTACAGCTTAAAATCCTTAAGTTTTTATGGATCTTCAAAATTTCAAATCATTTTGGCAATCTACTTGAAAAACATTTTAATTAAAACAAGTATACCATTTTATTATAAGTGTAAATATATAATTGAACCTTACTTTAATTGTTGAGTGTTAATATTTTGTACTTTATAGTGCACTTTATAATAATACCAAGGACACAAGAGTTTAAGATTATTAGAATACAAGTTTATTGCTTAATTATGATTAATTTGTCAGAGAAAAGGATTTCTTGACCGGTTAAAAAATCAATATCTTAGCCAATTTCTTACTTAAACACCTTTCCAATTAATTTCAAATTTCAAAATCAAAGTTTGTTCAAGTAATATCTTTGCATATAAATTGATACATAGTATGTGTCTGAAAGTTTCAAAAGATTCTTAATTTTGAAAGGTTATATGAATCTTTATTATTTTGTTATACCTGAGCTTTTGTATTATCTTAAATAAACTTGCCATGTTTGTTTAAAATAAAATGTTATTGGTATTAAATTGCTTTGTTTTTGCATTTACTTAAAAGATATAGGAAGATGTGGTGTGAGTGCCAATGAGACAACTTTCCATTCAAATGACAATTAAAAAATAAACCATTATAGGTCAATGTACGTCCTTCAACAACACCGACGAAGCCTTGGCTCACACTGAACAAACATAGAAGCACCAAGAAACTTGACATTGAATGACATATATAATTGGAGATTACTTTTCTAGATTCAGCTGGTTTGAGTTAAAAAAATCAATTTTGGAAATCAATTAATTTTCATTCAAAACAGATTCGCTTTAAAATTCAGAAGATGTGGTATGAATGTCATTGACACAATGTGGTACAATTAGGCAAAATGTAAATTTACAGGTTACATTTTTCTTTCAATACAAACCATCTCAGTGATCAGTAGGTTATACAGTGCACCCAAATGACTAGACTAGTATAAGAGAAGAAGGATAGGTCAATATAAGAAACCTACAAGGCTACTTCAGTTCAATTAAAATATTTAGATTATTCTAATGAAATAATCAAATGTCAGAGAGAAATGTGTTTTAAAGTGGTAGGAATACCAAAGAGAACTCTCCAGTAAGATACAGTGTAGTTAAAGTAAGGAATTACAGGTTATAATACAGCCTTCAATATTTGGCTCACTTTGAACTGCATCCTACTAAGGGTACCAAAACACTGTTATAACAATTCAAACAACATGCTTCTGACAAAGACATGTGCTTATGAATATACCTGTTTTAAAAATTTTACATACATACCATAAAACATTAATGTAACTATACCATGTAAAAGACACTTTTTTAAAAGTTAATGAAAGAACATGTTCAAATATAAAAAGGAACACCTTACAATTTTCATAATTGTGAATTTAAAACAAACTCATGTTTAACAAAGGGTATTCAGTGATAAATTCAGTTTGTATATGTTAATTTTTTTAATTTAAATTTCAATTTAGTTTGTTTATTTGTAAGAACTTAAACTTTTCATAGCACAAATCACACAACTTTAAATTGCCAATGCTTACAACCCTAAGCATCACTAAAACCTTGCAGAGCTGGTGTAAGGATCTTAATAATACAATAACAAGTCCTTGTTCAAATAACTTTGAACATACACTACAGCTCAGGTGGATTCTGCTTTGTCTACCGGCCCACCAAAGGAGTGGGTACCGGGTGGGCAAAATTCTACCTTGCCCACCCATAGGAGTGGGCATGTAGTTTCTTTGTTTAATCTAAAAAAAATGCAAGTACAATCACTTGAAAAAGCAGATAAGCATTTGTAATCAATATTTTACAAAAAAGAGATTATAGCTAGAGTGGGCACGGGTGGGGAGGTGGAAAAGCAAAATCAAACACAGGCTGTTGTGTATCTCAAATTCCCCAAAAAACAGCTATTAAGTTTCACATATTGCATTTCTTTTTATAAGCACAAAATCATTAATTTGTTATTAAGCCTAGAAACTAACTCTTTTCTTAAAAATATCTAATATTTAATACCAAACATGCATTTTGGGTTTACGATTGCATTTCTTTTTTAAAGAAAGCAACTTGTTTTATTTTATATGATGAATATTCGAGAAGTAGCGTTCTGGAAGAGTTGGTATTTTAAGATTCATATAATCTTATTGTCTACAGTGATCATCTTGATATCAGCCTAATTGCTAGAATATTTATTTCAATTAAATCATTTTATAAAATGTGATCACAATTAAAGAACACCGACACCAGGAAGTCGTTTAATGATATAATTGGCCGTGAAATCCAAATGCATTTTGTAAGTTTATCAATTTGACAGAGAGTATATGGTATATAAAGGAAATATATTAGTATCTATCTTCTGCACACAAATACAAGTCCTGGAAAATTAGTGGACGTCTTCCGTAAGTTTTTCAAGAATATCAGTAAATCAAAATACTATTAAATAAATTCGCTAATGTTCATTGTCTTCCTTTAAGAAGTTTTGCAATAATTATAACGAAAATTATACGTCGTTTTTTTTTTCCCCTTGCTTGTTTTGTTCCAATTCTTCTGTAGAAACATCTAAAGTATAAATATCTGCAAAGGAAATACGTTTTGATCGGGCAAAAAATATGCAGGTAGATTTTGCAAAATTGTAATTTTTTTAAGGGTGTGATATATATTAAGCATCCAAAGCCTAGTGAGCTTATTTTGAGTGTCTACCGAAAGGTAACACACAGTCTCAGCCATCAAAGCAGAAAACTCTGGCGAAGATGGCAGCATGTAGTAAGGAATTTTTAATAGATAACTACTTATAACACTTTTTGCACCTCGATTGTTCCCGTGACCATTAACATCAAACATGATAGGAGGACAGACACATTCACTGCGCATCGATTTAGCCCATAAAAAACTGTCTCGAAGAACCCGAGGGAGACTTTTGATAACGTAATGTTCACCTGGTGCAAGTAAACACGAATTAACGCTAAATGTTCAAAGGATGTTTATAGTGCAGCAGGCTGCAAAAGAAGGAAACAACTATCTCTTATTACATTGTCGATATTGAAGGGTATTGCTGTAAACTTACAAGACTGTGGCCACCATCCTTCCTTGTGTAGTGCAGGTACTATATCTAAAAGCTTTAGAATCTTATAAAAACTACCTGTCCAAATCCGCTGACATCTACCATTCACCATTGTAAAAAAAAACTCTGCAAATCAGACCAGATAATGGCCTCTTGTTTAAGAACTTGTAGAAATAATTCAAAGAATCTATATTGACATAAATAGCATTAAATGAAAAGTCGTGAACAAATTAAATTTAGTCGTCTTTAAAACGGAAACAGCTTCTGCATCCGATGGCTTTCCAATTCCCGAACTTTGAAGTATATTGTATGTCATTTCATTTGGATCTCCAGGAGGAGATATCATTTTTCAACGTTGAATTTATTATCTCCTAGGTTTTGCGAGACCTACAAATACAACGATCCTTGGTTGGGTCCTATTTTATCTTGAAGATTAACATCAGCCTCGGGCCGCAAAAACACGTCTGTAATTGATACCGAATTACATGTATACCACGCTACGTTATCTCCCGTTTACAATAAAAAAATCTTTAAAAAATAAAATAACTCAAGATATCTCCAATTACAAATGTATTATATTTACATATACATCTATGCAACGAAGATGAATCGTAATGTCTTGAAGGTTACAATCAGCTCCGTTAATCACAAGAATTTTAAGCTGTTCAGCATATTCATACACCAGAAACGCCATCAATGGTGAACGACCACATACACACTTGTCTTTAACAGTAAAATCAGTTTTAAAGTCAATAAATATTTGTATGATTTCTGAAGTTCTTATTTTATAAATTGATGATCTCCCACAGATATCTAAAGCATTCACAATTCGACCTTGTTGCAGAAGATAGAGAATTGCATCTTTATCTGGAATTCATATGTCATGTGACAACAGATGTAATAAGGACTCTCCAAAATGATTCTGAGCATTAATATCTGCTCCACAAAACATCTGAATGACGTCAACCGAATTCAACATGCCAGCACAAACTCTAAAACAAATGTATTACCAAACCTTTAACTAAAGTTTAAAAGCATAAGCCCGTCATAGTTTAAAGCATTGATTAAAATGCCCTTATTCACACACTTCTTGATAAAAGATAGTATCATATAAAATTGCTCAATTTGTCCGTGAGAGCATAAGCAATGTAGGATGTTAATTCAAAATTTATCGACAATATCGGATTTTGTTGTAGATACATTGATCAAGTATTCTGCTACAATTAGATCATCAGCATGACAAATTTACATGGCTCGAGTGAATCCAAAAGGGGAAGTGGCATTGACATCAGCTCCAGATGTGACTAACAGTTTAACTATGGCCAATGATCGTTTTCTTTCAGCTTTGTGAAGTGTAGTGCGCAAATGTTTATCCCGTTGATATAAATTAACGTTATATATTTAATCACTGGTTTACAATTTCGATGTTGTCTTCATAGTTGATTAAAAGTCTCCTCGTACTTAAACTGGAACACTATGGAATCCAAGGGAGTGTCATTAAGTGGTTTTCTAGCTTTCTGTCTCATCGGACAAAATCATTAGTAGTGAATAGAGGGGGCTCATGGTCAATATTGATATATAGTTTTGAGTACCCCAAGGCTCCGTACTAAGGAATACATTATTCTTGTTTTACATCAACGACATGCCCGATGAAATTAAATCCCTCTACGACGATTTACAGACGACACGATAGCATAACTCACTATATCAGCCGACAAAGATCATTCGAGCGGGCTTGGAAATGTATACCCTGTCAGAAGGGAAAGGACAAAAGAAACAACATAGTCCAATAATTGGAAAATTGGCATCCTTAAGAGCTTTAGTGTAGTATAAATTTACGTTATACAACTACCAAATTGTCGGCTGCTTTGTCGGCCAGTACGAACACAGAACACTTTTCTAGAGTACTTGAAATTTATTTCTTATCTTTGAATTGGACGTATCATCAACCCTTTAATACATTTCTTATTGTTTGGGAGAGGTGATATGCGAAAAAGGCCATGTCATGTTCATGAGACAATAGTGACACTTATAAAGTGACTTCCATCTATGCTGACAGTACAAAGATGTAGCCCGTGCATGTATATACATGTATAACTAATACAACCATGGCCATTGTCTTCAAAGTGTGCATGAAATCAAAATTGAACTGCACGCTTGGGTCGCAGTCAACAAGTGTGCATTGATGTATGATACAGATATATAACCATATTTTTAAACTGATGTAGGAGAGGAGATTGCAACGGAGCATTCAAAAACCATCAGCCAAAATTAAAAAAAGAACGTTTAAAGAAAAACCGGCATAAGACAAACGACCGACCACAAAATACTGTACAAAAAACAAAAGATTGAGCAACACAAATCCAATCAAAATCTATTGGCGATCTCATGTGCTCCTGAAGGTTAGCAGTTCCAGCTCCCCTAGTGTCACCCGTCGTGTTGCTCATAGCAAAAGTTTCTAAATATTAAACCACTCCTTAATACAGAAGTTGAGTGAAATGTAGCAAAGATTTTGACGAACCGACGGACAGCGCGAATAAAGGATATAACCTTCTCTCTGAATGGGAGTATACAAAAAGATACGTTATAAGATTTTGCTGAAAGTACATATAGAATAAATGACCAACACGAAGATAACAACCTACCGACAAGAAGTTCGGAAAATAAAAATACACTCACAGTACACTCTCTTTTTTTCCAATTTTCTGTTCTATGCTTTATTATCTTATTTTCTTATGATTTTTCCTTCTGTATGTACTGCTTGACGTACAGACAAAATGCCAACCAATTTTCAGCGACTTGTCCACTTACTCGTATTACATTTGAATAAAAAAAAGTAGACTATACGTGAATGACAACCAAGACTTTCTGAAAATAGGAAACCCATGGGTATTGAAATTGTACCAAGTTTTACTACAATGAGGATACGACCTCCCACGCATTGAAGGATGTCCATGATGTATCAAATACGTAACCCGTTTATTAATAGTGCCACGCTCCTAGAATTATCATTAAGAGTATGCACATTTGGGCTAAAGCTGAGGCATAATTTTCCGACCCTACCCAACTCTCCACATATTGCCTGTGACAGGCAGCATTTCACGGTTCCCCTTTTGCGTCCATTACCAACCCTATTCAATGTCATACATTTCAGTTTCATCGCCTCGACCTCGTCTTTTGTGTTACATGTACTAGGACATAAAACATCAAGAATAAATCAAACAGACTCTAATTCCAATTATGGTAATATTTGCAGGAATAATTTGAAGCAACAACCAATCAATCTGAAAAATGCTTTTGGGAAACGATTGTATAACCCATCAAGCTGAACATCTTTTTCATGTAATGAAATGAATTGCAATATTCATTAGAGCTGAATTGATCAATATGCATTATCTTGCAACTGATAATTCGTATCTGTTCATTAATCTCACATTTCTTTCGTACTAGATAAATTAAATATTTCCGATAGTATCTGTAATTTACTGCTAAATAATTAATGTGTTTAATGAGCTGAATACATAATTCAAATAAATGAAATATATGTAATGGTTGTTTAGTATTTCAAAGGCACATTTTACAAGTAACTTTAGATCCGATATTTAAGTCATAATATTCAATTTGCATGACTAGAAATGTATGTTTTAACCCGTAATGGAAACTTGTTATTCTTAAGATGAGGGATTTTATTATTTTTTCACGTAGACAATAGATATCGGTTTGTAATGAAATTTAAAAAAGTTACAGCCATACTTCTGTAGCCGGGTAAAATGGCGTTCCGGCTAAATGGAAATCAAGAACGAATATTTCGCTCCTTAAACTTTTATTTTAGCAGTCCGGCAAGACCGAACAACAAACTCCAAACTAAATGTAATGTAACATACAAACAATAACAATATATATAAGCACAAGCAATTAAAGGATTAAGAAGATTAACATATGCCAAATAGAAATAACAATAGATTAGAAGAGTAATTAATGTCCGACACGTATAAGTAAATTAGGCTTATTCTCAATTCGCCTTAGCTGTCAAAATAATTATATAGAATTAATCCCAGTTTGCCTTAGTACAAATTTTCTAAGGCGAAATGGGAGCTTCTATAAACAATGTAATTAAGTTATGTTTTGTTTGTATTGCAATTAGTTGATATTTGTTATTTCTATGTCAAATTCTACCATGGAATACTATTTAAAAGAAGATATTTTTTTTATAGTTGCTCTTCTTTTCTGAAATTATATTTTTTTTACTCATGTGTTATATTTTGTAAATACAGTCTTATTAGAGATGACAAATTGGATATGGATGTTTCATATTTTAATGAATAAATAAGGACAAATATCAAACTATCATAACAAATATTTTATTTCTGAATCAGCACTGAATTCAAAGCACAATGTTATAAATAATAGCATGAGAATAAGCACTTATACATAAAACATAAGAATTATTTCCATATAATTCATATTGTGAAAAACAAGGCACTGATGTACACATTTGAATGTTCAAAGTTCATTTAGTTTCCAAGTTTGAGGATGTAAGATGCCGCATCACCATACTGAATATAGTCAGTTGTACCATTTTGTAGGATTTCCTTCAAAGTGGCGAATCTTTCTTCTATTTCTCTATACTTCTTTGCTTTACCCTCATCTTGGCACCTGCTGCATACTGTACTTTTTTTACCTCGTTAGATGCTTGCTCTTTTTGAACACATTGATAATTTCAAATATGTTTGGATGTGTGGTTTTGACTCTCTTTTTCAGCTTGTTATGCCAGCCCTCTAAATGATTATTTGTCCTGGGTCCTTCTGTTTGGTGGTGGTTCCAGGTTGGTTGTGGGTATCTGCCCTCTATCCATGTCAGAATTACATAGTCTGTTAATTTGGTACAAGCATCTGACTGTGGTGCGTTTTCCAAGGCGTGTAACCAGTAGTCTTCCAAACGATCTAAGGGCAGTAATGGTAAAGCTGCTGCACGACGGACGAGTTTGTTGACATCTGGGACATCTTTATATTGAGTTTGCAGCCCATATTCCTGTGTCTTTTTCCGTATTGCTTTTGCGTAGTGGAACAAACAACCTTTGAGTTCTGCGTTTGGAAAGACATGAGATACTGCATTTCTTGATGCACATTCAAAGTCAAGGCTAACTCTGTCTGGATGAAAGTTGAGGTTATGTTGGTTGGCGATGTTTTTCAGGAGATTGAAGAATCTTATATAAGTGTCAGCATCTCGCGGTGGAAGCAAAGAATACACCAATGGAAACATGGCTGTCCCAACAAATGCATGAATGGTGAAAATGTTGTCAAACATTGGTGGTGCTGTGTAGAAAGTTCCATCACAGTATACAGTGTCTGCAGGGCACAGTTGTCGTAGATTTTCAGCAGTTGTAAATATGAGTAGCTTGTTGATGTCACCAACATCAGCTTGTAGAAATGGTTCTCTACTTGTGGTCTGGCGAAATTTTCCTTCAAGTTGTATTCTCGGTCTAGTATTTGGTATGCCTGGGTAGTTTTTGTCTGGTACGATAGAGTGCTGATCTCTTACTTTCGAAGGTAGGCAGTTTTTGTGCAGTCTCCAGGGTCTGGGCATCCCATGGTGCATTTTGAGTTTTGTTATTTCTTCATCGTAAATTGATGGTATAGGTGTAGTTTCTGATCTGCATCTAGATCTAACAGTTTCTAATATCTTTCTACTATTGACTGATGCATGGTCTGGTAGGTGATTGTGTGGTTGGCCAATCTTTGAAGGTACATCATTTCTTGTGCATACTGTAGCCCTGCAATTTCTGTCTATGCACTTCCAAGAGATCCAAGTATCTCTTTTGTTGTTCTGGCGGTGTGTGTAGCCATTCCATATCAAATGCCTGCCTCCTCTACTGTCTCTAGGAACTCAACATGTAGCATTGCTCCTGCCATGGTCAATTGAAAACTGATATACTTTAAGATTGATTGATGATTGATATGTGGATATTGCGGACTAACTTCTACCTATTGTTTGGTTCTGCTTCAGTTGACCGTTTAGCTTTAACTTTGCATCGAGGAGTGTGGTAAGGTGTTTCTGGCCGTTCCAAGATCGTAAATGCTGTTATTACTGCCTCTGGAGATGGCATGATTAGTGGCGATGTGTGTGGTGGTGTCCGGAGCAACTCGGGATCATCCATGTCAAATCCCTCGTCGTAGTCGATCCGGCATCGCTTGCCTCTGTCGCTGGTTGGCTGAAGATAGTATTGGCGATGGCATGCCTTCCTGGGGTTGAACGGACTGATGACAATGTCCGTCTTGATGCCCTCAGGTTCCCCTTGGTACTTTGTGGGTACTATCTCCCTGCTTCCCTCTAGTGCTGTTTTGGCTTCTGTCTGCTGGTTCTTGTCTACCTTGGTGGTGTGTGGTATAACCTCAGCCGATGTTGCAGCAGAGCTTTTGGCCTGTACCCACTGGTCGTAACGCTTGGCGTCCCTTCTCCTGGTGGATGGCGGTTTATTCTGTTTCTTTTTCAGGGCCGGCTTGGAATTACCGGAGGATACCTCTGGTTCCTTAGCCTTGTTCCATATCAACTGTACGGTCACCTGGTCAGTACTTGCTGAGAACTTCCAAGCAGGTTCTTTACCAGACAACTTCATGGCTGCTAACAAAGCGTTCAGTTCATCAGGATTTCCATAATGATTTGTCCAAGTAGTGAGTACTACTACTAAATAGAGTTTAATGGCGACTACCCTTGCGGGTATTGCGCCAGATTACCTTATATAAAAACATTTCAAATAAATGTTTTAAAATTTATTATTATTTAGGAATTAACCTGTATTATATATTCATATTATAGTAAATTGTGAGTTTTTTTTTTTTTTTTTTTTTCTTAAATTTAATCTTAATATTTAAATCTGAACTATGGTATGTATTTTAATTATCTTAATTATCTTGTGGTTAATTTATAGTAAGAAGAAAAATTTATGTGAGCTTATTATTCTGTTATTTGTAACTTTGCCTGCTTTGTTTATAAATATTAAATGATTTGGTAAGTAGGTGTGTTTGTTGTTTATACATGAAAACTGTAAGTATCAAATACTCTTGGATAGACATATCTGACTTTTCCAAATATGCAAATCCTAGAAGGGGTCTGACATATTCCCGTACATGGTATATACATTAATACAATTATACCGCGGCTCGTACGTCCTTGGTAAATTGTGATTCTCTGTATATTGGATTTGACTAAAGATAGCATCTTAACTTATATTATAAAAGATTCTTAAACTTACGTTATAGAAGAAAAAATATATATAGTATTACCGTGTATGTATAATTAGGATCTATACTATTAATGTATTGTTTTAACATATTTGTGTGTATTAAATTGTAAGTGTTCATGTTTTGCAGTTATGTACAGTATAGATACCTGAGAGTGCTATCTTGGTAGTAGTTTAGTGTACTACTTAAAAAAAAAACTTTCGTAAAAGTTTTAGTGTATATTGTCAAATTCAACGGGGTTATGTTTCTATTTTTTAGAAATCATAAACTGATAAATGATACCTTCCAGCTCTGTTACAACTATTAAAAAGCCAATATTTAGAAATGAAAAACTAAAAAGGTAAATAATATATATCTACCAAATTATTTGTTTTGGTGTCGCCCGTTTAGACTGGGGTTGTTTCCTTGCACTGTAAAGAAATAAATTGTAGGTAAATACTTGCAGCCGTGAAGCTACCACGTGGTAACCATGTGCTGCAAGCAGACACGGCGAGGAGGCTGTGAACAAACCTTTTCCAGTACAAACGGATGATTTAGCAGCCGTGGATAGTAATGATAGACAATAATACTAATACAAGGTTAGTATTTACACGGTGCTTTGTTTTGGTCGTTGTAAAATGTGCTGGTTGGTTCTTAAAATCATCATATCACAAGGACCGGGGTTCTGGCAAGCCAGTGCCCTTAAAGAAAAATATCCCACAATAACAACTCATCTCGTCCGTCGACCCCATGTATAACCCTATCAATATTTTAGCTACGGTGTCAATAGTTTATCCATTGACAGCAGCTGAATCACATTCCTCATAGTGTTAGTTAGGTACATATATATACATGCAGTTAATTCTTGTTGTGAGGTTTGTGTCCCCAATTTGATTTGGGATGGACCGACGAGAGTGATTGTGATTGATGATTTTGGGAGATATGTCAGACTCCTGTGGCATGATATTTTACATATGATCACGGATATAGGAAAATGTGGTATGAGTGCCAATGTACATGTATTTATAAGAAAATTATAAAAAATCTACTTAATGCTAATTAATTTAATCAATTTTATTTTCATTTACTTACATAGATTTTCTCTTATCAAGAGTTCAATTAATCAGTTGTTACAAATGTAATTAGTATTTTGAATATTTGATATTTCTTGTCATACTTGTTAAAATCCATGGATTGTTGTCCAGTGACTAATATTTCATGTTTTGTTTAAAAGTAATTTTACTAATGATTTACAAGTCCTAAAGTGTTTTTCATTTCTGTTTACCTATACTGATAATATCTGTAGGTATTCTCACCCTGACCATAAGTATCCTATTAAAATAATTATAAGCATATTTTACAGAGTTTAAACTAGAAACTAGAAATATATAGCTAGCTTTTAGTATATTGATATTCTGTATAATTTTACTTTATCGCATACCCGTGTTTATTAAATAATCCCATATTGGGATTAGTGTCTGTGAATATCCTGAAAATAAATTTTTATATGAGAGATCTTTTACACCTGTTGATTCAAACTTTTCCATCATTTTTTGTCTTTGTGGTATGTACTTCCTACAGTTAAACAGGTAGTGTTGCATGTCGTCCACTACTAAACATGTGTCACACAGTTCACTATTACATTTACCCATTGTGTATTTGAATTTATTAGTAAATATATAACTTGATCTAAGTTTAAATAGAGTTCTTTCTCTTTCTCTAGTACTCTTTGGTATAGTAATACAAAAGTTAACATTATTTTGAATAGTGTGTAGTTGTTTACTTTTTGTGTTATTTTCCCAGTATTGTTGCCACATTTTCTTTAGTAAATTTTACATAAACATTTGATATCTTCTTTGTAAAGCGGTATATTTGTTATAAATGTCTCTATTGATAGAGCCTTTTTAGCTGCTGTGTCTGCCATTTCATTACCACTTAAACCCACATGACTGGGTATCCATTCGAAAAGGATATTCAAACCTAATTTGGAAAGTTTACTATATATATATTGAATGTCATATATTATTTGTGTTTTAACTTTGAATATACTTCCTGTGATAGCTTGTAGTGCTGACAGTGAATCTACAAATATTACAGTATTTTCTGGTTGAAATTCTTCTAACCAATATAAAGATAAAAGTATGGCTGTCAATTCACACATAAATATTGAAACATGGTTTTGCAATTTAAAACCTTTATTTACTTTAAGTTCTGGTACTACAAAAGCACATGCATTTGTGTTGTTTTCTGGATTCTTAGATCCATCTGTATATATTTTTAAAAAATGACTATACTTGTTATCAATGAGGATATTTCCTTCACTTTTAATGAGGTGAGGACTATCCTTTTAGTAATAATTTTGTAAGTTCAGTTCTGACCTGTGGTTTTAGAACATGCCATGGTGGAGTTGGGAACTCTTTACATTTGTATACAGTATTAGTATCTACATTAAATTTATTCATAGTATCATGTGCAGTAACACAATATGGTTTTGATTTTCCTTAATTTTTCCTTATTAAATTCATATATAGCGTTTTCTTGTAAACTCTTTTAGTTGGGTTTGTGTCATTGAGACTAAATATATTCAAAAAGACTTAGTAATAAGACTTTTCTTCTCAACTCATATGGGGGTCACCAATTTCAGTCTGTAATCCACTTATACTAGCAGTTTTATGAGCACCTGCACATATTCTTAATGCTTGGGCTTGTATACTATCTAGTTTTTTCTTGACAGAGTGGGAGGCTGAGTTATACACTTCGCAGCCATAATCAATCTTTGACCTTATCATTGATATATATATTGTTCTCAGGGTAGAACAGTTTGCACCCCATTTGGTACCAGTTAATAATTTCATGCAGTTCAACACTCTTGAACATCTACTTTCTATATATTGTACATGTTTTAACCATGTTAGCTTTGAATCAAAAATCATGCCTAGAAACTTGACTTCTTTAACAAATGACAATATGGTTTCTCCAAGTTTAAGTTTAATACAAGGGGAACTACTCTTACTAAATATCATAGCTACAGTTTTTGTTTGTGATATGAGGAAACCCCATGTATCACACCAAGTACTAATTGTATCTATATCCTCTTGTATTCTTTTTTGTAGATATTTAGTGCTTTTACCAGATAACCATATGGCACTGTCATCAGCAAACTGTGACATAGCACAGTACTTTAAATTATTGGATATATCATTCACCATGATGTTAAATAGTGTAGGACTTATACAACTACCCTGTGGTGTACCATTCTGAATTATAAATATTTCAGAGTAAGTATTATTAACTTTAACTTGTATTGTTCTGTCACTAAGAAAATCCTTTACCCATCCCAACATATTACCCTTATACCTAGTGAAGCCATTTTATTAATAACCCATTTTTCCAAAGCATATCAAATGCCTTTTGAAGTCTATAAATACACCAACTGTAAAATGTTTTTTGAGAAATGCTTTGTGAATATCATTATCAATTCTAATTATCTGTTCCATAGTATTTCTATTTTTCCTAAATCCACTCTGATTTGGTGTGTAGAAATTATTTTTTTCTAGATACCACCGTAGTCTATTATTAACCATTTTCTCCATTATTTTTACAAAATTAGATGTAAGGGCTATTGGTCTATATGACTGTGGGTTTGTGGGGTTTTTTCCAGGTTTAAGTACTGGTGATATAATAGAATGTTTCCATTCACTTGGGAGTTTTGTAAAACCATACCCTATTAATAAAAGTAATAACACAGACAGTGATTTGTCTGTAAATTGTTTAAACATAGAATATGTAATTCTATCTTTTCCAGGGAGGTATCAGATGTATCACTGATAGCATCTTTTAATTCTTGTATAGTATATGGTTCATTATAACTATCAGAGTTATCCTTATGATAGTGTAATAATTTACAGTACTCCTTTTGTTCTAAATCTTGTTTCTGAATTTTAAATTTTTAGAGTAATTATCATCACTACTGACTTGGGCATAATTTGTAGCAAGTATATCAGCTTTGTCTTGAGTACATTCATATTTGGTGTTGTTATATAACAGGTTTGGTAAATTTAATTTTTTAAATGTTTTACCCAACATTGATTTTACTTTTTTCCATACATCTGATAATTTAGTATCATTATTGAGCGAGTTACAGTAGCTCTCCCAATACATAGCTTGTGCAGCTTTAATAGTTTTTCTGCACGCTCTTTCTTTTTCTCTATATGTAGTGAAATCAGTACCAAGACCTGTATGTTGGGCACGATTTTTACAAATATTCCTTTCTTTACATATTTAGTGCATTCAGGTGTCCACCATGGTACTTGTGGTTTTTAGGTTTATTATTTTTAATTTGACTGGGATGCACTCCCAGCTATTTGGAGTATTTTGTTTGTTAGTCTTGAACATGTTTCTTCTATATTGTCAGAAATCATGTCAGGACTCAAATGTTCATTACATTTGCTGGAGAATGCCTCCCAGTCTGCTTTCTTATAATTATATACAGATTCAGTTTCATCAGTTTGCATTTGTTTATGACTTAAACTAATATTTACAACATGATGGTCACTGCCATAAGAACTAGTGAGGTCAACTGACCATGTTATTTTACTAGCTAGACTAGAACTACAAAAGACAGATCAATAGGTGCCAGTTCTAATGTACTGGGATTACACCTTGTACCTGTACCATCATTAAGAAGTACTATATCTTTATACTCAAGGAAAGAGAACAACTCTCTTCCCTTAGTATCTGTGTTTACCACCCACATAGTGTGGTGGGCATTAAAGTCTCCACATAATAAAAATTTTCCTCTATTTGGTCAAATATATTGTTATATTGTGGTAATTTGGTATCTGATGCTGTGTCATAAAGATTGACCAGTGTAATATTATTATTGTCAAGGTTAAATTTAATACATGATATTTCTAAATCACTATCAATATTATTTTTCAGATATGGGAGGTTTTCTCTGACATATATTGCTGTACCTCCATGTGATTTAGTATTACGTACAGAAAAATCAGCTAATTTATAACCTATCACATGTGGATGGTCTTGTTCATTTTGCACCACGTTTCCTGGAAGCAAATTATATCAGGCTTTATTTGCGACATAGCTATATACTCGCCAGCATTATTGTGAATACCACGACAGTTCCAATGAACAATACTGAACATGATGTTGTATATTAGTAAACTAGTAAAATTAGCCGTTATAAGCACAGATAGAACATATAACATTACTACTGTTACTATTTTATGATTTGTATAATACATTATAGCATTTCTGTTGTTACTCTATTGGCCAATTGGAGACCTTTCGAAACATCGTAATCAAATCCAAACATTTGTTTGGTTGCCATTGATACGAAACCAATAACTTTTCTAAATTTAATTCACTTGGTGGGGTTTGGGATTTAAGTATGTTAAGCATTGCAACACTTATAATTGGAATTACTTGGTCTATTATATTGGTGTTTTAGGACTTTTTAATATCAGTATGTTCAACTACTTCTTGCTGAACAACAGGTTTTTCTTTAGTATTAGCATTAGCTTTAGCTTTTACTTGTTTATTTGCTTCATGCAAGGTGATGTTGTCTCTTTAACTACCCTGAGAGCTTGTTTTGTTGCTCCTTGAGGGACAAAGTTTATAATTCGATGGATGGTCACCTTTACAATTAACACACTTCGGGATTCAGTGTTACATTCGTTGGATTGGTGGTCATCACCACATTTCCTACATTTTCTTTTATTACTGCAATTACCTGCCATATGCCCATATCTCTGACATTTATAACATTGGATGGGATTTGGTACATACAGCTTTATTTTGTAAGTATTAAATCCAATATTTATGGTTTGGGGTAGTATTGGTACATCAAAGATCAGTTTGACTGATCTTGACGTTTTTCTTGTATTACTAGTTTTGTCATAGTATGTTAGACGTGTCGCCTTACAAACTTTTTGACTTTTCATGACTGATTTTAAGTCTTCATCCTCGATGTCGAGGTCAAGCGGCACGTTGTATATCACTCCAGCTGATGATGTAGTCGATTTGGGCAAACTTGTCCTAATCGACCATTCACCAATGGAGGTTCTTTGTTGAATCGCTTTCCATTGATGTTTATCTTGGCACTCGATTAGTAAATTGCCGTTTGCAAGTTGCTTTAGATTTTTTGCAACTCCAACCGAATCCGATAGAGCCTTTTGAATTTTAATTGGATTTTGTCTTCCAAGTTTAATGGATGGATTAATACTAGCTATTATGAGCAAGTATTTGTTGGGAACATTTTGGAGGAGGGTACTCTGATAACTGTGGTGTTCTGAGTGGTAGCGGGCGAACCTGTTGCTACTCTCTTACGTTTTTTACTTGGGTTGTCCATGAGTGTTGACTTTCATTGTCAGTTGTTTCTAGGTCACTACTACTCAATGCATTATAAAATCCTCAGTTTGGAACTGAGTATTTTCTGACTCGTCCATAATGGCGGACAAGACAAAGGTAAACAAAGAAAACTATATAGATACTGTAAATAAGGTTATATAAATAAATTAGTATCAAATATTGTAAAGATTATATTAATCTTACTTGTATACAACAAAATAAAATCGATACTCAATCTGAAAATGTGTAAATGAACAATAAATTAGTACAGTGCGGTGCTACAAAAACACGACCGTGATGATCCGGGACTCACAACCCGAATGAAGTGAGTCGTGTTGTGAGCTTTTTATACTTAATTGAAGAATGTGAATAGTTCTCAATTATCATTATTAATTATAAAGAATTGTGCAAGCCATAGATTGTGAAGTGACAAATAAGAGCTATCCCAAGCCAATTGCTGAGTTTGATTCAGTAGTTATGTAGACAAAGCTAACTAATGACCTAATCATTGGTAAATTAATTTGGACCAAGCTTGAAGAAGTTAAGTCATAGTATACCATGTATTATCTTTATTATATATAATTAACACAATTTAAAAAAAAATTATTATTTTATTTATTTTATTAAAATTTCTGTCATATATGTAAATAAATCTGTGGGAATGTATTTTTCTCTTTCTTTTAACTTTTGTGTTGCACAATGTAAAGGATAATTGAATTATTAAGAATTTTCTAATTGCATAAAATTCATACAATTGAAACTTTTATTAAATAAAGCATAACAGAATCAACTTTCCTACTGACTAATGTTTTACTGTAGATTTTTTTCTGATTTCACAATTTTTAAATCATAAAAGTGTCTTTATATAAATAAATATTAAAATACTAATCCAAGAGAAAAAATCCCTAATTACATGTTGTTTATATTGTTATAAAACACAGAGGTTTTATTTGTTTATTTAATTTTTTCATCTAAATTCACGTTTCGCCTTAGTACAATTCCCATATCGCCTTAGTATTTATTTTACCTTTTTACCTGGAATTCCCAGCTAAGGCGAAATGGGAACATTAAATTATTGTCTAAACTGTTACAGAGAATAAATAATTAAATGAAAAGGGTAAATGAATTTAAGTCCTTTGTCCAAGATTATGACACATAATCCGTGTAAAACACTTATGCCTAAATTTACGACAAAGTTCAGAATAACAAAATAAATGCAAAACAAGAATATACATTAAAACAATTGAATTCATAAAATGTTGTTTAAACACTAATTTCATTGCACTGCCCAAATTGTCTGGTCATATATTCCCGCGGCCCTTGAAGACACGACCCGGGTCTTACTGTTCATCTGAAATTGTTCCGAAAGTTTCTTCTGTGGTTGTGGCGTCCTCTGTAACGATAGTTTTGGCTTGAATAGTTATCTTCTCTTGTATTTTTCCGAAAATTGTCCAATTCGTCTTCTAGTTTGGTGATTCGATCCCGCATATGTTCTTTATCGCGTTGTAGATTGAATTGCTTATCGATTGCTTCACATCTTTGATCGTACAGCCCAAAATTAGATTCTTCAAGATTATTAATGCGTTCACGTATTTTTTCTTGAAGTTTTTCTAGATTGCTAACAACACTGGTAGGCTTTTGATTTAACTCTTTAAATTTCTTTTCATAGTGTACACTTTTAATTTTGAATTTAACTCTCTTGGAATTCACTCGGTCGTCCTGAGTCTTACGTTATCTATGAATTCCTTGTTATATTCTAAGGTTGGAAAGAAGTCCATCAGTTCTATGGTATTAAGTTCCGCACAAGGAAACATTGACATAGCTTTCTGTTCTTTGAATTTTCTCATTCTTTCTGCGTCACGACGTAACTTGGATTTCGATTTAACCTTAACAACTTTCACGTCCGGTTGTCTGTGAAAATTGCACATTCTGGCGTAATGTCCAAAACTTCTGCACTTATAGCAAAATGACGTTTTTGCTATACATTGTCTAAAATGAAATTGATTGTTCAGTCTTTCCACAAAACTTACATAGGTAGTTGTCCATATGTTGAAAAGTTCTTGTCTGAAAGGTAGTTCCATGATCAGACATCTGGTATCTGCAGTCTCGGCCAAAATTTCTGGTTCTCCGCGTATCCATTTTTCTGTTTGCTGGGGATCAGCTTCACAGGTAGAACAAGGTATCCGATAGATGTGTTGCCCGGATGTCCTAACACCAGATGTAGCCGGGTGGAATGGCATTCCGGCTAAATGGAAATCAAGAAGGAATATTTCGCTCCTTAAACTTTTATTTTAGCAGTCCGGCAAGACCGAACAACAAACTCCAAACTAAATGTAATGTAACATACAATCAATAACAATATGTATAAGCACAAGCAATTAAAGGATTAAGAAGATTAACATATGCCAAATAGAAATAACAATAGATTAGAAGAGTAATTAATGTCCGACACGTATAAGTAAATTATTGTCTAAACTGTTACAGAGAATAAATAATTAAATGAATAGAGTAAATGAATGTAAGTCCTTTATCCAAGATTATGACACATAAACCGTGTAAAACACTTATGCCTAAATTTACGACAAAGTTCAGAATAATAAAATAAATGCAAAACAAGAATATACATTAAAACAATTGAATTCATAAATGTTGTTTAAACACTAATTTCATTGCACTGCCCAAATTGTCTGGTCATATATTCCCGCGGCCCTTGAAGACACGACCCGGGTCTTACTGTTCATCTGAAATTGTTCCGAAAGTTTCTTCTGTGGTTGTGGCGTCCTCTGTAACGATAGTTTTGGCTTGAATAGTTATCTTCTCTTGTATTTTTCCGAAAATTGTCCAATTCGTCTTCTAGTTTGGTGATTCGATCCCGCATATGTTCTTTATCGCGTTGTAGATTGAATTGCTTATCGATTGCTTCACATCTTTGATCGTACAGCCCAAAATTAGATTCTTCCAGATTATTAATGCGTTCACGTATTTTTCCATTTCTTTTGGTCATCTGCGTTTTGTTTTGAAGTTTTCTAGATTGCTAACAACACTGGTAGGCTTTTGATTTAACTCTTTAAATTTCTTTTCATAGTGTACACTTTTAATTTTGAATTTAACTCTCTTGGAATTCACTCGGTCGTCCCTGAGTCTTACGTTATCTATGAATTCCTTGTTATATTCTAAGGTTGGAAAGAAGTCCATCAGTTCTATGGTATTAAGTTCCGCACAAGGAAACATTGACATAGCTTTCTGTTCTTTGAATTTTCTCATTCTTTCTGCGTCACGACGTAACTTGGATTTCGATTTAACCTTAACAACTTTCACGTCCGGTTGTCTGTGAAAATTGCACATTCTGGCGTAATGTCCAAAACTTCTGCACTTATAGCAAAATGACGTTTTTGCTATACATTGTCTAAAATGAAATTGATTGTTCACAGTCTTTCCACAAAACTTACATAGGTAGTTGTCCATATGTTGAAAAGTTCTTGTCTGAAAGGTAGTTCCATGATCAGACATCTGGTATCTCCAGTCTCGGCCAAAATTTCTGGTTCTCCGCGTATCCATTTTTCTGTTTGCTGGGGGATCAGCTTCACAGGTAGAACAAGGTATCCGATAGATGCGTTGCCCGGATGTCCTAACACCAGATGTAGCCGGGTGGAATGGCATTCCGGCTAAATGGAAATCAAGAAGGAATATTTCGCTCCTTAAACTTTTATTTTAGCAGTCCGGCAAGACCGAACAACAAACTCCAAACTAAATGTAATGTAACATACAATCAATAACAATATGTATAAGCACAAGCAATTAAAGGATTAAGAAGATTAACATATGCCAAATAGAAATAACAATAGATTAGAAGAGTAATTAATGTCCGACACGTATAAGTAAATTATTGTCTAAACTGTTACAGAGAATAAATAATTAAATGAATAGAGTAAATGAATGTAAGTCCTTTATCCAAGATTATGACACATAATCCGTGTAAAACACTTATGCCTAAATTTACGACAAAGTTCAGAATAATAAAATAAATGCAAAACAAGAATATACATTAAAACAATTGAATTCATAAAATGTTGTTTAAACACTAATTTCATTGCACAGCCCAAATTGTCTGGTCATACTTCAAAAACAATATCAAAATCCAGAAAAGGACAATTATTGCTGTTCATATTAAATATATTTCAAATCACAGTTCCCTGGGGAAAACTTTTCGCATTACAATTAGAAAATTCTTATTTTGAGAGTAAAAATATCATCAAGGTGAACGTGTTATTATATTTATCTATTAAATGGAATTCAGACGGGTCATTGCCGATTTTGCTATAGACTGTGATTTATCAAAATACAAAATCAACAGAATCAAGTCTGCTATTCAAGGGGCACGGCTGGTCTCCACAGGAATAAATGCAACATGTCGAAACCTACATACATGTTGTGAAGGCTTTAATGATCTCAGCACAACTCTAGTAAGTAATAGCATATATATTTATCTTTTTCATCACATAAGAATTCTATATGAGTTACAGCAAACAAATATGCAATCAAATTCAGGACTATTTGATTACATATTATTATGAAACTTCTGTCTGATAACATTGTGTAGAAGTGTAGTGTAGAGGGTCGAAAAGTCACAATTTTCAACCGAAATGAAAGGATCACTTAAAGCATGTAGTTTTTCCAAAACACTCAAAGAGATTTATTTCCCTACAAAAATAATTTATTCCGTTATTTGCACATGCTTTCGATGAAGTTAGAATCTTCAACAATACATGTAGTAGGGGATAACAAATCTTTCGTTTTTAGTCACCGGTGCCTCTTTTAATCTCGATCAGTGAAATAACAACGTACCTAATAAAAGAACACTTCTAATTACATAACTTGATAAAACTGGTATGAGAGACAATAACAATACTGGTACAACTGACACAACACAAAATAATACAGTATTTTGGAATGCTCGAAGTTACTGAGGGCATCCCTAAGTACTAAACCCGCTCTTCTAGAAATCGTCACCACATCTACACCAATATCAGCGACTGTACATTAGATGTTTTATTGATTGAATGTTTGCTTAGCGTTAGTTGGCAAATACTTCATGCATGTTCAGGAAGAGTACAAATTTTAAAGTATACCAATTAGGTTGGTTCTGCAGAAACATACATTCGATGTGCGTTAAGCAAGCATTCAATTAATAACATAAAACAGAGAAATGCTCGAAGTTCTAGAAATTGCCCCATCCTATATGTACACCAATATCAGCGACCGAACATTGGAGTATTGATTGATTGAATATTGCTTAGCGTCCATAAGACCACAAAAATTGGAAAGCAACTTGACATAGAGGATATGATGGGCAGAGGTAGACATTTTGCCTTTAATGGTCATCTACGGACCCTTCAAAGTTATATCAAGGATTTTGTACGAATAAAGGGCATGGCCTTCTCCAACAAGTAGTTTCGCATTTCACGTTCAGATCGGCAATTGCCGAGACGTTCCGCACGATGTTGGTACGAATTCCATTTTGCTATAGATTAGCATGAAAATAAATACGTAGACTGGTCAGTTCGATAAAAATATAGTGATTTTTGGTTGAATTTATTGCATTAGACTTGAAAATAAAGAAAAAAAGGAACCGAAATTTAAAATATCAAGAATTATAACACTTAATTATCCCATTTTTACGCAAAAACGTAATGTCCAACGTTACATTTTGTGTGCAAAAGATCGGAGTTCCGTTTCTTTCCTACAGTATTTTTTTTCTGACCATCGTAAAACTTCACAAGAGTATTGCTATTGTTATTGTTATTCGCGTGTTAAAGCAAAATCAATATCACTGAAACCGTAAACCGGAAAATGTTATTTTTGAAAATGGTCTGAAAAATGTCCAAGCATATGCAAGGTAAGCATATATCGGGTTTGCGCATTTATATCGTGAAATTGGAAAAGCTAAGAGGAAAAATATTTATGATATTTTGAAAGTTGTTTTACTTTTCTCCTGGTTCATGATATTTTTTTGCCGGAAACCATGCGTATAGTTTCTATTGCAATGACTTCAAAAAGTATAGCCATCTTGTCCCAACGAAAAAAACGCTGTATTTTCCTTACAATTGAGGTTTTAACCGGCTGTATATTAAATAAGCATAGTTAGATCAAAGAAAATAAAACTTGGTGGTAAAAGTTTTTTTCTTTTTCTTTTTAAACAATATAGTGTTTAACATTTTTTCAATAGGCAACAAGATGTTTATATCGTTTCAAAAAGTATAGCCGTTTTGTCCCAACGTTCGCAAAACGTAATTGATGTCATGCTCGGGTTTTTAATTTTATATCATAATTATTTGTTTCCAGTTTAATTCGAATGAAAATAAAAATATAATGTATGATAAAGGAAAAGTTTAAGTTTAAATTCAAATGTTGACCAAATGAGATTGATATAAAATATATCGGGATCTTAGTTTTTTTTTTCAGCACATTCATGATATTTGTTTTATTCAAGGAACGTTGTCTATCTGCAAGTTTTAAATCATCAAAAGCAACATGCATAATTTTTTTGTTAATGAAATAAAATTGAGACAAACCATTGCTGACTATTATAACAAAACAAAGGATATGCATAATGCCAAAAAAAATACGGAAATGAGAAAAACGTGAATCCAAAATATTTAACTACCTAGAAATTTTGCGACAAAGAAAGCATCGGGAAATGATAAAATATAGAAAGGAAACGGAAACGGAAAGAAATGCAACAAAAGGAGTATGTATAAACATGCATTAAAAAAGGAAAATAAAATCAAAATGTAACTTATATTAAAAAGAAATCTGTATACATTTGGAAATTAATGTATGATTCATTAATGCGAACTGCTGCCAAAAGTAAAATGATCAATTATGGCCTGGAAAGACTGACAACTCCTATAAATGAATATTCATTAAAAAAAATATGTGCACGACCACTTTGAGTTTTATTTGTTAAACTATGCATTTTCAGACAAACCGAAATCGGTTACCAAATTCACAACAGTAAATTGACCTCATCAATTATAAGCTTGAACGCTTGAAACGTTCTTTGAAATCGTAGAAATCGCTTTATTATGCGGAACGTCGTGTAACGCTAAGTAGTACCAACATCGTGCGCAACGTCCGAGTATTTATACATCCGGCACGACGTAAAGACGCCCAATCTCAGCAAGAATCATACTGTCGGACGCAGGAAGGGGTGGTACATCAGGTTATCAAACTTTCCTGTGACTACATCGCCTTGCTCTGTCGTTCTGTAATTTTCGGATAACGGCTTCGAGAATTCAGCAGAACTTGTCAGCGACGGCACAATGTGTGAGGAGGAGTTATCAGCGACGTCACAATACAGACCTTATCAGCTTGCTTTCGCTAGGACAGTCAAGCGTAAAATTGTCTATAATAGGGATTAGGACCATAAATAGTACGATTAACAGATTATCGGGTTATCTCCGCCAAAAAGGTCTACATTGTGGCCCTCGGCTGATATTTTACGATGTCAATGTGCAGAAAACCCGATAATCTTTACCTACATTTCATGCAGCAAGGTGATGTTATAATGCAAGATGACAATCTTTTTGCTGTAATGTTGGTACAATAAAATAGAAGACGTTTCTGGTCTTATTGCAAAGTGAGAGGTTTGTTCTTTAATTCCAAAGAACACAAGACGCAATGATTTAGCAACATTATAATTATATGGAATATAACACGAGGAAGTTAGTCCGAGTTAATGTTGCTGTTTTTGTTGGTTTGTTGGAGTTTAAACGCCACTTTCAACGACCTTTCCTATTATCATGGCGCCAATGTTTTATTGATGGAGGGAAGCCGCAAAGAACAACCGAACTTTGGTAGGAAAAACTGGCAATCCTTGCCAATTTAGATCCGAGTCAAACGTCCCGCCACTAGCGGGGTTCGAAATCACAACCTCAGAGTTGACAGGCTAGTAATCACAGTAGATAAACTACTCAGATCATCACAGCCATCGAGATTCCCTTTTCGGAGTGTTTATATCCCATTTACAGTACAGTCCTAAAGTTTGATACATTGTTTCCTCATGTGTATATCATATCACAATTTTGTATTGATATCCATTATCATTTATAAGATATATTAGGGTATCAAATGTAACTGTTCTGAAAATAAGAAAACTCCGCATTATTTATTAACACGGTATCATCTGTGATACAAAAAAAACCGTTAGGTGCTAATGCATCGATTATTCGTCTCTTTTATTTTTGGAAAAGAGAAAAGGGGGGGGTAAATAAATTGTTTGATTCTTGATATCCTGATTTGTTTTTTGTTAAGATGGGAAGGGTTTGTTTCCATTAAAAATTATTGAAAATCATTAATACAATCATAGAGTTTAAAACAAAAACAATTCTTGTTACTGATGTTATTTAAAAAATGTTTGTATTTGATTAAAGTTGAAAACAATGTTTGTCCCGAGACCCCTTCCGCACACACATAACTAAGGTTGAATTTGTGTTACCTGAATGAACTTCTGTCATAGACGATAGATTATATTTTTTGTTTTTTGGTTTCAGCTTCTGTATGTTTTCTATATAATTTAATGAAATGAAATTGGATTTGTACAACGAACAGTCTTGATTAATGCGACCTTTTATATCTGCTAAACTGGCATGGTTTATCTTTATTTATTTCTTAAAAATTTAAAGAGAAGTTTCGTCTGACAGGATATTGTTTATTGCATTATTTATTTTATTTACATTTTTTTATTTTTGCTGCACCTAATTGATTTTTTTATTAAGAATTGCTTTTGGCATGATACATATTTATCTATGGTGATTTTTAGTCTTTTATGTTTAATTATAAATACATTTTTAGAAGTGATAGTGGAAAAGATCAATTAATTTTAAATTAAAAATGAGGTTCGTATAAAGTTAGTCTGTTTTAAATCTGTAGAGTGCAATCTTCAAACAAATAAAAAAACTATATTTGCTACAATAATATTATATTGACTATTCAAGTGGAACTAACGTTTCCTCTGTGAGTTATTTCGTCTCTGAGTATGTTTAATAAATAAACGTGTTTTCATAGAGAACTTTCGATAAGTCTGATCAAATCGGTTTTCATTTCAAATTCCAAAACAGTTATTATTTAATAAAAAGTGTAAATATTGATATTTGATATTAAACCACGCATATTTGTATGTTTCGCAGCACTAAAATCTCGAAAGGTGTTCGAATGTTTTGAAAAATAGATAAGACGTTGACTTTGTGAAAATGGTACCAATCAGAATAAAAGATACTCTCCGAAATTTCGCAGGAAACACAACTTTACATGGAATAAACAGAGTATCATCAAGCAAACATGTGATAGGAAAAGTTCTCTGGACTTGTATCGTATTGACATGCGTGGCTTTATGTTTCAGACAAATATATACACTTGGTGTCCAGTATGGAAGGTAAGAATTATATGTCTCATACTGTAGCTAATTCCCTGAAGTATTTTTTGCTTGTCTAAATGAAAAAGAAACGGACGGTCATTTTTTTCCCCTTGCAATCGGATGTGTTAATCTTTTTTTAAATGAACATTTAAATCATGTTTTTTTGTCCTTAAAATTCGGTATTTGAATTCCGAGGAGACATGTCACTTTAATATAATTGAAAAAAAGATTATATATGAAATACTTCACGGAAACAGCAACCAGGTAACCACAAGACAAGTAGAGATTAACAGACAGTCGTACACACTAAAATGGTGTCAATGCAGTATGTTAAGCTCAACATACAACGAGTCCACAAAAATTTGGTTGTGAATATTCACTTTAAATCTGAAAAATGTGACAGAAATTAGTTAATACAAATTTTCTACAGATTTTTCTAATTTCATGTGCCAGAATATTAATTTGTTAACAATTATATGATGACCTGTAAATTAAACAAAATTGTAAGCTTAACAAACCTACACCCTTTTCCGTTTTTTTAAATCATTCCATGCCTTTCAAGGTACATTTTTGAATAGCATGTAAGATATTTGGTTATCGCTGAATAATGTTATAATGTTGCATACATGTAGGTAAAAATATTGCTGATGAACCCTTAATATATATTGTTTTATCCTAGATACTTTTGTCTATATCCAGACGAAAAAAAGTGGTGATAGCTCAATAATATTGTTTTACTAATGTTTATCTACTCGTTTTTACCAAATCGTGCAAATTGAACGGGTGTTTTGGTTTTTGTTTGTTTGTTTGTTTGTTCGGTGTTTATTTTCCATAAATTAAAGGCAACAGTAGTTTAATAATGTTGAAATCTCGTTTATTCATTTTGAATAAACAAACCAAGTGAAAACTGAGGAAATAGCAATAACTATAAAAGGAGCGAGGACAGGTGCATCAAAAGAGGAAGTGTATCCTGCTATGCATGTGTCATGCGACATGCGAATCCGGATACAGTCAGCATTTCACGACAGGTAAGAAGACAATTCCGATAAATTTCCTGATCAAACAACTTTTCTGGAATCTTAAAATCTAAGACTGCAAAAAACATCATGTCTCGTTAGTTGAGACAAAGACACATCGATTATCATAGACTTGGAAATAAATACGCAAGTCAAATTCAACCATTCAGTCGATTGTCAGACTACAACTGCAGTTAAATAGAATGACCTATACCATTTGAATCGGGGTTAGTTGAAGGATGGTTAAAAATTGATAGTTTGAAAAGAGTAGAACATTAAAAATCCCCAACATGATTCGTGTATAAAACACAATTAACCAAGACCAGGGCCTATAATAATACTGAATACATGTGACTATGGAACGCCACAGCTGTCTTATGTGGAACTCTGATATTACTTTATGTTGTTTTATTATTACTTGATGATATTTTGTCTTTACTTAATATGGTTTTGACATTACGTAATGATGTTTTGATATAACTCAATATGGAATAGTCATTACTTAATGATATTTCGATATTACACGATATGGTTTCGTATTGACTTGATATAGTTTTGTCATTACTCAATATGGTTTTGTCATTACTCGATGTGGTTTCACCATTATTTAATGTGGTTGTGTCATTAGTCAATGTGGTTTTAACATTACTTGATGTGAATGTGACTTAACGTTATGTGGTTGTTTCATTACATGATGTGGTTTTGTTATTTTGTAATGATGATTTGCCTATTCTTTATATGGTTTTAACATTACGTAATGATGTTTCAAAATTTGACGATTTTACACTTCATGATGTGTTTGTTTCATTATTTGATGTGGTCCTGTCATTCTTTGATGTGGTTATCCCATTACTTGATGAGGTAAAATCACGTGACCAATTCGGAAAACCTGTTCTATTTTTAGATAGATTTCCATGTTGTATATGCCTTGGATGAGTGTGGCCATCCATCGAATTAGAGTTCAAATTAAAGTTCGGGTTACTGTTTGTGTTAAACTTTGAGTTAGTCTTCGATTTCGAATTCAAGTCATTATTATTAGCATTGAGTTTCGAGTTGGACATCGAGTTTGAGTCACATTTAACTGAGGTAGAGTTCTAGTTACAACATTAAATTTGAGTCATTTTTGAGGTAGAGTTTGAGTAAGATTCGAATTCAAGTCTCATTTAGATTAATTAAGATTTTGAGTTGAAATTGAGCTATCTTATATGAGTTCGTAATTAAATTTTCTATCGCGGAACAAGGACTTTTGCTCGGGCTTCCGAAAAGAGGGCTCCGGGTATGCGTACAAAAGATAAACAATGTTACAGTATACAAAACCCAACATAGAAGTTGAAATAAAGTTAGATGTGGTGTGATTGACAATGAGACAACTATCCATCAGAGTTTAAATGCAGTGGATGTAAGAAATCATATATAGGCAACCGTACAGCCTTCAACACACCGTATAGTCAGCTACAAAAGGCCACCATGCAACATGTGAAAAATTCAAACGAAAAACAAACGGTCTTATTTATAAATAAACAATCTACAAAAAGAAATGACACACATTTATACAACGACAACAATTGAACTTCATGCTCCTGACTTGGGGCAGGTACATAAAGAAAGTGCACGTGGCGGAGTTTAACATGTATGTGAGCGCTAAATCCTAACCTTACATCGGACTGTTACAGTTGTGTAACAGCACAACACGAGAAAAAATGTAAACTAGACAAAGTGATGCCCCGCACTCAACTCATTTAACCGCTTATACCCCAAAATGACAAAAAATGTTCATTTATCTCCCAAAAGAGCAAAGATAATAAAAATAAAACCCTGACCACATGCACACCTTCAATATATGTACAAACAGACAGTAAAGAGAAAACTTCCTAGGATTCAAACTGTAGGAGGAGTTATGCGGAATAACTATATACCCATAATGGGACGGACAGACGGACGGACGGACAGACGGACGGACGGACGGACGGACGGACAGGGGTAAAACAATATGCCCCCCCCCCCAACTTTCAGATGTGGTGGCATACAAAACAGTTTCATTTGGCTGTTTCAATAGATCGGTATGACTGGGTAATATAAATCCATCCGGGTGATCTCGGATGCTCCAGAAAGGCACCCGTCGTGTTATTCGAGAAAGTACAAACCCAGTGATTTGGTTTTATTTGGTAGTTTACATTCAAGGAAAAGATGACGGTTTTATGGTTACGACCACTGGAACATGTCCGTCGTCACATATGAAACAGATATTCCAAAAAGTTTATTTTTCAATTAGTGCGAGGTAGATCAGGGAATTCAATTGATTACAAATAAAAGATTGATATTCGTATAAGTTCAAATGATCATTTACGCTAAAAAAATCGGAGAATTCTTGTTTTATAGTATTGATGCTTTGTCGCTTAGTCCGAGCCCCCTCCCCGTTTCCTGTAACTTTAGTGTGAGTTGATTTGAAGTATTTCATTTGTTAACAATAAAGTTCAAGTCTTTTGATTTGTGTCGAGCCTGCGACATCAATGTAGCGGCAGTGAGACACAACAAACCTATATTTCGTCGTCGATAGTGGCGTCGGCGTCGGCGTCTCCATCTCCATTTTTTTTTAATTTCTATTGAGTTTAACCTTTCATTATACATGTTACTAAACATGTATGCCATGTATATTACTTTTAGAACATCATACTGGATTTGTTTACCTCGACTATTGTATCTGTATTTATATTGTATGTTTCTCTGTAAACTTGTATTTAGTTTTTAGAGAATAAAGTATCTATCTATCTATTTATAGATCGTTAGGTTTCTAGTTTTTTACATTTTTCATTTCGGGACCTTTTATAGCTTACTATAGGGTATGGGTTTTGCTCATTGTTGAAAACCATACAAATTGTTTTAGTTAAATAAAACCGAATTACATGTAAACTGTTTTGACATGATAAATTTGTAAACCTTCATGAAGTGTTTTAAAACTTGTATAGGAGTTATTCCTCAATTTCAAGAAAAAGCATCTACAGAAAAACATTTTTTTTTTTTTACCGATAAATGTATAGATAAATGTACAGCCGATCAACATGACAGGGTTCCGTGGAATATTTTACAAATTTATTACAAAATACTGCTTCCGTTTGAGAACTTAGGATAAAAACAACAGGACCAAGTGGTTTGGGGATATCGCAATTATGTCCGAAATACTATAAACTTTTTCATACTTTTTTCTTATTATTATCTGCCGTTCCCTTTTCATACCAAATAACTCTGAACAACCACTCGAACTTTAATTTGAACTTTAACTCAATGGATAGCGATACCCATCCAAAGCACATTAAACAAACGATATATTGAAATCTGTTTAAAAATAGAACATATTTTTTACCGAATTGGTCACGTGGTTTTACCTCATCAAGTAATGGAATAACCACATCAAAGAATGACAGGACCACATCAAATAATGAAACAAACACATCATGTAGTGTAAAATCGTCAAATTTTGAAACATCATTGCGTAATGTTAAAACCATATAAAGAATAGGCAAATCATCATTACGAAATAACAAAACCGCATCATGTAATGAAACAACTACATAACGTTAAGTCACATTCACATCAAGTAATGTTAAAACCACATTGACTAATGACACAACCACATTAAATAATGGTGAAACCACATCGAGTAATGACAAAACCATATTAAGTAATGACAAAACTATATCAAGTCAATACGAAACCATATCGTGTAATATCGAAATATCATTAAGTAATGACTATTCCATATTGAGTTATATAAAAATATCATTACGTAATGTCAAAACCATATTAAGTAAAGACAAAATATCATCAAGTAATAATAAAACAACATAAAGTTATATCAGAGTTCCACATAAGACAGCTGTGGCGTTCCATATGTGACCCTCTTTTCATCTAAGAGTAGATTACAAGGGTCCGAGGTCATCTACTTTATCTAGGATAAGTACATGTACAAAACCAAATGACCTGAGGTTATATGGGACAAGTTTCACAACCTATTAAAGAATGATTGTAAAAAAATGACAAATGAGGATGACATTGAGTAATAGTGTTATTTATTTAAATACTAAGGGGGTTTATACATGTTCTTATTATAGACAGGACAAGATGACCCATGGTCATTGTGTTTCAATTATTCTAAACAAAGGGGGTGACCTCAAGTCCTTGCCTTCTACATTCATATTTTAGGTGAGATGACTTCAGATCATTCTATCAACTAATCTAATCTATACACCAATGACATCAGGTTATTTTGGTAAACTGGTCCTATACGAAGGGAATGACCTAGATGCATATTCTTCTACAATTATATTCAAAGGGGGATGCCATCATGCCATTGTGTTATACTTATCCAATTCAACAAAGGAAAACGGCCTGAAGTCATTTTGTAATACTAGTCCTATACATAGCAAACAAAGGAGATGACCTGTGGTTAGTGTGTTCTACATTAGTATACAAATGGGGATGACCTGGGGTCTTTGTTTTCGGTACTTATAAGCAAAGGAGATTTAAAGATGTTCAATAGATATAAGAAGATGTGGTGTGAGTGCCAATGAGACAACTCTCCATCCAAGTCAAAATTTATAAAAGTAAACCATTATAGGTAAAAGTACGGTCTTTAACACGGAGCCTAGGCTCACACTGAACAGTAAGCTATAAAGGGCCCCAAAAATTACTAGTGTAAAACCATTCAAACAGGAAAACCAACGGTCTAATCTATATAAAACGAGAAACACTTATGAACCACATCAACAAACGACAACTACTGAACATCAGATTCCTGACTTAGGACAGGTGCAAACAAATGCAGCGGGTTTAAACGTTTTAATGGTACCAAACCTTCACCCTTTTTCTGAAACAATAGTGTAACATCACAACATAGAAAGACACACTATAAAATATCAACTGAAACAGCTTAACTCAATCAAAGGACATATTAACACCATTGAACATACACTGAACAAATAAATTTGACCTATGATACAATGTAAATTCAAAATAAATCAACACTATTTTACAAAGAGTGGGTTATGTGCTTTATACATGTATCATATTAGGGATTTATAATTTCCTGCTGAATGTGCATATGTCACTCGACATTTAAATGTTTCTGTGATGCAAGTGATTTGTGGTGGTTTAGTTAACATCCAGTAGCAAATAATACATTCATATTCAGAATAAGTCCGATACTTGAGGTTCCTAACTGAAATTTTTAAATTCATTTTATAGTAAACAAGTCAACACTAAAGTCTCCATCCGATACCAAAAGGTTTACTTTCCTGCCGTTTCATTTTGTAATTTGAATCCTGTCAGTTATTCCAAGGTAGAAGAAAATGCACATTTTAAGGAAATTGAGATGAATGAGGATTATCTAGAGAAATTGTTTGCTAACTATTTGTATAGCGTGCACCACAAAATAATTACAGAAATCAACAAACAATTTGAAGATTCAGCAGCCAGCTATGGCAAACGTAAAAAGGTAATTTATAATTTTCTTTTGACTTTATTGAAGATCATTGACAGAACTTTTCCTATAGTGACTCATTGATGTCCATGATGTGTTGCAAACACTCGCGACTGCTAGTTTTGCTTAATTGTTGTAAATGTAATTACAAAGTCGCTGGTCTCTTCAATTTTGCACATTTCTTATTATATCAATATTTTATATCAACACAGAACATTTATCGGAGTAATAGCTAGACTAGGATCCCTTCTCGACCCTAATACTAGTCATTTATCCAAACGCAATACAGCTTTTACTTTACAAATATATATATATTTGTAAATATATATAAACAAATATAACAGCAGCAGTGATTATATACACAAGTCATGTGTTTTACAATTACAAACAAATTTGTATTATTGAAACATCAGCGGAGAATGACAACAAATAATATTAACAATGAAATATGAACATTACATTATGTAAAACAAATCTTATCAGCTATAAAAAAAAAGGTATTTTCCTAGATTGTTCATTTGTTGTTAAGCTCCTTGATGTTATGAAAAGACAATAACTGTTTAATTTTATAACAAGATGTTTTTTCCAATAATTAAAATGGTTATATATATAGTTTTCTAATATCAAAATATTTGTGACATACTAAAATATATTGGTACTCATCTTCAATCAGATGTTTATCACACATATTACAAAATCTGGTTTTTTTTTAATATTATAAAATCTACAGGTTTCAATGTTAAGACATTGTTAAAATGCCATATGTTTCTATACTCGTCAAGTGATTATACAATAGTAGGACACTGTAAATGTGTGACGTGATGGTATATGGACCAATAAACCGCCAGTAGGTAACTTAAATATTATATTACTCTCAGCCAATGAGATGTCAGATTCGGAATATTGCTTTATTCCTGTATATTGTTCAATTTTTACGAAAATGTTCAAACTTATAATACTATCAGAAATCTTAATATTGCCAACGTAAAGTAGAATTTATCCAGTGTCATATGCTATAAAACCTAGCCTAGTAATTGCAATATATATTATTTACTGATCGGTAATTTATTAATGCCGCATCAGTGCAAACTGCTGTGCATTTTTACTTCTTGGGTTTGCTCTTAGGTTTTTTGACATAATTATATCACTTACTTATTTTAATTGGGGCAATACATACGCTCACAAATAGAAACACAACAGCCTTATACATTTTACAAAGAGAGATGTTTCATGATCTCAACGATAGTCTTATCTATGTTAAGGTTATTCCAAAATCAATATATAACGTTTCATGAATATTTTTCTTTTAGAGGGACGTCCGAGGAACAACTGCAGTCAGTCAAGGTAAATGTATATCATATAAACATTACTGATGTATTGCATTGATATAAACTAGGCGTGAACGAACGAATACAAATTCTGACTTATCTGATATGTTAATTTTGATATAAAATAATAACAGTTTTAATCAAGCAATTCTTGTAACTAGCAAAATCCCCATTTTTCGGTTCTTAAATATTGAATATTAAATTGCTGATCTAGATCGTTTACACAGTGTCTATAGATCATTGTTTCTTCAACAATACAGTAATAATAAATTGATTTATTAAATTGGTTGCAATGAAATACCGTGATTTCCCAGTTAAATAAAAACCGATACATTTGTAATTTCACATGTGAAATAAATCCAATAATTTCACTCCTCTGACGTCATACAACAATGGGTGTTGTCAAGACATTGTCGATGACGTTGCATCAAAACTAATTGGGAATGCGTAGACAAAGATATAGTTTCTTGTATTTTATACTTTATTTCCATTACAAAGCCCATGGTCAATATAATAAAAAGAATAACTAATCGAAGAATTCAAATATCGAGAAATATTCAACTCGTGACCGAACAACACTGATAATTAACTCATGCGCTACGCGCATTCGTGAATTAATGTGTTGTTCGGTCACTCGTTGAATATTTTTCTATATTTGAATTCTTCAATTAGTTATTCTATAATTTATTCAAATTGATTATTTAGGGAATTTGAATAAACATCGATAATGCAGACTTTTAGTTATATATGTAGGACTCGGAGGTGCGATGGGGACGCTGAAGTGCGATGGTAACGTTGAAGTGCGATGGTCTGCGCCGAAGTGTGATGATCCTTTCGCTGATGTGCGATGGTCTATATGACGCGTGATGGCTATGTTTAAAATCTACAGATGCGCAATTATTATGAGAAGTAGATTTTTTTATTAGTTAGTATATAAATTTGCATTCATTATTGTCCATAAAACATTTATGGCATTTTGGTACATCCTACGTAAAAAAAAAAAACCTTCTGTAGATTTCGAAAATGAGACGATCCGAATATCGTCTGTAAGTACCCTGTTAATATAATAGTTTCATCTATACCTTTAATGTACATCTCTTTACACGGTGTTGCAACATTTGAAATACAAAAATATTTCATATTATGTATGTCTTTAGTTACAGTTTCATTAAATGAGAGATCGTCCTCTTTAGTTTTGCTGCATGTGGACATAATTCTGCGTTAACAGGTTATCTTTACTTTGTTCCTCTCATGAGTTCCACGTTTACCGTATTATTATAATACGGAGAGTCTGTCTGCGGACCCGTATGTATTTAGAGAAAGCCACACTCCATCGTACGGAACAAAAACCTTCTGTTGATTTCGAAAATAAATAGATTCGCTACAAGAGTCTTAATTTCCCCTCTCTACCAATCACTCCCCTTTTCCCGTATAATTTAAAGTTTATAAGCCCTTATTTACTTGTTCCCGTGTGGAATATGCATAAGATATTTGCGACTGGAATTTGAACATGAGACATCAATCAATCTATTGATCTTTTTGTTTCACAACTTAGAGAGTTGTGTTTCCGATAACGTTTGTCTTGTGACATATATGGACGTAGTGTTTAAATGGTGATCCGTGATGGGATCATAATAGAGCGGCTATAAAAGGATAGATTTCGTGTCCCTACCAAACATTTCATATTTTCTCCCGTTACAGTTAAAACAATCTAAGGTGATATATCTTATTCCTTGCTGTCATTTAAAGCAGACGAATAGATGTGTTGCTTATTTTTTTTTCCGTTCTGACAAATCAAGTAGTATCTGTATTTCAAACAACTACCACGATTTTCAATCATTGGAATTATTACTGGTCTTAATGGAAAATAACCTTTGCATGTAGCGTCTTTAGTGGTCAATTTCTGAACGATTGTATGAACGTTGTCTTATGTTTGTCCAAACCTATTTACAAAGTAAACTACAACGTTACAGTTATGACTGGAAATGCAATGACTTTTTATCATGACTGTTTTAAATTTAAACGGGTTATATACTCTTGATGATTTACTTAAAAACATGAAAAGCTGCTTCTAACAAAACAATTGACTTCTACATCGACATGTGAAGATTAAAAAACATTTAAAATATAATTTATGTAATCCATCGCACTTCAGCGTTACAACCAACGCACGTCGACGTAGCTATCAACAAGATAACGACACAATGCCACCATAGCACGTCAGCGTGATAGAAAACGCACTTCATCGTCAAACCATCGCACTTCAGCGTGACCATCGTGGTTCGGAGTACCATCGCCGTTCAGATAACGTAATATTTGGAGGATAAAATTGTTGGTCACCTACTGAAATTATAAATTAAAAGTGTTCTCTGTGAATTTTCAAACCTTAAAAAAATATATCATATATCATGTATATCGGAGCTATGAATATCCTGGCTGATTTCCTACTTCTAATGTCAAAACATATGAAAGGTTTAACAATGTAATTTTGTCAATTGTTAACATAAATTATTTGTAAAATCTTTAGATAGAATAGTATCAAAGTAAGTAACAAATTCAAAATTAACTTAAAAAAAGTTTATTTAAATATTTATGAACACTTTTACTGACAATTACCACATCAATGATATTTGTATGGAAAAGGCGTATTACCGATACCATGTGTCTGTGTCTCAACTCCCTATCGACATTTTCTCGCGGTCTAAGATCTTTAAATAACAGAATAGACCTCTGATCTGTCAATTTACCGATTGTGTTCTATTCCCTCATGTGACATTTTGACTGAGTGCGGATTCACAAGGTGGCTAATGCATGCATAGTAGGAGAGGCTTACCCTGTCCATTAATTCGGCTCCTTCAGTTTTTGTTTTTTTAACATGATTTGTATCTTCTTAATGGATCTATGAGATTGATACATCGGTAAACTACTGTCGCCACTTATTTATAATATACTACATAAAAAGGTAAACAAGAACCAGCAAAATACTGACAAGTACAAAATACCAAATCACTCAACAACACCCGATTCGTTCGAACACATAACAGGCATACAAACAAGGAAAAACAACACACGAGTCAGATAGCCTGACTTGGAACAGTTATGTCAAGATTTGTATTGTATATGCTTTTTTTCCAAATAAGTTATATATTCTTAGTTTCATTGATGTTGACAAATGTAAAAAGATGACCAAATATATCAGGTTTTAATTAATTCTACCAAAGGCGAGTTCCGTCCACACCAGACCAATCAGTGGCCATAGAATCAGAACAGTTGGAAGGCTAAATAATACACGAAGTTGCAGAGAATATAAAACTAAAAAATCCAAAAATCTGACATGGGCCATTTATGCGTTGGGTTAGCAAAACCTTAGTGTTTTGTAGGATTTTAATATTTATGAACAAAATATGTACTGATAATGATCACCTCAATGTTATGTTAAAGTAAAAGACATATTATACCGACAAAGATACTCTTCAAAATTAGTTTATCAGTTGGCATTTGAAATCCAGTTTAACAGATTGCTCCTACTTTACGTTTTGGTAATGAAAAAGAAAGGATTTATTAATGACGCACATATCCGTACTTTCAGCTCGCCCGAATGTTACAATTCAGAGAACATATTACACAGTACTGTTTGGTGGAACGATAACTCTTGAATGTGAAGTGACAGGCATTCCTTCAGCCTTTGTGGTTCAGTGGCAAAAAGGATTAGGAAATACTACCAACAATATAACCAGTGACAATGCAAACAAGTATAATGGGTCTACAACCAGTACTCCGTCACTGACAATTTTCAATGCTGAACAGAGTGATGAAGGCTTCTATAAGTGTACGGCCGGAAATAATTACAACATTGCTGAGAGCCCTAGAATATACTTAAAAATTATTGTTAGTAAGTATATGTTTCTCAACCCTTCCTGTGTAGTGCAGCGGGAATATGCAATGATGGTTGTGTCCATCATTTTGTTCGATGGTTAGTGGGCAAGTTTTATTCGAATTCTCACACCAAATAGATATAAGAAGATGTGGTATGAGCGCCAATGAGACAACTCTCCATCCAAGTCAAAATTTATAAATGTAAACCATTATAGGTCAAAGTACGGTCTTCAACACGGAGCCTAGGCTCACACCGAACAGTAAGCTATAAAGGGCCCCAAAAATTACTAGTGTAAAACCATTCAAACGGGAAAACCAACGGTCTAATCTATATAAAAACGAGAAACGAGAAACACTTATGAACCACATCAACAAACGACAACTACTGAACATCAGATTCCTGACTTAGGACAGGTGCAAACAAATGCAGCGGGTTTAAACGTTTTAATGGTACCAAACCTTCACCCTTTTTCTGAAACAATAGTGTAACATCACAACATAGAAGGCTATTCCAATGAAACTTTTGCTTTTCAGTACTTGATGTTATTGTGTCTTTATTTAAATATTTGAACCAATTAATGATACACTTTGCACAAGAGGGGTACACTGTTTTCTTCACGTCCATCATCACTTTATTGTCGACATGGTAGCGCCTTACTTTTTGTCGTATCATCATTACTAAAATACAAATATTAATTCTTTTCGCAGGAATAGAGCCTTCATTTTTTATCATGTCCTCTTCAAATTTAAATGAAAGATTCTACTGATCGCAACCCCCGATAAGTTCGATAATCAGAAAAGTCTAAAATGTAAAAGATAATCCATATTGATTATTTTGAGTGAAGGGTAGATTCTACTGATCGCAACCCCCGATAATTTCGATAATCAGAAAAATCTAAAATGTAAAAGATAATCCATATTGATTATTTTGAGTGAAGGGTAGATTCTACTGATCGCAACCCCCGATAAGTTCGATAATCAGAAAAATCTAAAATGTAAAAGATAATCCATATTGATTATTTTGAGTGAAGGGTATATGAGCTTGCTCACTTAATGTTCTTTCATCATCTTTTTGGTTTAAGAATTCAAAGTATTAAAAATTAACAAGAATAAAGCCTAGGGTAAGAGGTTGAAATGAGTATTTGAGCTGGAAATTCAAGCCGGAGCAGCACAATAAGACTATTTTGTGACGATGAACTTGAAATGGATGATATACAATGAACAGAAATAAAATAAAGATATTTAAGGATTTTGTGTCGAAGGGTCGCTGTCTTATTGCCGTAAACCACACATTTCCTTTATATCAAATGAAAAGGTGTCATGATTGAACACAAAAGGGGATCACATTTTGATTGTTTCAGGAAATGTGTACAGTCGGAAATTTAGACTCTGCATCGACCTTAAATGAGCCTCTTAACAAATAACATTCGAAGGGGTTTTTGGTGTTATACCTTACAACATAAGACGCCTATCACGGGGGTGAAATTGGGGTTTGCCGAAGTTGTTTGGAAAAGTTGGAAAATTGTGTTCTAAACAGCTGGGTTCTTTCGGGAATCAATTTGTGTCTTTTATCAATCTTTGTATATTAATTTATAGAGAAAAACTGCAAGCACATTGAAACAATTTTTTCACTGAAATGTAAATTAATCGTTTGTTGTGTATGGTAATGGTTGATAACACACTGGTATCATTATCCAAAAACAAACACGTGTTATAAAATGTTAAAATATTAAACATTACAAAACTAAACTCACTTAATGAATGGCTATTATTTATTTTGAATTTTTGAACCATAAAATTAATTTTATGGTTCAATAAATTCAAAATAAATTTTTGCCATTCATTATAAATAAATTTCTATCAAAAATAAGGCTCAAAGAACTTTTATATTATTTATATTAACAATAACAACGTACACTCATGTTGGCATATGAAAATAAAAAGCAGTTCCGATAAAAGTGGGCGTGTCACCATAAAAATTGACAACATTGAAAATAAAAGTAATACTTTTAACCGATCAGAAGACAGTTAATACACCAAATTTATCTATAATTGGATGGCTTCTAATATAGAAAAGAAGATCCCTGAAAAAGTAACGATCCGACCACCGCAACATCCTCCCATCTGGATCCACCAATGCATAAAATCCCCGTTTCGTTCTTTCATTTACCCATTCCCTGATTTCTTTGTGTAGTAAGTACTCATGCAATTTCTCGAATCAGTGTACAATTATCAGTCAAATATTAAGGGTTAATATTAATTGTCGTTTATCGTTTTTATGAAAAAAGATAATATCGAAAATTTTGTGTCAAAGAAACTTTTTTTTCTGTGTATGAAATTTCAAAGGCTCGTCTTTTTATATTAAGAAAATATGAAATAACTATCAATGCGACCTCAACAAAGCTACTACGGGCGATGACAAAAGTAAAAATACACAAGTTTAAACTCGAATTTATCATTATATATAAAAAGTAAAATAACAAAAATACCGAACTGCAAGGAAAATTCAAAACAAATAGGCAAAACTGTTAAATTATTCAATTAAATACTTTCGTTTGCAAATCGAGTCCGTATGATTCAGAAAAAAAGCATTCAATTGCAAAGCGAGGGCGTACGATTTAGGAAACAACATTCATTTACAAAGCTAGTGCATATGATTTAGAACATATGTTGGAAAGAGAAAAATACCGTGTTATTGAACAAACGGTTCAGAGGTCATTGAGGGGAATTGAGTATTCAAACACCTGCGAAGGAATTCAAAATTTAAATCAGACCCATTTTTACGTTTCAAATTTTATGTTAAAATATCGATTTTTAAAATTAATAAAATTGCAAATAAGACATTTCGCATTTGTTTGCCTTAAATCAATGGTTTGGATGAGAAAATACTCTGTTAACATTAGACCAATTGGGATTATTTAGCTTGGTATCATGTATCTAATTTCATTATTAATTGTTATACATGCTAATTTCATTAGATACGGAACATGCATTGCCTTGTATCATTTCATTTGTTGACTACTATTAAACTCTAAAAACTATCAGAATTTGGTCCAATTTTTTTACCGATTTGTATTCAATATTGATTTATTGTGAATGTATGACTTGTTTTGTTGGAATTAGATAAAATAGTGGTATTTCAGTCTTACTTTTTTAGTACCATTAGGCACAAAAGCAAACAAATCTTGCAGAAAACCTCGTATGTCTTATAGCTTGTCCTTATACCCCCGCTTTCTAAGGATGGGTAACTAGTTGGGGGAAGGGGAGTCCGTCCGCCTGTCCGTCCGTGCGTTCGGCCGTTTGTTCGTCCTTTTATCACACTTTTGTATTCGCAACTGCTTCTGAACCACTTGACAGAATTCTCTGAAACTTGCACAGAATCTTACTCAAATGATATGTACTTGTGCACTTCCTATTTCAGTGCATCATCTGCATTAATTTTGGGTGACACGGACATGGACCTCTTCATATCTGCACAAAATAGCTCATATTTGTATGCGCTTCCAAAGCATGACTTTGCCATTGCTTTAATGGGAATACCAATTTTGTGCCAGCAATTCCTTCTAAACCCCTTATTATAATTTATTTAAAGTTTTTCATAATCTTAACCATATTATGCTTTTGTGGACCTCCAATTTTTTTTATCAGAATCATTTTTTGGGTTTCCTTTACCATAATAAGGTCGTAACAGTTCGCTTATAAATTTTAATTTGATACTCGATTTAAATGTTTCTTTTTATTCTGTATTGAAAGATTTAATTTAACTTTTGCATCAAAAATATCGTTTCTTCCTCATGGACGCTGTATGAATGCTTTTCCGTAATAAAGCATCCGATATTAAATAATAGGACGGCATCAGTTATTGTTAAAATAATTTACTTTGGGCTTTCAATTAGTGACTATATGCATTCTTTGATACGGTATTTATAGTATTGTTTACGGAAGTAGATCTAGGTAGAGGTGCCTAACTCTTTAAAATCATTGTTACGTTTGTGCCAACCGTTTTATAAATGATTCTGAGATTCTAAGTAACATAGATTATTTTACTTCTGTTTCACACGACGCGTTCTTACAAATCATTGATAAAACTGACCATTACAAACGCCTATTTGATTTACAGAGTTATCCCCTTCTACCAAGGTATATTTCCATTATTTATATCTGTGTTTTTGTTGTGTATTATATTGATTTTACAAGGTGAAGTCCCTATACTGAACTGACTTTTATATACATTCTTCTATATACTTCTGGTATTCCATTGGTCGAGATAACTATGGGTGTTTATGGCGTACCTTTGATGTTACAGTTGAACACGAATATGTTCCACTTGTCATAGCCATAATACATATGTGTCACAGACATGACAGATGACCACGGATATTTTTAACTTGTCTATGTGATGTATCACCAATTTTGACTTGCAATGAACAACACGCCGGTTTCCACCATAAAAGGAACTGCTTGACCTTCCGAAGCCACTGAGTTATCCCCTAGTTTGTTAAAAGTGATTCGTGTGGTTTTGCATTATTTTTTAGTGTTCATTTTGTTATATTTTATTTTAAAATATCTGTGTCGTTTCTATCTTTTAAAATCTTCCTATGTCCTGAAAATCGTATTTTCATTTCAAACTTTTACATTCGCTACCGTTTAAGGGTTATGTAATTTACATGTACCAATAGTTTATGACTTTGGCGATGCCTAACTGTTAGACAACAGACATATGCTATTGTATGAGCTGGTATGTCTCATTAACATAGATTTATTGGTTTACACGGCAGGTGTAAATTGTAAAACAGGAATTGCTGACCCTTCCAGAGAATCTGAGTTCACCCCTTCCTTCGTTTTTTCGGGGGATTCGTGTTGCTAAAGTTTTGTGTATATATGTGTAGTTTTTGTGGACTGTCGGTTTTTGCCGAAGGTATTGTCTGTTTTTCCTTGACATTGTTTTTATGGCATTTTTTTACCTTCAGTTCCTGTTTAATGGGGTCCTGTTTGTTATACCTTTTCATAGACTAGGGACGGCTGAGAGGTAGATACAAGTATATTACATAGATAAGTGTCGATTGTTTAAAAGCATATGTTTGCTAAATCGGCAGTTACACTATTGCTAAAGAGGGGCGTTTCTTGGAATGTGCTGCATGTTTAATTGCGCAGCCATGTCTGGTAGGAATGTTGGCGTTTAATCAGATGCCTCGTGTATGGAGGGTGCCACGATCTCTGCACATTACAGAGCTTTGAGCGGTCCGTAGATAGCCTGTTGTCAAGCCGAAATGTATGTTCCTGTCTAATGTACACTATTTTACGAATGGCAGTATAAAGCTCCTGTAATTCATCACGGTCGGCCCACTTGCAAAACCTACCAGTTAGATAAATTGTTATTATTTTGTCCTCGTACTGAATTTTCATTAAATATTTGTCACTGGACGTAGGTCAAATAAAAATCAATTTATCTAGATTTTTTTTTATGTCGTCTGGTATGTTTGGTTGCGTTTTTAACGTTCACCTTCCGTCTCCATAAAGAGGCATTGCACAACATTCTTGTACCTACACTGTGTCTTGTTTTTACATTCATTTTCGTCCGGCATGAGTTATAGTTTTGTATACTGTTTGTTTTCTATGTTGTGTTTTACATCAACTGTCAAGATGAAGAACAGGAATAAAAGCCCTGTTCATTGATAATTTTCTATGTTTTCTATGTATTGTGTGCGATTTTGTCCCATGTACATTTACTCCATATCCTTTCATTTTCTTTTGTAAACTTGTCTTTCGTTTTTTTTTTTTTTTGCCATGGCGTTGTCAGTTTATCTCGACTTATGAGTTTTGAATGTCCATTTGGTATCTTCCGCCTTTTTTTTTTTTAGCAAACATCTAATGTTTGACGAGAACAATCCTTGTTATTATATTTTATTCCGTAGTCAACTCTTGAAGGAACACTTTAATAAGGAAGTGGAAGATACAAAAAGGGACAATCAAAATTCGAAAGACGAACTGACAAAACCGTAACAAAAACAAAAACGACTAAAAGACAAACAACAGTCTACAAAACATTTCATATGAATACTAAATATCAAGCATTACGAACCCCACCAAATACCAGGGGTGATCTCAGGCGGTCCGGAAGGGAAAACTGCGCCTTATTTTATCATGGTAAGAACACATTCAGTGATTATTCTCTTTCAGTGCAGTCACAACCGAGGAAGAGAAGACGGGAATGTGGCTACGACAATTGAATCATATCCATGGTCATCTGTGACATAGAAGAGAGGCAGAAGATACCAAAGGGATAGTCAACCTCATAAGTCGATGAAAAACTGACAACGCCATGGCAAAAAACGAAGACTGAGCAACACGAACCCCACCAAAAATCCGGAGTGATCTCAGGTGCTCCGGAAGGGTAAGCAGATCCTGCACCACATGTGGCACCGTCGTGTTGCTCATGTCAGTACAAACTCGGTGATAAGTCTAATTCGGTGATGTCACATTCGAGGAAAAGAGGACGGGGATATATATCGATATTCCATAACGGTCAACCAGATCATGATAATAAATTGCGTCCGTAAAACTTTTGAAGAGATGATTTTAACTTTACCACTAAGAGCCCTTGGTTCAATAGCTTTATTGAAAGCAGGAAGCCTCTATCAAGGAAATCCTGATAGAAAATGCAAGATCTAAAATATCGTATCAACTGGGGGATATACATTCCATGTGCAGCCGCTGCTGGAACGTTGCTACATAGAAATAGAATTATCAATTGAAAAGCTGTAATCATCACTTTTGTATTAGAAACTTATTAAATATACCAGGCTTATAATTTATCACGCCAGACGCGCGTTTCGTCTACATAAGACTCATCAGTGGCGCTCGAATCAAGACAGTTAAAAGACCAATTCAAATGTAGTACAGTAAAGTTCTCCAACGATCCTCATGGTCAATTTGTATATGTAAATTCATTTATGAGGTAAACTATATCTGTGGAATCCTTTATTTCAAGTTCGTTGGGATAAATGAGTTCAACATAGTCACCAGACTTTGAATTATGTTTAAAGAGGTCATAATCTATATAGCGAAACATAAAGTTAAAGGATAATACCAGTTTCTTTCCATTCTTCATGAGAAGCTCCTGTATGAAATAGAGACAACAGTAGTTTACAGATATTCAAATCTCATAAATCCGTTTAGAAGATACACATCATTATGAGAATACAAAAACTAATTGAATCGCACGAACTACAAACATAGCGAGTCCAGATGCGTCGACAAGTTAAGAGCTTTTTTAATGGATGCACCAACCGCCATGCGAATCCAGTAGTTTACAGATATTCAAATCTCATAAATCCGTTTAGAAGATAGACATCATTGTGAGAATACAAAAACTAATTGAATCGCACAAACTACAAACATAGCGAGTCCGGATGCGTCGACAAGGTAAGAGCTTTTGCTATGCATGCACCAACCGCCATGCGAATCCACACTTAGTCAATATGTCACAATAGGGATGAAGTCTGCTTCAAATGAATAAAGGAACAAGTTGGCAAAAAGATATTTTACAGACGACGACGGATATGTTCCAATTGTCGTAACCACAATTCCGTCCTCTTTTCCTCGAATGTGACATCACCGAATTTCAACTTACATCAGCAACACGACAGTTGCCACATGTGGAGCAGGATCTGCTTACCCCTCCAGAGCACATGAGATAATCCCCATTTGTTGATGGGGTTCGTGTTGCTCGGTCTTAAGTTTTTCTATGTTGTGTTTTGTCGACTGTTTGTCTTTTCATCTTTATCGTTTTTTTGCCATGGCGTTGTCAGTTTGTCTTCGACTGATGAGTTTGAATATCCCTTTGGTAACTTCCGCCTCTTTTTGCAGGAATTGTTCTTAACTTTTTATGACTTTTCGAGGTACCCTTTGAATCAATATTTTATGTTTCTACACTTAATGTTTATAACTTGATTGTAATGATGTTAATGTGGTGAAACAAAGGCGATATAAACAATACAAGCAATTGATTACTATAGTAATTTAACACATGCGAATATAAGAAACACAGCCATAATAATTTTTTTTTTTCATTTATAAACCATCAACTATAATGAAATTAATTTTACAGTGGATTTAGATGTTGATCCAATTTTGAGTGCAAGCGAGGAATTCAGGCTGTCGATGAGTGTTTTGGGCAAGTATGGCCATTTTGAACAAATAACAGAAAAGGCAATGAAATACCTGACTGCAGATTTTTCAGATTTTGTTATCCACTGCAATTATGAGGGACGTCCATGTAATGAAAGGTAACTGATATTTATTCTAGTCGTATAAGTTTTCCATACTTTCCGTTATGTAAATATGCGCATGTCTAACCTTTTTACTTTTGAAATACTAAGGTTTTTACGACATTTTCCTATTTAATGTGTATATAACGCATTCCGTTTGTATAATATGTCTTACATGTATACCTATGAAGATGATTGTGTAAGTGAATATCATTTCGGAAAAGGCCTTGGCTCGTGTCTAACTTGTAAAAATATATGTCGGAACTGGCCATTTTAGCTCAAATATGGCAATTTCGACAGGCTTATTACATCATAGTGACTTGAAATTTCTGCACTAAAGTGTCAAGATTATATGACCCTAGGTTATTGTCAATAAAATTGATATAACTTGGAAATGGTTGAGTAATTTCATTATTTTTGCAATATCAGTGGCGAAATAATGTCATATTATAAACCTGGTATCATTGACGAGGGGTTTTTTTTTTAATCAGAACTCCTCTTTTTATTTGTCAAGTACTAGTAATAAAAGAAATACTCTAATATATTATCTGTATCAGATGGAACATATATAAAAATAAGCAGATATGGTATGATTGCAATGAGACAACTATCAATCAGAGACCAAATGACGAGGATGTAAGCAACTATACGACACCGTATGGTCTTCACCAATGAGCAAAATACATGCCGTATAGTCTGCTATTAAAAGGTTCGACATGATAAATGTAAAACAGTTCAAACAAGAAAACCACAGGATCGATTAATGAAAAAACAATAAACGAAAAACAAATATGAAAGACAGCATCCAACGACAACCACTAAATTACAGGCTTCTGACTTGGGACGAGCACATACATAATTGGGCGGGGTTAAACATGTTTGTGAGCGCTCAATCCTCCCCTAACCTCTTACAGTGGTATAACAGCACAACATAAGAACTAACTGTAAAAATCAGACGGAAATGGCTTGACTCATCAAATTGGCACGAAGCACAAAACACAACTAATATAAAGACAAAAGACAATAAGTACCGAACTAAGAGTACTTGCAGTAGCTGAAAGCTAGTTCAAAGCCAATAACAACTTATACCTGCGGCATTTATTGTACTAAAACAATTAAAGATACACAAATATGACAGACATTAACCAACGACAACCACTAAATAACAAAGCCCGTATGCATAAAACATCTTAACTTAAGTATTCCTTAAACTTAGATTTCACTAAGAATTTCCTTAGTTAGGTGAAATCCTTAAGTCGTATGCATAAAATTACTGAAGTCTTCACTTAACTAAGGAAATGTTAAATCGGAATCTTTCTCTAATTACAGTTTGATATGTGTTAGCTCATCGCATTTACCCTATCGACGCATCCGGTTTTGCTCCTTTTGGAGTTCATATGATTCCCTGAGTTTTTGTTTGTTTCCTTGATTTGTCTCTTTTTAATTGATTTGCGAGATTTGAACATCGATCGGTAAACTAATGGCGCCTTAATTACTCAAAAATTTGTTTTGTTTTGATTATTTACTTTGATTGAACAATGCATACTTTTATACCGCAGGGTAAAATTAATGGTGGTATGTAATTGAATTAAAAAAAATACGTCGCAAACTAAAATGTCCAAACAAATGTCAAATTGGGGCGTAAGAGAAAAGGTTGTTTAATTGGACGAGCGTGGAAAAAAATATATTTTAAAATTTCCCCCAGCTTTTAACATTACTACAGGAGGAAAGAAAAGGGCTTGGCAGGAAATAACAAATATATTAAAACAGAATAAAAAGAACAGAGTTCCGATGTCCCCCGCGTTGCACATATTTAATCTGCCCAAGGGCAATAACTAAAAAAAAATAAATCTTTTTTCATCTTGTTAATAAATATCTTACAAGAAGTGTAGGCATGAGATCGATAACAATGTTATTTTCAATATATTTCTATTTTCAAGGGCATAACTCCTGTAAAAATTGTTTGTCTGCACTCTTCCAAGACCTTGCTGATATCGGCCTTTAATATAAACTTCATAAAAATTCGACAAGAAATGAAGGCTTGAGAGCGCTTACAATGCAATTTTCCATATCATTTATATTTCCATGGGGCATAACTCCTTTTAAAATAATTGATCGGCACTAATTTTTGAAATTGTCCGAGACATTGCTGATATAAACCTTAAATATAAAATTCATAAATATTTGGCAAGAATTGTACATGTGAGAGCGCTTACAAGATCGGACGGACGGATGGACGGACGCCCGGTTTTCTATGTCCCCCGCAATGCGTCGCGCGTGGGACAATAAGTACAGAAAATGCCATGAGGAGGGATTCTAAAGAGATCCAAAGAACTTATGCATGGGGTGATTAATGTAAAGTATCATAATATTTCGAATTTATCCACTAGCAATTTTTGTATTGCAAGCAAATCTTCAATCACGGGAGGTGTCGCAAAATGGCGACGTGTTTAATACTGTTAATCATATTGTAGCAAATCATCCAGCTTAAGAAAGGAATATGTTAGTAAAATCTTAACTTCCAAAAACAACAATTCAAACTCATCGTATTTATCAATCACATTTGTCCCATCTCTGAGGAACTAACCATTCACCTTTCATGGGTTTTGTTTTTTTCTCGAGACTACTCTAACAATACAGGATCCAGATTCTTTTAAATCGTTTTAATTTTTTTTAATAATTTCCTTTAGAAATACACCTTTTTATCATATCCCTTTCTAAAACCAAAAAAAAAAAAAAAAGTGGGGGCCGGGGTGGGTGGGTAGGATCTATCTATGAATTTATTTTACACCAGGGGCATTTTTCAAAAGTCCTTGAATCTTTACTAAAACTCACAGTATCTGATTCATATGTCTACTTTACAGTTTTAACATCATTTTCGAGTATATGCGAAGATTCAACTAAGTCATAAATGTCCAAAGATGACTCAAAACTGCAATGTAAATAGATTTTGGAAAAATGTGAGCAATTAACTAAAAATTGTCGAGAAGGACTTTCTTAACCAAACCCAAAATTATATTGAAAGTAATTACATAAATTGCTTTTCAGATAGAACTTAATTTATTTCTTTAGAATCAAACTATTTAATTGAAAACCCATGCCCCACTCTTCCCTCCCCACCACAAAAAAAAAGGATTTAACGCGCATAAAGATGCTCATATCCCTTTTCATACTAACATTCGATACCAGGCGATGTAAAACATTTTGTATTTGAACAATTTAACGTTCAAGGTTATTTATGTTAAGCATACACGTACACATGATTCAATTGAAAAACAATAGCATGAATTTCATGCGTGTAAAAATAGCGAACACTTTTCGGAATACACAGAAGTGGGATTGAGACAAAAGGGTAGGATGTAATTATACATCTACCCCCTGTTTTACCTCTAATATTGTTGAGTACGTGATTTTTTTAGTAAAATTAAAATGATCCTTAATATTTAGCAATACACAAACGAAATATTATTGAAATTATCATTAACTGATTAATTGGTAGCTAATCCTTCCATTTTCTGCGAAACCTCATACTTTCGACTGATTTGATCTATTTTTTGAAAATTTAAGGTACCTGTTTAAGGTACCTCCATAGGTACCTTATACTTCAGGATAATCTAAGGCGTTTTCTTAGTTTAAGGGGTTTTATGCATACCACTTAAGTTTTTTGGGCGTGACTTAAACCAACTAAGATTTTACTAAGGAAATACTTATTTTAAGATGTTTTATGCATACCACTTAGGTAAAAAGGATGAAGTTTCCTTCACTTAAGTTTTTACTAAGGAAAATCTTAACTTAAGTAGCTTTAAGCATACGGGCCCAGACTCTTGACTTGTAATAGGCACATACAGAATGTGGCGGGGTCAAACATGTTTGCGAGCGTTCAATTACACTAACATTGGACGGTGTTGTAACAGCACAACATAAGAACAAACTACAAAATTCAGTTTGAAAGAGCTTGACTCATCAGATCGTAAGAAGCACAAAAAACGACATCAAAAATGACAAAGAAGCAAAAGACACGAAGTACAGATCTAATTAATCAGAGAAGGATTTCACTAATAAGAGGGCCTTCTGTGGCCGAGTAGTCAAAGTAGTTCAGTTACAGTATAACTAGCCTGTCAACATTGAGGATGTGAGCTCGAACCCCGCACGTGTAGGATTCGTTCGACTCAACTTTAATTGACTAGGATTGGTTTTCCTGCCGAAGGTCGGTGGTTCTGTCTGGGCACTCTGGCTTCCTCCACATAAAACAACAATCAATCAATCAATCAATCACTAATAAGACAGTTTATGAGTGGTTTAATAAACAAAAATGGTGATTTTATAGCTACAGACCTGGTCGTATTATAATTTTAGCCGGGTTTCAAAAGTGCAAATTCGTCTAACAGTATAGGAAATTATGGTCAGATGCGTGGCAAAAAGTGGCTACCTGTTTTGTGAAATTAACTCACAGCACTTTTTCAATCAAGATTTTTCAAACGTTCATAAATATTTTCATATAACTTAAAAATGTGCCCTCACTTTGTGCATACGATCGGAAGGATACTTTTTGCAGATTTTACAGATGACGAAATGAAGTTTCGGTAGCATTCTTAGTGGAGGGTACCTTCTTTTCACGATTTTGTCTGTTGAAGCTCATCATATAAAATCTCTTCTGAACCTGTAGTTTTCCTGAATCCGAAATCAGACGAATTCGAATAAATGAAAAAAGAGGCATTCAATTCATCTATTTACAGATCTTCAAGATAAAATATCTAATATGTCATTTACATTTTGAATCTAGGGTCAAAACTTTGAACACAAAACTTCGGCAGAAATTATGTAGTTATTTGAAAGCAGAATTTGAAATCAATTGTACGTTATGTTGTTGCAATTTGCATAATAAAGGTGTCGATTTGTAAGAGGTTAGCGCATTAAATATTTAAAACATGTTGGGATACTTTTAGCTTTGTTCCTGCTAATATAAAGTCACCCCAAGTTACCTTTGATTGAAATATATACTAATTTTACTTCAGCGTATTTGTTCCTTTTTTTGACAAGTACTACGGCCTGTGCTACAGATTCCCACCAGAACCAATCATTACAAAACGTGCAGGTCCACTCTTTGGTAAATATAGTTTGTTATATTATGTACCCCAGGAAAATATGTGTTTAGTTTTCTTAGATTTACTGAACAATTACAGAATATACTTTTTGAAAATTTAAATTAATGCAAAAATAAAAAAAGGTCGTCTTGAAAAGAGAGGGGGTTAATAAAAAATCCCCAGTCGAAGAAAATAGAACAATTGTTCTTCGTTTTTAAACTAGTCATCAAGTGCTACCATACAACCACTTTAACAAGATCTTTTTATTTTTCAATATTATATTTCTTGTAATTAATATAAAATTGTACTAGCGATAAGTGGAATTTGCGTCAATAAAAAAAAGGTTGAATCAGTATCATAAGACACTAATACGCCACTTATATATTTTATTTTCCTATATGTGTTCAGCATTACAGTTGTTAATCAACGTAAATCAAAGTGATTATGTCCCATACATAGCTTCAGAAGCTGGTATTAGACTGTCCATTCATGAACATGGTTCGCAGCCTTATTTAGAAAATAATGGAATTTCAGTGGCAACTGGGTTTAGAACTGATGTTTCTTTAGTTAAGGTAAGATTAACTGTCACTAGGGGGAAAATAACTCAGAGTCATTACAAACATTTCGTGAAACCATGACACCCGAAGTAACTGTTTAGGCAGAGAGTAATTATTATCACATCAATACGCGCGAATTGAATGAACTGATGATAGATTTCGAATTCAAACAGTTGTGGTTTTTTATGATGATAACGAAGATGATGATGATAATGATGATGATGATTCTTATTTTTAGTGATTATTTAAACCACTGTCCGGATTATAAAATTAGTTGTTTGTAATAACTGTATAAGTATTGATCTGTACGGGACGAAACGGACCTGTTCATTCATCAGCTATGAGTTATATGTTTCAAACAGTCTTTTAGGCGGAGGGTAAACGTTAAACCAGCGGCTAATTATAGTAAAAAGGTAAAACAATGCTACAGGAAATCAAAATCTACATTTCAAAGTAAGACAGACAACAACATGCATAGGCATAAACGGAAAAAAAGAATTCACAATACACTTTACAGAAAACTAAAGATTAAACAACACAAACACAATACAACCACAAGGCAAGATGAACTTAAGTACTGAGGTGGGGTAAGAAGTTGCTCTTCCACAAGAACCAAACATCGTTTTGCTCTCGGGAAGAGAATCCGAACAAAAGATAAAAGTTATACGAAACGAATGTCATTCCTCATGTGAGACGTATAAATCGAACTTCATCGGCTAATTATCTGTTTAAAGAAAAGAATAGAGAGAATACCTGGTACAACAATGTGTGATACAAGTGACAGATTCAGTAACATTAATGTAAGTCAGTTATTTGTTTAATGTTGTTGTGTTTCTACATTAATGATGATGATGAATGGCTTTTTAACGCCCAGTGGCAAATTAAAAGCATATTCAGGACGGGAACATGATAATGTGATATAAATATAAACCCTGCTTTGTACTAGATCGACATGCTGAGCCGGATATTTAACGTGCTAGTTCACCAGGTTACAGTCCGCAGGAAGACATTTCACCCTACATGGACATATTATTCTTACTCCGGGCCGACCAGTCTTTGCTCCAACTTCTTAATGCCGCGTGCTTAGCGGAGAAGCAGCAAGTACCAATTTTCAAGTCTTTGGTTTGACCCGGCCAGGGTTCGAACCCACGACCTCCCACACTCGAGGCGAGCACGCTACCACGACACAACCGAAGCAGTCGCTTCTACTTTTATATTATAGCTGTCCTGAAGATTTTCAGCTACATCGCCTCGTCTAAAGTAAACAGTTTAAAATAAGGAGATGTTGTATGATGACCAATGAGACAACTATCCACTAGATTCCAACTGAAGTTGGGTAAAGCATCTATAGATCACCGTACATCCTTCAACAATGAGCAAAACCCATACCGTATAGTCAGCTATAAAAGGCCCTGATATGACAAAATGTGAAACAATTCAAACGAAATACAACGGCCTGATTTATGAAAAAAACAGTAAACGAAAAACAAATATAGCAGACAGAATCCAACGACAACCACTGAATTACAGACTATTGACTTGGGACAGGCACATACAGAATGTGACAGCCAAATTTCCAAACAAAAAAAGTTATATGCTTTTATTAGTTTTAGTAAATTAATATTTTGAACCGACTCGGCTGGCTCCTCGTGCAAGCTTGTGCTCAACTTGTGTTGACGGCGTGGGTTCGATCACCGGCTTGTTCAAACCAGAAATGAAAATTGGCATTGCTACTTCGGAGCAAAATTTGCGGCATTTTAGAGTAAGATAAAACACTAGACGACTCGAAGTCAGAATAATGTGTCCTAGAGTGTAACATGTCTGTCTGCGTAAATTATTCCTTACTATGATTAGCATCACAAGAAGGCACATATCGAAATTATATCTGTACTACAGAAATGTGTCAAACCCTGATTTGTAATTGTCAGATATCTTTACATATTTGTTCCTTAATTTTTTATTATTGCCGAGCCGTTAACCTAGTCCTGTATATAAGATGGCAGAAACCCCAATAAAATCTTTCGCATAATAAGATGATGAATATTCGTATTTTGTTTAAACAAGCGGTTGATTTAATAAAGTTTAAGAAAGAATAGTTGTTAAAAGGCTATTAAGCAGGTATAGCAGTAAAAAATACATTCACACACGTTTAATTTGCAGATCAGGCACGTTGAATGAATGTGTATGCCGTGTAAAGCGTCAAAACATGCACGTATTCAATGAGTATAGTGAATGTTTAATTTAAATTTGTCAAAGGTAACCTTTAATGCGTAAATATTTTGATGACGGAAATAACCCATGACAACTTGCATAAAATGAGATTTGGGTATACGTCTATGGCAGTAACGGTACGAATATGATATTTAGTATCTTATATGTTCATTAGATACATTAACGATAAAAGACAAACACTTTCTATTTATAAAACAATTGTAAATGTGATGAAATAATACTGTAAAAATACTGAAATTTCATCATTAGTATTTCTTAATTCAAATGCTATAGATACTTATTTAATTGTGCATTATTACTGAAAATCAATTTTGTGTAGCTTTGGGGTATCATCTCGTGGACCTACTCCTGTATAAAAGATAGTATAAACTCGAATCAAATATGTTTGTTTAACAAAACGATCGATTTTATGAAGTCTAAGAAAAAACATATGTTAAAAGCCTAATACGCGTTTTAAAATACTTCCCAGTTCGTTTAACTTGCGGATAAGGCCAAATTCATAATTTTGCACAACTGTTTGGAACTTTTGGTTTTAAATGCTTTTAAACTTCCTAATTAAATCGGTCTTTCAATTGTTTTGATTCGAGCAACACTGATAAATATTGTGAGGACGAAACGCGTCTGGCTTACACAGTTATGAGCTTAGTATATTTGATGAGTTTTTACCATGATTGAAGCACCTTTTTTAGTTACTTTTGCACGAACAGTTTATTGCCATCATGAACGAATCAAGTAAGGTTGTGAGGAAGAAAGACTGACATTATTACAACATAAACATGCAAAATTATACAGTGGTCTTCATATCTTGCTTGCTCTTTACAACGTGTCAATTGATCAATTAACTCGTGACATTTTAATTGTTGTCATACATTACACATGTCGACATTTGTACTATATCAATCAAGAATTGTTTTCATCAAAAGTTCCAAACTTAATTGAAATTTACTACTGAATATGACGTTGTAAGCTTTGAGGCGTTATGCATACACAATAGAAGATGCTTATCCTTTCGATGCACCTGCTCACAGTAAGTTTGAGTATTATGCGATTTCGTCATTTCTTATCTGTTTTTACATGAACTTATGATATATTTTAACATATATATATATATAAACTTTCTTAATATGTATTATCATTCCAATAACAAATACCAAATTCTATTGGAGTTCAACTTTTAGTAAATGTTTGACGACAAAATAATCACGATACGAAAGAATGAAATAATGTAGTATAAATACTTTTTGAAGTGTTCAGACAAAATTGTTTGTTGTTAAATATTTGTTCATACAATGACTCAATATATATTTATATATTGTATGTAGGCTTGTTTCGAGGAATGCGTTGAAAGGAATGTAAAAGAAAAGTGCAAATGTCTGCTGACCTTTCCTAATGACAAGACTAATTTATCCACCTGTATATTTCAAGGTATCGATCGTAAATGATAAAATATGTTAAGTATCAGTAGAAATGACACCTTCTACAATGTTCTAGCGGCGCAATTCATAGGATTGAAGTAAGAAATAGCCGAATCTTAAAAATGTCTATGACATTTGTTTAGTTGTTATCTATAAACGGTATCATGGGACATAACTCATGTAAATAAACGAGAACATTTCAAAAGTTGTATAAAATTTTGGTCTCGACCGTCTCTTATGGTAAATCCGGTGGTTACTAAAACACGGAACGCGGAATATGGAACGGATGACGAAACATTTGGTCTCTAAATTTCCAGTTCAGAACATTACGGATTTGTTTAAACTCCTCCAGGTAAAATTTATCTAAGATGATTTAACGTTTGACTATTATATGTAGCCCTCTTCCTCATTGTTATGCCGTGTTTGAGGGGGAGAAAGGGGGGTCCATGAAACATTTCATCCTTTCGAAACAAAACACATGCTGTGGATCTTGTGAAGAAAACAAAACTTGTAATGACTGCGCAAGTTGCTCTATCTAATGTTAAAAATCATATTTTGTGATATCGATAGCTTTTCTTAATATATTTTATTAATTAAGCTGTCTAGAGAATTGAAACGACTTTATTCCGTAGAACTATTAATTAATAGATATAGGAAGATGTGGTGTGAGTGCCAATGAGACAACTCTCCATCCAAATAACAATTTATAAAAGTAAACCATTATAGGTCAATGTACGGCCTTCAACACGGAGCCTTGGCTCACACCGAACAACAAGCTATAAAGGGCCCCAAAATTACTAGTGTTTAACCATTCAAACGGGAAAACCAACGGTCTAGTCTATATAAAAAACGAGAAACGAGAAACACGTATAAATTACATAAACAAACGACAACTACTGTACATCAGATTCCTGACTTAGGACAGGTGCAAACATTTGCAGCGGGATTAAACGTTTTAATGGTACCAAACCTTCTCCCTTTTTCTGAAACAGTAGTATAACATCACAACATAGAAAAACACACGATAAAATATCAATTGGAAGGCTTAACTCAATCAAAAAACGTAAATTAACACACTATGAAATAGTTCCATTCGATTTATCCGAGCATCAATTTTAAAGCACAAGTTAACTGATCAACACTTTTAACGGATGGCAACTCTTCGGCTAATTTTTGTCTTATGCAACTCCTTTTGTATTATGAATGAGTGAACACAGTTCTGACAAGCTTATCAAGTATATTAATTATACTTATTTGACATATAAAATAATATTGCAAGGTATTGATAACACATCTGTTCTCTTCGAAATTGTTTTACTAGGCCATAGCTTTCAATATCGGTAATGTACTCCTTTGATCTTTTAGAAGTTGTTTTGCAATGTAAGTTCTGGTTTTAATTGGTATTGTGATAAACAGTTTTGTATGCACAGTTTTACTAATTTAAAAATAAATTGAATTGTTCGTAGGAACTGTATAACTGATCTTAAAATTGTCCAGACTAGCTAAATGAATACCTATGTATAATTTATACATAGCTGCTCTTGAAAATGAGAAAGTTATATTTTTTTTTTATTTTGTAGACTTTGATTGCATAGAAGATGTCCGTGAAAACGTGACGGGATGCAAATGTCACAATCCTTGCAGGTTAATAAGAAGTATTCAACAAATATGACCAACAGCAATGTCAAATAATCGATTTAAGATTTAAATTATTTTGGAGCCATTGAACATTTGCAATTGAATAGAAAGCTGTTCTCTCAATCACCCGTGTTAAATGTTAAGTTCGTTACTTTATATTAATTACAAATCTATGTTGTTGGATAAATATTATTTATTACAATGTAATTACTGCTATGTGCAAAAATAACGTCAATTACAGAGGTACGCATGATTTTTATGTTTTGTAAATTCTTGCTTATCTCAGTTGTTTTACGAAATGATTCCTTTTTTTTCACTTTGTAGCGAAAAAAGCCACGCGATGACAATTTCTACAACTAGGTGGCCAGCTGAAAACTATGAAGGGTTACTGGAAAAAATATTGAAAAACAAAGGACTTTCATTCTCAAATGCGAGGTGACATATATGTTATTATATCATTATAACATTAATTTTCTTACTAAAAAAGACCTAAAAAAAATTGTGATCAATCATGAAAATACTGATAGGACATTCAAGGGCTGAGGACCAACTAGGAGACCTACTTCAAATGTAAAAAGGACGATTATATAACATGACACAATATTCGTTAAAAATGTCCTATTTTCCGTTGAGTCAGGTTTATCAATACTCATTTAGTATGTTTATTTTTAAAAAACGCCAATGACCTGCATGCAAAGTGTTATTTGAATCTTGAATTGGCATAATGTAATGTCTGCTTTAACGTGTATAAGAAAAACATGTTAAATAAGAGGCGACAGTAATTTTTCGATGTTCAACCTTGTAAATCCATTAAGAACATAAAAATCAAGATATACAATATAAACAAACCCGAGGAAATGCATGACCTAAAAAGTGGGCGAGACCGGTTGTATCACTCGCCATGCAAATCCATACCCAATCAAAATGTCACAATAGGGAATGGGACACAATCATTAAATGTACAAGTCAGAACGACTTTTCTGAGGAGCACATCCGTGTTAAGTTAATGGAGTCTATATAATGTGTATTGAGATATGTAAACGCCATACAATGGACTGAGTGTACGTTAGTGCGGAAAAAGGGGAAAATGACAATGAAACATACAATAGGAAAGCTTAAAAGTTTGTCATAGATCCTAGTTTGAAGTCGTCCATCTGTGTCAGTATCAGGAAAATTATGAAGCAGAGCTTCTATTATCGGTAATATCCTTAAAATAAAGTTCACTGGGATATATGAGATGAAATCACGCCTCAAAATGTGGTAATTAAGTTCCAGGACATCATAAATATAACTGAAAATGAAATTAAAGAACTTGGCTAAATGCTTTCTTTGGAGAAATTTTTGTATGACTTCTGCTTAAAAGAAGTACAGAACGAGTCTGTCAGTAGAAGTGCACATCCAGTACCCATCGGAATATTGACTGTTTGTTAAAATATCAATCCATTCAAACTCTACAAATATGTTATTAAAAGTCCCCTTATCACCTTCCTAGTTATGACCAAAAATAAAACTGGTTAAAGTGGAAACAGTGCACATTTTGCATGTTTTTACGAATTGATACCCTTTACAAAGACCAAACATGTCTTTTTTTTTAACAAACGCCATTATTCAAAATAAATGAAGCATATATCTGGATCTGATCCAAAAGATGACATATGCATAACCTCAACAAAATGTATAGGTATGCTTTTAACGTTGCCATTATTTGTAGAAGTTATGCACATTTCATAATTAATTGCCTATTCAAATAGTGCATCTTGTATAGTATAACTATAGTTTAACAGGTGGAACACAGCATGCCTTTAATGGAGGAGGCACTGCTTAAGTATCTCTCCGTACTCGATCTCTAGTGCGCTGTATAGTAATTTGTGAACTATATTGTTTCTCTGTTCTTAATTGCTCTTTGGTATCTTAACTGTCCTTTTTCTTAAAGAAATTGCTATCTAGGTATTATTTATAAATGATGAATTATTTATGATTGACTTTAACTGAACAATATTTTCAAAAATATATTAGACACTGCAAAGTTGCTTCCATCCACGCCATGTGGTTTCTCATGGATAGTTATATCATTGGCAATCTTGCCACATCTTCTTATTTTTATATAACGTATAAATATATGACCAGTATTTATTTGTTTGGTCCTTGTTATGCCTTATAAAACAGATCTACAAAATATATATCATGATCATTTTTTACATGTTAGTTTCGTTTTTATAAACAAAATAAGGGGTAAGCCTCATATTTTGTAGAAACAGTTTGTTGCAAGTAAGTATATACTTTTCGTCGCTATATGAGGAAGTTACAGAAGAAATACCTTCTATCACGGTAAGATATTTGTTCCATATATTCAGATGTTTAGATGTTATTACGGCTTTTAACGAGGGAATAAAACAACACTTTATAACTTTCTTGCGTTCGAAGCGCTTTTTTGGATTTTACTTCATCAGGAATGCTCTAACCTAAACATTTGAGAGCCAGGTATGTATAAAAGCATAGAAACGTGAGAAGCTATATGACCAAAAGGAACCTAAAGAGAAAAGCCAAATTCGTATAAGGTCAACTTTGTCTGAGGGAAACCTTAGTTTATTAATAGTTTCTTAATTTATCAACAGGGACTTTAAAGAGAATATGTTATAAATCATGTCATTGCCATAGCACTGATTACAGAATAGATGCTACCCTCGGGGATTTCTAAATAGTATATTCAATGAATTTAAGGAACGGGTCAGCTTTTTCAAGAGGAGAACACCTAGTTTGAAGTTCAAAAAAGAGATGGAGGATACCAAAGGGAAAATCAAAATTCATATGTCAAAAAGAAACCGACGACACCATGGCAAAAAAAGAAAAACCACAGAAAAAACTAAACAGCAGTCTACAAAATATTACATAGAAAACTTACGACTGAGCAAACCGTACCTCACCAAACAGCAGGGGTGATCTTTTTGTTTAATTCCAGTATTATCTTTATACGCCCAAAATCTTGCTAATTAAAACAAATCTCTCACCATTATGAAAAGGTTAATCGGCAAGGGCTTTTTAAACTGATCAAGAAGTTTGAATTATCGGACCGACATCAGTATTATTCATTTACATAATATGAAAATAGTAGATTTATCCTCTACTGAGTGGTTGTAAACATACTCTACGGGATTTCATATAATAAACACACTGAGATGATTTGCTACTCATAGGGCTGCAACATTGATCAAGTATTATTTAGTTATTTTTAATATTGTAATATGATAAACATTTCTTTAATCGTGTGATTCTGCTTACCATCAAACTACTAAAATAGATAAAGGTATTCGGACATTCATTGACCACGTGATTATTTATAAAGAACAGGATTTTCTATAAAAGGAATTTGTTTATGACTTCTGCAAAGGTCGATAGAATAACATAGCTACTCCTCTATCAATATTTCTAGACTGTGGAGTCCAACTTGTTTCAGTATGTTATTATTACTTTGGATAATTTTGAAAATGAAAGTTTATCATTCGTAATTTGGTTTATTTTTATCATTTAAAAATTTGACCGGACCGCAATTTTGATTACGGTCTAGATTCCCTAAGAGCATTTGATAAATTGTTGTTATGTTCTAAAATGTTTATTAATTGCAGTTTGAGAGTTTTCTATCGAATATAGGAGGATCTCTTGGTTTATGGATTGGAATGTCCGCCATTAGCATCGGCGAATTGCTAGAGTTGTGTTTCTTTCTCCTGAGAAGTATGGCGAGACATAAGAAAGTTATAGAGAACCAAACTAATGTGAACTTAAATGAGACTGTAGAAACCACTTCAATCTCTAACGAAAGAAACAAATAATTTGTTTTTTATCAGCCACTTTTAGAAGAAGGGACGAGTGGTCTATTAAGACGATCCATTCACCTATGGTAAAAGAAAACCAGGACCTAGCATTTACAGATAGTATACATCTATTATTAATCTTTCTAAAGGTGTCTTTAACAATAGACTTGGCCATGTTGGATTTATATTGTATGTTGTATCGTTTTGAATACTGTTTATTTTCGCGGAGACTAGTTTAAGTGATTAGCGGATTTGGCATGTATTTATTTTCGTCATTTCTTAATTCCCTAAATATAAGAGAGAACCAAGCCAGAAATAATCTCGATGATTTATTTTTTTTCACTCGCAAAAGTTGCGTAAATAAATTACTTTCAAAAATTAGTTTACAGTATCTTGATTGAGTCACTGAAATAGCTTACATATCATGCTATGAAGGAGTAGACCACAATGAATCATTTACATGGGTACTTTGATTGACTAGTTTTGCGGTGTTGCTATCTTATTGTTGTTCACGCCATTTCACCTTTTTATCATACTGACCTATTTCATTTTGAAAAATAATCAAACTTTTTGTCATTGATAACACAACTTTCATAAACTTGATTACTCTTTTTTTATACTTAGAGATAAGTAAATCAGGCTTAATCATTAAAATATCCAAGAAAAGGAAAACATCATTTACATAATCACTATAACATAGGTTTTCCGTAATATTCACAAGTAACGGGCATAAATTAACAGATGTATACATTTACATTAAAACCTTTTCAAATGTAAAATATCAATAGGGTTGAGCTGGAAACTGCAGTTCGTTCGGATGCACTTAATTTATACATACACAGCCCTGTTCGGTTGGATTGGATTGTTATGACAAAGAGAGAGTTTATTCCTATCTGCTCTTTAAACAATCTTTCATCTTAGTCTACCAATTTTGCAGAATGTACACAGGTAAAAAAGCCATGATTTGTAAGGGAAGTTTGCTTCATTTATGATATGGACGTATTGAGGTTTCTTTTTAACGCATGTTTTTCCAGACTAAACATATTATGACAAAAACATGCATTTAATTGATAAAAATCAAGAGTTTAATTTTATCATGCTTGAACCATGCTTTCCTATTTGAACATCCGCTATGTAAAACATACGTAGATTTTACCGTGTATCAAATATCAGCCCTTTAACTGATGTTGTTAATCCTTGGGATGAAACGTACGTGTTAAGTGTGTTCTATTACATACACGAAGCAGTCATTGCTAATTAACCAATGCAAAATGTAGATTTGTTCATCTGAGTTTGCAATTGGTCCTTGTGTAAGCAAAGTAGCACATAAACATTCAGCTGTTAAATTACAATAAAGCTGCCACTCAAAGGTGGGATGACATTCTGCACACGGCACGCAGATTTGTCTTATATTATCTATCGGTCACAGTGAAAATGTATCATTAATTATAAGCAATTAGTGGTGTGAACATCAATTGGACATTCGAAATTTGTTGAATGAGATAATAAACATTAGCAGTGATAAACAGGAGTTATGATTAAACCATTTATCTACACATGTATGCATAATAAACGAGTTTGGTAATAGTAAAATTGAGAATGGAAATGGGGAATGTGTCAAAGAGACAACAACCCGACCACAGAACAGACAACAACAGAAGGTCACCAATAGGTCTTCAATACAGCGAGAAATTCCCGCACCCGGAGGCGTCCTTAAGCTGTCCCCTAAACAAATATATATACTAGTTCAGTGATAATGGACGTCATACTAAACTCCAAATTATACACAAGAAACTAAAAGTAAAAATAATACAAGACTAACAAAGGCCAGAGGCTCCTGACTTGGGACAGGCGCAAAAATGCGGCGGGGTTAAACATGTTTATGAGATCTCAACCCTCCCCCTATACCTCTAGCCAATGTAGAAAAGTAAACGCATAACAATACGCACATTAAAAGTCAGTTAAAGAGAAGTCCGAGTCCGATGTCAGAAGATGTAACAAAAGAAAATAAACAAAATGACAATAATACATAAATAACAACAGACTACTAGCAGTTAACTGACATGCCAGCTCCAGTCTTTACTTGCCGGGAATATACAATTGTATCCCCATATTAAACTGCTAATTCCCGGGGACTTATTTCGTACTTGTTCTACATGGGCATTAACTGGATACTTAATTAGTGATTTTATCTATTTGATTTTCAGTTTGTATTCGATAATTTTTTTTTTATTCAATCCAAAAGTTAAAATATTGGACTCTTTCATCATTTGTCAGTACACAAAATTGATAAAACAAAAGAGTGAACGCAAGCCGTCCTCTACACAAATAATGCACAATGCAAAAGTAAAAAGCTATCTTACATGGTTTGTCGGGTGACAATTTTCATTTTATTTTTATATAGCTAAAATATACTAGAATAAATTATAACAGCGTGGACACGGACACATGGTATTTAAATGTTTTCGTGTGTGTCACTGGCTGTCGACAACAAAGATTTCACGCAATTACAGTATGTAAGGGGCCTCTCAATGGTGTTATGCCAGAAAATCGCCTTTTAATTGTAGCCAACAAAAGACACAAATCAATAATAAAATTTAACAAGATTTATTATACACAAGTTTACAAGAAGTATTACATAAAAAGAAATGTCAACTTAACTGTCAAAATATATGTCCAATCTTTTATCTTTTCTTTATCAGGAAATCTTCTCGGAATCCACAGAATATTATATCCAATTGGTCACAATCTAGTATGATGTAGTTTGTAAATAAAAGTATCAATCCAACTGCTGAGAATGTTGATGTCTTCAAATGTCTTGAGTCTATCTATGTCTATCTCTAAATCCCTATATTCAACTAACTTTTGGGTCTGCATTTAAATATTCAAACGGAAACTTCTAGACAACGCTAGAAATATAATTTACGCATCTTTTGTTAAGTGAAATAGAAAGTTCTAATCATTCCATGAGTATAAATGATTGTTCCAGTGAATTCTTAACAGCATAGTTGTAACACAATGTGTTTTATTTTGTACACAATATTAAACAATGTAAACATTCTTAGGCCACACAAAAACAAGTTAGGCTAACTAAATAAATATGATAGTTACAATATCATAACACCTCCCCCTTAAAAAAATTTGAGTGTAACAAAAACTTTTCATGAATAATATGTACAAAAATACATAGTATATACAAAGTATTTCAATAAGTTCTAGATAAAGCATCTGCTATTACATTATCTTTACCTTTAATATGTTTTACAATAACATCATATTTCTGTAACAATAAACTCCACCTAGTCAATCTCTGGTTCTTGTTTCTCATTTTATGATTTTTGATTTTTGATTTTTGGTGTTTTAACGCCACTTTTAAGCACCGCTTTTGGGCTATTTCGTGGCGGCCAGTTTTTATTGGTGGAGGAAGCCGGAGTTCCCGGAGAAAACCACCGACCTTCGATAGGAAAACTGACAATCCTAGTCAATTAAGATTGGAGTCGAGTGCACCCGCACGAGCGGGGTTCGAACTCACAACCTCAGTGTTGACTGGCTAGTGATTACAGTAGTAACTACTTAGACCACTCGGCCACCGAGGCCCCTCTCATTTTATGTATGAAGGTGAGAGGATTATGATCAGTATAAACAAGAATAGGATGCACAGTGGGATTTAAATATACATCAAAATGTTGAAGTGCAGGCAACAGTGCAAAACACTCTTTTTCAATAGTTAAATAATTTTTCTGATGTTTATCTAATTTCTTAGAAAAAATGATATAGGTTTTTCAACATTATCATCTGTCTCTTGATATAAAACAGCTCCAACTCCTACATTGCTTGCATCAACGGCAAGTTTAAATAGTTTTTCAAAGTCTGGAGTGATCAGAACTGGACTATTAATTAAAAGTGATTTGCTATTTTCAAAAGCGTTTTGACAGTTTTCACTCCAGATGAATTTAGAATCTTTCCGTAAAAGATGAGTCAATGATTGAACAACAGTAGCAAAATTTGAACAAAATTTTCTGTAAAAACCAATCATGCCTAAATATCTCATAAGTTGTTTTTTATTTGTAGGAGGTGGAAATTTAGTAATTGCGTCCACTTTAGCCGTAATAGGTTTCACTTGACCTTGGCCAACTGTATGCCCTAAATAATCAACAGTGGCCTGGCAAAATTCACTTTTACGAAGATTAACAGTCAAATTTGATTGTGACAATCTATCAAAAATATCATATGAATGTGTTAAATGCTCTTCCCAGCTATCACTACATACAATAAGATCATCAATATAAGCATAACAACAGTCTAAATCTTTTATAACATTATTGATCATTCTTTGAAATGTAGCTGGAGCACTTTTCATGCCAAACGGCATTACAGTATATTGAAATAAGCCGTCTGGTGTGACAAAAGCTGATATTTCTCGAGCTCTCTGTGTCAATGGGATTTGCCAGTAACCTTTCAATAAATCAAATTTGCTCACAAATTTTGCTTGTCCAATGTTATCAATGCAGTCGTCTATCCTTGGAATCGGATAGAAATCAGATTTTGAAACAGAATTTACTTTTCTGAAATCAGTTACAAAACGAAAGGTTTTATCTGGTTTGGGCACAAGAAGACAAGGAGAGCTCCATTCACTGTTACTCGGCTCAATAATATCATTGTCAAGCAGACATTTAATTTCTTGTCTCATAAATTCAAGTTTGAGTGGATTGAGCCGGTAAGGATGTTGCTTAATTGGAGAAGCATCACCTACATCGACATCATGACAAACAGCAGTGGTTTTGTTTGGCACATCTGGAAAAAGATTTTAAAAAGAAAATACCAAAGCTTTTAATTTTTCTCTACGATCAAAAGACAGATGTGCAAGTTTTGAATCTAAATTTGACAAAATTTCTGATTTTTTTAATCTAACTGTCTCTTCCATAGTTTTAGAACTAAAAGGTGGTTCAATTACATCTGGCTTGTCATGATTGTTCTCCAATTTAACCATGGCTAAAGTGGCAACTGGTTTACTCTCACCTTCATTAGTACGCTCAAAATATGGTTTTAACATATTAATGTGACACACTCTATTTTGTTTACGCCGACCTAGTGTTTTTACAATATAATTCAAATCATTGATTTTACTCTCTATATTGTAAGGACCACAATATTTAGCTTGTAATGGATGTCCAGGGAATTGATTGTTGGTATTTTATTTTTTTGGTAAAAGATAGCCATTTTAAAGATGAAAATGAAGAAATATGATGTCACTGTACTACTAGTATAACCTAGACACGTCAATTTTTTGGATAGAAATAACAAGGTAACTGTATGCATGGGACTAATAGTTTGTGTGTTTGCTTAGTCCAGACTCAAGGTTAGGGAAATATATTACAAATATTTGAATGTAAAAAATGGTAGGATTGAAATTCCGTGTCTTATTTGACTAATAAAAAGATACCTATACATCGCCTAAGTCGGCCCAAGTAAATAAATAAATAGAGAATTTAGTCAGTTGTAAATATGAATGTCATGAATGTGACACTATGTTTAGATTTTTTCCTGAACTTAAATACTGATAATAATAGATCTTTTCAAGGTTTGATAGTGGCAATGCAGAATATTTAACCACGTGGCTGTCGCCAGAAGAGTGAAAAATTAACATTTAATGGTACAATGAATTCCACAACGGCTTGCCTTACGAAACAGTTGCTGAGTCTATATGTTTGCCAAGTATCGGTCAATGCTAATTTGTTTTGTGGAAGGATCCTATCCTTTTTAGCCCACCATATTTTGGTACACTTTCAAAACTGATACAATCATCAATCCTGCATGATTTGGTGCAATATTTCACACAATAAAAACTATTTGTGTCCTCATCAATTACTTAACTTTGTACTGATGGCAGTAAAAAATCGTTCATAAGATATATCTTCGATTCCTTTTAAAATTTTTAAAGCTTGTATCATATCACCTCTTCGCCTTCTGTGAGTAAGAGAATGTAGTTTAAGTATTTTTAATCTGTCTTCATAGCTTAAACTCCGTAGGATTTGAAATTAATTTGGCAAATTCAGCAACTATTAAAAGAAAATCTAATTAAAATTTTAATATTTAATGGTTTATAATCATTAAATATATAGTTCAAACTTTCCTTAAATACTTGTCAGGGTCGATATAAGATGGTACGAGTTAACTTAACAAAGTCGGTCCAAAATTTCTCCGGACCGACTTGTCCAATAATCATCATTAAAGCGTTTGACAGATAATGATTGATTTGCCTTATGTTAAACGCTAACGTTACATTGATGTTGATTTTTTAATATTAAAAATCAGCGTATTATTAATATTACAAATTCATTTATTAATATTAAAAATCAGAATGAATATTTAATATTAAAAATGATTTTTAATATTAATAAATGATTTTAATATTAAATATTCATTTATTAATATTAAAAATGACAGTATTTTTAATATTAAAAATTCGATTTATTAATATTAAAAATGATTTTGTAATATTAAAAATCATTTTGAATATTAATAAATGATTTTAATATTAATAAATAGGAATAAATTCCACAACGGCTTGCCATATCCTGCTTTTCCGTGTACTACCCTTACATTATCAAACCAATAACTGGCTATTTAGATACTTTCATTTTTATTTTCATATTAATAAACCTAACTGATATATTGAAACTATCTCAGAAGATTTAAGCCTCAGATATAATAAGGATAAATATGATTTTGAATTTATTCATATAATATTTAGTACATAAACGACAATGCATCATAAGCCTCTAAAGGCTGGTTGGTATAAATATACATGTTTATTGACTACATACAAATGTTTAAAATTGTAATATATTGTATTTCATCTACATGTACCAAGCTGTATTTTAAAATAAAAATATCTATCTATCTATCTATATAACTAATATAGGACAATGGTGTTGTTTAAAAATTACACCACTCCAGGCCCTTTGTTTCCACATAATTAATATTACCAAAAATTAACAAGTTCCGGGTCGAATCCGATACCGATATCAATAGTATTTGTCACATGTAGTTCCCGGTTACCTGTTAGCTTCTGTAAATCCCTCCTCTATCAGGAGGACCTGGAATTCTTCCAGTAGTTGTTTTATATCTATGTTACACTAAAGTACACTATTTAACAAGTCTGTGTTTCTTCCACCTCAATACCGCTATTAATTTTGTTTAATTAGTTAAAAAATTAAATTTAGTTTATAGTAAGTTTATTGTAGGAAGAAAACCAGGACGAGTTCCAACAGAAAGATTTTGAAAGCAGAGAAAACTGTGTACCTTATAATCAGCATGACTTTATCAGATGACAATACAAATCTAGGCTAAAAATAAGGCAAATGTACTTTAATTCAGTGACGGACCCGCGATGTCACGGGTGTGTTCTAGTATTCTGTAAATTTATAGACCTATAATATTTCAGAATTTTTTAACTGACTGTATCTCTGAAAGGATAAAAGCTACATTTTGTTTTCTCTAAGGCTAAAAATACTTTTACGTTGTTTTCTGAGTGAGTATATAATGATTATGATTATACTGAAATAGAGAACAAGGAGGCAATTGTTTATCAATCCCAACCCCCACAAAAGCAAAAGGCTACACATTTGCCAACTCATCTCCATTCTTTCATCCAACTTATGTATCCTCTAAAGACGCTATATATAGCGGACATTTCTCTCCTATATAGTTCATATAGGTATTGATGGATAACTTTCTCACTTAATTTTAAAGCAGAATTGTAAGTAGACTACGGTTTCCAAACTCTTAAATGTTTTAATATAAGTTTTGGCAAATCAATTGTAAATAAAATGATAGGAAAATATGTTTTGTCATTTAATAAACAACAAATATGTATTCATTTTGGGGCACTTTATAGCTTGCTGTTCGGTGTGATCCAAGGCTCCTTGTTGAAGGCCGTACTTTGGCCTATAATTGTTTACTTTTTACACATTGTGACTTGGATGGAGAGTTGTCTCATTGGCACTCATACCATATCTTCTTAATTTCTATTGACAATAAAATATATGCTGATTATTTTCCTTCCTTTTGTTTGTCATGTTTTGTTATTGTTCTGTTTTTATAGTCATTTTTTGAGCCAGGTGAGCTTTTCTCATCACTAGGCGTCCGTCATTGTTGTCCATTAACTTTTTCAAAAATTTTCTTCTCTGAAACTACTAGGCCAAATTTAATCTCACTTTGTCACAATCATCATTGGAATATCTAGTTTTAAAAATATGTCCGGTGACCCCGCCTGGCAACCAGCATTGCCGACATGGCTGAAAATAGAACAATGGGTGAAATAAAAGTTTTGTCTATTATCTAGAAAGCCGCTATAAATTAGAAAAAATACGCACGTGTCAGAAATGTTCAAAATGTTTTTAAGATCGATCTACCTATTGTCCATTTACATCAAAACTGTCAGATGACTTCTTATAGGAGTTTTTGCCCTTTAATACGTTTTTTACCATTTTGTTTTGCGTTCTTGCTTTATATCTTAAAAACCATGATAGATAAATTAAAACTTGAATAAGCAAACATGACCATCAAAACAAAAGATTTACAAGCAATTCTAATAGCCGAATTCGTCAGCCGATTCCTTATTGAAGTTATTGCTCTTTAATGACGTTTTTATCCTTTACAGTGTTTTTGCCTATTATCTTAAAAACTATAAAAGATAGATAGACACTCTAAATAGATTAAATGATCAGCAATACAAGATGTATAATTGAATCAGCATGGTCGAAATCTTCAGTCGACTCCGTGGTAGTATAGTATAGTAAGTCTTATTATATAAATCCTTGGTTTTGCCTATTATCTTGATAACTGTAAAGGTAGACACTTTAATAGCAAAACTGATCAGCCAGACAGGATCTACAAATAAGTCAAATGTAGCCGAAATCGTTAGTAGATTCTTTATAGGAGTGATTGCCCTTAATTGAAGATTTTTTACCCTTTTTGTGTTCTATAAATATTTCGTTTTGAGACTTTAATTTATTCAAATTAATGAGCATTTGCATTATGTAACTTAGTTAAGCAAACAACAATCAATCAATCAATATTATGCAATTTTACATTCGTCAAACGATGTTCTTAATTGTAAAATAATCGGTATTTCTTAATCAAAGTGGTTGTGAACACTGCAGGGTGATATTGCAATCATTTTGTAATGGGAACTAAAAATTAAGCATTTAATTGTATTAATCATTGGAATTGCAATACTAGGAATCGGAAATATCTTCCTTTGTCCATAATTGTAGTCGATTCAACTACAACCGTGGACGTTAATTTTCTCGTATTAATTGTTTCACACTTTTCTTGTCGGGGGCCTCTTATAGCTGACTATACGGTATGGGTTTTCTTATCATAGAAGGCTGTACGGTGACCTATAATTGCTTTTATCTTCGTCATTTGAATTCTGGTGGATAGTTGTCTCATTGGAGATCTATCACATTTCCTTATTTTTATAAAGGAAGCAAGTACCAGGCAAAGACTTATTTATAGAGGATTCCCGTAGATATCATATAAATGTATAATGAGTTTTATTCATGACTATACTTTGAATGTTTCTTTCCAGGATATTCACTGCATTTTATTCAAAACTTTTTTTTACATAAATGTACTGCTTTTTAATGTTTATATAAACGAATAAAGACTTCTCTAATATATATTTATCAATATAAGAAATAAGAAGATGTGGTATGATTGCCAATTTAAGTTCAAACCAATAAACGAAAAACAAATATGATAGACAACAACCAACGACATAACTCATTTTCCTAGAAAAAAACATCTTAAAATACAGGTTATTCTCAGGAATAAATCACGGGTAAAAACTCTGGTAAATAAAAGGAAAATTCGCGCAAACGTAACACCATTTCCTAGCGCAAACACAATGCTTGTCATATTCAAATTCGCGCAAATGTAGGTAGCCCAATAAAATGTATACTTATATAAAAATGGTCAGTAAATAGCAAGTAGATGTTGCTACATGCACAAATAGATAAATGCCGAGTGCCTCTCTCTTGAAATAATCTTGTTTAAGCAGGGTTTTTGTCATGGTCTTCCCATTTATCATGTTTATGCAAGGTATAACAAATTGAGCAAAGTAAAAAAAAGGAATCCATGCCTACCTATATGTACATATATTTCCCCCCTTTTTTCCCAATTTATGCATGCACATAAAACGCAGCAGTAACGTAGGTCATCTAAGCAAAAAGTAAAAAATTTCTATTTCCTATAGCTTCTGTATCAGTGTATGTATTTTATATGTAATAATGTCTTTCTGTTTAAATTTACCAAATATAATTCTCAGTCTTTCATGGCTGAGGACCATCTTATACTCCTGTGGTATGCTATTTGTAACTTTTCTTTCCATTCAAAGTACATAAAATATATAAGGAAGAATTACCTATAACAAAAAACCTTTAAATTTTTAAATTGGCGGAGAATTACATTTTCATACAGCCCCCACCCATACCCCCTTTCCTTTAAAAATCTCTATTTTCAGGCACACAGATTTATATATAAATCTGACTTGTGAATCATTGTAATAAACAATGATAATTCTAATTCATCAAATGAGTGCGCATTTGCTTTAAATGCATGCCACATAATATATTAGAGCATTATAAAAGCAATATTTTGCAATATTATTTTTTACACCCAAATTTTGATAGTTGAGATTTTTCAATTAAACATTAAAATATAAACACCCAAAGTTCAAAAATAAAAATGACCCTTTTGTCTTTAATATAAATCATATTGCCATGAAACCTGGTCAACATTCTTATACATCCCAAGCTTAGGTCATGTCAAGTTTTATAAATATTGGTCAAATTTCTAAGTTTGGGACAAAGTTCATCTATTCATGTACATGTATTTGGTTTAACGTTTCATAGTGCGATATCAAAAATATGATAGGTCACTCAAAAACAGCGCACACATTTTGGTATTCCCTCACCTCTTATTCTAAATGAGAAGATATTTTTTTAAATATTTTTTGTAAATGTTATATATTTGTATTGTTTATTGTTTATTTGTGTTATCTCATGTAGTAAGTAGCAATCCGATTGTTTGGATTTTACATTAATAAATATCTTATCTTATTCTACCAGTGATATATCATTGACTTCCCATTAGTGGTTCCCTTTAAACTTACCTACATGTAATTATTGATTGATTGATTGATTGATTAGTGTTTTAAAGCCACTTTCAGCACTATTGCCTATTTCGTGGCGGTCATTTTTCATTGGTGGAGGAAGCCGGAATGCCCGGAGATTATCACCAATCTTCAGTAGAAAGACTGGCAATCCAAGTCAATTAAGATTTATATATTGGAGTAAAAATTGTAATTACAATCTTTAACAAAATTTACGTCATTGGCTATGCTAAAAACAGCACGCTTTTTAGCTTTGGCGACTTTGTTGCAGCAAGACAAAACAAAATGGGAAAGGGTTCCTCACCTGTAATTGCAGCTGGCGTTGTTAAGTCCATTTATCAGTAAAAAGGATGAATTTTTGTTTACAAAATGCATCTTTGTTAAATTATTTATGTGCAGTTTTATTAATTTAAGACCAAAATAAATATATGTTGCATGCTCCCAAAACTGTCTTACCGCGAAGTTCTTTGAACAGTTGTTCAAATGTTTTTGAGTGTGGAACTGTCATGAAACGTTTGCATATCAGGTTTATGGTTGATTTACATTTTTAATTATTGAACATTATATTTATGTGCCGTTTCATTTAAGGCAACAATAAAAAAAAAATATGTCTGTTTCCTGATGCATGCTCCCAAAAAATAAAATGGAAGCTCAGGATTTTTTCATCAACATTTAGTCTTATCATGAAGTCCTTCGAACAGTTGTTTAAAAGTTTTTGGGTGTAAAGCTGTCATAAAACTTTTGTATGTCAGGTTTATGGTTGCATTGGGAGCACACCAGTTACATGTATTTAAACAGAACATTTATTTATTATAATTCACAGTCGCAAAAATTCTTTTACAAATAGCATTAATTAGACCCATAAGATTTTGAGGGTTTAAAAAAGTAAATAAGCGGATGACCATTTTAATTGTGAATGCAGGCGTTGCAGATTTCTTTAAAAAAATAAATTGATCGATTTATTGTTTGTGTTTAGCGCCACTTTAAACACCGTACGCTGTATAATGGCGTTCTATTTTATTGATAAAGGAAGTCGGAAAACCTTGAGAGAACTACCTACCTTCGGGAGGAAAACCAAGTCAATTAAGATTGGAGTCGAACGCATTTTGCTTTGCTCACTATCTCAATTATATATAACAGACTGATATCCAGTTGAAATTAAACGAATGAAATAATTGATTGAATGATGTTTGCTTAAAGTCCAGAGGCTAATAATTGTGACCCGCCATGACATTTCCAGGCTTATGGCGGTAAACGTTATAATGAGAAAACGTCGATGTAAAGTAACGTAACGTAATCGGGGCACCTGTTATTGAATGTCCAATTATATTGTGCGGTAAAATAAAGTTTAATTTATTCTTGACTTGAAGAAATTAGAATCTGATATTAAGATATACAAGACAAGAAGATTATGTACGGAAAATTAATAATCGAGGTAAAAATCCCGTTTAGAATCGCGTTCTAAATTCACACAATTTATCTATTAGATTTCATTCCATTGATCTGAATTAAAACTAATTATCAAAGGGGCCTGAAAATAAACTTTAGATCATTGTAAGCATTTCAAAGTGCAATGTTTATGTTTTTCTCTAATCTATTACTAATACAGATTCCAGGATGCACACCAAGTTTTTGGAGTAAATCTCATAGTTCACATTATAAGGAAAATATCTTGGTATTCACTTTCTAAGCATTAATATATTTTTCCTTATAAGTCCTTATTATTAAGTCATTATTATTTAGATTGCAGATTCTGGTGCATTGTTGCTATAGCAACCGAATGGTTGATATAGAAATAAAAATCATTTAGTTGTTTTGTCCAACAACAACAAAAAAAAAAAAAAAAACAATATGGCAAGTTACAAAGATAACTATGATAGATGAAAATACATGTGAAAAATTGAAAAAAAAAATGAAAATTTTTAATAAAATCTTGATTAAGAAAAATGAGCGTAATTCTGTTATTTGTCAGAATCTAGCAAAATAACTTGTCAGGGTGTTTTGAATCTATGTATACTTAATAAAAATGCAAAAAACTCATTTTGACCCTGTTACCTCCATAAGCCTGAAAATCTCATGGCTGGTCACATATTTCATGCATGTTCAGGACGAGAACAAATTAACAATACATATAATAGGTAGGTCCTGTAATAGAGACCTGACAGGATGGAGGTCGGGGAACTTTGGACTGCCACTGGAAAATGATGGTATACTGCATACGGGCAAACAAATTGCCTTGCAACAGGCCACCTCGTCTTAAGGTACAGAGAGTGTGACACTCATCTCCGAATGCTATTGGCAATGCATACCATTACAATTTACTTATTCGAATGTAATTCTATCATCCTAGTAAAAATATCAGCTCATTCCAGAGTATGATGCAAAATATCCCAGCACAGCAAAAAGATATAACAGATAAAACTAAACAATCACATTACCAATAATGAAATATATGGGTCAAGTAAAATACATTTCTAATGAGTAATAAAAACAACTCACAACTTCACTTTTGTAACTCGAAACTTGACTTCACTAACTTGCCACTCGTATTTTTAACTCGCAACTCGACATTTGTTACTCGAAACGTGACTTTTGTAACGCGCAACTCGACTTTACAACTTGCAATTTGATTGTTGTAACTCGCAACTCAATTTTTTTCAACTTGCAAGTCACTTTTATTACTCGCAACTCGTCTTTTGCAACTCCCAACTCAATTCTCTACCTAAAGAATTTTTTTTTTAATAACAGCAAAAATCTTAGGTTTTTTAGTTACTTTAATTTCGGCGAAAAATTTATAATAAGCCAGGCGACGGGAAACACACCTTTTCTTTTCCTTTTGGCCTAAGTCAAAATTTGAAATGCTTGTTTATATACATGTATGTGCTATCATCCTAAGGAAAATCAGATCAGAAGGTAGGAATTAAAAAAAAAGTCCAGTGGAAATCACTGTAAAATTCTAATTAACAGGTAATGACATACAGAAACACATGCAGCCGACATTTTATGACCTTTCTTAATTTGGTGATTGAAGACAACTGAACATGAAATTCATATTTACTACTAAGACAGTATCTAAATGTGTTCCATTAATTAATGTTTGTTTATGTACAGAATATCCAACTGAATAATTCTATTAAAGTCGCATTTAATAGTTCATACGTCTTGCTCAACTAAGAGAAGGGCATCTAATTCCCTTAAGAATTGTGTTACAGCTTATCATGTCAGAACCTTTTATAGGTTGCTATGGAGTATGAGTTCGGCTTATTTTTGTAGGCTGTATGATGACCTATACATAGTAGTTGTCTCAATAACAATCCTACCATACATGTACAGTGTTTATGCTAGGATTTTGAGGGCTTAAGTCACTTTTGCATGAACAAAAAACGACCTGTCTTGCGTAGCAGCTTAGCATGAAAGGACTGTCAGTTATTTCATGGGCTTAAATTTATGAGGGAAAAACATAGTTGTGTACTTTAATTTTCTTTTTCAGCATTTCAGTAATATAGAAATAAATATATAATGGAACAAAATTATCGTATTCGGTGTGCTCCTACCTTTAAAGGATTATAAACAGTAGAAATGTATAACAATCAATGGATGCCCGTTATATATGTTATTTCAATATTAAATTTTGTTCTTCAAAACGTTTGTTTATTCCTCGGGATGATCTGTTAAATATGGACCTATAATCGTTTCGGTTACATGTATTAAGAATTATTTCCCCTTTTTTGGTTAACATGAGTGGTATGTTGAGGTATTAAACTCATAAACTGACCTAAATGCTTTCGATGTGAGGTCCTTGGTCAATAAGCAGGATGTTGACGTCAAGATCATCAATTAAATTTTGAACTTGGCTCATTATCGCAACTCCCTCACAAACCGTGTAAGTTATCGACTTAAGGTGTTTGGCAAATTGCAAGTTGCAACATGACACTATACTATTTGGGTCGAAATGCTCTGGTACCTTTTTTTATAGGATAACATCTTAATCATCATATTATGGACCTTGGGTCTTTTTATATGAAATGCATGACCTTTGACCTTAATTAGGTCAAGGCCAAAGTTAAATTTGACGTTCTAGATTTTGACCTTGCTCTAACTTCACTCTGGTACTTAATAAAGTCATAGAAGTAAATCGCTTTAATGACCTTGTGAAAACCGGAAGAAGCATTGTTTGCACTAATTTCATGTAAAAGTACTAGAAGGCATATACAATTTTCAAAATCAGTGTAAAAATCAACCTTTCATATTAACCAAAAGTTACCGTTTTGTCGACCGGAGGTATCAAATTATTTCCCTTATTGCAAGCAAAAGTATACAGAAACCATATATTTTTCGAATCAGTGCAATGAAAGCTATCGTTTGACACCGAAAGGGGCACTTTTAACACCCGAAGTTTCCAATTATCTCACTTATTTCAAGGTAAATTATTACGTAACCATTTTTTCAAACAGTGTAATAAAAACTATCCTATGACACCGGAAATGGCAATTTTTACCCCATAAAAAGAAACCATATATTTTTGGAATAAGAGAAAAGTAAACTTTTAGATAACACCTGGAGTGACTATTTTAAACCAGGAGGAGCTGATCATCTTCTTCCTTTCAAAGAAAAGAACTACACACCATATATATAAGGAATCTGTGTAAGATCAGATATCCTCTGACACCATTTTTTCTTACAAATAGATGTGGTATGATTGCCAATGAGACAACTCTCGTCAAGAGACCAAATGACACAGAAATTAACAACTATAGGTCACCGTACGGTCTTCAACAATGAACAAAGCCCATACCGCATAGTCAGCTGTAAAAGGCCCCGAAATGACAAATGTAAAACAATTCAAACGAGAAAACTAACGGCCTAATTTATGTACAAAATAATGAACGAAAAACAAATATGTTACACGGCAACAAACGACAACCACTAAATAACAGGCTCCTGACTTGGAATAGGCACATACGATGCGCCAATCCTCCCCCTAACCTGGGACAGTGGTGTAGCAGTACAACATACGAACAAGCTATATAAAAATCAGTTGAAAAAGGCTTAAAACTCAACACATGGATACAAATAGAAATACGTCTAACAAAAACAAAGAGTGGACGTGGACTGGTACTTATACATCCCAACAACAAGAAGACACTAAGTACAGATCTGAGAATTCAAAGCCAATAACAACTAATGAAAAAAATCATGCATCTAAGACTAAAATATCAATCCGTATACATCCAACTTCCAATGGATTTAGTGTAAAGACGTCATAAAAAACATGACCTTGTGCAATGCCAAGATACAGGTTTCGACAGATTGTAGAGCCATGAATGTGCATATGTATATAAAATGATATTTAGTTTGATTTTAATTACCTGATAACAAAATCAATATTAATACCAATAAAAACAATATTCAAAAATCTAATTACAGTGTTGAATTGGTAACCTTTTAGACTAAGTTTATTTAAAGGATCGATAAGTTTACCCGGATCGGTTCCAAATTTCCGGGTTCGGTAAACAACATCTCCATAAAAATGAGGATGTGCTATCCCGTTTAAAATAAGTTTTCTACAGGTACAACCAAACTTCAAAACCAAATCTTTATATCTAAGGAAGAATTTAGTAAAGGTTTTAAGTAATTTGTGGTAACGGAATCCTTGACTTATTAATTTACCAGTAATACATAGATTACATTCATTGAAATCCAAAACGTCACAACAGACATCGGGATAGCGAACGAATTGTGATATTTAAATTTTGTTTTGCATATCTATGCAAAAGTTCATTAAGGTTTTTAATTATCAAAATATGAGGTGGAAAGACCTTGAATTTTTCAATTATATCAACTTTTATTAAGTTATATTAGAATTATTTTCTACATTATCTAAACAATTGTTCACAAATATTCTCAGTTTAATATCAGTACAGAAATAATTCACATTCATCATCAATCTAATCTTTACAACGGATGCATTATCTTCTATTGACTTTTTTTTTGTATCCACCAATTTCAATAAGTGGAGGTCATGAACATCCATGATCCTAAATTTTGATATTTATGATGCTATTCAATTTTAAATTGATTTGTGTTTTACAAACTTCCATAAATATATCTCGTTATTTTACCTGAAAAGTGTTTAATTTTTATAATATGTTTCAGGTTCTTTTAAAATTAAAAGTTTTTTAGAATTTTCAATGATTAATTATTACCACACTATATGAAGGATTTATATTTAAAGACTAAAACTAAATGCCTTCTGTATTATTAATTTTTTTTTTCAAATGTAAAAGCATATTCTACGTTTGTAATAAATTTTGGATTTTCAAATATTTTGGACTGAGGTCATAAATTGTTGAAATGCATATCTATTGCAGTTATATTGGTACTGTTTATGTTATTCTATTAATAAGTTTTTGGTTAATATGTATGGGCTTTGCTCATTGTTGAAGGCCGTACAGTGACCTATAGTTGTTAATTTCTGTGTCATTTGGTCACTTGTGGAGAGTTGTCTCATTGGCAATCATACCACATCTTTTTTTTTATATTATATTTTGAAAATGCAATCTAACAAGATATTCCATACCAATACAGCAATATTAAAAAAAAACTTGATCCTGAAAATGAACGTATACAACTGTTACCGTAGCTATATATACAGGCCAGGGCCCCTTGAAATCTTCAGCTTGAATGTAAATGTTGAACCCTTATCTTTGGCCTTTAAAAATTTGGATACTTAAGATAATATGCAACTTAAAATTGATCTGCTTTTATAAATTCATAATGTAAAGTTTATAGAATTTTTTAATGATTTAGTCTACTCACAGGATTCACATCTTTCAAATCAATATCTTTGTATATATCTTATATATTCATAATTATCCATAGATAAAGCAAGCATAAATGCCTTCCGTTTCCAGAGGCAGACTTAAATGGGGCAGTGGGTAATGTCTCTGCTATATCGAGCTACTATTTCAAGTCCCACACTTAACAGTGTTGTGCCAGCCACGCCCCCTTCTTTAAACAAAAATCCTGGACAGTTATTTTTTCAAAATGTGATATCTTTTAATAAACAGTGATATTTCAGTGTGCATTCTACATGTAGCAATACATTTATCTATTGGTGATAAAAAATCTTCAGGGCAAAACACTTATTGTTGAACCATAAGGAGGGCAGGTGCCCTGTTCCTGAACGTGACTGTAACTGTTTAATAATTATTACAAATGTATATGGAGGCCAGGGCCCCTTCGAAATCTTCAAAATGGAATTTAAATAGTGCCTCATATAGAACACCAACTGCGTCACATTTAATGACTTAGCCTACGTGTTTGTTTAATAACCCTTGCAAATAGCATATTGTCCCTGCAGATAAACCTGAAATTAAAGTCATCCGCCAGTCCGCAACAACAATTTTCAACTTCAACAAATTTTCAGGTCGAAATACAAAACTAAATTGATCGTAATCGTAATCAGTTTTTGTGATAGATACACAATATAATATATTAATAGCTTCCATTGCTCACCTTTCTTGGATTCTTTTGACTACATATATCTGTCACCTTCGTTTTTCTTTCTTTTTTTTTCTTTTTTTTCTCACTTTATTTTAGCGCTACAAACGCTGTGCAGGTTAGTCGATTTAGTCTTGGGGGTATATAGAAAGAATGTTACGAAAATGTAGCGTGATAGAATAAGATTTTATTTAAAAGAATGGAAATGAAATACCATTTTGACTGTTAAAAAGACTATCTGGTTGTAAAATTGCGGCAAAATTTAACAATATATACAGTTTGAAAAAACCGGAACAAATAATTCCCACTACGGGACATACCATTTTAGGTAAGAATGATAAATGTTGGAACCCAAATAACGATTAACAATAAAATTTGTTTAAATTAAAGATAACGATAAATATTTTTTCTTCTTTTAACATCTACGGTAACTGGACAAATACGATTTGTAAATTTTTAAGCTCAACATATATACCGGAAAGAGGGCGTTTGAAACCTGACGTTAGAGACCATTGCCACCATCCTCACAGCTCCTCGGAAGTTTTGAAGACCTTGAACTAAATGTGCAAAGGTCAACTGTTTTTTGATAATAGTGAATGTAAATAACTCAAATTTTGAATATTACATTAATGGCATCATTGATATTTTCAGAACAGATGAGATAATGCATCGTGCACAATTTATGTAATTTTCTTGATGAGTATTGTAATGTTTGCTATAAGATAAATATGTTCGATGGTCGTTGAAATCTGTCGTCTGATCGAGACGGGTTAATGGGTGGATTTATAATAGAATAGATAATGGCATGTTGTTTGAAGTATTTATATGCTTACATTATATCGTATCAATCATCAGGAAATGGTCGTCGTTGTTTGTAATATCGTATTTGGTTTAGAACAGCAGATATTGAGGTCCTCGTGGTCATTTTTGGTTTCACGTGTTTGTAAAGGAAGTCAAGTACTCGCTTCTAATACTACTTCTTCTTGATGTTGTTCAAGCTTATCGATAAGAAAGTTCGGTTTGAGCTATGTAATCATGAATCTAACAAACTATATAGCTTAATTAATAAAATTTATTATTAGTTTGATTCAATGTTACATAAATATAAGTGTAGAAAGATACAATAACTTAAAAAGTAATGGTCACGTGATTATTAGAGTAAGGAGAATATTGTTGGAACCAATGGTAAGGCTTAAATTTACCTATACTGCTGGCGCTGGCATATAAAAGCTCAGAAGCGGCAAAGTTCGAATTTGGTTAAGCTAGTAACAAAAAGAAGCTGCTTCCCCTCAGTTATACCTGTGCTGTTTTGTGCAGTATCAACAGAAAAAGGTATGTTTGACTATGGTCAATAGCTGAGTAAATTTATGAACATGAGAAAAGGAGAAAATAGAAATTAATGTTTATTTTGTTTTGAGCTTGGGGCTTTTCTCTAGAAGTTACAGAATATTGGGCCATGTATGTTAATATAGTTGCAGAGATCTTGCAAATGATATGAAGGTTTAAGGGTGTACTTTGAAGACTCAAATATCATGAATAAACCATTATATCCGAAATTTTTAGGGTGTAACTTGAGGATATGGAATTATCCTATTGCTAATTTTACAAAAGTGAATTTAGCTGGGAGAATAAGTCACCTGTGCTTTATTTAAGCTCTTTAGTAGAATGATATTTTTATTTACTTAAAAAAAGGGGGGTCAGACTTTGAAAAATCTACCTTTTGTCATGTTCAGTGTAAATAGCTTTAGTTATTATTGAAGTTTGTAATATATAACGTATACATAATTGCTGCTAATGGCTCTGTAGATTAGAGAAAATACCTCTAAAACAATTCAAGAGGAACGCTCATGTTATATAAAATCTGTATATATGTCTCTGATAAAATATATGCTATAATTTATGCCGGTCAGTGATTACACGTATGTGTACTATGATATGTAGACTGTCAAAAATAATATAATACTAGTATATAGACAGTATGAAAGCCAGTTGAGCCAAGTGGAGATTTCTCCCATATTTCTCTATATGCAGTAGCCATTATAATATAAATGTTTAGTACAGAATATAATTCAAATGGTTGCTCCCTTATCTAATTATTAACATGTACTCTTGAAGCATCAATAAAATATGAAAACTTCCTTTAGTCTTGCCCATCTTCTTTGGTTAACTAGTTTCAATTTGGTAACTTTATTTCGAAGTCAAACGAACGTAATACAGACTAAAAATGTAGTTAAAATTACCACTAAGCCATACCGTCACAATTGGTGTCAGATGTGGGATTCAAATTAGTTCAACCTAGAGATGTTTGAAACGAAATTTGTTTGAAACTAGAAAATGGTTGAAATCTTTATATATAAAGTGCCAAAGAGATATATATTATTTAATTATAAAAGAAGCAAGAATAAATGCTTACAAGAAGTTTTGTCATAAATTATTGAAGCTACTTTAACTTAAAAGATAAATAAGATTTATTTTTTTGTTTCTTATACAAATTTTGTTTTATCAAAAGGTAATTTGAAGAAACAGGTAGAACCTTAAATCCAGAGATACGAACTCGTTCCTGAAGTAAAAGAAAATTCTAAACTTTGATTTTTTTGTTAGAAAATTAAAGATGGGCAGAACCAGGAAATCTTTACGGAAGAAGCAAAATAAGAATGAAGTACCAGAAAGCACTCCTGAACAAGATAGGTTGCAACAACACTTGTCTCCTGATTTAGAAGTGCAGCCAAATATTATTAATGATTCAATTTCAGGGTCATATATAAATGCAGAAAGGAAGAATACAGATATTAATGCTGACAATATTGATTTTAGGCTGCCAGACCCTAATGCTCATATTTCTGTATCAGAAGTCATGCATGTTATGTCTGAAACTATGAAAAATAATAATTGTTTGACTCAGACTCTAACAAATGTTTTAAAGGAACTCCCTAAAAATATGAGTAAATCAGATAAAGGGGATTGTAATTTGCCCAGAAGTCAATCAGTAAGAATAAATGATGAGTTTAGCTCTGATGAAGATACTGAAATATATGACCCTAGGTTACAGTCATATGACAGGGCGTCTAGCTTAGATAGACCTTCCAATTTCTCTTTAACTTCTAAATTTAAGGTTAAATTACCTATTTTTAGTGGGATAGAATCATGGAAAGTCTGGTTTAGTAGATTTTCTGAAGTAGCTGATAGAAGGGGGTGGAATAAAGATGATAGATTAGATGAGTTATTGCAAAGATTGCATGGTCAAGCAGGGGACTTTGCTTATGGTCAATTACCTCGAAGAGTAAGACAAGACTATGACTTGTTAATTGATGAATTGAATAGTACATATAGAGTTATTGAAACTTCAAAAACTTTTGGGGTTAAATTCAGTCATAGAAATCAGCACCCTCATGAATCAGTAGAGGAGTATGCTGCTGAGTTGAAACGCTTATATGATCAAGACTACCCCGCTAGGGATAGGCAAACAAGAAGGGAAGATTTATTGAGAAGGTTCTTAGATGGGCTTCAAGATGATACAGCCCGGTTTCAAGTAGAATATAATAAGGAACCTCATGATATTGATGAGGCGGTTGCTCATGTAGTCAATTTTGTTGAAACAAAAGAACGCTTATCAAAATCTGACCCTTACTATGAAAGAAAGCCTAGGCGGCAAACTAGGAAAATAGAAGTAAACCCCGTAGATGAAACAGATTATAGTTCAGATGAAGACAGTAGGGAGGGGCACAACTCATAAAAACTGTCCATAAAGTTGCAAAAGAAAAAGAAGAAAAAAAATGAAGGTTTAAAGGGAAATAAAGTAGAAAGTGCGCCAGGTAGTGAAGATAAAAGGGTACAAGAAATTGTAAAATTAGTACTTCAGAATTTAAATAGCCAGAAGGAAGACAAGGAAACTTTTGATAAAGAGTATAAGCAGTTAGGGCATAATGCTAAGGGAAGTAACTCTGACATTAGAACTTGTTTCTGTTGTGGAAAGGAGGGCCACATAGCTAGAAATTGTTGGAAAAGGGGAAATACCCAGAATCATGAAAAAAGAAATGATAGGCAAAGCTTTAATACCGGATTCAGAAATAATAAGAAGTTAAACTAGAAAGGACTGAGCCCAGTGGTCAGGGGAAGGTCCAATATGAAAGTGACCACACAATTTATAATAAGAAAAAGCAATCTTGTATTGAAGATTCTAATTTAAGTGATAACATTAAAATGCCTGATGGGATATATGTAAAAGGGTTTATAGAAGTTGTTGATGTTATCTTTACTGCAGACACAGGGGCTTGTAAAACAGTCTTGTCAGAGAAGATTTTTAATAAGATTCCATTATTGCAACGCCCCAAGCTAAGAAAAACTTCACCATTAACAGGTGCTAGTGGAGAAAGTGTTAAGTTATTAGGCAAAGCAAATTTTAATATTATATTAGGATCTTTAGAAATAGTGGCAGAAATAGTAGTAGCAAATATTGAAGATCAATGTCTATTGGGAATTGATATTTTGCAAGGGCAACAGGGTGGACCTGCAAATATTTTACTTAGCAAAGGGGTGATAAATTTAAAAGGTGTCTCTATACCCTGTATTCAAATTAAGAAATCTGAAATAAGTAGGAAAGTATCTGCAGCAGATCATTTTATTATTCCGGGATATTGTGAGGCAGTAATTGACGTTTACATAGAAAGAAATGAAAATGATGAGCTAATTGCATCAAAAGAATTTATGAATGAACCATCTGAAGAGTTTATAGCTAATAATAAAATTGCTATGGCTGCATGTGTTGTTGATATTAAAGATAACGTTACAGTAAAAGCAAGGGTTTTAAATCCTAGTTCTGAGGAGGTCTCTATCAAACAAGACACAATAATTGGTAAAGCTAGCTCCTTTCTTAAAATATTATCTTCTTTAAAAGATATGGAAAATGCAGATAAGACTGAAAATTTTAGTGCAATTAGAAGGTTAAGATTTAGCTCCCATGAAATTAGTAAACATATGATCAAAAATGTCAAGGAAGATAACCTTAGAGTACCCTCTCATTTAACTGAGTTACTTGACAGTTGTTCTGAAGATTTATCAACTGATGAAAAGGGCAAAGTTGCAAACTTATTGAATAAATTTCAAGAAGTATTCTCAAAACATGAATTTGATATAGGGTTAACAGATTTAGTTGAGCATAGCATTGATACTGGTGATGCAAAACCAGTAAGGTTGCCACCAAGAAGGGTACCTATTGCGTTTGCAGAAAAAGAAAAAAATATGATTTCACAATTGGAAGAGCAAAATATAATTAGAAAATCTAATTCTCCTTGGTCAGCTGCAATAGTAGTTGTAGTTCGTAAAGATCAAAAGATTCGCATGTGCATTGATTACAGAAAAATAAATTCTTATATTTGCCCTCTTGCCTATCCAATTGCAAGGACCCAGGACTGTTTAGATGCTGTGGCTGGCTCTGTGTATTTTAGTACTTGCGATTTAACCGCAGGGTATTATCAGATACCTGTTAAAGAGTCAGATATCCCAAAAACTGCATTTACCACAAAATTTGGGCTATATGAATTTACTAGGTTACCATTTGGTACTGTCAATGGCTCAGCTACATGCCAAAGATTAATGGAAATTGTGTTAAATGGGCTACAGTGGCAAACTTGCTTGATTTATTTAGATGATGTGATTGTTTTTGGCAAAACTTTCGAAGAACATTTAAGCAGACTTAGTGAAGTATTAGGAAGAATAAAAGAATCCAAGTTAAAATTAAAACCCACAAAGTGTCAATTTTTGCATAGGGAAGTAACCTTTTTGAGACATATTGTCAGTAAAGAGGGAGTTATGCCGAACCCTGATAATGTTGAAAAATTAAAGAAAATGCCCGTACCTAAAAATGTTACAGAAGTACGTCAAGTACTTGGGTTAGCTAGCTATTATAGACGTTTTGTGAAAGATTTTTCAAAAATTGCCAAACCATTGATAGATTTGACCCGCAAAAATACTGCATTTAAATGGACAGAAGCTTGCCAAGATGCCTTTCAAGAAATTAAGGATACCTTGTCCTCCGATGTTATTATGGCTTACCCTTGGGAAGAGGGGGGATTTATTTTAGATGTTGATGCATCAGGCCATGGGATGGGGCAGTTTTAAGTCAGATTCAGAATCAGCAAGAAAAAGTTATAGCTTACGGAAGTAGAATTTTAAATAAAGCAGAACGCAATTATTGTGTTACTGATAAGGAATTGTTAGCCTTGAGATATTTTGTGGAATATTATAGGCAGTACTTATTGGGTAGAAAATTTAAAATTAGAACTGACAATCAAGCTTAAGATACCTCTGCTGGTGGACTATCAGTCCCCGAGGGTATCGTCAGCTCAGTAGTCAGTACTTCGGTACTGACATGATTTATAACAAACCTTTCTAAAATTGTCCGTTTATAAATTTTGAAATTATAAAGAAACTAAGGTTTCAACTCCCTCAGGCAAAGTTGACCTTAGATGAATTTGGCTATTTCTTTTATATATTTTTGTCATATAGCTCTTCAACTGTTTCGGTACTTATACATCCTCGGATTTCAAATGTTTGGCTTTGAGCGTTCCTGATGAAGGTAAATCCAGAAAAGGCTTCGGACGCATGTAATTATTTAACGTGTTGTTTTCAATTTTTTACATCACTGGGTCGATACCTCTGCTGGTGGACTATCAGTCCCCGAGGGTATCATCAGCTCAGTAGTCAGTACTTCGGTACTGACATGATTTATAACAAACCTTTCTAAAATTGTCCGTTTATAAATTTTGAAATTATAAAGAAACTAAGGTTTCAACTCCCTGAGGCAAAGTTGACCTTAGATGAATTTGGCTATTTCTTTTATATATTTTTGTCATATAGCTCTTCAATTGTTTCGGTACTAATACATCCTCGGATTTCAAATGTTTGGCTTTGAGCGTTCCTGATGAAGGTAAATCCAGAAAAGCGTTTCGGACGCATGTAATTATTTAACGTGTTGTTTTCAATTTTCTAATATGGTTGTTTAGTTTGAAAGAACCGAAAGGTAGAATTGCACGGTGGATAGAAATTTTATCCCCATTTGATTTTTCTGTTGAATACAGACCCGGTAAAAAGCACCAACATGCAGATTCTAAGTCCAGGTTGTGTTACTCGCCTAGAGATTGTCACTGTAGTGATCAAGATATGCTTGAACCCCTAAAATGTGGGCCTTGTAAGAAATGCAAAACTAGAATGCTTGAAATGGAAAGCAATATAGTAGTTAAAGATGTGTGTAGGACGGTACAAACTAGGGCTCAGAAAAGAAATGTAATAAACCAAAGGTCTGAAAGTTTAGATGAAAATGTATTCAGTTGGGGAAAGGGAATTAACTTTGATATTTGTAATAAATTTGACTTAAAAAGTTGCAGAGTGAAGATGAAGATCTCAAAGTAGTTATAGAAAGCAAGAAAAAGGGGGAAAAACCAGATTATTCGATTATAGCCATGTCTTCTCCTGCATGTAGATATTATTTTAATCTATGGGACTCATTAGAAATATAAAATGATATGTTGTTTAAAAGATTTCATAAGCAAGATGGAACCGGTGAATTTTTGCAATTTATAGTCCCTACGTCTATGAAAAAGGAAATAATGTATCATATGCATAACACTGTTTTATCAGGACATTTAGGTCAAAAGAAATCAAGGGGAAAAGCCTTGCAGAAATTTTTCTGGTATTTAATGAAGGAGGACATTAATAATTATGTTAATGCATGTGACATATGTGCGCAGAATAAGCCACCACATAAGGCACCTAAGGCTCCGTTGGGAAAAATGGGAGTTGGCGCTCCTATGGACAGGCTTGCTACTGATATTATTGGGCCGTTGCCTAGAACACCCCGAGGAAAAAGATATATTTAAATAATCTCTGATCATTTTACAAAATGGGTTGAAATTATCCCAATACCAGACCAATCAGCAATTACTTGTGCTGAAAAGATACTTAATGAAGTCATAAGTCGTTTCGGTTGCCTATTATCCTTGCATTCTGATAGAGGAAGCAATTATAAGAGCCAAATTTTTAATGAGTTGTGTGTAATGCTTGAAATAAAGAAAAGCAGGACTACGGTTAGAAATCCCAAATGTAATGGTCTTTCTGAAAGATTCAATGAAAAATTATGGAGAATGATAAGGGCTTATTTAAAGGGGGAACAAACTGATTGGGATATAAACTTAGGTTGCTTAGCAGTCGCATATAGGTCCACACCCCATGAGTCAACTGGACTTACACCAAACTTATTAATGTTGGGTAAAGAAGTTAGATTGCCAGCTGAGTTAATGTTCGGATCAGTATTTAATGGGCAAAATAGAATAGAGGAACCTGATGTTCAGTAGTTGTCGTTTGTTGATGTGGTTCATAAGTGTTTCTCGTTTCTCGTTTTTATATAGATTAGACCGTTGGTTTTCCCGTTTGAATGGTTTTACACTAGTAATTTTTGGGGCCCTTTATAGCTTACTGTTCGGTGTGAGCCTAGGCTCCGTGTTGAAGACCGTACATTGACCTATAATGGTTTACATTTATAAATTTTGACTTGGATGCAGAGTTGTCTCATTGGCACTCATACCACATCTTCTTATATCTATATGGAGAATATGTTGAAATTTTAAAAGAAAGAATGTTAGGGAGCTACCATTTGATTTTTATGGGGGCTAGGATGAAATTTGAAAAAATAGGCAGGACAGGAGTTTTGAGTAAAAAAAGGCAGGATGAGATTATTTGCAAAAAAAGGCAGGACGACAATTTATGTAAAAAAAGTCAGGATAAACTAAAAAAAGGCAGGACCGAATAGAGTGAAAAATAAAAGGCAGGACCGAATAGAGGGAAAAATAAAAAGGCAGGACAAAATTTTTCATCCTAGCCCCCATAAAAACCAAATGGTAGCTCCCTTACGAGCGCATAGCGTTGCAAGAAAACATTTACAAGCAGCAGTTAAACGGCAAAAAGACAATTATGATACTAAGCTATCATTCCAAATTTATCAGCCAGGACAACCAGTTTGGTTGTTAAATGAGGCAAGACAGGAAGGGAGGTGTCCTAAGTTACAAAATCTTTACCAGGGTCCCTTTTTAATTCTGAAAAGGTATAATGACTTGGTTTATTTACTTTTAGTGGATAAATGGGGAAAATCCAAAGTGGTAAACCATAACAAGTTAAAACCATATAAAGGGCAGGAAGTCCCAAAAAATTTCTTAAATGATAACATTTAAGAGTTAGATTTATGTATAAATGTAACAACAGTAATAATAAAAAAATCAATCAAGACATATATAGCATGTTATGATACAGGAATATTTACAGGAGAATAAAATAAAATTACATTTCAGCAGAGGTGTACAATGCAGATGTATACTATAAGTAAATACAGTGTATATAATGTGCATGCATTTGTACAAATAATTTTTAACATAGTTATATTATATAATATGACATTACAATGTACAAGTTAAACATTGACATAATTAGCAAGGCTTGTCAATGATAATAATTGTTGTAGATGGATAGAGATCCAGATTTGGTTCGAACAAGAGGCTACTTGTATGTCTGCGGGAGGTGTCCTTTTAGAGGAGAGAAAAGCCGTGTGATAAACCATTTTTATAAGTATCATGTGCCATTGGAACATTGTGATTATTTTTGTGTATGTTTAGATGTAGAAGTGAATATGATCTCAATAGTCATACCCGTGGTTATACAAAGCATGTGAGAGAAGTCCAAACGTTACAGAAGAATGGACAAACTTATAATGAGAGGAATTATTTGAAGAAGGCGTCAGTACCTTACATTTTTGAAGATGGTCGTGATATCGTGAAGCAATCATATGCAGAATCACAAAAGCATTGGGCGTCAAGAGCAGGAATCCGAATAAAGTCTTTCCCTAAACCTATTAAGCCTACTTTGCCTAAATACACGGCTACTCCTATTCCTATAGCTCCAAAACCTTTAGCTCCTTTGGAGACATCTACAGCTACCTATACAGCAGCATCTATAGACAGTTATACTAGACTTTTACAATCTAACATGCCTTGTCTCAGTATGCCCGCTTTTTCTACTTATTCCGTGGCACAGACAGCTCCATCACCTTATTTGTCCGCCTGTTATACCTGTCGCTTCAACAAGGGAGCAAACTACTGTTACTAAGTTTGTACTTGAGAGTCCCGTCACATCTTGTATTTTGAACATGGAAACACCAAAAGAGACATTGTCTTCTATGCCAGTTCAATCTTTGGATCAATTTCAGTTCGATTTAGAAGATAACTTAGATTGTGGTAGTTGGAAATCTCCTGCCTCTGTATCGTCCCAATCTGTTGGAGATGAGGCAGAATGCCCGGAAGACATAATTACAACCAATGACAATAACATTGATCAGAATAACAACCATATTGATTTGACAGTGTCATCTTCAGTCCCAGAGATACAAATGTCTGATGTGCCGACTGTGGGTCCTATTGTACAACAGAACTCAGAAATTAACCAATTACGGACAGAATTTCGTAGATTATCAGGAAATGTAGAATTTTCATCTGCTCGACTGTTGGAAGCCATTAATGGTTTGACAAACGCCATGACTGTTCAGACTTCAGCCTTTAATGCTATGGAGCGGAGTTTAACTCCAGTCAGCAGAGACCGCTACCGTCCGTATGCGGGAAAACACTACAATTCGAAGAAGAACAATAAACACAAAAGATTTAGGGATTAGTTAAAATTGTGGTCTTATTTGATGTAATTTGATTATAATAGTTGGGTTGAGAGGGTGGATTTTAAAATATATTGTGTGGTGTTACATAATTTAAATATAATTATGGTAGGGGGGTGGATTTTATATATACGTATTATTGTTGAGATAATTTCTTTAATGAGTTATCTTTAGGTTCATATAAAGTGGGTGGACTTTAAAAATTTGAATTTGAATTTATCATGTCGGTGAACTTTATGATAATTGAAAGTTGAATTCTCTATTTTAACATCTTTAGCAGTGCAGGGTAACAAGTAATAAAGAACATTGGACAATAGTGCTTTAATTAAATATGTTGTGTTATAATTGTTATAATGTGTTCATTTTTTTATGTTATAAAAAAAAAATGATATATATTGGATAAATTCAGTATGCAAATTTATTTGTGTTGTTCACTATACGTTGTCTATGCCTTGGCTCATATTTATATGCTCGTGTGGACACATCGCTTAAATGGCGGGGTATTGTAATGTTTGCTATAAGATAAATATGTTCGATGTTCGTTGAAATCTGTCGTCTGATCGAGCATGGTTAATGAGTGGATTTATAATAGAATAGATAATGGCATGTTGTTTGGAGTATTTATATGCTTACATTATATCGTATCAATCATCAGGAAATGGTCGTCGTTGTTTGTAATATCGTATTTGATTTAGAACAGCAGATATTGAGGTCCTCGTGGTCATTTTTGGTTTCACGTGTTTGTAAAGGAAGTCAAGTACTCGCTTCTAAAACTACTTCTTCTTGATGTTGTTACTAGGCAACTCGATAGCTTCAGGTTTATCGATAAGAAAGTTCGGTTTTGAGCTATGTACGCTTCAAATCATGAATCTAACAAACTATATAGCTTAATTAATAAAATTTATTATTAGTTTGATTCAATGTTACATAAATATAAGTGTAGAAAGATACAATAACTTAAAAAGTAATGGTCACGTGATTATTAGAGTAAGGAGAATATTGTTGGAACCAATGATAAGGCTTAAATTTACCTATACTGCTGGCGCTGGCATATAAAAGCTCAGAAGCGGCAAAGTTCGAATTTGGTTAAGCTAGTAATAAAAAGAAGCTGCTTCCCCTCAGTTATACCTGTGCTGTTTTGTGCAGTATCAACAGAAAAGGTATGTTTGACTATGGTCAATAGCTGAGTAAATTTATGAACATGAGAAAAGGAGAAAAATAGAGAAATTAATGTTTATTTTGTTTTGAGCTTGGGGCTTTTCTCTAGAAGTTACAGAATATTGGGCCATGTATGATAATATAATTGCAGAGATCTTGCAAATGATATGAAGGTTTAAGGGTGTACTTTGAAGACTCAAATATCATGAATAAACCATTATATCCGAAATTTTTAGGGTGTAACTTGAGGATATGGAATTATCCTATTGCTAATTTTACAAAAGTGAATTTAGCTGGGAGAATAAGTCACCTGTGCTATATTTAAGCTCTTTAGTAGAATGATATTTTTATTTACTTAAAAAAGGGGGTCAGACTTTGAAAATTCTACCTTTTGTCATGTTCAGTGTAAATAGCTTTAGTTATTATTGAAGTTTGTAATATATAACGTATACATAATTGCTGCTAATGGCTCTGTAGATTAGAGAAAATACCTCTAAAACAATTCAAGAGGAACGTTCATGTTATATAAAATCTGTACATATGTCTCTGATAAAATATATGCTATAATTTATGCCGGTCAGTGAACTGACCTATGGCTGATTACACGTATGTGTACTATGATATATTGACTGTCAGAAATAATATAATACTAGTATATAGACAGTATGAAAGCCAGTTGAGCCAAGTGGAGATTTCTCCCATATTTCTCTATGCAGTAGCCATTATAATATAAATGTTTAGTACAGAATATAATTCAAATGGTTGCTCCTTATCTAATTATTAACATGTACTCTTGAAGCATCAATAAAATATGAAAACTTCCTTTAGTCTTGCCCATCTTCTTTGGTTAACTAGTTTCAATTTGGTAACTTTATTTCGAAGTCAAACGAACGTAATACAGACTAAAAATGTAGTTAAAATTACCACTTAGCCATACCGTCACAGTATATATATCATGGGTATACACATGTATACATCTCATTTTGAACTTATTATAATTATAATTATAATACCAAAATGACTGAAAACACAAACAGTATAATCTTTTCATATTACTCATCTTTGGCTTGAGAACCACAAAAAGAGCAGAAACACATATCTTCATTACTTCTGTTCCACAATAAACAATCAGTGCAAAGCCAAGACTTTTTGTTTCCTGTCTCTGAAATTGATGGTATTTGCGACAGTATTTGTAGTTTATCAAATGTACGTTTGAAATTTTCAGAGGTAGTGCATTCAGTGAAACGTAGCGAAACATTTTCAAGATGCATAGTGCCTTTCGATATATCAACTACGCTTAAAACCCAAGCATTACCAAATGGTGCATTGAAAATAGTGTTTTCCTGCCTAAGTGGTACCTTATTGTTTATTAAAAAGTTATAAATAAACATGGTTATTTCCATTTGTATAGTTAACATGATGTACGATGTCTCTGCATTATGTAACAACTTCACTTTTCCTTTTCCAACTTCTTCCCATTTATCACTTCTATATATAAAAAGTGTTGTTTGTTCACAAAATATACAACTGTAATCTTTTCCACAATCTATAAAAAAAATATTTATAGATTTTTCAGTTGAACATCAATAAAAGTAATTTTTATTTATATTCTTAAAATATATACGAATACCTTAAAAACACACAACGAACATTGCGTTAAGTTAATGCAGCGGCCATTAACTCCACCTGTACCTGACATGTGAACGTATTACGTTCGTGCATTTCAACCAAGTTTTATTAATCTGTTACTGACTATATGTAGATTATAATTTTAGTTGTGATCTTTCACTAAAGCTATTTAAAATTATACTCCTGACACTCTTTGCATTAAAAAGATGGTATCTATTAACTTTACGAAACAAACCACATCTCCTTATTTTTATATCCTTATTTTTATATCTATCACGCTTTCCAATCAGTATTGAAATTTACTTTCTTAAAGTTAAAGTTTTGCACTTTTTGTGCATTTAAGAATGTACAAAAACCTATTGGTGACCTTATGTTGTTGTCTGTTCTGTGGTCGGGTTGTTGTCATTTGACAATTTCCATTCTCAATTTTAAAGATGAAATTAAAAAATATAGAATTTAAAATTGATACTTTCAGTCAGAAGAGCATTAGTTATGGAACGAAATAAGCTAAAAATATTGATAGGTTATGGAGCTCCTTTTCAAGATATTTAATTTTTAAAATATGGCGGGAAAAGGCTGACTCAGACTTTTACCTTATATTTGCATTGGTATTATTTGGGTCTCAAATCGAAAGAAAATAAATCTAGAATCTGCTTAAATTTTGGTAAATGACCTTTCATGAGCTATTGAAGTCTTATATGAAAAGAAAAATGGGTGTTATGGGGCAAAATAAATTAACCTATATCGTAGGAAAAAAAACAAGGAGTCCGAACATCTGACAAAAATTCCTAAACCTGACCTAAGTACATCCTTAAAATCCGGAAATCTTTGAACTTCTGTTTCATTATCAACGAAGTAAAATCTACATAATAATACTAAGTCAATGCTGACATCACGATTAACATTTTCTTGTTAATGGCATTATACAATGGTTCTTCTTCACAATGAACAAAAAACGAAATGTTTCAAACTTCTTATACTATCTCAATATTTTGTTAATACTTACTTAACCAAAAACATTGTTCGTTGAAATTATCATGAATACGCATTTAAGCAATAGCTGAATAGTTGAATCGTATCATTATCATTTTAAGAGGACATTGATGAAGCCAACATGAGATGCAGTTACAATGTAACATCTCATGAAAGATTATTTCAAATAGGAAAATCTTTATTTTTGTTAGGTTCTAGTTATACCATATTCTAACAATACAAAAATTAACTAAAACATTAATGAAATTCAATATTGTTTTGCATTAAATGAAGTAGTAAGGTTTTGTTATATTTATTCTCTTATAACATTAACGATATCTATTTTACTGAACTTTACTGAATTTCGACAATTTCATGTCTCTTCAGGGATGCTCGAAGCCAAAAAAAAAAATATTATTCCCATCTTCTTTCTGATTTTGTTAATTTTAAAACGTTCATGCTCAGTTATTATGAATAGATCATGAAACTAGTAAAGTTATAAAAATAACTTATTGCACGGTTTTTCAAAATTTTACATTCATTCTTAAAAACATTTTATTCTATTTTATTCTTATAGTACAGACAAGTGATATTTGTAATACCTTTATCAACATTAAAGAAACTTCTTCCTCTTCTGGCCAAATTCACCTGCCTAACTGCGTTTTTGATTCTATCTACCTCGTGTTGATATCTGTAATGTATTTTTATCAAGGTTAAATAATAGCACATACAATTTATAGACACCGTAGTGAAGTTGAACACTTCGTGTAATCCCAAAATATGTGATTCTTTTTGTTTTCAATCAAACCAAGCTTTTTGTTTGTACTGAAACGTGAGGTAAAAAGCAACAGATTGACGAGTATTAACCATGCCGCCATGTCCGTATCTGGCTAATACCCTTAAATGTAGTGCATTTCTCTAATAAGTTTTTATATCATAAGTCAAAAGGGAAACATACTACCAGGGGGTGTTTTACGACGTTGACTACACATGAGTGTCTCGCACGGTCCCTAAAAAGGAAACATATAGCCCCGACTTCAGTGTGACTTTAATATCAGGAAAAAATTATTGTATAATGCGTACTAAGTGTAATGAGTGTTGCTATTGTAGCTAGGATGAAAAGACAAGAAAATCTAAAATTCCATTCCATGATTGAACTTTTATATATATGTCTTATAAATAGGCATAGAGAATATATACTTGTTTCTATGGCCATTCATTGAATTACAAATGGTACCATTTGTAACATCTAGTGCCTCATTTTTTAGCAGGAACTTTTTTTTTTCTCTTTTAAGTATTAGAACTATAAAGCATGCAAACCGGAAGACACACATACTATTGACGCATTTGTTGTAACTCTGTTCTTTGTACATACTACACCTATTGAAATTTCATGTCTGTGTATTCGTACCCAGACTTTTTTATTTTAAAAACAAGAGGCCCACAAGAGCCTGAATCGATCACCTGGTAAACACATGTCAATTTGAAATTAAGTTTTACCTTGACTGCAATCAGTGATGTTGACTTATTTGTAGATCTTATTCTGATTTTTTAAATTCATCTCTATCTACTATAGTTTTTTTTACAAAAAGCAAAAACTTAGTAAATATTATCTTTCAGTGCCAATAATAGGGAGTCTGCTGACAATTTCGTATATGATGACTAATTTGTAGATCGTATTGTGCTAAACATTACTTGCTATTAACTATTGCTATCTATGAAAGTTTGTGCCAAAAAAAAAAAATGGAAAATGGGTAACAATCATCTTTCAAGGGCATTAACTCCTCTAAGGGGTCAATTGACGATATCGGAAATGTTGACTTAATTGTAAATCATAGTTTACTGTATATTTATGCTATATATTGCGGATTTCTATCTTTAAAGTGTTTACAACAAATATAAAATGGGTAAACATGATTATTCCCGAGCAATAACTCATATAAGGAGTCAGTTGGTAATTTCGACCATGTTGTATAAAAAGAAGATGTGGTATGATTGCCAATGAGACAACTCTCCACAAGAGACCAAATGACATAGAAATTAACAACTATAGGTCACCGTACGGCCTTCAACAAGGAGTAAAGCCCATACCGCATAGTCCGCTATAAAAGGCCCCGAAATGACAAATGTAAAACAATTCAAACGAGAAAACTAACGGCCTAATTTATGTAAAAAATAATGAACGAAAAACAAATATGTTATGCAGCAAAAAACGATAACCACCGAATTACAGGTTCCTGCCTTGGGACAGGCACATACAGAATGTGGCGGGGTTAAACTCGTTTGAAGGCGCCAACCCTCCCCTAACCTGGGACATTTGTGTAACAGTACAACATAAGAACAAACTATAAAAATCAGTTGAAAAGGCTTAATTCATCAGATGGAAACAAATAAAAATACATCTAACAAAAACACAGAGTCGAAGTGGACGGGTACTTATACATCCCTCCAACAAAAAGACACTAAGTACAGATCTGAGAGTACTCGCAGTTACTGACAGCTTGTTCAAAGCCAATAACAACTAATAAAAATCATGCATCTAAGACTAAAATATCAATCAGTACACATCCAACATCCAACGGATTTAGTATATAGACGTCATAAACAGTCAGAGAAAAACTTGACGTTGTTCAATTGACTTATTTGTAGATTGTGTTTTGCTGAACATTTTTGATATTTCTTTCTATCTATTATGTTGTCTGCAAAAATGCATAAAATGGGTAAAACCATCTTTCAAGGGCAATAACAACTTAAAGTGTTCTATTTACGATTTTGTTCATGTTGACTGATTTGTAGATCTGATTTTGATGAATATTTTTGCTATTTATAGTTTCTCTTTTTCTATTATGGTTTCTGTAAAGATGGGCAAAATGCATCTTTCAAAGATTTTGTTATTCACAGGATCTTCCTATCTATTATGGTTTCTGCAAGAATAGTTAAAAAAATAACAAGGACAATAACTCCTATAAGGATTCATTCAATGACGATTTTGCCATGTAAGATTATTTGTTCATCTTATTTTGCTGAACATTTTTTCTTTTACAATTTCTCTATCTATTATAGTATCCATTAAAAATGCCAAAAATTAAAAAAATATGGCCTTTCAAGGACAAAAACTCCTACGAGAGGTCAACTGATGATTTCTTTCAAGTTGGCGTATTTGTAGATCTTTAAAGTTGTCTCCATCTATTATAGTTTTCATGATAATAACCAAAAACTTCGAAATTCGCAAAAAAAAGAAATATCAGGGGCAATAATTCCAAAATGGATTGTTCTTTTTTTTCTAAAAATTACAGACGAAAAGACCTTGACATGCAGATCTTTTTACTGGTCGGTTTTAGTTTTTGGGATATAAGCCAAAAACTATGAAATTAAAAAACGATATTTCAGGGTCATAACTTTAAAATATGTTGTCTGAATTTTCGGACAATTGTAGAAAAGATAGACATTGACATGCTGATCATTTTAATTCTATCAGTTTTGATCAAACTGCTTTAGTCTATTTTAGCAAAACCTGCTATGTTTGTTAACGGATCAAAACCCCGGATACAGTTTTGAAACTAAATACCCTAAGGAATATTCAGGAAAAGTTTTAAAAATTAATATGATTAAAATTATCTATGAATTGTAATTGGACTTAACGGTGTGAACACTAATGAGAGATACATGTAATTTTCTTATTTATTTATAAATGATTATTAAATCAACATTGTACAATTATGGGAAATACATCTAATTATTTCATTTTTTATATATAATATACACAGGAATTATGTTATGATGAATTGTGATATCATATATGACGAAAATGAGGCTCACCAAGATGGACGTTGTTTATTTTCAATTAATAGAAATAGGTGGAAAAATTGCTTACAAATAAGACATACAATACATAGACTATAAAATAACTCTTGATAGGTAATTCTAGCAGAACACGTGCACAGGAATAGTAACCATGCGAATCGTAGATTTTATAGCTCCTCCAACACGAATTGTGACATCCACTATCCAGATCCCAAACGATTCTCAAAAACATCTGGTAAAAAATCAACAGCTATGAAAAGCAAGTCATCTGAAAGTCCGTTGAATTTAGCGAAATCGCCTACTAACGCTAATAGGTCGGTTAAAGACATATACAACCTTCTTGTGGTCATAAAAGCTAACCAAGGCTCTTTAAAGAACTCAGTAGTTTAGAGAAAACTAATGCATAGCAAATTAAAGACAACATTAGAAAGCTAAATGACTTTTGAGTTTGCACAAATTGATAATAAAATAAAAGAACTCGAGTTAAAAATGACAGATGTTGAGCTAAACAAACATAGAATGTAAACATTGAAATGAACAGTGTTAATCCAAAGCTTTTTTTTTTTTTTTTTTTAAAGGTGACACAAATCGATGATGAAAACGAAGATAGCCTGAAGGATTATGTTCACGGTCTATTAAGCTCTATTGGATTAGAAATTGATATCCTGAACGTTAAACGGATCAATACTTCAAATAAAGGGAATACAAATCCGACCGTTGAACAACGACCAAAATTCCTTAGGATTAGAAAATCGATAATCGTAAGGATTGCAAATGATACATAGCGTGATAGTTTATTGGAAAACAAAATCAAGCTGAATAAAATTACAATGTATAAAATATCTACATCGAACTAGACCGATCTAGGCATGATTGCATGCAGGACACACATCTTCGACGAATCGTCAAAACTATTACTAACCTTGAATTCAAGAAAGAACGTGTTGTTCAAAAAGACAATTAATATGTCTGCCAGTCAAATACGTAACGTGATTAGGAACTTTTCATTGGTAGTTGGAATTGTAACGGTTGGTATTTATCACAAAGCAGTAATGATAGCAGAATATTGCGAAAATGTATAATAAATTCATTAAATTGCGACAGAGTTGGTTTGTGCGAAACTCATTTGGAAGACGAAGAACAGATTGATTTGTCAGGATACCGCTGGATTGGTTCAAAACAATAAAGTTAACACGATGTCCGGAACTCTGATTAAAACACTTCACACTGAGATGTCTGAGCATTTACAATATAAAGACTTACAACACAATATGAAGAAGCGAATGAGGCATATCAACAAACGTACTGGAATAACAAACTAAAACTTTTATTCAAAGTTGCAAGTGATGCTGCAAAGCAATATCTGAAATACAAAGGGGACATACGAACAAAGGACAATCTGAAATGCGCTTTCAAAACTACAAGAAAGACTTTTGATCAAAGTTTGCACCAGGAAGAGCGATTATTCACCGCAGAACGTAAAAACCGAATACACACACTGAATATTTCTTATGCTAAGGAATTTTGGCGTGAAATAAAGAAACTCGGTCCAGGACGAACTAATACTGTGATAGATAGTGTGATTATTGAGAATGGGGCTACTCGAATGATTACAATGTCATATTGCTGAGATGGAAGGACGAATATTCGAAACTCTTTTCATGGAACAGTAGTGTTGTTCCGATGATCGGAATAAGTCGGAAATCAGTTGGTTGGGCTTGGCGATGTCGACAATCGATTGGAATTTTGTTCAATCGATTGTCGTTATAGTTTCGGACTTTTAGCATATCAACTTCCTTGCGTTTCCGGTTCGCATTTTACATGCGCAGTCAAACAAATTGTAAAGAAAATATCAGTAGATGACAATAACAATGTCAAACATCCTATAATCAAAGACATAAGCAATTTCTTTCTGTACAAACGTGGTAAAAGCATTGACTTTGCAGATTGGCAACATGTTATTTAAAATAAATAACTTTTATGAAATACTTTCTTTCACTTCCGGTACTTGTTACTCAAGCGAACTTCAAATCATTCTGATTTTCGATAAAATAAATTTTTTGTTACATTAGAACGTGGTGCAAATTGGCTTTTAAAAATGTTTTATTCATTTGTTGCGTTAAAACGTCATATTCCTTTTCAAATTGCTTGTCAAACGTCGTTAATTTTGTAGATTTTCCTGGTTTGTCCGCCATTGAAACATATACGAATCACGGATCAAGTACGGACCAACTATGAAAGAATTCCGTATTCTTACAAGTATATGTACAGACGCACGAATGACACAGCTGACATAAGAATAAAGATCACAAAAGTGAAAAATACGCAGTCCACATGAATTAACAGACATTGGTTGGATCCCTTAGTTAAATGTATATATTTCAATGCAAATGCATTGTTTTATTTATTGATTAATTTTAAATTGCTCAAAGTTAAATACTTTACATAAATATATCTTCTTTTTAATGAGAAGCATTCAAATTTTGATGAAGCTATGTATTTGAAATTATAATGTGAGTGATACCATTGAAATTTAGAAATTTGAGTGTCATTGTTGGTAATAAAAGGTGTAATCATCAGACAAAATATGTTTAATCTGAATCTATATTCTAATTGATTCACTGTTTTAATTGCTTGATAAAATTTGAAAAGGAAATTTAAGATCAAACATGAACATTTAAGACTCTGCAATGATATGGAATATACGCATTAGACTTGTACAATGTGGCTGAATGCATGATTTCATATACAAAAGAGCAAGGTATAATGATGCGATTATAACCGATAGTCGGTTGGTTGCTGTCAACCGATAGTAATAGATAATCGGTTGGTTATTTCAACCGATTATCCAACACAGTATCTAGACTTCAAAGAATCAGTTGATGAACTGGAATCAGCAGGTAGCAGGTCGCTTGGTTCACTTGCCTCAAAATACTATGAAATGGATGGTATGGACTATGCTATATATACGAAAGTGTTCCACTGTTTCTTTGATAATAGATTACGCATCCGGTGTATTGGGCTGTAAACGTCATGATTCATAAGAGAGGCTTCATTAGAGTTATCATCATCGGTATGATTATTTAGAGGGTATTATCAGCTCAATAGTTAGCACCGACATGATTTATAACAAACCTTTCTAAAATTATCCGTTTATAAATTTTTATATCATAAAGAAACTAAGGTTTCAACTCCCTCAGGCAAAGTTGACCTTAGATGGATTTGGCTATTTTATAGGTCCTTTTTGGTCATATAACTCCTCAACTGTTTCGGTTCTAATACATCCTTGGCTTTCAAATATTCGGCTTTGAGCGTTCCTGATGAAGGTAAATGAAGAAAAGCGCTTTGAACGCATGAAATTGATAACGTGTTGTTTTCATTTTTTACAGAACTGGGTCGATACTTCTGCTGGTGGACTATTAGTCCCTGAGGGTATCATCATCTCAGTAGTCAGTACTTTGGTACTGATATAATTTATAACAACCCTTTCTAAAATTGTCCGTTTATAAATCTTTATATTATAAAGAAACTAAGGTTTCAACTCCCTGAGGCAAAATTGACCTTAGATGAATTTGGCTATTTTTTTAGGCTATTTTTGTTCATATAACTCTTCAACTGTTTCGGTTCTTATACATTCTTGGCTTTCAAATAGTCGGCTTTGAGCGTTCCTGATGAAGGTAAATCTAGAAAACCGTTTCGAACGCACGAAATTTATAGCGTACTGTTTTATTTTTTTCTTCAGTAGTGCCATACGAACTTTTCTTGGTGTTAATATGGCTAATCACCTACCGGATATAACGAGAGAAATTGGATGGAATGTAATTCGGCTACTGTGCAGGTTAATCAGACTAACGGACTCTCGTTTGTGCCACAAAGAATTTCAATGGGACCAAGAAATTTCCTAACGATACAGGAATACCTGGTTCAATAACGCCAAAACACTTATAGCATCCTGTAGACTAAACAATATAATACCACCCAAAAACGCGTACAGCTTTTCAATCCCTCATGTGTTGGACAGTGTGAAAAACTCTTTAAAAGAACGTCATAATTTGTCGTGGATTGACAGTGTTCAAAATATGCCAAAACTCAGAACATTCAAACATATTAAATCACAATTCATAACGGAAGAATATCTGAAGAAATGTCTCACCAGAAACCAAAGATCAGCCTTGTCGAGTATGCGATGTGGAACGTTCTTATAGAATTTGAAAAGGGGCGTATCAAAATATTCCCGTTGAACAAAGACTATGCAAAATGTGAGACAGTGGCGAAGTAGAAGATGAGCTCCACTTCATGATTAATTGTACATTATATAACAACATTCGTAACGAACTCCTTCGAAAGCTTCAAACTTAACATGACTATGACTTCCTAACCTTTCATCAATGGATAAATCAAAAGAACTCCTAAATAGTAATAAGAGTAAAATTGTTGCAAATTTTATTATTGACTGTTCAATTTTGAAAAATCAATCAACATAGTGTGTATAAACTACCAAACCTATCTTATAATATCTGTTTGTCAATGCGTTTACCTTTTCTTTCATTTTAGTAACAAACAAACATTTTGATTTCAAAATTAATTTTCATGATTCAGAATACACTAGTATCATTAAAAAGTGCATCATAAGCGAATTGGTTGGCTGATTGTTTTGTATCATAAAACATGTACTTATTTGTTTATCTAGGTTGCACTATAATAAATAGTTCTACTTTTTCTATGGTCTAGTTATCAGTCTTTATATTTACCTGTGATATTTTATTGCCTCTCAACATTATTATATTTTAAAATTTTTGTTCTTATATATTTCTTTTTTCATTATATGTTCAGTGTTTACTGATATCGATTTCATATATTATATTGGGATACTGCTCAATAGCTGAAAGGACAAGAACTGTTTTTCGTTCAATATTTTTCTAAATTGAAATATCTTCAAACCTCTTTCTGTTTCTTATAGTTTCTTCTTTGGCTTCCTTTAAAGCAGATTCTAAAGCCTTCACTCTTTCCATTGTTGCTCTTAGTCGTTTTTCTAATTTAGGTAGTTCACATCTTAGATCTGCGTTATCCCGTACTAGCTGTTTGTGAACTTTTGTGAGTTGTTCAAGGTTATTTTCTAAAATGATATTTTCATTTGCTGTTCAAAACTGCCTTGCAAATTATTATCTTCTTCGTCATCTTTTTTATCTGTTCGAGTCTGAAACTAATTAATTTGATTGACATTAGATGAGTTATAACACAAATTAACTATATACAATTTGACCTTAGAATTGGTAATTATTTTGATGTTTTTATAATAGATCATTATTTTCTAACAGACGTTTATCGTTAACTTTGGTGAAGAACTCTAGATAGACAGTGTTCCAGCTATGTATGATTGATTGTTGGTTGCTTAACGTCCAGTGGCAAATATTTCATGCATGTTCAGGACGAGAACAAGTTAACAATAAATACAATAGGTAGGTCCTGTAATAGAGGCCGTCCGGGATGAAGGTCGGGGAAATTTGGACTGCCACGGGAAAATGAGGGTATATTGGATAAGGACAGAAATTTAGCCTTGCAACAGGCCACCTACGGACCCCTCAAAGAGTTGTTGCAAGGGTTCTTAACGTGCAAAGAACGTGGCACTCTCTTTACACGAGGCATTGGATTTAACGTCCCCATTCTGACCGGACGTGACTGCGAACTTGTACATCCCGCACAGCCAAACGGACGCCCCACTTTTGCGAGGGTTTTACCGCCGGTCGGAGGAAGACCAATGGTGACCATATTTCTATTCCCCAGTCACCCTTGGGGGGACCAGATATGTATAATCACCTTGTTCTATACATGAAATATGTAATATGAACATTTATCTAGACAGGAGAACCAGTCTAGAACTCTAGATTATGTCTTTAATTGTTTAATGTTGCTATATCTAAAATTAGCAGGTACGAATCACGTACAAAATGTACATTCGATATGGAAAAGAAAGGATTTGACATAATTAAATGTGTCAAGGACGAGTTTTTGTGTTTGAAAGATGCCATTATTTGTCTAATATATACAAGAAGGTTAAACATGGACAACTAACAAATATCAGGTGTTATGAATATATATCTTACTTTTGGCAATCTTTTCTGAATATCTAGTACAAATATTTTCTTGATGTTGTTCAGTTTCTGTAACTCTTTGGCCTAAAAAAAAACATGATCATTTTGTACGTAGTATTTAATTTCGTGTAGTGTCGATATGTCTAAATTATTTCCATTTTAGACTTATAAATAATAATTAGCTGTCAATGTCATAACATGTTTATTATATAATACGTTAAAATCTATTTCTTCGTTTATTCTGTTTTACAGAAATGAGTATAAACACACCTGTTGAGTAAAATCGATTTAAAACATATTTTATTTTAGGTTTGATTTATAATCATCCACAGGTTATGTTTTTGAAAATGCTTTGACACGCAAAACAAAAACACAGGAAGACATTGAATTTGTCAATTTTGTGTCTTTTTCATAATTAAAGCATTCTGAAAAACGTTATTTTCCTCTAGCTACCTTGGAACTCATGAATTCAAAAGAATTTCGTACAGGAAAAGACAAGCTTTTAGATCAGACACCATAAGTAATCATATATAACTGATGCACTTTATTTATAAGTATAAAATAAGAAGATGTGATATGATTGCAATGATACAACCCTCCACCAGAGACCAAATGGCGTTGAAGTTAACAACTATAGGTCACCGTACGGGTGTTGTTTATTTGAATATTTTAATCAGCTGTGTGTTCGTCTTTGATGTATGTTTACAGTTTTGGCTGCTGGATCCCAATTATTGTCACGTTTACCAATTATGTCTTTTTGGGTTGCGTACCAAATTTTGTGAATATAACGGAATTATGAAAACTGTCATACAAGTGGAAGGTTTAGTTAGCCATTAAACCAGGTTTAACTAACCATTTTTATCACAAAATGCCTGTACCAAGTCAGAATATGACAGTTGTTTTCCATTCGTTTCATTGGTTGATATAGTCGAGCGTTAGATTTTGTCAGGTTTTATTGACTTTACCCTTTTTTGAATTTACCTTTAGGTTCGGTAGTTTTGCTGCTAGAAATAGAAAAAAAAATACTTAGATCTACTCGTACCACCGATTCCTCTAGACGTTCGAGATTCTGTTCTTCTAACTCTTTATCTTGAATTTCTGAAGAAATTCTTTTCATCGTGGATGACTCTGATTCCGAAGGCACTTTTGAGTAAGTGTCTTGCTTTAGATGTGCAACTCCTATATGACCAACACGCAACGATAGTTTCTGGTTTTCTCTAGAACAAAAAGACAGGTTTATATAACTTAAGCTCCATGTATATCGATTGCTTTATAAAATTGATAATGCACTATGTAGATCAATATTATGAAAAATCAGTCTCATATTAGGGGCGTTTGCTTTTTTAAGGATTTGAAAAATAAGTATTTTAGGCGGAAACTATATATATCTGGATTTCTCAACAGCAAATAAGTAGAGTCTATTGTATTTTATTTCAATAACTCAAATCAAATTTTGAAATAAAAATGTCAACACTTTAACATGTTAACTATTCAAACTTTCAAAATCTATGGACCATGACGAAGAAGGCGGCGTTAAATAGTCTCCATGAAAATGTGATATGTCAATGCTAATACTTCATATAAAACATCATTGACCTACATATGTACCATTAGCAATTATAGAATCTCAAACTGACTTGATCACAAACTAAAAAATGTAAACTATGAAAATTTTAGAGTCAATGAACTATGACTTAGGCGTTGGAGCCATATAATATCTCTGGAAATGAGATGAGCTGTTGCTAATACAACTGCATATCAAATATCATTGATTTACCTAAGTGACTTCCCTATCACTAACAAATTCACAAGCTTTGACAAGTGATTGACACCCGCCGTTTCTGCCGGGAATATTACCCGAAATGTTATTACATATGATAGCAAGAACTGCAATAGTCTGATACTCGGATTCGTACGATGACTTGATGTTTGCCACCACTGTCTAAATGATGAATAACACCAATTGCGTCAAAAAAATCCAGGTTTAATCATTATTTTATAATCATTTTTTTCAGATTTTACTCAGAAAGGTATCTACCAACACTCACTATATAATTGTTCATAATTTATGTTGCAATAAACAAAAAATAATTTGTTTCTTTAATTTGACCAGTTTCTGTGGGACTTACTTCGTTTATCTTCGGAAGACAGATAACAAGTTTTTATGCTGTTATGATTATCAATTTGTTATTGTCACACTTTTATTTAGAGCAATAATCATTTGATTAAACAACAAAGACAACGTGTTTAATGAGCATAAAATTGTATAGGCAGTTCTAGCTAATTTTGTTATTGAAAGCATAATTCTGGAGGCGAAGCGTTGTGTTAAAAACGAAATGTATAAGAAGCACTTCGCATTTATTTCAAAAAATAAAGAAGAAATAGAGCCCTGTGTAAAACAAATAATATAAAGCACTATGATAAAACTTGTTTCAAAAGCATAGTTTTTGTGATTGAAACATAAACTTTGTAGCTCAGATGTAGAATATGTTTTTATAAAACTTGGATACTGAATAGTTTTTTTTATTATAAAATTTATTGGCTTTTTTTTTATAGATTAAAGAATTTTGAAAAGTTGTAATTTCAAAACTGCAAAATAATTAGGTAAAAAATGAGGTAATTTGAAAATGACTTCGGTCTATTGTCGAGCCTCCGAGAAAGAAAATTGTCAAATCTTCATAATTTATTTATTTAGGCATCCAAAACATGAAAAAAATGTTACGAAACTTTGACTATGATGATGATGGATGACTGTCTAACGTCCAGTGACAAATCATATACAACGAAAGTTTTACAGAAGTTTCTTTGTGATGAAAAAATATTATCTAAAGATTTTTTTCATATTCCTGGTTCATTTGTGAGATATTTCTTCAAAACTGCACACATATACATATTCTTTATCAGAATTTGAAAAAAAAATCTAATGACAAAATCCTAGTATTTCTCTTTATTTAATAGTAGAATTTGGTATTCTTTTTAAGATTTTACGGTATAAAAAAGCCGTTTTCATGATGCCATGTTAAGGTTTATGTAATGTATGCCATTTTACCAATGTTATATGGAGAGGTTATGGCTGAATATCAACGAATACGGCACCGCATTTATCTGACAGTATATTCGTGTTCCCAAATGTATGCCTGTTAAAAATATCGTTTCATGCTGAAAGATCGATTCTTTCATTTTTAAATGGACATTCTTATTGTTTGTGGCAGTTGTTTTAAAATACTTTTGTGTTATTTATTTTCACTTTTGCTTTTCTGAAATATAAAAATAAGAAGATGTGGCATGATTGCCAATGAGGCAACCTTCCATCAGAGACCAAATCATTGCATTGTAATTTTTTTGCGTTATAATTGCCATATTTTGTTTCAGAACAATAATTATCTTACTGTTTTAGTTGGTCAATATACGACTGTTTTTTATCGATCTCTTCCATAAGGGTTGACAATTGTTTATTAACATAACTTTCTCTTTGCCTCTCGATTTCTTGTTCTAGGGCAGTATTCGTTTCCGCATCCAGCTTTACTGTTTCCTTTTCTTTCTCTTCTTTTAGAGCTCTCTTCATTTCCGCATTAAGTCGGATTTTTCCTTTTCGATTTCTTGTTTAAGAGCTGTCTTCATTTTCATATCCAGCTTGACTTTTTCCTTTTCGATCTCTTGTTCTAGCGCTTTCATCATTTCCGTATTCAGCTTGCATTTTCCTTTTTCTATTTCTTGATTAAGAGCTGTCATTTTCGTATCCAGATGAACTTTTTCCTTTTCGATCCCTTGTTCTAGAGCTGTCTTTATTTCCACATTTAAAATGACCGGTTCATTTTCGATCTCTTGTTCAAAATCAGTGTTCGTTCTGGCATTATGCTTGACCTTTTCCTTATCGATATCATTTGCTAGAGCGGTCTTCATTTCCTCAGCAAGCTTGACTTTTTCCTTTTCAATCTCTTGTTTAAGAGCTGTTTTCATTTTTGCATCCAGCTTAACTTTTTCCTGTACAATCTCTTGTTCTAAAGCAATCTTCATTTCCGCATTCAATATGACTGTTTTCTTTTCTATCATTTGTTCTAGATCTATCTTCATTTCCGCATTAAGCTTGACTTTTTCCTTTTCGATCTCTTGTTCTAGTGCTGTATTCATTTCCGCATTAAGCTTGATTTTTCCTTTTCAATCTCTTGTTCTAGAGCTGTCTTCATTTCATCATCAAGCTTAACTCTTTCCTTTACAATCTCTTGTTCTAAAACTGTCCTCATTTCCGCATTCAATATGACTGTTTTCTTTTCTATCATTTGTTCTAGATCTATCTTCATTTCCGCATTAAGCTTGACTTTTTCCTTTTCGATCTCCTTTTCAAGAGCTGTATTCATTTCCGCATTAAGCTTGACTTTTTCCTTTTCAATCTTTTGTTCTAGAACTGTCTTCATTTCATCATCAAGCTTAACTCTTTCCTTTTCGATCTTTTGTTTAAGCGCTGTCGTCATTTCCGCATGCGGCATACTTTTTACGTTTTCAATTACACATATATTTCCTGTTAAAAATAAAACAATCGTAGTGGTATTTAACAACCGAGTACAATTTGGAATCTGTTAACTTAAATCGACTCTGAGTTCATATAAAAAACAAGCATAAACAATAAATTATAATCGTACTAAAGTCAAACAGATATTTGAACACAATGAAAACATAGACAGCGTTGTTCCATTGTATCAATGAAGAACACAATAAATTTAATCGTTGTTCTTATAAAGGTATTAAAAACGCTATTTTGAATATTTTTTCCCTTATTTCTAGAGTTATCTCACGGACAAATTACCTATAATCACAAGTAGTTTTTATTCTATGTTAATAATTTGGTTTTCTTTTGAAAATTCTTAAAATAATTCATAGAAAGAGCTGAAGAGGCATTCGAACTAATACATGTAACCACATTCTGAAAATGTCTATACATTGTATTTCAAAATTGTGGTTGCGATTTTATTTGATCATATATGACGTTATGTTAAAGAAATATTTCAAAACAGGTGTTTTTTATCAATAATTTTCTAATTCGTTTTCGTGTTTGTCATTTTAGGCAGAAAGCCAAAAACAGTTTTGTCAGTATAATACGTTAAATGATAAGGAAAATCAACAGAAAATGTTCGGTTTTGGGGCTTTAATGACTCTAGTTAGGGTTTTGCAGTAAGGTCTAGATCTAGCAACTTCATGTCACAGATACATTGTACGTTTTGAATTGTCACAACGGTAAAACGAGACAGGAAATATCAAGAAACGTCATCAGTAGTAGCGGGGTTGAACTAGTATTTTATCCACTGAATAGAAAACAGTAAGGATCATAGAAGAAAGTAAAATGAAATTCAGAACAGAAGCAACACTAAACTCTATAATTTCTGAAAGAGAGAAAGAAAAATAAACATTGGTACAAGTCAAACAATACTACACAATCCCGCATCTAAGAATGCTAGAAGTTTCTGGAAAAGAAAGTTTTTTTAGCAATCGACTCTCTTTTTCATCTCGAATCATATATAAATATCAGAAAACCTTATCATCTTATACATTTATTAGTATTAAATAATATGTACTTTGCAATTTAAGACACAGCTGAATGCTAAATAACTGTTTTGGAATTTCACACGCAAATCATTTGTAAAGTGGGCTTTAAAAAAAGTACTTTTGTAATTATTGTCTTCATATTTTTTTCTATTCTGAAATTTGTCCGATGATGAAAGGTGAGACAAAGTATACAATAAAAAAAATCAATATGAACATGATATAATTGTATGTTTTACAAGGAATCCAGATGTTTAATTTTCAATGTTGGTCACAGATGCAAATTTTCCATTACAAACATAGATAATGAATATTATTAGTTTACTGTATGTAAGTACTATGGGAAATGGTACATCATATAAAATGTAACATCATGAATAAAATGCATTTGACTTTTAACATTTTGATTATTTCTTTTGTTTATTTCGTTTTTTCTTTTAGGCAATTTGATTTAATTTTCATTTCTGTACAGTTGAAATCCTTGTTTATTGAGGGAGTTCATGTGTGCTTAAATTCTCCAGAAGTGTTTAAAAAATTAACTACGTTGACTGATGATGAGGGTCTCGCACGTCTGTCTTCTTGAAGAAGTGGTTTCAAATATTTCAAAGTATACTGTTCTTTAACAAACTTTCATAGTATTGTTGAGATTTTAATTTTCAAATATGTTGGCCTCGATCATCACTGAAGAGACATTGATTGTCGAAATGCGCATCTGGTGCAGTAGTAGTTATCAAAATTACTTTATTTTTATCAATAGTACCGCTTAAGTCGACGCTAGGGGCCGTCTTGACCTTGTTGTAGGGTATGAATGATTTGTTCATTGTTAAAGACCCTACATCAACTGTCAAGATGAAGAACAGGAACAAAAGCCCTGTTCATTGATAATTTTCTATGTTTTCTATGTATTGTGTACGATTTTGTCCCATGTACATTTACTCCATATCCTTTCATTTTCTACTATTCAATAGTTTGTGGTGTCGAATGTTCTAAACATCATCTTCATGATGCAAGTCAGAGAGAAAAGTGATCTATCTATTTATGGGGAGAGGGCTAATGTCCTACTTACACATGCCTGTTACATTATCCCCGCAAGTCGAACGGTTTGGCAAAAAGTGCAATACAATTGGTATCTTTGTTGTTTTTGATCTATAAATGAAATACACGTGGTAAATTTCCACTGGATTCGTTTTCAAACAACCTATATGAAAACGAATGCTAGTAACTTGTTTTAAAGGTGGACACATTTGGACATTTCTAAAATATGGACATGATTTGGCGTTGATGAAAAGGTCACATTTCGGCCTACAAAAACTAGTCATGTTTGGGCGTAAAGTGGCGTCATATGGATAATTTTGAAGGATTGAAAACGTGGGGCGGATGACATTTTTCTGGGTATTAAACATATAAATCACATATTTAAAATCAAGTACTTTCTGTTGATCATTTCGATGCACTGCCGCTTTTTCCTAAAATATCCATTACACTTCCTTTCTTTAATTCTGATGCCACTTTGAGGCATATGTTGGAAGGTGAACTACTGATTGAACATGTCTTTGAAAGCTTTGAGATATCTTAAAAGCAGAAATTGACACTTACGTTAGAAAGAGATTCTTTTAACTTTCGTTTTACTTTTTCGATCCATTGTTTTAATTGTCAGAAAATTTTGCTATTGATAGTAAGTTTGTATTAGAATAAAACTTGTCCTTTCCATTGTTGCTATAGTGATTCATTGATAATTTAATCATATGTTACTAAGTTGGCTGCAATTTAAACAATTCAGCAGTTGTTCTTAAAAATTCTTTATATGATTTCAAATTTGATTGATTGTTGTTTGTTAATATTCGATGGCAAATATTTCATGCACTTTTGCAATTTTCGAATTTATTTCAGTACTCGTCTAGAGTAAAAACAGTAAGTTTCATTTGAAAAGTTTTGACAATATTAATAAGATGCATCAAAGCGTTCTTGTCACCTTTACATGCCTGAAAGGGTTGTTCAAATTAAAATGTAATCTGTACAGTTCATTAAAAAACAATATACAGTTTAAGTCCGTTCCATGACAGGATAGAACTACAAAATATAATTCAAATATCAATTTTAAAATATACAATTGTTTCAGACAATATCATTACTGAAATCGGGATATTTAAAAGGATGATTTTTTTATATTGCCGTTGATAAAAAAAAAGTACCTGTGACAATTAAAACATGCTTGTATCTCTCCATACTTTGGTCTGTTCTCATTTGTTTTTCCTTTCTTTTCGTAACAACCGTAGCTTTGACAAGATATCGCTTGCATTCATGAAGGCAGCATCCACCATCGTAATTGAATAGGTAGTCGGTCATGTTTAAGACTGCTTTGAATAATATCTTTTTATCACAGATGATTTTAATATCTAGTACTGTTTCAGACAAAGATCGTCGTGAATTCTTGTACACGAACAGATCCGATACTTTAATAGATGCTGTCATAAAATTATCTTCCAAAAAAATTGTGGAACTTACTGTGCACAGTTGAAATGGATCTAGCACTGTAACAAAAGTATACGTTTTAGCAGACATCGGCAGAATCAGTAAAATACGATTGATGACAGATCAAGATACTTAATTCTTATGTATCAAAAGTTGGAAAGGAAGAAAGGGTACATTATTGTATATACAAAAGAAGATAATTTACTCCTCTCCCAAAAGATAAACAGAAAATGTGTCTACAGCTATGACACCATCCACCGCGCGCTTTTACTATCACACTTTCATTTTACATTAAATGTGAAAACACAGTCATACTGATTTAAATGTGTACTTAGTTTCAAGTTGGTCTGATAATGAACTGTAATGAACTATAATGGTAAAATACCTTAAAGGAAATGTTTAAGATGAGAATGTACCGTGTACCCACGTTTCTATGTTAAGTGAACAGTGAAATACATTTTTTTCAAAAGTTAATGTTCACATCTTAATAAGCATGTCAACGAAGTTTCAAGTAGATGTGACCACAACTCCATGGTAAACTATACTTTCAACAATAGTTTAACCTGAAAAGGGAAAGACAAACAGACGGACTAATGGATGCAGACCAGAAAACATAATAGCTTCTATAGTCGGGCAAACAAATAACTGCTGCAGAATCAGAAAGCCAAGATACAAATGTACCAGAATGTACAATTAAAATCTACAACTGAACACTTAAAATGACACAAGATTATGTATTGAAACGAATTCTAATCTCGGAAAAATACTTCTGGTCAATGGTGATATAAATCAAATATGGAAAGTCTCCTTTTTTGTATAAAACAGCTATTAAGGCTTTCAACTTTAGAAATTTAAAACATAATTGAGTACTTTAACCTGAAACGGGAAAGACAAGCAAACCAGAAAACATAATGGCCTCTATAGTCGGGCACAAAATTAACTGCTTCAAAAACTGAAAGCCAAAATAAAAATGTACTAGAATGTACGATTAAAGATCACAACTGTATAGTTAACATGGCGTAAGACTACTTATTGGAACGATTTCTTATTTCGGAAAAATATGGAAAGTCTCCTTATTTATATAAAGCAGCTATTAAGGTTTTCAACTTTAGAAATTCAAAAACATATTTCAGGGTGGTCATTATTCGAGATTTAAACATTGGTTACATTGGTTTAGAAATTGTATTTCCGAGCAATAACGAATGGTACCACGTTCACAACTATTGCATTTCCGTGTTAAGATCACTTCCGCCAATGACGAAAATATAACGTTTATCATTAACTTTTAAGCTTCACAACAGATAATTATTTACCACATAGACCCTAAGTGATCGTTTTCAAATTCTGCATCATTAGGTCAATCAGTTAAAAAATAAAGTCAATCGCAGAAAAACTCTTGATCTCGATAAGTTGGTCCATAAACCATGCTGCAATGAATTATTTCGTTTCATATTACAAAGCATCAAACCCTAAACTGACCAAAACAAGACAGAAAAATCTTCAAAATCGTACACGTCATTTGGTTCTGGTATTCCTATTGCAATTATACAACCTCTCCTTTTTGGTTAAAAGAGTTGTAACATTTTTAAAGCAGGATTAAAATAAAATATGGCTTGAATATTCTTACAATGAAAACATATTATTTTACATCAATAATTGTACCATCTCCAAAGCACTATTTTCTTGTAACCTTGGAGGCTAACAGTTCACCAGTAACGGTACTGATCCAGTGGTAGTTATGCAAACGTTCGATACCGATTTAGTGCGACACCTGTTTCTAGAATGATCATCAATATGTTTTCTCGGGACCAAAAGTTTCGGAAGTCAATTATTTTGCCATTTAAGAGCATAAAATAACTCTGGCCTATACCATTTTTTTTTAAAGAATTACCAGATTTCAAATGCTCTGCTATTTCGGTCTTCTGTTGGAACAAGCTAAATCTGTAGCTAAAATCACTTGGCATTGGTTGAATCGAATTAAAAAGATCTAATGCTTCAGTTCTGACCTTCTCCCATCTGCAATACATATTATTTACTGGCTTAAATGATATATGTAAATAAATACATGCATGTAAGATACTAGAAAAAAATTATTTTGAAAGTACCAATCGAAATGTAAATCATTAAAGTACCAAAAAAAAAAAACCATCACGTATACACACATGTATCTTTTATGTTGTTAATAATTAATTTTCCTGTATCTCTTTATTTCTAATATTACTAAAACATTCCTTATTTACATTATTGTTTGAACATTTTGCGGTGAATTTCCGATAAAATGTTTGAATGTTTATATTAGTTTTATTACACGTACAGTTAACTATTAACATTTTACTGTCGAATTTTAATAGGTTGTTACTAATGACAAAATGGCGGTCAATCTTGATATTGACTTTTTTACTTTACCGTTGAAGACATTAAATAAATCCTTAATGAATTGGCAAAAAGACATAGAACGTGGCAGGTCACGCAAATCTGAAGGCGCCATACATTAGAATACATCAATTCCATGCGTACTAGCTGCCCTCTTCAATGGTTACCTTCAAATTACAGAAATCCGGTTTGGTATCAATTTGACAGCTCGTTTCTTGTTAGTATATGAAATGAATTATTTTCTTACATTAAATTTTTAACAGTGAGTTGAACATTTACGATAGTTTTAAGTATTCATTCTTCGTTCCTTATGATAATACTACTCCCATGTATGCATATGTTTTCCAAAGTTTCCAAAATGTTTGGTTCAAGTAGAATTTCTGATCTATAGGCAATAATACAGAATGCTTCTATAGATCCGCCAAAAGTTGCAAATTTCTTATTAACAGCAAAAACTTTTGGATCAGCCTTATTGGCAAAAACGTAATTTAAAATCTAACGACCTTAATGACAGTTGTGCTGTGAGCTATTATTGCTCATTAATGATAACCCCTAACTATAAAACTTCGGTACACAGGAAGCTGGTGACCCATGCCGCCGATGTGAAAATGCATCAAACGGTATACAATATTCACATAAAGCGTCATACTAAATTTCAGGAAGCACTGATTTGTAGCTCCTGCAAAAAAGGCAAGAAAATTTCATATGACGAACAGACAGAGGTAAAGCAATATGCCCCCTCCCTAGGAGCGGGGGTATAAGAATAATTGAGGATAAAAAATAAAACTGTCTACTTTCATGTACCTGTACCAAATCAAATCCGCATGTAACACCACTGTCTGAGAAAATATGCAACTTGCTTCGTTTAATGGTTATGAAGTTATTTTCATGGAATGAAATATTTTTCTTCATAAAGGGTGTAAAGAGACGCTAAGCATTACAATACTTGTGAATCAATTTCTTGTTATTGTTAGAATTATAGAGGAACTTATTTTAAATTTTATGAAATGCATGGAACGGGATGTTGACATTCCAAAATAAAAGATCTCTTATTTATTTATTTAATCTCCTAAACGTCAAAAGCAACAACAAAAAAGAGAATTAATAAAAGTATCTGATATAAAGAAGAAGAAGTCTTAGAAAACACATTTAATAAGTGAAAATAAGTTAAAATATTGAATAACATATACTAAAAGAAATAAAAAATACACACAAAAAATATCTAGAAAAAGGAGGATTCATTCCCCAAGCGCCTGTGTTACGGACGTGATAATCTATACTAATGTATAGACTATTTTTACAAAAAAAATATTTGTCCTATTCCCTAAAATAATAGGTGGTGGTCGTATTTGTTTACAAATTAACCATCATAGAATATATACTAAATTTAGGACTATCCTGAGACCATCTTAAGACACCTATATCGGTGTCCTAACTTAAGAGGATTTCCTAAGTTACGACATGTTTGATAAACAGGCCCCTGGTCTTTTGTAAACTGGGATTAAAACGATTGTTTTACTCACACTTGTTTTACAAACTGTGTTTCTATATCGCTATGGATGCTATTATGAATATACTTACTTGTCTTGTATGAGACTGTCAGCGACCTATAGGATGACAAAGTTAATGTTGTTAGATTTGGAATGTTACTCACAGGCATTTATCTGTTAAAAATATACCCATATACCTTTACATAACATAAAGTACTCACCTTTTATTTATGGGAAATGACACTAGACGCGTACTTTCGCTATTTTTCTACTCCCCGGTGGTTTATCCGGTTGAAATTTGTCATGAACATGTCGTATATCTACATTAAGTTATCTTCAAAATAGATATATGTTTTTAACAGATACAAGTGTCTGTGATGTTATTTACTGTGCTAATATTTTTCCTCGTGTGAAAACTGTTTCAAAATTCAAAGGTAATAACTTTAAAATTCTGGTTTTTACCGTTTTTGTTAACACTAAACGTGTTTTAATGCATTAGTATTTATTTTCTTTGTTTTGTTATATGCATAAGTATACATAAGAGATGTGGTGTACACGTTTTAAAATTAGACGGCAACAAAACTGATAAGGCATTATAATACAACAGAAACCAGGAATAGCTTTTAGTATGTCTTGTATATGTTAAAGTCTTTACTAAGTTTTACTAACACAGTTTGGAAAAATAATTTACTTAATTTGTTCACTGTAGTCATTATACACCTTATCGCTATTTATTCAAATCCGGATAAGTTCTAAAATTACACAACTTTTTCATCCAGTTGAGGTGGCACGGTAGTATTTCCTGGCCCATAAGGGATAATGATAGCCTTTTTAGGATTTTCACCACTTTCTAACACTGCGAAAAATTCTACATACACAGTTAACTGAAGTACTTATACTAATCAGAAATAAATTTGAATATGTATCATGACCGTTTACTTTTTGCTATTTTTAAAACCTAAGGCCACTAGTGCTTTTAGGTCTTTTATCATGCAGTGAATACAAAATTAAAAAATTCTCAAAATTCATTTTCACCTGTATGTAAAATTATTTCATATTTTTCTACACCTGATTCATCCCTCAGTTTGGGAAAGTATGTTCAGTTGATACTGTATTTTTTGTCCAATCACACTGTTTAGATACATTGACTTAAGTAGGGTACACAAAAGAGCAACCTAAATTCCGGAATGCAAATACTACCGTGCTACCTTGAAGCTATCTGGGGCCCTGTTTAAACAATGTATATTGCATAAAACTTTTCAAAGAGAAATGTTTAAACCATCGTAAACACTTCAACCAACGCATTTTATTACTTTAATTTGTGTTTTAAAAAAGTGGATCATAAACTATCAAAGTTTCAAAATGTTTGCTTTCTAAACTTTTCCTTCTTTATCTCGTTATTGATGACCTTTGTTTTTGCAAGACTTGACCGAAACAGGAAGTTGTATAAGTGACTGTTTTTCCGGATTGGACTAAATAGCGATAAGGAGTATTAATTCTTCTCTTAGCACCGTAGGAAGTGTACTATAACCACTCTAGATCTAAAGTTTACGTGAACAAGCTTAAACAGTTGTTATTCCAGTTTGAACTGCATTCGACCAAATCTTAAACTATCTACTATGAATTATGCTTGACAGTATTTTGGATCAAACTAATAGGAGAAAAATACAACTCAGTATTATTGTCAGTAAAGTTAGATTGGTTAATTATTATAAATAACAAGTATATAATAAATGAGGTTGTCTATCTGTCAGGCAATTGGTCTTTGATAAAAGTATAGACAGAAATTACGATAAATTTAGCAAACAAATGATCAAAGATACCATGCAGGCTTATAATTTTGTACTCCATATACGCGCGTTTCATCTACAAAAGACTAATCAGTGCCGCTCGAATCAAACAAATTAACAGGCCAAGTCATGAGCGAATGTCGAAGAACATTGAGGACCCAAAATGTCAAAAGGTTTTGCCAAATACAACTACGGTAATCTATTCCTGGGGTAGAAAATCCTTAGTTATTTAAACAATTCAAAGTTTTGTAAACAGTTGATATATAAATATGACAATAGCGACGATCTTTCATGTCAACACAGAAGTGCTGACTACTGGGATGGTGGTACCAGCACTGCATGGTATCGACCCAACAGTTCTCTTGCGGCAAAGAAAAAGCTACATTATATTATAAACAAACGATAATTTACTTACAACTGAATCGTTATCGATATAACGTAAACTTTGACACATTAAAGAAGCTTCTTCATCAACAAGTGAACCATATTTTATCACAGTTTCCCTAGTTTGCAAAGAATATTCTTCCAAAGTCTAAAATAAACAATTAAACGACAAATGAAATTAATATAAGTTAGACGCTAACCCTTCTAATGAATATATATATCTGGCAACCATATCGCTAGTGGAAATCCAATTTCAGCCTGCCCTTCATCATGGTCGATACAATTTGCCAAGCCTACGTTATTGATTTATTGGTTGATTTGTTTTCGGTCTTAAGATGCATGAAATAGTTGCCACTTATACCTTAAACACAGAGCAATTAAGTATATGACTTTTATGATTGTATCAAATTCAAGTTCATCAGAAATAATAAATGACCAATTAAAAGATTACAAATAATAGAATTTTGTTCCTCATGCAATGTTGACCTAAGATGAATTTGACAATTCTTTTTATATCCCTTTTGGTCATATAGCTCCTCGTGTAACCAGGTATATATACATCCTTGGGTTTGAGCGTTCCCGATGAAGGTAAATCCAGAAAAGCTCCGCTTCGGACGCGCGCAATTTATAACGGGTCATTTTCAATGTAAAAGGATATCCCATCGTCAAAAACAAATTGGTTGCTAGATACCTTTGTTAACAGATTGTTACGATTTCCCCTTTGTGGTTGAAAATTGTATTGTTGTATACATTGGAGGCATTTATCCTATTGAATCCCAAAGAAATGGTTTCTATGCATTTTTCTGATAAAGGTACATTCGGTTGGACACATGTCTTCATCTTCACCTTTAATCTTTTTTATGGTTATATATTTAGGAGTATAATGGTAAAGACGATAGGTGCTTAATACTAATAGATTTAGAGTTATTTAGGAGTATAATGGTAAAGACGATAGGTGCTTAATACTAATAGATTTAGAGTTATGACTATTTGCGACATTTCTGAAAAAAATGTAATGGGGACTATCTCGGTCGTGGCTTTTATGTCCAAACATACAGAAGTTGTGGCTTGAAGTCCAAAGCAGTTTACCATGTACTATTTCTTCATCTCTTATGGTTTCGAAATAATTTTATTTTAAAAAAGGTCTAATTTGGAAAGTCATAGTGACATAATTGACCTTTAACTTTTGAACCTTATCAAGGCCACGTGTTGAGGAGTTCAATGGTGAAGACCTTAGGTACCTAGTTTCCCAGCAATGACTACTTATGATATTTCTGGAACCTTCAATGGGGATGATCTCTCGCTTAAAATATAGTAAAGGTGTTGTTTGATGACCCAAAAGTTTTTCCCCATTTACTATTTTTTAAACTATTTCAAAAGGTTTTGCATACGAAAGTTCACTGTATTCTTGACTTTGACCTGTGTCCTTTATGTATTTTAATGGGAACTAAGATCCGAATGACTTGTTACTATGAAATATAGTTGTGATCATTTCTAGAATCTTTAATTGTTTTTTTTTTTTTTTTTTTTTGAAAAGGGTGGATACGTGTTCGTGGCTTTTTGGTCAATCATAACAAAGTTGTGGCTAGTTTACTTTTGTCTGACTAATCACTAGCTTTTCATCTCTTAACAATTTAAAAAAACTTTTTACGAGGTTTGAACATTGGTAAACTACTGTCGCCTTAATTTATCTTTGTCAAGTGCCAGTGGTGAAGATCTTCAACTTGTGGTTTTCACGTTTTGACATTTGAATCGTTTCAGACTTCGCGCGAAGCTATCTCTCATAAACATCGGTGGATTTGTTTCATTCAAAATGTAATAAAGCCCCACCATTAGCCAAGAAAATTTTCCGTCTATCAACTTTCATCTGCCTGTTACGGTTTCTGTGTAGGAAAGATTTTTTTGTCTACAAAAATCAATCCCAAATACATTATAATTGCTCGATACTTGATGCCAAAATTATATGATATGACGCGTACTTTCTCTTGAAGATGTTTCTGTTGTTTATTTTTGCTTGTTTACCTCCAGTGGCAAATATGTCTTGCATATCCAGGGCGAGAACAAATTTACAAAATATCCAATAGGGATCGAGCTTTTGTAAGGTATGTCAACCAAGATGTACCAACTAACACTGCAAAATAAGGGTATTTATGATAGAGGCAGAAACTATGCCATCCAACAGTCCATCGACAGACAAAAAAAGACTTATTAAAAGGGTTCCTTTTTAAATGTGCAATCGATTTATTTATCATCATTCTGATCGGACGTTGCTACGTTTTTATACATTACATACTTCAGCAGGAGTTCTGCGGACGGATGGAAGAAGACCATGGATGACCATATTTCTATGATCAATTCAATCCTTTCGGGTAAAATGTTTGGAAATGGAGCGAAAGTAAATAATATTCATAGTAAATACCTTAACTGTTCCCGTTGGTAACTGGTAAGACCTAAATAACGACTATCAATATTTACCTTTTCTAGATGCTTTAGTATCATGCTTTCTTCTTCGATAAGTAGTTGGTGAAATGATATAAATTCTTGTCGAACTCGATCTTTTTGAATCAGTGCATTGAACTTAAAAATAAAAACAATCACGCAATTATTAAGGTAGCAATGCCACAATAAATTTTTATTTGTGTACAGAAAAGTTATAGTCAAGAAAAATATGAGCAGTTAAAATGTCTTTTCCTGAGATCACTTCCAGTTTTTTGTGGGGTTTGTGTTGCTCAATCTTTAGTTTTCTATGTTGTGTTTTGTGTACTTTTGTTTTTCTGTTGATCTTTTTCTTTTTTAACCATGGCGTTGTCAGTTTATTTTCGTCTTATGAGTTTGAATATCCCTTTGGTAACTTTCGCCTCTTTTCTTTAATTTCTTTCTCTTTTAACATTTTCTCTAAACTATACATTAGAATTGAGAATGGAAACGAAAAATGTGTCAAAGATACAACAACCCGACCAAAGAACAGAAAACAGCCCCAGGCCACCAATGGGTCTTCTACGCAGCGAGAAAATCCCACACCAGTATGTGTAGCAGTAATCAATTAATTTATCATTCCTTCACTTGGTGAAGATTCCAGAAACAACATGGAAATACAAATGTGACAAATTTCTTTATCGCGAACCTTTATTAGGACTTCTTCTGCTTGTGGGAATTTGTAATTCATGTCTCAACATTTCTACTCCTTTAAACTAAAGATGACTAAAATAAATAAATTTATAAAAAACGGACCAAGATTTTAGAACGTTGAGAGAATTTGTAATTTTGACACTTGTTTCTTATAAGTTATAACTTGTGTTTTTTCTCATATTCTTACCTGGGTTTCCTGATCACTGCGTTGAAGTTCCCTAAATGCTTGATCCAAAACCTTCAGACAATAACTGCTGTGTTTCTGGATTTCCTTTTTTCCCTACAGTACAGATTAGGTTAAATGAGAATTAAAGTCTGGCGGATCATTTGCATTAAAAATTGCCATTACCCTACGAAAAAATACTCGTATCCTAAGAGTATATTTTTATCAATCATCGTTTATGACTTTTTGAAAGAGTCTCAGTAATTGATAAGATTCAGCTATGCGATACTAGCTAAACTCAAATGTTTTTATTGGTACAGATGTGTGCAGACAAACCATTTGTTCAAATCTAAGCTCTTCTTTGAAAGTATATTACGCATCAACACTCAATTTTTTGTTAAATAATAAGGTAACCATTGTTTTCTCTCTGGCATTGCTCATTATTGCCAAAAAGCAGTCACCACCGTATGTTCTAAGGGTACATTTATGGAAAGAAGTGTATAGTCAAACATTTTTTATGAAATTTTGTGTGATAGCTCATATAACATCGTCATTTGTGTGAACGGACTGTGAATATGTAATATGTTGTATTAGTGAGGACCATGGCCGACAGCACGGAAATAAATCTAAAATGTACAAGTAGTAAAAATACACCGCTTGATAGACTGTGTGATAGATGATCTATTGAACTCAAAATTGACGTGTTAGTTACAGCAGAAAATATACAAAACCTGAAAATAAGTAACTGAAGGAAGGGTTGAACAAAAAAATAAAAATGAAACAGCTATTCACCAAAGACCAAAGTACAAGTACGTAAACAACTACAGATCGAAACTATGAACAAAAACAGGATCTTATATAGGGAGGTATAAAAGGTCTTTGAATGACAAAATGTGAAACAAATCAAAAAGAAACGTATTGATTTAAGCTAATAACATCGACAACCAAAAACGAATATAAGAATATTCGTAAATACCGAGATCTTGTTGAAAGCCCAATTTCGACTTAGGCCATGATTTCCAAAACTCAAATATCCATCATTACCCCCAACGGATTACATTTTGTAATTGTCATTAGCATTTAAGACAAGTGCATAGTGAACTATTTTTGGAAATAAAAACACCTCAAAAAGCCGCAAGAAAACACCACCCCTAAAAAAGAATATGAGCAATTAATCTAAATCAAAAATAATATTTAAAAGAACGCTTGGAATGAAACAAATTCTGTATGTTTTAATTTGATAAAGAAACGAATTGAATACTAATCATTTTCTCTTTGTTGTCTATTATAAAAAATGAGAATACTTATTTCCTTTTCATGTAGTTATATTTTACGACTTAATTGCTCTAAAATGTTCTCCAATGTGTGAATGGTTAACAAATCATAAATCATCCTTTGGAAAATCTTAAAAAGTATTTCGAATTCGCCGTTTTAAGGATCGTTCATTATATTTTTCAATGTAAAATAATTTATACTAAATATCTTCTCTTTGTGTAAATTCATTGTCTTATTTATATCATACCTCAATACTAGTATGCAGTTTTAGACTTCTTAAAGAGTGTCCAACACAAGGTCCGTTGCGGAAAATGTTAACACATATTTCGCATTTTGAAGACTTGCATTCCAAGCACCAAAATTTGACAATTTCGTTGTGACTTTGGCAATACAATTTCCCGCGCAGTGTAGCTGGATTTTGTTGTTGTTTGTCTGGTTTTATAACACGAGTTAAACTGTTAAAACTTGCATTGTTTGAATGCTTTGACATGAAAAATATTTCTTTATCTGGAGATGCATTCTTTCCTGTAGTTTCACATTTACCTAGAGAACCGTTGGTGTCCTTATTACTTTCATTGTTTGACGACTTGTCTTTATTATGTAACACATCTGAATTCATTTTCATTTTTTCTGTCGAGGTTTCGCAACCTGAAGGTGTTTCAAAAGATTCTTGTGCACAGGATTTCTCGCCATAATCTGCAGTGTTGTTATTTGAATAGTGCTTTGAAGATTCTTGTGTGTGTCCAATTTCAACTTTCACATCGTGTATTTTACTTCTAATTGTAGTATCTTTTCTCTCCAATTTATTCATCTCTTCGAGTGGCTTCTTTCCATTTGCACTGTTGATTTCTCCTGAATAATCTAAAAGTTCCTCGCTCACAAATTTTGATTTACCACAACTTTTACTCTCATAAATTGGTTCCAAATCTGAAAGCGTTGTTACGTCATATACTTCAGTAACAGTTTCTTTTAAGTGAACCTCCTTGATACATTTCTTATGTTTTTCATCCTCATCAGAATTTGTCTTTGGTCCTTGGTGATGTGATCGCAAAGAAACTTCAACTTCAAACGGACTATTTTCTCTACTGAATATTTTCTCATACGCGGTACATGCAACCGGTACTGGTTTTGTTAATTCGTTCGCCTCTCCGACATGATCTTTTGTTTGATTACAAATACTTTCTGCTGCACTCTCAACAACAACAACATTTGAATATGAAAGTGTATTAGGTGAATTGTGTGTCTTTTCGTGCGATGCTACATTCGTTTTGTCAGCCATTTCGCATTATGTATTAAAGCACGATCTAAGCATTTACTATTGTGACATGAAATCAGCTGGCTGTAATGTTAGAAATAAAACATTTTTGATTATTTTAAAGTTGTCTTTCCTCTCTAGGATGTTTAGTTTAAACATAGTTTATTGTCCAAAAAACAATGACAAAAGGATCAGACAAAAGTTTTTCAGCTGAGAAAGTTTTCTCCATAATTATTAAAGAATTGAATACTTCTTTTCAGAATTTTATTTTGGTGTAAACGCTTTCCTTGTTTTGTATGAAGCGTGGAAGCGATTTCTAAAATTGTTTGCATGATAAACGCTTTTACGATCCTATAAAGTAATAAAAAGAAGTGTTCAATTCTTATGATCACATGTTATGCTATAACTACGAAATTAAGAGCTTAACTTATATCAAGCTTTTCGATTGTCTTTTTATGCAATGTAGCCTTTACAGTTATCTTTTGGCGACAAAAGGGGAATACTAGTAATCATATTTTAGAATTTTGTTACCAGTGACGAACAAACTCCAGATTGTCATGCTTTCTCAGAACTATTTGGTTTATCAATGTCTTTGAGTACGGACATACAGTTGTGACTAGGACTAAGTATAAAATAGAAAAAGGTTATCTTTAAAGTCAATGAAAATGTATTAATTTATATCAGTGAGTTAGGTTTTGCCTCTAAAATTCATCTTTCGAGTTGACATGCATTTACCGGAGACATTCAAAAAAATCTTGATTTTTTGTTCACATGGTAATTTGCTCAAACATAGATTTAAAAATGTTTATGGAAAATGTTGTGAAAACATGGGAATTTTCTTCAATTTTGCCTTTTGTGCGTTCCCGTGCGACAGTTTGATTCTTGAAAACCGCTATGTTTGCTATGTCTATGTTTGAACCATATACAAGAATGAATGAACCGCTATGTTTCCTATGTCTATGTTTGAACCATAGACAAGAATGAATGAACCGCTATGTTTCCTATGTCTATGTTTGAACCATATACAAGAATGAATGAACCGCTATGTTTCCTATGTCTATGTTTGAATCATACAAGAATGAATGAACTGCTATGTTTCCTATGTCTATGTTTGCACCATATACAAGAATGAATGAACCGCTATGTTTCCTATGTCTATGTTTGAATCATAGACAAGAATGAATGAACCGCTATGTTTCCTATGTCTATGTTTGAACCATAGACAAGAATGAATGAACCGCTATGTTTCCTATGTCTATGTTTGAATCATACAAGAATGAATGAACTGCTATGTTTCCTATGTCTATGTTTGAACCATAGACAAGAATGAATGAACCGCTATGTTTCCTATGTCTATGTTTGAATCATATACAAGAATGAATGAACCGCTATGTTTCCTATGTCTATGTTTGAACCATATACAAGAATGAATGAACCGCTATGTTTCCTATGTCTATGTTTGAACCATATACAAGAATGAATGAACCGCTATGTTTCCTATGTCTATGTTTGAATCATACAAGAATGAATGAACCGCTATGTTTCCTATGTCTATGTTTGAACCATAGACAAGAATGAGTGAACCGCTATGTTGCCTATGTCTATGTTTGAATCATATACAAGAATGAATGAACCGCTATGTTTCCTATGTCTATGTTTGAACCATACAAGAATGAATGAACCGCTATGTTTCCTATGTCTATGTTTGAACCATAGACAAGAATGAATGAACCGCTTATTTTTCCTATGTCTATGTTTGAACCATAGACAAGAATGAATGAACCGCTATGTTTCCTATGTCTATGTTTGAACCATAGACAAGAATGAATGAACCGCTATGTTTCCTATGTCTATGTTTGAATCATATACAAGAATGAATGAACCGCTATGTTTCCTATGTCTATGTTTGAACCATAGACAAGAATGAATGAACCGCTGTGTTTCCTATGTCTATGTTTGAATCATACAAGAATGAATGAACTGCTATGTTTCCTATGTCTATGTTTGAACCATAGACAAGAATGAATGAACCGCTATGTTTCCTATGTCTATGTTTGAACCATATACAAGAATGAATGAACCGCTATGTTTCCTATGTCTATGTTTGAATCATACAAGAATGAATGAACTGCTATGTTTCCTATGTCTATGTTTGAACCATATACAAAAATGAATGAACCGCTATGTTTCCTATGTCTATGTTTGAATCATAGACAAGAATGAATGAACCGCTATGTTTCCTATGTCTATGTTTGAACCATAGACAAGAATGAATGAACCGCTATGTTTCCTATGTCTATGTTTGAATCATACAAGAATGAATGAACTGCTATGTTTCCTATGTCTATGTTTGAACCATAGACAAGAATGAATGAACCGCTTTGTTTCCTATGTCTATGTTTGAATCATATACAAGAATGAATGAACCGCTATGTTTCCTATGTCTATGTTTGAACCATATACAAGAATGAATGAACCGCTATGTTTCCTATGTCTATGTTTGAATCATACAAGAATGAATGAACCGCTATGTTTCCTATGTCTATGTTTGAACCATAGACAAGAATGAATTTAAAAAAAGACAGACAATAATTACAAGATTTAGAACTAGTTGTCATGACCTTGAAATTGAAAGAGGGGGGTATATTGGTATAAAAGCTGAACACAGAAAGTGTAAGCTATGTAAGAACGCATTTGAAGATGAACTACATTTTAAAATGTCCTGTTCTGAAAAATACAAGATCTCAACATGTGTCTAATTTAAACTCTAAATTCAAAAACTTTTCAAAGTTATCTGATGAGATGAAATTTGTTTGGATTCTTTCATCTGAAGATTTGACTCTCTTTTTGAAGAACGAACGAAACTTCTAGAAAATATCTATGTAGTTTGAAAAATAGAAAAATAAAAATATCGAGCAGGAGTTGTCTCCCATAGGCCTAGGTCTATTAATTGATTAAGAAACGTATTTTCTCCAAGTCACAATGGCTTCCAAATGACTTAATGTTTTGTCAATGACATTGTTTATATGTTACTTAGTTTGTTTAAATGTGTATACATGTTTTTGTTTAAATGTACTTTAATCACTCTAATCATTCTAATCATTTACTGTGCTTTATTTTGTAATTCATTTGATTGTAAAGCTCAAATTTTGGGCACCATGATTGGTTAATAAAATATCTTGTATCTTGTATGTCTATAACTATAACGAGATGAATGTCAGAGTTGCCTCCCGTACGCCATGGATTTGACTATTTCAGGATCAAACATTATGTGGGAGTCTCCCATTAAAAACAGTGTGTTTGGTGGTCCAAAGTGTTTGTAAGCTATATTTTCATCAGAAAAAAAAAACCAAACACCAAAAGCTGATCGAGGACAAATACGGCCGTAGGAAGATTCATACAGGATCAATATAAACTAATTGGGCTATTTTCATTGAAAATACAAGGAATGTCGAATAACTCTAAAAAAATAATAATGTACGATGAATTACTCTTTTATTCACCGATATAATAAAACTTTGAACGTCAATAAGAAGAAGAAGAAGAATATCTTATTCCAATTAAGGATCCCGAAGGGCATAAACATTTGACATGACAGCAACATTATAATTTGAGAATAACACAAACAACAGTATAGCGGCAATTCCATTTTCTAACTTCTTTTTGAACCAATAACCGGAATTTAAAATTATGTATTAGACAAGTTAAAATTCTACATTATCCGGGTTTTCGGTATTAGACCTGTAGTAGTGACCGGTTCTCAGACACACGGAACTGTATTAAATGGTCAGTTTTCAAGTGTATTTCAAGTCATTGGTTAATAATATACAATAAAATTTAGTTCAGAAAAAAACCTATTCTTAGAGTAAAGTAATATTATTAAAAAGTATCAAATAGATAAGCGAAATCATTTTCAATATCAACACCAACCCCCTGGAAACAACAAACTCGTGTTCTTCAACCCAATCTTGGTATGGAAGTCAGGCTGGTCTATTTTAGGACCCGCCTACGCCATGATAACAGAATGAGGCATTTTGTTTTCAGGTCTATGCGTGCTTCTGTCTATCCGTTTGTCCGCTTTGTTCGTCTCTTGTCAGGTAAACATTTTGGTTTAAGATAGTTTCTCATGTGAGTTGAGGTCACATCAACTTGAAACTTAGCTCTAGACTAGCTGATTCTGGTGTGAACTTTTTAATATATATATAATATATGTGCCAAATTAGGGCTTTCACATATATTTCTACGTTCACGAAACGGGGAAATGTGACACCGTGAGCAGGGTTTGGTATCCTTCTATTTAACCCTATTTTGCTTCCCTTTTCTTATGATTTAAATTGCGAATTTAAGAACCTAATAATCAAGATAAGTTGTAATTACTTTGAATTGACATTTTAAACGGAAGTATGGTAAATATAATCACTTGTTTTCGATGACTTTTTCATCTGCGTATATTTTGTGAATGATATTTTAAATGCATTATACATGTATGGTTATCTCAACGAGATTGATTTTCTCGCTTGAGCCGGTACGGCGAAAGCGAGAAAAGCAATCGAGTTGAGATGACCAATGATAATCTGTTTATCGCTATTTTACCTATGAAGACGTTGTTAATTTCATTGACAACGGCACGTGTTCCCTTAGTTTCTAGCGATAATTTTCATATCACTCGACTCCGTTTTCATATCACTCGACTCCGCTGAGAACGGAAATTATCAGTCAACAAGATCAAAGGAAAAATTCGTAAAATAGCAATAAAGGGGCATACAAAGGAAAAGACGTCTTGATGTTGGCCTCTAGAACGAGAATGTAAACAATTTCACATTTGATATAGAAGGTATAGGTTCTACGAAGTGGGTGGACTGGGATGAAGGGCGTAGAGTTTAGACTGCGACTGGAAAAAAGATGGTAAATTATATATGATAGATACGGACAGAAATTTAGTCTTGATACAGACCACCTTCGGACACCCACAAAGAGTTGTTGTAAGAGTAGTCTTGATACAGACCACCTTCGGGCACCCACAAAGAGTTGTAAGAGTTTTTCGACGTTCAGAAAGTAAGGCATTCTTTCAAAACTAAGCATCGATACGTCTCCGATTCGAAGGGACTTGGCAGTGTTTCTATACACCCCCGAACAGTTAAACGCACACCTTTAGCATGGGTTTTACTGTAAGATGGGATATATTCTGGCGACCATTATATTATATATCCCTTTTCAATTCCAACATAAAATTTGCCAAACGTATGGAAACTGGTAACCATGCATAAGTTGTGCAAGACATATTTTAAATCGAACAAAATGAAAATTACAATTAAGATTTGTGTTTAACTTTTTATCCGCCCTTCCCACCCCACCTCCTAAAAATAGCTATATGTATTTTGCATTTCTGTACAACCTTCGAAATCATGATGAAATTTACGTACCTGTTCAAGATCATTTAACAGATCCAGAGATATATACACTTAACATGCTTAATACAAAAATGAAACTAGATTTAATTTTCGGAAAATCCTTTATTATATATTTATATGACCTGGTTTAAATTTTACATGTACATGTGTTTACATTAATGTTCTATTTAAATAGTTTCTCATCACATGTACTTACTTGTTCCATTTACAATCAATAGCGTCAAAGGATATTGGATCGGTACCGCTTTTGGTAGACTGCAAGTTCCCAATGATATCATAAGTACTGGAACTAGTGATCAAAAGTAGTCAGTACTTCTTAATTAAATTAAGAAAATAATTAGAAAATAAGGTGCAATCTCCCTCATCATAGCTTTGATTTTATTTAGATCCCTTTAGGTCAATTCAATTCTATTCAAATACTTTATTTAGAGTCGATGAATTATATATATAACATAACAAACATAACCTCGTTACAGCTTTCAAAACCGACATAGAAACTACACATAAATACAAATGTACACATAACACACATATGACAATACATGTACAATATAGATAAGGGACTGTGCAATATTTATCTGAGGGTGGGGCCGGTGCAAACATGGACGGGGCACATACTTTTTTCATGCAAATAATGAGCGGGCGAAAAGTTTTTTTTAGCAAACATTTGGCGGGGCACACACTTTTTAAAACCCCTTCGTGTGTGCATAAAAAAAATTAAATCAGAGTATAAAAGATTAAAACTATTTATTAAAATCAAATTGAATAACAGCACCTTTAACATATCAATGGCTTCAGATGATGTTAGTTCATATACTTATATATTATCTGAATGCAACATGTTTAAAGGTCTAAATGTTCTTATCAATACACATATTTGTGATTTCTGTGGGAAAAACATAACTTAAAAGAAAAAAACACAATTGAATCTAAAACAAAATAACCTAATACAGTGCTTCAATATATTTTTGTGTTTATGCTTTTACTAATCATTTAAAAAATGAAATACTGACCAACATAATATATAATATGTACATGTACAATATATATATACATGTATATATATACAACCTATTTGTACACATGTATATTGTACTCGCATTTTTATTTATAAAAGTAAAGGAGCATCAAAGCATTAAATTCAAATGTATAAAAAACCAAAGAATGTTGAAGCTAAAATAAGAAAAATAAATGTTTGGCACTTTAAAAAAATATTAAATTGCTTATAGTACATTATTATTAAGCATTGTCTGTATAAATAAAATATCTGAAACTATAAACAATGTTTTGTACATTAAACATAACATAACATATGGTAAATAAATGCTTAAACATAAAACAACTTCAATTGTATTGTAAATAAATCTTTAACATAAAAAATTAAATTCTTAAACATTAAAAGAATTACAACTTAATCTATGAAAAGCTGAATTATGTCCCATGGGAGTATTAATTTCCAACAAAAGTCCTTGCAAACAGTAGAAAATGAAAATTATATATGCCTGATATAATAAAAGATAGAAACTACAAAATGAAGCACTATTAAAATATTTGCTGCATGAATTGCCAAGAATGTGAACAATTCTTTACACAGGAGAATATAAATTCTATCTAAATTTAGCCTCAAGTGGGCCTCTTTTTTTCTTAGATGGACAATTTTAACACTGAAAATGCTTCTATTATGACTAAATATTGCCTTACTCCATAAAAAGTACAAACTTAACCAGAACATTTCCCATTTTAATAGATTATGGCTAGAGAAATACCCCAGTGATAAATTTAAGGAATTACACAGCAAAGAAGGCAAATATCTCAGTTAAAAATATTTGTCGAGACTTGAATTCTGGTGTTTCCAATTGAATTAATCATTGCAAAAGGTGAAAACAAATACAAAAGAACTATAGTTTGGTGCATTTTATACAATAGAGTTAATATTGAAATCCTAGAATAAAGATTTATGTCAGTACCCATCAATTTGACTTATTATGATGAATCAGCACTTTTCTCAACACAGCATTGTTCTCAGTGAAAAATTTCTATTCTTTGTGATAAAAATCAAATGTACTAATCAAAAGCTTCAAAATAGTATAACATAACTGAAGTCTGGTGCATTTTATACAATAGAGTTATCCTGTTGCACCACTGACCCAGGATTAGGGGGAGGGTTGGGATCCCGCTAACATGTTTAACCCCGCCACATTATGTATGTATGTGCCTGTCCCAAGTCAGGAGCCTGTAGTTCAGTGGTTGTCGTTTGTTATGTGTTACATATTTGTTTTCGTTCATTTTTGTACATAAATAAGGCCGTTAGTTTTCTCGTTTGAATTGTTTTACATTGTCATTTCGGGGCCTTTTATAGCTGACTATGCGGTATGGGCTTTGCTCATTGTTGAAGGCCGTACGGTGACCTATAGTTGTTAATTTCTATGTCATTTTGGTCTCTTGTGGACAGTTGTCTCATTGGCAATCATACCACATCTTCTTTTTTATATTAATATTGAAATCCTAGAATAAAGAGATTTATGTCAGTACCCATCAATTTGACTTATTATGATGAATCAGCACTTTTCTCAACACAGCATTGTTCTCAGTGAAAAATTTCTATTCTTTGTGATAAAAATCAAATGTACTAATCAAAAGCTTCAAAATAGTATAACATAACTGAAGTCTGATTTATTTTGATTTCCCTTGCTATCTTCAGTATAGGGAAAACGGTACTATTTATTCTGCCATATGCGGCAATACTAACACATTCTAAATTTACCACTTTTGTATAATTAAAACCTGGATAAAATAGTTATGTGTGGTGTTAGTACTTTATTATTCTGTTTTAAAAACTGAAGCCAAATAGTATCATGACCAACTTCCAACGGAGTTTGTTTATGTTATCCATGCCCACCGTCGTTTTACACCAAATTATGAAATTTTGGAAATCTTTTCGAATAATTCTCTAGAAAATATTTCAATAGGTTTCAAAATTTATATTGTAAATATACACACTGCAGTTATTCATAGATAAAAAAAATATATTACCCATACATCCAATCACAGCGCTCCTAAGTTGACTTTCTTCACAAAATAAAATCTTTATAATATTGAAATATATGCATTTGAGTTTAAATATCATCTCTGATATACATGTATTATTGAATGTTGTGCATTTTAGTTAAAAAATATCATGTTTCCATATGTGTGTTTTATTTTTTCCAGCGGGGCAAGGACTTTTTTCATTAATTGAAGCGGGCAAGAACTTTTTATAATAAGTATTGGCGGGGCATAAAGTTTTTTTTTTTAAATATTTGCTGTACACCGGCCCCACCCTCAGATAAATATTGCACAGTCCCTAAAACTTATACATTTAAAAAATCACAAATATGATAAAAATAGATATATGTCATATACAAGTCATTTCATGAATTTGAGAGATTCAAAGCACTTATATTATATATCTCAACTTGTTCGATTTGATCGTGTATGTAACAATGTGTTTGATTTTAACGAAGGAAATCTCTTTATTACTGACAAATTATTACCCCAGGGTTTTCGATATCACAAACTTGTCAAAAGATTTACTAAATTTTATCATTGGTACAAGGACATCATTCGTAGATATAAATCAACGTGCATACATCTTGTACGTTCGGGTATTTCACATCCCATCTTTTATTGTAATATCCTATACAAAGCACAAAAAAATCGTCATTCACCTTAAAAGCTAACCAAACCTTTAAACAGACTTATTCAGAAGGGATATAGTTACGATACTGTTATCAGGTCATTAAAGATGGCATTCTTTGGAATTAATATTGATTCACTCATAGGGTTTTTGCATCGGAAATAAACACATTTATTCTAAAACCAGTTGTTGGCACAATACGGGTTATGTTCTTCTCGTATATTTCATGATGATATGATACTAAACCCCTAACGGGAGGGATTGTGCTTGATTTTCATATGATGAAGACATAATCTTTCAATCAGTTTAATTGAGATCTGGAGCTGGCATATCAGTAACTGCTAGTTGTCCTATGTTAATTTATGTCGATCATTGTCATTTTGCTTAGTTTCTTCTGTTACCTATTTTAACATCGGACTCGAACTTCTTTAAAACTGAGTTTTACTGTGCGTATTACTGTATGTTTGTTTATTCCACATTGCCTAAAGGTATAGGAGGAGGGTTGAGATCTCACAAAACATGTTTAACCCCGTCGTATTTTTACGCCTGTTCCCAGTCAGGAACCTCTGGCCTTTGTTAGTCTTGTGTGTTTTTCTAAATTTTGGTTCATTTATCTGTTTCGGAGTTTAGTGTGACGTCCATTTTCGCTGAACTAGTATACATTATTGTTTAGGCGCCAGCTGAAGCCCGCCTCCGGATGTGGGATTTTCTCGCTGTGTTGAAGACCCATTGGTGGCCTTGGGCTGTTTTCTGCTCTTTGGTCGGGTTGTTGTTTCTTTGACACATTCCCCGTTTCCATTCTCAAAATTATTAAGCTAAAGCTCTAAAACAATATATTCATACACTAAGCTAAAGCACCAAAACATTATGCACCAAGCTAAAGGGACACGTTAAATGACAAAACATAATTTGAAATGCTTAAGAAACTTTAATTTAGTAAAATCAAATTTAAACACCAAAATAAATGGAGAAAAATGAGGATTCAATGCACGAAGTGTCTGTTATATCCAGGGTTTTCCCGAGAACTCACCTTAAACACATTCGCAACTCTTGACTATTACGTTTCGTTGCTACGGCATTACTGTATATTGATTTGAGTCAGCCATTATTAAAAGTACTGTCAGAATTTTTGTGTTTCCTACGATGTTTCAGTGTCTATAGGCAAAACGTTGACTTATTGGTAAACAGTTTATTTAGATATTTCTTGAAGTTGTTTTCCAAAGTCGACATATTGTGTTTCGGAGGAAAATCGATAACGACCATATAAAAAATTCGTTTACTATAATTTCAACTTGTGAGTAAAAGTCAAATTATTTTATTAATTAATGTAATAATGATATAATTTTACCATATGATTAGATAAGTCAAAATTTCATTTTTGGAAGCTTTTTATTCATGACACATCGAAGGGTCAGACGTTATGCCTGTTACAGTGAAAGGAACGTTTCAACATTCATCGTGTTTATAACCCGAACCATACGCGTATGGTCGGACCATATGAGTATATATATACGCATAAGGTCATGACCATACGCGTATAGTCCAAATACTTATATGGTCCGGAACATATATATCATAGGTTTGGACGTTGTTTTCAATTTAGACTTGTTTATATTTTTTCGTTTGGGCTTGTATTATATTTGCCTTCGGGTTTATATGATCCGTTTATCCTATTTCGACTCTTCAAAATTCAAGAGTCTATCCTTAATTGAGGTAAATTATATGGCCTTCCAAATACAGTTTCGATTCCTAACATCACTGAAGAGACATTAATTGTCGAAATCCGAATATGGTGTACTAATTTTTGCACCTTTTGTTTGTGGTATACCATCTTTTCCGCAAGTTTATTGTTTTCTGTTTGATATTAAATTAATATTTAAGATCCATTTTGTTACATCTGGTGATCATTTTGTTTGGCAATCGCCAATGGCAGTCAGCAGGGTTTAAGAACATCCGTTGTTCGACCTTCTAGTCAAATGCGTTTTGTCACTTTTTTGGTCTTTTCGGAAAATGTTGTTTGTGTTGTATTTAGACCCCTTTACCAAGAAATTTGTTTTGCATGCACACATATAGAAATTGCGGTTTTTATCCAACGCAATCATAGGTTTGAACGTTGTTTTCGATTTAGACTTGTATATATATATATATATATATATAAATGTCTAAGAATATAACTTAAACACGCTAATTAATACATTAAAAAGTTCTACTAGATTTTAAATAGAAATACGCAATATTTCGCTAAACAAATTAGCTTCATCAGGCGTGTGCATCTCTCATGGTGAAATCGGATGCATGACAAAAAATATTTTGTAGCTCAAACTACACAGAATTTTAGTAAAAGTTTAACATATTTATTGATGTTCTATAAAAAAATATGTTTGTAGCTACAACTACATAAAGTAGGAGTAAAAGTTTAACATATTTATTGATGTTCGATAAATTGTATGAATTTCTATAAATTAATTTGTATGATTTCAAGATTGTTATTTAGATTTGTTTTTAAATCTTTTTTCGTCTCTCTCATTGAGTCCATCAGGTTCAAGAGTTCGTAACTGGTGCATCCAAAATCCCTCTCTTTTTTGTCTTCCTTGTGTATCCCAATTTTGGTTTTTCTCAATGATTTGAAATGATTGCAATATGTTGGTGAAACAGAAACATCATTTAACATCCGACTAAATAACCATCGGTCATTTTATACAAAAGAAAGAAACTGTCCAATCACAAGACATCTTTTAAGAGCAGGGCATGATTTTGAAAACGTCACTTTTCCAATCATTGAGAAAAACCAAAATTGGGATATTAGACATTTATATAATTTTAATTCAGTAACTGTATCAGTTTATTTTCACAAACTGATCCACGCCTAAATAGATTGAATGTTGATTGTTGCTATTTTTAGACATTATATATATATATATATATATATATATATATAAACAAGTCTAAATTGAAAACAACGTTCAAACCTATTATTGCGTTGGATAAAAACCGCAATTTTTATACGTGTGCATGCAAAACAAATTTCTTGGTAGAGGGGTCTAAATACAGCACAAACAACATTTTCCAAAAGACCAAATGAATGAAAAAGTATATTTTAACAAAACGCATTTGACTAGCAGGTCGAACAACTGATGTTCTTAAACCCTGCTGACTGCCATTGGCGATTGCCAAATAAACGGATCACTGATGTAATAAATGGATCTTAATTATAAATTTAATACTAAACAGAAAACAATAAAGTTGCGGAAAAGATGGTATACCGCAAACAAAAGGTGCAAAGGTTTTTGTACACCATATCCGGATTTCGACAATTAATGTCTCTTCAGTGATGTTAGGAATCGAAACGGTATTTGGAAGGCCATATAATTTACCTCAATTTAGGATAGACTCTTGAATTTTGAAAGAGTCAAAATAGGATGAACGGATCATATAAACCCGAAGGCAAATATAATACAAGCCCAAACGAAAAAATATAAACAAGTCTAAATTGAAAACAACGTTCAAACCTATTATTGCGTTGGATAAAAACCGCAATTTTTATACGTGTGCATGCAAAACAAATTTCTTGGTAGAGGGGTCTAAATACAGCACAAGCAACATTTTCCAAAAGACCAAATGAGTGAAAAAGTATATTTTAACAAAACGCATTTGACTAGCAGGTCGAACAACTGATGTTCTTAAACCCTGCTGACTGCCATTGGCGATTGCCAAATAAACGGATCACTGATGTAATAAATGGATCTTAATTATAAATTTAATACTAAACAGAAAACAATAAAGTTGCGGAAAAGATGGTATACCGCAAACAAAAGGTGCAAAGGTTTTTGTACACCATATCCGGATTTCGACAATTAATGTCTCTTCAGTGATGTTAGGAATCGAAACGGTATTTGGAAGGCCATATAATTTACCTCAATTTAGGATAGACTCTTGAATTTTGAATATATATGCGTTTTGTTGAAGTGGCTTCTTAGAGATATCACTCCTATGGCCATTGAGGCGTTTGTGGAAAGGCTGCTTTGACTCACCAACATATTCGAGGCCACAAACCGAACATTCTAGAATGTAAATAACATTCATACTTTTGCAGGTCATATATATATATATATAAAGTCTAAAGATTTGCACAACGGTACTAATATAAGATGGTAATATACGAGGATGATGTTATAAAATCGTTTTGGCAAATATTTCGGCTTAACAAATAGCCTTCGTCAGTGTCAATAATTTTGACATTACTAATTGTTTGTGTAAAATAGCTCAGTGATACAGGTAATTTTTTGGTCTATTGATTTAATCCCAAATCTTGAACCTCATCAAATAAAACAAAACTCAATACTCAATAGACGTGCCTGTGTATATATATATCCGCAATTGTAAAAATCAGAGTAAAATGATAGAGGAGTCCCTCTTTAAAACTACTAGTATTTCTTATTGATGCCGTTAGGATGAAGTACATTTAGTTCCTTTGTCCAAAAGCTTTCACGAACCTGTCGCTGGGCATCGCTCCAGTGAGTGTTCTGTTGAATCACTAGGATTTTCATGCGGTTAAAGTATCAAGTTTGTGACCCGACTGTCTGAAATGCTGACTAACTGGGAGAAGTGGCTTCTTAGAGATATCACTCCTATGGCCATTGAGGCGTTTGTGGAAAGGCTGCTTTGACTCACCAACATATTGGAGGCCACAAACCGAACATTATAGAATGTAAATAACATTCATACTTTTGCATCCAGGATGATACGACTTCCAGGAGCGTAAATTGTCGAAAAGTAAATATCTTTGTATAGAAGATGTTTTACTTCCATTAAATGAGCTCATAAAGAGCATATTACAATAGAAGACATTATTTAGACAACAACACCAACAAAAAAATCAAGTGTACATACAAAGAAAAGAAAAAGCAGTTTGAACATGAATGAACCACACACATACAAATATAATTATTTGGATTTTTAGTATTCGTATTGTCGTCTGATAAAGTCATGCTGATTATAAGGTACACAGTTTTCTCTGATTTCAAAATCTTTCTGTTTGAACTCGTCCTGGTTTTCTTACTACCACCAGAAACTACATATGTGACATATAAATCAAAGAAGCCAGATCATTTAATTTCACATTCAGATATATTGTTGATGTTCTTTCCATTAACAATCCAAACTTTTCTGATTGGGTTCCATTAATATATCATCCAGAACTAGAAATTAAAGAAACAACAGATACGGCTTCCTCTGCCTAATTTTTAGACTTATACCTCGACATAAGCGGTCATCTCAGTACCAGAATCTATGACAAACGAGACGACTTTAATTTTGAAATTATCAATTTCCCCCACCTAAGTAGCAATATACCAATTTCAACTGCATATGAGATGCACATTTCCCAACTTATTCGGTGTTCAAGAGCTTGCAGTTGCAACTCAGACTTTGTAAAACATCACCAGTGTCTGAGCAGAAAGTTGATGAACGGAGGTATGGCAAAGAACGTCTCGTCTTTTTTCTAAAAAAGTTCATCGGAAGATATCAAGACCTTGTTGATAAATATTCCGTATCAACTTCACAAATAATACACGATGGTCTTGAAGTATAGATTCTAGGTACTGACGTTGTTTATCATCTTAATAACGTGTTATAGTGTTCTTTTATTTGTCTTTGTGAATATTACTTTTACTGTTTAGTCTATTTTTGGTAATATCCACTTGACGTGGCTCGGTACTTATACATCCCGTCATTGTGTTGTTATCAAAAATGCAAAATTTTGTAAAATTGTACTAGCTGTTGTTAATTAAATTAATATTGTTTCAACCATTAATATGTCCATTTGAAATTTATTTTCGCATTACTTTTTCATGTATATATGTTAATGAATTTTTATAATGTTCACTGCATTACTTTGTTACTTTGTTATTTTGTTATATTATGAATACTTATATTGTATTTGTGTTATTGTTCATATACCCCTGTTGGGGTCTTTAAGAAAATAGAAACTTGAAAACTTGAAACTTGTTACTGTGCTATGGTAAATTTTTGTATTCTTGTCTTTCATTTTTGCTAATGTGCTTTGTCTATATGCCTTTTTGTGTTTCTTTGTTGACATGTTTGTTTGTTTTTATAGTGATTAAGATTATAACACAATTTAAATAAATTGTGCTTTAAATAAATTTGCAATGTATTGGATATGTAACTTAACTGCAAAAGCCACCAAGGGACGGTGCTGCATGGCAAGATGGGAGATAGACACACATGGTATACATGTCGGTAAATAGACAATTTGGTTTGTCTATATAATGGTAAATGCATCCACGAATGAGTGACGCGAGAGGAAGTCTGGTTGTATCTTCACCTGAAAATACCTCAATGTGTACGTTTTTGTTTTCGTAAGGGTAACATCAAAGAAGCTATATCATACAGGTGTATTGAAGACGTTCTTTCCATTAACAATACAAACTTTTCTGATTGGGTCCCATTAATGATCCTGAACTAGAGATTACAGACACCACATATACAGCTTGTGCAGCCTCATTTTTAGACATTTACCCCGAATTTGAATACAGCATTCATCTCAATACCAGAGTCTATGACAAACGTGATGATTTCAATTTAGAAATTATAAATGTTCATCACTAAGTCACCTTAGCAGCAATTAACAACTTCATCCGCATAATGGAGTATACATTTCTCAACTTATACGATTTTAAGATGTTTGGAGCTGCTTTTCAGAGTTTGTAAAACGTCATCATTGTCTGAGCAAAAAATTAATGAGCCAGGGTTTTGTGAAAGAAAGTCTCTTTCTTTTTTTTTTTAAAGTTCATTGGAAAGTACCAAGACCTAAGAGATGAATACTAGTATCCAGTGTCTACTTCACAAATAATACAGGATGGTCTTGAGTTATGGATTCTATGTGCTGACTCTGTGTAGAGTTTTATCTACTTTACAGTTTTACCTTTATTTGATTTTGTACTATATGTTCCATTTGGTCGTATGACACTTGACGTGGTTCGGTATATGTGCATCCTGCGTTCAGGTTTTTGGCTTTTGGCGTTCCTTATGCGGGTGGGTCCAGAGATACGATTCAGACACATGAGGTTTTTGTATTATATTGTTTTTTTTTTTTTTTTTTCATTTTGTATACCTTTGTTTTTATATTTTTCTTATTTTGTATATTATCGGAAAAGTGTATATGTCATTAAGCTTTACTATACTGACTGTATTATCAACTACACAAAAAAATTGTTTTCTTCTTTGTTTGATTTAATTGTAAGTGTGTTTGAACGTTAAATTCGGTTGTGTTGTATGTCTGTGATGTATGTTTACACAAGTTTTGGCTGCTGGATCCCAGTAATAGTTACGTTAGCCAATTATGTCTATTTGGGTTGCTCAACCAATTTGGCATTATTACGGAACATTAAACAACTGTAATACAAGTAGGCATTTTAGCTAGCTAGAAAACCAGGTTTAACCCACCATTTTCTTAACAAAATTCCTGTGCCAACTCATGAATATGACAGTTGTTTTCATACGGGTTTTTTTAAACAATATTTTTTTTTCTCCAATTTTTACATAAGGATCTTTGTTTTATAGATATGACTGTACATAAAAATTAATGGACATCAGATGATACAATCTAACTTTTCATAGGACATGAAACTTATGTAGGACGGACAGACGAACTTATATTGTTATAAGGCAACTAGTCGGAGTGGTATTATCATATAATCAGATCCAATGGCATTGAACCATCATAGCCCTATTCACAAACAAAGTGAAGCGGAATAAGTCATACAAATCCAATATTTTGTTATATCAATTACAAATATAAATTATCCATGTGTTTAAAGAAACTAAGATTCGATCGTTTCCGTGGATTTTTGCAATAATGAATACTAGTAAGCGGCAAAAGATCTTTCACGATCCTTTTCACAATCATCGAAATGAAGAATCCGATCTTTCACGATCCGAAATGTCAAATTTTTACAAGTATTCCCATTTTTTGCAAAGTTTCTAATTAAACTTAAACAAAATAATTGTAAGATCTATTTGAACAGTAATATTAAACATATTAAAAAAGTACTTTATGCATTAATAATTTGAAAAAAAATCATGTTTGTTTACATTTTTATATCTTTGAAATTTCGAGAAGCAATCGGGTACCTGTAAAGTGCGAAACGAAATAGAAACGGAACGGAACAAAACGAAACGAAACGAAACGAAACGAAACAAAATAGCGCAAAACGAAACGAAATACAGCAAAACGAAACGAAATGAAACGAAATAACTCTCATTTGCACTCATGCCACATCTTATTTATATTTTATAATATGTGATTACTGAGAAAACTGAATGATGGAAACGCAACATAAAATTTCATTGAAATGTAACCATTCTTTTAAGAGCAAAGACAAATATGTAGTTAAATGGTTACAATATGTTGATTATGGCTACTCAAATGTTCCTAAACCGCATTTTTCTTCACCAGCAGACTGTACTATAGCTATATACAGTAAGATTACTAAGTGTACGCACAATCGCCGGAGAAAAGGAGATTTAAACCAAAGATAAATTCCACTTCAATGGGCTTTGTTTTTCTGGAATTTTGGCAAATTCTGCTTATTATCGCGTGCATAGCGGAGAAGTTGATCTCACTGAGGATAGCATCCATGGCGTACTCAAATCAATAATTGATTGAAATCGTAAAACCCGACCCGAAATAATTCGATTGAGTTCACTAAAAAGATCAGAAATTATCCAGCATTTGCATATTTAATTTAAGCCTTAAGTATCAAGAAAATAAACAGATCATACCCTAAATTATCCGAATTTAACTTGACATAAATCCAAAAAAAATTTACTTAGACAAACATGTGACGAAAGGGAATTTGTATAGAATCACAAAACACGTACCCGAAATCTGACATTCTGACAAAAAGGCTACCCGAAATCTGCTTTTAAGACCATTGCAGACCTGAAAGACCAATGCCAACCCGAAATTTCTCGAAACTCACAAAAATGCCCAGAATTTTCCTCACATAAACAAACTGTAGTTATCCCCCAACCCTCCCAGTTCACCCGAGAAAACAGCCATCACTCGTAACCAACCTAGGTTTACACATCCATACCTAGACCTGACAGCAAAAAAAAGCGTAAACAACGATCTATTATTGATGCTTTCGTTCGATATGGGTGACTCGCGGCTTAACGTCAGTCCGGGAGCAAATATTTCATGTTCACGACAACAAATAAACCAACATTACGATTTGTAATGTTCTCTACATATAAATAACACTGGGGTAAAGCTGATGACCGTAATTCGATTCACGGTCATCCCAAGATGGCGGACGCAGAATTAGGTCAGAATCGGTATTGTCTGTTAAAGTGTTTCTATGATATATTCTATATAACGCATACATTGGCATGATATAAATTTATAAAAGATTCAAATGGTAATCGCAAATTACTAGTGAGAAATGTATATGAAACAGGAAATTCGATTTGAAAAATCGCTAAGACGACCGTAATTCATCATCATTATTTTTTCAAGATGACCATAACATACAACAAGGATGACCGTGATTCTATAATCCGAGTAACAGATAATGTTGAGTTTGTCTCAATAGGGGCTCGGTTAGCGGATATAAATATGTTTAATCAATGTCTTTTTAACTTTTTGCCGTATTTTCAGTACAGGACATAGAGAGTAATAGATAGTAAATTGCATATTGCTAGTAAACAATGAAATATTGATAATAGCATTAAAATTTTAATACAAATTGACAGAGATACGATAAAAAGTTTAAAAAAAATGATTAAACATATTTATATCCGCTAACCTAGCCCACGTGTATGTTTCCACGGGAAGCAGATTAAAAGCTAACTTTGTCTTGATGTATGAATAACATTTTTTTATACAATTTGACAAGGTTTCTCCTTGTAATACGCTATTCGTACAATAGATATAAGAAGATGTGGTATGAGTGCCAATGAGACAACTCTCCATCCAAGTAACAGTTTATAAAAGTAAACCATTATAGGTCAAGGTACGGCCTTCAACACGGAGCACTGGCTCACACCGAACAGCAAGCTATAAAGGGCCCCAAAAATTACTAGTGTAAAACCATTTAAACGGGAAAACCAACGATCTTATCTATATAAAAACGAGAAACGAGAAACACGTATGAACTACATAAATAGACGACAACTACTGTACATCAGATTCCTGACTTAGGAGAGGTGCAAACATTTGCAGCGGGATTAAACGTTTTAATGGTACCAAACCTTCTCCCTTTTCTGAAACCATAGTATAACATCACAGCATAGAAAGACACACTATAAAATATCAATTGGAAGGCTTAACTCAATCAAAAAACGACTATTTCTAGGATCTAAGTGGTAGAATAAATTATAAATTTGGTAATATTTTGCCGGAGCTCACCTTCATTAGTTTGATCGTAGTTTTTGAAAAAACATTTTCTGTTAATATATAAACATAAACATAGATATAAATAGACAGCAAACTCGTGCAATTGGATTTTTCTAGGTCTGTTTGATTTCAAATTATAGGTTAAAACAATATGTTAATAATCGTTTTTACCTGTATAAGAATGAGTTTTAGTAGATCTAATCAGTCAACCAAATGGTTTACCCTTGTTTCACTTCCAATGTTGACATTCTTTTCCTTTCAATAACTGAACACGCCTAGTTCATGCGTAACCCATCTCTAGCTTAGGGGTTCAATTGAAGTTTACATGAATACGGATTTAATGAAGTCGAATTATTCACTTGCAATTGAATAATTCATTAACGATGTCTCTTTGCTTATTTTGATAACACTGAACCAAACTGGCTTCGAAAGCGAATTATTATTTCACTATTTCACTTTCATTAACGGTTGAACCAAAAAAAATCATATTTTATTTTTTTCTATATCTCGTAGCTAATGCCCTTTTAATATTTTATTAAAATAATTCTTACATGTTTGATGTACTTTTCAAATTATTAAATTCTCTATAAATTATGTTGCGAATAGCATGCACTGGATCACGACAACTGAACAATAATCAATAAGTATTCCTTTTCATAAAGAAAACCATTATTTGTTTTTAAAAGATTTGTTCTATTTAATTGAGGTATTATTACTTTTTAAGGATATATCGTTGAACAGTATTGATGGTTTATATAGTTTAATAAACCCAAGTTACTTGAAATTTTTAAAACATTTTGTGTTTGGGCACTTACACATATGAAGACATGAACCATTCATAATTTTAGCAATTATATTTTTGATATCAATTGTTCAGTATCACTCTGAGGATGTAAACTTCAAGATTTGAGTCATTGCAAAATTTTGACTTACTCTATTGGTTTTCTGTTATGAGCCTTTTTCATACATGTCATAGTGAAAGTGCCTGAGACAGATTCATTTAGAGTTATGGTCTATTGGTATTTTCATCCTTGAAAATTTACATTGTTTTTGCAAAGTACGTTTCTTGGTAAAACTCCAGTGGGGACTGGCAGATTTTTCATAAAAATTTTCTGACCTTGATAAGTTGAAAATAAATATCCTGGCTTGACTTATTCTTACCGCCATGTATATTTTTAGTAAAAGAAAATAAAAAAAAAAAAAAGAGAATTTTGCTCTAAAGTGGTTGAAATAAATTTTCTGACCCGCAGAATCAAATGATTGTTCCCTTACCTGAAAAAGTTTGCAAAATTTCAAAATTTAATTGTTCGGGAAATTTATGCATCAACCCTGAACAGAACACATCTTTGTTATTTAGTCAGACTATAATTTGAAATCATCTGGATTTTATATAGAAATGAACTTTAAGTAGTCCAAGGGTATAACATATGCAACATGCCAAGTGATAAATCTTCTGACTACTTTAAAATGTTGTTTTTTGGTTCATTATTCACGAGTTTTCATTTGTTTCGTTTGTTTAAAATAAATTGTCCATTATTGATATTTCTGATGAAACTAAATAATATAATTGATTATTTATAACATTCATTTAGGAAAATTTCAAATCAAATTAGTAGTTTTCTTTTTTTTTCCTTAAAAAATTACGGTCATCTTTAACCAATTACGGTCATCCCTGTTTTGAATCGCTGGTACTATTACGGTCATCTCGATTGTGAATTATGGTCATCATAGCAATTTTTTCAAATCGAATTTCCTGTTTCATATACATTTCTCGGTGGTAATTTGTGACTTCTATGTGAAACTTTTATAAATTTATATCATACCAATGTATGCTTTATATAGTATATATCATAGAAATACTTTAACAGATAATTTAGATTCTGACCTAATTCTGCGTCCGCCATCTTGGGAAGACCGTGAATCAGCTTTACCCCAGTGTAAATATAAGCCGAATGTAAACCTGCTCACACAATAACAGTCCATAGAAAAACATTCTAACCACTCAATTATATCTCGATAACCCCACTTTTCGGACCCATATATATCAGTTCATACTGTATTTCCCTATATTGGTACATATAAAGACATTGAGCGGTGACATTTAAGTTGAAATTGTAAAAAAAAATATTTATTTCGTTTTATTTCGTTTCGTTTTGTTCCGTTCCGTTTCTATTTCGTTTCGCACTTTACAGGTACCCGGAGCAAACTGCCTTTTGTAGTTTTGTAAAAACTTTTAAACCTTGTTTTTTTCTTGGATACTGATCATAATGTTGATCCATTTTGACATACAGTTTTATTTTTCCAATATTTTTCATTATACATGTAATTAATAACTATTAGATTATTTACTGACGTTGTATGTGTTTTTTCGATAGAATTTCTTTCGCGATCCTATACCAGATCTTTCACGATCCAATCGCAATACTTGACCACCGTTACTTATTCTTTCAGAATCAGTTTTCTCTATATACCGAATGACAGCCGTGTATTTACAATATGATAAATATAAGTATTGTATACACTAAAGTTCATAGATTCGCAAATGAATTCAGTACTGATCAGCACTTACAGTTGGACGCATGAATTCTTTCACGCGATGACCGTAAGATTTGACCAGAGGATCCCAGGCTACATTTTTATCTTTATTGTATAATATGACCAATATCTGGCTGAAGAAAGACAACTTGTAAAAGCAAAAACAATCTATACTATTGTATCAATGTATTGATATATATTTGTTCATAGTCCTTCATTTTCTGGAAGAGAAAACTTATAATTAAAGCTTTATTTTCCGGTTAAATAAACAATTGTGAGCATTATTTTATTTTCATTGTGCGGAGAAAGTACCTCAATGCTTTATAAATTGGCATGCATTTAAAAAAAATATATAGTTAATCTAATTTCCACATCATTGTTCAATCAGTTGGACTGGTGATGGGAACCAGAAAATTTTCCCATCCACTATATTATTGACAATGAGGGTCGGTTGAAAACAAAACTTTACGACAAAAGAGATGATTTCAGCTTCCCAATTGTGAACTTTCGATTTCTATGTAGCAACATTCCAGCAGCGCCTGCATACGGAGTATATATCTCCCAGTTGATACGATATTCCTGGGCTTGTATTTCCTATCATGATTTCCTTGATGGAGGATTGCTGCTCACAAGGAAGCTATTAAACCAACAATTCCAAATGATGAAGTTGAAATCATCCCTTCGTAAATTTTACGGACACCATCACGAGTTGGTTGATGACCGTTATGGAATATCCGTTTCACAGATGATATCGGATATGTTCCTAATGTCGTAACTACAATACCCTTCCCTTTTCACGAATGTGACCTACCGAATTCGACTATTTACCGGATTTGTAGTAACATAAGCAACACGACGGGTGCCACATGTGGAGCAGGATCTGCTTACCCTTCCGGAGCAACTGAGATCACCCCCATGCAGTTTTTGGTGGGGTTCGTGTTGCTAAGTCTTTAGTTTTCTTTGATGTGTCATCTGTACTATTATTTGTCTGTTTGTCTTTTTATTTTTGGCCATGGCGTTGTCAGTTTGTTTTCGATCTATGAGTTTGCCTGTCCCTCTGGTATCTTTCGTCCCTCTTCTATATTAAAATTTACTTATGAGATTTCTGTAAGTCATTTATAGATTTTTTATGTGTCAGTATTTTATGGACAAAGATTTGAAATAAATGAAATAATGGATGTTAAGTACATGTATATCGTTAACCCATAGAAAACTTTCTCTGAATACTTAGAAAAATTGTCAGTTCACCCAAACTGGTTTTCGAAAGATTCATAATTGAAGATTTTACACGCATTACTAGGACAACAAACCATAAAATTGATAAGATAACATAAATTTAACTATTTCAACAAAACTATTGAAAAGAAATATCGAAAATGAAATAAAATACTTTCATCGAAGGCTCTGAAATAGGCATAATCAATGTGTTAAAAAGTTTGATTGATGTTTGATTGCATCAGATTGTCGCAATACCTATGGGAACAAATTGTGCTTCTCGTCGACTGGTTAATCGTATGAGACATGTTTCATACAGGGGCTTCTCACGAAGAATGAAAATAATCTAATATCATCCCAATATTTCACGTTCCCCTATATCGAGATGTCCTCTCACTGAATAATCCAAACTTGGTGACTGTTGGTCAAATTTATCCAATTGAACTTGATATAAAGAATACAACAAATACAGACAGGTGTGTTTCATTACTTGACTTACATTTAGAAATATTAATAGTGAAGGTCGGTTGACTACTGAACTTAACGAAAAACAAATGGCCCAGTTTCCCGATTGCGATCTTTCCATTTTAATGTGGAAATATTCCAGCAGCACCTTCTCTTAGAATATCTTAACAAATACGTCTAAATTCACCATTTAAGATACATGTGTAGTTGGCAAGATAAATTTCTTACACAGTGTGCTAGTACATATATTAACAGACTATATCTGTCATTCATACACAGCTTTTCTACAACTGTTCTTCTTTCTTTAATAATTTTCTAAATTAAATTTTCCTAGTCCAAATCGAAGCCGTAATGTTTGAATTCTAAATCCTATTTCGCATTATTTTCATATTTATCTCCCTACCTCCTAGTCACAAACATCAAAGTTGAAACGTTATATCATAGTTGTTATAAATGTCGGTAAGTCCTCGCGCAAAACTCATTACATTTCACATAAAGTAATCACATAAACCATTTACCAAATTAGTATGATCATCACTTGACAAAACTAAAATAATTTTCCTTACTGGTAGAAAAACCAATATAGTACCTCATTAAGATGTAATTAGCTAACGATATAATGAGTTTTGGGGTAATTTTGTTATCGGATTTCTGGTCAGCATAAAATATTCATTAAGTCTATTACCAAAAGACGGAAGAAATCAACAGTTACAGCTATGAAAATTAACCTCGTATTTTATGGTAAATAAGCTATCTAAATAAGGATCTCACTAGTTGGTACCATCGGAAGTCATTATCTTCGACGATAAAGTACAAGATGCTAAATAATTTACTCCATTCGACGCTGTTTGGATCTCCTACTTTTTCATCAAATTAAAACTAAACGTAACTAGTAAATGAATGTTCAGATTTATTCTCCCAAAGTGAAATAGTTTCCATCTTGATTTTGAATGACACACTGATAATAATCATCAATGTGTTATTTTGTCAGCAATTTGTTTTCTACGACATTACCCATATGTGCTTAAAAGCATTAAACTGATTAATCCTAGCATTTTGTACATCTGTTTAATGACTACGCTATATATCCCACATAGTAGGAACTTATCGTAGGAATGGCGTCCATGAACTAAACGCATCCACCGTTTTATTCTTCTTCCATTTTTGAATTCCTTGATATCTTTGATTGTTTTCTTTTACTTTCTCAGCATGACTAACGTCTTTATTTGACAGTTTCAAAAATGACTCTTCACTGCACCTATTGAAATGTGATCATGAAAGTTACTCCTGCTATTTGGCCTCCATCAGAACCTTTGTTTTTGTTTCCTCGTACAAAAACATCCCTTTCGGGTGATTATACAATAAAACGTACTTTGAATATAAAATATATTATATATATATCGTACTACATGTATTTACAAACTACTTTTCTGACGAGAAAACGGAGGCTTCAGCTAACCTCTGTTGTACCGGTATCTTCTAACGAAGGCAATGAAAGTATTACACAAGGAATAAGTGTTTAAAATTTATATATATATACAACCAAACATTCGTCTAGCTTGCCTTTTGCACTCCATTGTCAAGAAACTCAGGTGTGAGAAACTCGGGAAGATTTAAAAAGAAAATAATACGTTTCAATTGGCCCGAGTTAAAGGGGCATTAGCTGTCAAATTTATGGTCACCGATTTGACTTAGATTCTCCTATTTGATTTATAACATACTTAAAGGTACATCCAAATTACAAAAAGTCTAAAATAAACAATTAACAATGCATGGACTCGATAATATGTATCAACATTTCGTGTGTATTTTTGTCTAGACGTCATCTAATTAACCACCGAGATGACCTCCGAAGACTGCCGACAATCATATAACCTGATATAAACAAATATAAATATAAATAGATAGCGTCCACGTGCAATTGGATTTTTCTAGGTCTGTTTAATTTCCTATTATAGGTTAAAATGCATGTTTATCATCGTTTTTACCTGTATAAGAATGATTTTGTGTGGATCGAATCAGTCAACCAAATGGTTCATAAAATTGAGAATGAAAATGAGGAATGTGTCAAAGAGACAACAACCCGACCAAAGAGCAGAAAACATTCTTGTTTCACTTTCAAAGTTGACATTCTCTTCCTATAAATAGCTGAATACATGCTTTACCCATGTCCAGCTAAGGGGTTAAATTGAAGTTCACATGAATACAGATTCAGTGAGGTCGAATTATTCACTTGTAAGTTTATTTTGTCAAAATTGAACCAAATTGGCTGCTAAAAAGCGAATTATTATTTCACAATTTCACGTTCATTAATGGTTGAACAAGAAAAAAACATATTTTAATTTTTTATATCTCGTAGCTAAAGCCACTTTTAAGCGATTTATCGTTTCAGATTAAGATCATTTAATGTATGTCAAGGCGTTAATAAGGCAACCATAAAATACCACAAGCACCAGCATTTCCTATTCCGGCTTGTATAGAGTCCTGTTCAATTAACTAGAATTGCTAACAAACAACAACTTCAGTGTTCCAGTCAGGGTTATAAAAGGTAGGCTTCTTATCCAAAAAGGCACTGAAGCGCGTTAAATCAATTGAAAATAGGAAAAATTACACTTTAGCGTGTAGAAACGGAGATTGAAAATGGATAACTTTATATTCTCATATTGTTTGGTATATGTTTTCTTATTTTCTTTTAAATGTGCATTTTATATTCTAAATAGTCGGATCGACTTGAATTATGTATACTAATTTATACGCAACTTTCGAATCTATACGGTCCTTAACTTAATCGAATGTTCAATGCAAAAATATAAACAACCTACCAGATGAACTTTTTGTATTGTTGTGTACACAATATAAACCAGTACTTCATAATCAATTTGTAGTGACAAAAAGAAAAGAAACAAACAATTCAAATACATTACAGAACCCGGTTTAAACTTACAGCCTCCATGTACCGAGACCAGACAAATTTTCATTAGCAATGTGTAAACTCGCATTAAATTAATACTTTTTTAATTTGATATGAGTCTGCAAACAAAGAGACAAATAAATCAATACCAGTGACAATAACATTAATTAATATAAATGATCAGCAGGATGCCAAATGTTTACAACTATAATTAAAGGAATTTTTCTGTGAAATGGTAATGAGAAAAAAGGTAACATAGAAAAAGGCAACCAATCAGTGCTTTTTGCAGTTCTAAAATCAATACATGCATTATAAAGAGAAGTATTCTCATTGCAGTTCCACATATTTTTTTCAAAATGGTATAAGGTTACCAAAACCTTTGTCAGATAGTAAGAATTGTTAATCAATTCATCATCTTACCATGTTTTTATACCCGCGCTTTAAAAGCGGGAGGTATATGATTATCATTTATTTTTCAAAATGCAAATTTATACCCCGATGAAATTATCACATGTTTACAAAACTAATAACACAATGCATGAAATCAAAAATAAACATTATCACATAGCAAGTAAATAACGTATGTAGCTGTGGAGTCCACCCTCTCATTGAAAACGACTTTTTTGATGAATAAAATGATTTCCGTCGTTCCCACTTCTGGTATACGATCGATGTTGTTTGTTTTACGTCCTAGACAGTAACTTAGTGCTCTAAAGTCGGTAAACTGGAATCCGCTTGTATTACGCTACACTCAAACAACCGGTACGGCCCAATCTTGTATGAACAAAGTGTAGTAGTCAGCCGAAAACCAGGTTATAAAGTCGGACGGACTTTCGTATCCGCTTCTGCTTCTGAACCGCTTGACAAATTATGCGACACTCTCAAAATCTTACTCACGTAATGAACTTTTGAAATTCCTAATTCATTTTCTTCGTCCGAATGTTTTTTGGCGGTTTACTTTAGCATGACAGGGACATTGTCATATATAAACACGTGTGTATCCATTTTTTGTGCTCCTTACACAAAAACTACTTGAACAGAGTTATGAAGGTAAAAATGACTGAAATCGACACTACATAAGTTTTACGAATAGGTTGATCGGTACGATGTGGCAGTCTTTCAACTCACAAGCGACATATTTTCGCCGTGTTAGATAATTTGAGAAATCAGAAAATGGTCTGGTCTGTAATATTACTAAGTGTGTCCTACTCCCGATTTTGAAATTTAAACGGAGTGTGGATTCGCATGGTGGTTGATGCATGCATATCAGGAGACGCTCACCCTGTATAAGCAACAGGAGGTCTTGCTTCCTATTGAAGTTTTTGCTATTCCTCAGTTTTTATTTGTCACCTTGATTTTTATATCTTTATTCGAATTATGAGATTTGGACCTCTGTAATTAAACTATAGTGTTGCCTGATTTTTTTCCTTAGTATTTGTTGAAACTTGTGCATCTTCTTTTTTTGTATAAGAATTATTTTAGTATTTACTAAGTAAAGTATGCATAAGGTGTGGCGGGGTTCATTATGTGAGCTTTGCCCACAGTCTTGACTAAAATGAATAAAAGGTTGTCAATAATATCATATGTATGTTTATACGAAGTAACTATTGACATCTGTCCTAGAAATTCAAAGGGTCCTCCATATCTCGATTAAAGCATATCACAGTATAAATTTTAATGTTGGGAGGTTCAAAGCTTACAATAGAATAGGGAATTGAACGGGGAATGTGCCAAAGACAAAACAACCTGACCAAAAAGCAGAAAACAGCCCAAAGCCACCAATGGGTCTGCAACACAGCGAGAAAATCCCGCATCCGTAAGCGGGCTTCAGCTAGCCCCTAACAATAATGTGTACTAGTTCAGCGAAATAGACGCCACACTTAACTCTGAAACATACAAATGAACCAAAAGTAAAAAAAACCCTCTAGAATATCAAAGGCTACAGGTTTCTTACTTGGGACCGGCGCAAAAATGCGGCGGGGTTAAACTTGTTTTGTGAGATCTCAACCTCTCCCTCCTCCCTCATACATCTAGCCAATGTGGAATAAACAAACACACAATAAAATTCATGTTTTCCCTATGTCAGTAATACAGTTGCTGTCGTTATTTGCCGTTTGCCATAATTGTTTTAATATATTGTTGTTTGTATAAAAGAGCCCATTGGTTTTCTATTTAACATTTTCTTCGTAGTCTCATTGATATCTATTAGGGGTTAATATATAGTGTTCGGCAATTATCATGTGTATTTACGATATGTGAAGCTCTAATTCATTCCTGGTAAAAAAAAAAGCTATTAAAAAATTAAACATAAAGTATCCAAGACATGCCATCAAGACCAAATTCTCTGAATACAGATGTAACATAAAAGATAAAGATATGATTTAAGACAACAACTGACGGGGTTCCTTACATGTATAGACCCATTGGTGGCCTTCGGCTGTTGTCTGCTCTTTGGTCGGGTTGTTGTCTCTTTGACATATTCCCCATTTCCATTCTCAATTTTATTTTTATATACGTTACGAGGTTAAACTAGTTTTATAGATACCAACACTTCCCTATATTTTTGAAAGGAAATATCCAGAAAAAATGGAGAAAAAAGAATATGGTGAATTAATTAATTACACAAAATCATAACACTCACATGAAAAGACAGAAGCAAAGGACAAGCGTTTGTATATATGTTCTTCGTTTCGAAGTCACAGTTTTCAATACAAACGAAATTCAATGCTTAGTTAGAAAACGATTTAATGTTATTAATTGAATCAAAGAAAACCTCTTTCATGACAAATTTTCATTGTTTGAAAAAAGGAAAACTCTAAACAATGCTGTCCATTTCCTGATTGTTCTATTAATACGGGTCTTCACGATTCTGTATCGTAATCTTACAAAGTAACGCTGACCCGAACCATTTTCAATATTCCTTAAGTGATTTGGACAAATACTTCTTTGTGCAGCAAACTTATCATTCATATAGCTTTACACAAAACTTAGCAGTCTGAAAGACTTTGTATTGGAAAAAAATATTTCGAATGCTAGTGCAAGAAAAGGATATTAATCCTACTTTAGGTAAGAAAATGTTGTCTATTTTTTTTTGTGTACAATAATTGGTTCATTAAGTACAGTAAGACTTGTAAAATTGTACAAACATATACATGTATATGTATTTTAAATGTCTCGCGGCGTTTTGATAAGAAAAGATTAATATAAAATAGAGTTAAATTGTTTGAGGTATATATAATACGTGACAAAGACCCCGGATGACGAATTTGGTAATGTTTACAGGATGTTTACACACGTAATACCTGGATGACATTGAAAGGCTTTTTTGAAAGAAATATTTAGTGAACTTTTCGTTATTCTCTATAAAACAAATCTTCACTTACAATGCCGGCGAGAAAAAAACAAGATTCGATCGAAATGTAAGTTTTGTTTTTTGCTTAATCACTTTTACCTGTGATAATTATCCATTAGGGCACTACAGGTGAAATATGTATATCCCAATGAAATCAACACCGATAAATATAGTAACGTAAACAAAATGGAATCCCCAGTATTTATTCGTTCTATTGAGCAATCTATTCTCTTCAAATGCATTATAAAGATATTAATAAAAAAAGAAGAGAACTTCAATCGCTTGACTTGTCAAATGTAATTGAACTAAAAGCTACTCCTCACATCTTTTAAAATCTGCATTGTTATAATGGTAAATTGCTTTGGTTTTAATTTGCAAAATGGAAAGTTGTTAGATATCAAGCACTGATGAATCAAAGGTATTTGATTTTTACGCCTAATATTGCATGTTGTCATGAATTATATATTAACCACCTATCTCCCCATGGCATTATAGCACAGTTTTATATAATAGATTTAGGTATCAATTTCCATTATCGATCATCCAGGTCGTCTATTTCAAGAAATTAAAACTGTTGGTAAAATAAACATAATTTCTCAACTTGAATGCATATTGTCAACAATGCCAGAAACATATGTTAATAAATGAATTTTCCCGATACATGGGGAATTTATAACGATGCAATCGTTTTCATTGGATGTTCGATTTCACTGTTACGGATTGCAAAGTTACAAAGTATATAATATTTACAGAACCCGATGAGAAATTTGAAAAATGGAAAGTAATATATTCATATGTAAATATTTAAACAAATGACTATTTTGGTGATGGACATACAAGTGAAACTTTTTTAACTTTGATTAGTTGCCGCGTGACACCTTCATAATACAACATCTTGCTTATTGTATAGTATATACAGTTCTATTTGAAGAACTTGTTTTAAACTTTTCCCCAACATGTGACATGGAATTCAGAAATTTATTAATCGAACATGACAAATTACGGAACAGAATCTCCATGTCTTCTGGGCGTACCTGAGGTCAAATTTGTCAAGCCTGGTAAAAACAGGTAGGTTAAAAAATGCCGTCAAGGACACGTAATATTACTCAATCTTTAATTGTTATCAATTAAATTCTTTCTTGAAGCAGAATATAACAGGACGATTATTAAACAAACAATCTTTTTGAAAATTAGATTAATAAATGTGATCACAAATTGTCACTTCATTAGATTAACAAAACATGTCAAATATTCATATCTGATCCATACTTTTTACAAATCCCCTAATTTAATTCTGTTTGCCAAACTATGAGATATCAAATAATTATTTTCATCGAATATAAAATTATTGTTTTTTAAATTATAAATTTGTGTGTCATAATTGAGACAGCATTTGGCACTTTATATAATTAAGTTATTTGCTTAGTATGTATAAAAAATTATCAAAGATACCAGGCTTATAACTTTCTACGCCAGACGCGCGATTCGTCTACAAAAAACTCAGGATGACTTGATATTTTGATTGTTTTAAAAAAATAGAGTCAGAGCCAGTGCCTGCGGTATAAACACCCGATATACGTGAGGATCAACATGGAATGCTTGTTTTGTCGCATGTATAAATTATGGTTTTTATTGTATTACCATGATCTTGACATAGCTTACATTTATAAATTTTGACTTGGATGGAGAGTTGTCTCTTTGGCACTCATACCACATCTTCTTATATCTATATATAGCCATTACTTGCGGATTTTTTAAAGTGTTTTTTGTTAGTTTCTTTTTGCAGGGAAATAAACTTCGAACGTCTTATTCCGCACTATATATGTTGGTTACAAGTTCTTTATGTTGTTAAATTTCATATAAAAAGTGTTTAGGTTGACCAAATATGAAATAATTGTACCACATGTCTGAATCTTCAAAGCAGTTTCGTTGGTTTCTTCTATCCCCCACCCACCCACCCCATTTCATTTCAAGAGAAATAACCTTAGCCAAACGCTCGTTTTGCAGTCATGTAGGATACAACCTACGCTAGAATATTTAAGATAAATGGCTATTTTGTAAGGACCAACCAGAAGTAACGAAGTTTGTCTTTGTTTCATAAGTGGGAGGATCGTCATATTGTTTGTTGCTTTGGAATTTTATCATTAAAAAAAAAGGGTCATGCATTGTTTCAAAAGGCAACTTGTTTGATTTTTGGAAGCATGTCGGAGCAACAAGAATAGTTCTGAAATTGATGTGTCGATTTAGACTCAGTTATGTCATAACTAAAAAAAAAAGCAAGTATAATGAAAGCAAGAAATACATTATCTTGTGTATTTATGTCAAATAAAATCTTATATTATAATACGCGATATGATTCACTCAAAATTGTCAAAGTAATTGAGAGGAAAAAAACAGTCTGAACGCCTTAGGCTTGACTATACAACACAATGTAGCGTAGATATGCATACATTCCTGTGACATCATGCAAGCTTGTACTTTTGGACTTGTGGATCTTCAGTAATTACTAGTGTTCTATGGATCTTCAGTAATTACTAGTGTTCCATGGATCTTCAGTAATTACTAGTGTTCCATGGATCTTCAGTAATTACTAGTGTTCCAAACATGGTTTCATTGGTTATACTACTTAGTTTCAACTAACATAGTTTACATAAATTATTTATTTTAGAATTATAAATAATTTATGTAAACTATGTTAGTTGAATGACCAGTCAAAAAGAAAGTTAAGTACAACCTGTAAGTTGAATGACCAGTCAAAAAGAAAGTTAAGTACAAACATTAAATCGTCTTCACTTTAATTATTTTCTGATATTAAAATGTACGGACATTTTCTTTTCTTTTATATAACAGTCTACACGGAAATTGCTTCATCTCTTTGAAGACTGAACTTTGTATAACATTGCTCGTATACAGCACGTGAAATATGCAACAAATATTGAAGCAATCGACGTGAGAACAAAATATTTGCAAAATATCATTTGCATCAATTCCGAAACTAATGTTCAATGGCCTGCAAGACAATTCCTTCTCGGAATCGAAAAGATAAAAAAGAAGAGATACGTGTCTGTTTGAGTTTAGCCATTATGTAAAAGATGCTTCACATTATTTGATGTAAGTACATGTTCTGTATACATACATGCACACACAGGAAAACATTTAACTGATTTCTGTTTTATAGGAAATTTCTTTCAGATGGAATTAAAAACTACACTGAAAATAAATAACTATTCATGTTAGAAGCATCCGTATGAGGCAAAGTTTTTCCTTGTTTGACCTGTTGAAGGGTCGTTATCACTATCATTTGAAATTTTATCAATTCAAATCTTGTGCTTTAGTCTTGTTCGATTTGTAAAAGCATCTCGCTGTATTTGGAGAAAAATATGGAAGCTATTTAATTAAGGATTCTAAATGGCAAAGTCATCTGTTCCACAGTTTTTCGAACGCTTTCATGATTTTGTTGACCACTATCAAATATAAGTGTCACTGCTTTTCACGGATATGTTCCACTATAGTACAATTCAGAAGCCGCAATCCCGTCCTCTGATACTCGTGAACAGAACTTGTCACCATGTTCCACTAGTACAATAATTTAGTAACCACAATCCCGTCCTCTGATACTCGTTAATGGGACTTGTCAGCATGTTCCACTAGAACAATAATTTAAAAGCCATAATCCTGTCCTCTGATACTCGTTAATGGGACTTGTCACCATGTTGTACTTGTAAATGTAGTAGCCACTATCCCGTCCTCTGATACTCGTTAACAGAACTTGTCACCATGTTCCACTAGTGCAATAATTTAGTAGCCACAATCCCGTCCTCTGATACTCGTAAATGGGACTTGTCAGCATGTTCCACTAGAGCCATAATCCTGTCCTCTGATACTCGTTAATAGGACTTGTCACCATGTTGTACTTGTACAATGTTGTAGCCACTATCCATCCTCTGACGGGTTTGACTGGTGAAAAAGCATTCGGTTAGCCTTCAGTTAGGGGAACCATGGAGTAAACTGTGTTGTTTGATTGGGCTTGTGATGCTCAACTTAAGTTTTCTCGTAGTGTTTTATGTAAACTGTTAGTTTATCTTTTTTTGGTTTTGGCTATCAGTGTTGGCTTTCTTTCTTCAACATACAGTTTTTAATAGAAAAAGAATTCTAGTTAATTATTGATCGTTTGAAAGATTGATAGATGGAATGTAGAGCTGATAAGATTAACATATATTTTTTTAGATTAAAAACATAACATTACTTGTAAAGTATCAGGATTGAGCAGATGGTAACTATTTTGTGATAACGGCAGAGGTTTTTTTGTCTTTTCTTCGATTTTCTTGCAACCAGTCTTGACTCCGGGCGATTTAGAGCTTAAACTATATATTTTAGACATTCGTCCTTTGTTCCACTTCTGTTGTGCTTAAGATATCTTTTTATTGTGTAAGTCGTGTTGTTGGGTTGCTGTTAAATTGACATCTTTTGTTCACAACATAGTAAAATGATATGGTAAATATTCAAACTATTACTTTGTATCTGTATATACGATACATTCATCATTAAGCTATAGTACGCTTTTTATAGCTTCTCCCATGAGTTCTAAAAGCCATTAATATTTTACCTTCATTTATCAACACGTTCTGCAATACTTGACTATTTCCAGAATTAAAAAAAAAAAGCTGTACGTATTTTATCACTGTAACAATACTACGCATTGCTTATCTACATACATCTGATTTTTTTAAGTCTACTTTCTTGGAGATATTTATTTCATGTATTAGATAGTGTGTACAAGTTATGTACAGACTGTAATTTGTACAGATTTTTTGTACAGTTTAATATTATTGACACCCACCTACTTTTACCGGGTGATATCAGTCTGTCATCTATTTTTAATCATACATATAATCAACTTTATTTTTATCTCAATTTTTTACGCAGTACTTTAACTCAACATTAAGAGGTGTCCACATAAAGCTTCACATGAGGACACCAGATTAGGCAAGATTCTTTTTTTTATAGTTTTATGCTTATTCCTGACTATAAATTTCCAAAATATCTTTGAATGTCCTTACTGAACTTAAAATACGTGTTAGGTATACGATGATTGTGACATGTATAGTCATGCAAATGAGTTGCCAACAGGTCAAATGACGTGAACTAATATTTTACTCATATTTTACACCGGAGAAGCAATTTCTTACACTTCCTGCGGGACCGGAATATACACCGGTCTTTGTTGGGACTCATGTTGCTTTATCTTTTTCTTGTCTTTTTTTGCATCACGGACGAAATGCTGGCTGTTTAACGTCCAGAGGCAATTATTCTATATATGTTCATCGATTAGAACGAGGACATGTTGATGTTTTATAAATATGAACCCTGCTTTGCACAAGACCAAGATTACGAGTAGGATTGTTAACGTGATAGTTTCAAATGTAAAAGTCCAAATGTCGCACTACACACACATTATTAATTCGGAAACCGAATCAGTCTTTGTTCTTATTCCAAAATGCCAGGTGCTTATTAGCGGAGAAGCAGCAAATAACATCTCCTACATTAGAGGCGACCACGCTACTACGAGTCAACAGTCGAAGTTTTTTCTGTGTTCTGTCTTGCTTTTTGTTTGGTTCTAGGCAGAGAACCCAGTCAATGTTTATAAATGCTTGAAAATATCTCATATTTCTTTGCAATTAATTCATCAAATTAAAAATGTCAACATATTGACCATAACTACAATTTTGAGAGGTTTTGGAAACATTTGAGTACTAGTATTAATCTTTGATTTGAATAGTAAGAATATATTTCAAATTGAAACAAAACTTCCATCAAAAGTACACTTCAACTACAAAATAAGTTACTTAAGCTACTGATGCCCTTCAAAGTAAAATTTAACAAAAATTAAATTTGCAATATGCTATGGTGGAAATGGTCATGATACCTCTGTTTTGAAGATTCGTCTTATCGATTATGTTTTTATGTTTTAAGCAGAGTAACATTGCCGTTTTTATCATTATTATCATTATTTAAAAAACATAAACTATTCAAGAAGTTCTGTTTAGCCATTAGACTGTTACATAGTTACACTTATTGTATACTTATTTACTATTATTAGATCAAATTACTGCATATTTCATTTCTCAATTGAATACCATCATGTAGGATCTCTTATTGGAATTATAATTCAAAGTAGTATGAAAAGGCCGATTCTGCCGCACATGCAGAAATCCTGCCTAAAACCCCTACCCCGACGGCCAGATGCAAACGGACGGCACTCCTATTGAGCATAGGGTAAATACAAGAATGGCATATGTATTCGATGGTAGACAAGTCGCCCAAGAGGCCGTGAATAAGGACACCTTAAAGAGAGGTGTACTATCGTCCAAGATTGATATGAATAAAAGGATGGCATCCAGTAATCATAACATGGATCGCTATCGGGATTTCTTTCTGGAGAATGAGAAAGATTCGGAGGAGGAAACACCCCAACCCCCAGGAAGATTTGGAGGAAAGCACCCCAACCCCAAAAGGCAGCAGCAGTGCTGCAATGCCCCAACTTCGTGCAGATGGATGAGCATACCGAGATTTGTCAAAATTGTGGGGCGCAGAAAATCAAGCCGCGATTTGAGCATCAACCAGGAGCAGAAAACCGCCTGCGGCGTCCCACTCAAGAGGAAGAAGGGCAGTTCTGCAAGAGCAAGCCTGGAAGGATGGCCTCTGCTGGAGGCATAGCAATCAACCACGACAGCGGGAGGAGGAGGAGGTCATCCCAGTCGAGGGTAAAATGGTGGTAAAGAGAGCATGAAGACCCTCCGTCAAATAGCTAAGGATGAGGGTCTGAGGGGTCAGCAGGAAGAACAAGGAGGCCTTGGTGAAGCTCATCGAGGAGAAAACCACCCGTAAATTTACCCGCCAGGAAGTCTTCAGCAAGAAGCAGCTCAAAGCGCTTGCAAAGAATCGTGGTCTCACAAAGTACTCCCAGCTCAAAAGAGACGATCTGCTCCAAATGGTGGAAGAGGACATCAAAATGCTCCAGTCGAGGAGGAGATCAAGGTCGCCGATAGGCGACAAGCTCTGAATGGTGTATTTGGCACGGTCGTCATCGAACCTTTGAAGCCGCATGACGTAGCTACGTTTCTCAAGCTAAGTCGAAGCACGATTTCCACCACTATCTCAGATGCTCTCGCCAAAAAGAAGGGATTAAAGGTCCACTTAGTGCTTTTTGTGGAGATGGTGAAAACGAGCCTCGCGAAAGGGAGAATATCTACGTCACCACTCCTTTCAGATCACGGACGACAATGCTCATGGAATCTGACGACCTTGACCAGGAGATTGCGATCATGGTGGAGAAGGTTAAGGAAAGTATGGTAAAGTACATGCGGGAAGGGTGGGTGGACTTTCAGCAGCGTCGAGAAGCTAGAAATCCATCTCAACCAATTCAAACCACTCAAGGGGTTCCTTCATATCAACACCATCGGTACTCGCGAAAAAGAAGGCGATCATCAACGTGAAGAACGAGGATCAGGAGTGCTTTAGATGGGCTATCCTCTCCGCGCTTCATCATGAGGAAGTGGATCAGAAGAGTGCAAATCGCCCCAGTCAGTACGCGAAGTGGGTGGGTGAGCTAAAATTTGAAGGCATCGACTTTCCCGTCTCGCTCAGGTCGATCGATAAATTCGAGAGGCAGAATCCCACCATCAACGTCAACATCTTTGGCTTCGATGGCATAAAGAAGGGTGAGGATGGGAGGAAGATCTCCAGGTTTATCCCCTTAGAATATCTAAGAACACGGGTCCCACCCACGTAGATCTCCTCTTCCTGACTCGCGAGGGCAAGCAGCATTACTGCTGGATCAAGAGCCTCTCACGACTCTTGAGCTCCCAAATCTCAGAGCATGATCACGAGCTCTTCTTTTGTCGCAGATGCCTCTCCCACTTTTCCAGACAGGATATCCTCGACGAGCATACGGAATATTGCAGCCAGAAAGATGCCGTCAGGATCGATATGCCGGACGAAGGGTCCGCCGTAGCCTTCCGCAACCACAAGAAGCAGATGAAAGTCCCCTTCGCAATCTACGCGGATTTCGAGTGCTTCACGGAGAAGCTCGATACCTGCCAGCCGGATCCAGCCCACTCCTACACGAAGGCCTACCAACTTCAGCGACCCTCAGGCTTCTGCTATCACGTGAAATATGCTCACGGCGACTACAAAGATCCAGTCGTCTATTGCGGGGAGGATGCTGCCAAGAAATTCGTGCAGTGCGTGGAGGAGGAAGTGCGAGCCATCGGTAAGCTATACAAGGAGAACAAGCCGATGGAGATGACGGACGAGGACAAGGCCAGCTTCGAAGCAAGCACGCACTGCCACATCTGCAGGGATGAATTGGGAGGATAAGGTCCGGGATCACGACCATCTTACCGGGAAATATCGCGGCGCAGCGCACAACGAGTGCAATCTAGGCTTCCAGCTCCCGAAGCACATCCCATCTTCTTCCACAATTTGAGCGGGTACGACGCCCACATCTTCGTCAAGGAGCTTGGCCACACCAAGGGTAAGATCAACTGCATTCCCAATACCGATGAGAAGTATATCAGCTTCTCCAAGCAGGTAGATGATCTGGAGATGAGGTTCGTCGACTCGTGCAGGTTTATGCTGAGCAGCCTGGATACCCTAGCTAAGAATCTCACCCCCGACCAATTCGCGACCGTGAAGGCGAGATTCGGCGATCGCCACGAGCTGATGATTCGGAAGGGGGTATTTCCCTACGATTATATGGATGGGCCGGCCAAGCTTGAAGAGACTCAGCTTCCACCCAAAGAAGCCTTCTTCAGCACGCTCTCCGGAGAACATATTAGCGACGAGGACTACGCGCACGCTCAGAGAGTCTGGGAGACCTTCGAATGCAAAACCCTACGCGACTATCACGATCTCTACCTAGAAACCGACGTCTTACTGCTAGCCGACATCTTCGAGAATTTCAGAGATATCTGCATGGCCAACTATGGACTCGATCCCGCCCACTACTTCACATCCCCCGGGCTATCCTACGACGCCGCCCTCAAAATCACTGGCGTCAGATTGGAGCTTCTCACCGATCCAGACATGCTGATGATGTTCGAGGGAGGGACGAGAGGAGGGGTCGCCATGATCTCCCACCGCCATGGCAAGGCCAACAATCCCTACATGAGCACGTATGACGCCTCCCAGCCCACCAAGCATCTCGCCTACCTCGATGCCAATAATCTCTACGGGTGGGCGATGGCGCAGCCCCTCCCCACGGGAGACTTCGAGTGGATGGAGCCGGAGAAGATCAACGAGATTCTGAAGTATCCCGACGACCACGAATATGGCGCCATGGTAGAATGCAATCTCGAATATCCGCGCGATCTTCACGATGCCCACAATGACTACCCTCTCGCGCCCGAGAACGTGGAGATCGGCAAAGTCCGCAAGCTCGTGCCTCACCTAGGCAAGCGTGAGAAATATACCCTTCACTATCGAAATCTCAAGATGTATCTGGAGAGGGGGATGAAGCTCACCAAAGTCCATCGCATCATCGGATTCAGCCAATCTCCATGGCTCAAGAAATATATCGACCTAAATACCGCTCTCCGCGCCAAGGCCAAGACCGACTCCGAGAAGGACTTCTTCAAGCTCATGAATAATTCGGTCTTCGGCAAGACCATGGAGAATATCCGGAAGCGCGTCGACGTCAGGCTGGTCACCACCGAGAAGCAGGCCCTGAAGCTCGTGGCCAAGCCTAACTTCGATCGTCGGGTCGTCTTCACCGAGAATCTGGCGGCCGTCCATATGAAGAAGACCAAGCTCAGGTTCGATAAGCCCGTCTACCTGGGAGCGTGCATCTTGGAGATCTCGAAGCTTCTGATGTACGACTTTCACTACGGATTCGTGAAGGAGACGTACGGCGATAAGGCCCGACTGCTTTTCACCGACACCGATAGCTTGGCCTACGAGATCCAGACCGCCGACTTCTACCAGGATATCGCGCCGCACGTGCAGGAAAAATTCGATACGTCCAACTACCCGACCGAGCATCCCTCCGGCATCCCCATCGGCGTGAATAAGAAGGTCATCGGAAAATTCAAGGACGAATGCAGCGGTAAGATCATGACCGAATTCGTGGGGCTCCGGGCAAAGCTATACGCCTTCAAGATGGACGACGGTCAGGCCACCAAGAAGGCGAAGGGAGTCACCAGGAGCGTCATCAAGCGCAGCATCGCCTTCGAGGACTATAAGCGATGCCTCACCACCCAGCAGGAGATCCACCGACCGATGAGCATCCTCCGCAGCCATCTCCATCAGATCTACGCCGAGGAGATCAACAAGATCGCTCTCTCCGCCAAGGACGATAAGCGCCACATCCTTCCAGACGGCGTCAGCACCCTCGCGCACGGCCACTATCGAATCACTCACGGGTGAGGACACTTAGCAGGCTCTGACGGGTGCGGATGCCCATCCCGCACTTAGCAGACTCTGACGGGTGCGGATGCCCATCCCGCACTTAGCAGACTCTGACGGGTGCGGATGCCCATCCGCACTTAGCAGACTCTGACGGGTGCGGATGCCCATCCGCACTTAGCAGACTCTGACGGGTGCGGATGCCCATCCGCACTTAGCAGACTCTGACGGGTGCGGATGCCCATCCGCACTTAGCAGACTCTGACGGGTGCGGATGCCCATCCGCACTTAGCAGACTCTGACGGGTGCGGATGCCCATCCCGCACTTAGCAGACTCTGACGGGTGCGGATGCCCATCCCGCACTTGGCCCATACCTAGATAAATGAGCATCATTCGCGTGCACGACATCCTCCTCCCTCACAAGCCTCTCTCGAATCTAGAGCTGGAGGAAGCTACCACAACCCTAAGAATCCCTCGATTCAGAGGCGTATTCATGCGCGATGCCCTACCACCCACCCCACGCCCCATCGAATGCGGCATCCTGAATCACGACGACTTCCATGGCCCCGGCACGCACTGGACGTGTTGGCATAAGCGCGGAGGACTCAAAGTCTACTTCGACCCCTACGGCCTGCCTCCACCCGACGAGATGATCGACTATCTGAGACCGGAAATTCGATATAGCACCGATGAGCTGCAGAGGCGTGGGGACGTAGTATGCGGGCACTTTTGCCTCTACGTGCTGAAGATGCTTGCGGATGGGCGATCGATCGACGACGTGGTTTTCTCACTATAGATAAATGGATAAGTTCGGTTCACATGCAAGAAAAAGAGTATCGCTCTGGCGGATGCTCCAGGATCTCGATATGAACGATCATCGCATCACTAGCCTGGGATTGCCTCAGGAGGGGTCGGATGCCGTGACGAAGCGCTGGGTCAACCTGCAATTGAAAGATGGTATGAAAGATATCGATGATCTGGAGGCTGCGCTCGAAGTAACCTCGAAGGCGCTGGAGGCTGAGAAGAAGCGGCTGGACCGTATGGAGAAAGAAGTGGCTAAGTGCCTACCCATGGACGGAGGTGCGATGATTGGTGATATAGATATGCGGGGTCATTCGATCGTGAATCTCCAGCACCGGCGGCGGCGGATCAGCCGGTGACCAAAGGATGGTATGCCCAGAGCTGGCAAGACCTAGCCATGGCGATGCAGGGTAAGATCGACGTCCTCGAGGAGAAGGTGAGATCATATCATACGACGGATAGATCCAAGCGCGCCCTCGCGAACGAAGACATGGTCGAATCGACCCGTGACGCAATCGAAGCCTTGGAAATGAAGATAAATTCCTACCATGGTTGATCCTGCAACATTTCCCCATCTCGATTGAAAGGATGGGAAAAGCTTGAAGAAATTACTTGGATAACCTCTGAGTCTGACGGGTGCGGATGCCCATCCCTCTTTCCCACCTTAACGGAAATTTTCTCGAGAGCAAAAGTCCTCGGGAAAATCTTTTCTACCATTCTGGGTTCGTCACGACCGACCCTACCCTCGGCGGCCGTGGTTGCTATCACCCACCGCAGCATGCAATATTTCCCGTCCTGACTGAGAGGACGAGAAAGCCTACTGGGGGATCATTGCCAGTCGGAATCCTTGACCCAGGAATTAAAGGTGGTGGGATAACCTCTCCACTTGACGCGGATTTCTTTCTTCCCACCCCGGATGCGTCGGCCCAAGATTTTCTCGATGCGAAAGATATCCTGGTCGGTGCGCTGAAGCTCGGGCTCGTAAAAGGACCCTGGATCTCTTCACCGTTGAAGTCTTTGAGGTGATAGGTGGGAGGCTGCGTATTCAAGGTCTGGGAGATGGTGAAGACTTCCTCCGTCCAGCGAGGCGTATAGTCCTTCTCGAAGGTGCCTTTCTTCTTGGTGATCCGAACCCTATCTCCGACCTTGAATCGTGGCAGCTGCATGGTGGTAGGTCCCCATAGAGATTCCAGAATACCTTGGCCTCATTCTCCTTCTGGCTGGCGGCGGTGGGCGTCATCTTGATGGATCGATGCTTGGTGGTATTATACTGGCGGACGAGATCGTCCAAGACGGGAAGGTAGGCGCGCGTGGAATTGGCTGAAAAGTATTTGAACATTTTCTCCTTCATGGTACGATTCCAGCGCTCCACCACGCTCGATTTCTCCTCATTCTCCGTGGAGTAAATCTCGACGCCATGCTTCTGGAGCAGCTCCTTCACCTCCCGATTATAAAATTCTTTGCCCTTATCGGTCCATAGTTTCTCGGGCGTGCGATCCTTGAAGACGGTCCGGAAGGCATCTCGCACCGTAGCACCCTTCGTATCTTTCAGCGGCACCAGCCAGCCATACTTGGAGAAGATATCGATGATGCTCAAGAGGAATTTGAAGCCTCGATTATCGCGGAAGAAGGCACTCATATCGACGAGATCGGCTGCCCAGGTCTCGTCCACCCCACCCACCACCACGCGACGCTTCTGGAATTTGCGTCGGACTGGCTTATGCAGCTCTTCGGCTAGCTCGTCCGACCAACGAAATTTTTTAACCCCAGCCCAAATCGAGTCTTGGTGCCGATGATGGGCTTGACGATGCTGCGGTCCATGAGCTCGCGGACGGTGGGATTGGGAATGGTGTCCAGTGAGGTTAGCATGACCTTATCGCAGATAGAATTGCGTGCGGCAGTATCCTTATGCTTGGCGTAGCAGAGATCGTGGCGATAGGCGGCCTGATCCACCTGATTGATGGGCTTCGACCAAGCCTTGGGGGTACCATCTGCATTTAGACGCTTATGGAGCTGGGTGCCCGGCCCGGTGAAATTATGCCCCGGCAGATGCATTTCCACCGGCAGCCGATTGATCATTTTATTTACGAGCCCCGCTCCCTTGCTCCCTCGGAGAAACTGAGACTTCCTTGCCCCGCATACGACGCATAGCCCACCCGTCCGCCGCCTCCCATTGCTGGTGGTGGCCTCATAGCGACCTTCCGTCTCGGTTGGCCGCTTGCACTTCAGGCAGAAAATCATTCTTTATCTATATAAATGGACGTCGAAAATATCTCCTATAATAAGGTGGCTGCAGCCCGACGCAATCACTTCCTCCTCCGCAGCGTTCGATCAGAGGCCTGATCATCGGGAAGTCGGACTGCGGCAAGACGACGCTGCTGAATAACCTCCTCTTGCGCGATGGGTGGCTGGACTACGATCGATTATACGTCTTCGGGAAATCCCTTCACCAGCCCATCTACCAGCTGCTGCAGCGGGCACTGGGGAGAGGGTTCTCGAAGGAAGATATCCGATCCCTACTCTCCGTCAAGGATGCCTGCCCCACTCTTTGATTGACGTGGTGGAAATGCTGAAGCCACCGCCCGGCCTGCCGATATCGAAGCCTTCTTCTTTGAGCAGGGTGACGAGGTGCCGGATCCTCGAGACCTCGACCCCACCCGCAAGAATCTTATGATCTTCGACGATTTGATGCTGAGCAAGCAGAGTAAGTGCGAAGATTACTACGTGCGCGGCCGCCATAATAACGTGGACTGCTTCTATCTCTGCCAAAACTATTTCAAGCTGCCGCGGCAATCGATCCGGGAGAATGCTAATTTTATATGCCTCTTCGTGCAAGATGCCAAGAATCGCGATCATATCCGCCGGGATCACTGCAGCGACCTCACCTCCGCCCAGTTCGATGCCCTCTGCGACCGATCCTGGGCCGAGCCGTACGGATTCGTGACCATCGATCTCACGAGCCCCAAGGCGGTTGGAAAATATCGATGCAAATTAGAAGATTTCTATCGAGTCTAAGATAAAATGATGAATGAAGAATACGCATTCTTGAATCAGATCGAGCTAGAGATAGGTCGATCTCCATCCATCGCCGAGGTAAAGGATACCTCATAGATATGCTCTTCAAACCTCCCCGATGGCTTGATAGGTGCGAGGGTGCTCTGCGGATCACTATTTTGGCCGGTACGGGAGGAGTGCAGTGTAAGCTTCTCGGCAACATTTGCCACCCTGCATCCGCCAGCGTCTGGGGAATTCGGAGTGCAAGTGCCCTGCCACCATATTCTTGAGGATGGCTTCTGCAATAAGTGCGGACTCCAGCCCATTCGCCCCATCCATAGAGGCGAAGGAGATTTCGACGCTTTGAATTCCGGTCGCTATACCAGGTTGAAATCTTACGCCAAATCCACCCAGCCGCAATGCTCGGTCAAGACGGTCCGAGGCCACCAGTGCACGCACCCATGCCAGCCAGGTCGAGATAAATGCAAAAGGCACTTGCCAAAACCCAGAGATCCTCCCGATCGGTGCGCAACCGTCGAGGTCGTGCGATGCCCTACCTACGAGCCGCCAAAATTCGTCACGCTTTGGTCAGGATTTAAGATCCGAGTCCACTAAAACGCTTCGAGGCAATCGCCCAAACGCTTTGAGGCGATCTCTCAAACGCTTCAAGGCGTTCGCTCAAACGCTTTCCAACGCTTAGGGCGTTCGAAAGCGTCCGATGCTATAAATAAATGACCTTCATCAAAATCACCGACCCCAAGCAGCGTGAGGCGCTCGCTAGGAATTCCAGGAAACCAAGCGTAGCATTCAGGCTAGCAATATGCAGCATCGCCTCGAGAAGATGGGGCTCGACCGAAACCTCTCCAAGATATTCAAGCCCGTGGTGGAAGCCCAAAAGGAGGCCGCCTCGAAGATCACCAAAACGATCGAAGATATCCCGATTGCGCTGCCCACTCCAGTGCCAGCCCTTCCCCCTCCTGCCGAATTTGCCGATCCACTACCCATCGAACCACCCCATGGCACCCACCTCGGCCCGCGGGCGACTCAGTATCTTAAGCTCAGCATGACTCCTCACGCCGACCATACCTTTGGATTGAGGGTGGAGGACGACGTCTTCATGATCGGAAATTCGCCCGTCTCCTTCGATGGGGATGATATCTTCGTCGATGGCGTGCGCCATAAGGGTACCCCGGCCTTTGGGAGCTCATGGTTAAGAAGCGCCCCGAATCTTTCGATCCCGAAGACCTGATGACCTACGGCGATATCCTACGAGCCTCAGGAGCCATGTATCAGGAAATTCCGTCCTCTCGCGGACCCCAAAATCCAGCCGAAGCTATAAATGGAAAGAGATCGTCTCGGGCATCTACCAGCAAGATAAGTATGGTTCTGGGCTGCAGACGGTATTCCTGCCGAAAGACTTCGATTCGCTGATGGATCGTCTGGAGCTTTGCGCTGCCGCCTATAGGGCTGGAAATAATGGGGTGCACAACGAGATCGTGGCCATCCTCGATGCCTTGAGGAAATTTGGTCATATCGACGACCAGAAATATAGGCAGCTGCATCGTAGTCTCCTATAAATAAAATACGATGCCATTAGTGATGAAACGTGGTTATCGCCGCAAATATGCGGTCGGCGGGCGGGGACTATTCGATGCGGTCGCCAATTTAGCCGGGCGCATATTCACCTCCTCTACCGCGAAGACGCTGGGCAGCAAGGCCATGAGCGCCGCTACCAATGCAGCCCTGAAAGGGGTCGAAAGGGGCCTCAAAGCCGTGGACCACGTCGTGGATAAGGTGACCCGCAAGGTCCGGAAGCCCGCAAGCCCAATCAACCTAGCAATCCCAGCATTCCTGCGAAGACCTCCCAGCAGCAAGCCAGACTGAATAACCTCATCTCGGGCGGCGGCATCGCCACCATCCACGACTTCGTCCGGCGCTATAAATAAATATATGATGTCAGAAATTCTCACCATCACCGAAGGATTGACCTTCGATGAAAGTCTTCAGGAATATGAGGTTCACGAATACGAGCCTCAAGCTGGGGCCCAACTGAATAATGCCGGTGCGGAAATACGTATCAATATCGAAACCCAGGATCTCTTCCTCCACCCCGCCGAGAGCTATCTCTTGGTCGAAGGACGGCTCCAGAAGAATGATGGTACCGCCTATGACGATGGAGATCTGGTCTCGCTCGTCCATAACGGTATCATGTATCTTTTTCGGACGATCAGCTACCGACTCTCCGGCCAGCAGATCGAGCATATCAACGATCCCGGGATCGCCACCACCATGCTGGGGATGCTGACCTACCCCGACGATTTCTCCAAATCTCAAGGTCTCAACCAGCTATGGTATAAGGATTCCTCCGCCGCTGCCCATGCAGATAATACCGGCTTCTCAGCTCGCCACGGCTATATCATCACCAAGCCTGCCAATAAGGGGTCATTTTCCTTCGCCATTCCCTTGAAGCATATCTTCGGCTTTGTGGACGACTATGGCAAGATCGTCTACGGCTTCAAGCACGAGCTTTCCTCGTGCGCGATTCGGATGCCAATGCCGTGCTGAGGCCGCCGCCGTCAACGACGTGGCGGAAATCATCCTGAGTAAGATCTCCTGGTTCGTCCCCACGTCAATCCATCCGACCAGGAGAAAATGCGGCTTTATAAGACCATCCAGAGCAAGGGTAAGATCGACTGCGGCTTCCGGATGCGACAGTGCGACTCCATAGCCGTCCCTCAAACCTCCCAATTTAACTGGCGGCTGGCAGCCAAGAGCGGTCGGGAAAAGCCCAGATATATCATCGTGGCCTTCCAGACCGGCAAGAGCAATGACCAGACCCAAAATGCGGCCGTATTCGATCACTGTCGATTGCGAAATATCTACATCACCCTCAATGCAGACCGCTACCCTGCCGTAGACTTCAATGCCGGCTTCACCCAAAATAAGATCGCCAGAGTCTATAAGAGTGCTGCTGATTTCCGGAAAAAATATTTCAGCATGGACCGCCTCATCAGCAACTGCAATATCAATCCCTCCGACTTCATCGATCTCTACCCACTCTTCGTCATCGATGTGAGTCACCAGTCCGAGCGATTGAAGGAGTCGACCGTGGATATCCAGATCCGGGCCGATTTCGATCGCAATGTGCCCGCCAATACCGAAGCCTTTGCCCTCGTGATCTCCGACCGGATCCTCCGCTTCGAGTCCGACGGCCAGAAGATGAACGTCGTCTTCTAGAGGCGACCGCCACCATTGGTAGGTTTTTCAGTGCCTTCGGGCACCCAAAAATCTGTCGATACCGCCGACCCTATAAATAAATGGACCAAGCTCTGCTTCAACGGATCGCCGATAATTCCGACCCCAAGCAGGGATTTTCCTTTATAGTGTCCGGTAACCAAAGCCGAATCCTCACCCGCTTCAACCCGCCTCTGCATCTGAAGGAGGAAGGAGCTATGAGATGGCATTGGTGAATCTGGAGACTTACTACTCGATCCCCAATATCCATGCAGGCAATAATTCCTTCCGCTACTCTCCCGACGATGGCGCCAACTGGTTTCCCATCGCGCTGAGCACCGGCTCTTACGGCATCGAAGATATCAGCGATGAGATTCAGCGGCAGCTGAGGCTCAATAAGCATAAAACCAAGATCATCCTCGACGCCAACCGTGCGACCCTGAGAGCGACGCTGACCCTCGCCCACCACTATCAGGTGGACTTCGACGTCCCAAATAGCATCAGCAGCGTGCTGGGCTTCGAGCGGCAGATCTATACGTTCGACCGAGCCACGAATGGCTACTCAGAAGGGAGCATATCGTCAATATCATCAGCATCAATAGCATCTTGGTGAATAGCGATATCATCAGCGGAAGCTATGTGGACGGAACCCAGCAGTCCACCATCTATAGCTTCTTCCCGGCGTGGCCCCAGGCGAGAAGATCCTTCAAACCCCCAAAAATTTAGTATATTTGCCCGTGACCTTGCGAACCATCAATCGCATGGAAACGTATCTCACCGATCAGAACGGTACGCCCATCGATCTCAGAGGCGAGCATCTCACCATCCGCTTTCATCTTCGCGAAGTATAAATAAATGACGTATCAAGAATATGGTTTGAACTTAACGAAAGGTCAAGCCGATAAGCTCCAGCGGGCGGCAAAGAAAGGCTGCCCAGTCACCATCCGCTTGTCCCACGCGAATTTGAGAGGCGATCATAAGATGCTGCTCACCTCCCGACAGGTTCAAAAGATCACCAAGCTCCTGCAGCAAGGCACCGGTGGTATGAATCTGGAGATGAGCAGTGCCCAATTGAAGGAGAATATGCAGAAGGTGGGAGGCTTCTTACCCATGCTGGCCGGGCTGGCTATGAGAGCTCTTCCCATGTTGGCAAAGACCGTTCTGCCGGCCCTGGGAGTGGGTGCTTTGAGTGGTCTGGGTAGCACTGCCATTTCCAAAGCCATCGGCTCTGGGTTATACTTGAAGCGTGGTGGGTGCGTCTGCTCCGTGAAACCTAGCGGAAGCGGTCTCTCCCTCAAACCTTCCACCGCCCGCATTGTCCAGGGCGATGGGCTCTACTTGAAGAGCGGTCAGAAATTTTACGATGGATCCGGTCTGATCTTGGGAGCCAACAGTCCATTCAAGAATATCCTCTCCTAGGTATGCTCCTATAAATAAATGACCGATCAAGTGGATGCTAGTTGTGTGGAATCCTTGGAAGAAGAGCTCACAGCAGAAATCCTGAAATATGAGCATACCTTGAAGATCTACAACCGTGTTGATAAGGTCATCTCCATTGCCCTGGGTGGGTGCTCCGTCGGCAGTCTCCTGCTGACTAGTGGCACCATAGGGTCTGCCCTAACTGGTGTGGGTGCTGTGGCATCCATCCCCATCGGATCCCTAGCCTGCCTCTGTACCACAGGTACCTTAGTCCTGTCCTTGATCTCGCGCCGAGTCGTCAAGAAGAAAAAGAAGCATCGAGATACTGTGCGATTAGCCAAAACCTACAAATCCCTGCTGGCGGGTGAAGACGGTGCTCCTGCGATCTGCCTGAAGAACTACTACGACGAGAAGGATCATCTACGCCGGCCTTCTACCCCATTTAGTGAAGAACTGAATGCGCATGCGCCGTAGGGAGGATTCTTCCAATCGCGCATCGCTCGGCTACGCCTCGCTCCCCGCTCATTCCCGAACCCTCCATATCAAAGTGCTAAGTGACCAAAAAAATTTCCCAATCCTCTTTGGATTGAGAAATTTTACGCCCCAAGATTTTTTTTTTTTTCACTTTCTCACCAGATCGTATGAGAGGTACTGCTGATTAGATTTCTTGCTCAGCTTGAATCTGGTGCTCGAACGAAAGCTCCTTGCAAAGGACCCTTCTCTTTGTTAAGCGTGGGGCAAGCCCATACTCTGGCGGTTTCTCCTTGTCTGTCTTTCAGAGTGAGAATCCTGCTTTTGCCATACTTACCTTCCACTTCAATCACCTCCAAGATCTTATAGATCATCCCAATAGGTAAATCCTTCCATTTGATGGCTTCCTGATTCTGGTCCTGCACCTTTTCCTGGAAGGCATCTTCGCCGATGAAGTCGTCATCTCCATCTTTGGGAATGTCGACGAATCCATTGTGTACGAAAGTCATATTCTTGTATTTACCCTATGCTCAATAGGAGTGCCGTCCGTTTGCATCTGGCCGTCGGGGTAGGGGTTTTAGGCAGGATTTCTGCATGTGCGGCAGAATCGGCCTTTTCATACTACTATTCAATAAACAAAAATCTGCACAAACAGTCTGACAATTAAAACGCCGCTGTTATACATTTCAAAACGCATAAAACTTTTCATCATTAACATATTTTGATAGTTAGAATTATCCAGTATGCGTATTTTTTCAAAAGAAGAAAATTAATAACTGCATGCAAGCAGGTAGTTCGGGGTGATGAATTGCAGGTGTAAATTTCACGCATGAAATTTACATTGCATCAACTAAATGAGTTGCATAAATTGATTACTTTTATAGTTTTAATCAATACAGTCACTGTTTCATTGTTTATCGAGGTTTTTTTTTTAATTTACTCAAATTCTAACAACGGACAAATGAACGACATGTACTACACGAAATCCCAGGAAAGAAAAATCTATATTACAATCAATAATGGTGTCATACAATTTCGTACTAATTAATATTACATAAATTTTACATTAAATGTGTTTTTTTTTAATCCTTAATAACCGCCAAGTCTCCCGTTTAAATAAATATCACAGTTTTAATAATACTGTAGAGCGACTTTAATCAGTCTATCAAATTGTTCTAACTTGTGTAATTTGCTTTGCGAGATAAATTGGTTCCAAGGAGACAATTTGAACAATTTATCCATGTATATTTAATTTAACTCAATCTCAAAATTTTAAAGTGCTCTACTAACTGGTGTTTTAATTAAAATTGGCCGATAAATTTCCTTTAGAAACTAGACCGCATTCAGTTATTATTGGTTTTAACTCACATATTTTTTCTAGATATGCATGTTGAATAAAAAGGGGTTGAGTTCCCACAAACATGTTTAACATGACCACATTTTGTATGTGCGTGTCCGAAATCAGGAGCCCTGTAATTCAGTGAATTTTGTTGGTTCATGTCTGCCATTTTTGTTGCTTTTGTATATTGTATTGTTATAAACTATGCCGTTAGTTTTCTCGTTTGATTTTTTTCACATATTTAGCTCACCTGTCCCAAAGCAAAGGGTCAAGTGAGCTTTTCTCATCACTTGGCGTCCGTCGTCATCCGTTAACTTTTACAAAAATCTTCTCCTCTGAAACTACTATGCCAAATTAAATTAAACTTTGCCACAATCATCATTTGGGTTTCTAATTTAAAAAATGTGTCCGATAATCCTTTTCTGCCAACCAACATGGCCACCATGGCTAAAATTGGAACATAGGGTTAAAATGCAAGTTTTGTCTATTATTTTGAAAACCGCCATAGATAGCGAGAACCTGACAGTCGTAAAAATGTTCAAGAATGTTGAAATCTACCCATTGTCTTTTAAATCAGAACTGTCAGACGACTTCTTGTGGGAGTTATTGCCCTTTAATTGCGATTTTTACGATTTTTTTGTATTTTTGCCCAATATCTTATAAACTGTAATAGATAGAGCGAAACTTTTATAGTAAAAATGATCAGCAAGACAAGATCTACAATAAGGTCATATGGAGAAAATCGTCTAACCACTCCTTATTAGAGTTTTTGCCCTTTAATGACGATATTTACCCATTTTTTGCGTTTTTACCATATCTTAAAAATTACAATAGATAGATAGAAACTTAAATAGGCATAAATGATCATCAAAACAAGATCTACACATTAATCAAATAGCTTAAAACGCCAGTCGACTCCTTATTGGAGTAATTGCTCTTTAATGAAGATGTTTATCCATTTTTAGTGCTTTTGTCTATTATCTTGAAAACCATAATAGATGGATCGACACTTTAAATAGCAAAAATGATGAGCAAGACAGAATCTTCAAACAAGTCAACAAGGCCGAAATCGTCAGTCTACTTGGAGTTCTTGCTCTTTGATGACGATATTTACCAATTTTTGCCATTATCTTGAAAACTAGGGAGATAGACAGTTTAAGTAGCAAAGGTGATCAGCCAAAAAAAGATCTACAATTAAGTCAAGTTTTGCCGAATTCGATAGTAGACACTTTATCAGAGTGATTGCCCTTAAAAGACGATTTTGTTCGCCCTTTTTTGTGTTTTGGGCAAAAACTAAAGAAGATAGAGAAAAACTGTACACAGAAAAAAAAAATGATCAGCAATACAAGATCAACAAAAAAAGTTCTTTTTGTCATGAATTCCATTCTAGTCCACAATGTCGGAGAGTGCCCATTGTTGAAGATGCACATTGACCTAGGTGAGCGACACAGGCTCTTTAGAGCCTCTAGTTTGTATCGGGGCCTTTTATAGCTGAATAAACGGTACGGAATTTCTCATTGATGAAGGCCATACGATGACCTATATAAATGCGTATATCCAATAGCAATCGTACCACATCTCCTTATTCCTATTTAAATATGATTTATATAGCACCTTTTTCTGATGCTGACCTATTAAAAGGTAAAAATTCAGTCCACTACCAAATATATCCCCTTTTTAGAGTTGTTGTTCAAATATCCCGGTCTTTCCACTTAACAGACATTCCAAATTGATTATTTGTTATTTGTTCTTATTCTGAATATGCATGAAATATATACCACTAGACGTTAAATATATAACAATCTTTCTATAAATTAACCAGTCCTATGGGTCAAAATAGCAAGTTATTTTAGTACAATATATTAAAAAAAAAGATGCTTAGTTGTTGCGTAGCCATTTAAACCCAACCCAGTCAGTTCAAATGAGGCAAATAAACGCGTTCAATTTAAAAACAAACTGAACACTACAGGTATAAGACATAATAAAACCGCGAGAAATTTGTAAATATATCATTATGTATACTCTGGCAAGGTCATTCCGTCAGGTTCTTTTTTGTTGTATCGTGATTTTGATCGTGATTAAGGTTTTACGGGCGGGAACACGCATCTCTTCCCGTATGGCAGGTTCTTGAAGTACATTTTTTTCTTATTTTTGACTGCTATTCCTTATCTTTTACGAGAACCCTACTATTCTTTAAAATCCTTGACCCGCCCCTATCATAACACTTTGAAATTGTATTGAGATTTTTTTGTAGTTGCAAACTAAATCCTTCCATAATGGTAAAATTAAAATAAAACTTATCTCCTTTAATACTCCGGTGTGCTAGACTATGTTATTAAGTTAATGAAACGTTATCCTGGTGGCATATAAATACTGCATTAATCTGTTGTACGTTTAAAATTGCTAAACAAAAAAATATATTATTTATAAAACACTTTTCAATATAATGGATTCTGAATAATGTCACAATATTGATTTCATTTCTATTTTAGTTAATGGAGCCATTCTTGTAAATATCTTAACGTGACAAATATATCATGCACATACTAAACGAACAAAAAGACTAAGCTGACGTTTCGTGTACGATTAGACCCATCAGCATTCGGAGTTAAAACCTTTTTGTTCAGTTTACCAATAAGTAGAAAAGTACACAGCTAATGCATTAACCTGATTTTTTAAAACGAAGTATTCTACCGAAGGAAACAAAGCTTTTTGTCAAAAACTTGGTGTTTTACGAATAGAAACTGGGTCATGCTAAGCTTTGCTTGTCATGTTTATTAGTAGGTCAATAAAATCATCAATGTTCATGCAGTAAGAATCATTTATTATCATTTGGTATAAATATAAATAGAACGGTGGCCTATAATTGCTTGCTACCACTTCATTTAAACTCTTGTGGATTGTTGTCTCATTGCATGGTAATCATACTACATCTTCTCAATTTTATATTAAGAATGCTGCCGACGAGATAATCGACTGCAAAGGATCATTCTATTTTGAACAAAGTTAATTTTGCATAAAAATAGTATTACAGTTCATGAATAACCTGTCTGGGCGATGCTTACGTTTCAAGTTATTGTTCATTTAATCTTTGCATCGTCAGAATTGTTGACTGTAAGCCATGATGCATAGTCTTGTAATAAAATGAACAAAATACGCGTATATGTATTTGTAATCTGCCTTAAAGTAAATGTGATAGTTAAAAGTCATTTTGTTTTCAAAGGGTAATTTCCGATACTCCTGTACACTCTTGATTTATGAACATATTATGATGTCTACACGAAGACTTCATCCTTGCACCAATAGCTTTGACTTTTCCGTACAATGATGGTCTAATTCTGTTGTACATATATATATAAAAATAAGGAGATGTTGTATGAATGCCAATGAGACAAATATCTACCAAAGTTCAAATAAAATGGATGTAAGCAATTATAGGCAACCGTACGGCCTTCAACAATGAGAAAACCCCATACCGTATAATTGGCTATAAAAGGCCCCGACTTAAAAAAACTATGAAACAATTCAGTTGAAAAAACTAACGGCCTAATTTATAACAATACAATTTAAGAAAAACAAATATGACAGACATGAACCAATGACAACCACTGAACTACATGCTCCTGACTTGGGACATGCACATATAGAAAGTGGCGGGGTTGATTATGTTTGAAGGCGCCATCCCTTTTCCTAACCTGGGACAGTGGTGTAAAAGCACAACACAAAAACAAACTATGCAAAACAATAAATGAAAAAAAAAACAAATATGAGTAACAGCAAAAAACGACAACCACTCAATTTCAGGCTCCTGAATTGGGACAGTCACATACAGGATATGGCGGGGTTAAACAAGTTTACATTAAATTGAGAATGGAAATGGGGAATATGTCAAAGAGACAACAACCCGACCAAAGAGCAGACAACAGCCGAAGGCCACCAATGGGTCTTCAATGCAGCGAGAAAATCCCGCACCCGGAGGTGGTCCTCAGCTGGCCCCTAACTAAAATTGTGTGCTAGTTCAGTGAAAATGGACGTCACACTAAACTCCAAAACATATAAATGAACTAAATTAAAAAACATACTAGACTAACAAAGGCCAGAGGCTCCTGACTTGGGACAGGCGCTAAAATGCAGCGGGGTTAAACATGTTTTGTGAGATCTCAACCCTCCCCCTATACCTCTAGCCAATGTAGAATAAAGAAACACATAGCAATACGAGTGCCTTAAAAGATCTTTTAAATTAAATAATTTTTTGTTAGCTGAAAAAGACATACGTTGCTTTCAACAGCATAGTTCTGACGGCTCGACAAGAAACTTAATATAGTTGTCAATTACAATTTTTTTTATATTATCAGCCTTGCAATATACATTGTCAAAGTTGATTTAATGTTTCACTTTCTCTACAAGAAGGACTGGATGTCGTTTTAGTTTACTAAACTCTGGCTATAACCGATTTATCCCATCCTCTAACAAAGATTATAAGGTGTTGTAATTACATAACATGTATGTTTCTTAGAATTCGTAATTTTGATGGGCTGACAACAATCGCGAGGCTATCAGATTATTACATGGCATTTTTCATATCAGATGTATTATCAGCCCAAGGTTCAATATATCAGCCCAAGAGCCGAAGGCTCGAGGGCTGATATTGACCGAGGGCTGATAATACATCTGATATGAAAAATGACATGTTATGATCTTTTTATCATATGCTTCAACAATTGTTTATTTTTTGCATTTTACATAATATATTTCCCTGTTTCCTAATAATTGTTTTGTACCCTGCTTTGTTATGTTTTTCACTGAAAACGTACCATTGTGGCGTATTTTCCGGAATTTGCCGAGTAACGCCGGAATGCCATGCGATAACGTTACGGAAAGGCATGTGATAATAGCTGGAAGCATGTGATAAATTTTTCATATCAGCCCGCTAAACACCATTTCGAAAAATATGGAATTCACGTAAATTTCATGGTATTATTATACAGTAAAAATTATAAATTATCTACCCTAAGTATATGATAAACTCTAATATCATATTCTATTTCCGTATAAAATACAATAGCTATGACTGCACGTGCTATCCGTGCCAATGTTAAAATAGTGCCTTAAAAGATCTTTAAATAACTCTTAATTTCATGGTTGTAGCATAAAAATGTAATGCGCGCACATTTTTAATATGAAGCTTCATACAAAATGTGCTTCGGTCAACGCTTTTACACCCCAATGAAATAATTAAAAGAAGCATTCAATTCTTAAATATTTAATACACAAATCTCATAACCGATCAGTATCATGAACTAGAAACAGTATAACCTATAAGCTTCATGCACAGAATGGTTTCATACCACATCTCCTTATTTTATATTGACTCGCGTCCAGACCATTTCCAAACATGGCAATAAGTACTCTGTCTATCGAACATGTTAGTGGTTACCACATACGGGAACTCCAGGTGTTATATTAAGAAATAGAATCGCGCATTAATGGAATGAACTGAAGTCTTTATAAACATAACAAAAGAAAGAAAAATAATATTGCTAGCTTAAGAGGCACAAGGACAGTTTTTTTTTTATTTATTTTGTTCGAAGAATATGTAATTGTATTTTAATCGTTAAATCGTAACGAATGCAGAAAAACGCGGGTCTGGTCTTTTTTTTTTTTTCTCAAACAAAAGACTTGCCTATTTTCCACTTATATAAGCACACAGCTTTTGCAACCAAGAGGAAAGACTGATCGGTAATGAATCAGACAATTGTGTCCGACAAGACAGGTCCGTTTATCGATTGTTCTCTTTTGAGCCTTCAGTCGGAACTTTCGATTTTATATGTCGGTCTAGAACAAAGCAGGGAATATTCATACGAGGCAAATCCTGTTCACATCCATAATATTTAAGGCATTTACTATTTGCCGCCAGACGTCAAGCATCAATTCATCGTCATAATCTTCATTGCTATATAACATAGTTTTTTAATGTGCTAGTATAGCTATTCTTGCAGGAATAAATTTGATATATACATATATATGTCTTGATAAAATTGCGAAGATAAAAACCAAATATAAAGTTATATTAAATTGTTTGTCATTACCTCTCCATTTATGTAATTGCTTACAAAAGGCGGCAATTTCATGGTATTAAAACATTTTGATAGAAGGCTCACCAGTGTTATCAACAATGCAAACAAATTGCCCTAAATCCCTTTCATAAAAGTTGAGGAAGATTAATGTTTGCCTTGTTGATTGATGTTAGATAACCTTTTTGTACCCCGCTCTCTTTCGTAGCAAAAGCCATTACCATTTTAAGATAGAAGAACCGTACTAACATACACATCCTTGACAGAATGACGATTTTATAATCCTTCATTTTGTATACGTAATCAATATAAATGATGCTCATTTTATGGCTCACTCATACATCTAAATTAAACAAATTATAGATAGGTCTGATCGAAAGTCTGTAAAAATTGTTTAGTATCAAAATAATGATGGCATCCTTCAATGTGTAATTATCTGAAAAATATCATTGATCATACAATAAATGAAAAAAAGTTAGTACGATTGGGAACTTCTGTACAATTTTATAGCTATTGACTAAGAGCTTAAAGTAATGAGAGTTTGGATTATCTTGAGGAATATATCGACAATAAAGTGTCTATATCAAAAGTTGCCTTTGCAATTATTACGGAAGATAGTTATCTAGTGATGTCTTGTGTATCTTTGGATTGATATGGGAATATGGTAACCGGAAATGGAGGCTCTAAATGGCATGTATACGTGTACTATTTGCACTTTTATATTTTCTAAACTTTGATAGTTAAATTAATTGCATTCTAAATATTGTTTTTATTGATTACGTAAATGATTAAGCATATGTTTCATTTTCTTATCATATTCATTGCATTACTTTATTATTTAATCTTTACAGAATTTCTCATCATGTATTTGACGTGTTTAAATTTATAAGTAATCAAAACACATGTGAACTGGTACTGAAGTGACGACTTAAATGGGTTAGATTAAAGCTACATTAGACTTCATTGCATTTGGAATAATACTTTATTAACTCTTTCATCTTCAAATGTAGTCTTTTCAATGTCTTCTGAACTTGATGCAATTAAAATCCCTAATCCCCCGGTGGCATGATCCTAGTAAGAGATATCGGAGGTACCGTCATAATTACTGATATGCTTGTCTTCCAAACATTGGCATTTAGTATGAAATGTAGTCGGATTTTCTTGATTACAATGTAACAGTCCTCGGTAAGACATTTTACCCTACAGGGACACTATTTCCTATCTAATTTCCCCTGAAGTGACCTTCAATAATAATATTCATATAACTTAGTGTGGTATTGCGTCTGAAGGGAGTAACTTCAATCTACAAAGTAGGTCACTCTGACTTACATTATTCACCCCATTGACTATACATTGATATAACTAGGTCGAACAGTGATTATATTTGGGTATACAGCCTCCAATAAAAAGGAGTTCACCCTGACTAACATTTTATGCATATGTATATACGTTTGACTTTCGAGTTAAGTTGTCATGTAGATTTTAACGAACGTAGCAATGCATCACTGGTAAATTATTAAGTCAGGGATTTCGTTACCATAAATTGCTTAAAACTTTTACTAGATTCTTTCATAGATACATAGATACAAAGATTTGATTAGTAAATTTGGCTGTACCTGTAGAAAACTTATTAAAAATGGTATTTCACATCCTAAATTTTACGGTAATATTGTACTAAAAGCGCGGAAATCACTATGTGATCCGTGTAAACTCATAACCTTTAAACACACTTATTAGTAAAGGTTATCTTACCAATGTTGTAATTAGATCTTTGAATATAGTTTACAATGGCACAAATACCGATTTTGTCATCAGCAAATTAAAACATAACTAAATTTGTATTCTTTTCAAACGGTTTTTGTCGAGCCTGCGACTTTTGTCGCAGAAAGCTCGACATAGGGATAGTGATCCGGCGGCGGCGGAGGCGGCATTAGCTAACTTCTTAAAAGCTTTATATTTTAGAAGGTGGAAGACCTGGATGCTTCATACTTTGTATATGGATGCCTCTTGTTACGAAGTTTCCGTCAGTCACATGTCCAATGTCCTTGACCTCATTTTCATGGTTCAGTGACTACATTATTTTGTAATGTTAAATTCTCTCTTATTATAAGTAGTAGGATAACTATATTTAGTATGTGCATACCTTGCAAGGTCCTCATGCCCGTCAGACAGTTTTCATTTGACCTTGACCTCATTTCATGAATCCGTGAACAAGGTTAAGTTTTGGTGGTCAAGTCCATATCTCAGATACTGTATGCAATAGGTCTACAGTATTTGGTGTATGGAATGATTGTAAGGTGTACATGTCTAGCTTGCAGGTGTCATTTGACCTTGACCTCATTTTCATGGTTCAGTGGTCAAAGTAAAGATTTTGAGTTTTGGTCTTTTTTCTAATACTATATGCAATAGGTCAACTATATTTGGTGTATGGAAATATTTTATGATCTATATGTCAGTCGCGCAGGTTTTATTTGACCTTGACCTCATTTTCACAGTTCATTGCTCAGTGTTAAGTTTTTGTGTTTTGGTCTGTTTTTCTTAAACTATAAGCAATAGGTCAACTATATTTGTTGTATGGAAGAATTGTTAGCTGTACATGCCTGCCTGGCATGGTTCATTTGACTTTGACCTCATTTTCATGGTTCATTGGTCAATGTTTAGTTTTCTTGATTAATGTTAAGTTTATGTGACAGTTGTAATAAAGCTTTATATTTAGGACTATCAACATAATATTGATGATTAGTAAAGAAGGCGAGACATTTCAGCATGTGCACTCTTGTTTGGCATGTATAAATACACTACCACGTTCATTTTCTATATAGAGATTACTCTATCTATATATTACATTATACATATTTATTAACAGGTTTACTCCTAACTATCCTACTGCCTGTCGATACTTTTATTTTGGCATTGCACAAGTCATGTCTTCTTTGACTGTCCATGACGTTAAAACTCTAAATCCCTGGGATGTGTTTTAGATGATTTTAGTCTCTGATGCATGACTTTTTATTATTAATTGTTTTTGGCTTTTAACTAGCTTTCAGTAACTGCGAGTACTCTCAAATTGTACTTTCGTGTTAATTTGACCTGTTGATACAATTTGTAATGTATTTTTGTTATTTAATGTTTACTTATTCAGTGTTATATCTAGTCTCACTATTTTTAATATATACTACCTTTGTGTTTAGTATGACGATAAATTTTCACTTTTGTTCTCGTACTAGGAACAACAAAATTATTTATTTTGTAAAAATTATTTCCGTACTCCATGTATACCTTACAACAAAATTATTTTTATTTACGTGTGTACGTTATTTTATTTGGCGGCATTTTGTCCAAGGTTGTGGTTGTCTTTCTGATATTGTTTTACATCTTACCCCTTGTTTTATTAATTTTGTGTTTAAACTGTGTCATAGATCAAATTTATTCGTTCAGTGTATGTTCACTTGTTTTTGTTAATATGTCTTTTGATTGAGTTAAGCCATTTCAATTGATATTTTATAGTGTGTCTTTCTATGTTGTGATGTTAAACTATTGTTTCAAGTAGGGTGAAGGTTGGCGCCTATTAAAACGTTTAAACCCGCTGCATTTGTTTGCACCTGTCCTAAGTAAGGGACCTGATGTTCAGTGGTTGTCGTTTGTTGATGTGGTTCATAAGTGTTTCTCGTTTCTCGTTTTTGATATAGATTAGACCGTTGGTTTTCCTGTTTGAATGGTTTTACATTAGTCATTTTTGGGGCCCTTTATAGCTTGCTGTTCGGTGTGAGCCAAGACTCTGTGTTGAAGGCCGTACTATGACCTATAATGGTTTACTTTTACATATTGTGACTTGGATGGAGAGTTGTCTCATTGGCACTCATACCACATCTTCTTATATCTATGTACTGGATGAACAATAATTATGAAACTTTGTGTGTCGGGGTATGTCTTGAGAAGTGTAGTATCTTTTCTAAAAATGCCACTTTTACCTTCATTAACTTAATATATGATGTTTTTACGTTCGCATTTATTTTTTTAAATAAAATCAATGGCAGTTCTTTATTTTATGAGATGCCACCGTCAATTACATGTATCTATTTGAGGGTCGCAAGTGTAGTTTTACCATCCTGTATGTATTATGTAGACATGCATGCAGAAAGCTACATACATGCATTGTCTGCTGATGTATTTTAAAGTGTGGCCTTTTGAAAATGTTGTACTCTTGGAGAACGATATTAAATTTGTAACAAAAATATTGGACACACTTGTCAGTAACCATAAAATACACCTGAACCTGAATTATGTGAAAGTTGGTTTTTTGAATAAGACGATTTCCAAATTGTAATAGAATATATGTGAAAATACCTACACAGAATAGGAGATAACTCTTACATTTACAATACATTTCGAATAAAGCAATGAATTATGACGGTTGTTTTCCATGCGTTTCGTTGATTGATATAGTCGAGCAATTGGTTTTGTAAGGTTTTATCAACTTTCCCTTTTTTAATTAACATTGGAGTTCGGTATTTGTGTTAATGCTTTTTTTCTTCCAAATTTTCTGTATGACAACAGATATTATTGTAATATAGCTTCAGAAGCAAGTTCTGACACACAACATGTTTTTCTCGTCAATGACGCATATATGTGATGGTATGATTATAACCAGTAAGTTCTCTGCTTTTGTCGTGTCTACAAGTGTCACATTTCAACAAACAGTATTAATATATGCTAATTTACAATCAGTTATTATATAACCGGCAAGTATATTGCATCTGAACATTAAAACTTAACATTCGTCAAGCAGCAAGAACATGGACGCAACGGTGATGACTTTCAAGATTTCCGATTTTCTGACAAGCAAAAAATTATCAATTGTTCCATAATAGTTTCTTATGAAAGATAAAGGATAAAGACGTCATTATGAAATCGACAAGACGTATCAGTGATTGACAGTTTAGTTGTGAAGAAATTGATTCCGGTTAATCAACTGATATTAAATCGATGTCGAATTACGGTGTATCCTACTTCATCTTTGTTTTATTTGTCCCCATTCTTTGGTATTGAAGATGAAACGCGACGTGAACTGAAAATAAATTTACGTTTCCTTTTGTTCTATTTTGGGTTGGATGCAAAAAGCCGTCTCATAGAATGTCAATATACATTGCGTTTAAAAAATGATTTGATTGAGGTCTCAGTAGACTTCATAGAAAGTATTTTTCTACGGTTTGACAGAACAAACAATCCCATCGTTATTTAAATTCACTTGACAGTTTGAACCATAGTAGCGTAAACTTCGACATAATTTTAGCGATCATTTGCATTTGCTTACTTCGCTGCAATAAACATTACTTGACTTCAATATTTCTGAATGCAGGAACAATTCTTTTATCTTAAACAGAAAACATTTTCGTGCGATTTTTTATTCTATTATTTTTGTTGGCCGTCGCTTAATTTAAGTTTCAAAAATCTACAATGCATGTGAAAAAAAAAGTTGCTTCGAAGGAAATCAGGTATACAATTTTAGTTAGGGGCCAGTTGAGGACCACCTTCGGGTGCGGGATTTTCTCGCTGCATTGAAGACCCATTGGTGGCCTTCGGCTGTTGTCTGCTCTTTGGTCGGGTTGTTGTCTCTTTGACATATTCCCATTTCCATTCTCAATTTTATACAGACAATTGTTGTGATCTAAGGAATGTCTAGAATGACGTAGTGTAACATGTTTAATACATAGTATAAAATAATTTGAATTACAGAAGTCTACAAAATGTTGAATTGAACACATTCCTTCTTTTTAGACCATCTAATTGAATTATGAAATTGTCATGCAATGGTATCTGAAAGTGGATTCAAAGGCAATCTTTATAAGACTCATACCTGCAACCAAATAATTTATCAAACAAAAAGATATAAAAATTACGTAATATTCAATATCATTATGTTCTTGGTGGCGTGCATTTAACCCTCCCATCATAGATTTATTGAGTATTACATTATTGAAAATGTCAGATAATTTCTAATAGATTTGAAAAGCTATTCATAAAAAGATTTTATGGATCTTGAAATGAAAATTGTAATGTCTTATCTCCTTACACAGGTGTGTTGAAATGTTTTGTTATCTTCAAATCTCGTACAGATCTCGTATAATGTCACAGATTAGTGATATCAAATAACGATTTAATTTCCATTTTAAAATGATTATTTGCTAATTACAACTAGTACTGAGCTTCAGTTCTAAAATGATCGTTTTAAGTTCTAAGCGATTAGCTGACAGTTGTAAAGAAAACCTTACTGTCTGGGATTCAATTTTGTTTTGTTTTCATCGTAGGATTTCTCCAATATACCCTTAACAATGACAATTAGCTATAGTTAAAATAGTTTTGCCTGCTTGCCAACAGTTGCATCATGCTACTATGAAATATTTATGTATTTATTTGATTCCATTTTGCGCGTCCGTGTGTTAGTGTGTGCGCTATAATGTGCTCGTAAGACATGCATTGTAATCTTATGGACGGTGCGAGGGTTTCACAACCAGTCAAGGTCGTCTAATATAATAGTAAAAATAACCTTTAATTAGAATACAAAGCACAAATCTTCCGGAAATACTTCTTATTTTTCTACACAACTATAAGACCATCAGATGGCTTTAGAAGTAACAATCATTTATAATAAACGTTTGACAAATATAAAGCTGTTATTTTCCGGATTATAAAGTATTCTTATATAAAGCAATATACTATTGACATTTCTGTCATTTGCAGGCAGAGTACCGAGAAGAACGAATTATTGAACAATACAGAAGTTAAAGTGAGTAATTAGTCTTATTGTAATCTTTTTAAGGGGAGATGTAAAAGACGGGGACGTATATAAATACGTAGAAACATTATGCGCTAAATGGTCAAAAGAGACCTAAAAGAAACAGCTCAGTTCAAGTAACTTCTTACGGTCAAATTAGCCTGAGTAAGTTATATATACCTGCAAAACACTACCATATAGATTTGCTTTTTTCTTCAACATCGTACTGAGAATGCTTCTAAAACTGAAGCAATATTATTATTGTATATGTAGGAATGCAAGAACAAATGTTTGTTCTTATAGTGTGTGTGTTTTACGTTCTACGATAAAGATATTACATGTACTTAAGGTACCATTAGGAAACCAACACTTAATCAAATTTTAGGATTTACAGGTGTTTTACAATCAAATTTTAGGACTTACTGGTGTTTTACTACAACTGTACCAACGGGCAATCTTAGAATCACTTTATCACGAAGTCATTTTAATATGATATATTTGTGAACCATTCTTAGTTCCTTCTTGATACGCATACTTTTACTTTAAGTACCTCAATAGGTAGCAGTCCTTCGAATGACGTTTTTTTTGGCGGAACAACTTTACGAAATTTAAAGTCTTTGGTTTGACCCGGTCATAGATCGATCCCACATCGATTATCCTAGACTCGAAATAAGAACTGAAATAACATTTGTACCAAAACTTCAAGGTGTATATAAATAATCTATACCATTTATACTGACCAATGTCGAAGAAAATGTCTTGGTAGAAGTTTTTATTGGAACAATTAGTTGTTGACCTTCGTATTCCTGGCTTGGTACAATTACAAATGGCATTAATGAGTTGATTCGGGTTTTACGGTGCGCGAAACCTGTATAACAGTAAACAATATGAATTTGATTAAATTAACATTTTTGGTGGGGTTCGTGTTGCTCAGTCTTTCGTTTTCTATGTTGTGTTTTGTGTACAGCTGTTTGTCTTTTTGCCTTTTTCCTTTTTTTACCTTGGCGTTGTCAGTTTATTTTCGACTTATGAATTTAATTGTCCCTTGTGTATCTTTCGCCTCTCATTTAAAGTTGTCAATCGGACAGGATGTTTATATATATTTATACATTCTGCAATCCAACGGACACTACTGATATAAAAAGTTGTTGTCAGGCTGTTGTGCGTTTAGGGAACATTGAATACTATACATGTTTTTAACGTCCCCAATCAGACCGCAAGTGAAAGTGTATTCGTTTTACGTATGGTTGCGTCCTGGTTTTTAATATAAGGACTTATAAGAGTCTACCAGTCAGCTTATTTACAATGATTTACATATCATTTAAGTCGAAGATTCCGTTAACAAAATGTCACTTAAAGAACATTTAAGTTAAATCCGAGACATAATGAATATTCCATTTTCTTTAGGTTTAGGATTGCATTTGAACTTATTTCTGAAAGCACGAACGGGGTATAGAAATAGGACAAGGCTTTGCGATTGCAGAATGCGACCCTCCTTCCCTTCCCCGCTGGGGTCTTTCGTTGGGTTCCCCGAGATGAATGAATACGAAAAAAAATATTGTTTTTCCGTGATTGTCAACTGCATGGAGATTTACTGTTTTGCACCTACGTTAAATGACCTATGCACTTGAATATCTATAGTGTCATGTGCACTTGTCTACAGGCGATATATCACAATCGTTAATGCATCTGGCACAGAAATGGTTCAATCATATGTAAAGATAGACTCGAAGAAAAACACATTAACAGTTGTTAAAAACTATGTTCAGCTATAAATGATACGAGACACTCATCAAAGTATTTAACATCTTGTTGCTAACGAGCTTCAAAATTTCCCACTTTTAATTTGCGGTGGTGCGGATGCATTACTAACTATCGATCATTAAGCTAATAATGAGGTTTTAACACAACAGTATCAAGTACTTGTTTTCATGTCGGCCGCCAACCACATTGGATGTTCAATGAAATGTTGAATATTAAAGTTTTTTTTCCAAATTTTTTCATTTGTGAAAAAAAAAACATAATTTTTTCAAATAGTGAAATAAAAGGTGTCATAAATCATGTAAATAGTAAAGGTTCATTTTGAAATTGGTTCAATAAAGACCAGTATTTAAAGAAAATGGTACAATAAAGACTAGTGTTGAAACAAGTTCTACCTTTTCAAAAAGGTACAGAGTGCATCGCAGTATCATAAATTTACGTCAGCTTTTGTTTTTATAAAAAGAATTCAGAAGCACATATTTTTTTGTCTGATACTTTTATAATGTATTACATGTTTTCACTAATTTGAAACGCCTTTCTGTCAACTCCCCCTCCCCCAACCACTCATTTTACCTATAATAATTTCATAACTACATTTGTTACAGCCTCTATCTATATTTCCGACACACTAAAAAGTGATAATTTAATGTGCCATTAATGGAGACGTCAAATACAATGATATATGCCCGCTGTTTGTTGTAATGTATATACAAAACAAAAATCTACAATCATTGAAAGAATCTAAAATATCTGACTTGAAGGAAAATATTTTTTACCGTTTCAGAGAAAGATAGTAATTACAGTGTTGCCCTGTGTTCATGTGCTATTTTGAATTTTTTATTGTGTTGTAAACTAAATATGGCTTGTGTTGCTCTTAAAACGATTAGAATGACAGTAAATCTTTACTTTTACAACATGAAATAATGTTACAGACACCGATAGATGACTCAAATTAATTGGTTGAATTCGAAGCTGTGTGAAGGAAAAATACTTCGAACTTGAAGCTAAATTGTATGTATATTAGAGAAACGGGCTTCAAAAAGGGTCTTGCATCAGTGTATATAAAGTGCGAATCCAGTTAGTTCATTTTCACTGTTGTATGCGAGTATGTCTATTGTAGAATAAAGGATGATGGGAAAAACTGCGTTTGTTTACTTTTTGAAAATACAAAATAATTGATTTGAATTTATGTTTTAACACAATTTCATTAGAATATAACTTTTTAATGTATAATAACAGGATTTAATTCCAAAAAAGTGTAATTAAAGCAGCAGAATCCATAATATTGATTACTGAATGCGATTCATTTTAACTATAGATGCGATGAATTATCACTGTAAGTGCAATCATTTCTGATGTGGAATTTTTTGAGGTGCGATGAATTTTCATTGTTTTTTTTTAATATGTATTCGACATGCAACAACTGAAAATAGTTTTTAAATTACTTTAATATTGATGATAGTCGTAGATGATTATTTGAATATACACGTGTATAACCACGTTCATATCATGTATATTCAAATATTGTTGGTGAGTTTGCTGTAAGCATGTCATGGATCCGAAAATTTACTGGAGCAGAACATTCATGAATGTAACGTATTTCTACGGATAATTTTCCTTTAAAAGTTATAGAACTCGCTTAAAAAATTTGTCACGCCGTGTCATACGTATGTCTACCCTATCAATAGGCTTTTTCACAACGAACAGTACAATAATGTACAACGAACGGTTCTAAGAAAGTAAACAAATTACAATGTGAATGAATCGTATAGTGCCAAAATTGTGAAGTCAATTTTGCAAGTAAATGTCTTCAAACATAATTAAAACAACGGGTTTCTCATTCGCAATATGTATTTTTAACAACAACAAATCACAAAATACACGGTCGCATTTAGTGTAAGAGCCAACCAACTATGCTCTATTTGTAGATTAATCAAGTTTGAGTTACACAGAGTGTTTGTTTCGCGATGTTTTCAAGTAACTCACAGACCTGTCTATTTAAAATAGTGACATGGTGTTTATGTAATATAAATGATATACAATACTGCCAGAAAACTTTGTTTTCATAAATATTGAATACTTAACTGAACATTACGTCAATTAGTCTTTGGTGAAAATATAATGAGCTATAATGGTCTACTTTACAAATTGTGACTTGGATGGAGAGTTGTCTCATTGGCACTCATACCACATCTTCTTATATCTAAGAACGGTACCGGTAAATCTACCAACATCGCTTCGCGATGTAGCGATTAACTTCCGGAATCAACTGTACGGTGGTTATACCACCTGGTATAGAACCATTTAAACATGTAATAATAAACTGTTTTCAATATTTATTTGTATTCTTACAACTGCGTATTTGCTTATTTGTAACACCAACTTATAAGAAATTCAAACATAAATTAAGGTGACTCGACTGTTGCTCGAACATTCTTTACTGTATTAGATGTATACACAATGGCACGATAAATATCAATTATCCAGTCGTCAAAGCGTCTATTGTTTGTACAAGATGAAAACGTATCCACTCATTAAATCGTGAAATGAAGATCGTTTTGTGAATGCTCTTTATTATCTAAAATGCATCCATTAGAGCTCTTTTCCTAATGCTTGTAGTTTAAAGGTTTGGTTGGCTTGCTTGCTTTGTTTGTATAAATGTTTGCTCAATCTTAATTATAATGCTTAAGCAAACATTTATAAAAACAAAGCAAGCAAGCCAACCACACCTTTAAACTACAAGCATTAGGAAAATAGCTCTCATAACATTTAATTTATTAGTATGCGATGAAGATTTAGACCGAAACAGAAACTTTGCTTTTTCTGTGACGTGGATTGGCTTAACTTTCCAAAATATATGTATTCAATGATGGCGTGTCATAGGGAAGGATAAATATTATCCTACATATAGATCTGGATCTGGACAAATTATTAGAGAAAATAGATTTGACTATATTAGCAATAAATGCCATTTTTAAGGAATTTATTGATATATTACCTCAGACTTTCACTCACTAAATAGATATAAGACGATGTGGTATGAGTGCCAATGAGACAACTCTCCATCCAAGTCAAAATTTATAAATGTAAACCATTATAGGTCATAATAAACATGTGAAAGCTCTCTCACAGGCAAACAACCCATAATTGAAAAATATAAGGGCATACACCACAAGCACGGGGACACATTCTACTGCATCCACACAGCACGAGCAACAAACCCTGCAGTAAATAGATATAAGAAGATGTGTGCATATATAATCAATCCTTCTGACTTCATAAATTTTTTTAGAGAGTCGGCTGAATTAAGACTTTATATAATGAAAATTAATTAATTTCCTTCTGTGAAAATGCATCGCATATACAATAGAAATGAATCGCCCTACAGTGAAAATGAAAGTCTAGTATCATTATTCGACAGTAAACATGAATCGCATAACGAAAGCAACATAGTGGAATTTGATTCAATATCAACAAGCTGAATAACAAAACCTGTTTTAAGTTATACAACATTAATAATCATGTTAAAAGGTACATTTTTTTACAAATGAAACTGAACTGTTACTTTGAAATCTCTTGCACGCTCTGTTCGTGAACTTTTCTTAATATTTATCTATTTGTGTATCAATTTTGCACATGGATGGCTGTAGGCGCGATGAAAACCCGTCCGCATCTCATACCAATATCATGAATTTATAAAAACAGTACACATTATATATTATCTGTTATTTTATTCAAAAATCATGAGTTTGTCGTCTGTTTATTTATCATTCTACATCAGAAATTCATCACGGATACAGTGAAAATGACATTTCAGGATTCGCACATTACATACACTGTGCATAGTTTGAACGATGTTTCAAAGTTTGTAAAGTATCAATCTGTTTGAAACCACTTCATTCCTTCCGCCTATTAAAAACTTAAAGTATTAGCTATTACAAAAAGACAAATTTAAAGACTGATATGGTGAAAACTAATGTCCTTCAAAATGTGTAATGTCATGTAGATTTGAGGCAACCAATCCAATAATTTGTGTTCACCCCTACACTGGTCGAAGTTTGAGACGTGATTACATGTTGTCACCGTTCAGTTGTACAGTATTAACCACAAATATGTTCTGTTTGTCGTAATTATAATTCAGTCCTCTCTTTTTCGTTTAAGACACACTATTGAATGTGAATTATTTCCGGGTTTTTACTAGTCACTAGTGGGGCGGAACTGGAGTCCCCCTGGAGCACTTTCACTCATCTGTTGTTCTTTTGGTTGGGTTTGTGTTGCCTTTTTTACTTGTTGTATTTTGTAATATTTGATTTTTCGATGAATTGGTAATTTCTATCGGTAATTGTCTTGTTTATTCTTTACGATTTGAGGAAACGGTTCATTAAGAGAACCGTAAGTAGACTATTGTAAAAAATAAAATTACTATCCCCTTTGTAACAACTGAACTTAATCATCCTCGTAGCCTCTAATACTTTTCAGAACCTACTAAATAATTTTCTGTTTTCAATCGAACCGTTCCATTCCTGTTTTGAGTTTTGAAAGTTGAAAATCAAACAATTAAATCACAGTAACCATTTTGCAATTATTTTCAGATGAGGGATTTTGAAAGTATAGATTCTGAAGATTTCTTGGATGAAGAAAATGATTTCTGTGGAGGGAAATGTATTTGTATGCGACAACGAACTTCTATAGAAAAATTCTGTTTGTTTTCCTGATTATTGCTGTATGTGTTATCATTGCTCTGATAGCGAAATCTTCTGGGAAGTCCAGTCATACAGGTAGGCCTTAATTTAGAGAACAAGTGTATGAGTGAATTCTGCGAAATATAAAGTATTCGTCATGTATTTTGATAATATTTTGAATAACTATAAATGTATATTACAAAATACGAAAGTTCTAAATTTTTGAAAAATATAGGACTATCAAGAATGGGTTTCACTAGCTTTATAAGTTACATTACTAGCAGACAAACGTTTTATCCTTAAATAAAATGCTAATGTAAAGGACTTCTCAAGATCCGCATCTTACTGCTTTCATAGAACGTAGGTTACTTCTTTCCCTTAGTGGGGTTCTTGTTTAAGTTTTTAGTTTTTAGTCGAATTGTAGCGTGTATTATACAAATCAATAAATAAAATTTGTTCTGCAGTTGTTTACCGAATTTTCGCTATTTTAACAGTATGCCTAGTAAAATCTTAAATAAAGATTTATCTTGCAAATCATTAAAAGAAATTCAAAATTGAAACCAAAACCTGATGTTTAAAATAAGGAACATTACCTATTCATGTACATGTTGCAACATGCAAGTCATCTAGCTTCGATACATACATGTTTGTTCAATACTCTAGAAGTGTGGGTTTTAAATGTGATGTCGTTTGATAAAAAAAAATGTTTTATAAGTATATATACCTTTGGTACATTTTCATTGATTTAGTCTGTGTAAATAAAACTTAACGCTTCTAAAATAAAGGATTTAATTTATTTTAATAAAGTCTACTTGTCTACTTGTATATGAATCAATGTAATTTATACACATAATGATAAGAATGTCATGTGTTGATTCTCCCTTGGTTACGCGTACCAATTTTACTAATTGCGAATCCAGACTTTTCAAAAGCACATCTTTTTTTCACTGAGAGCGAAAAGCAAAACACAAAATGAAACCACAAAACGGAACAACATCAAAATTATAAACCATACATGCTTTTCCATACTCGGGTTCTTAACCCCGCCCCTTTTAAATCCGTTATGATTTTGGCGACATGAAATTAACATAGAATATGTGCAAATAAACGTAAATGTACTTGTGTCCGAACCTATTTACTAGTATTTTTTAATTAATTTTTGAAATATATAAATGATATAGCAAAGTGTACATTAAAGGCCGATAATCTATTAATCAAAGCCAAAAATTAGAACTTAAACAATGACATGTACATATAAGAGGGCGGGAAAACCCAAAAAGGATCTGAAATGAAAATCAAAATCTTAACAGGTGAACAGAAACTGAAGTGCAGGAACTATCTTTCTTTGGTGGTGTAAAATTGTTGTGGCAATCTTGGTCTTTCTAGTTTTTGCTAAAATTTACATAATATCTCATTTTTCAATTAGAAGATTTTTCTTAAAACTTAACAATTATTGTTAAACAATTCCATGTTAATGATAGAAAAATAGAGTCGCCGAATTTGACGTTTATTGGTATATTTGCATCCATAACTCAACCTAAAATGATTTAATTCACAAAAATAAAACTCGGTGACCTTATAACCATTTTGAATCATTAAAACGAAAATTTATCTTTGAATAACATACATGTATTGATTTTAAATAAACATCTATGATTTGGTATTGAAGGAATGGGATTTAAAGATGATTTTGAGATCTTTTTCACCATTTTTTTGTGTTTTCTATTCTGTGTATCAAAAGTATACAATGTAATTGTCTCTATTTCTTTTTGTCATCTGTTTCTTCTCTAATGTTTTGTGTGTTTCGACAGTTGTGTCGTCGTAGAGATTCCTATTAGAGGTTGATGGTTCATTTTGGGTAGTCCGGCTTCCTTCACCTTAAATAATCTTCGCCGCCATGATATAGTCAAGAGTGCTGAAAGTGGCGTTTAACACTAGCAATCAATCAAACAATCGATCTTGGTCGATAAGTTTTTTAATGCATATATTCAGAGTTGTGTAAAAAGTGCACTACTAACTTTTAAAATTGTAAAGACGTATATTTGTTACACATTGATTTGTGCATATAGTTTTTTCTTCAAGGTGAAATAACATTATTCTCAATCTGGAATTCCATTGGAATTTCCATGTGGCTTGATTAAAAACTTTCTTTTGTTAGCCTTGCATATTAATGCATTATAACTTGATGAGTGGAATATATTTTCAATATTGCATGTTTTCTAGTTATGCTTTTATAGTTAATATTTGATAAGCACTAGCACAACCGGAAAACATTGAATTCAGAATACACGCTTTCAAATTCATACCAGAAATCAATTTAGATAATTATTCTATCTAGAAATTGAAGTATTACATGTATTGAATCCGGTAAATATGGATATTGTTGATTGTTTATGCAGTGCATATCAATTTCATTTTATGAAACACAAGTCGGGAATAAAGAGTTTAAACTCGGGTACCATTTTATCGAAGGTAAATGACTATTGAAGTGCTTACTTCGTTGTCTGTGATCTGATTCCATGAAACATGTATGTGTTCTGATTCAACGAAACATGCATTTGTTCTGATTCAATGCGACATGTGTGTGTTCTGATTCAACAAGACATGCATGTGTTCTTATTTAACAAAACATGCATGTGTTCTGATTCACCACAACATGCATGTGTTCTGATTCAACAAAGAGGGTTTGGGAAATTACCTGAAACGATAGTTTATGAATTTGATACAACTCGGGGTAAGACAAAGGACATTAACAATGTTTGTTACGCTTTATCATCGGACATGTTTCATCGATATTTCTACAGTATTAATATGACACTAGTGGAGCAGGAACAATCCTTAAACTCGTCCGGAACACGAATTCACCTAAGGCTTTTTGATAGAGTGCGTGTTGCTCAATCTTTGGTTTGTGGTTTACTGTGTAGTATTTTATGGACGGCTGTTTGTCTGTATTAGTTTTGTTTTTTTTTTTTTGATTATGATATTGTCTGTCATTCTTTGACTCATACCAATTGATTGTCCACATGTCAAGTTCTTCTATTTTCTTTATTTGACTCATATCATTTGATTGTCCACATTTCAAGTTTTCCCTTTTTCTTTCTTTTACTCATACCATTTGATCGTCCACATGTCAAGTTCTCTCTTTTTCTTTCTTTGACTCAAACCATTTGATTGTCCACATGTCAAGTTCTCCCTTTTTCTGTTTTTGACTCATACCATTTGATTGTCCACACGTCACGTTCTCCCCTTTTCTTCCTTTGACTCATATATATATTTTGATCGTCCACATGTCAAGTTCTCCTTTTTTGGTACTTGATACATAATTAAAAACTTTGATGAAATAAGGAGAAATTTGACCTCATATCTGCAGGTAAGATTTGTAAACAGGCTGCATAATGCTTTTCTAAATCGTTGATTTGAAACATAAATTCTGTCGGACATATGATAAAAAATTTGTTTACCTACCTGAACTTTAGTAGTGGATTGATTAAAACTATTACAATCTTTCAATCTTGACAACAAAACACATTATTTTACAAAACGAAAACAATCGCCTCGAACTGTTTAAGATATATTCATACACTCAGACTTATCTAATTGATTTGATACAACAAAAGCCATAATCAGTTATTACTTTCAGATGAAGTTTTCTTCTGAGAAAGCTTTCATGGAATGATAATCTGGTTTCCAGTTTGTTTATTAATTCTTTATTATGTTGTATTTTATTCTGATCCTATTGTCTTTCATTAAACAAGATTATATGAGGACTAATTGGATTTGTCATTCTTTATGCGTTCCTTGATTACTAGTACTTTATGTGATTACAAGAAAACAAACAAACTGCTTACTAGTATTTGACGGAACGATTACATTTGTTGCAATGAATGCGTCAAAGAAATCCCCAAGATATTTCTTTGTATTTTGTATTCATATCTGGTAGGCACTTGATTATTGAAGCATAGTTTTCTTCTTCTTTTTTTTTTGTCTCGCCTGCAACAAAATTCGCGGAAGGCGAGACATAGGTATTGCTTTTACAGCAGCGGAGGCGACGGCGACGGCGTCAATAATTATTAAGTTTTCTGCTTAAGTCAGTTTGAAAGGAACTACTTTTGATAGATCAGTGATATTTTCTATAAAGTTGCATTACTATCAGTGCATGTCAGTTTGACGACTACTTCGAGGCCCTGTCACCTAGGTCATGGTCCAGCGACTTTGAATAATAAGCAATTTTCAATGTTAAATTTTCTGCTTAAGACAGTTTGATAGGAACTCATTGTCATATACCAATGATATTGTCTATAAAGTTAGGTAAAGTTAGGTAAACTAATTTGTGTACACTCGCATTCTCTAATTATACTGCATGAATAGATATATATGGCATTCACAAAAACAATCTGTATTGACATGAATTTGTATACGCTCGTTTACGGGACGTTTTATGGTATACCGTTTTCCGTCTGTTTGTCCGTCCGTCGTCAACATGTCGGACAATTACTTAAAAACGCTGTAACCAATTTTCATGAAACTTTGGTGAATTGTTGATATCTATTGACGTGAGCTCCCTTTCGTTTTTTTATAAATTTTAGATTTTAAGTTTCCGAGTTATAGGGTTTTATTCATTAAAAAAGGGGTATTTTCCAGTTTTCGGACAATAACTCAAAAACACTTTCACCAACTTGCAAGACACTTTGGTGAATTGTTTATATCTATTGACGTAAGCTCCCTTTCGATTTTTATAAATTTTCTATTTTACGTTTCCGAGTTGTGGGATTTTATTCATAAAAAAGGGGTGATTTTCCAGTTTCCGGACAATATCTTTAAAGTGCTTTGAGCAGTTTTCATGAAACTTTGGTGACTGGTTTATATGTATTAAGATAACCTCCCTTAAGTTTTTCATAAATTTCTGATATGACATTGAGAAGTTACTGAACTTTATTCTTTGCAAAAGCGACGGGCGTATCATGCGCTCATGGCGCATCTGTTTATTATTGATTTGGTCATAATTATAAATTAACTATTTGCAAAACTTTGAATCGTTTGAAATACTAAGGATTTCATACCCCAGGGTATTGATACTGTGCTGTTTTTGGCAAAACCTATCGGAATTTCGGGTACTTAATGCTTTTCAAATTAGTTCTTTATTTGGCCTTCTAGCTTCTTTGATTCGAGAGTCGTTGAGTCTTTCGTAGACGAAACGTGCGTCTGGCGTACAAATTTATCAGCCTGATATCTTTGATGATTTTTTTCACAGTTTTCATGGAATAAGTACGAATAAATGGAAAAGTAGGTTAAATGAGACAGCAATCCATCAACACAATTAAACGATCTAAACATATATATGATATTTAAGCAATTGAAAATGATTTCAGAAATTGACAGCGTTTGCAAGACGAAAGGATGCATTGACGTAGCTAGTTCTGTACTTTCTTCTGTTGACAATCAATTTAAACCTTGTGATGACTTTTATAAATATGCCTGTGGTGGATGGGAGAAAAACACGCCGATTCCACCAGGATATTCTTATTGGGACAGAACTCAGGAACTGGCATACAAAAATATGTACCAGCTTCATGAGTTACTAGGTAAGCTTTCTAGTCTGTTCAGTCATTGACAATAATCGTACTTGAATTTTATTAATTACTAAGTACTTGATTTGTATTCAATGTGCTTCTCCAGGAACTCTGGCTTCCGCCACCAATAAAAAAGGACCGCCAAGGTAAAGCCAATATAGCTGAAAGTGTCTTAAACACCAACAAACAGACATTGATAATGATAGCTTGACAAATTCCTCATCAACATTTTTACTTTACATTGAACAAAAGTGAGTCGTATTAATATATGAATTATTGAAGGTATATACAACATTTGTCTGTCATATTTGTTTTTCGTTAATTGTTTTGTTATAAATTAGGCCGTTAGTTTTCGCAATTGCATTGTTTCATATTTTTCATGTCGGGGCCTTTTATAGCCGACTATACGGTATGGGTTTTCTCATTATTGAAGGCCGTACGGTTGCCTATAATTGCTTACATCCACTTTATTTGAACTTTGGTGGATAGTTGTCTCATTGGCAATCATACCTCATCTCCTTATTTTTATATACATGGGTTTGTAAACGAAATCAACCAACATGTTTAATTCCATGTTCGTGTTTTGAGCTTTTTATTTATAACGTGATTTTAATAATGACAATGTGATAATTAGATTCCTTGTTGTATTGAGCTTTTCATTTATAACGTGATTTTAATAATGACAATGTGATAATTAGATTCCTTGTTGTATTGAGCTTTTCATTTATAACGTGATTTTAATAATGACAATGTGATAATTAGATTCCTTGTTGTATTGAGCTTTTCATTTATCACGTGATTTTAATAATGGCAATGTGATAATTAGATTCCTTGCTGTATTGAGCTTTTCATTTATAACGTGATTTTAATAATGACAATGTGATAATTAGATTCCTTGTTGTATTGAGCTTTTTATTTATAACGTGATTTTAATAATGACAATGTGATAATTAGATTCCTTGTTGTATTGAGCTTTTCATTTATCACGTGATTTTAATAATGACAATGTGATAATTAGATTCCTTGTTGTATTGAGCTTTTCATTTATAACGTGATTTTAATAATGACAATGTGATAATTAGATTCCTTGTTGTATTGAGCTTTTCATTTATAACGTGATTTTAATAATGACAATGTGATAATTAGATTCCTTGTTGTATTGAATCTCCGTTGATTGTTTTATTCCTTATCTTATTAGTTTAAAATCAATGTCATAAATTATTTGAAAAATAGGAAATGAAAATAGATGTTAGTATTTTTACTAAATATGCTATAAACAGTTTCAAACAATTGAGGAAATTCTGCTTCATGCAAGTCCGTATATATGTATGTAAGCATATACTTATAAAAATGAAGTAAAAACATAAGCCCAGAATATTTTTATCTCGAAATAAGGAGTGATGTGAATTTTCTTTGTTCATAAAATCTTCCTTTCAAAATATATGTATTCCAAACTTGCAAACCATATTAGTAGAATTATTCTCTTAAAAGGCCAAGTTAGTACACGAAAAAGTAGCTCGAAAAATAACGAGAGAGTCTTATTATATTTATAGATTTTATGGCCATTAAATGGAGTTGATAATCTCTGGTAAAATATTTTTCTGCCTGAAAAGAAGAAAAATAATTGTGATTGTTGTTCTCTGGGTAATGAAGCTGGTTTAATGATTAATATTATGATAGTTAGAATGTCTATTTGTTTGAAAGTTAGGATAACACGACACATTTTTTTCGTAGAATCGTACCGTGGCACATCCGATGCAATAAATAAAGCAAAGAAATTCCATGATAGTTGCTTGCATGAAGAGAACACAAACAAATCAGCTATCATACAAAAGTTCCGAAATCTCATAGGGCTGATTTCAGGAACAGAGACCAATTATACGTTTTCTATTATCCTTGAGAAGATCCATCAACTGAATACTTGGCCATTGTTTACAGTGTCTGTTGGTCCAGACGAATGGCAAGACGATACAAATGTCATTAAGGTGTGTATAAAGTTTTTAAAAAATGGTTTGCTTGAGGACATGTTTGTTTTGCTACGCTCAAATGACCATTGTGAAAAAAATGAAATAGGTAATAGATGCTAGTGAGACGAAGAAAGAAAACAAATTGAGACAAGACTACTAAAAGTAAGATTTCAAAAACGAATCATAACATTCACAGACAGTCATTGCTAGTGACCATCAAAACATTCGTTCACGCCTTATTTACAAACCATGCTTGTTAGAATCAGTATGTCATGAAAGGCAATGTTAAAAACTTCATTGACAACATGTTTAAATGGATATTAAATAGCAAAAGAGATGTACAAAATGAGAATTTATTTTGTTCAATTAAGAATTTTCAGTTTTTGACATCAAGTTGAATTAAATATTTACATTTCGTCTTTTTTGATATTCAGATTTCACAAAGTGATATGCCTTATCCGATAGATGCATTGATAGATGAAGAAAAATCACCGAAAGAAAAATATCTTAAATGGGATGCTAAACAAGTAAGATTTTTAATTGTATAATATGATTTATATTCTTGGCACGATCCAGTTTCCTTTCGAATATAAAAATATCCTGTGTATGTGTATTCTATTATTTCTAATATTTGAAAATGTTGTAAACAGTAAATTTTATCTAAGGGATTTCGCTTTCAAAATGAGGCTCTATTTATTTCAATATTCATATATTCAGGATTCTAAATGTGCTGTGGTTCATTTGTGCATCCACATTATATAACCCAGCTTAAATGGCCGTTGTCAGATTTGACCCAATTTTAAATTATTAGTTAGTGGACTTTGGTTTCAACAAAGTAATAGATTTGGCCTTACAACTGTTTTGATACAAGCGCAATTGATGAGTCTTATGTTGACAAAATGCGCGTTTGGCGTACAAAATTAAAATCTGGTATCTTTGATGATTGATAGAAAACACCAGTACTGCTAGCGGACGTTTCGCCTTTGAAAGTACCACCATCCCAGTAGCAGCGCTTCAGTGCTGAACAAGTATATGTATATGAATCATATTAAGTGTTTAATTTATTTTTTTACTTGTCGTAGGTTAGGCAGAAATATCTAGCAGATATGTCTAAGACATTAAGGATGTTTTGGAACAAATCCGAGACTGAATCTTTAAAAATTGCAGAAGATATGCTTGAACTAGAAGTTGAATTAGCTAACAAGGTAAGCGTTTAAAGTAAAAAAAAAAAAACCAGAACAGACCAAAGATAGTGAGCCCCCAAAATGAACACAGCAAAAACAAAGTATTGATACACTTGTGATTATGTAATGTGGTTTTGAATCACGTTATGAGTGAGTGGTCTTGCTAAATTCATCACGGTCCCTTATGGAGTGTGCCCCAAGTCATAAATGTGACCGTAGTTATTCATTTATGTTCGGGATTTGATTATCTGAAAAGTGTTCATGCTTCTGGGGGGACTATCCTTGATCACTATTTAGAAGAGCTACATTGTGTATAAATACATATATTTTAGAAAACACTGATGTGTATTTTGCTGCAAACAGATCGCTTTTCTACCTTAATTAACAAGAGATTAATAAGGAAAGAAAAAGGCGCCAATGAATCGAGTCTCAAGTATATTTCTAGAAGTTTCGATCGTAAAAGTACACGATTACATCATGAAAAATAAACCTTTTAAGGTAAAAATCTATGCATGAAAATAATAAAAAAATATATCATTATACATTTCTCCAAGAACACTACTCTTTACTCAACATGTGCATACCTGTTTTACCAATATATCCTTTTCGTTCGGAAAAATTTGCATAAATAAATAAATATGTATATAATTTGTAAAAGTGATATATTTCAAAACACACATATTTGTTCTTTCTAGACAAGAAGCAAGGATGAGATCGAATTCAGCAGAGCTGATGTGTACAAAAATACAACGGTAGCAGAATTTCAACAGAAGTGCTCTATGGTATGTCGTTTATTGTTATTATTTTGTTTTAGTATATTATACTTACCTTTTTGTTGAGTTTTCCGTTTTGTTTGGACCGACTGTGGGAGGGCTTTATATCTAACCAAGGCTGTTAAACGCTCGTTGTGGGGTTTTTTGTGTGAGAGGTTTTTCTTTTTGTTATTTTGACTTTTCATTAGAGTATTTCTGCATAAATGTTTAAGTAATGCATTTTTTTTCACATAAATGTCATCATTTTTTATTCGAGCGTCACTGATGAGTCTTCTGTAGATGAAACGCACGTTTTGCGTACAAAATTTTAATCCTGGTAGTACTGAAGATTTTATTTACAAATATGAAGATGATTATGTTAAAAATTGAAAATTTAAATAACGTTTATTGCTTTTTGATGCATAACCTGATCTTCAAATATTGAACAACATTCCAGGCTGCTATACAATCTTCATGCATATAACTGGAAATACTGAGATCTAACATTACACTAAATTTCAAACAAAGTATATATATATATATATTTACATGGAGTGTTACACCATATTCATACACCGTCATTAGTCAGATAGTTTATCGACATTCCCATTCGTATCTTGTATGATATCTGCACTATAGTAGACTGTTTCAGTATCTTTAACTTGAGTGGTTTCCAATACAGTTTCTTTGATTTCTTGGAATGTTCCTGCTGCTTTCTAAAATCATGACATATTCGCGATATAATTCTTTTAATTATAGATTGATTGGGAATTGTACTTGACTACATTAACCTATCAAACAACAAAGATTGTCAACACCGATAAAATAGTCATACTGCATGAAGACAAACTGATCAGTTTATGTGGTATAGTTGAAAACACTAGACAAGACAACTCTAGGTATGTGTAACAGAAAAGTGAATATTATGTAAAGAGCCACAAAGTGAACATACGTAACATGTAAAAAATCTCTTCTGAGATGGTATTATGTTTAAGAAATATCCAATATTAATAGGTAAACATCGAAGTTTGAAGTGATGATCTCTAAATTAATGCAGTCAGATCATATGCATTGATAGGACATTCTTTTGTTTAAATGACGCATCCCCCAGTTAATTCCAAAATAAAAATAGCAAGAAAGGTACAGATAGATGCAATTACACTTAACTGCAGCCGAGCTTAGCGAAAGGCCGTGCGACATAATCAGTCAAACAAACTTTATTAGAACCACATGTTAAGGAACGATCGTTGTCATTGGTCAGTTCACACCTTCGACCTTAAATAAACTTTCAAGCCCCGCCCAAGCACACCTGCGAAAATAGAACACGCGTACAATAACCGATCGAAAGTTGAATGGACTGATCACGTACAGGATTGTGTACTTGATTATCTCATGGCAATTCTAGCTTATACACGTGCATATAAAATTTATTTATATTATTTATATTATAATTTTGTGCAATAGTTCTAATAAAGTTCTTTCTTTAAATTTTTGAAATTGATAACGAAGACTCTTCAATACTGACGGATTTCCGGCGAAATATTGAATCCAACTGTCTCCTCTCAAATAGTTCTGGACTAACCCTGTGCACCTTTTCTATCTGTTAATTTACATTATTATGTGTTTGCAATGATAACAAAATAGGAAATATGAATGAAATTGCTCGGATGATGTCGGATACGACCGTAACTTCAAAATAGTCAAATTACAATTACATAATAAAGATATTGAACGCCACAGTAAATAGGGTTGTGAAATAAACTGTTCATTATTCATATTATATATTCTATCGTCAGTATATCAAACCCCTCCTCGACCCTAAAACTATGCTCGCATATACAAAACCTTTTTAAATATGAAACACGTAGAAATAGAAAATGGAATCCCAATGACTAGTTATAAATGACAACTAACTTAAATTTACATCATTGCATATCATAATCCAGTAACTTTTAAAGCAGGAAGCTTGGGGTTTTAGGGTTTCGACTTGGGATAGTGTGATATTTTTTCTGATTCAGTTTACTTTACAAAAATCCCTAAGTTCTATGTAAATTCAGAGCAGGTAACCATGCTTTGTTTGGAGATGACAAAACATTGGCCGCAATGAAAGGAAATGTACTTTATGTAACTCCGGTGATATAGGTTATGAATTTTTTTAATTCATGATCTATATTGCTGTTCTCAGTTGAAAAAAAAACGTAAATTTTATATTATAAATGTTTACATAGACCAAGTATTATGTCAATTAACTCACTGGTTGGTAATAAAACAATCAGTTTAAAAATGTGTTTATCATTAAATGTATCAATAAAAAGGGGACCGAGTCCCTCCTTTTACAAGTATTTTGTCATCCTTAATTTCTAAATATTTCGTTTAACAGTTTATTATACCTCATTGGTATAAGTTTACTCAGAAACATAAAATATCAATAAAATATAATAAGATTAATTGAAGGTAAACAAATTCAGTATATATGAAAATAAGGAGATGTGGTATGATTGCCAATGAGACAACTATCCACCAAAGTAATATGTAGTATGCTTATTAAAATGAAGTCACAATGTTATCAAGACGAAGTATTTAAAAAGTAATTCATTAGCGGATTCAGATGTAGGATACTGGTAGTACTTATAGAAAGATATTTTATTCTAATATTCTTAGATTTGGAAGAATAAAATATCTTTCTATATGTACTTGTAATGATGTTATATTTCAATCCTTTTACACAAACATTTTATTTTCGTAGTAACCATGACAGTACCTTATACATCTATGATAGTACCATATACATCTATGATAGTACATTCCATACTACGTCAATTGTATTCATTCACTTGCACAACACGATCATTGATATTTTGTTTCTAGGGCTTTCTACCGTTCGGTGAATGAATGGGACAATGTGTTACTAAAACGTTTAGCTTCTGTATGTTCGTTTTATAGCATGAAAACAAAAACGAGAAATGTGCAACCCATCATAAATTATTTATTATGATGAGATCCGAAAATTAAAAGTTTTCATGTATTCATCCGTATAAAAGTGGCCCATGTGTTTATCATTATTATGAGGCTTGTATTTTTTTTCTTTCATAATTCAGGACATGACAACTGTGTTGTTGCATATTAAGAACATTACTAAATAAAAATATCAAAATTATAATATTTCGACCCCACTATTTGAAAATCAGGCGACAACACAGATATTTTTAATTCTTTTACGTTCGTAGTAACATAGTACATTCCATTGTCTGTCACCTGTGTCAATTCACGTGCACACTACGATTGTTGTTGTATTTAAATCTTTCGGCCAATGAAATGGGACGTTACAAGTTGTTTGTTTGTGATACGCCAGAATGTTATCAATGAATTATCAAACGCTAAACTTGACTGCAGATCAGTGTAACGGTAATCGGCGGTAGATAGTAGATATCTAGATCAATGATAGAGTAAACATTAAAGAGTAAGAGAAAAACGGATCAGCCCCATGGCAAAATAGTGTGTCTTTCTTAGTGGGCAGGTCCTCCGCGACCACGGATATGTTCCAATTATCCTAGCCACACACACCCGTCCTCTTTTCCTCGATTGGTACATCAACGAATGATCCTTAATTTATCAGCGAATTTGTACTTATGAGCTACACAACAGGTGCTAGATGTGGAGCAAAATCTACTTACCCTTGCGGAGATCATGAGATCAACCCCGGTTTTTGTTTGAGTGCGTGTATATCATGCTTTACGATGTTATGTAGTATTTTGTAGACTATTATTTTTCTTTTGGTCGTTCTTTTTTTCCATGGTGTTGTCGGTTTCTTCGACTGATGTTTTTTTTATTGTTTCTTTGGTGTTGTTCGCCTTTTCGGTAACCGATGGACCTATCACGTATAAGTTCACACTCAACTTGTCATTTAAGTACGGACTATAGAGCATTTGTCAAATTAAATGTCTGAATGTGCATCTTGTACAGTAAATTTGATACCGTTAATGTTATTGCAGGATATAACTCTTTATCGTCTGAATATTGATGCAGTATTTGCAATTGGATGTTATACAATTGCCAATTAATCTGTTTCAAAATGTGACTGAAGAGTTTACATTTATATTATTGACATTGTCATAATGAGAAAATGCTTTGACATATTGTATCAACTGATAAATGTATGTAGACACCATAAAGTAGAAAATTAGTCAAGCCACATTTTAGAAAAGAGAGACGAAAGATTCCAAAGGGGGATATTCAAACTCATAAGTCGAAAACAAACTGACAATGCCATGGAGAAAAACATAAAACGAACAAAAGACAAACAGCAGGTCACATAACACAACACAGAAAACGACTGAGCAACACGAACCCAAACAAAAAGCAGGGAGTGATCTCAGTAGCTCCGGAAGGGTAAGTAGATACTCCTTTACATGTGGCACCCCTCGTGTTGCTCCTGTAAGTACAAAACCGATGATAAGTCTTATTCGGTGATCAAATTCGAGGAAAAGAGGACGCAATTGTGGTTACAATTGGAACATATCCTTCGTCTCGTAATGGGGCCGTAGGGATGATTTCAACTTCACTACTTGAAGCCTCGAATATCCTTAATCTTTTAAGCGCCCTCCCTATTTTGTAAGTGTCAATTCAAAAATAAATAAGCATCCCGTCAATGACTTCAGCCCATCATTTGCATTTTAATCATCACAACCTAAAAGGACCAGTGTTAAACCACCAATGTAGCCTCAAATATACTTACATAATTAGATATTTTTAACGACTTCAAAAATTAATAGAAAAAACAAAGGATATGGAATATACATCCATGACACAAAATCAGTACATGCACAACAAAAATCACACAAGAACAAAGGAACAGCGGTTTTATTGCTGATTGTCTTCTCAAAGTCACAGTGGAGCCTTCAACACGGAGAGAGAAAAAAACACTCTCACCTCACTGCAAGTTTAAGTCGGTCCCAAGCAAAATGATTCGGATAGACTTTGAAACACCACCAAATCGGGCCCGGCCAAAAAAGAACATACTGGAAAGTAAAACTTATTGAAAACAAAATAGTTCCTACGAATTTTTGAATATCATAATCTAGAAAAGGAATATATTAGAATTGTCTTTTTGTATGATTTTTTTACATACGATTATAAAATGCACGCCAAACATATTTCAAATTTTATTGAAAGAAACTATTCTATTTAATTTGATTACATATGTACTTCTTTATTAAAATGTATCAAAATATTATTTTGTCAACATTGCATTACTCTCTTGGTATGACTTCTTTATTCAAACATTTGTGTATTCTAATATTGTACTTTTGTAACTTTCAGCGTTCTTTATTACTACTTGTTAGTGCACGCTGTTAGAAGTTTTATGCCGTATTTTGAAGTATCACAATTCGCAGACTTAAGTGAACAAACAGGTACTTTAAATTTGTTATACAAGTGTCATAGTTTTTTGCTTTAATACATCCTAGCAGTAGTAAGTAGTAAAACTATTTACTTTAATATAGCACCTATTTAAAAAAAAAAAGATATTTTTGGGATTAAAACCAAATAGAAAATTCCAGGATGCGGATTTCAATGATCTGTCATACAGTCAGTTGTGCTAAAACATCATATAGAAAATCACTTTGGGTTTACTGTGGAATAGAAATATGTTGATCTCTTGATCTTTTTCCGACCGGCATTAAAACAATTGCCAAAGTGGACCGTCCGTTAAATCCGATGGCTCCTGTAGAGAGAGTGCCACGCTCTCGGCAAGTTTAGAACCTTGCAACAACTCTGAGAGTCCGTAGGTGGCCTGTTGCAAGGCTTAATTTCTTTCTCTATCCAATATTCACTCTTTTCTCCTCTCCTAATTTCACGCCCTTCATCCCTCTCGACCCCCTATTACTAAACCTATATATTGCATTAATTGTTAAATTGTTCTCGACCTGAACATGCGTGAAATATTTGCCACTGGATGTGAGCAAACAACAATCAACAATCAATCAAAAGTGTCAAACACTGAATAGCAAAGCCAACCGAAATAATAGCGCAAAGAACACCAAAATAACTAATGGTGTTTGCGCGCATTCGGACAATGAGGTTAAATTTTACACTTTTATATCTTTTTACCAAATAAAAATTTCACAGGTAAGAATATAAAAGTAATGTTATGCTAGTACAAATGCATAAAAATAAATTACGCCAAAAACCATATACCCTTCTCGAAATTATAAACAGCCAAAAGTCAGTTATGGTGAACGTGTACTGTATGTTTCAATAATTTGCAGAATTGGAATTTGATGGCGAGTTATGGCGCCGATGCACTTTCTACACAAATAAGGCTTTTGGATTTGCTACAGCGGCGATGTACATTAATGCAACTTCCCAGAATGACAACGTCATACAGGTAAGTCAAAAAGAACAAAGTATTTGACAAATTCTGAAATTGCATTGCATTATGATTCACATCACTTGTAATATATTGGTGTTTGCGACTTTGATGACGATACTGAAATCACCCTTCTCTTTAGATACCATAATAGTTGTCTGATCTGTAAATTTACCAATTGTGTCCTATTCCCGATTATTACATTTTTCTGAGTTTGGATTCAAATGGTGGGTGATGCATCCATAGCAGGAGACGCTTACCTTGTCGACGATCCTGGTCTCGCTCCTTTTGGAGAGCACCCGACTCACTCTTTTTTGTCAGTATTATTTATAAGGATCTTATCATCTGTCAATAACAAAACAAAAGTTTGTATATGTCAAATTTTAGAAAATGATATTTGAGAAAACAGCAAAATAAATTTGGATTAGAATGACAAGATTATATATAGAGCCATTTGTCAGAAGTTACAAAAGTTAACAAATGTGGTAGGCATTAAACAAATTGTAATTTTAGATGCAATTTGAGTATTTTCATACCTCCTTTATGCATTTTTAAACAAAGTTCCCAAAACGGGATCAGAAATACTGTAATTTGAAAATATCAGATAAAACATTATAAGAAAAAGTAAGTAAATAGTTTAATCTAGACCTGATAAAACAAAAAAACTTAATACTAAGTAACGTGATTACATAGAACTGTTGGTTGAAAATTGTCCTACATTTCTGCAATAATATCTTTCTTTCAAATCTAGATTGGACAGCTAATTACAGATGTAAAGGAATCATTTAAAGGATTTGTTTTAAGGAATGTGTGGTTTAGAGGAAATGTCCGAGAAAAGGCTACGCAAAAGGTTGGTAACAACTAAATTCTATAATCAATTTCATTAATAATATGATAGTCCATCAATATTGTTTTCTGATTTGCTTCAAATAAGTTTAAACATTATTTTGTGTTACGTTTTAATGATCCGTCAACATTTTCCATAATTTTATATACATTTAAACTGTTTCGTTAATATATTTTATAATATTTTAGAATTATAAACGTATGATATCGATTTTCGCGCGAACGACACGTGTTTCAGGGATTACCTTAACCAGGAACACTTAAGACCAAAACGATGGGAAGCCATTTGTTTTATAGCTTAAGCATCCAACGGGCTTAAATAGAACGTCCGAAACCGTCTAAGGTCAACGCAATTGATAAAATTGAAGTGCATTGCATTATTGCAGTACAAACGCATATTTTTGTTTCTTGTACATAGGTTCTAGACAGTATATCCTTCTAATCAGTAATGTCGATTTTTGAACACTTACAATAATTGTCTTATATAATCATTATTTGTCATCATTTATTCTTTATTGTGAACTAAATAATTATTTATGACAAATTAAAAATTTTCAGCAGCAAAAATTAAAATTGAAATTGATAACAAAAGAATTTCATTATTAAAAAGAAATGGATTGGTGTTGTAGTGTACAACGTTTAACGAGGATACTGTTCATCACAAAACATGACAATCAGATATGAAACTTTCGATGATTACATGAAATGTAGTGAATAAATATTAATAACTAAGCTAATCTATAATTCTCGGATAGGATCTTTATGCCAGTTTATGAGTCTTGGGATCTTTTGCTCATGATGGTAGCAGCAGTGTTTATAAGTAACATCAACGTTGTTATGATAAATATTACATAACTAGCCATATTTTTATCATTTGTTTCCGGTAGCTTATTCATTTATCAGGTTTATTTATATTTTTTTTACATTTAATATTTATTAATTCAGACAATTATAACAGTCATAGAGTAATAAAACCGACATTGTCTGCATGGAGAAGACGTTAAAAGTAAATTAACTTGATTTTTATTGTTATATGGTGTTAAGTGTACTTATACTAACTCTTCCATGTATATATTAGTTTTTACAGTACATTTGATAGTAAAAATATATTTGCTTCCATTAAAAGGATAGTTAATTCTAAGGAAGAAATGGGGTTGCCTTTGGAAGTTTATATCATTTACATAATGATTTATAAAAAAGAAAAAAAAGGGTTAATAACAATATTGCACAGTAAAACACATCACACTAACCTTAATACCAGACTCCTCCGAAAAGATGAACATATAAACAACAATTGACAATGCATGGTCCAGTTAACCTAATTTGATAAAGGTACAAAATGTGGTGGAGAAAAACCAGTGTTACAGCTTATAGTTTAACACAGCAGCACAGGAAAACATTCATTTGGTTATTTTATGATTTAAATATTTTGTGGTGTTTATTCCAAGATGACCCAAAGTGTCTTTCACATTCTTGATTGTTTTTACAGATTGACGAAATGTTGGACAAAATAAGCTATCCAACGTATATAATGAAACAAAGTTTTCTTGATCAGTTCTATAAATTTGTGAGTATTTGATGTGATGTATTAGTCCTTTTTTAGTAGGTACTTTCTGTGACGTATTTGTATACCTTGTGAAGATTCGAATTCAGGTGGTGGACCATATATGACACACTCTATTTTTAGTTTTATGCAGTAATATACTAATATATATGAAAACATAGAATTGGCGTCAACATGAATCACGCCCATTTCTCCTTTCCATCTTTAGCAGTGAAATCTTCTTATGGTGAACTGCAATCTTTCATTTATATAATCAATGATCAAATGATACTTAACATTTGACATTTTAAATGTTTGTGACAAATTATTTATACAACACAAGACAAACATGAACAATCATATTAATACACAGAAATGTAGGAAAAACATGATTTATTATAGCTGTCTTTGTCCTCAGTTTTAATGACTTCTTCAAAAAGATTTCATTTTGATGAGGTTTGTTCATTGATCAGTAGTTTAATTTCTGTTTCCGGAGATATAAAGAGAGCAAAAGGATACGATGCAAGCATCAAAACAATGTTTTTAGATTGTTCTTTTTTGGAATATCTAATATCAACTATGAAGAGATAAACATCCTTCCGCTTATTTGGACTTCAACATGCGAATTGACACGAGAGGTTCGATGAACATAACACATCAATTGGAATATCGCCAATACAAAACCAACCACTAAGTATGTAAAAGTGAAACCTTCTCTGTCTACATAACCATGAAATTCTTGATATAATCTGTGCACGGAAGATGTGTTGAATTTTTGTTTAAGATATTTCTTTTTTGAATAATCATTGATTAATCTGTGTGACGTATTTCTCTATTGAAGAGCTTGTGTCAAGTATCTTCACTAAATTGAACGACTACTGTCAAAAGAGAGGCGAAGGATACAAAAAAGACATTCAAATAAGACCACTCCGTTTAGGCCGCATAAACTTTGCACTGCTATCAACAATACCGTTTTATAATTTTGTATGGTTGCTATCAGTAGTATGGGGAACTCAATAAGATGATACAAAATAATTGAAGACGTTTTCACTTTTACACTTTCCATTCTTCTATCAGATTGATTTGACTTATTTATGGTAATGGCTTCCAATATGGACAAAGTGACTGGCTCTGTTGTCGGAGCAGGAATGTTTGATATGTCATTCAGTTTAAATGAGTGTTTCTAATTCCCAAGATTTACTGTTAATGTCGATGTTTGTTGATAGACATGAATCCGTTGTTTAATCGTTGTATGTTGTTTGTGTCTTCTCTTATGTGAGTTGGAGATTTCGCACTTTATTGTAGCTTTAATGGGTTACAATATTGCATTTAAAATATGCATGTGAATTTATAACTATTCAAACATTTTTATGATATTATTTTTAAGTTCGAAGTTAAAAACTATTGGTTTGAGAATCTGAAGAGCTGGAAGGAGTTCGAAGTAACTACAATGTTTAGCGAACTGGGTAAAAAGACTGACAGAAAACGGTAGGTGGCGGTATAGTTGGATTAGTTATGCACATAGGAATGAAAAACATATTATAATATCATTGCGTATTTATTAATGACAACAACATAGAATTCGAAATAATATTAAGTTGTCTATTACTTTCAAACAAACGATTACATTTATATGAATTACATGTTGAACAACATATTCATGATTCAACCATGTTGATATAATAATCAATTTGTAACATATCATTGATAATTTTCTATGTTTTCTATGTATTGTGTGCGATTTTGTCCCATGTACATTTACTCCATATCCTTTCATTTTCTATCGTTTTACCGGTGACCCTCGTGATGATGAAATGTATACATAAATTACTCTTCCAAACACAAAGGGAAAATACCAACGATTGGGCCAATGAAAACCGATAAGTCGATAAAAATTAGACAACACTATTGTCAAAAAGAGAAAAAAAAACACCACGAAACGACAAACAAGTCCACAAAAAACCTACACAAGAAAAAGAAGGTTGAGAAACACGAAACCTGCCAAAACCCGGGGTTGAACTCCAGAAGTGTAAACAGATCCTTAACGACCTGGCATCCTTAACCCACTCGAGAAGATCATCTTCTTTTTAACCTTTTGTCCATTATCTGAAATAATCCTCGACTGAGAACATTAAAAAAAATAGATAGAGACAGAAATTTTGCCTTGTAACAGGCAACTTACGGACCCTTCAGATAGTTGTTACAAGGGTTCTTATGAATATGAAGAAAGCTTGGCACTCTTTTTACTCCACGAATCGGATTTAACGTCCCCATTCTGACTGTACATTGCTGTGAAATTATTTGTACATCCCATAAAGTCAATCGGACTCCCCATTTCGGGAAGGGTTTTAAGGTCGATGGAAAGAAGACCAGGGGATGACCATATTTCTTTACCATATTTAACCATTAGGATGTATTTATAATGAAAGATAAATCAATGGCATCATAACCTTTCTTAGAAAGTTTAAGAAAGGATTGTTTGTGTTGGGCAATTTCGAAGGATATAGATGTTAGTTTTATTTTGTTTGAAAAAGGCAGTAATAACATTTTATATCCACGATACCAAAAGTCGAAAAAGCCATATACAAATGTAAACTTTGCACACAGGTGTTCCAAACTTTACTTTAGTACAATTTCATAAGAAATAACGTGAAAATATACCGTTAAGATGTTCCTTTTGCATCATTCGACTTTTAAATAAATTACGGGTTCCTCTTGGACGAACAGTCTTCTAGCAGCAGTCCAATTGAAATAATATATTTCAATGGGCACGGCACATGATTTTTATGAAAAGTCAAAGAATAGCAAAGATCCCTTGTCTTCTTGTACTGCCATCATTTGTTAATTCATATAAAAATATCATTTCTAAAAATCTCATACTCTAAGTAAAACGTTAAAATTCGCCACTACATTTCTAGTCTTAGGTCGGATTGCGTTATTTTCAAATAATCCTTCATAGTTACGGTCATGTTCTATCATCATTTCTCGTCTTTGGTCGGATTGCGCTATTTTCAAATAATCCTTCGTAGTTATGATCCTGTTCTATAATCATTTCTCGTCTTGGTCGGATTGCGCTATTTTCAAAAAATCATTCACAGTTATAGTCATGTTCTATAATCATTTCTCATCTTTGGTCTGTTTGCGCTATTATTGAATAATCATTCATAGTTACGACCATGTTCTATAAGCATTTCTCGTCTTTGGTCGGATGCACTAATTTCAAATATTCCTTCATAGTTCACGTCCTATAATAATACCAAGAGATGATTTTAGCAGAGTGTGTTTGTCTGACATTTTTTTAAATGTCTCTCACGTCATATTTATGTCTCGCTGGTTGGGTTGATTTTTGGGATGGGGTATGTTCCTAAGTCTATGATAAATGTTTCCAACCACTTAGTCGCTGCCACTACTGGTGGAAGTTATCATGGGGGTATTATAAGACCGGTAGTCAGCATTTCTGTACTGGCATGCAATATCATTGATACGGTAATTTTCTGTAAATTTTACTGTTTATAATAAGTTTAAATCACTCGATACACTCAAGTTTTTCTACCACTTAGGAAAAAATGGCTTAAGACAGTTTGTAAATCTCTTTTTGTAATAGACATGTTCACCATAAGCCGATACCGAAACCGAAACCGATACCGAAACCGAAACCGATAACGAAACCAAAAATAGTAGTGAGGTAAATGATAATGTTTATATGTTTATTAATGCAACCCTGTTACTCTGTTATAGTGGTTGAAATTTGAATACACTAGATGGAGTATTACTTCAATTCAACAATTTACATGAATCTATCAAAAAAGCAAAGTGAAATTCAACAAGTATTAAATATTTAATATAATAACGCAACTTATATACAATTAAGAATAAAAATACATAAGAGAGAATAAGACAGAGGAATAAAGGAGCGGTACGTATAAGCTAGCAAAATAAACTTTTAATGGTTTTGATTTGGTAAATATGTTACCCTACATTTGAACAAATGGTTTTGATGTTTGATGTTAGCAAAACTTTAATTCATTAAGCTATCCATGAAATTATTCATTAAGCTATCCGTGAAATTATTCATCAATCATTCAGATTAATGATAACATGACGTTCAGCTGAAGAATGGGAATGGGAATATATGAAGGGTGATCGTCAGAATTGGAAGAGGTATTTGGATCTATTGATGGCACCTCCCAAAGAATAAATCGCCCAACCAAAAAACACCATTGTTTTATAGTGGACATTGTCATATACACTACATTAACACGCAAGTCATAATAGACATAGGAAAAAATTAAGATACATCAAACCTGGTTTCCTAGGTCATAACAATGACGCAATGACTTACACATTGATGGATGCGATTGGTCCACACGTGATTTTTACTTAATTGGCGATACCATATATCCATCTGAACATCATATTGCAACAGCATATACTGTAATGCACCTACCCAATCAAAATGCAAAAATCCGCGATCAACGCAAATTAATGTTTCAATGAAAAGATTCGTGCCAGAAGAGTTTATGTAGAACAAGAACATTCCATAAGACGAATGAAAATTTATAAAATAATAGATTCTCTTTATAGACATAGTCGGAACGATATTGCACCTATTGTAAAACTATGTGCAGCTCTTTCCCAACGACGATACCTGCTTCATGAATTATGTACATCATTAATTAACTGCATCCACATCTTAAATTGTATATTACTTGCATTACTGTATTCAATAATGATTGAATTTAAGTTTCCTTTTTTGATAGATTCATGTGAATTGATGAATTGTAGTACATATTTATCAAAGGTACCAGGCTTATAATTTGATACGCCAGACGCGCGTCGGTTTTCAATGCTCTTCAAATTCGTTATCAATTTGACCTTTTAACTGCTCTTATTATAACTCCACTGATAGTTCTTATGTAGATGAAACATGCGTCGTCCTAGAAACTAAATATTTAGCCTGGTACCTTCGATATTGTTTTAGACTGTATATCAGTCATGAAGAATTTATTACATACATGTATATGGCGTGATTGCATATGCAATTTATCCTTGTCAGCTTTCAGGCTCCATAGGGCATATTACATTTACGGGGTTTGTTTTGTGTCAGTGATTATACATAAATTTCAATCGGCCAGTTGAAAAAATCTTAGTTTGAAAGTTTATTGCAATTCAAATAATTAATCGTTTCTATCACTAAATTTTTGATATATTTGTGATAAATCTTACTAAATCTAATAGTTGATATTTTCACGGGTTGTTTGCTGTTCTCTGGCTATGGCCTCGCATGGTGGGTGATGCATGAATAACAGAAGATATTTAAACTGTCAGTGCAACCGATCTCGCTTATGTTGGAGTCAGATTTACGAGTTTTATTTTTGGTGAATTTTGTCCGTGATTTGTGTAATTATTCAAAATGGATTCGCAAGATTTTGACATTTAAAACTACTGTTGATTCGCATGTCATCTGATGTTGCTTGATATACATTTCAACGCTTTATCCAACCCGTTTTGATATCTTTTGAAGTACATTACTAAAGTAATTGAAATTCAAGCTGCCAAATGTATGGACCAGGATAAATGAAATAATTATCAATGAATTATTTATTCTGTATTTATTAAGTCTCAATGATTAATTGATAGAACGTAAAGTGTGTTTTTATTTTCTCTTATCGTAGCAGTATCTATTGAAACTAATTCAATAGCAATATTTTGGAGCCTCACAAATAATCATAAGACAAAATTATTTCAATTAAATGTTTCCTTTGTTGTTACAAATGTTCTGCAAGTTTTGACGATTATCATCCAAATAAAGATAGAGAAAATATGTAAGGGGCAAAACTGTTCAAAATGTTGAGATGTATCTGCTGTCCATTTACATGAAAACTGTCAGACGACGTTAGGAGTTATTGCCAAATGATGGTTTACAATTTTTTTTTTATCTTACAAACTATAAAAGATATGAGAGAAATTTTAAATAGCCAACAAAATCAACATGACAATATCTACAAATAAGTCAAATGGCCGAAATTGTCAGTCGACTCCTTATTGGAATAATTGCCCTTTCATGACGATTTTTACTAGTTCGTTGCGTTTTTGCCTATTCTCTTGAAAATTATAATAGATAGATAGATAGAAACTTTATGTTGCAAAAGTTATCAGCAAGTCGAGATCTACTAATATGTCAACATAACCGAAATCGTCCATTGACTTCTTATAGAAGTTATTGCCATTACAAGACGATTTTACATATTTTTTTTGGGTGTTATTGCCTATTTCTTAAAATTTATAATAGATTGAGAGAAGCTTTAAATGCTAAAAAATATTCACAAAACGACCAGATCTTCAAATTATATACAACAATGCAGTATCGACCAAGTCGTAGTAAAACAAATGGGTCATATCACTTTTTGTGCCTACGATACATGATTTTGAAATACCTCATCAGCTACAATTGAGACAAAAATTCAACAAATGAATATAACACTTTATAAATTGGTACGTCCGAAGTTTTATGGAGTTACCTCCGTCAAGAACGCTAAAATCGGGGAAAAAATAGAAAGTCAAAGGTATATAAAGAAAAAGTCTACCTGTGGGATATGTAACCTCAGTTTAGTTTAACTACAATATACATTGTTTACGTCTGGAATTAATCAGGCAATCTGTATCAGCTGAATCATGCCAGCACATAAGCACTAGATATAAGATTATCGAGTTAACACTTTTCATCTACAATGTATTTCTATATTTCAGATGGATCAGACCACCTTTTAGAGTTGAATCCGATTACGACCCAGTAAGGAATAATCTAAACTTTCCAACAGCAATGTTGCACCTTCCCTTTTATACAGCTGATGGGCCAATGTAAGTACTGAACAATATTTTATGGCCATTGTTATATTATAGTTTGTTTCTGTGTGTGTTACATTTTAATGTTGTGTTTCTGTTGTGTCGTAGTTCTCCTCTTATATTTGATGTGTTTCCCTCAGTTTTAGTTTGTAACCCGGATTTGTTTTTTCTCAATCGATTTATGAATTTCGAACAGCGGTATACTACTGTTGCCTTTATTTAAATAAAATGAAGAATACTGATGTTTGTGCGTGTTTCTATACAATTATTTACATTTGTAGTTTCACTTTGTTACACTCAAAATAAACATGGAAATGAATAGTATATATATGAAATATATACGTTGTATACGTAAATATTTCAACGCTTGCCCAGTCTTCAGTCAGTGACATGCTTCATATTTTAATGTACAGTATAATGGCTCGCCTTCTAAAGAAAGGTAAGGTGGACCTCCATAACATAAATGCATTTTGTTACAAACGTTTTCATTCCTTATGTCTTTTTATTCTTATTTTTCTGTTAAAATAAATGAGTATGTCAGCAAAGGTACACACAAAAGTTAGCTCAGATAAATAAATATAAAATATTTCAATTTGTAGAACGTTCAACTATGGTACTTTGGCTGCTATTGTGGGGCATGAAATAACTCATGCATTTGATATTCTTGGTAAGTTAAAGTAGAATATAATTAACTTTACATATTGTTTATGAAACGTTTTTTCCATAGTTATCTATGCACTTGCACTAAAAATTTTTCCATTATCAGTGCTTTTTCTAAAAACAAATGCAAGATACTTTAGCTAACACATTAGCTAATTGATCGACAATGCACAAACTGTTATGCTCCATTCTTAAAAATGTTTTGCACGGAAATAACTTCTATTTCCTTATCCTGATTATTATATGCACCCTACCGACAGTGCCAAAAGGGACCACACTTACTTAGAAAAATGTGGCTTAAGATTTCTTCAAAATACTTAATTCATGTTTACCATCATATCAGTAGAAATGAATATATAGAGAAAGAGCATACATTTTAGATGACTAAGTTTGTATTGAATATATAGAAAAGAACCGAATATTAGAGTATTTAATTTCTATTGAACATGTTTTTAAAACAGGCAGACAGTATAACGCAAAAGGTAAACTGGAAAACTGGTGGGATCCACTTACTGTGAGCTCATTTAATCAGACTGTTAAATGTATGAAAGACCAATATGATGAATATATAATTGATGGGCAAAAAGTAAGTAGAATAAATATGTTTGGCACTGTCTATATATATTCGTTTTTGTCTCGCATTGACGGAGTCAAAAAGCGAGACATAGGTATACTGTTTCTGGCGTCGGCGGTGTCGTCAACGATATATTAGTTTGTGATTAGGTCTAGTTTATGGTGAACCACTAGTGGTAGGTCAATAATATTTAGTATGTAGTTGTATTAGCATTGGCACATCTCATTACCACGGAGATTATTTGGCCCCGCCCCCTCAGTCATGATCTATTGACTTTCAAACTTTGCTTAGTTTACATGTATTAGATTGTGAATAGGTCAGTTTAAGGGGAACCACTAGTGGTAGGTCAATGATATTTGGTATGCAGTTGTATAAGCATTGCCATATCTTATTTCCATGGAGATTATTTGGCCCCCCCCCTCAGTCATGGTCTCTTGACCTTGAAACTTTTACTTCGTTTACATGTATTTGTTTGTGATTAGGTCAGTTTATGGGGAACCACTAATGGTAGGTAAATGATATTTGGTATGCAGTTGTATAAGCATTGGCATATCTCATTTCCATGGAGATTATTTGGCCCCGCCCCCTCAGTCATGGTCTATTGACTTTGAAACTTTTGCTTCGTTTACATGTATCAGTTTGTGATTAGGTCAGTTTAAGATGAACCACTAATGTTAAGTCAATGATATTTGGTATGCAAATGTATTGGCATTTGCAAATTTCATTTCCATGGAGATTATATAACCCTACACCCTCATTATGGTTTATTGACTTTGAAACTTTTACATAGTTTACAAGTTAATGTTTGTGTTTGTTTAAAGGGAACGACTTATGAGATTTCAGTGGTATTTGGTATACAGTTATATTAGTATTGGCACATCTCATTTCCATGGAGATTGTTTAACCCTGTACCTTTAGTCATGGTTCATTGACTTTGAATATTTGCATAACTTGCATATTAATAAAGTATTGCTATTTTAATTTCAACATTTGCACTATTAAAATAACAAATAGGCGAGACATATTTTGTGTTAAGAGTTTATTATAACTTAAAGACCATGATATTATTATATATATATCGGTTCCGAATAATTAACATGTGAAGTGACATTACTTCAAGAGTACTCATTTTTACAGTTGCATAGATGCATATCAGTATTTTGGTAATATCACAGATGACAAATTATATAATGCAAAAGCCCTTGTTAGATGCCCTAATTACTTACCATTCAAAGCAACACTTATACCTTTACAAATGTTTTACTCGTAGATAGTATTATTTGTTATATATAATTTTAGGTAAACGGTTATAAAACATTAGATGAAAATATTGCAGACAATGGTGGATTGAGAGCTGCCTTTTTTGTAAGTATATACTAACAGCAGTTTTTTTTTGTCCAGCAAAACCGAAAGAGGGTAATCAATTTAGTGATACTATAGGTTACTATGTTGTCATGAATATGAGTCAAAAGGGGTGTGGGGGAAGGAGAATGTATGATAAGGCCATTTTTTTGGCCCTCTGAATTCGAAAAATGAATATTATAAAAAAGCAAAATAACATTATTGAAATGTTCACAAGGTATTGGACTATCAATCAAAAATATTTTCATAATGTCTTACATTTTGCCTCTGGGCTTCATACTCCTTGCATTTTGTGCAATACTGCAAAAAAAAAAAAAAAACTGCTACAAAGCCTCTTTTTGAGATTTTGTGATTAACATTTAGATGTGAACAAAAGCTTTAACCAAAAGATATTTTGCTACAACGTATATTTTACATAGATCCGAATTTTGGGAAAAACTGTTGCTCATATATCTTTTGAACGAAAACTTCGTGTAAAATGGCCGTTTTAGGTCAAATATGTCAATTTTGACATGTTTGTGGCGTCATATCGACATTAAATGTGAATTTTCTGCAGTAAAGTGTACAGACTATATCAGCTGGTTCTTTAATCATTAACATTATCATAATTTTGAAAGGCTTGAATAGTTTTTGTCTCGCTTGACGGAGTCAAAAAGCGAGACATAGGCATGCTGTTTCCGGCGTCGGCGGCGGCTGCTTCAACAATGTATTAGTTTGTGATAAGTTCTAGTTTATGGTGAACCACTAGTAGTAGGTCAAAGATATTTGGTATGCAGTTGTATTAGTATTGGCACATCCCATTACCATGGAGATTAATTGGACCCGCCCCCTCAGTTGACTTTGAAATTTTGCTTATTTTTCATGTATTTGTGATTAGGTCAGTTTATAGGGAACCATTAGTGGTAAGTTAATGATAATTAGTATGCAGTTGTATAAGCATTGGCATATCTCATTTCCATGGAGATTATTTGGCCCCGCCCCCTCAGTCATGGTCTATTGACTTTGAAATTTTTGCTTAGTTTTTCATGTATTAGTTTGTGATTAGGTCAGTTTATGGGGAACCACTAGTGGTAAGTTAATGATAATTGGTATGCAGTTGCATAAGCATTGGCATATTTCATTTCCATGGAGATTATTTGGCCCCGCTCCCTCAGTCATGGTCTATTGACTTTGAAACTTTTGCTTAGTTTTCATGTATTAGTTTGTGATTAGATCAGTTTATGGGGAACCACTAGTGGAAGGTCAATGATATTTGGTGTGCAGTTGTATAAGAATTGGCACATCTCATTTCCATGGAGATTATTTGACCCCGCCTCCTCAGTTATGGTTTATTGACTTTGAAAATTTGCTTAGTTTACATGTATTAGTTTGTGTGTAGGTTTGTTTAAAGGGAACTACTTATGATAAGTCAATGGTATTTAGTATGCAGTTGTATTAGCATTGGCACATCTCATATCCATGGAGATTTTTTTAGTCATGTACCTTCAGTCATGGTTCATTGACTTTGAATATTTACAAAACTTACATGTTAAAGTGTTGCTATTTTAATTTCAACATTTGCATTATCGAAATTACAAAAAAGCGAGACATATCTCTGTGATAACAGTTTATACTAGGTTTATTTCAATTTCAGGGCCAAATAATGGCTCTTATCATAGCTTCTCCTTTTGTAATGAAATTCTCAGGATTGTGTTTTATACGACTCCAGCTTTTGTTGACGACAAATAGTTGTTTATATGTCATCGATTGAAGTCCTAGCGTTGCCTTTATTTTTTGAACTGGGAGGACATATTTTCTCCTGGCATTTAAAAACCATAAAATAGATGTTAAATTTTAGCACTTACCCGGATTTACTCTGAACATACGCCATACGCCTGAAAAATGTCAAAATTCGTTTGTTTTTATAGTGATTAGGATTATAACACAATGTTGACTACTGTAACACAATTTTTGACATTTTTACCTATTATGTCTGTCTGTTTTGCTCACAAATTGTTGTCAATATAATGGAATTCTATGCGACTGTCATACAAGTGAGAGGTTAAGCTAGCTATAAAACCAGGTTCAATCCACCATTTTTTACATAAAGAAATGCCTGTACAAAGTCAGGAATATGACAGTTGTTTTCCGTCCGTTTGATGTGTTTGAGCTTTTGATGTTACCATTTGATTAAGGACTTTCCGTTTTAAATTTTCCTTGGAGTTCGGTATTTTTGTTATTTTACTTTTTGTTAAGTATGAACAAGATATATATATATATATATATGGTAACGGTTTACAAGAATAACACAATCGAAGAATATTTCATGGATATATAATATTTCCTTGATTATATTGAAGGATTATTTATTGATTGATAAATTGGCATGTTAACCATCCAGAGCAAAATACCACATGCAAATTAAATGAATTAATAATCATGTGCTACTGTGATATGACGATACCCTGCTAAATGTACTATATTTAAAAGCTGATTCGGACTTAATAAAAAATTTCAGTTTTAAACTTGATCCTTTAAACCTCGCTCTTACACACGACGAATGCACACTCTCGTGAGAGCATTGAGACCGATATATAAATAGAGAGACGGGATCAATTTAAAAATTCTAGCTAAACTAAATATTACTTTCAGATTGTTGAAGACTTTTTACTGTTTAAAGTTGTTTATCTAAAATATTTATTATAGGCGTATCAACTGTGGGAACGAAAGGGTGAATCAGAGAAAATTCTTCCTGGTGTTGACTTAAGTAATCGACAGCTGTTTTTTACAAGTTATGCACAGGTATGTACATGTTAAAATATTGAGTTTACTAAATACTCTCACCTGAATGGCAGTGGAAAATATCATTTATTCCAGTGTAGCGAAGGGTCTGAGACCTAAATATTCAATAGTTTTGAATCTAAAATTGCTAATTTAAATGAATTTGTAGATTTCATTTGTTTGTTGTATTCTATGCTTTTTTGTCTTTATTTATTTGATCTTGATAAAACTTATTATTATAGTATGTCTGATATTCATGTATTTATTTTTATTGTTAATTGTTATTGTCAAATAATCAATGATGATATATATGGACCTAATTAATTTAACATATTTCAACTTCAGATGTTCTGTTCAAAGTGGAAACCTGAAGGTTTACAAAAACATTTAATTGATGATAGACATAATCCTGGTCCAATAAGGTAAGTATAGTAACCAGTGATTCATGAAGAGAAATTGAAAGAAAATACACTCTTTCAAATGAGCGTTTTTATTTGTTTGTTGAGAATGAAAAAGTGATATTTTATAAATTTTATGCGTAAAAAACCGCCCCTCTGAACTTGCCCTGTTCAGGGACGCTCGCATTCAAAACTTTTAAATCCAAGTATGTATAAAACCTTAGTACGTGAAGATTAGAAATAATAGCTAAATTCATCTCAGGTAGCTTTGCCCGAGAAGAAGGAACCTTAGTAAACCAAGTTTTTTCTAATTTTGAACCTTAATTTGAAACTAAGTACACCTTCTCATTATTAAAAACCTTTTATAAAGTGATTACCAAACTAGAGTTTTCACCAATACTTCACCGTTTCCGGACATGGAAAATATCAGGTTAAAGTTTTAACGGTCTTTTATTGATTCCCAATACACTGCATGCGAGATTTTTTTCCGAAACACCTGGATTAGACAAGTTCCTACAACCAAGTTTGAAATATGTCAGTCAACCATATACCAGTTTTTCACAAAACTTTTAAAAAGTATTAGAGATTTTAATCCGAAATTGACTTGAATATTGATATTTGAGTATTCTTGGCTTAATGCATTTGTTATTTCCGATCCTTAGATATGTTTGTTCTATTTTGTACAAGGTCCTTTTTAACAACCTCTAACTTCATCATTTGTACATTAATGTTTCTTAAATAACTTTTAAACCCCAATTATCACCCTCTTTTATCTGACATGTACAATTATGTCAGCATTTTATGCACACGAGTTTCTGGAATAACTTTCTGAGCCAAATTATAACTGTTATCTATCATGCACAATTATATTTCCCTTTTTAACTACAATATAATCTACAATCTTTTACATAATCATGTTTTATCGGATCTTCATCAAAATTGCAATATTGATTTTAATAATAAATATCAAAGTATTTTGTCATCGAAGTTGTTTTAATTAAGTTGTTAATCAAAACAATGTTTGTTTAATCAGTCTACTGTTTTATGATGTGTAATAGGCAATCCCCAACGGAAATTTATAATTAAACCGGTAGCACATCAAATATTGCATAAGGTTATTTGAATTTTAAGTAATTGCTTTTGCAGTATTAATAATATATGGAAGGCGTTTGAGCAAACAGGCAAAGCTTATACCTGATTTTGTATGTTAAAAGGACATAAAGGGACAACTTTATAGTAAACATGAATATAAAAAGATGTGTCATATACGTCAATGAGACAGCCACCCAAATGGTTCAAAAACACATACAATCAACATACTTTCTTCAGCAAAGACGACAAGAGTGTATGTTTCAGGTCAGGGTGAAGGTTGGCGCCTGTTAAAACGTTTAAACCCGCTGCATTTGTATGCACCTGTCCTAAGTCAGGAGCCTGTTGTTCAGTGGTTGTCGTTTGTTGGTGTGGTTCATAAGTGTTTCTCGTTTCTCGTTTTTTATATAGATTAGACCGTTGGTTTTCCTGTTTGAATTGTTTTACACTAGTCTTTTTGGGGCCCTTTATAGCTTGCTATTCGGTGTGAGCCAAGGTTCCGTGTTGAAGGCCGTACTTTGACCTATAATTGTTTACTTTTTACGCATTATGACTTGGATGGAGAGTTGTCTCATTGGCACTCATACCACATCTTATTTATATCAACAATTGATAAGCGTTTTGGAATATGTAAAGCTTTTTAAGTTCAGAAAACATTAGAATAGAAATCTGAAAGGAACGTTATTTGTTTTTTTTTCTATTTCAGGGTCAGAGGATCAGTATCAAACATGGAAACATTTGCTAGTGCTTTTAATTGCCCATTTATATCAAACTATAATCCTCACAAGAAGTGCAGAGTATGGTAAAGACTGAACACACAACAATCAACACATGACCGTATGGAAACATGTATAAAAATATTATAACATGTAATGGTTGCCCAAACATTGTATTCTTACCCAAAACATGGGGATTTGTTAATAATGACCACTTAGAAGATAATGCTTCTTTCCTTGCATTTCATTTCACACAGTCAAAAGTATATTGTTTTTACAATTTACTGTTTAAATTTTTTGTAAGAAACATTAATATACATCAAAGATCTGTCAGCATTTTTACAAATATCCATACTATCAAGAGATTATCCAGCCTTTCATAATGCTTTTTTGACAATTGTTCTTAATAAATGCAACTTTTCCATATTTTTATTAATTCTTGCAGACACAGAACCAAAGTGAAGCTAGTTATGTCTAAAATCAGATTAAAAACATTTTATCAAAATTCCAGTTGGAGCCATGCATGCATAATGTTCTGAATTATTACATATTTTTGTCAGACGTCTTGAGTAGACACATTCAGCTGTCATAATATGAATATGTACTATGACTTTTTTAAAAGGATCCTGTTATTGAATTAAAAACATGGCATATTAACCATAACTCTTTATTGGTACTGTGTTTATCTTATTACGAAAATCATCAGTGGATTAATATATTTAATCAATTTCCTGACGGCAAAATAATATATATTACATGGTCAATTTCTTGAGCTATAAAACTGTGATACCGTTATTTAGCCTTTCTGTAATGTATGCTAGTGCCTTAAAAGGAGCTTCAAAAGGAATGTATGTCTGTTGTTTGATCGAAAGTATGTATAAAATGGTAACCGTTTTGGGCATTCTTGTTTTGTAGGTTTTAGAACAAATGTTCTCATAATGTTTTCTCATTATCGTTTTGTAAAAGTTAAAAAGATTCAATTTGATTTTCTTTTGATTGTTTTTATAATTTGAGTGAACAAATAATAAAGATATACTTGTTAGCCTGTCTCGCATATAGCACTGTGTAGTATAACACTTGACTATAGATATGAACTTTCAGTTTTTTCAAAGTAAATAAACACAATGTATACATCTGTCTTCATCTGCAAAGAGTCTCAAGAGTCTTATAGTTTAGATAGTACTACAGTACCAGATGCATTGTTGTCTTATACGATTGCGGAAAAAAATGGAAGGAATGAATTACCCCTCTGTTTGCTCTTGGTTAAATTCGCACGGGAGATTTAATCTAGAGTGGATGAGGCAGATTCACTTGTTATAAATAAGATTTGTATTGTGTATGAAAAAGAAGGGTTATTTTTAGAAATTGGACATTTTTACAAGGAAAATCTATGACCAACTCATCATGCTCATATGCCAGTCTGTATTTATATACAAACATATATAATTTGATCAAATCACTAGTCATTTTTGATATATAATGTTATACCACAAAGTTACAAATGAATGTATGGGAGGGAGTACGAATATTGCATGTTTGTATCGTTTTTTAACATTTAATTGTATTCTACCAAGTAGAATTTAGTGTTTTTGTTTACACATCGTTAATTTTAATAGCAGTGATTATAAAACATATCAATTACATCAATTACCTCATTCCCTAATTGTAATCGACCGTACTATCTATTATTGGTTTAAATTTATTGCCATGAATTAGATAATAGAATGTCTGGTCGTACAGTATATCACATATTCTTCGAGATCTCAAACTATAATTAAAGTCTATTTTGGATGGATGAAATCAAAAGGTTACTTTAATAGTTTTAATTGGACCCTAAGTGTCAGGCAAAAAGTACGTCTCCGTCCTGGTAGTACGATTAGGTTGCTTAAATTGAAAAAAGAGTAAATAGAAGTAAAAGAATAATAATGCTTAAATGAATAATTGATTAGATAAAATTTTCTGCTTTTTAATTGATTCATAAGTCTTAGTTTAGCTAGTAAAGTGTTTTAACCAAAAATGTTTAATTTTACAGTTTCTGTTGTTTTTAAACATATAAATGGTAAAACAAATATTTGGATTCAATAGTTTTATTTTTTAAGAGAAAATGAAGGTTTTTGTGTAATATACACATTGATGATGGACAAAAAAATTAAAATTGGCGGATGTATTTAACTACACTGAAATAAATTTCATTGATATATTAACGACATTTTCCATTAAATGTAGATGAGTTCTTATTATCAATTTATGCCAAACATATTGTGTTCAAGTTTATCGCAAAAGATATTACAATTTTAATAGCCTGATATGGGAAGATCCAGATATCAACTGTTACTGTAAAAAGGATGGGTTATGGCTTCTTCGATTAATCTATGTAGCTGAAAAGCTATCTTTTTTTACTTTTAAAGTGTAACCTCCAGCTCCTATTCTGGTATGACCTTTATTGCATCTTCTGATATTTTTTAAAGTAAGTTTACTGAAATCATGAAAAATCATTTAAAAATTTGTATTTGTTGACAAACATCTTCATTGTTATTTGTTACTTGTACTTTATAGATATTGTTTACAAAATGACATGTTGACAATAATACCTATAATTTTATGTTGAACTTATAAATGTTTTTGTAGATTGCTTTTCATACAATTGAAAAAAAATGATTGTTGCATTTTTATAATTAAACATCAGCTTAATATTGTGTTTTTATCTTAAAGGGTAAGGCTTTAGATCTGAGTTGGTACTTGAGTTTACATAGTTAAGTCTCCGCAATAGGTACATATACTTACATTTATCGCCAACTCTTCAGGCGATCTAAAAATAAATTAACGCGACAGTAGTTTACCGATGTTCTTATCTTGTAAATCGATTAGGAAGAGACAAATCAAGGTAACACCCAATCCACCATAAAACCATGTATTAAGTGACACATGGGGGAGTCTTCAAATCTTCACAAAACTTTGTGAATATAAACAACATAATAGTACAAGACTTCATACAAAATATGTCCTCTGGACCTTATCTCTGTAATGAGTAATGCGGTATTCTATACAGGGAACCAGTTTTTCGGCTCAGAAAAATGAATTTCTTCAATTTTGTGACAACATTGAGATGGGAAAAAATGCAACAAAGTATAATTCTTACTATTTAAACTTTTATTGACACTACGTTTGATGGTAAATTAAACATTTTACACAATTATAATCAAAATCAAATTTTTAAGTTTTGCCTGGCAAAGGAAGATAATCATATTCAATTTTCCCGTTTTTTTTTTTAATGAAAATTACACATTTTAAAACATATACAAAATCTCATCTACCACTGATAATTGAAAAAATCATCACACTGCAAAGTTGAAGTATAGTACAAACTAATTTAAGAATAAAATTGGTGGGCACTCATATTCTTATGTGTCTGGCAGAGACATGAAAATGATGAAATTTTGTGATTTTTCTTCAAACGCTGTAAAAATCTAAATTTTGCACATGAATAAGTAACATTAAAACTGGAGCTATTAGGGTCAATTATGTTGAAAAATTATTGAAATTGTATTAAAAAGATATTCTATCAACATAAGATATGAATATGGAAGGGGCAAATAGGTTTACCCCTGTTAACAAAGTTATGAATACAAGCTGGCATCTGGTTGTTCCCAAGTCACAATATCATTTACAGATGAAAACAAAGAAACAGATCTTTGGATTTTCATGAAACTAAATCAACAAACACCCAAAGGAATGAGGAGAAAAGAAATTGATTATAAGTTGGCTCTGTAGATCAAAGGTCATGGTCACAATATATACAGATAATAGCAATTTTTTTTTTAAAAGTTTTTCATATAACAGCACATTAAAACAAATCAAGTTTTAATTAAAATATATGGTACAAACATGCACCTAACCAACAAGAGGAAACAGGCTCCTATCAGTTTCAGGCTCTGTAGTAGCCTTAAAGGTAAAAAGTCAAGGTCACAACTTACTTTAAGACAACAGTAAATGATATTTTGTATTTTTCAAAAGGAAAATTTGAGGGCAAATGATTTAATTTTGATATAATTTTGTACAAAACATGCACCATCAAAGTACGATGCCTAACTTATTTTTAAAAGTTTTTATCTAAGGCCATGGTCATAACTTAGATTAGAGGTTGAATGCACCACCTGGCAATTGAGACTTTTTGAAAGCAAGGACCGTCTTTCATTATCCTTCATTTTTAATGATTTGTATAGCCAAATTTGATATGATATTTAAGGAAAATTGTGAACAGTTTGACTTCAATTTCTCAGTTGATTCTGAATATTTTAAAAGACAAGTAATCACTTATAATAACATTAAAGGGAGACAATTCATTATGGTGTATTCATATAAAGTCCATAATCTGCTACAAACACTTTCAATTACATATATCTGCATGAAATAGGTCAAGTTCTGTTGACAAAATTTTGTCGGTTAAGAGGGACATGTTCCCTTGTATCTCCGAGTTTTCAATTTCAGACAATACATTTCTCAATTCAATGTCATTTACTTCAACTTCAAGAGCTACAACATGTAGAGCATGCGGGATATCCCTTCTTGAATGTTGTTTAGATGCAAAACCTGCAAACAAACTTTTAATTTGATTAACAGATAGCCATTCATCAGGGGAAAACATTTTGGTTCCATTTTCTGTTCGTTGTTTCCTCAACCTGTCACAAAGATCGTCATAGTAGGGGCGTTTCCCTGTCTTTCACCCTCATCATAAATGTTTTTCAGGAATATTTTTATTTTGGGAGAAAAGCGAACATTTTTTCAAGTTTTCTTCAAAGCCCATCCTTCAACAACAGAATCATCTTCAGAGGCTGAGATAACAGATTGGTCAGTCACAGATTTGTATTCACTTCCGATATTATTGCATTTGTCAACCCACATTTGTTTTACAACATCTGTTCCTGCTGGTTTAACATATATTGATGGGATCCTTTCAAAATGTGCCTTTCAAGACCATTTGCCGAAACAAACTCCCTTTGGCATCCAGGCTCCGGACAGGCAAATCCAATGCTGTTCATAGCTTCTGTGTCCTCCTGATAACAAAAAATAAAACAAAATTTATGAGACAAGTCGCCTGACCATTGCTTATGAAGCAAAAATGCACCATCCTGACAAATGTCTGCCATGAAACAATAGGACCAAAAAGTGAAAATTGTTTCTGGAGTACTGATCCCAGTTTTTTGGGGTCCGTGTTTCTCATTTGTTTTTATTTTTTGTCTCGCCTGCGACGAAAGTCGCGGAAAGCGAGACATAGGGATTGCTTTTCCGGCCTCGGCCACGGCGACGGCGTAAACTTTTATCAAAGTTTTGTGATTAGGTCAGTTTCTCAGAAACTGTTCTTGATAGGCCACTGATATTTGGTCTATGGTATCATTGGAAGGTGTACATGTCAGTCTGACACATTTCAACTGACCTTGACCTCATGATCATGGTTCACTGAGCAAATTAAAATTGTGTGACAAATTCTATTTCTTAGAAACTTTACATGGTAGGTCAATGATATTTAGTCTATGGAATCATCTGATGGCGTACCTGTCTGTCTGACTCGTCATGTGACCTTGACCTCTTTTTCATGGTCTACTGACCATGTTTGTTTTTTGTGATTTGTTCTGTTTCTCAATAACTAATAATAATAATGTTAGGTCCATGATATTTGGTCTATAGAATCATCCGAAGGTGTACATGTCTGTCTGACACCTGCAATTTGATCATGACCTCATTTTCATGGTCCACTGACCATGTTTGTTTTTTGTGATTTCTTCTGTTTCTCAATAACTAATAATGTTAGGTCCATGATATTTGGTCTATGGAATCTTCCAAAGGTGAACATGTCTGTCTAACTCCTGTCATCTGACCCTGACCTCATTTTCATGGTCCACTGACCATGTTTGGTTTTTTTTGTGATAAGATCTGTTTCTCAACAACTTTACATTGTAAGTCAATGACATTTGGTGTATGAAATCATCCAAAGATGTACATGTCTGTCTGACTCCTGTCACCTCACCTTGACCTCAATTTCACAGTCCATTGATAATGTTAACTTTTCTTATTTTTTTTTTTTTTTGCGTTTGGATACTATAAGCAATAGGTAAACAATATTTTGTTATGGAATTAATTAAACAGGCGAGACATTTCAGCGTGTGCACTCTTGTTTATGTTATATATGCTGTTGTTGGTCCTTGTGTGTATTATTTGTTCCCCTGTTTGTGGTTTCGGGGCCGGCTACAGCCTACTTATCGGTGGGATGATTTTTTCACTGTTCAATGGAGACCGATGGGTCATCCTGTGTTGTAATATTTGCTCGCTGGATGGGTTGTTGTCTCTTTGACACATTCCCCATTTCCATTTACTTTCCTACATGTACCTCAGTATTGATACGGCTTTTGACAAATATTTCTTACCTCATCAGGTTCATGTTGTTGTTCATCTTCTTGTTCTTCAGTTTCAGTTGAATCTGTGTCTGGAATATCAACCCTTTCTTGAGATGTCTTCAAAGTAACTTTTCCTACTTTCTCACTGTCACTGTTTCCGAATGGATGTACAATCTACAAAACATTTATATATCATTAGATCATGTGAGCTTCTGCCATCACCTTGTGTCTATTGTCAATCGTAAACTTTTCTTCAAAGATATTCATTTCTGAATCCACTGAAGGATTTAATCATGCATATATATATATAGGATGTCCTGTATCAACATGACCAAATTTGTGAAATGTATGATTGCCTGCCAAAAACATTGCCGCCATGGCTAAATATAGACCACAGGGGTCTAAACTGTTTTATGAGAATAACACATAAACTGTAACATTTATCAAAATTGAACAGCACATTACATTATGCAGTAAGATTTACCTAAAACAAAAATTTTAGGTCTATCAAAAAACTTGTCAAGGTGTTATGGCACTTGATTTGAGTATTTTGTCAATTTTTTATCCCTTTTTTACGGCAGTCATTTTGTATTTTTAAGGTGGCCATTTTGAATTCAAAATGGATGGTTAAATGTTAAGTGGCTCCTATTTGTACAAAATTTTGTTTCCAAATGGATAATGACCCTGTGAAGGCATTTCCATCATTGAACTGTCATTTTTCAAAATAGCAATGATTTCATAGGTGAGCAAGTCAACTACCTTGGAGCTAATCTTGTCAGCCTTTAAGGCTAGTCAAGCTAAAACTAAAAAAATGACCCGTCATAAATGGCCCCGTCTGCATAAGTCCACAAGTCCATAACTCGGAAACGAAAAATCAAAAACAATTCAAAATCAAAAGTCAGCTTTTTATAATGATGCTTATTGTTGTGTATAACTTTTATTTCAATCGGTCAAGGCAAACTTGAGTTATCATACGACAAAGAAAATGGTGACAGACAGACGGACAGACAGAAGGACAGACACACAGAGTGATTACTATAGGACGTCTGACACCAAGTGTCGTGGCCCTAATGAGGTTCATTATAAATATATATATGTAACTTGAATATTTCTTTTCTCCTTTTATAGCAACCTCGAGTCATTCTGATAAACATACCTTCAAATTATCTATATCTGTACACTGTCTAAGTGAAAGCTTAGAATTTTCAAACATCTTTCCATGTCCAATCTTGTAGGCTTTTCTCACTACTATTCCTGCTTCAGTAAATTGAAAGTTGTTCAGCTGATTTATACTAGGAATCTTTATGGACACTTTAGGTTCCATATGTTTATCGACAGAAACAACTGATGTGAATGTTCCCCGTAGTCCTCCATAACTTTCTAGAGCCTGCTTCATATCAATTAATAAAGGCAACAGTAGTATACCGCTGTTCGAAACTCATAAATCGATAGAGATAAAAACAAATCCGGGTTACAAACTAAAACTGAGGGAAACGCATCAAATATAAGAGGAGAACAACGACACAACAAAAACACAACATTAAAATGTAACACACACAGAAACGAACTATAATATAACAATGGCCATTTTCCTGACTTGGTACAGGACATTTTAAGAAAAAAATGGTGGGTTGAACCTGGTTTTGTGGCATGCCAAATCTCCCGCTTTTATGGCAGTGTTAAATATAACATTAAAATGACAACATTACATGACAGGACTACAATACAAATAAATGGGAGAACATATAGGACAAAGAAACACACGAATAATAGCTAACAAAAGGTACTAGGTTTAAAATTTAATACGCCAGACGTGCGTCTAGTTCACACAAGACTAACCAGTGACGCTCAGATGAAAAAAGTTTGAAAGCCAAAACAAGTACAAAGCTGAAGAGCACCGAGGACCAAAACTTCCAAAAAGTTGCACCTAACACGGCCAGGGTTTTCTGCCTGGGACAAGAACATCCTTATTATTCAGAATAATTTATAATTTTGCAAACAGTAAGTTTTATAAAATGACTATATAATAGATATACATGATAAAACCGAAGTGGGGACTAACTACAGAATAAAAACGGATACATACATAAAACAACTTAATCCAACACATAAAATACACAGCCGAAATAGTCAAAGCCTCAACGCACAAAGTGACGTCACATTTAAAATTCTAAAAAAACACACAAAGTGACGTCACATTTGAATTTGTAAAAATATTTCCCAAAAATAAGATATGATTAGGATTGATTCAAGATTAGATTTGTAATACTGACATTACATTTATTAATAACAATGAAAATTACAATACTTATTAATATCAAATTGTGGTAGTAATTAGATAATTAATTGTATTATCTAGCTATGTCGGTGTTTCTTTTGAATCAAACTGTAAACCAAATATATCGTATAAATTTCGTTGAACCAAACTAAAATCTAATAAATGAAGGGAGTGATTAATTATCTTTACCATAACACACGAATATAACAGAAAAGACAAATGGGCTTGTCACGTCGTGCCCTTCATCGGCATATCTAAGGATGTGAAGTTTACTATGAGATGTCTTGCTATCACACAAGTCTTTACCTGACTGTGCCTCACTAATATTATACTGTTTGATTTGTATTGGAGCACCTTTCAGATTCTGAGCCTGTATAAATGCAAGCAATGAACCACAGTGATAACAGCCACCATCGTCTCTTTTTAGGAAAGCACATGTTAACATTGGGTTCTGCTTCTGGAGAGCAACCATGACATCTGACAGAATGTTTGCTACAGTAAACCATCCTTGAACTCCATCATCTAATATATGTATATAGCATTTCAGTTCAAGTTGATCCTTTGGCTTTGTTACTGCACATGCCCTCTTTCCCAAAAAATTCTGCTTGTTTTTCTCGATGAAGAAATGGGATGAACTTCATCACCCAATCCATAATGACTAAAACCTCGTTTGGCTTTAAGTTTGACAAAATGTCTTGCTTTGCCGTGTCTTGGTGAACTTTGCGAATACAGTGTGAATGCCATGCACTGATTTGCTTACCAGACATCTCCAAGTCATGTTCAATTTCCTCCTTTTGCTCAGACGGAATGTTATCTTGTATTTCCTTATACAAATCTGTCACCTTTGACTCACATTGCAAAACAGCAGAGCAAACTGAGCAAGAATTATCATGTTCATGCTGACATTTCCCAGAGAAATCTTTTTCCTTATTGTCACTAAGAGCATATGTTGAACAATGGTTTACAACGTCTGATTGGAATGATATATATATCCTTTGATGTCAAACTTTAAATACTGACTTGTCCTAAACAGGAATAGAGTAACTTCTTTGGTTGAAGTGGGATCAAGTCCAAAAGTGTTCAATTTTCTTTTCTCTAAAGTATCAATCCCTTTCATACCATCAGCGATTGTATTGTCAAGACCTTGAAGGCTAGTCTTTTGTGATGAAGCACACAATTTTACAATTTTATAAAGGGATGATCTCCTCAATGAAGAAAAATCTGTTGATTCACAAAATGTATCATAGAGCTGAATGACACGTGACGCCATCACAGTTCTAACAACCTTAGGAGTTTTGATTTCTGCTCCGTTAGATAACTTGATTATCTTTGATCCAAAACCAACAATTTGACAGTAAGCAGGTGATGACGAAAATTCTAGAAAATGGGCAATCTTTGCTCTTGTTAATCTGTCTCTATGAATCTCCTCTTTTTTAACAACATCACCAGGTCCACAAAGTGCAGCATGCTTTCTAGCTCTATCGATTTTAGAGATGGTTAAACCAGGCACCAGTTTTATCAGCTCTTCTTTTGTGTATTTATTAGCGAAAATGGACAATATTTGTATTTGGATATCAGAATGATTACTGGCAATATATGCTACAATAAGTTCATCAATCAGTGTGTCTTTCTGAATGTAATTGGCTGATGTAAGTTTAATGCATACATCAGGAAGAATCTTATCTTCTTGATCAGGAGCAATGTAGCTTACTACTATATTGATAATCTCTACTGCTTTAGATAAGTAGTAATTTTTGGTACGGCGTTGTAGGATATCCCAATCATGTGACGGTTGAGACCGTAATGGTGTAAATTCTTGAGAAATAGTATTCATAGCATGGTTGAATTTGTCTCTTGCTGTTAGCTCATCATAAAACCAATCAGAAGTCTGGCTATCTGTCACTTGGGATGATGCTGTGCCCTGTATTGTACTTGCTTCTTGGGAGTCCTGCGACCCTTCCACAGACTTATCTTTTACATGTTCAACTAAAATTTATTAAATAACATAAAATACAATATAAAGTCATCAAAGACGTTGAGCCTTGAGGTTAAACTAATTTTGTCATGCATGCATTGAAGTCTAATCAGATGAATTCATCACTTTGCTCACTGCTAGATAGCCCTATGGAACAACCCATGAGCCTGGATTGCTCAACTGTTTATTTGGAACCAAATGATTGAACACTAGAAAATGACACAGTCATATAGGGCCGCATGAGTTTCAGTTGAGAAGTTTTATTAAATTGGAAACATAAAACTAGAGGCTCCAAGGCGTCTTAATGGCTTGTGAACCTGTTTGAAGGTTTCGAACATAAGTTCAGTATTCAAAGAGAGACAACTCCTAAACCCAAAATTTGACAGTTTTACCCTAAGCACTTTTCATAGCCTAAGATGATCTTATTATTTGTGCAATTTACACTTTGGCTCTAGGTCTATAGCAGTTTACAAGATATAAGCAAAAATACACAACAAGAGTGCACATGCTAAATGTCTCGCCTGTTTAATTAATTCCATAAAATACTATGGATTACCAATTGCTTATAGTATCTAAACACTAAAAAAGTCACAAAAAATTATCTTTATCAACTGACTGTGAAATTGAGGTCAGGGTGATTGATTGTGGAGTATTTTCATTGTTTCATTGTTCAATGTTGAGATTTATTGGACTTGGGCAAGCAGTGCCTTTTATCATGTTCATGATGGGTTTATTTTTCTGGTATTGTTTCTGATTTCAATAAATTAACCATATAGTGCAGTTTGTGCTAAAAACTAATTTGCCGGTTATTTACAAGTCTAAATTGATTTTTTCTGACTAGTCTAAGGCATAATAAATGCTCGTGGCAAAAAGCTAAGACTGTATTTTGTACATATATATAATACCAATGATAAAGTTAAACCTATTTGAACATGTATATACTGTCATGTCTGTTAAGTTTTCATGATCATAATTTAAAGCTACATAATTCAGTGGCGGATTCAGGGGATGGGGGGTTGCCCCTCCTTTTTTGGAAAATTTGTCTTTTTTATGTGAAAAAATGACAAAAAATTGTTAATAATGTCCTAGCACACACACACCCTTTTCTGTGGAACCCTGACTGGCAACTTCCCCCCAACCCCATCCCCCTTTTTTTAAAGTGTTTGATTCCCCCCTACCCCCCTTTTTTTTTAAAGTGTCTGGATCCGCCCCTGATTATACACAATACAAATTAAATCTACTTACATGTTGTACAATTTTCATATTGAAGACAGTTACCATCTGTCACAGAAAGTCGACATACAACTTCGCTTGAAAGGCATATTTTCTTTGCTTGTGGTACATCTAAAAAGTAGTAAAACAGATTTTAATGCAACTTTTAATGTAACGCCAAATTTGATTGGACAATGAGTAAAATTTCATAGCATCAATTACACGATTTACAGTACATGTTTAGTGAGTCCGAGGTTTCATTAGAATGGAGATAACCATATTGCATTTCAAAATCACAATAATAAAAGCATGCAATAATTTTTGAATTAACTGTATGTTTAAAATGCAACATGATGATCCTAACAAAACCACATTTGTGCTCCTGTCCTAAATCAGGAGTATTTACGTCATTGGATTGCCCTTGCAATTGTTAAACCTATTATTCTAAAAAAAAGATATCTCATAATCTGGACATGTGCTGTGCCCTTAGGTTTGATTGCTCTTTTTTTCGGGGATCAGATCTGGCCGTCTGTAAGTGGGTTATTCCTGCTCCATTGAAGTACATGTGGTAAGCACTCAATTTCTTTTTGTATTGCATTTAGCGATTTGGTGTATAAATTAAATTTGTTTTAAAATATGAAAAGTTTGCCGCTATTTTTTTAAAATTAATTCCTACATTGTGCTGTGCATGGTCAATGACTTGCATAAAGAAGTTTTAAATGCAACCTGAACATCACTCTTTAATGTTCGCTCATCAAAATAACTGATTTTTATTTTATATGAACAAAATGTCAAATGATTTTTTTACATACCATCTTCTATGTTTGACTCTTCATTGTCTTCATCACAAAATGTGAATTTCGATAATTCTTTGCTGATGTCTTCTCTGCAACCTTTGCATATACCTGTAAATTATAAAGAATGACTTTTTATGTGCATGTAAGTTGACATGAATAATTCTTTTTTGATTATTGGTCTTGTTTGTTGGTTAAATCATTTGAAGATTTGTAAGAGGAAACACATATTTGTTCAATGTTGGCCTCAATAAGTCTCAAAATATAATAACTGATCTCACTAATCCATTGTAGCATGAAAACAAATTATGCCAACCATGGGGTGGGGGGCACTTTGTTAAAAAGTTGGTACAGGTATGCCTCTGGAATTTGAAAAAAACACATTCATATATTGTCTGTAGCCCAAGACCAAAAATCTGACCCATTTATATATATTTTGCATAAAAAAAATGTTATCTAACCATATATTTAGCCCAAAATTTCGACCCGGTCATATATTTGTCTAAAATTTCCATCCCAGTCATACATTTTGTTCTAAATATTTGGGTCTAGTCATATATTTTGTCTGAAATTTTCAACCCAGTCATATATTTGACGAGTTGAAAAAGAGACCCAAACTAGCACCACATCTGTTTATACTCTCATAAATGAAAATTAGTGTGCTGCTTCATAAAAAATAAGGTAGATGAATTTAGGTTGACAAAGTGATTTAATTATTTTATAAAGACTAAAATGGGGAACATTTTTTTTTTTTTTTTTTGCTTTAATGGTGTTTGGCCTTTACCAAAAACATGATAGTTTGGTAATGGTCAAGACTGCTTCTGTGGGGATCCACCATTTATTGAAATCATTTGGGTGGCCTACATGTAACTGACCAGCTTAGCATTTTTCAACCCCTCATATAATTTTCTTGCAAAATTTCTATCCCTCAGATACCAAATATGACACTTACCCCTCATTTTTACATATATATAGACAAAAGACTCACAGAAAAACAAATTGGGTATCCCTTAGATATAAACAATGCTATGACTTTTAATACCACTCAGAAAATATAACACCCCCTTGTTTTGTTCGGATTTTTAGTGGAATGGCCCAATTCTTTATAGGCTACGATGCATAAAGTGTGGATCCCCAAATGTTTTATTTTTTTATCTATCCAAAATATTACATACCTGATCCAATGGGCACATGCTCTCCCCAAAAAAGGAAAATCTCAACCGAGCGCTTCAATGAAATTCCTCTATCAGCCTTTCGTTTGGATGAACCATGCAGTGGGTGCTTACAGCCATTTCTGTTAGATCTTTGCCAATAGATACCTCAAGTGTCTCTGTGGGCTTGACATATGTTATAGTCACAACTATAATTGAAAACGGCTCCGACACGAGATAAAATTAGTTTACAAAGCTAAAGAAGAAAGTCATATTATATTTTTTTCCTTTAAAAATAATGATTTGAATCTTACAGAAAGAAGTTGTTGAATTGTGTCTAATTTCTTATGTGTAGGAGTCATCATTCTGGTATCACTGTGACTATTCATGATTTTATCAGCTGATACTTAGAGCTTTTTTTTTATTTCCTTAAATTGAAACAGACAGAAACCCTTGATACAAGTTGCTTATTTCTTTAAATATGTATTGTTTTTTCATTGTCACCATTGTTTTTAGTAAGTAAATATTATATTTTTATCATTTACTTATCTAATAGTATTTCAATTTGAGCGTACATAAAATTGTAATAATATGATTGTGTCTTTAATATATGTGCCAATCCAAATAAAGTATAACACCAGATGTCACAAACACATGATATTTTTTTATGTAAGTCTAGTACGATCATTGTTTTAAAAAGTAAAATAACAAAAATACCTTTTATAATATGTCAAAGTCTTCAGTGAAATGGAGTGATTGATTGATTGTTGGCTACTTTAAAAGATTCAGTTGTAAATATATTGGGTAACATGAATACTAAGGGTGAGAATATAACAAACAATAAATCAATTGGGCAGTTCTTCAGCAGAAAGATTATTTTTATATTGGGATGTACTCTGACTGCCCCAAAACAATATGCTAAACAGACATTACAGTCAACAGTTTTTCATAACATACTGATATATATCTAATCAATTATATAATATATATCATTAATAAATGCTAACATGGAATGTCATCCTTACAAGAAGATTTATATGTGAAACACAATGTTTCCGCTCTTTTGTAACGACACTACAATGTGTAGAGAGTAGACTATAGAACAACAGCAGATAATTACCAGTGTAATAAAATATAATTAAATATCACCATAGAAACTGAATGATATTGAAGCATGGACATTGTTATAGAAAAATAAAAAGATGTTATATATGATTGCCAATGAGATATCTTTCCACTTGAGACCAAATGATGCAGAAGTTAGCTAACACAGGTCATTGTACAGCCTTCAACAATGAGCAAAAATTGTATTCACTATAAATCACCATACTCATAAACTGCAATGGTGGTCCTGTAGTGACTACCCCTCAGGCCATGGATAGATTTAACCAAAAACTTAATATTTGAATTTGCTGCTTCTTCCTTAAGCTGCTGCATTTAGGCAATAAGGAATGAGAGCAAAGACTGATCAGTTCAGAGTCAGATTATGTGTCCAGGTAGTCATCTTCAAATTGTTACTTTGTGAGCTAGCACGTAAAAATCTCAGTTAGTGTGTCGGTAAAGTAGAAAGCAGGGTTCGTATTCATATCACATAAGCCTCATGTAGTATTTTATACCACTGAACGTTAAACCTCAATCCATTATTATAATCACCATATTCATAAAACAAACCATGAAATCATGAAAGAACAGAGTTCCAATGTCCCCTGCGTTAAACATATTTTATTGTCCAAGGGCATGAACACAAAAATTAGTTTTAAACCTTTTAAAAGCATTGAAGGACCTTGATTTAGAAGAATACCTGAAAAACCTCTGACATGTGACTGTTCCCACTCGCCTTATATTTACAGCCCCTCTGGCCATGTTATTACTGGGGATCTAAACATAATTCAGCATGAACATCTCCGAAAGGTGATATATCATGGTCCTAAGTTCCGCGAACCCCAACACATCAATTGGAACCCTAACTTTAAAATAATAATGAATTCCATTGAGAACTACAACAGAGCATGGGCTAAACGAGAAGAAGGTGAACTAGCCACTTTGAAAGAATGGATCAAAACAATTAGGTCTCTCATAAAACGTCGAATTTATAAGTTGAAAAACTGTGTGAATGATCGACCAAAGTCCGATTTCAGAGAAAAAGAAGCGGTGAAATGTCTATCATCTCTTCACGATAAATATGTTGTTGTTCCTGCGGACACAGCTTCAAATAATATTGTCTTTGTATGTAAATCGTACTACTACGAGTGTCTTGTAAAAGAATTAGGAATAAATGAGCACTCAGGTAATCCCACATATAAAAACATATCATTTGACAAGGATGATATTTTGGCGAATCACAAGTCCTTCATTGCTTCAATGAACATTACATTGAACAGCAAATCTGAGGATTTACCTTGTTTGTATTGGATACCTAAGCTTCACAAAATTCCGTACAAACAACGGTACATTGAAGGCTCATCTGCATGTTCTACAAAGGAATTGTCCACTAGATTGACAAATATTCTGTCCGCAGTAAAAGGGGGTCTTCAGAAATACTGTGACTCTGTTTACTCGCGTAGTGGTAATAACAATATGTGGATTTAAAAAAAACCCTAAAGAACTTCTGGATAATTTTAAATCTCGATCTTTCTCTGAAAATAATTCTATCAAAACGTTTGATTTTTCAACCCTGTATACCACCACTCGCCATGTGAAATTGAAAAATTGTCTGAAAGAAATAATACACAATGCTTTTCAATATAAAAATGGTAGCATACGCTATAAATTTATTACTTTGGGATACCATACGGCATATTTTGTTAATAGTGAACAAAAAGGAAAAACATTCTTCACAGAGGAACAAGTGATCGGTATGCTGGAGTTTCTTATTGACAACATATTTGTTGAATTTGGCGGTAGACTTTTTCAACAAATTGTCGGCATTCCTATGGGAACGAACTGTGCACCTCTCCTTGCCGACCTCTTCTTATTTTCATATGAGTCGGAGATCCTTCAGACACTTGTCAAAAACAGAAGATCAAAGAAGCCAGATCATTTAATTTCACATTCAGATATATTGATGATGTTCTTTCCATAAACAATCCAAGCTTTTCTGATTGGGTTCCATTAATATATCCTCCAGAACTAGAAATTAAAGAAACAACAGACACGGCTTTCTCCGCCTCATTTTTAGATTTATACCTCGAATTTGACATAAGCGGTCGTCTCAGTACCAGAATCTATGACAAATGAGACGATTTTAACTGTGAAATTATCAATTTCCCCAACCTTAGTAGCAATATACCAACTTCACCTGCATATGGTATATACATTTTCCAACTCATTAGGTATTCAACAGCCTGCAGCTGCCACTCAGACTTTGTAAAACGTCATCAGTGTCTGAGCAGAAAGTTGATGAACCAGTGTTATTTCAAAGAACGTCTTGTCCTTTTTCTTAAAAAGTTCATCGGAAGATACCAAGACCTTGTTGATAAATATTCAGTACCAACTTCACAAATAATACACGATGGTCTTGGTGTATAGATTATAGGTACTGACGTTGTTTTTCATCTTAATAAAGTGTTATAGTGCTCTTTTATTTGTCTTTGTAAATTAACGTTTACTGTTTGGTCCATTTTTGGTAATATCCTTCAGGCGTGGCTCGGTACTTGTACATCCCGCCATTGTGTTGTTGTGCTGTGGTCATTTTTTGTATTCTTGTGTTTCATTTTTTGCGTATGTGCTTTGTCTATATGCCATTTTGTTTTTTTTTTTTTTTTTTTTTTGTTGTTGACATATTTGGTTGTTTCTATAGTGATTGAGATTATAACACAATGTTGACTGCTGTACCCCTATTTTTGACATTTTTACCTATTATGTCTGTTTGTTTTGTTCACACATTGTTGTCAATATAATGGAATTTTATGCGACTGTCATAGAAGTGAGAGGTTTAGCTAGCTATAAAACCAGGTTTAATCCACCATTTTCTACATAAGGAAATGCCTGTACCAAGTCAGGAATATGAGAGTTGTTTTCCATTCGTTTCATGTGTTTGAGCTTTTGGTTTTGTCAATTGTTAAGGGACTTTCCGTTTTGAATTTTCCTTGGAGTTCGGTATTTTTGATGTTTTACTTTTTAATTAATTTTATATCTTAGAGAAATATAGGCTTGAGAGCGCTAACAAGAAATTTTCCATATAAATACTATTTCCAAGGAACATAACCCTTTGACAAGAATTGTTCATATGAAATGGATAAACCGAGAAAAAGCTTACAAAAAATCCTTAGATTCTTTTTTTAATTTAATACTGAACATAGATGATATTCGTATTAAGCATTTAAAAGAACATTTTACTGCTAACAACAACCATAAAAGCCCTATTTCTCGTATCAAACATCAGCTAAAAGAACTCGCCAAGGTATTTGTTTTTGTCCCGACTGATAAGGCTGCCAATTATATCCTTAATGATTGACGTAATTTATATATTGAGGTTCTGCAAAAGGAATCAACCATTCACCAACATTCCAACTGATCTAATTTTCGGAAAATGACACCTGTAACAAACATAAACTTTTAGCTAACTATTTACAAGCAGAACCAAATATGTGCTGGCTTCCAAAGCTGCACAAAACACCTTACAAATATAAGATGTATTTCGTCTTCAAACCATTGTTCCACTACTAAACTGTCTATTCTACTTACTGTACAATTGGTACAATCAAAAACCTGGTCATAAATTGTTCAAATAAGGCCTTTGAAAATAGTGGAATTAACTACTTTTGGAGTGTCACAAATTTGTTGGAAGTACTTGATAAATTGCAAGCTCATTATAATGATTTCGAATCTGTTCAAAGTTTTATTCTTTTTTTTTTACCCTAAATACCACTTTGCCTTATAATCTCATTAAGAAAAAAAGCAAATACCTAATTAAATGGGCATTTAAAAAGTCAGAATGCAAATGTTCAAACTCTTTCGGGTATTTTTTTAGTAACAACAAACAAAAGAACTATGTCAATTGGACCTGCTTTGATACGATAACTGTACTTATTTTTACTAGATAACATTTTGTTCGCTATCGAGATTCCGTATATCGTCAAGTTATCGGAATTCCAATGGGGACTGACTGTGCACCACTTATTGCGGACCTATTTCTGTATTGTAACGAGTTACAATTTATGACTAAAATCAGCAAAGACCCATCGAAACAACATTTGATTCAAAAATTTAATTACACTTATAGATATTTGGATGATATATTGGCTCTCAATAATGACAACTTCAGAATGTACACTAAAGAGATTTATCCTGCTGAACTGACTTTAAATAAAGCGAATACTAACAATGAAGTCTGTCCTTTCCTTGGTTTTGATATCTATATCTTTAACGGGAAGCTAACATTTACGATAAGAGATGATTTTTCATTTCCTATTATTAATTATCCATTTTTAGATGGTGACGTTCTCTTGGCAACATCTTATGGTGTTTATATATCTTAACTTGTTCGATTCACTTGTGTATGTAACAACGTATTAAATTTTAACGAAAGAAATCCCTGTATTACTGAAAAATTATTACACCAGGGTTTTCGATATCACAAACTTGTCAGAACATTTACTAAATATTATTATTACTACAAGGACATCATTCGTAAATTTAAATCAACGTGCAGACATCTTATACGTTCAGGCATTTCACATTCCATCTTTTATGGCAATATTCTATATAAAGCACAAAAATGTCGTCATTCACCTCAAAAACTAACCAAACCTTTAAAAAGATTTATTCAGAAGGGATACAGTTACGATACTGTTGTCAGGTCATTAAAGATGTCATTTTTGGAATTAATATTGATTCACTCATAGGGTCTTTGCATCAGAAATAAACACATTTATTCTAAAACCAGTTGTTGGCATGATACGGGTTATGTTCTTCTCGTATATTTTATGATGGTATGATACTAAACACCTAACGGGAGGGATTGTGCTTGATTTTCATATGATGAAGACATAGTCTTTCAATCAGTTTAATTGAGGTCTGGAGCTGGCATGTCAGTAACTGCTAGTAGTCCTTTGTTAATTTATGTAGATCATTGTCATTTTGCTTAGTTTCATCTGTTACCTATTCTAACGTCTGACTCAGACTTGTTTTAAACTGAGTTTTACTGTGAAAATTGATGTGTGTTTGTTTATTCCACATTGGCTAGAGGTATAGGGGAACGGTTGAGATCTCACAAAATATGTTTAACCCCGTCGCATTGTTGCGCCTGTCAGGAACCTCTGGCCTTTGATAGACTTGTATTTATTTTTTTTAATTTTGGGTTCATTTGACACATTCCCCTTTCTATTCTATTATATTCTTAATTCTATTCATGTTCACGTGACAGCGCTTCCAATGCAATTTCCATATAAATATATATATATGAATCCTTCGAGTCTGAAATAACGATGAATATCTTATTGTATATCTTGATTCATAATAATAAACTCAGTATGTTTTTGTATACAGCAAAAAGCAGTAAGAAGCGTCAAAGCGTGGAGAGCACAGTGTAGTATACAAAATCACTAGGCAGCTCTGTGGAAAGTCCAGGAATAACGATGCACCAGTACTATCCAAAGAGGGGAAGCTACTAACTCAACAAGGAAAAGTTAGATCGTTGGGCAGAACACTTCAAAAACATCCTGAATAGGGCTGAAACAAACGATGATATACCTGACATTCAACCGTTTGGAGATGAACTTGAAATAGACACAGAAGCTTATGCAAAAATGAAATCAAAAGGCAATAAGACAACTAAAAAATGGTAAAGCACCAGGCATAGATAACACCACTGCAGAATTACTAAAATCAGACATAGAGTCAACAAGCGAGATACTACATTATCTATTTACCAACACATGGATAGATGAAGTAATACCAACTGAATGGGACAAAGGCATTATTATAAAACCACAGGCACTTGTCTCAGAAAAAAAATTTCCTATATACCTTAATATAACACAAGGTACTTAACTCGCAGTTTTGAAACATGTCAGCCGGTCGCGAAATTCCGTTATATGCCGATTTATCGGTTGTCAACCCCACTAAAACTTGTTATGTCGTAAATCTAAATTGATTTTTCTACAAAATGGTGTATAACACGTCTACTTTTGTTGTCGGAATCATCTGAAGCAGGCCTACCGAAGTATGTCAATCGTAATTATTTCGTCTACCGACGCCAGATTGGAAACACAAAACTCGCAGTAAATGATTAATTATACAAATTATTTAATAAAAAAAAAGTTAGTTTTTGTCTGAATAGAAATTATCACCAAGTTAGTAAAATTGTATAAGATACTGTGAATAAAAATCTAACAAGTGTTATTTGTGGTATGTCAAATAAGTTACGAGTTTCTTTTTTAGACACAAATTTCCCATTACGTCAATGTCATTCAGACTCTCTCTGGACTTTACATATGATATGAAATAAGATCAGATAATTCCGAGAAACATTTAGACATTCCCATAAAATTTGACCAATCGGAAACCGAGATATTTTAAGAGAGTGGGAAGATACCTTTTACTGCGAGACGTATGTTTCCAATTTGGCGTCGGTAGACGAAATAATTACGATTGACATACTTGGGTAGGCCTGCTACAGATGATTCCGACAACAAAAGAAGACGTGTTATACACAATTGTGTAGAAAAAACTATTTAGATTTACGACATAACAAGTTTTAGTGGGGTTGACAACCGATAAATCGGCATATAACGGAATTTCGCGACCGGCTGACATTTTTCAAAACTGCGAGTTAAGTACCTTGTGTTATATTAAGGTATATAGGAATTTTTTTTCTGAGACAAGTGCATGTGTATAAAACTGCAAAAGAAGGGAGACCTGAAACTTTGCAACAACTGGCGAGGAATATCACTACTTTCAATCCCTAGTAAAGTATTCCTCAGAGTCATCAAGAATAGAATTACTGATTCAATCAACAGTAAACTGTGTGAAGAACAGGCAGGTTTTAGATATAACAGAGGCTGCATTGACCATCTGTTTACCCTCCGAAACATCATAGAGCAATCCATAGAGTGGCAGAACAAAATAGTACTAAACTTCATTGACTTCCAAAGAGCATTTGACAGTGTAATAAGAAAATATATCTGGGACATACTAAGAGCATTTGGAGTACCATCAAAAATAGTCAAGCTGATAAAGATATTCTACGACAAGTATGAATGTAGTGTATTACACAATGGACAGCTTTCTGATTGGTGCTCAGTAGATACAGGCGTCAGACAAGGATGAATAATCTCTCCTCTTCTCTTCTTAATAGTTGTTGACTGGTGTATGATATCAACCTTAGGAAATGGAAACACTGGAATAAGATGGACAATCAACTCCTTTCTTGAAGACTTAGACTTTGCAGATGACATTTGCTTACTATCCAGCAACAGAACACAAATGCAAAAGAAAACTTCAAGACTGAATACTATGTCAAACAAACTTGGGCTAAAAATAAACATCGAGAAAACGAAAGTCATGTCAATCAACGACCAATCAAATAAAATTCCAATAAAGATTGGATCCTTAAACATCGAGGAAATAGAAGACTTTACATACCTAAGCAGTGTAATAAGCAGTGATAATGGGACCACCAAAGACATCAAAGCAAGACTGAGTAAAGCTAGAACATCCTTCTGTCAACTCAGACCAATCTGGAAATCGTCATCCCTTGCCAGAAACACAAAACTTAAAATTTACAACAGCAATGTCAAATCTGTACTGCTTTATGGCTCAGAATGTTGGAGAATTATACAAACTGACTTTAACAAACTGGCTGCATTCCACAATACCTGCTTGAGCAGAATATGTTAAATCTTTTGGCCCAACAAAATAACCAATCGGGAACTATTCAAACTGACAGCACAAAGAGACATAAGAGATGAAATAAAAACAAGAAGATGGAAATGGATAGGCCATGTCCTAAGGAAGGAACCAGCAAACATCGCTAAAGTGTCACTGAGATGGACTCCAACTGGCAAGAGGAAAAGGGAAAGACCAAAAGAAACATGGAAAAGAACAGTGGAAAGCGAGATGAAGGAGGTTGGGATGTCATGGCGAGAAGAAGAGAAGAAAGCACAAGACAGAGTGTTATGGAGAGAGCTAGTGTCGGCCTTATGTGCATCAAAGCACGAAGAGGATTAAGTTAAGTAAGTAAAAGCAGTTGTGTAGCTACACTACATCAAATGGGCTTCTTATTTGTACATCAAAGTAACAAAGCTTTACCTAGATGAGAGTAGGTGTATTTGTAATTTGCACTATCCAAAATGAATCTTTTGTCATACCTTGATACAGCTTATCGACATATCGTATATAAATAACAAGACAGGTGTCACATGTGGAGCAGGATCTGATTACGAATCCGGAGCAAGTGAGATCACTCCCGGTTTGTGGTGGGGTTCATGTTACTCAGTCGTTAGCTGTATACGTTGCGTTTTGTTTACCATTGTTTGTCTTTTCATTTTCTTGCATGGCTTTGTCAGTTTGTTTTCGACTTATGAGTTTGAATATCCCTTTGATATATTTGGTCTAGGTTTGTCGTTGATATCAAAAACAATAAATATTTATCCCCAAATTTTGTTATCTACCAATACACTTTTTTAGAAATACAATAAGACATTCTCGGACAATCGTTTTGATTTAGTAGTTTTAAAGTACGAATTTTTGGTTTAGTCTGAATAGTAGGTGAAGCGTATAGAAAATTTAATCAGTTGTTGGACTCATATACTCCGTATGCAAGTTATGATGGTGTATTGATGTTGATTTGGGAAATATTTATTATTTTTTTCACATATCATCTTGGCAATGAATCGACATGCACATACCAACTGCTGTTGCCCCAACATGTATCCCAACATATATGGTTACTGAACAATAGAAAATCAAGTTAACCTGACCAGTACTGCATGAAAACAAGATGTGGCATTACCTGGATAATAAGGTCTTAATATAAAAAACATTCATACAATTATTTCATCTAGGAGGAGGTGGGGATAAAATGTTCAGATTATTTGCAAGTTGTTAATACTACAAAACAAGTTCCATTCTGCACCAAATTGACAACATTATTTTAGGTCCTTTTTGGTCATATAGCTCTGCAACTGATTCGGTTCTTGTACCTCCTTTGCTTTTAAATATTTGGCTCTGACTATTCCTACTGAAGGTAAATCCAAAAAAGCACTTTGGACTTGTGAAATTTATAAAGTATTGTTTTCAATTGTTTGGCTTCTTCACAAAGTCACTATTTTTAATAAACTGTGCAATAGGGGCGTAAAATGCATCTTTATAAGTAGGTTTGTATACTCAATGAAGAAAGTATAGTGTACACTTTAATAATATATTTCATTGGATTCTATCTGCTTGCGATTTTTTTTTCCTTTATTGTATTTCAAAGTTAAGCTTTAGACTTCATTTCTGAAGAATGTTGCTCATTGAATTGCATATCTAACATAGAACAGTGCACAAAAAACCAGAAAAGTCCTAAGGCAAACCTAGATAACGAGAACACAAACACATGCTGATTAATGGTGGTCATATCACTGTGGCTGGATGAATATCAAACATCAAGCAGCGTAATTGTGCAACAATGTTCCAGACGAACATGTTTATGTTGATTGAATATGACAGACAATTGGGATACATTGCTAACATTCTCACTCACAAGATAAAAGAATAAATAGAAGTTGTGTCACTAAACAGTAAGTAGGCCCAAGACCATACAAGTCTTTTTGACTTTCTCCTCACATTCTTGTTGAATAAGCAGAAAATATCAATTTAAAGGTCTTTGATTTGACCCAAGAGGACTCATATGCACTACCTTCTGCATTTATGAATAAAACAAGCCAAAAATATATAGCTAGGATACATAAAAAACTTAAATCATGATATCAGATATGAATCACCTTTGCAGTGCCTGCAACTGAAATTAAGAGAGTCTAGAAATATAACAATCAAGCAGGTTATCAATATATGAGGCCATTTCCAATTATATAAAGACATTAGAAGAGTTTAATTTGGACCCTTAGTATAAAAAGGTTAGAGTGTCATTTCACTGTTTTACAAAACATATATATATGTGTCTACATGTCTGAAAATAGCTTATTTTCTAGATACCGAATTTTCCTTAGAAACTATAACATGCATATTCAGGACAATGACAATATATAAAAATACTTTGATACTTAGAACTACAATGTATGCAACCTTTTTTTTTCAAAGAGCTACCCATTAAGTTAATAGTAAAACTAATCACTATTCCCTGACACAATATACTGACTGACTTCTTGCAATTCTTTGCTTTTACTACAAATAGTTGTGTGCTTATCAGAAAAGCAGCAAATATATGTATCAATTTTAAAATCTTTGATCTAATTTAGCCTAAACTCAAACCAAGACAAAGCTGACACAGTAGTTACCAAAAAAATAAGTATCATCTTAAATTTACTATTGGTACACTTTAGTGAGTTTGTAAACATCCAGGCAATTATGGAAAAACGTGAAGCATAGCGTCAACTAAGCATGAGGTAGCTGCAACATATTTTTGTTTAAATTACAAAAACTGATCAGCTATCAAATAAGCAATACATAAGTAATAAGTGGAAGCAAGTTCTGATATTTTTTTGTGGTCATTAACATGTAGAAAAGAGCACTAGCAATCAGCAGAATCTGAACTAACATATTATTAACATCTTTATTTGAGAATATATTTATATAATGTATATAATTCTACCAAAACATCAAAACAAAATATATTTAAATTATAAATGATAAAGATAACATTATGATGGGTATACCACAATACATATAATAGAAGTAAAATATCAAAAATAAAATTAAACAATTAATAAGACAAATAATTAACGACAGATATACTTATTTCATAGATCATCAACACTTAACTAGTGCTGGAATATTAAACAATAACAATTATGTTTGGGTTGTTATATAGTTAAATGTTCAATGTAAAGTATATATGCACTAAATAAAAGCAAAAGTCAGCATCAAAGATAAATAAGAAAAAGAAATAGTTCTAAACATATTGCACATTTCCAAGAAGTTTTCTTCATTTCATAACTGTCTATCAAACAATCTATTTGGCTACTGGAGGGTATTAAAACAACCCAAAGAATTTCTTTTCTGTATTGATAAACACTTCTCCACAACTTAGCTTTAAAATGTTCCCAACTCCAGGTTTCTTCTGAAGTTCCTGTTAAAAAAAAGTGCACATTCATATGTACATTGGTTACAACTTGTTGGTTTTGTATCTTTTATATCCTAGTCTTGTACAAATATCATTTTAAATTTCAGCTAAAAGACAGGTTAATATTAAATCGGGCAAAATACCAGTCATGAATAGTGGTCAAGGAAATCAAAATTTGAATTCTGTATACCGAGAGCTCAAGATCAAATAAACCTGGCCTCAAATAATTGTGCTTATTCAAAGCCAGAAATCAGATGTTTGATTACTTCTTTCTTTTCATTTGTACTTCATTTTGTTGTCTACCTATATTACTTTTGAATTTATTTTTGAAATTGAAACTATTACCTTTCACACTTGGTGCTATCCTTAAATATCATTACAATAAATTTATTTCTTTAATTTTAGAATCAACAATGTATGATTCAAATTTCTGACTGAAATATACTTTTTTCTCAAATAATTTGGTATCAACAAAATAAATAAAACAGGGAAAGGTTTATCTAAAGTACTTTTACAGATGACAATAAATATGTGACACGAGAACAGATTGTCTAGGAAATTCAAATGAAACAATACAATTTTCAAGGTAAACCCTGTATCAACTTTGCTATTAAACCTACCTTCAGATTTTTCACCATATCAGCATACTTCTTCATCTTATCTTCCTCTTTATATTCTCCTTTCAAATCAAAACAGGAGATATCTAATGAGATCTGTATCTTCTGTAAGTGTTTGGAAGACTCTGAAATAGAATTGAATAATAAATCTCCACACTGACTATGACTTATACGAAATTTCTCACTGCTTTGGTAATAAATTTTAAACGAAATACTTTATGGTAGCCCACAATTCATTTGGCGACAAGTAGGCATATTTTCATGAACAAAAGCCCCCAAATGAAGCATAAAAAATCATGGGTAAATGTTCTGAAAAAATACTTACCTATTGATCAATGAAAAATAATTTTGGGATGCCAGTATTTATTCTTTTATTCTCTTTTATTTTTATCAATAAACATTCATAACTATAGAGTGGAACTGGTATTTGTAGCTGTGCAACATAAACAGTTTCACCATTTGAATACTCATTTTAATACATTTTCATAGATTACAGAAAACAATGAGAAACTTACTGTATAATTGTAGGATTGCCTTTGCTTCTATTGGAGTGAAATTGAAATATATTTGCTGCAAATTATGTAACCCTAGCCTACATACAGCAACCATTGTATCCTCTGTAATTGTTATACCATAATGCATCTCTAACTTAGTCAACCTCTGACAACTCTTAGCTAAAATGTAAGATGTTAAATTATGTTTGGCAAAGGTTAAAAGTAATAGCTGTGGATTTATTTATTTTTATGGGTTCCACTTTTCGTCGATTAAGGAAATATTGTTAGATTTCATGGTTATACAAAAGTCTGCACACAAGCCTTAAGAAAATTTATACTTCATTGAATATTTAAATTGTGGTTCACCTGTCCCAACGAAATCCACATAAAGTGATATCCCACGAATAATAACTAATCCTGATGAAATGCATTGACTCATAGGTTGGTCTAACAAAGGCACAGATACATGTATTAAGCAATTTTCTCCAACATTTGCATAAGAACGGAGTTAATACTACTAATTTATCTTTATATAAAAGTCAGGAACCTGTTTCAGTGGTTGCAGTTTGTTGATGTGTTTCTTAAGTGTTTCTCTTTCTCATTTTTTTGTAAAGATTAGACCGTTGGTTTTCCTGTTTGAATTGTTTTACACTAGTCATTTTGTGGCCCTTTATAGCTTGCTGTTCGGTGTGAGCCAAGGCTACTTGTTGACGGCGTACTTTGACCTATAATTGTTTACTTTTTACACATTGTGACTTGGATGGAGAGTTGTCTTATTGGCACTCATACCACATCTTCTTATTTCTATGAAGATACTTGAATACTTCAAATATGTACTATGATGCATCATCAGTATAACATTTTGAAAATAAGTATCCATCAACTCACTATTTTGCATAACATATTCTTGGGTTGCTGTCCTAATGAACAATGTAACTTTATTTTTACCTATCAACACAAGTCCATTCATATCAATTTCTGTTCCACAAACACAGAGAGTCTGTAAATCTTGACAGAACTGTGAAATCACTTGTAAACATTTGTTGTTAAACTTCACACCTACTGCTGAACTGAAATATGATTGATCTTATTAGACTCAGATAACATATTCAATGATTATTTTGAATTGAAAATATAATTGGTTACTTCTCTCAGATGTTGTGCTCCCAAATTAACTATAGGATAAAATAATACAGATTGAGCAAAATATTGTTCTGTTTCAATTTCTCCTTCACTGGTCTTACTTTGTATTTTGTGGCAGATGGACAATAATTTTTAGGTGTTAATATAAATTGATGCAATATTTAATAAAAATTTGTAAGGGTTCAAAGATCCAGTGTCTCAACTTTTGCTGTTAATGAGGCTCAACAAAATGAGGAAAAAATTAATAAAATATTCCTCTCTATACTATCTTTTGATTGTAAGTAGCTTCTGTCAAGTTTGGTAAAATCCAGGATAGTTTATAAATCTAATAAATGTTTTAAAACTTAAACTGCAGACTGCATGTAATGTTAACTGGAAGAAAACTAAGTTCATTTATAAGTAAAATACGGAAAAAATGGAACAACATTTTAACAAAATTTCCTTCTAGATACTAGCTTTTAATCATAAACAAGCTTCTGTCCAAGTTTGGTACAAATCAAAGATAGTTTAAGAAAGCTGTTAAAATTTTAAAACTTTAACCACAGAGTGAATGTAATGTTAACTGGCAGAAAAACTAAGTCCATTTATAAGTAAAATACTGAAAAATGATTTTTTTACAAAATTTACTTCTGGAATCTATCTTATGATCATAAACAAGCTTCTTTCCAAGTTTGGTAGAAATTAGTTTAAGAAAGTTATTAAAATTTTCAAAACTTTAACCACAGAGTGAATGTAATGTTTCCAGAAAAACTAAGTCCATTTATAAGTAAAATCGGAAAAATGGAATTTTTTTTACAAAATTTACTTTTGGATTTATCTTATGATCATAAACAAGCTTCTGTCCAAGTTTGGTACAATCAGGATAGTTTAAGAAAGTTATTAAAATTTCAAAACTTTAACCACAGAGTGTATTTACCAGTAGACAGTGTGGATCGCTATGTCTGACAAAAGTGGTGTCATCATTATCTGCAGAGTTAGCTTTGGATTCAGATCTTTAATTGTTTAAACAATCACATCATTTTTTTTCATTCGGTGCTTGTCCCAAGACAGTAACCAGTAGTAGTCTGGTGTCTCATCATTATCTGCAGAGTTAGCTTTGGATTCAGATCTTTGTTTAAACAATCACATCATTTTTTTTCGTTCGGTAGCTGTCGAATTGTTATGTATACCCCATATCTCCTTTTATTCATAATACACAAAGCATGATTTTTTCCATTTCCTTTTTCCAATGTTTTTGTTTTTGTGGCAAGATTAAAAAAAAAATTAAAACATGGCAATGCTCCTTGTTAACTACTGTATACATACTAAACTTAATAAACTTTTGTCTTACCTAGGATCAGTAAGAGTTATATTTAGATATGAGATGTCGCGACAACCAGCTCCTAATGCCCAGATAACATCAGCTCCGGGTAAATCTGTATTACAGATATATGTAACTTTTCTGACAACACGGCTATAACAACTGACCAACCACAAACCTCTGCATTAAAATATAATCTATACATAAGATTGATTGATTGATATTTTCATAACAAAGTACTGTAAATTCAGAAATTATTGCAATGTTTTTATTATTGCGAAAAATGCGACAGGGTTATAATCGCAATAATTTAAACTCGCATTTTGAAATTTTTTATATGAATTAAACAGGATTTTTCTCAATATCGCAAAAATTAAAATCGCATTTTAGTCTAAAATGACAGAATTGCAATAATAAATGCAAGCAATAATTTCTGAATTTATAGTACTCCACACAATACACTATATATTTAGGCAAATACAACAATAATAAATATTTTTGTAACAACAGACACAAAATAGATATTATCTGAGAAGGGAATATTAAAATAGCATTATGGAAAAAAAACTTTTAAAAGTACTTTTAAAAATCAATGTACAAAAAAGTAACATTTTGATATTTCACTTGACGGTATTCATTTTATCAATTATTTTTGCCCCAAATTTCCAATATTTATGTTGCAAAGGAGAACTTAAGTTTTGTGATATTTATGCAATGTCTTAGATTTAAGTTGAACGTTTTAACAAGGCATTAGCATTCATTTTTATTCAGGCTCAGTTGTCAAGCATTTATTTTTTATTTCAAACCTTTCAATATCAGTTGTCGTCTGTGTTTAAAAAAAACCTGCTTTAGGATTGATATATTAAAAATTCTTATAATTTAAAAAAGGTGAAAAATTTATTCTCTAGAATTTGAATGACCATGAATTCAAAGTAAACACATTTAATCTTACTTATCTGTGATGATATTCTCACAGTGTATGATTGTGGCTGTTTTCAGTGTTGACTCCGATACTTGTAACAACTTCTCAAGTCCTGGTTCTAAGACAGCCCTGTAATGATACACACAATTTTTTTCTTATACATCTTATTCCTGTCCGTTACGAAACAAAATGTTACCCGAAAAATTAAGATTTGACTGTTGACAATTCATTTTTTAAATGAGGATTTGAAATACCCATTTACTTGAGAAGTTTGCTTATGCTTTTCATGTTTTGCATAAGTTTGTGCAGTAATTTGTAAGCCGAGTCAATTCAGTATGGTCAATTTCTTCTTTATTCACTTCACCTTGACAGAAAATGGTAGACAGGTATACATACAGATAAACAAAGGAACAAACAGACAAGTAGACACTGACATGAAAACATAATTCCCCCAACTATCATAGGCGGAGCATAATTAATCAGTTCTTTTACTTTTAAGTATTTTTATTGAGTAAAATGTGAAATACCTTGTCCTATTATTGTAGTCTTCTTGAGTCTCAAACTCTTTCTTTTCTCTTGTCCTTAGACCTATATTACAACGTATATTTGTTTAACTTGTCAATTAAAGTAATAATTTATAAATCAACACAAATAAAACACTGGAATAAAAGACATATTTATTGATTTTTAAATTACTTGTGCTCATCTATTCTTTATGTTAATCCAGTTTTAAGGTTTAATAAACTGTTGCCTCTGCAATATGTCTAGCCATTATGTAATTTTGACAGTATCATGAAATTGTTGAAATGAAAATGGCAATACTTTAACATGTAAACTATGCAATCATTCAAAGAATGAACTATAACTGAATGTGCAGGCCAAAAAACCTCTGTGGAAATGAGAAATGCTAATGTAAATTCAATTGCATACCAAATATCATTGACTTTTCATAAGGGATTCCCTTTTAATTGACCTCATCACAAACTTTGATAAGACGGAAACAGCACACCCAAGTCTCCCTTTTAACTTCAATGACAATGATGAGGCAAATGTTTTACTGTAAAATGCAGAACAATTGACAAAGTATAAAAAAAAATAATAGTAAAAAGGTTACAAACCTATAACAAACATGTTTACTTCAAATTCTTATTTCTCCTATGTATCATCAATATATGTTAATTTAAAATATAAACAATTATCTAATTTCTTACCGTCCAAATGCAAAGTTTCCATACTTGTACACCACTTAGCAATGTTCAGTAAAAACTGAAAAAAAATGTTTACATGAGAAGGCATCAAAACTATATATGGAGATTAAAAAAATCTCAAAGTTTCTATAAATACTACATTATTTATCTGGAGATTGGTAATTTACATCAGTAATAATGTTAAAAATTCAGAAGTTGTATGTCTCAACACTGAATGATCCCATGTTTGAAAATGTGTAAAGATTTCTTACCCTAATGAGATTTTTGAAAATGTGTAGAGATTTCTTACCCTAATGAGATTTTCAAAAATGAGTAGAATAAACGCTAAAGCATAAAAATATATGATAGGAAAGAAAACCCTAAAACCAACTTAGCTTATGTTAGACATAAATAAACTGTTTAATGAATCAAAACATACTGGTATAAAACAAATATCAATATATACTTTTATCGCTATTTTACGAAATTTTCCTTTGATCTTACTGACTGATAATTTCCTATCTCAGCACAGTAGAGTGATATGAAAAATTATCGCTAAAACTAAGGGCACACGTGCTGTTGTCAATGAAATTAACAACGTCGTCATAGGTAAAATAGCGATAAATAGATTATCATTGGTCATCTCAACTCGATTGCTTTTCTCACTTTGCCGCATCGGCTCAAGCGAGAAAAGCAATCTCGAGATGACCAACGATAATCTATAATTATATGAGTTTGACATTTCTTAGTGTCCATTTTAATTTGATAGTGAGTCATTTTTCCAAATTTTTATATCTTGGATATTTCTAAGCAACTTATCCTCTTTAGTTAAGTGAATGTAAAATTTCTCAGCATATATTATTCCTAACTAACCTCTAAAGAACACTTTTGGTTCTTCAAATAAACATGTTTCCATAGCGATGGATGTCTGCTGATTTTCTTCCATTCCCTACATACTAAAGCTACTTGTATTAAACTTGAAGTGTCCAGGAAACTGAATATACGACACAGAGCCTGGCGTCTCTTTCTAGTTATCTCCCTTTGAGAATACTGAGAGAGTCTCTCCGACAAAACAGAATCTACAATTATAATATTTTTTAACATTTTTACTATCTCCAGTAGAAGCTGCTAACAGGAGCAAAAGTCTATGATGAAATATTACTATTGTTAGTGTCTCTTTTGTGAATTGTTCATCCATATTTCAAGTCAGCAGTTGAGTACTTTGGACTTGCTATCAGTAATGGAAAGCATTGTTTGATACAGTATACATGATATCTGTTTTGTCAGTACTTTTGTTTTTGATCTATTATATAGCTATTTTAAATTTAAGAGCTCCTCCTTATTTCATTTTCCTTTGTTATTCTACTGAGATTAAAGAATAGAAGGGAAAGTTGAGATCTCAAAATTACTTTAACCCTGCACACTGCTAATGTACCGGTCTCAAACCAAAAACCTTGTCAGTTGTTGCCTATGTCTTCATTTATTTATTCACAACATTACTAGACTAGAAGTGCTTTTCAGCTATGATTACATGTATTGTATAAAGTTGAATGTTGAAGACCATGTGTTGATTGTCAATGGGTTTTTATATACCTATTTACACTTTTGGTATTATGCTGAATTGTGTCTCTGAATGACGTTAGATCTGTCTCCGAATAACCTTCAAGCAACAATCAATTTTTAATTATGACGTCAAATTTTGTGATGTCAAATTTTACTGGAATTTGTGTGATTTTAAGTAATAGCGGACAAATTTGCATACAAGTGTAAATATGTCTATTGTGTCTCGTGCATGCTGTAGCATTGATGTACATATGTATACTATACATATCTCCATTTATCCTATCAATTAATTTGTATGACTAGAAAAAAGTATATTAGCAGAATGATCACATTTCTAATGACTATTTTTAGAAAAAAATGCATCCTCTTAGATCAGGCGCGGATCAATGGTTTGATGTTTAGGTGACCCGATAATGACTGTAACCTTTTTTTAAGGTATTCATACATTTCTGAAGCAGATGACTATTGCCCTATGTTGCGTGTGTGTGTGTGTCCTTTTGTGAATAGTTGTAATATTGAAACACCATTGCCTTATATTCTTTACTTGAAAATAATCCTAAGGAGAGTATTGAATTCTGAACACTGGATATGAATGTTTTTAATACCTGATGCACTTATAAGAATGCATGTTAATGATTACTAGTATTTTTCATTTCGAATATATTTCATTTATTTAAAAAAATTTCCTTTGATGTTATCCTTGGAACATCTATTTCTTCTTCAAAAATAAACAATATATGTAATCTATGAAGCCATCCACTTTTTTTAAGAGGATGAAATCTACTACACTGACCTTGTGATGATGACCTTGACAGAGAAAATCCATCCATACTGGAGACTGACTGTGGATATTCATCTTCTACTTCTGGATCTGGCTGTGCAAAAAATGTTTTATCTACTGATTCTGGGGTCAATGTTTCCTCTACCATTATAATATTTCCTATATCAGTTTCATCTACCTGTTAACAAAAATTAATCTGGAAACTTCGTTTGCACAATTACTTACAAAATTAATATAATAAGATAATATATATCAATAATTTAACTATTCCAGCTGATTTTAATGCTAATTTCCTTAATTCTGTGTTTTGTAGTGTAAATATTTTAGGCTCCTTAAATAATGTCTTTAAATTTACCAATTTTAATGAGCTGATAAAACGGTAAAAAACCTATAATTATAACGGTCACTACAGTGATTGTACTAATAATTTCCCTTTATTTCAAAAGGCATATGTATTCAATATAATATCCTAATTGATTGTTTTTATGAAATATTCTATGTTTTAAGCTGCTTTGGTGCTATCATATGTAAGACATAAACATCCTTACCTGTTCCAGAATATTTTGTCCAGTAGTCCTCCCAACGTCTACAGATAACTGTCTACTTAAGCTTTTCCTCCTATCACCAACCATCATTACCTCCTCATTGGAAGGCAGAACATCTTCTTCATTGACTGCATCACCATCAGTATCACTGAAAACTGTCAAACTTTCATTTCTACCAAATATCTTATTACTACACACACTGTCTGTGCTCTTGTCATAAATCACAGAATCAACTTCTTCTTCTGTATGAGCTTCTACATTTTCAAAATCTTCTAAAATTTTGGAGACAATGTCAGTGATTCAACTGCATTACTGAGTTCTTTTCCTTGATTATCAGAATTCTGATGGAAATGGCCTACTGTATTATGTAATGGGTTGACAATTGTAGCAGGTTGTGTCACTTGCATTAAATTATCTTCATGTCCTGATTCCTTTTCATTCCACAAATTAAATCATCTGAGTTATTTGTCTCATCAGGGAAAGGTTTATTAAATCATTTTTAGAACCAACATCTCTTGATGTCAAATGTTTAGTTTTTCCAGAATCATTGGAATCAAACTTCTCAAAAGCAACTGGACTTTTTAAAACAGGACTTACAGAGTTTTTCAAAGATTTATTATCAGGCTTACAATTAAATAGTAAATTATCCTCCTTCTACTGGGGATGAATACATAGTGTTTGAACTTAAACTATTTTCATTTAAACTTTCCTGTTTTAATTCTTCAAACAAATCTCTTTGCTTTTTATTATTTTCAAATTTATTCTCGTCTGATAGACTTTGTTCCATAGCTAGTGCATTCTTTTGTGTTTTCTTGTTTTGTAGAGGTTCCTGTCCATTCTTATCCTCAAAAGAATTTTCGATTCTACTGTTTGGAAGTATTCTGGTATGTGAGATAGAATTTTCTGAAGAAGATGCCATTAAACTGCTATCATCCATCCTGTGGCTAGTGTTACTTGTAGACATCGAATCAGATTCCATATATTCTTTGTCAATCATCCAAGTTTGGGTAGAACTGTCTGTGGTTTCTAGCTCTGGTTTCACATTGCCATAATTTCGGAAGGGAGCTAGAGAATTCAAACTTTGTTCGTCAGAGCATTTGTTAAAAGATTTATGTATATTACTATCATGTTCTGAACTTTCTTTTTCTAATCTGCATCTCAAAGTATCATTTGTCAATTCAGCTTGACTTCCTGACTCCTTCAAAAATGGTAGTTTCATGATCTTTTTAATGTTTTCAGAAAACAATTTTCGTTCTTCAATGAACCTATCTGACAATTTCAATCTAGCAGTTCTTTGAGACAGGTAACCAGTTTGTTTTGGGGAACCATATTTGTTATTTCCTGATGGAACCCTTTCCATGCCTGAAATGTTGTGTTTGTTGGGTGTATCTGATTCCCAGAGTATTCCATTTTCATCTATTATCTTTTGGAATGAAGAATTATTTTCACTTTGAATTGTATCTGAAATATTAAAATTCAACAAGTTATTTACATTGTGAAACATACAGAACTGATAGGTTACCAATTTCAATAGTCCAATTAAATAAATACAGTACACACTTTCTATTTTAATATACATAGTCACATCAAGTGTCAAGAATTAAATCTGAATTACTATTTAGAAAGACTGGTATCCTCACAGTCCTTCATCTGTTTAGTCCTTAAACTGAAATATAAATCAGGTATTAACCAACATTTTCTGCCATTATTTTCAATCACTACATGTATACTGCATACTTATTGTCATTGAACAAATAATAATTCAGTCATCAAAGCTGTTTGTTACTTGACGTTAGCTACATTAAATCCTGCAAACAATTTATCTTTAATAGGGCTTGTGCACTGATTGATACTTTAGTCTGGGAGAACATAATTTATTTATTATTTGTAATTGGCTTTGAACTAGCTTTCAGTAACTGTGGGTTCTCTTATATCAGTACTTTGTGTATACATATTATATTTATGTTAGTTGTGTTTTGAGTAATTTAATTTAAATTGAATGGAATCAAATTTAACAAAAAAGAAGATTTATTATTAAATTTGATTCTATTCAAAATAAATTTCATTTCAAACCTGTAAAAATAATAGATCAGCGCTGATTTTTCAATTTGTCTGAGACATTGCTAATATGATCCTTTGATATAAATTTCATTAATATCTGGCAAGAATTGTACACTTTAGATCGCTTATAATGCAATTGTCCCTATAATTTATGTTTCCAAGGACATACAACTCCTTTAAATACAACTGAGCATCACTGATTTTCACACTTTTCCGAGATAGTGCTGATATAAACCTTGGATATACATTTCACAAATATCTGGCAGGAATTGTTCCCTTGGAGAGCACTTACAATGCAATTTTCCATATAATTTTATTTCCTAAATAATATTCCTTTTAAAATAATTGATCAGCACTGATTTTCAAACTTGTCAAAGACATTGGCATTTATAAGGACGGACGGTCAAATGGATGCCTGGAACTCTATGTCCCCCGCAACAATTTGTGTAGGGGACAAAGATGTATTCTTGATTTTAATAATATGAAAAATAAGGGAGTATCCTGATTTGATTTTGCAGCAGAACTCAATTAGTCTCAATAAAATAACAACGTAAAAAATGAAGAAATTAATCATGATGTTATCATCATGTTTTTTGTCATTCATCACTTCAGCTTGAATGATAAGGACAGCAAAAAAATATATGTTATGATCTCATAGATTTCATATTATTAAAACAGAAAAAAATCTGTGGAAAGAATTTTGAGAAACAGCAATTTAGTTAAAGAACGTTTTCACTGCTTTTCAAGACATTCTGTATATTTCATATCTTTTTAATTGATTGTATCTTTGAAAGTATAAATCCCATGTATATATATTTTTTTCGATATTCAGATGCAGTTCACTTGGTTCTAAATGCATACAAAATTGGATATAAATCTGAAATACAGCCCAATTACATTTACTTTGTCTTAAATGAATTCAGGTATAATCAGCCATAAGAAAAGCATTTATGAATTAATATCTTACCATCAGTAATAGACAAAATATCTGACAAAGAGTTATCTCCTCCTTGTCCAGGCAATTTTTGTCTGTCTGAACTAGACAATGATAAACCAGCTTTGTACTGTCTTCTTGGAAGAGCTTGTCTGTCTGAACTAGATAAATACTGGTCAGAATAACTGCCTGGTGGACATGGCTTAGAGCTTCTAGAAGCTGACTGTTCATAGCTGTTGTCTTTAATATACAATCCAGAAGATCCTGAAGACTGTATTGGATAAACTTTTGGCAGGTTAAGTCTACCAGAACTAGATAGAGACTGTTCAAAATGTCTGTCTGGCAGGTAGTGCCTACCAGAACTGAATTCTGATTGCTCAGGATACCTGTCTGGTAGGTTGATTCTAGCAGAACTAGACAATGACTGTTCTGGCTCTTCACCATGCATATACTGGCTAGATGAACGGGGCATGGATCTGTAAGGCAAGTTTGTGGCTGGTAGGTCATGATACTCAGAGATAGGCAAGGACTGGCTAGAATTCTGTTGTGATTGGTAAGATTCAAATGGTTGAACAGGATGTGGATTTTTCATTGGATATTTAGCTACCTGTAAATATAATCTCTTTAATAAAATATACAATAATATCTGTATTACTGTGGATTATCTTAATTTTGTGGGTACCAATTTTGGAGGATATTTGATATTGTGGTTTTGCATACTGCATACAAGCGTATAGAAATTACATGCATGTTAAACATTTAAATTTGTGGTTCGCGTTACCTATGAAATACACGAAAATTGGTATCCCACGAATAATGATGAATCCACAGTATATCGTAGTGTACTAATAATTGCTCTACAATCTGATGATATAATGTAATTTTACAATGTTTTTATTTTTGCAAAGAATGCGCGAGTTAAGTATCATATATTGTTTACAATGGGATATGAGGATGGCACAACAGCATCAGTGAGAGATTGTTGGACAAGTTTAAACCTACCAATGATGGTATTGAGAATTTTTATTAACATACATGAGCAGAAATGCTTCAAGAGGTAGACAATGATCACATGAATACTTCGAATGGGTTCTAAGAAATAAATTGATGTAGGGAGAAAACTTTGACATAAAATCTTTGAAGATTGGAAAACTAATTTGAACTGGATATTTTAGTGGAAAGAACAATGAACAAAAGATGTAATGTTCCAGTGCTAAGTACATATAGAAAGGTGAACCCAACCATGTGTCTAAAATGTTCAAATGTTACAGCTTTATTCTTGAAGACATGATCTGACTAACCATACAAGGAATCAAACCTTATGATATTAATAGGCCATAGTTTGAACCTATCTTTTATAGTTTTTAAGATTATTGACAAAAACACAACAATTAGTCAAAAAATTATATTGTTTTAAGGGTAATAACTTCTATTAGGACTCATCCAATGGTTTCACTCATATTGGTTTTCATGTATATTCTATATTGCTGATCATTTTCTATATTACAGTTTATATATAAATAAGAAGATATCTATCTTTGATAGTTCTTCAAATAAGTGGCAAAAACACAAAAATTTGTATCGACAATAGTTTGTTTTGACATAAAGGCTTTTTTGTAGAACCTATATTGATGATCAATTTTCAGAATATTTGGCAGTCATCTGACAATTCTGGTGAAAATATTAAGTAGGTAGATTCTGACATAAAGGCTTTTTGTAGAACCTATATTGATGATCAATTTTCAGAATATTTGGCAGTCATCTGATAATTCTGGTGAAAATAATAAGTAGGTGGATTCTGACATACGAGTATTTTTGCACCTGTCAGATTTTCTTTATCTAATATGATTTTCAAGATATTAGACAATTAAAGCATTTTACTCTTATGTTCTATTTTGAGCCATGGTGGCCATGTTTGTTGTCTGACCAAATAAATATTATACTAGATACCATAAGAATTATTCACCCTAAGTTTGGTTGAAATTGGTTTAGTAGTTTCAAAATGGTATACCTTAGTAAGTTGGCCATCACTTTGTTTTGTAATATTTAATTAGTCAAAGTCAAAGCAGAATCATTGATTACTGGGTAGATGACAGTACACCAGCAGTAGCAATTATATACCAAGTAGAAGTACATTTTTGGAAGGCAAATTAACCCAAAAAATCTACCCATTCTTGTTTTCTTCTCAGAGATATATAAATATGAAATTAGAAACTCCAGGAGCCTTTATCCCTTACCAGACATTTTTGCATAAAATTGATAAAAGCTACAATATTTGTGTTGAATGAAAACTGTGTGGGCCATAATCTTGTCTTGTTGATCATTTTTGCTAGAAGGTTCAGTATATCCACTTTAGTTCAAAGATAACGAGCAAAAATGAAAAACAATGGGATAAAATTGTAATTAAGGGGAAACAACGCCTGCAAGGAATCAATTAAAAATTTCATTCATATTGACTTATTTGCAGATCTTGTGTTGCTGTTCATTTTTGCTATTCAATGTTTCAGTTAATCTATAACAGTTCTCAAGATACTTCGTTAAACACTAAACTAGTAAAAAAAAAAAATCATCAATTAAAGGCCATAACACCTATAACAAGCAGACTGAAGATTTCAGTCCCTTTAACTTATTTGAAAATCACATTTTTCTGATTATTTTTGCATTTAGTTTCTCTCTATAGATGACTTTCACATTCGTGCATTTTCCTGTACATTTCCAATATCACAATGTTTATGTTATTAAATCACAGTAAAAGTTGATTGTTTAATGATGTCAAGAACTCAAAATTGGTCTATCTACTAGCTCACATGGTCATTTGGCCAGGCCAATAAAAACTAATACCATATTTCCAAAACAAAATAAACATGCTGGGTTCAAATCTTAGCTTAAAAGAAATCAACTAAAAATTTAAAACAATCTAAAAGCCCATGCTTACCGCAAAAAAGAAATAAAACTAAGGTTGTGAAACAACATGCCGTAAAACTTAGTCTGACTTCCTTGGATAGAATGGTTGGTTTGAATCAGCATGCTATAAAATGAAGTCTAACCACCAGTGACTAAAATGAAAATTGTGCTGAACTTCTAAGCTTTACTCCTCTGAATAAAACCAAGGTTGTAAAATATCATGCCATATACTCTGAATAACCTCAAATGTATGTTCTGTGTCTTTTTTGTACGGACTATATATAATATTCTCAGTGGCATCTTTCTTCTGCAAATCCTGATAACATTTGTTTGGTCCTAATGGATTTTGATGTGAAGGAATGAAGGTTGGATCGTTTTCATTCCTATCTTGATGTGATCTTGTTAGTTTGTTTCCACATGCATTTTGTCCTGAAATCTTGTTTTGATGAGTGTTTGTTTCATAAAACTTGGGAATAATTCCAGAAACTCTAGGATTTTGCAGATGATCTTTGTCAATATCGTAAGGTGTACAATATTTGTAATCATACATTTTCGGATGAGTATCAAATTTTTCACCTCCATTCGGTGAAAAATGTCCTTCCTTACTAAATTTTGTGCGCAAATTTATATCATTTAAGTAATCTGCTTGTCCTTGAATGGTGGAATCACCCTTTCTTCTAGGAGTAGCTATTCTGCTGTCATGATAACCAGAGTCAGATAGTGAAGGGCTATATGGTACAGTACTGTCTAAAGGTTTAAATCTTGTGATTCTGGGATAACCACTCTTGATTTTTGTAACTGGAACTTGTCTGAAATAAAATATTTAAAAGATTTTACGTGTACACAAGTACTGCCTTAATCATTAGAAGAGCTGACCTTTCCTTTATTGCACACTGACAAATTAAATTTCAAGCTTTAAAAACTACAGTTATTTCCCCTTGACTGTATATTGGCAACTGGCAAGCTTATTCTTGGTTGTATCAAAGGATTTCATTCATATTGTTAAATACTAAAATCAAAACAAATTTTCAGATCAAGAATAAAACTTTCCGACCATAAACCAAATTACACAGGAGTTTAATAGTTTCAAAATGTAATCTTCCATTCTTTTTTTTTCCTCTGATTGTTGCTTGTTGGTGGTACAAATGTATCTTTATTTATGATTTTTGGAGAAAATGAAAAATTTGTTATATGTGTATTGAAAATTTAAAGTTCTACCTTTGTATTGGAGAAGCTTTTCTATGTGTATCAGTAAAATCATCTGACATTTCATCATCTGAATCCAAATCTTCAACAGTTGATTCTAAACCATTATTTATCCTTCCTTTCTTTCTTTCTTTCGAATCTGAGATGTTATTTTTCAAATACTGAAGTTCTTTTTCAGCCTTATCAGCCCTATCTATCAAATCACTTATAAACTTTTCTAGTTTTTCTCTGGCTATGGCTTCTTTCTCTGCTGTTGTGGTTAAAAACGTTTTCAATGACTGCAGCTCTCTGAAAATAAGACTAATTTATATATGTATAGTGAAAAGTTGGAAAGAGGGTTTATATTTGCTTATCTGAAGTCGCAAAATTATACCATGCTTTAATTTGATGTTTATGGAAGATCAGAATTAAGGATATAAAAATGGGTCAGCGTCTCAAATGGCCTGGTTGAGACTAAGTTCCAAAGTCTGTTAAAATGAGACAAAAATCCTCAAACAGTAGCAGCTGCACAACGTCAACACATGTACTGTGAAGTTTCAGGGATCTGGGTTGGAAGCTGTAGAAGGAGTTGATTACACAAATTAGTTACCCAACTTTACCTACCCACCCATCCACCCATCTGCCCGACAACAACGTACTATAAGCTGGTTTGGACATTTGGCAATCCAACCAAAAAAAACACAAAAAATAAAACATTGCAAATATGTATTAATCAGAAACTTTTAAACTTCTTAAAAACAACCCACTTTACATTATTTAATGTAAATATACATATCAGGCATTATTTTTATGGATGAAATTTGAAACTCTGAATGATTTTTTAAACAACAACTCAGCAATACCACAAGCAAAATAGATAAAGTATGTCATCTTTATACTCTACAACCTTCTTCATTTAAAGTTTTAAAAAAAGGTTTTTTGTGTATGTTATAGTATTTAAAAAAAGTTTCACCAGCTCTGCAAATTTTCTTAACTGATCAATTTCATTTGTGAAACGCATAAAACAGATGATAGCAAAAAACTCCAATGGTAATAAGTGACAAGTATATACGTTCAGTGATTTTTTAAATAGATATTTAATACTTGGAAGTTAATTATTTTTGTAGTATTACCATTTTAAGCGATATTGAAAATACAATTTCTATCAATTTATAGTGGAGTCAGAGTTCCACTAGAATGCTATATACGGTAATTGTAATAAATACTAGAATGCTATATACATATCATATTTTTGTGAGGAAGAATAACATGGATAAGAATATTGTAAAATCTATTTTATTTGGCATAAATGTCGATTATGTTGAGTTGGTTGTTATATTTAAAACTTTAATAAAATCAATACGTTCGAAGGAACATTTTGGCTAAAATCTTGTGGCTACAAATGCATAAAATTTTTCTAAAGGTTGTAATATTATCCACCTATACTATACAAAATGAGTGTACATAATTGTTATCTACCATTTTACAAGGTAAATTTAAATCACATGATAAAATAAACTGCTTCAGACATTTAAATTTGCAATGCATACTTCAATTGACTTAATTCTTTGAGTTTCGAATTAGGAAGTAGAACATATAGTTTAAAATAATGGCGTTTTCCCAATCAGTTCATAAAAGTCAAATATCTATCAACTGTCATTTGTGTGATATTGAGAAAAACATAAAGTGGAAATGCCTTGAGTGTGAACTTTTGATGTGTGACAATTGTAAAATAAAGAGACATCCAAGGATTAAAAACTCATAGGACCATAAGGTGATAGATATCAAAGATGTAGGACTGCACAGTGAAGGATTAGATTTTACTAATATAAAGTGCAGGGACCATTCTGGACAAACTTGCTGCCTTTTTTGCAAGCCATGTAACAGTCTTGTATGTCCAACTTGTGTATCGAAAGTACACAAGAAACACGATTTAATTGAAATTGGTGAAGCATATAACAAGAAAAAAGACAAGCTGAAAAAGGGACAGAGGAAAATTGAGACAGGAAAAGCTGAAGTGCTTACCAAGAAAGGTCATTTGGAAAGACTTAAGAATGGTGAAAATGCTAAATATACCAGACTCATTGGGAATATCAAGAATCAAGGAGAAATTTTGAAAAAGGCAGTTGACAAACATATTAAAAGATAAGAAATGAAGTGGATCAAAATTGGAAAACTGTTTTGCAGTCCATTGATGCTGAACTTGATACCATATCAAGATCCATACAACAGTCTGATGAAAAAACCAATGAAGTAGAAGATTTAATCAACAACATTGACAGTGCAAAGTTTTTTCAAGAAGTCACTAAAATGGAAGATTCAATGGATGTACCAACACCAAAAATCAAGTCAACCTACAAATTCATACCAGACTTTGTCCCAGGGGAGATAATTCAGTCTAATGTTGGGGTGTTAAAAAGTAAGGAAGGTACACTAGAATTCAATGTTACTCTGAGTAATAATAAACAATTTCAGACTGAATATACCCTTGTATCAAATATAATTCCTTTTTCTGACAAGTCAATCTGGATAAATTTTAATTTCGATGGAGTGTTTAAGAAAGTCAATCCTGAACTAAATAATCTTAAGACAATATCCTCCTTCAAAATCAGGGTTTATGATATTACACTTACTGCTGACAATGACTTATTACTGGTCACTGGGGAAACCAGAATAAAACAACTCAGTCATGCAGGTGATAAAATAACAGAAACAGTGTACAGTACGGCACCTTTACTATCTGTATCTATCCATGTGACAAGTAATAACAAAGTCATAGTAGGAGCTTTTAAACTTGATGGACGGAAGGTGGTAATAGTAATGAATAAGAAAGGTGAGCATGAGAATGAGTATGAACATGATCAACATAATCAATCTATATTTACTTATCCTGGGAGTATAACCAGTACCTGTAATGGCAATATACATGTGGCTGATTGTCATCCAGGTAGTGACAGTGGTAGAGTGGTGGTGTTAGGACAGAGAGGGGATATAATCAGTACATATACAGGACATACATATATCAACAAGGATATACCATTCCAACCAGCAGGGATAGTAACAACACCAAAAGATAATGTCATTGTGATTGGTCTGAATACTAATACCTTACATATACTAGACAATAATGGACAATTACTGACATTTTATAAAACAAGTGACATAGGAATACTATGTCCATTCTCTCTTGCCTTCACACAAACGGGACAACTTTTGATAGGATGTTCAAAAGAAGATTACAGTACAGCCAAGGATGCAAAGTTGTATGAAGTGAATATATCAGGATGTTAAAGTAAGTCACAATTTTAAATTAAACTTCTGCTGCTTAACATTACTGTCATCAGTTTATTTGTGCATTTAGTAAACATTATTACTAGTTTATCAATACCTATAATTTAAGAATGAAAATCTGGTTTCAATGAATAGACCACTTTCAAGTTCATTGCATTTCTGTCAAAAAATTTGGTTTCAGTGAACATCATTAGGGCATCGTTATTTCCTTCTGATGTTGAGCGAGCAGTTGAAAAAATATAATGCTGTATTGCACGAATTATTCGGCAAATTAAATTCTTATAATTGATAAACAGCACTGCTGTCATTAGGGAATTGTGCTTGAGTACCTAAGGAACAAACATTATTTTTAGTTTATCCTGCACAATTGACGAACTTTTCTGATGAAGGACATAACTCAAAAGTGGTCTTCTTTTAATATAGGTATCCATATTGGAATTATCAAGTGTGAATGGAGCAAAGAATTTTGTTTGACATTGCTAAAATGCACAAATAAAACCTGAATTCTTTACAACAAAAACAAGTCAAAATGTGTGTAAACAGTTTGTTTTTTTCAGACATTGTGTTTTATTGGAGTCCACACACATTCTATATCCATGAGATGTTTAGTAATAAGTTATGTTTCACAAGGTTAACTAATTGCATTTTCTATTCATTAACTTTCATTTTTGGTAATTTTCATAGATTCTCATTTTGTCTTGGTTAATTCAAAGAAGAAAGAGTTAGGACAATGGACAGCAGTACAGATCTAGATATACAACTAACAATCAGATGATCAGACTGTAACCTGAAATATATAAACTAGTAGGAATTTAACACCACAGTGTGAGAAAATGGGAATCTAATTTGATGATCATGCTTAAATATTGTCATATCAAACATGTCAAAGAGAATGTTGACAAAAAATATACTTTTGATAAGCTTATAACATATCATAATATACACTTTTTAAAACATGTTACTTCTTGTCTATTATTTATAAGTTTACTTATTTAAGATCATATGTAATCCTTCTGACTTTGTCACTAATCTATCTTATTTGAATCTGTGAACTTTGCAGTCAGGGTTTTTTACCTACTCCTCCAGTTTAAATCAGTACTTTTTATATTGTCTATAGATAACTTGCAAAGTGGTCAATAGGATTATGAGATTTGTTATTTTTCTAAGAATTGGCATTGTTATAAATAATGTATTTAGAGCAGGGAAATAAACCAGATCTTCATGTTAAAGAAGTAAAAGTAAAGTTATTTTTTTTTTATTTAGATTTACTTTTTTTCCCCATAATTTGGAATCAAATTCATTCAGTGTTTTTTTTTTATTCAGATGATGTTTGTCTTTACACATTTTTATTATTTACATATACATGTAATTAAAGCCTTTGCATGCCTCCCACAGATGTCTTACATCTGAAATTCTCCATTAAGTTTTATTCACTTTTGACTTATTTATGTGTTAAGATGTTATACTTAAAATTTTAATCAATTATTGTAAATTTACTATTTTATATTGGTTATATTATTAATTGATGGAGTATTTTTCTTGTGCTGTTGAAATATTGTGATTTGATAAGATGAATGTTCAGTATTATTTGAACAAAACTGAACATGCAATAACTTAAATTTAATTATCAATATTAAAGTAATCTGATAAAGAGATCAGATATATCATACTTGTGCAAATATAAAGAAACAGCACATATAATTAATTAGTTGCTCTGAAAAGTTCATTTAATATATGTTTTTGCCAATGGGCTGACAATTATGCATTACATGTCACTGTGTAACAAAAAATATAAGGAATAAAAATATTTAAATTGACTTACTGTAAATTCAGAAATTATTGCAGTTCATATCGCACATTGTTATTCTTTTTTGAAGCATTTTTATCTATGCAGTCTCTGTTGGAAATACTTAACCTACGTCATTTTTAAAATTTTAGAATTGTACAAGAGTTGTTGTGTTTTTAATTGTATAACTGAAAAGATTGTTTCAGTTAAATCAGAATAGAAAGATAGGATTCATTTTACATAATTATAGTTATACTGATGAAGGATATCTGTTTTCCGAAATATTTATAGATACTTATATTTAATGTTTCCTTTTTAAATAATGGTGTTGCTTTGTACACATTTTAGGCGTATATTTAATCTATTCATTGTGTACAGGTATCATTACTTATAATGATCCAATGCCCTCATAAGAAAGATCATTGACTAATATCTAAACATGTATATATATATATGTATTTGTATAATGAGGGGGCAAGGGGTTCCAATAACAGCAAAACAGTAAATTGATTTGGCTTAAAACAGATAACAAGGAATTGAAAAGGATAAAACAGATAACAGTAAATGAAATATTCAAATCAGTCGGTCCAGGAAAATTCGGTATTATACTATCTTATTATAATCCTTTGTAATGAATTCCATTTTCTATGAACATGTTTTTAGAGTTATATATCTAGAATTGGTCTACTCAATGTATGATAATAATTTATATGCTCCCGCGACAAAATGATGAGGCCAGCATGTCCGTCCTTCTATCAGTTCGTCCGTCCGATTAGGATAAATTGTTTTTCCGGCTATCTTCTCTTACAGTTTTGGAGGTACAACTTTAATATTTAGGATGTTCATACACATAATGAAGGTGTGCATGACAACTGGATTTTGATTTTTTCAAATATTCTGAAAATGAGAGGTAGTTGTACTTAGTCATTTTTGGTACTAGCTGCATAAAGAGATCATGATTTTGTCCTGCTATCTCCTCCTACAGTTTTGGAGATATAGCTTTAATATTTTGTAGGATGTTCATACACATAATGGAGGTGTGCATGGCCACAGGATTTTGATTTCTTTTGAATATTTTGAAAATGACAGGTAGTTGGACGTCATTTTATTGTTGCATAAAGAAATTTTGATTTCATAAGAAAATAAATGAGGAATGTGTACATGTAACACAGATGATGCCCCGCTTGCATATCATATTAAGTTATAAAGGGACATAACTGAAGAACTTTTAAAGTGACACCTTTCAAAATTTGTACTTGATCTGAGTTTTGTAGTAATAAGCATTGTGTATAAGTTTCATTACATTTGGTTGAGGCAAACTAAAGTAAGTGAACGGAAACGAAAAATTCAGCAATTTTTCATTTGTAAAGGGCAAAACTCTAGAAAAGTTAAAGTGAAACCACCAAAATTCAAATTTAATCCCTATTTTGTGGTAATAAGCATTGTGTATAAGTTTCATAATATTTGGTTGAGGCAAACTAAAGTCAGAGAACGGAAACCAACTATGGGACGTCGGGACGGACGTTCGGATGTACAGACGTACAGACGGACAAGGGTAAACAATGCCCCCTCCGCTATGGCGGGGCATAAAAACATAGATCAACACACATAGTGCTAAATTTATATAATTTCCTATGGTCAGGCTAGGATCAATTTTGTCTTACAGACGTAACAATTTCAAGTTGTATGCCAACATCACTGTTTGTCAAATCTAAAATATGTGGAACTATACTCACGCATATGGCAGAGCAGAAAAAGGGGAGGGGGTTGTCCATATCTAGTTATGGAATACTTTTTCAGCTTTTATTTTTGTACTTTGTTAAATGAAACTCACACATGCTTGTAATTTAAAGAGTGTGTATTCTTAGAAAAGAATCACAGAACTGAGTCTGTGTTCCTTATTATATAAAAGGTGTTTCAGTTAACTTGTTGTATGGAGATAGGCCTTAACTGTGATCCTCATCAGGTATTCCTGGCCATATATTTTCCTTTTTGTAATATTAAAAATTGTATGAATTTAATATGTACGTACAGGAATACAAGGAACATTATCCCCATACGTAAAAATCAAGATAATTCTAAATACATAAAATTGAGAATGGAAATGGGGAATGTGTCAAAGAGACAACAACCCGACCAAAGAGCAGACAACAGCCGAAGGCCACCAATGGGTCTTCAATGCAGCGAGAAACTCCCGCACCCAGAGGCGTGCTTAAGCTGGCCCCTAAACAAAAATGTATACTAGTTCAGTGATAATGGACGTCATACTAAACTCCGAAATATACACAAGAAACTAAAATTAAAAATCATACAAGACTAACAAAGGCCAGAGGCTCCTGACTTGGGACAGGCGCAAAAATGCGGCGGGGTTAAAGATGTTTTTGAGATCTCAACCCTCTCCCTATACCTCTAGCCAATGTAGAAAAAACAAACACAAAACAATACGCACAGTAAAACTCAGTTCAAAAGAAGTCCGAGTCCGATGTCAGAATAGGACATAGGTTACAAAAGAAACTAAACAAAATGACAATGATACATAAATTAACAAAGCAGTTACTGACATGCCAGCTGGACAGACCTCAATTAAACTGATTGAAAGATTATGTCTTCATCATATGAATATCAAATACAATCCCTCCCGTTAGGGGTTTAATTAGTATTATACCATCATAAAATATATGAGAAGAACATAACCCGTATCATGCCAACAACTGGTTTTAGAATAAATGTGTTTATTTCCGATGCAAAGACCCTATAAGTGAATCAATATTAAAGCCAAAATATGCAATCTTTAATGACCTGACAACCACTGGCGGATCAAGAAATTTTCATAAGTGGGGCCCATTGACTGCGGTCATGCTTCAGTGATTTCTATATAATCAACCAAATTTTTCCCAGAAAAGGCCCAGCCCCTTCCCCAAATCCGCCTCTGTCAACAGTATCGTAACTATATCCCTTTTAATAAGTCTGTTTAAATGTTCATGTTCACAGAAAATAGAATTTATTACAAAGAATAATTATAAGATATACTGGAATGGTTCTGGGCCGACTGATATTAATATGTTTATGTGATGATCCGTGATGTATATATGTTAATAGAATCCTTCTTGAATACTGGACCACCATATTACAAGTGAAAAACCCCAATGTTCAATGATTATCAATTTCTACCAAGATTGGCTGTCAAAATGCTAACATTCCAATTTTCAATAACAGTTAACAGCAAATACATTCTCACAATAACAGATAACAAAAACTAAAAGTCCAATAACAGCTAACAAGGAATAAGACAATAACAGCTAACAGCAAATATATTTTCAGAATAACAGATAACAAAGAATTAAATTGCCTCAAAACAGCATAACAGTTAAACCCTTGCCCCCTCTATAATGCTTTTCCTGAAATTGCAATTATTAATCTTGTATTTTGTTTTGACTTCAAGTATAATGAAAAATTCTTTTAAACATTATTTAAAATGAAATTTACATTTTTAATAATTTGAACTCAATCTATTCATTGAACTTTGTTTATCATGTTTATCAATAATGTTAGACAAAATGTTAGAGTTATCTTTCTTTACATGCTAAATGTAGAAGACTTTCCACTCCAGTCTAATTTTCATAAAACTAATTTTTCCATTTAGTAATTATCAATCAGTGCACCATTATTCAGATTAGACAAATGTCTCTTCTGATCTTCAGCCTTATTCAAAGTAAAACTGATGTTAAATTCATTTGTAATGGCAAAAACCTGTACTTAATATTTTGTTGCAGTTAGAACAGCTTTGTTTACAAAGTGAAAGAAAAGTGTCATATTATATTTTTTCCTTTAAAAATAACGATTTGAATCTTACAAAAGGGAGTTCTTAAGTTGTGTCTAATTTCTTATGTGTAGGAGTCTTCATTCGGGAATCACTGTGACTATTCATGATTTGATCAGCATGTTTTTTTTTTCTTTCCTTAAATTGAAACTTATATAAGTTGCTTATTTCAATAAATATGTATTGTTTTACCATTATTACCATTGTTTTGATAGTAAGCAAATATTATATTCTTATCATTAACTTATGTAATATTATCATCAATTTGAGTGTACATAAAATTGTGATGATTTGATGGTATCTTTAATATCTGTGCCTATCTAAAAAATGTAACAAACACATGTTGTTTGTTTATATAATGTTGTTTGTTTATATAAGTATTGTATGATAATTGATTTAAGTTATGTCTAATTCTTAAGTGAAATGGAATGATTGATTGATTGTTGGTTGCTTAACATTCAGTAGTAAATATATTGTAAAACTGATATCAATTGATTGATGGTTGATTGATTGCTGGTGTCAATCGCTTAATCGTGGTGGTCAGAGTTTATTGGTAGAGGAAGTCAAAGTGCCCAGAGAGAACCAACAACATTGAGGATAACTGATAATCCTTGTCAATTAAGATTGGAGTCAAAGGCAACTGCCATGTGTGGGGTTTATACTCAAAACATCAGTGTTGCTAATACAACTGCATACCAAATACCATTGACCTTTCATAATTTGTTCCCTTTAAACAAACCTAATCAAAAACATTAACTTGTAAACTATGTAAAAGTTTCAAAGTCAATGAACCATAATGAAGGGTTGGGGTTATATAATCTCCATGGAAATGAAACTTGCAAATGCCAATACATTTGCATACTAGATATCAATGACTTTAAATTAGTGGTTCATGTTAAACTGACCTAATCATAAACTAATACATGAAAACTAAGCAAAAGTTTCAAAGTCAATAGACATTGACTGAGGGGGCCGGGCAAAATAATAACCATGGAAATGAGATGTCCTAATGATTATACAACTGCATACCAATTATCACTGACCTACCACTAAGGGTTCCCTTTAAACTGACCTAATCACAAACTAATACATGAAAACTAAGCAAAAGTTTCAAAGTCAATAGACCATGACTGAGGAGGAGGGGCCAATAATCTCCATGGAAATGAGATATGCCAATGCTTATTCAACTGCATAACAAATATCATTGACCTACCACTAGTGGTTCCCCATAAACTGACCTTATCACAAACTAATACATGAAAACTAAGCAAAAGTTTCAAAGTTAATAGACATTGACTGAGGGGGCCGGGCAAAATAATAACCATGGAAATGAGATGTCCTAATGCTTATACAACTGCATACCAATTATCACTGACCTACCACTAAGGGTTACCTTTAAACTGACCTAATCACAAACTAATACATGAAAACTAAGGACTGAGGAGCGGGCTAAATAATCTCCATGGTAATGAGATGTGCCAATGCTCATACAACTACATATCAAATATCATTGACCTACCACTAGTGGTTCACCATAAACTAGACCTAATCACAAACTAATACTTTGTTGACGCAGCCGCTGCCGAGGCCAGAAACAGCATACCTATGTCTCGCTTTTTGACTCCGTCAAGGTGAGACAAAAATTGAATATTGACCAATGAACCATAAATAGGTCAAGGTCAGAAGAACCATGCCAGACAACATGTACACCATGCAATCATTCCATACACAAGATATAGTTGACCTATTGTTCACAGTAACTGAAAAACAAAAATAACCATAATCAAAGCGTGATACGGCTGCAAAGAGCATTTGCCGTATATGTTACAGAAAATGTCAAAATAAATCATTTCTTTTCAACTGTTACCATACAAAATACCAGGCATCGTAAACCAGTCCGGTTATGCTATACCTTATTACCACAAATTACCATGTGGAAATAAACACGACTTGTTGCAGATCCACAAACACAGTCAGGTTTACCAATACGATACTGCGATTAAATTAACAAAATTATTTTGATATTTAAAATTTCTATGTAAAGGGTTAACTATAAACTTCCATTTAAATATTGCGTTTGAGGAATGCTTATTCAAATTAACTTAATTCTCAATACAAAAGTCAAGCAAACACATACTTTTAAACGATTTTGAAAGAACTGTAGAATGAAAATATGTGCACTCTATTTCACGTAAACAAGATGGCATTAACACAATGACCATAAAAGCAAATGCTTTTAAAGGGGCACTAGCTGTCAAATTCATGTTCACGGATTTGACTCAAATTCTGATACTTGATTTATAACAATGTAAAACATTTATCCAAATTATAAAAAGTCTAAAATAAACAATTTACAGGGCATGGGCTCGAGAATATGTAGCTTCGTTTCGTGTGTATTTTAGTCTAGATGCCATCTAATTAACTATCGAGTTGACCAACGAAGACCTCTGATGGTCATATAAGCGATATAAACATAAATATAGATATAAATAGATAGAGAAATCGTGCATTTGAATTTTTCTAGGTCTGTTTAATTTCATATTATAGATTAAAAATATATGTTAATCATCGTTTTTACCTGTATAAGAATGATGTTTTGTGGATCGAATCAGTCAATCAAATGATTTACCTTTGTTTCACTTTCGATGTTGACATTCTTACTTTTAAATAACTCAACACGCACGATTCATGCGTTATCCATCTCTAGCTAAGGGGTTAAATTGAAGTTCACATGAATACGGATTCAATGAGGTGGAATTATTCACTTGCAAGTGAATAATTCATCATCAATGTTTCTTAGCTTAATTTCACAAAATTGAACCATACTGGCCGCTAAAAGCGAATTATTATTTCACTATTTCACTTTCATTAATGATTGAACAAAAAAAATCATAATTTAGATTTTTTATATATCTCGTAGCTAGTGCCCCTTTAACATGTTTAAAAACTTTACATTGATTAATAAACCATGAAAAGAGGTCAAAGTCAGGTGAACCCTACCAGACAGACATTTACACCTAACAATCATTCCGTATGCCAAATAGTTGACCTATAGCTTATAGTATCTGAAAAGCAAATATCACCATGAAACCTTGCTATTGACTAATTAAACATGAAAATGAGAGGTGAACCCTGCCCAACAGACATGTACACCTTACAATCATTCCATACACCAAATATAGTTGATAAATAGATAAAACCATAATAAACTTAACATTGACCGGTGAAACCATGAAAATGAGGTCAAGGAAGGTCAGAGGAATCCTGCAGACAGACATATATACCTTACAATCAATGTATCATTCTATAACCAAATAAAGTTGACCTATTTCTTATAGTATCTGACAAATAGACAAACCCATGAAAACTTAACATTGACCAATGAACCATGAAAATGAGGTCAAGGTGAATTGAAACCTGTCAGTCAGACATATATAGGTTACAATCATGCCATACACCAAATATAGATGACCTATTGCATATAGTATCTGAGATACAGGAGTGACCAGGAAAACTGAACCTTGATCACTGATCCATGAAATGAGGTCATGGTCAGGTGAATCCTAATGACAGACATATAGACATCACAAGGAATCCATATACCAAATATAGTTATGCTTTTACTCATAATAGTGAGAAATTCACAGGACAAGAAAAACTAACTTTTGCTCAAGCAGTCGATGAACCTTGAAAATGAGGTCAAGGACAATGGACATATAACAGACGGAAACTTCATAACATAAGGCATCCTGGTCATCTACCTTACGAAATTATAAAGCTTTAATCAAATAGTTTATGAAATGGATTGTAATCCCTTTGTCTCACAGGCCAGACAAAATAAACGTGCACATGGAAGATACTCTGATATGCTTGAGAAAATCAAAATTTTGTATATACCTTATATATAAAAATTCTATTTTATAGGTTCTACATGAACTACTTAGACTAAAGATCATATTAATCATTTACACATGATGACAGCAAATACATATATATACAGTGTAACCTGCCTAATCCGACACCTGAGTATTCCAACATCCTGCTTTAACCGACACATTTTCATGGTCCCAAAATATGCCTATCCTTGCAGAAAAAACCTGAATATTCCGACACCCTGCTATATCCGACATTTTTTTCTGGTCCCCCAGTGTGTCGGATTACACAGGTTACACTGTAGTATTAAACTATCAGGCAAATAGTCTTAGAGCAGAAAAGATGATAAGCTTTTATTATGGTATAAAAGGCAAAAAGTTGCCCAATGCTCATAATTCTCACATATAAGTCAAATCAGAATGGCAAAACAGAATGATCAGCTGCACATAACAACAGACAGTCAGTCTTATTTCAGCATTAAGGCTTTTAAACATACATACTTTTCTTTCTGTTCCAGATGAGCTGTTTTCTCTAGAACTATCTGTTGTAACTGCTCTAGCTGTTCATTGACAGCCTTAGGTTTATCTGACTGTAAAGTAGACTCTAATTCTTGTTTAACCAATGCTAGCTCATCTTCTCTTTGTCTTAGTAGTTCATGAAGAACCTATAAATAGAATTTTTATACATTAACAAAATTGGGGTTTTATCATGTGTATCAGAGTTTCTTCAACATGTTCAATGTGCATGATTTAAAACCTGACTTTTTTAAATAAAACTTTCTGCTCTTACCATGGAAATTGCTTTATCAAAAGTGTTATAAAGAAAAACTAGAAATAATTAAAAACCAATTGTTCAGAGAACAATTGAAGGTCTTTCCACATCAATTTTCAAAGGTATTTAAAAGAAGCTAGTTCCTGTTTACTCAAAGTTAAAATTGGCATCCATTCGTAAGTTTCTTCATACTGATGCGATAAATAAGTGGTTTCTACATACTTTTGAGTAAAATAAGGGAGATAATGTGCTACTTCCGGTGAAGTAAATATCACTTCCAGTCTCATATGAAAGCTTCTTTCACACTGATCCCAAAAATATAGTTTCTATATACTTTTGCTTGTAAACCAGGAGATAATTGGCCACTTCCGTTTATCGAAAGTCACTTCTAGTCTTTAGTGATAAGTTCATGTATATAAATTACAAAATATATGGATTCCAAGTACTTTTCAAAGAAAAAAGTGCAAAAGTGGCTAGTTCCGGTTTTCTCAAGGTCACTTCCGTTTGAAATTTTTCAAGGTCATATGTCACCCAACCTTTTGTAAAAGGTCATATGGTTTTATAATGAACCATGTTGAAGTAATAATCAATTAACCTTATAATTAGACATTTCAGGGGCACTAACTCATATAAGATGCCATTAGATTGTTTCAGACCAAATGTAACGTATCTTCATTACAATAAAGCAACCATTTTGCACTTGTTCTTTTATATATATCTTTAAAAGTGATGGAGAAAATGCAAAAACAAGGAAAAGTCAAAATTGAGAGCTTGACCTTGACCTTTGACCTTGACCTCATTTTCTAAGTTAGGACCTAGGGGCCTCAAATAAAAGCATTCCAGGGTTATACGGTTAAAAGTTTATGAGTTAAAAAAACATACCGACAAATTTATTTGGTAAAGGTAGATAACTCCTATAAAGTTTCATCAAATCGCTCATGTCGCTTCGATCCAAATTAGCCAAAAATTCCTGAGGATGTAACGAACAATTAAGAAAAAGAATTTTGTCGATATCTTTTTTTGTTACGAAGGAGATGCACTCACATGATAAACAGTGAATAGGGAGATAACTCTTACAAAGAAACCTGTTTGGTTCAGGAGGGTTAAAATTAAAAAGCGTATAAGCTATATGATATTATATAAGAAATATCTTAGGGACATATTGCGAAACAAAAATGTTACGCGAGAACAAAATTTGGTGGAAAAAAAAATAATAATCAGAACAAATACAATAGTCTTTCCACAGAAAAGTGGAAAGATCTAATAATTAAAAATAAGAATGTGTCCATAGTACACAGATGCCCCACTCTCACTATCATTTTCTATGTTCTGCGAAATTGGGGTCAAAACTCTAATCTGGCATTAAAATTAGAAAGATCATATCATAGGGAACATGTGTACTAAGTTTCAAGTTGATTGGACTTCAACTTCATCAAAAAAAGCTGTTTCACACAATCCCATTTTCATGTTCAATGAACCGTAAATTTTGACCAAAACCCAAATTTGCCATACTTTTTAGAAAGTCCCAATCATAATCATGATAATATTACAAGTGGATGCAACTATAACTTCATCATAAACTACCTTGACCAAAAATATTAACCTGACACGGGACACATGGACGAATGGACGGACGTATGAATGGACAAACGAAGGAACGAACAGACCACAGACCAGAAAACATAATGCCCTACTACTATCGTAGGCGGGCATAAAAAAAAAGATTTATAAAAGTAAAAAAAAAAACTATTCATTGTAACTGTTTGGTTTTTTTTATCAAAAACAACTACATCACAATATAAATCTAATCATGCTAATTGACAAACCTGGCTATGAGAATCTGCTTGTTCTGTGAGCTGTCTAGATTCCCACACCAGACGGTCATTAAGCTCCTTCAATCTATTCAGTTCCTGTTCCGCCTCTCGTAACTGACAATCACGTAATCTCAATATATCCTTCAGTTTAGATGTACCTTGGTCTGCTGTGTTGTATAGTTCCATACTCTCTGATAAAAGTTCATTTTGTTCCTGCCTTCAAAAATATCAAAATGAAGAGAAAAAATGATAAAGGGAGATATAGACCTTTATTTCTTCTCTGAACATTTAAAGAACAATTGAAGGTCTTTTCACCCTTAATTCAGGTTTAATCCAAATCAAAAGTGAGAAAGATGAGGTGAAGATTACAGACTTCATAAAAGACTTTAACATTTTTACATGAAATGAGAGAAAAAGAAACTTCCATTATAAACAGTCACTTATGGTGTTGTTAGTTGGCATTCTTAACGTTTCTTCCAAAAATTATGATAAGTTTCTTTGTACATTTCTATGAAGAAAAAAAACCATGGCTTCATAATGAATCTATCTAAAGTTTAAACCAACAAATCATTATTTCAACATTCAAGTGGTAATTATCCTTATCAAAAGCCTTTGAAATGGCTTTTGAAATGATTTGACCAAATGTACCCAAAATTCATCTACCTCAACATTTTGCTCCATTTCATATCTTTTAAAGTTCCAGGAGAGTAGCAAAAACAATCAAAGGTCATAATAAAAATTGTCGATTTGACCCTAACCTAACATTTATAAAATACTACACAAATAATGAAGCACAAGTATCGTTTGACAACATTCTAGGTAGCTATCAGAACTAATTGTATCAAGAATATCATTTTACAAGAAGTGGGGCCTCAGTGGCTGAGTGGTCTAAGTAGTTTATCTTCTGTATCACTAGCCTGTCAAAACTTAGAGTTCCAACTTCACATGTGGCAGGTGCGTTCAATTCTCCCTATAACTACAAGTACTGAGTCCATTCTTAATTGACTAAGTCAGTGGTTCTCTCCAGGCACTCCAACTTCCTCCACCTCTGGCCACTACCAAATAGCCAATAGTGGTGAAAGTGGCGTTAAACTCCAAGAATCAATCAATCATTTAACAAGAAAAGACAAACTTCAAGAAAACAAATTAAAAAAAACAATTGGAATTCTGTGAATATCCACAAACTCTCTCTTGATTTTTTGGACCCGATTAAAGATTTCATATACATATATATACTTACTTCATAGCCTCAAGTTCTGAATTAAGCTTTCGTACTTGGTTTTCTTTCATTTCCAATGTTTTCCTCAACAACCCACTGTCCATTTGTACTTTTTCAATCAAATTTTCTCTTTCATCTTCTAAAGATTTTCGTTCATACTCTATCTGCTGTAAACTCCTTTCAGCTTCTATCAATTTCTGATCTTTATGTTTTAACTCATCAGAAGCTGCCTGTTTAATGTGATCTAACTCATCGTTGACAGCATTCAATTCTTGTTCTTTAGTTTCTAGTTCTTGAAGTAATTTCTTATTTCCAAAATCAGCTGATTTGAACAACTCCTCTACTTCGTTCATCAGCTTTTCTCTGTCATGACGAAGTCTTTCTGCATCTCGGTTGGCATTTGTAAGTTGGAGATCTTTCTGTTGTAATTCATCCACTAAATTTTGTATAATGTTTTGCTGACTTTTAAATCTTTCCTCAGCAGCAGTTTCTACTCCATTCAGAACATCCTCTGCATTGTACAATTCATCAGAGGACTTCCAAATATTCCTACGAGAGTTCATAACATCCTTGTTCAATTTATTTACAGTGCTGTCTAAAGGATCATAACTATGACTCCTCGACAAATAATTAGCTTGCCTCCTGTTGTTGCGTTCATACTCTCTTGCACTTTCAAGTTGGCCTTCTAACACCCTCGCATCATCTTTGTAACTTTGAAACAGAGGAGATTCTCTCCCATAACTTTCAGAACTTGATCGCCTACTATCGTAGCTTGATGACCATTGTCGGCTTAAATTTTCTCTGTTTGCAGTTTTTTTCCTCGCGTTATGTCCCTTATTATCAAAAATTGTAGTTCTTGACCTAGGTTTAACACATCCAACTTTAAATGCATGCTCTGAGTTGAGATGGAGTTTTAAATCTCGTAGAGATGTAAATTTTCTACTGTCTCCACATTTAGGGCAGCGATATGGTATGATGTCTTTCAAGAAGTCTGTATTCATGTTTCTCCTAATCTTTTAATCCTTTGGTTCATCATCCAATACCTGAAATTGAAGGATAAGATGCAGTCATCATTATAAAAACTTACCTTTAAGTATTCTATGTATTAGTTTGTGTAAAACTGCAATGCATTTTAGTGTCTCAAATTGAAAACTCTGACAATAGTCAATAAGGTATTTTAATCTTTTATTTTTACACAAAAAGGCTAACTGATGAGAAAAGTTTCTAAAATTTGGTATTTCTTAGGACTGTTTGGTTCATCATTTTAAATTGGGTATCATACAATCTTAAAAATAAATGTTTTGCCTTAAAAAAATTGAGGATTCTATTGAGTAATACATGTAAAAGATAACAGTAATTACCCAAAATATTGGACAGTACATGTACAACCAACCACACCAACTATCAACACCACACTAACATTCATATAATATTCATAAGTATATAAGATATATAAGTACATTTTTCAAAAATATTCATTTGTTTTAACATCAATATTACCTGTAACTCAAATACATGTATTAACAGAATGTGTAAAATAATCCAATCAAAATAATTTAATCTCATCAATTTTCACAAGTAACTCTAAATCCATATCATTTATTTTCATACAGAATATTTTCCAAATAAATTTGACATAGGTAAAAGGCATGAAAATATCAAAAACCTGTCACAAATTGGAAAATAAAAAAAATACATCCATCCAAAATAATACAATATTATTGTTTGATTGTATTTAATCAATAGATAAATACCTGAATAGTTTTCTTTCTGTAACAGGTGGTGAATGTGTCATTTCATTGATCTTTGAATTTCAAATAACATATACTGTTCATGTAATGGATCTAATTCATTAATCTTGTATGAATCCATTTTCTGTAAACAAAAACAAAAACAATTAATCATGGGGAAAATAATTAATAAAAGACTTGGTAGAGTATGATCCTTTTAAGCATGTTTTTAAAAATGTAGCAACCATAAGCAAACACATGTACTTTTATTTTGTCATGAAAACATTATTCATTCCTTTAAAACTAGAGGCTCCAATGAGTCTGAATTGCTTACCTGGATTCAACAGTACTTGTTGTGACAAAGTTTGTTTCATATTCAAACAGGGGTTTCAGAGGAGAAAATTTTGGAAAAGGCTGCATCTACCACTGAAACACATTTTGTAAATCCATGGGACCATTCATATGTCGCATTCACGTGACATTGAATATGATATTCACAATGATATGTGAACGGTCAATGCAAATAATGAGCCATTAAAATAAAATTGTTGTTAGTTTTTGCCAAATGAATTATTTTTCCTTACTGTCAGATCAGTTGTGATGTTTACTGTTTTTCAAGACCTATAACTTCAAGATATTAGATGACATGTTTAAATTGGTCAAAATAATCATCATTTAAGAAAAATAACACCTATAAGGAGTAATGTTATTAATCATACTGGTGTAATTGTACAATCTTATCTTATTAAAAATTAGATTGGTAATTGTAGATCTTGTATTGCTGATCATTTTTTTCTAGTTTATGTAGATCAATTAATTTTTAAAATGTAGGCATATATTTTGTCATCTCAGGGTCTTTTAAACAGATACATCATTTGGTCTCTGGTGGATAGTTAATTTGTCTTATTTGCAATCACACCACTTCTCCATTTTTTTTATTGAATACTTAAATTGGTCAGAAGTTGTTCGTACAGTCAATTGATGTTTCAGTTACATTGGCATTTTGGAAAATCTTGTTTTGTTGATTATTTGCCATTGTTTGATGTTTACAGTTTCTGTCTTTTTATCTGCATAGTTTTCAAAAAGTAGGCAAAAACATTTAAATTGATAAGAAAGAAAAATTAGAATATATGTCCAATTACTCCTATATAAAAGAAACAATTGATGATTTTGGTAATTATCGGTAATTTTGTAGAACTTGTATAATCTTTATTTCTGTTTTACAGTTCTGTGTATGTGTGCATGTTATAGTTTCAAATAAATAGACAAAACCATTAAATTTGGTTATAAAATGGAGGTTGTCTGATAATTTTGATAGATAGTACTTTAACCTATAATTGTTAACTTTTTATACATTGTGACTTGGATGGAGAGTTGTCTCATTGGCACTCATACCACATTTTCTTATTTATAATGACATTAAATCTCAATCTTATCAAATAACATCTTAGTTTGCTTACTTGTAGCAGATTTAATTTTAATAAGATTGTGTAAATATGAACATTCTGAGCTAAGTGCTATCTGTCAAATATTTTCTATCAGGTTTTATTATATTTTCCAAGATATTTTTTTTGCCTGAACACCCATGCTAGTTGGTTGATGCCAGGACCTGAGACATAATTTATAACAAGGAATATTCTTGTCTTCTTTAGTTTAAATATTCCTAGTGGTTTGAAAAGAGATAATTTTGAAATATTCAATAATGGATGAATGACACCTTTTGACCACTGCAGCTGACATCAACAGAGTCCCAACTTCATTTTTTTTTCTACCAACAGTAACAAATGATTATTGTTACATGAAAAGATATTTAAATACATTCATTTAATATGTGTCATGTTTGAGATGATTTTTGTTTTCAATTTTCACATTAATTTTGGGGTTGGACTCATGGTCAATATTGTACATCTGAAAGGCTAATTCAGAGCAGCAACTAAAATATATCTCATAATTAGTTCCAAGCAGTTCAAATGGTATCTGGGACATTCATATTCGTGATATTGACTCCTGTTTGTGGTTTCTAGTGAATTCAGAACCTATCAAGCTACTCCTATGTTATGATAAAGGTACAAGGAAAGTGTAAGATGTCTGATTCAAGGGCAAGTAACCCTATATGGGGCTCTAGTAACGTAACTTTATTTGGTCACATGGTCATGTTAAAAAAATGTCTCAGTTCACCAATCACTTATAAGCAAACTATAAAGTTCTAAACTGATCTGATTCTTGGATTTGAACATGGTAACAGTCAGCTCTTTTTTAAATGAGACGTCAGGTCACATGGTCTCTTGCCAACCCTCCCCCCCCCAAGGACATTGGTTGGATTTGACCATATTAGAACCACCTTAAAAATTGCTATGTAAAAGTCTATTTGTCTTTTTTAATACACGTATCACTCATTAACACAATATAATATAATATAATTTGGATAATGCACAGCTAAGGTGTGCATTAACTACCTCAGATATACTGCACAATTCAAAAGTACTCTTATCTTTAGGGACGGATCCAGGATTTTTCTAAGGCAAAGAGCATGTAGAGGCTTAATTCCATGAAAAATGATTTGACGTTTTTAGGATTAAACATCATATATTTTCCAATCAAAGGGGGGCGTACGCCCTGAGGCTTCCCTCCCTTGAATCCGCCAGTGACCTGGTAATAACGGCATAAGTGATCAATTAACAACTTTGTGTACACTTTGTAGTTTCAAATTATGAAATAGAAAGTGCTTCTCATTCCTTAGAACACTTAATGATGTTATGTGTGCAATTTAAATCATAAATCAATGTTTCAAAGTCAAACAAGGTTAAAAAAAAATAATTTTGTAATTTCTTAAAATATCCAAATAGCTGAAACCTGATTTGGATTAGGCCGAGAACACAGTTATTTCATAGTGCATTTCTTTTAGACAATAAATTCAAATTAAAAAATCGCACCTGCTCTATCTCAAAAGATTTTTACAGTGTAGTGTACTACTATTGGGACAAATAATATCAAAATTATAGAAAAGTCTACCAGCTCTAACTCAAAATATTGACAATTCTATGTTAAGGGGGTCTAAAATTCAGTTTGACAGCTTCAGACATACTAGTTTTTGACCTTTTTGAACTGGACCAAATCACAACTTAACATAAAGATTCAGCACCCAAATTTTTTTAACATGTAATTTCATCCCTTTACTTAATATTTCATGCATAAAATATTAAGAAATAAATTTGGAAAGTGTATGAACAAAATTTGCAAGTTAATCACTGTCCACACTAGGGACTATATTTGTAGACAACGAAAATCTAAGGACGATAACTGTGTCCTCGGATCTAGTAGTATAGAAAAACTTGACCGAATCTAATAAAACTTTGCATGACCTAAGCTTAGGGAATTATAAGATAGTTGGCCAAGTTTCATGGCCATAGCATATATATCATAGAAACTATGGCTATTTTAGTATTGAAATTTGGATGTTTAATTTTGACGTTTAAATCAAATGATTTCAACTATCAAGATTTGGGCTTTAAAATTTGAATATTGCAAAAATTTGCTTTTAAATGCTCTTAGATATAATATATTAGGTATTAAAAGCAACTGAACACTCATTTGATTTATCAGATTTATTACAATTATTCAAAAGTCAAATTTATATGAGCCTGTGCCTGAAAATTGAGATTTTCTAATTAAGGGAGCCTTACATAAACATGTATTTTTCCAACCAATTTGAAGTTTTTGAAGTTTTTACTATAAATTATTCTTCCATATATATTAAATGTACTTTAAATGGAAAGAAAAATTACTAAAAGCATACCACATGAGTATAAAATGGTCTTAGGTCATGCAAGACTGAACATTATTTAGAGTCAATTTAGGCCGTAGCACATATTTACATATAAAATGCATACAGAAGCTATAAGAAATGGAAATTTGTTACTTTTGCTCATTTCTATGCTTAGATGTCTTGATACAAAAGTCTAATTGCAAAAGGACTCTTGCATTCAATTTTTTGCAGACAGTATGGTCTAATGCACAGTTTTCACTTTTCAATGGAAAACTTGCATGTAGTTTTGGTCTTAACTGGCATATACTTGAACCACATGCTATCCTACTGAAGAAAATAAAGGTATTATATAAAATGGATAAGGTGCACAGATCATTGTCAAGTGCTTTTTACAGATTTAGTGAAATATTTATGATGAACTACAAATTTTATGTACAAAGCTCTTCACATTTCACATACATCAAACAGGCCGTTCGACCAGTTCCTAATTACAACACATTTTGCACATTTTTTCTGTGATAATCTACTTTTCTCAACATTCAGAGTTCACAAATGGTTAATAAAATTTGAATTAATCATAGAAACACAAATATCAAAGCATAAAAGCTGTCAGATAGGAAGTCAGCATGCCTCTTAGGCATAAAATGGAAACTGCTATAAAATTCTTATTTTAGCAGTATAATGCCAAAATGGGACATTTAACAGAATTTCTTTCAAATAAAGATTTAAATCCTTTACTTTTATTGAGTTTGACAAATTGAAACCAGCAAACCATTCAGGAAGTTGCCAAAGTACAGAATCTACATTTTCTGAATTCATCTCTTAGGCCAGAGAACACAGTTATTTCGTAGTGCATTTCTTTTAGACAATAAATTCAAATTAAAGAAATTGCACCTGCTCTATCTCAAAAGATTTTTACAGTGTAGTGTACTACTATTGGGACAAATAATATCAAAATTATAGAAAAGTCTACCAGCTCTAACTCAAAATATTGACAATTCTATGTTAAGGGGTCTAAAATTCAGTTTGACAGCTTTAGACATACTAGTTTTGACCTTTTGAACTGGACCAAATCACAACTTAACATAAAGATTCAGCACCTAAATTTTTTAACATGTAATTTCATCCCTTTACTTAATATTTCATGCATAAAATATAAAGGAATAAATTTGGAAAGTGTATGAACAAAATTTGCAAGTTATACACTGTCCACACTAGGGACTATATTTGTAGACGACGAAAATCTAAGGACGATAACTGTGTCCTCGGACCATTACTTTTGTTCTCAGTGGAATTAATAACAACCTTTTAATTTAAATATAAATTAAATTCCTTTTAAGGGACTATTATGGGATCTTATTTAATGAGGGTATATTCAAGTATGTGCAAAAACAGAAAAATAAATATACTAGTAACATGAAGTTGGAGATCAATCAGACTTCATTTAGATGGGACATGTCTTCAGAATAAATAAAGGTGAAACGTTATGGAGGGAAAAGGGGGGTTAAAGATTGAAAAGTTAAACTTTTTATGTTTTGTTTACTTTACACTATAAAACTAAGTACATCTCTCTTCCTCTGAGCATATTCTTTAAGGGAAAGAAAAGCAATTAATCTATACTCAATAACCCTTTCAGTTATAACTTGTCATACATCAATTTCAAAGTACATCAAACGAAACTAAAACTGAAGGAGATGTGGGTTATACACAAATAAGACAGCAATCAATCGACAAAAACCACCTAAGAACATCTAGACTGCAACATATAGTTTTCAACAATATATAGACAGGTGTCTAAACAATATGTCAAGTTCTAAAACGTTTATGTATGTTTAGGCTCACTCAGAGACTATGTTGTATTGTTATTTAATTTGCTGACTTAAAAGAAAACTCATCTAATTTGATCGTCACGAATTTATATAAAAATTGTGAATAAATTTAGCAGAAACAATCAAAGATCTGCCATTTAAACACTTTTCTCCAAATACTGTAACAATTTAGGAGAAAGCCTGAATATCAAAAAAAGTTATAATTTAAAAGTTACCAACCTTTAACTTATTACATGAATATTTTCTCCTTTCTTTACCCTACAAGAAAACTTTCCCAGGAGCCATGGATTGAATATCATCTGAATATTTCCAGAACGTTCATATAAATTGATGGCGTCATGTGTTAAAACAATTATAGACCAATCAAATTGGTACATATCATTTAATCTGCACGGTCGGGATGACCCGAGCAGTGCAGATTAAATGACATATACCGATTTTCCTGGTCAATAACTTTAACAAAGTGAAAGATGGGTCATTGATTTGTCATTTATGTAGTGTAAAATTTGAATTAAGTTAATGATGGATGACTGATACCAAATGATGGCAGACCTCTGGTATTATTAGTCTATGTGTTCAATTATAACAAAAATACATGATTGTTTGATAATATTAGTGTTAATTTGCAAAAAATTCTTATAACTTTTCAACAAAAGCTGTTGTCAGTACAATAACTATTAAGCAGCACATTTCCACTTTGGCAATGTTTTTTCTGCCATATATTGGTTCAGCCTTGGTTGGTTCGCACAATTTTATTGCTTCAGTACCACTTCATATTGTTTTAATTTCTATTTGTGTCAAATTTTATTATGAATGAAGAAATTCAAGGTTACTACATATTCCTTATAAATGTATTATTAGCAATTCTGGGAGAGAATAAATACTATTTCATTTACAAAATGAAATCCATTAAAAAAACATTTTTTTAACATTTATTTTCATACCATTAAAAGCATGGGGAATGGAATGGATCCCCCTTTTTTTTTTCTAAAAATTTTGAAAGTAAAATTCTTTATTCTTATTGTAACTCGTTTTTTTCAATTTTCAACTTATTCTTGCAAATATCGTTATGATTTTACCATTACAGTTTTTTTTACAGGTGCCGGGGCCTCTATTCTTATTTTCCACATACTATTATCATTTCCCATGTTGCCCTGATAGGTCAATTCTGAACAATAATTTTTTAAAGAAATAAACTCCAGTCTGCACTAAAAGTGCTTAGCCTAAGCTTTAAAAATAAGAAGATGTGGTATTATTACCAATGACAACTCTCCACCAGAGACCAAATAACGTGGAAGTTAACATTTGACTACAGGTCACTGTACAGCCTTCAACAATGAACAAAACCCACACCGCAAAATAAGCTATAAAAGGCCCTGAAATGACAAATGATAAACAATTCAAAAGAGAAAATTAACGGCCTGATTTATGTACAAAACAATAAACAAAAAAACAAATATGATATACTGAGCAACAAAAGACAACCACCGAACATACTGAATAACAGAATTACAGGCTCCTGACTTGATCTGACTAATGGGACAGACACATCACTGAATAACAGAATTACAGGCTCCTGACTTGATCTGACTAATGGGACAGACACATCACTGAATAACAGAATTACAGGCTCCTGACTTGATCTGACTAATGGGACAGACACATCACTGAATAACAGAATTACAGGCTCCTGACTTGATCTGACTAATGGGACAGGCACATCACTGAATAACAGAATTACAGGCTCCTGACTTGATCTGACTAATGGGACAGGCACATCACTGAATAACAGAATTACAGGCTCCTGACTTGATCTGACTAATGGGACAGGCACATCACTGAATAACAGAATTACAGGCTCCTGACTTGATCTGACTAATGGGACAGGTACATCACTGAATAACAGAATTACAGGCTCCTGACTTGATCTGACTAATGGGACAGGTACATCACTGAATAACACAATTACAGGCTCCTGACTTGATCTGACTAATGGGACAGGTACATCACTGAATAACAGAATTACAGGCTCCTGACTTGATCTGACTAATGGGACAGGCACATCACTGAATAACAGAATTACAGGCTCCTGACTTGATCTGACTAATGGGACAGGCACATCACTGAATAACAGAATTACAGGCTCCTGACTTGATCTGACTAATGGGACAGGCACATCACTGAATAACAGAATTACAGGCTCCTGACTTGATCTGACTAATGGGACAGACACATCACTGAATAACAGAATTACAGGCTCCTGACTTGATCTGACTAATGGGACAGACACATCACTGAATAACAGAATTACAGGCTCCTGACTTGATCTGACTAATGGGACAGACACATCACTGAATAACAGAATTACAGGCTCCTGACTTGATCTGACTAATGGGACAGGCACATCACTGAATGTGGCTGGTTTAAACATGTTTGCTGGCACTCAAGTTAGGTTGAGCAACATAATTGTGTTTAACTTTCATTTTTTTTATATTATTAAATGAAATTGTAGCATGTAATTGACCGTAAAATAATCGATTGCAATCTATTTACTTACAAAAATCAGAGTAATCAATTACACAAAAATCCTTCAAGTAATTGGTTATTAATCGATTACATTTGTCAGTAATCGTGCCCATCCCTGCACTCAACCATCCCCTAACCTGGTACAGAGGTGTAACAGTCCAACATAAGAACAAAATATACAAATCAGTTAAGGTTCATCAATACACTTTCTAAGTACTGGCAAAATTGTGTAATTTGAAAAGTTTTAAAGCCTGGCAGCACCTAGATATATACAAGTTGTATTCATTTTGTGTTTTAAAAAGATAAAAACTTTTGTGGATTTAGCTAAACATTCTCTTTCCTTTCCGCAGGCGGTGTAAAAATAAACAAAGTCTGGTGAAATCTTTGAGATGGTCCCCTCAGGTAATGATTGTATTGTAACAATAGAAATCAACACAACAAAGGTGATTTAAATAGTGTAAATGAGTGGACTGTATCAAATAAAACTCAGGTGTTTGTTTATTTTACCATCTTCTGTGGCAAGGAAAGAAAATGTTCATCAAAATCCATAAAGGTTTTAACTTTTAAAACATAAAATAGGTGTAACATTTAATATCTTGGTGCTGCCAGTCTTAAAACTTTTCAAATACACAGTTTTGTCTGTACTCAGAGAAAATTTCATGTTGTAAACACAGCCATTTTGTCAAAGTGTATAGATCTGTATAGATGATTATAGATGAACCTTAAAAATTAAGGGCTTTATAACTCTGACATCAGATATCTAGGGAGGATAGCATTTTTGCCTATGTAGTACATTATTTCATGGAGTTTTATTTGTTAGTAGTGCAGTAAAAGAATATATGATCTCTTAACAACAATTCTTGCATTCACCTTTACATTTGCAAATGTACATGTGGTAATATTGTTGTGTAGGCCGGAATTAAGTATCCGTTTCCGAATGCGATGTAATTTATTGAGCTGGTTCCTTGTTTGAACTCATAACGTTTTCGTTTAACCTTGTAATATGAAATATGGTAGTAACAGTCGAAATGTCGAAATGACACGGAAATGATCAAAACATTGCAAAATCGACAGAATGATTTGATTAAGTACTATTTTTAATAGTTATTTCAGGTTTGTATACCAATTTTATCAATTCCAATATATTATTTAGACCCTCGACTGGAAATCGTTTTAAACGACTTTCCTGCCAAATTTTGCCAAAATTATGTGTGTTTATATTGCCAAATTACAGTCAGGGATATAACTCTATAGGGTTATTACAGAAAAATAACATACATTTGTTATTGTGGACTAAAAAATCAAAGAACTGTGATAACTTATGTATGTTATATGTTTCAAAGGGACAATATACATCATTAGTTTAGTTAAAATGTTTAAAAGTTCTATTGATATTACTTTTGTCTATATGTATACTTAACTATTGAAAGATATAACAGTTCATAGTTTGCCAATTTTGCATAGTACACCTATATGTTATTACAGAAAAAATATGCCTGTAATAACTAAAGGGTGTTATCACAGCTTCTCTATATCACTTCAAAGCATTTGCTCAGACATACATCATGCTTAATTACAATGTATTTTAATTTATTGTAAGAAATAATGACCAGAGCATGTAATGAGGTTCTGTGCAAGTTTCTCAGTAATTCCCAAGTGTCTTATATAATAAGTTAAATTCCTTTAATAACTGAGCCTTGTTATCACAGTTTATCCCTTAATAGCCTTGTCTCATTGATTTACCATGGTTAATCAAAAATGTATTAATTTAATTAAAAATGAGTTATCAAGGCTATGCATTTAGTTTCTCATAAAGTCTCAAGAGATCCCTAGAGGCCACTATAAATGAAATAATTTTACAAATAACAAACATATGTTATTACAGATTTAGAAAATTTAAGGAATAAAGAGTAGACAACTCATAAAAGTATCTGTAATAACACATAAGTTATTTTCTGTAATAACCCTATAGAGTTATATCTCTGACTGAATTAGGTGTCATGTTGGGAAGATATAATTTGTAATGTAACCTGACATACAGGCACTTCAGAGACTAGTGCCTGTGACTAGAGAACATGAATTGCCTTCCAAAATATATTTCTTTATCCTTTTCAAAAGGAACATGGGATAGTCTATGTTCAAAAGGAACATGAGATAGTCTACATGTATGTTTAGTCCAAATAAAAATTAAATTGCCTTTCAAGACGTCATAATTATTTGGACTACTGTAGTCTATGTTGCAAAATTAAAAACACTACAGCAGAATTTCAGAGAAGAAGAATACATCACACTAGTCAGCTGTTTGTTCTCTGAATCAGGGTCTGTTAGCCCAAAATCACGTTCACTCCTATTCACGTTCCCGCCCCCCCTCCCCCACCCACATGTTCGCCTCTTGGGTCTGTTTGCACCCTATACAATGTATATGTTCACACCCTTTTTATTGGTTTTGTGTTGAATAATTTTATACGACAAAAATTTTGCGGTCATATATTGATATGGCGTCGGCAATTTGTCATCGTCGTCCGACGACACATTGGTTTTGCACTCTAAATTTAGTTTAAGTGAATGGATCTCTATGAAATTTTACCACAAGGTTCAATGCCACAAAAGGAAGGTTGGGATTGATTTTGGGGTTATGGTACCAACAGTTAAGGAATTAGGGGCCAAAATAAGCATTTTGTCAGTCCGTCAGTCCGTCCATCTGTCTTATGAATATTTTTCTCAGGAACTGCATTACAAGGATTTCTGAAATTTGGTTTCAGGCTTTATATAAGTCAGCTACACTGTGTGATGCGTTTTCAGATTCATCACTCAACAACTTCCTGTTTACCGTCAAGTATTTGGACTGGGGGTATCATCAGTGAGCAGTAGCTCGCAGTTTCACTTGTTATTCCTGAAAATATAAATAATTTCATATATACATCCTAGAAACAACTTATACTTCAAACAATATTTCAATAAAAATAGGGTGCGAACGTGTGGGGTGCAAACGTGTAGGTTGGGAATGTGTATTGGGAGCAAACAGACCTGATACCTTGTTCTCTGTACTCTTATTTTAAAAAACTCACATTTAAATGAAACAACAGTGTAGGGACATGTAATTATTTAAAGGTGGCATGGAACTTAAGATCACAGTTTATCAGTTAATATTTTGTATGTGCTATGATATAAAATTATCTAGATGCATAAATTCAAAATTGTGAGTGTTTTCTTTATTCTGTCATATTGGACATTATGTATAAATGGTATACATGTATATCAATTATAGACCTAAATTTTATTTTTTTATTAAATTCATTTTTTGCACAGTCTACATAAATAATGCCTTAAACTGTAATATACCAGTACATTTCCTTAACTACACAGAGGACAATACAGTGTATATACATGAACAACATAAACAAAAGAAGTAGAAAACAGATATATATAGATACTACATTAATCTAAAGGTGTTGAAAATTAACAAATATAGATAACACATTAATCGAAAGCTGTTCAAAATCAACAAATATAAGATACCACATTCTTGACATTAATCAAAAGGCTTAAAGCTGTATAAAATCGATATATACATGTAGATACCACATTAATCAAAAGCTGTATGAAATCAACTAATATAGATAACATATAAATCAAAAGCTGACGAAAATCAACAAATATAGATACCACATACATAATTTTTGTAAATAAAAAGCTTCGGAAAATTCACAAATATGAATATCATGTACATGTAATTACAATCAGCAAGATCAAATACTAACTAATGAAAGCACCATAATTTTTATATAGATTAATATGCAGAAAAATTAACTAGTTGTGCATTGCAAACAATTTCATTCTTTCAGATTTCTGACTGTTTGGAATCATAACTAAAAGATGGCTGATGGCAAGTATTTTTTCTATGAATTCATACTGTCATAGATATTATATAAATATATATTGAAAATAGATTCTTGGTGAAGGCGCATGTACATTTGTACTAGTGTTTTATGATTTTCAAAAGTCTATTTAGTTCAAACATATTTTATTATTCATAAACTATACAAACAGATTAGATTGAATTGCAGCTTAGCCATTTAGCAAGGTCATTTCTAGTCATTTTGTGTAACCAAAGACAAGACTGGCAAACATTTGAAATGACTACACATGCCCAGTCATTCCCAAGGTTGACAGACATTGGGCAAAGACCAGTAAAAATTGGTTTGGTCCAGTTAAGTGATATGCATTACTGGACCAAATGACCAGTAAAATTTTTAATTAATTTTGTCTGAAACATATGTGTAAATGAGTCTGGTCCAGTTAAGGAGAATGGTTTACTGGATCAAATGTCCAGTTAATTTCTTAAAGCCTTGGGAACCACTGCATGCCATACATGTGATGATTTTAAACATTATAGTCATATATCACATGTATGTTGTAAAGGATGAAGTTTTAGGAGCTGCTTTATATAATAAACTATATGCAGTATACACAAAGCTATTTAGTTTTAAATTGCTAAGAGACAAAGTGAAAAAAGGAGATTTTTGATGATTTGGCCATCGACTTCTGATAAAATTATTCACCCCCGCCCCCTATATTATATTTACAATGTATGGTTTGATACACAGTTAAAAATTTATTATGAATCAGCAAATATCACCTATAAATATGAAAAATCACCTTCAAGAAATTTTTATTCTAATCACTTTGTCTTTGTGTGTAACTTGTAAATATATACAAATATACAATATCATCATGAATATAGAATTTCATGATTGTAGCCACTAGTTTTATAGATAATGAATAAACAAGACTTAAAAAATATCAGGTGATCCTTGATAGGGAAGTACCGGGTACTTATAAATTGGTTGATTAATTGTGAATAGTTTACACTGTACATTGTCCAAGATTGTTTGAACATCTGATGCCTTTGAATCAAGTCCTAGAAAAGGCTGTCAGATGTAAATGCAATCTCTGACTACAGTACATGGTGCAGTACATACAATGTGATCAGTTTATTTTCACTCTCGGTGGTTATTAATCACAAAAAATAAACACTTTTTCACTATAATGCTATTTATTTCCTTTTCTCCTATGTTGGAGGGCAACATGCACAATTTCCTTCTTAAATCAACTAAATTAGACTTGTTATATACACTGTACATATTGACAACTAGATTTTAGAAAAAGTTGTTTTCTTCACAATTTTTATTTTTTAAGCCTTGTTTAATTCCTCACTACGATCAAGTAAGGAACATTGACCAGCCTTGCATGAACTACATGTTTAAATTTCATCAATCAAATATGATAACCATAGATATAATAGCCATAGATAAAGTACTGAACCCACATCAAAAGCAGATGATATTTGCCGAAATTTTATCAACCTCTTATTATATACATGTCACACTTGGTGTTAAGTAGCCTATATTGGCAATTGCCGTTGATTAATATCTAATTAATTGTGAACCAGGAGAGTAGTATGTCATTCTTCGGTAGTTATCGTAATCTTCCGGTACATCATTTGCATGGTAGTTCCTGAAAGTTGAAATTCATCATAAAGCAATGCCAGAAAGAAAAAGAAGGAGATACATACATTCAAATGACACTTAACACCTTATCTCTTTGTATTTATACAAGACTACTCGATATGAGCGTAAAACTATTTTGTTAAAAATAGGTTATTTGATACAGTTTTATTTTGTATATACCTTTCATTATACAAGGTGTAATTCCTTGGCATTTTGTTTGGAATGTTTATATATGTGCTTAAAGATGAATGATGTTTACAGTACTACCTGTGACATTATCTTACTAATGGTGGCTATAAAAATATGGTCACCATGATGGCCTAAATGTCCATCATTATACCTCCTGTTGCTTAATTAATACACAAGGTATTAATCAAGAACTAGTCAAGTATAAAGGAAATCATGACTGCATTGAAGTGTAAAATTATATAACTTACAGGTAAAGTGTCTCAGGTAAAATATATGTGTTTGTCAAATTTAATAACATGGTTCTTATAAGTCCTGAATATGCATCAAATATTTGCCACTGAATGTTGTGATTCAACAATCATGTAATCAATCACTGTAATCGAAAATACACACAACTGGGTTCATACCCAAAGAAGTGATATAAATAAAGTACACAAAAGTATGTTGACAACTGAATGGGCAGACTTACAGAGGGATATATATATATATATATATATATACATGTAGCTTATTTATGGTACAAATAATACCTCTAGCACAATTGTAAGAAGGAAGGGTAAAATAAACCATGAATGACACAGGACAAAACTCCTATATTTTAATTTTCTCGTAGCCATTATAACGCTTAATATATATATTGTTTACTTCAAAAATAAAATCGACAATCAGAATATACCACCAGCTATTTAATTGCAAAACAAGCACGAAAAATGGTAAGTGGAAAGGTATATAGAAGAATAAAATTCAGAGACATGTCAGTGCCAGTGCTATTTCTTAATTATTTAATGTATTTCAGTATGTCCATCACATACGTTTTCTTCACCAACTTTTAAAAGATTGAAATAAGCGATGTTAAGATTTGAATAAGAGGAACTACATGGCAAAATATACAAGATATATTAAAAGATGTTGTTGATAAATGTTTTACAGATATATTAAAAACAACATTATATATACACAAATAAAATATTTGCAAATTATTTTTTATGTCAAATTATTATTTATGTCAAGTCGAGTTTCTGTTTTATACCCTCTTCCACTGTAAATTTAAGCTGAAACTCAGTAAGAATAAATTTTTGACATGACAATAATATCACTAATTTGAACAATAAAATCAAGTGACATGGAAATTTCTAATGTAAGTATATTTAAGCAACTAGCTCCAGCTTTTATAATCCACAGTGCAGACATTTAATAAATTTAATAAATTTATAATGTCTAACAAAATAATAATTTCTTTCTTCTGACATAAAATAGGATTTCACTATTTTGAATCTCGATAAAAACTTTTTTCTTTAAATCGCCATAGAAAAATTTGACTCGGTTCGACCTCTTAACCATGCATACCATCAGTAAACGATATGTCTCCTCTTGTCAATCATACAGGTCTTATTTCCCGAGTGCAACCGATGCAAGTGCTATGACAATTTAATTTTATATACCTGTTAAGTCCATTTTCCATGATGTCTCTATTTTATTATTTCGACAACAGCATAACCTTCTCATTTGTTAACCGATTTTCTCCAAATAAATTACAATCTAAACAACTTTTACAATCAGGCGCTTCTTATTGTTTCAGCCTCCTGGCATATTTTTACTTGAGACAGGTAATGCACATTTATTATTGGCTGATAAGACGAGTGCCCGATAATTTAAATATAATTATAAGTAATTAGTCTATTGGGAGGATGTCGGCAAATATCATCTACATCACAGGCCACTAATCGCAGTGCCGTGCTTTTGATATTTCAAAGGAAACTACATGGGGCTTAGTGGGACATATTCTGAGTACTTTATCTATGGCTATTATATCTATGTGATAACCAACCAGTTTGCTATTTTACTAGGCAGCCAAGGGAAATAACTCCAACTCAAATTACATCATTTGAAAACTATCTATAATCTGATAATGTATGATTCAGTATCAATTCAAGTATGGTAGTCTAAAGGACTTTTTAGATACATGTAACCTGCCCCAAAACTTTATTAAAAATTTTCTCTATATATCCATAAGGCTTGTAACTCCTCTTTTAAGAAACTTGGTTCTGGCCCTTCTACATTTTCACTAGCCAGGACCAGTGGGTTTGTAGTTGATTGTGAATACTGATATGAATTGAAACATAAGAAATTAGTTCATTGTGAATACTGATATGAATGAAACATTAGAAACTAGTGCTAGTTGATTGTGGATGCTGATATGAATTGAAACATTAGAAACTAGTTGATTGTAAATACTGATATGAATTGAAACATTAGAAACTAGTTGATTGTGGATGCCGATATGAATTGAAACATCCGAAACTAGTTTTGAACTTTGGTGGATAGTTGTTTCATTGGCAATCATACCACATCTATTTTTTTATTCTGAATCTTTAGCTGACCACAATATAGCTAATTTTGGTAAATAGCCCTCAATCAGAAGTGTAATGTAGCTTTAATTTGTAGGCGATGAAAATGAAGCCAGGAAGAAAATGCAGGAGGCTACAGCTAAATTTTTAGAGCGACGAAATAGAGAGCATGAAACAGTGGACACTGAACATGGACGCATTGTGATGCCCTCACTATCAAATAAATGGCAAACCATAATTGATGATACACTTAGTAAGTAACCATTATTGACAGTTTAGTGCTTGATGTGTGCAGTTATGACAATAACCAGATATGAATTTGATTTCTTCAATACTTGGACTGGGTGTAATTTTGGGAGGATGAGAATTGAATATAATATAAGGGAAAAGACAAAAGTGTATTTTTTGAAATTTTGTGTCAGATTTGTATATCTATATTTAAATTGTAATACCAAGTATGTTGTAACATGAATGATAATAAACGATATTATTTTTATATATTTGTTTTTTGCTTTTTTTATGTGGACCTTAATTTGACTTTTTTCGTAATATAAATTGTTACTTTTACCATCATGAGCATCAAAACATCAAATTTTGCCTCCCCCTTAAAAAATCATGAACTAATGATCACATAGTGAAACTCATTTATGCATCTTCATTCTTTTTTCAAAACTATTTGGAAAAAGTACTTCATAGATCTGAGTTAAGAGGTAAAATGTACAACATCAGTGCAAATCTACAATATTGTCTTCAAATTAATGATTAAATGCTGAAATGAGATGTATATAATGCAATGGATAACCTGTTCATAAATTTCATTTTTGGCACGTTGCAATATATTTGTGAAAATCAACTTTTGCTTTGGAAATCGACTCACACCTCACAACAACCTGTGCTAATTGGCCTTGAAATAAAATTTTTACAGTCTAATAATTAGCACAATTGATTTTGTCAAATGAAATAAAACTTTTTACACCTCATACATATTTAAAATGATATACTAAGGATTTGAATTTTGTACCTAATTGATAAGATTTACTGTTTGCAACCCTTATATGATTGTTTTTTATATCCCAGAACGGATCAGTAAGTTATTATTAGCATAGGCCAGAATGGAAGGATTTTGAAGTTAACATTTGTTGATATTATGTTGGTCAACAAAGCAAACATGCCTCAAGTAAACATTTATTCAACAATTATATTCCTTCAAGTAACATTAGAGTTATCTCTGGTTTAAATAGGTATTTTTTCTTACGTTTGTTATGTAGCAATTTTTATTATATTTTATTTGCAAAGTTTTATTTATGTATTCATTTTCAGTCCTTTAAACATAGAATTCAACATTTTATCATTTGATACATTTTCCTTCATTCATACACAAATGCATTCTGCTCTTCACAAAAAAAAATATTCTGGAGAATCCCTAAATTTATAAGTTCAAAGCTTGATAATGTTAATATTTTAAATAGATTTAGAATTTCAATACTTACTAAAATGTAAACTAATATATAATCTTATTAAAATCCCTTACTAATCATTACTGATTTTTACCTTCATTGAAATTTTAGTACCTCAAATACAGCAGAACACAGATTGTAAGTATACTCAAATCCAACTTGAAATTGTACATACTTATCAGCAGTTGACTTTTGCAAGTACATATTCAGATATGGTCAAAATCACTTTTGGTAGAGAATGTCAGAGTTCCCCACATCTATGTACTATGTATAATTTAGTATACTGTAGATTCTTTTATTTTTCGTGGATACCAATTTTCGTGGAGTGAGAAAAACTTGTATTTTCATGGATTTATGATTTCATGGTTTTGCCAAAGTTTGACACAAGCCTTTAGAAAATGTGTACTTCACTGAACATTTACATTGTGTACCCCAGAAATCCAAGACAATTGATTACCCAAGAATGATAATGAATTACAGTAGACTATAAACAATTTCAATCATACTGTTAGAATTAGATGAGTAGCCATAAATCAGCAGTGTTCTCCCCAGGCCTTGTGGTCATAAAACTTTCAAGCTCTATATATAATCATACTCAGACTCAGAAATCAACCATTCAAAATACTGGATTTGGTGATTGGAGCACATATTTTGTACTCTGAGTACTGAGTAAAGTTTTATGACCAAGGACCCAGGGCTTTATATCATCATTGTAATGTGATGCTATATTGCTTTATTTTTATGCTGTCTGAAAGGACTTTCTTATACTGTGTTGTATGTGATGCTTTGATTTCAAAAAACAAGACAGTAATTCAAAATTTCCTGTTTACCAGGATGCTTTTAACTCGAATAATTCAAGCCCTTACCTTCTCTGATTCTCTCCGCCTCCAATCACTTCAGTGATCGTAGTGATCGGAATATGTCAGACAACAGGATTATTCGGGTTAGGATGCTTTATGAATTTTATGGGGAGAACACTGAAGTGCAATTCAATTGTGTTGAACTTTACCATATGATGAACTCCATTTATTTTTATACCTGGTGTATTTTCATGATTTTCATGATTTTATGAAAGTTAAATTCTGCATAAAACTGCTAATGGTGGACAATTTCAAGTTACAATCAGCTTTGGTCCATCTATTTGTTATTTGCCAATATATTTTACATTTAACTGCATGTTTTATGTTTATACATGGAGTTAGTTAGATCTAGTTAGATAGTTATAACATGTGAATATTGGTGTGTTTGTGGAATAATTTGGATAAATCTAAATGCATGCAGCTTATTACGACTCACTTTCCACAGAATGTTGATTTATTGAAAAATATACATTTATTATTTTGCAACCATATTTCAATAGATTCATCTACTTGTGATTTATGTAATAACTACTTGCACTAAATGTTAGAATGGTATATGATGTTGCAGCTTATTTATTGATACACAAAATTATTTTAATGATACTGAAGCAAACCAATGAGCTGTTTAAAAAATATCCAATCAAAAAGTAGAGTTTTATTTTTTCTGTTATTGATTGGTTAAGGTTTCCACATCAAACTGCTTTACAAGGTCTAATCAGAAACACTGATTTACAGCATGGTGGCCATCTAAAAGGTTTTAAAGAATATTGGTCTATTTTAGTGCAACAGTAATGCATGCCTATTTTTATTTGTTTTTGGATATGGTTAATGAAACAAATAACATGCAGTTTCTTCTATGTTAAAGCTTTTATATAATCAATTACAGCTTAAATCAGAATCCATTTTTTCCTTGCTTTCTTTGTTCAACTAAAATATTTAACATATCAACACAAATCAAAACAAAGAAAATACTACTTAAGTTTGATATCAAGCTTTGTATCTGCTTTTATCGTGTTTATATATATATACCTTCTTCTGATCCTGTATAAAACCTCCTTTTGCATATACTTCTATACATATAAATCCTTTCATAATTCTAGTTACCGGGTATAGTGATCATTTCTTGTTTTCATCATTTTTATGTGTTAAATGTTCACAGGTATGAAAGTACAAAATCTGTCTATCAACTGATGAGATATACTTGTTGGTATTTTTTTACAACATTTTTATTCATTGAACAGCAGTGACTGGGAATAATGCAATAAGGCTTTATGAATAAATGCATGCTATGGACACATGATGGAGATATTTTCATGTACCTAAAAAAAAGGAAATTTGAGTATTTTTTTTTTTCATTTCTGTCATATATATTAACTCTGATTTATATTTTAAATCTTACTTCATAAAGTAATTAATTAGTTGTTGAAGATTTGAAGATAGCTATAGTTCATGGCAAATAATAAAATTGATTATAGATATATAAAAGTAAATATTTATTTTCAGCTGCTGTTAGAAAAAGATCAAGGTCTATCACACCTGAATATGATGAAGGGAGAAAGCCTAGGCCTCTATCAATGCCAAATGTGGCTTCTCCATTATCGTTTGAAATTTATGGTGAGTCAGAAATTTACTGCAAGGGATAAACTGAGCTTTTGCTGGTGAGTCAGAAATATACTGCAAGGGTATATACTGAGCTTTTACTGGTGAGTCAGAAATATACTGCGAGAGATATACTGAGTTTTTTATGGTGAGTCTGAAATAGACTGCGAGAGATATACTGAGTTTTTAGTCCCCTACCGACGAAGTCGAAGGGGACTTTAGGTTTGCACTCTGTCTGTCTGTCTGTCTGTCTGTCTGTGTCTGTCTGTCTGTCTGTCTGTCCGTCAGTCTGTCCGTCCCTCCCTCCGTCCGTCCGTCCATCAGTCCGGCAAATCAGTTTTCCACACTTTTATTCTTCGTGCTTGAAGATATTGATTTGATATTTGGTATATTGTTTTATCATGACAAGTTACAGATCAAGTTCGAATTTTGTTGTGGTCTGATGATTTTGTGCAGAGTTATGGTCTTTGGACTTAAGAAAATTCACTCAAATAAACAGTTTTCCACACTTTTTTTCGTCATGCTTGAAGATATTGATTTGATAATTGGTATATAGTTTTATCATGACAAGTTACAGATCAAATTCGAATTTTGTTCTGGTCTGATGATTTTGTGCAGAGTTATGGTCCTTGGACTTAGAAAATTCACTTAAATAATCAGTTTTCCACACTTTTTTTCATCATGCTTGAAGATATTGACTTGATATTTGTTATATAGTTTACACCATGACAAGTTATAGATCAAGTTAGCATTTTGTTCCAGTACAACAGGTAGGGGACTATGTATTGCCATGCAATACTCTCAGAATGCTTGTTGATGATGAGTCAGAAATATACAGCAAGAGATATACTGAGTTTTTGATGGTGAGTCTGAAATATACTGCAAGAAATATACTGAGTTTTTTTTTATGGTGAGTCAGAAATATACTGCAGAATAGAGGTGAAAGATACCAAAGGAACATACAAAATCGAAAATAAACTGACAATGCCATGGCTAAAAAAGAAAAAGACCACCAGACAAACAACAATACACAAAACACAACATAGAAAACTAAAGACTGAGCAACACGAACCCCAACAAAAACTGGGGGTGATCTCAGGTGCTCTGGAAGGGTTAGGGATAAACTGAGCTTTTGCTGGAGATTCAGAAATATACTGCTAGAGTTATAATGAGCTTTAGCTGGTGAGTCAGAAATTAATATACTGTAAGAGTTATACTGAGGTTTAGCTGGTGAGTCAGAAATATTCTGCAAAGGATAAACTGAGCTTTAGCTGGTGAGTCAGAAATATTCTGCAAAGGATACACTGAGCTTTAGCTGGTGAGTCAGAAATATTCTGCAAAGGATAAACTGAGCTTTAGCTGGTGAGTCAGAAATATACTGCAAAGGATACACTGAGCTTTAGCTGGTGAGTCAGAAATATTCTGCAAAGGATACACTGAGCTTTAGCTGGTGAGTCAGAAATATTCTGCAAAGGATAAACTGAGCTTTAGCTGGTGAGTAAGAAATATCCTTATTCAGGTTAATATTCTTTGAATGTTACATATTTTTACCAATTTGTTTTAGCCATCAGTTGACACCTTACAGGAAAACAGTAAAAATGATCAGCAAAACAAACTCTATGAAATATTCCAATATGACTGAAACAATTGGTTGACACCTTACATGACTTATTGCCCTTAACTGAGGAGTTTATTTTGTCAATTATCATGATTTATAGATTTTCTTCAAATTATCTTGAAACTATTGCAGATAGACAAGAAAAACAGCAAAAAAATTGAACCAGAAATGCAAGATCTACAATTAATTCATGACCACATCTGTCAAATGGCTGTTAAGTGGACATGTTTCCCTTACAATAATTGTTGGTATTTTTGTTACAAAGATCTTTCTTTACCTCTAAAAAAACTGAGTTCTGATATTATTAGTTTGTGAATTACATTATGATTTTTCTAATCAACCTTTCGACATGATGAATAAAAATAGAACATTAGCTAACATGCAAATAACTGTCTAATATCTTGAAAGTTGTACTGAATTCATCATGGGGAAAATGCTCTAAAAATTGCAAATCAATCAAAAAAGTGGAACTATTACTTATTGGATTTGTTATCCTTTTAATATAATGATGATTTTTGGGGAGGTTGGATGAACTCCAAAACTGGCTTATAGTATGGTGATGTCGGGCAGTGAAAAGTGGGTACCTTATTTGTGTAATCTACTTCTCCAACAGTTTTCAACCCAGATCCCTGAAACTTTACAGGAAGATTATATGTTGAAGTTGTGAATTTTTTTCTCATTTTCCAGATTTTGGAAGGTCATTTTTTAGCAAAATTTATGAAAGATGTTACAAGTTTTGTTTAATCAACTCCTAGTTTTCAACCCAGATCCCTGAAACTTCACAGGAAGATTGCACATATGTTGAAGCATGTGCACCTGATATTATGGAATTTTTTATGGAATTTTTTTCTTGTTTTCCCAGACTTGGGAACTTAGTCTTTTTTCAGCAAAATTTTTTAAGAGGGTACAAGTTTTGTGAAATCAATTCCCCCTACAGTTCTCAACTCAGATCCCTGAAACTTCAAAAGAAGATTGCATATGTGTTTAATTTGTGCACCTGTTACTATAGAATTGTTTGAGGATTTTTTCTTATTTTTCCAACTTAGTCACAAATATTGCAGCCTGCCCATTTGAGACTTTGACCCATTTTTATGAACTGTTTGGCCTTTTAAGATATTGTCTTGATATCAATCATGAAATTAACAGCCAAATTAATAAACAAGTAAATTGAGATCTACAAATCAGTACATTTGTTGTTGATATTGTGATGACTACTTGAGTAAGTCCCATTTGATTTGAGGGAGGGAACTTTAGTCAGTATTTTTATATCCTTGTTTCTATAAATCAATATGTTATATAATTGCCAATGAACAATTCAGGCTCTTTAGAACCTCTTTTTTTAGTCCCCTACCGACGAAGTGGAAGGGGACTTTAGGTTTGCACTCCGTCCGTCCGTCTGTCTGTCTGTCTGTCCATCCGTCAGTCTGGCAAATCAGTTTTCCACACTTTTTTTCTTCAAACTTGAAGATATTGATTTGGTATTTGGTGTATTGTTTTATCATGACAAGTTACAGATCAAGTTCAGATTTTGTTCCGGTCTGATGATTTTGTGCAGAGTTATGGTCCTTGGACTTAGAAAATTCATTCAAATAATCAGTTTTCCCACACTTTTTTTCGTAACGCTTGAAGATATTGATTTGATAATTGGTATATAGTTTTATCATGAAAAGTTAAAGATCAAATTCAATTTTGTTCCGGTCTGATGATTTTGTGCAGAGTTATTGTCCTTGGAAAAAAAACCTCACTCAAATAATCAGTTTTCCTCACTTTTTTTCTATATGCTTGAAGATATTGATTTGATAACTGGTATATAGTTTTATCATGACAAGTTAAAGATCAAACTCGAATTTTGTTCTGGTCTGATGATTTTGTGCAGAGTTATTGTCCTTGGAAAAAAAACCTCACTCAAATAATCAGTTTTCCTCACTTTTTTTCTATATGCTAAAAGATATTGATTTGATAATTAGTATATAATTTTATCATGACAAGTTACATACCAAGCTTGAATTTTGTTTCGGTCTGATGATTTTATGCAGAGTTATGGTACTCACATGATCAGTTTTCCTCACTTTTTTTCGTCATGCTTGAAGATATTGACTTGATATTTGTTATATAGTTTACACCGTGACAAGTTATAGATCAAGTTAGCATTTTGTTTCAGTACAATGAAATTTTAACCGGTAGGGGACTATGTATTGCCATGCAATACTCACAGAATGCTTGTTGTTGTCAACATTTAACTGTTGCAAATAATAAAATAGTAACCTAACTTCACAAATTGATCCAAACAGACATCCATATGTCACCATAAAGCCATAAAAGATAAACATGACGCTCCACACCATAACAATAAGCAAGAATTTGCCCAGGGTCTTGGCAATTTGTCACTATCAATGAACTCAGATCAGAGTGTCACACATCTGACATCACCACCAAATTAAATTTCAATCCACAAGAAAAAAGAAGAAAAGTCAACCACCCATATGAATTTTTCAAACCAGCTATCAACTTTTGGTCTGCTTTTATTTCTTTCTCTACATACCTTTTAATAGAAGTGTTTTCTTTTTTTTTTTTTAAAGATGCTGGCAGCAATCAAGAGGAGCCACCATTAGAAGTGGAAATGTCACTTCAAGCAGGAGAACATGATGATCAGTTAGGGAGGTCACAAAGGTCAAGACAACCAGCAAAGTTAGACCCTATAAAAAATCGTCCTGACCTCCCATCCTATAGTGCGGCTTTGAAAATGAATGGAGAACGTGAGTTACCACAGTCACTTCCAGTTTACGGACGTCTATGGCAGATGGGTAGACAATGGAGTAGGGAGGCAGGGAACCATGATCCACAGTATGAACCTAAAGTTCCAACATCAGAAGATGCTATTGAACCTTATTCCCCCTCAGAATCATATGCTTCTGGAAGACCACTTCCACCTATAGCTAAAAGTGACAGCATAGATGGACTTTCTGTAAGTAATTGTGATATGGTCAATACACATAATATCTCTTTCAAAGTTAACAGTTTTCACTTTTGTTTCTCCAGAGTTACAGAACTTTGGATAAGAAAAAAATGTATACATTGCTTTATCATGTTTATTCCATGAAAATTAATTTGTTCCGAGTACAAATGTACATCTTTTGAAAAAAAAAAATATAGATAGAAAAAGCACAATTATTTTTTACTAGAAATTTATACAATAAGTATCTGGAGTTATGGATCTTTGCTCAATAAATTATATGGTGTTGTGTGCATTTCATTTGTTTCTTAACTTCTGTTGTGATGTTTTTTATGGTAATTTATCGCAATGTTAGGATCAATATAATTATTGATATGGTTATCAAGTACTTTAAGTTCATAGATTTTTGTGGTTATTTTATTTTGGGGAAAAATGTGACAGCATAAGTATCACATTAATTAAAACTTACATTTAAAATTCTTATCCCGTTTTTTGTATGCAGCAATTTTTTAAAAGACATTGATTCATATTACATTTTGTTTGCTGTTCGGCAATCGCAATGGTAAACACTTTAATAACGATTACTGGATTAACAGTACAGAGGACATTTCTTAATTGCTCAATGCTTTTATTTGCAAATAATTCAAAATAAAACTATTTTTTCTGATTTATATGTACAAAAAATAGGTCAATACAGCAATTCCTGTTAAAATTATTAAATTTCTATAAAAAAAATATAAAAAGCACACTATTCTGGTAAAATGTAAGTATTCTTTGATAATTGTGCAATGTGGTTATCAAAATATGCCATATAGGTTTTTGAAAAAAAATAGTTTTCATAACCATATTATGTCCATTATTTTTATCAAAGGTTCTTCATTGGAGTCTCAAAGGATTTATTAAATCATTTACATAAGATTCGTTTTGAAATATTTGAAGAATACCTTTATTATTCATTACATAAATATTTTCAGAGTTCTGCAGAATGTTTGTTCTTATTTATTGCTTATTATGCATAAATTTCCCTAATATTAGAGCATTGCAAAAAAAAGGAGTCCAATATAATCCATTCCTAATTTCAGACCCTAGATATTAAAATGTGCTCTCTGTTTGATATCTTGTTTCTTTATATCCCATTCATTTGAATACATAACATAAAGAAGCCAAGGTAAGGAAGCAAATTGCCTTAAAAAAGAAGGTTACACTTTGTGTCACAAAACTAGGATGCATGAATCATGAGTTCATATCAACCGTATCTTAACTTTCATAGAATTTAATATAAGATATACAGTGAGTCAACTAGTATAACTGAATGAAATTATAATATTCCCCTTCTCTGTCTGTAACACATTTCTGTCACATATTTTTCAGCAACTATAATTCATTTCTTCTTGATATATGGCACTAGGCTTTATTTTGTTGTTCCATACTGTTTGACACACTATCATTTTTGGAGACATAGGGATTACAATCTGGCAGTGGCAGCAGCGTTAACAATTTGTATTAAGCTTTATATTTCGGAGGTTAGCAGACCTGGATATTTCGTACCTTGTATACAGATACCTTATGTTACGAAGTTTCATATGTCTGTTGTCATTGACCTCATTTTAATGGTTCAGCGACTCTTTTAAATAAAGTTTAGTTATTTGTCATGTGAAATTTTCACTTATTATAAGTAAAAGGATAACTTTATTTGGTATATGGGTTCCTTGCAAGGTCTTTATGTCTGTCAATCAGGTTTCACCTGACCTCGACCGCATCTTATATAACAGTGATCAATGTTAAGTTTTCTTGGTTAAGTCTATTTCCAAAGGTTACTATAAGCAATAAGGTCAACTAAATTTGAAGCATGGAATGATTGTAAGGTGTACATATCTGTCTGGCAGGATTCATCTGACCTTGACCATATTTTCATGGTTCATTGGTTGATATTAAGTTTCATGGTTTGGTCTGTTTCTTGTATACTATAAGCAATAGGTCAACCATATTTTGTTTATGGAATGATTGTAAGGTGTACAACTACATTATATAAAAATAAGGAGATGTGGTATGATTGCCAATGAGACAACTATCCACCAAAGTTCAAATGATGTGGATGTAAGCAATTATAGGCAACCGCACGGCCTTCAACAATGAGAAAAACCCATACCGTATGGTCGGCTATAAAAGGCCCCAACATGAAAAATATGAAACAATTCAATTGAGAAAACTACCGGCCTAATTTATAACAAAACAGTGTATGAAAAACAAATATGACAGACATGAACCAACGACAACCACTGAACTACAGGCTCCTGACTTGGGACAGGCACATAAAGAATGTGGCAGGATTAAACATGTTTGTGAGTGCTCAACCCTCCCCTAACCTGGGACAGTGGTGTAACAGTACAACATAAGAAAAAACAATAAAAATCAGTTGGAAAACTGTCTGTTTGACTTGGTTTAACTGACCTTGACCTCATTTTCATCATGGTTTTTATGATACATGTAGCAAAACTTTATGTATAGGACTTTCAACATAAAATCAATTATGGTAAGTAAAGCAGGTGAGACATTTCAACATGTGGACTCTTGTTTCATTTTCCTTGATGTTCTATTTCCAATTTGGCATTATTTGCCAAAGAATAATAATTGAGCCCAGCAATTGCTCACAGTATATTTTTGTTCTTCTTTTTATTAAATATGTTTTTAATTTTTTAGCAAAAGTTTTTTGTGAGTATTTGTTTTGAAAAAAATGTGGATTTGTTTGGTTATTTTGATAATAACTGTTGTTTGTGGTTGTAAATACTTTCACAATTTGAGTTCCCAAAAGTTTCATTTCCCTCTATAATAATTATTGTGTGTTTATCAGTCTAATAAGAATCACAATGTTTATCTTTTGGAGTGTTATAGTGACATAATTTAGGTATTTGTAAAACTAAAATAAAAATGTTTTTTGCTTGTTTTAGCTAAAAAAAATAGTAAATTGTTTTTGGGAAGTTTGCTAAAGCAATACTTTCGTAAGGCGTCGGCTCCAAGATAATGTAGTTCTAGTGTTTGAATACTGATTCTAGGAGGATGTTTTTGAAATTTTGAGTCCTTTTGAAAAGATTACAGCTTGAATAAAAAAGGAATGAATGTTCACCGACAATTCAGCTGAATTTAACTTCATTTTGAAAATGAGTATCACAAACACTACTTTGCAGATTTTCCATGCGCTGAGAGAAAATCAAAAGAAATCTACGCCAGACATCGTTTAATTCATGAATATTTCATGAATGAACATTTTCCCGCCCAATTTTTACTACGTACGATATTTACAAATGTTTATTATTAAATATAAAGTAAAAGCCCGAGTGTATCGAAAGAATCCCATATGACTGACATTACTGAATGCAACATGTGTTTATTTTGACCAAGCCGTCGGATAATTGACAAGTGATAAAAGTTTGATTGAACAATTATACACAGGTGACAGAAATAATCGATAATCATATGGCTTATGTCACACGCCAAGGCTGAGTAAAGGTAAATACCGGCTATGATAGAAAAGTGCATGTTTTTGTCAAAACATCGATCGGAAGGTTTTGATGCCAAAAACATTTGAAAACTTTTAAATTCCGCTATTTAAATACTAGCTATTTCACATTATTCCAATGTGGATTTAAGGACCTTCACTTGTCCAGCATGCTCAGTCATGAGGATCAAACTGACAGCTGAAAAACATTGTCTCAATGACAGTTCGTACATATCACAGCCTCCTCAGTGTTACGATTAACAATTACATTTGTACACAAATCGTTATAAGGATAATTCAGACAAGTCAGCTTCTACTTAGAATAACTCAGTGTATCAAGACAAGTGCTGTAGCAATTATTTACATGATTAAATGATCTGTCCATGTAATAGCAAAATGACTTTCTTACTCTTAGTGCTAGTCCAAATAATTATGACGCACCAAAAATCTCAAATGTTATTGCCTCAATGCTAAATTTCACAGCATCAACTATAAAATGTGTTACAGGGTTATAAGTACCTCTATGAATATAGTGTATATTAACTTTTTATTCCTGTCGTCATACTGCTATTGTTATGTCCCCACCGTATTAAGTTTTACCCTTTTTCTTCTGCTAGTATGTACGTCCCTTACTTGTACATACGTCCGTACATTCAAAAATTGGTTTCTGTTCACTAACTTTAGTTTTCCTAAACCAAATTGTATGAAACTTATAGGCAATGCTTATTTCCACAAACCACAGGTCAAGTTGAATTTTGGTGGCATCGATTTTACAATACTAGAGTTATGTTCCTTAACAGATGGAAAAGTTGCTTGAATTTTTTGTTTACGATCTCTTACTTTAGTTTGTCTCAACCAAATGTTATGAAACTTATACACAATGTTCATTTTCACAAAACATTGATTAAATTTGAGTTTTGGTGGTGTCAGTTTTACTGTGCTAGAGTTATGCCCTTTACAAATTTAAAAATTGTGATTGTTGTCGAGCCTTCAACTTTTGTTGAAAAAGCGAGACATAGCGATCCTACATTGCATCGGCGGTGTCCACAAATATTCACTTTGTTTTGAAATTTTAATAACTTTCTTAAACTATCCTGGATTTCTACCAAACTTGGACAGAAGCTTGTTTATGATCATACAATAGTATCTAGAAGGAAATTTAGTTAAAATTTTGTTCTTGTTTTTCCATATTTTACTTATTAATGGACTTGGCTTTTCTTCCAGTTAACATTACATACAGTCTGCAGTTAAATTTTTAAAACATTTATTAGATTCATAAACTATCCTGGATTTTTACCAAACTTGTACAGAAGCTTCTTACAATCAAAAGATAGTATAGAGAGGAATATTTTTATTTATTTTTTTCCTCATTTTTGTTGAGCCTGCGATTAACAGCAAAAGTAGGCGAGACACTGGGTTCCACGGAATACATACAAATTTTTTTTCAATTCCGTGCTCTAACTTTAGTGTGCCTCAACCAAATGTTACGAAACTTATACACAATACTTTTAACCACAAAACCAAGATCTAGTTTGAATTTTGGTGCCGTCATTTTACTGTTATGGTTAGGGCTATGCCAAGTTACAAATGGAAAAAAATACTATAAAATCACAGGCCCTAGATATGGCATGGGCACATAAAGAAATTAACAGAGCTTATTGTATATTTGATTATTTTAGAACAAGAGTTTAAGGTTGCAATAGAGAATATCAAAATTTTATATGACAAACATATAACAAAAAGTGATTTTTGATAATTGCTGAAAAGAAAATGGTTTAGTTAAAAACATCAAAGCTGTTATTAAATACATATTTGAAATAAAACACATCTACAGTTGCAAACTTCCCAGAGGTGCTATCCAGCACTTTGATTTTTGTCTCGCCTTGACGGAGTCAAAAAGCGAGACATAGGTATGCTGTTTCTGGCGGCGGCGGCAGCATCAACAATGTATTAGTTTGTGATTAGGTCTAGTTCATGGTGAACCACTAGTGGTAGGTCAATGATATTTGGTATGCAGTTGTATAAGCATTGGCACATCTCATTACCATGGATATTATTTGGCCACGCCCCCTCAGTCAAGGTCTATTGACTTTGAAACTTTGCTTAGTTTACATGTATTAGTTTGTGATTAGGTCAGTTTATGGGAACCACTAGGGTAGGTCAATGATATTTGGTATGCAGTTGTATTAGCATTGGCACATCTCATTACCATGCAGATTATTTGGCCCGCCCCTCAGTCAAGGTCTATTGACTTTGAAACTTTGCTTAGTTTACATGTATTAGTTTGTAATTAGGTCTAGTTCATGGTGAACCACTAGTGGTAGGTCAATGATATTTGGTATGCAGTTGTATAAGCATTGGCACATCTCATTACCATGGATATTATTTGGCCACGCCCCCTCAGTCAAGGTCTATTGACTTTGAAACTTTGCTTAGTTTACATGTATTAGTTTGTGATTAGGTCAGTTTATGGGGAACCACTAGGGTAGGTCAATGATATTTGGTATGCAGTTGTATTAGCATTGGCACATCTCATTACCATGCAGATTATTTGGCCCAGCCCCCTCAGTCAAGGTCTATTGACTTTGAAACTTTGCTTAGTTTACATGTATTAGTTTGTGATTAGGTCAGTTTATGGAGAACCACTAGTGGTAGGTCAATGATATTTGGTATGCAGTTGTATAAGCATTGGCATATCTCATTTCCATGGAGATCATTTGGCCCTGCCCCTCATTCATGGTCTATTAACTTTGAAACTTTGCTTAGTTTTCATGTATTAGTTTGTGATTAGGTCAGTTTAAGGGAACTGATAGTGGTAGGTCAATGATAATTGGTATGCAGTTGTATAAGCATTAGCACATCTCATTTCCATGGAGAATATTTGGTCCTTACCCTCAGTCATGGTCTATTGACTTTGAAACTTTTGCTTAGTTTACATGTATTAGTTTGTGATTAGGTCAGTTTAAAATGAACCACTAATGTTAAGTCGATGATATTCTGTATGCAAATGTATTGGCATTTGCAAGTTTCATTTCCATGGAGGTTATAAAACCCCAACCCCTAATTATGGTTCATTGACTTTGAAACTTTTACATAGTTTACAAGTTAATGTTTGTGTTTAGGTTTGTTTAAAGGGAACATCTTTTGAAAAGTCAATGGTATTTGGTTTGCAGTTTTATTAGCATTGGCACATCTCATTTCCATGGAGATTGTTTAGCCCTGTACCTTCAGTCATGGTTCATCGACTTTGAATATTTGCATAACTTACATGTTAAAGTATTGCTATTTTAATTTCAACATTTGCATTATCAAAATAACAAATAGGCGAGACATATCTCTGTGTTAACAGTTTATTTAAAACATCTAACATTGTTCAATCCATGGAATATACTTCCATGTTCAATCTAAATAATATTTTGATAGCTTTTAAATACATTGTAACAAATTCTAGGAACAAGTTGAGAAATGTAATGTTTCTATGAAATATCATAAAGCAAAAAAAGAAAATTTAGTTTTGAGACTAAATAGTTTTGATTTTACTTTTATTTCATGAAAGTTAAACAACATGAGTTCATGATGATTTGTTTTATTTTATTCAAGAGTTCATAATGGTTTTATTATTTTATTAAAAAGACAAAATAATTTCTGTGATAAATGATGGTCAATTATTGAGTTTTTATAGAAAGCCTAAATGCACAACCAGTTTGTCTACAAAGTATGTATTTTGTTTGAAGTGTGTTTTATGTATAATGTATAAATATCAATTATAAAAAAATCAGTTTGTTCATCTCTTCAAAACCTTTAAATAATTTTATATACAGGAAAAATCAGTGTGTTATTTCTAGATGCAGTATCAGTCATACTAGAATAACACATGAATATCTTCTAAAAAATGAAGTTCAGCCACAATGTATATAATGTGCTTGCAAGTATACTATTGAACATGTTTTAATCAAATTAAATGTATTGACTTTGCTGATATTTGTAGGAAGCATTTTATTGTCAATAATTCTGTTACAAAAAATGTTTCCTTTTAAAAAAAATGGAATGTGAAACATTTTAACAAAGAAAACTTAGTCTTATTTCGTATTATCATGTAGCATAAAACAGAAAACAACTATGACACAACAGCCAATGACAACCATTTAACCACATGAGGCTCATGGACATCCATAAACAATTCAAGATTTCCACATTCTAGAGACAACAACCAATGACAATCACTTTACCACATTAGACTCATGGACATTCATAAACAATTCAAGATTTCCACATTCTAGAGACAACAGCCAATGACAACCACTTTACCACATGAGACTCATGGACATTCATAAACAATTCAAGATTTCCACATTCTAGAGACAACAACCAATGACAATCACTTTACCACATGAGACTCATGGACATTCATAAACAATTCAAGATTTCCACATTCTAGAGACAACAACCACTTTACCACATGAGACTCATGGACATTAATAAACAATTCAAGATTTCCACATTCTAGAGACAACAACCACTTTACCACATGAGGCTCATGGACATTCATAAACAATTCAAGATTTCCAATTTCTAGAGACAACAACCAATGACAATCACTTTACCACATGAGGCTCATGGACATTCATTAACAATTCAAGATTTCCACGTTCTAGAGACAACAACCAATGACAACCACTTTACCACATGAGACTCATGGACATTCATAAATCATTCAAGATTTCCACATTCTAGAGACAACAACCAATGAAAACCACTTTACCACATGAGGCTCATGGACATTCATAAACAATTCAAGATTTCCACATTCTAGAGACAACAACCAATGACAACCACTTTACCACATGAGACTCATGGACATTCATAAACAATTCAAGATTTCCACGTTCTAGAGACAACAACCAATGACAACCTCTTTACCACATGAGGCTCATGGACATTCATAAACAATTCAAGATTTCCACGTTCTAGAGACAACAACCAATGACAACCACTTTACCACATGAGGCTCATGGACATTCATAAACAATTCAAGATTTCCACGTTCTAGAGACAACAACCAATGACAACCACTTTACCACATGAGGCTCATGGACATTCATAAACAATTCAAGATTTCCACGTTCTAGAGACAACAACCAATGACAACCACTTTACCACATGAGGCTCATGGACATTCATAAACAATTCAAGATTTCCACGTTCTAGAGACAACAACCAATGACAACCACTTTACCACATGAGGCTCATGGACATTCATAAACAATTCAAGATTTCCATGTTCTAGAGACAACAACCAATGACAACCTCTTTACCACATGAGGCTCATGGACATTCATAAATAATTCAAGATTTCCACATTCTAGAGACAACAACCAATGACAACCACTTTACCACATGAGATTCATGGACATTCATAAACAATTCAAGATTTCAACATTCTAGAGACAACAACCAATGACAATCACTTTACTACATGAGGCTCATGGACATTCATAAACAATTCAAGATTTCCACGTTCTAGAGACAATACACTTGTTCTTGAGTTATTATTTATTTGAGTGAAAACTGTTAAGCCAGTCTCTTCTACCAATTTTTGGGCTGTTAATTTGAAATCTTTGGCGGCATTCACTCTGAGATTTGAACAAGTTCAACACAAGTGTAATTAAGGGTTTTTTTCCAATTAATTATTAGGTATCAATGTGTCAATTATTTAAACACTTGAAGGTGTTATTTGACTTTTGAATATCGAATTGAATACATGCTAGAAAACTTGTGTACCCAAACATGTTGAATATGGGCAGTGTGAACTTGGTCTAAGTAGTTTTCATGTTACATGTCACATGTGATTAGGTCAGTACATGTATAAGAGGAACCACTTTTAATTAAGGATTGATTAATTAATGGTAGTTTAACATTTAGTGGCAAATGTTAGATGCATACTAGTACTGTAAATTCAGAAATTATTGCGTGCATTTATTATTGCGATTTTGTTATTTTAGACTAAAATGCGATTTTAATTTTTGCGATATTGAGAAAAATCCTGTTTAATTCATATAAAAAATTTCAAAATGCGAGTTTTAATTATTGCGATTATTACCCTGTCGCATTTTTCGCAATAATTAAAACATCGCAATAATTTCTGAATTTACAGTATTATGGATGAGATCATAAAAAGTTGTTGGATCATACCTCGTGTTTTCCTAGACTAATACACTGAATTAGATTTTTACTTAAATGCCTTTGAGGAAACAGTACTGTCCATAGGAAGTAATGTCACCCAACCTGGACTCATCTGGGCCAAGTCAATGCTCAAAGACTTCAATATCATGTGGTTGGCAGAAAAGCAGGATTTTTTTATTTCAAAACTTCAGTTTGACATTGTGACTGTCTGTAACCACAACATCCTATACAGCTGGGGCAATTTAGTGATAAAGAAATATTTACAACATGGCTCAAATTAAAACTTATTTTCATTAGAAGCTTTAGATGACAAAATTTCTATTTCAGAAAGAAACAAGGTTTACAGATATTGATGCTATTCCAGAAAGACAACAGTCATACAGAGCTGGTAAGTTTGAAGTGTAGTTGAGATCTTTCCCTTTTTATCAAGGTTCATGTAACTTTGCTAAGGTTTGGTTAGCAGTCACCATTCTTACGTCATCATAAATGTAGATGAGTTATTTCCCTTGACATCCAGGTAACTTTGCTAAGGTCTGGTTACCAATCACCATTTTATGTCAGCATAAATGTAGACAAGATATTTCACTTGAAGTCCAGGTAACTTTGCTAAGGTTTGGTTACCAATCACCATTTTATGTCAACATAAATGTAGATGAGTTATTTCCCTTGACGTCCAGGTAACTTTGCTAAGGTTTGGTTACCAGTTACCATACTTGTATTTTGTGGTTTTAACAAATTCTACATACAACCTCCTATGGGAAAATTTGTATTTTGTTGCTTTCTTAAAAACCTGGTTCACTTTATATACCCGCAAAATCCATGAAAGAAAGTACCTCCAAGATAATAAGAGTCCAGTATTTGAAATAGCTCTTGACTCAAAATTTTACACAGCTGTTGAATTATCTTCAGCAGTGAGCTACAGAGCAGAACACATAAAGTTATTCAGATGAAAATTGCTCTTTGTAATGATGTTTAACAGTGAATGCTGGTGATTGTTAGTGATTCACTTTGAAACGTCTCTCTGTATATATTCCACAGATATGATGAGACAGGGTTAAAAATCAGAGTGATATAACTCTAAATCACCAGAAGTTTTTTAATGAATTATGTTGTGCTCATTTTGCTGCAAGATCACTATAGTCTTCAACAATATTATCAAAATTCTTTCAAATTTACTTATAACATGCACATATGCATACACTTTTTGGAATACAATTTTTTTCAGTAAATAATACAAGTTAAAGGGGCATAGCTACGAGATATAAAAAAAATTAAAATATGATTTTTTTGTTCAAATATTAATGAAAGTGAAATAGTGAAATAACTATTCGCTTTTAGCAGCCAGTTTGGTTCAATTTTGTCAAAATAAGGTAAGTTCTCAATTTTTATTAAGAAACGTCGCTGATGAATTATTCACTTCAAGTAAATAATTCGACATCATTGAATCGGTATTCCTTTAGTTAGAGATGTGTTACGCATAAACAAGGCGTGTTCAGCTATTAAAAGGAAAAGAATGTCAACATTGAAAGTGAAACAAGGGTAAACTATTTGGTTGACTGATTCGATCCACAAAAAGTCATTCTTAATATATCATTAAAACAATGATTAACATATTTTTTAGCCTTTACCGGTAGTATGAAATAAAAAAGACCTAGAAAAATCCAATTGCACATGCTCGCTATCTATTTATATCAATATTTATGTTTATATCTGGTTATATGACCATCGGCAGTATTCTGAGGTTACCTGGGTGGTTAATTAGATGTCGTCTATACTAAAATACACACGAAATGCTGATAAATATTATTGAGTACATGCATCGTTTATTGTTTATTTTAGACTTTTTTATTATGCCCCGCTGTAGCAGAGGAGGTATTAAGTTTTACCCTTGTCCGTCTGTACGTCCGTGCGTCGTCCCAAAGTTGGTTTCCGTTCTCTAACTTTAGTTTGCCTCAACCAAATGTTATGAAACTTATACGCAAGTCTTATTACCACTAAATACAGATCAAGTTTGAATTTTGGTGGTGTCACTTTTACTGTTCTAGAGTTATGCTCCTTTACAAATGGAAAAATTGCTAAATTTTTCGTTTCTGTTCTCGAACTTAAGTTTGCCTCAACCAAATGTTATGAAACTTATACACAATGCTTATTACCACAATATACAGATCAAGTTTGAATTTTGGTGCCGTCACTTTTATTGTTCTAGAGTTATGCCCTTTACAGATGGAAAAATTGCTAAATTTTTCTTTTTTTTTTCTAAATATCGTCATTTTTAAAATTAGAGTTATCTTCCTTTGTCCATGATTATAGTTGAATCAACTACATTCAATGCTTTATACAATGCAATGTTTAATTTTGCCTTCCACTGATAAATTAAAGCAATTTTACCCTTCATTTCTAAAAATATTTTAAAGTCTTCTTTGAAAATTGGAGTTATCTTTCTTTGTGCATAATGGTAGTTGAATCAACTGCAACCAATGCCTTATACAATGCAATATTTAATTTTGCTTCCTGCTGATAAATTAAAGCAATCTTCACCATTCAGTGCTTACAAGCACTTTGATTACCATTCTAGGGTTATGTCCTTTACAAATAAAAAATTGCTGAATTTTTCGTTTCCGTTCTCAAACTTGAGTTTGTCTTAACTAAATGTAATTTCTAACAATATCAATGTCATTATTCAAGTAATTTTAAAATTGGAGTTATCTTCCTTTGTCCATGATTATAGTTGAATCATCTACAATCAATGCTTTATACAACGCAATGTTTAATTTTGCCTTCCACTGATAAAACACAGATCAAGTTAAATTGGGGTAGTGTCACTTTAACCATTATTGAGTTATGCCCTTTATAAATTGAAAGATTGCAAAATTTTAGTTTCCATTCTGTAACTAAAGTTTGCCCCAACCAAACATTATGAAACCTATACACAATTTTCATTACCTCAAAACTAAGATAATGTACAATTTTTTTGTTTCCGTTCTCTAACTTTAGTTTGCCTCAACCAAATGTTATGAAACTTATACACAATGCTTATTACTACATAATACAGATTTATACGAAATTTGGTGGCGTCACTTTTACCATTCTTGAGTTATGTCCCTTTATAAACATAAGAATTGCTGAATTTTTCGTTTCGGTTCTCTAACTTTAAGTTGTCTCAACCAAATGTTATAAAACTTATACACAACCGTTCTAGAGTTATGCATGTTTACAAATGAAAAATTGCTGAATTTTTCGTTTCCGTTCTCTAACTTGAGTTTGTCTTAAACCCGAAAATCTTCAGTCCAGACTGAATTTGTATGATCTGTAACAGCTTCAGTATGTTATCATCTTGTGACAGATTTAATTGCCGAACAGTTCAGGTTGTGGTTTCACATCTGATAACAGTTAACTGAGAAAAGACAATGACCCTAGTTTAGAGAAAGAAGTTTTATTATCAAAATACATATATGCACTGGATATTCACACATAATGATTTGTTTTGTTACATCATTCCACTGATGTCCAATGTATGGAATGTCTTTAGGATTAGGATATTTGGATCTAGCTAAATCCAAAACACATTTTGGCAAAATTTCCAGTCTGTGATAAACTACCCATTCACCACCTCCTGTATCTAAAGTAGAAGTACTCCTCAGTATACCCTAAATTGTCCATTATCTTCCAAAACCGTTTATAAATTTCCTTTTTATTCCTGAATTTTCTTATACCACAAAATTACAACCCGTTATGAATTTTGATTACAAATCAACATGATCAATTGAAATGAAGTTACATGTAAAGATATGGAAACATTAAAATTGTAAAACACTTTATATTTTGACCTTCATTATACATTCTTTACCTAATGACATTTCAAGTATTTGTAACAAAAGTATAACAAGGCTAGGCATCTGCAAGTCATCAGCTTCTTGTTGTCAAAAATATGGTCATAAATTCATAGATAAAGAGAAACCATACAGTGACTTTCTTCATCACCAAACTGATCAAAAGCCGTGTACTTTAACTAAATGTAATTTCTAACAATATCAATGTCATTATTCAAGTAATTTTAAAATTGAGTTATCTTCCTTTGTCCATGATTATAGTTGAATCAACTACAATCAATGCTTTATACAATGCAATGTTTAATTTTGCCTTCCACTGATAAAACACAGATCAAGTTAAATTGGGGTAGTGTCACTTTAACCATTATTGAGTTATGCCCTTTATAAATCGAAGATTGCAAAATTTTAGTTTCCATTCTGTAACTAAAGTTTGCCCCAACCAAACATTATGAAACCTATACACAATTTTCATTACCTCAAAACTAAGATAATGTACAATTTTTTTTTCGTTCTCTAACTTTAGTTTGCCTCAACCAAATGTTATGAAACTTATACACAATGCTTATTACTACATAATACAAATTTATACGAAATTTGGTGGCATCACTTTTACCATTCTTGAGTTATGTCCCTTTATAAACATAAGAATTGCTGAATTTTTCGTTTCGGTTCTCTAACTTTAAGTTGTCTCAACCAAATGTTATAAAACTTATACACAACCGTTCTAGAGTTATGCATGTTTACAAATAGAAAAATTGCTGAATTTTTAGTTTCTGTTCTCTACTTAAGTTAGCCTCAACCAAATGTTATGAGACTTGCACACAATGCTTATTACCACAAAACTCAGATCAAGTTCAAATTTGGGTAGCGTCACTTTTACCGTTCTTCATTTGGATATATGTTTTAGTATATTATAAATCAAATATGAGAATTTGATTCAAATCAGTGAACACCAATTTGACGGCTAATGCCCCATTTATTCTTTTTACACCAACCTTTTATTAATACCTTTTACAAAGCAAACTATCTTCTTATCTTATATTATATCTGTTATCAAAGCAACCTCAAACTGGATTCTTCAACCACACCCATCTGTAACAGAGGAGGAAGGTAAGACACACCTGCAATCAAAAGTGCAAAAAATGCCTACAGGTGCAGTGCTTCAGCTAAATGATGGCATTAATGCTTATATAGATCATGCATTTTCCCCACTCAAAGCTTTTTATCCCTTCAGTAGCTTTTCACTTGCAGTCAAAGGTGCAAAAATAATACATACAAGCTCAGTGTTTCAGATAAAGGATCTTAGGAATGCTCAATAAGAACCTGTATTTATCCCTCTCAAAGATTTTTATATTTAGCTTTTAATTTAAAAAAGAATGAATGGAGAAGTATATTTTATAATTTTAAGAAAAAATCCTGTGCCCACAGCTCTATTTTTGGTGTTCAGAGCGTTCCCCAGATGAAATTAGGTAATTAGCCTTCCAACTTTTTAGCTCACCTGGCCGAAGGGCCATGTGAGCTTTCTCATCACTTGTCGTCCGTCGTCATCGTTAACTTTTACATTTTGAACTTCTTCTAGAGAACCACTGAATGGAATGAAACCAAACAAGGCATGAATGTTCCTTATGAGGTGCTGACCAAGTGTTGTTACTTTGTAGCCGATCCATCATCCAAGATGGCCGCCAGCGGGGGACTTAGTTTAACATAGAACCCTATGGGAAATACATACAAATGTCTTCTTTTAGAGAACCAGTGAATGGAATGAAACCAAACATGGCATGAATGTTCCTTATGTGGTGCTGACCAAGTGTTGTTACTTTGCAGTCGGTCTATCATCCAAGATGGCCGCCAGCGGGAATTAGTTTAACATAGGACCCTATGGGACATACATACAAATGTCTTCTTTAGAGAACCACTGAATGGAATGGAACCAAACATGGCATGAATGTTTCTTATGAGGTGCTGACCAAGTGTTATTACTTTGCAGTTGGTCCATCATCCAAGATGGCTGCCAGCGGGGACTTAGTTTAACATAGAACCCTATGGGAAATACATACAAATGTCTTCTTTTAGAGAACCATTGAATGGAATGAAACAAAACATGGCATGAATGTTCCTTATGAGTAGCTGACCAAGTGTTGTTACTTTGCAGTTGGTCCATCATCCAAGATGGCCGACAGCGGGGACTTAGTTTAACATAGGACCTTATGGGAAATACATACAAATGTCTTCTTTTAGAGAACCACTGAATGGAATGAAACCAAACATGGCATGAATGTTGCTTATGAGGTGCTGACCAAGTGTTGCTACTTTGCAGTCGGTCCATCATCCAAAATGGCCGACAGCGGGGACTTAGTTTAACATTGGACCTTATGGGAAATACATACAAATGTCTTCTTTTAGAAAACGACTGAATGGAATGAAACCAAACATGGCATGAATGTTCCTTATGAGGTGCTGACCAAGTGTTGCTACTTTGTTGCCAATTTACTGTTCAAGATGGCCACTAGGATATTTTATTAAATAACAGGACCAATATTAAACCAAATTTGGCCTCAATCATTATTTGGGTATCTGTTATGATTTTTATCTATCTTTACATGATTTCTAAAACCAAAGTAGAGTCAGGTGAGCGACACAGGCTCTTGAGAGCCTCTAGTTATGGTATACCATGGTCTGTCTGTCTGTCTGTCTCTCCGTCTGTCTGTCCGTCCGTCTGTCGTCAACATGTCGGACATTAACTCAAAAATGCTTTAACCAATTTGCATGAAACTTTGGTGAATTGTTTATATCTATTGACGTGAGCTCCCTTTCGTTTTTTATAAATTTTAGATTTGACGTTTCCGAGTTTTGGGGTTTTATTCATTACAAAAAGGGGGATTTTCCAGTTTTGGAACAATAACTCAAAAACACTTTCACCAATTTGCTAGAAACTTTGGTGAATTGTTTATATATATTGACATGAGCTTGCTTTTGATTTTATAAATTTTAGATTTTACGTTTCCAAGTTATGGGGTATTATTCATTACAAAAAGGGGGATTTTCCATTTTTTGGACAATAACTCAAAAATGCTTTGAGCAGTTTTCCTTAAACTTGGTGAATTGTATATATATATTTCCTTTAGCTCCCATTCAATTTTTATAAATTTCAGATTCTACGTTTACTAGTAATGGGGTTTTATTCATTAAAAAAAGGGGGTTTTCCAGTTTTCGGACAATAACTCAAAAATGCTTTCAGCAGTTTTCATGAAACTTTGGCAAATTGCTTATATCTATTGACGTAGGCTCCTTTTCGATTTTATAAATTTCAGATTTTACGTTTACTAGTTATGGGGTTTTATTCATTAAAAAGGGGATTTTCCAGTTTTCAGACAATATCCTTAAGATAACCTCCCTTTAGTATTTTATAAATTTCGGATATGACATTGAGAAGTTATTGAACTTTATTCTTTGAAAACGTGACGGGCGTATCATGCGCTCATGGCGCAGCTGTTTATTTTATTTGAGCACTACTGATGAGTCTTATGTAGACAATGGTGTGTCTAGCTTACCAAATTACAAGCCTGGTATCTTTATTAAGATTTACACAAATATATAGCTTTTCCATATTGAATATGTATTTCTAGCTAATACTTGAATTCTGTCAAATGGTTGCAAAATATCATAGCATAGGAGCTTTAAATTATTATAGTTTGATATACAGTCTAAATCTTGATAACCATTTAACTTATTCGAGGTTCAAGTCATCCTAGGTCGCGAGTTATATTACGTTTTCTCATTTCAATATTGTACCATGTTTGTCAAGCGTTTATGAAAAGAAGAAGATGTGGTATGATTGCAAATGAAACAACTCTCCACCAGAGACCAAATGACGTAGAAGTTATAGACGTATAGGTCACCGTATGGCCTTCAACATTGAGCAAAGCTGAAAAACATATTTATTATTCCAATCAATTTGCATCAATAGTACATGTAGTATTAAAAAAAAAATTATTTATTTTATAAAATCGAGAAAATTAGTGGTACACATCTGACTTTTACAAAGATAACATGGATTAAATATAAACACAAAATATTGAAGTACTTGGGGAGTGAAGCAAATCATTGCAGATATATGTTTTCAATTTCTCCTTTGCCCCAATCTGTTGAGCTTGAACATTTTACATAGCTTTCTTTAGTTTATATTTTTGTGTCACCTCAACAAAGTCTTGGAAGCAAAATAAAGGCCTTATGTTTCCAGCAAAGGGGATGGGGTTGTCAACAATTTGTTATTAGGTCAGTTAAAGGGAACCAATATTTTAAGTCAATGATAGTTGGTATGCAGTTGTATTAGCACTGGCACATCTCATATCATGGACATTATATGGCCCTAACCCCTCAGTCAGGGTTTATTGAATCTATATGGCTTGTTCCTGTAGATGTAATAGTGCTTATACTAACTAAGTAGCTTCATGAGTTTTTTATGTTTGATACAGCTTTGGCGGTAAGTAACACACAACATTGTATGGTGTTTGAGTAAGGGCTCATGTTTCCTGTAAAGAGCTTTATATTATTTGTGCAGGTATATTAAGGCATTTAAGAAATACAGATTGTATTAAAACATTACCTACCATCCATGAATTTCATTTTTATATGAACTTCAATACACTGATAAAGGAGAGAATTTAGCAGCATTATTTAACCTTATACTATCACCATGATTACATGAGGTTTTTTTGTAGAAAAAAAAAGTTGTCTCTGGATTTTCATTGATAAAAATGTAGCATGTGTATTGATATTTAAAAATTAACAAGATCATCAAAATATTTACCAGAAGTGTATTTGAGATGTAGTTTAGGAAATATTGAGAATTATAAGAATTGGTGGGCAAAATTTTTCAATGCATAGTTTAAGGAAAATTTAGAGGTTTTGTAAAATGTTGAGGATCAGTGCTAAATGATGGAAGCAAACATCCTTAATGTAAATATACAAATGTGCATCAAATACAGCAAATTATTAAAAAAAACAGTGTTTTAATTTTCCACCTTTTGTGTCATATATACTCAGTAGTATAAAGCTTGGTATTGAGCTCGAATTTTGATACAAGTTTTATTTCTGTGACACAGTTTTTGAATTACACCAATACTAAGTTGGCAAATAGAGGTACCTCCAAAGGTTTCGAAAATTGAGTGACTAGTAACAATGAAGTAAGCTCAGCCTTATGATAAGCAATAAACTTAAATTCTCTGTTCAGTATATCCCAGATGTGCCACCTCTACATTTTTTCAGTTGAGCTGCATACTTCAAGTCTTTATTTAGAAACCTGGCTTCCTGGATCTTTACATTTATCATGTAATATATCTATACAGTATTGAGTAATGGTTTCCCAATGTTTGGCAGCTTCAATGCGATTTGAGAATCCTTGTACCATTTATACATGAATAATACACCTTTATGTTTTTACAAATAGGTTTTCCTAATGAAGGTTTCTCCAGATGTTTTCATTGATTGCAGTAAACGTGGTAAATTTAACTTGGATCTATACATTTTAATTATTTTAAGTGATCAAGTTATTTTTAATGAGTCCATTAGAGGATTTTTGTTGCTGTACAATCTCAGAAATGTTTCTGTATGTTATATGCAAGACATAAATAGGTGTTACTATTCTGTCATTCAACAACATGCTATAAATTCTGTTTGCTGAAAATGGCAGTCAATAACTTTTCCTGAAATGGTTCACATAGGTTCTAGAAGGTCAAATGGTGTGGAACATCTCATGAAATAAATCTTTGAAAGGAAAGTGATTGGTTTTGAAAATATGTCCAAATGAGGTTTAGACATTTTTTATTTTTTGATACTTTTCTCATGATGAGGTAACATAAAAAGTAATAGTGACCCCGCCGTTCATTACATTCATTGAATTTCTTGAATAACTCTGGATGAATGAGTACATGTACTACATAATACCTGCAATATTTACATGTTAGCCATTGGAAATTTAACTGCCATTATTTGTTTACGAAATGGTTTATCTTGCTTTATTTCAGCAACAACAAGAACTGAGTTTGATGTGGAAGAAGGAAGAAGAGAAGAAGAAAGGAAGAGATTGTAAGTTTTCACACTATCATTTTCACTGTAGATTGCATTTAACTAGAATAATGAACTTATATGTACAAGAAATTGATATACATAATTATAATTAGATAATAAAATACATCTGTTTGCAAATTTTACCAGATTACTGTAAACCAAATTATTTTCACATATATTTTATTTCGCATTTAGTGCTTTCTAGTAGACTACGCATCAATTCTATTTATCATGATTTTCCAATTTTCTTGTTGTATTTATATAAGGGCAGACCCAAGATTTACATATTTACAACAATTTATATTTTCGCATTATTATTTTTCAACTTTGGACAATAAATCCCTTGCCGAAAAAATTAGTTGGTTTGCAGTTTATGACTTAAAAAAGTTAAGGTCAGTTAATAGTGTGTTGAATTTTGTTTCCCTAAAATTTCTAAAATTTATTTAAAGACACTGCTTCACCAGTTAGGTCAAGTGATTGAGTTTAAAGAGATAAACAGAGAAAAAACACAAAGAAAGTAAAAATAAACAAAGAAAGTAAATAATTTAAGACAGACAACATAATTACAATAGAAGCAAAAGAGAAAAGATGAAAAGATGAAAACAGCAGACCACAGCAAATTCAAGATTTAGCAGCATAATCCCGACCAGTCAAAAACTGAGAATAACTCAGGTGATCCATAAGGGAAAGCAGTTTCTGCTCCCCTATTGGCACCTGTCATGTTGTTAATAATATTATTCATTTATTAGTCTGGTGATCAGTCACTTGCTGTGATGATGAAATGAGAAAAGGAGGACAGGATAAGGCGTCAACAAGTGGAACATTTATTAGGTGGTCATCTGTGACACAGATATTTGATAACAGTCAACCAAATCATGATAGTGTCCTAAAAACTTTGAAAGGGATGATTTCAGCTTAACCAATCAGAACTCATGGTTCAATAGCTTTATTCTAAACACCAACCCAGAATTTTTATTCTGGACGTGAACAAATTTGACAATTAACCAGTTAGGTAGGTTCTGATGAGTGGATTGACTGGTTTGAAGGGTGGACATTTTTTATTATCACTCAAAATATATGGTTTGTTGGAAAGTGGCAAAAATTTTGAATTGCAATAGTTCACCTACCTAACCATCAAATAGTTCTTGCAAGTATTCTGTTCTTTGGTCGGGTTGTTGTCTCTTTGACACATTCCCCATTTCCATTCTCAGTTTTATATTTTACATGCAAAAAGTAAGACTTTCCTAACATGATACATCAGATCATTGTACAATCATAAGAGAAACATATGGAACCATTATGTATTGTACAGGTACATTACCTCAATTTGGATGGTTTATTTTAATCATTTTCGCGTACCAAGTTGAAAAATATTGTTTCCTGCTACTTGTTGCGGAAGAATCTATAATTTATAACATAAATAAGGTTTGTGTGATAATATTTTTGTTTTGTTTATTTTTTTTTCAGTGAGTGTGATAATTGTTTTGGAAACAGATTTCCTCGTGTTGTTCGCTATTTAAATTCACTGACACTTCAGAAGTTCTTGATTCTTGTCACCATAGCAACAGTGATTATTGGATTAATTCTTTTTGTGGGAATATTTCCAGCAAGTTTTGTTTATGTTGAGTACCATGAGGTAGGTCATATTACAATGCTGTTATATATCTATGTAGAAGGTATGTGTTTTCATAGTAGACAGAAGTTAATTAACTCAACCCACTGAAAAGAAATGCACCACCAATAATTTCTGGTGTAAAAATTATCGAATATAGCTTCTTAAAATTTAATTGAAATGAGTTAAAATTCTGACACAATATTTCTGAGGTCATGAATATTATACATGTTATATAACTTATATTCTGTGTGAAGTGAACATTTCCAGAATCTTTATTTTTGACTTTTCAAAAAAAAAACGTTCTTAATCTGACTTATGTATTTGACTTTTTTTGATAAAATCTCAATGGTTTCCTCAAACAAAAAAAATGTCTATGTAGATCAATTTCAAAGTTGTGCTAACAAATATACAAGAGTTTGGTAAATTTTATGGAAAACAAGAAATTGTATTACAATATGATTTTAAAGCATAAACACAGATACCTCATTCAATTCTTCAAACTGCATTGCATCAACAGCAGTTGAAGCTGTCATTTCACCATGGTTTTGGGAAAGACGGCTTCAAGCCGTCAATTCCCTATGTGGCTGGCCAGACTTCCAAGCCCCTCACATCACTCATTTTGTTTTTATAGTTGGGGAACACACCTCAAAATTTCATACTGAATTGATGAGAAGGAGACACACAAATGAACAGATTGACTTTAAACACTTTTAACACATTTGCCTTCTGTATCTCGTGAAATTATCGTATTTTGAGCTCTCCTTAACATTATTTACGCTTTTTTACAATCCGGAAAAATCAGTATTACGAAATATTTTAAATATATCCAACCTAGTGACGCCATGGTTGGAATTCCACACTAGGTAGAAGCAGGATATCCTTTCCTCATTATTAAAATCATTCACAGAAATCGTGTATGATTTGGAAACCGTATTTGTTTATTTAAAACATAATTATGTTTGAATAGCTGATTCAAACATGAAATGCTTTGATTTGTAGGTCAACTTGCACTGTAAACAATGGGGATACATGGGATTGGGGAAAGAAACGTCAGTTTTCATTCTTTTCTGTTAATGTATTGAGAATCTCCTCCAATACAGGAGCACCTCAAATTGATGAGTAATTATCCACCTAAAGAAAAGTTTCTGTATCTGAACACTTAAAATGTGATATTTATTATATGATAAGTAGTTTTCTATGAAAACAAAATTTTATGTACCAACATAATCATTGTAATGGTAAAAAAAATATAAAAATTTTCAAATGGCTTTTTGTAGTTTAAACATATTTAAATGGAAATTTAAAACTGAATAGACTTTTCAGTCCTCACTTTACCAAGAAAAAATTTAAAATCTTAGAGCCCTGTCACAAAAAATGGAGAAATGCCCTAGCTTGCAGTTCAGTGGTATACAATAAAAAAAAAATATTGTTGTAGTTATTAAATGATAGAATTCAATTGAATTTTAGATAATTAACTTTCAACTTTAATGGAATGTTTTGAATTAGAGGTGCCAATCTCTTTATTGGTCCAAATTGATTCTATGATGAATTCTTGGCTGAGGAAATGAAATTACATTATTAACCAACAATTAATTTCAATATTTTCAATCTTTCTACATGTTTTTGCTTATTCTTTGTATGAAGACTATCAAAAGATACAAAACAAAAATAGAAACATTTGCCATCTTTTCCTCAGAGCTTTTAAGCTCTTTGATTTTTGTATACAAGTGCAATATCGTTTCATAGGTTCTTTGGACACTTTCATGCATTGTAGTTAAACTTTCATATTAAAGACATCCAACATTAATTGTCCCCCGCCCAACACGTTGCGGGGGACATAGAAATACCCGGCGTCCGTCTGTCAGGTCTTGTTATCATTCACATTTGTTCAATTCTTGCCAAATTTTTATGAAACTTATATCATAGGTTTATGTCAGCAATGTCTTGGACGAGTTCAAAAATCAGTCCCGATCAATTATTCTTTAAAGAGTTATGCCCCTTGGAAACATTAATTATATGGAAAATTGCATAGTTAGCATTTCATTTGTTCAATTCTTGCCAGATTTTTATGAAACTTATATCATATAGTTTCATATAAGCAATGTCTTGGATGAGTTTGAAAATCAGTGCCGATCAATTATTTTTAAAAGAGTTATGCCCCTTAGAAACATTTATTATATGGAAAATTGCATTGTTAGTGCTCTTATGTGTTCAATTCTTGCCAGATTTTAATGAAACTTATATCATAAGTTTATATCAGCAATGTCTTGAAAGAGTTCGAAAATTAGTGCCAATCAATAACTTTTAAAAGAGTTATGCCCCTTGGAAATATTTATTATATGGAAAATTGCCTTATGAATGCTTTAATGTGTACAATATTCTTGCCAGATTTTTATGAAATGTATATTATAGGTTAATATCATCAATGTCTTTGACGAGTTCGAAGATCAATTATTTTTAAGAGTTATTTCCCTTGAAAATATTGAATATATATACGGAAAATTGCAATGTTATTGCTCTAATGTGTTCAATTCTTGCCAGAATTTTATGAAACTTATATCATAGGTTTATATCAGCAATGTCTTTGACACTTTCAAAAATAAGTTCTGATCAGATATTTTTAATGAGTTATGCCCTTGAAATATAAATTATAATGAAAATCACATTGCCTTTGCTCTGAAGCTTTCATTTCTCTTAAGATATTAATAAAAAGATTTTTAAAGAACAAAAAAAAGTTCTTTTTTAGTTATTGCCCTTGTACCTTGGATAGATAAAATATGTGCAACGTGGGGGACATTGGAACTCTGTTCTTTTATTCAAAATGTAAGACATGTGAGACATTTCATTGTATGCAGTCTTGTTTTGTCATGGTCTTATGGCTTTTTAAAAATTTGTATAGTATTGAAAATCAAGTTTAATTAGTTGTGTATCTGGTAAAATTGTTTAATCAAGATGTATTATTTATGCAACACAGTAATTTAAATTGTTTACAATCTAGATCTGTCAGTGAAAAACTAATTATGCTGTGAAATTACTAATAATGTCATGTTTTAATATTTTTTATCTTTCGTTTTTAGATGGCTTTGCTAAAAAACAAAGTAACAGGAACTGTGGACCGAGACACTGTCTATTTCACCGGATGTTATGTTCTAGGCCCTGATAAAGAATTTGTACGCTATCCTAAGTATGGCAACACCATCTCTATGACAACAGATGTATTTACTGTTGATAAACTGGAAATTACCATGTCTTTCCATCTTCAGTATTATATCAGGTACAATAAATATTTGGTGATTTGTTAAGCTATTTTTCAAGGGTTATCTCCCATTTTGTATGTATCAAATTTCAAGTACATTTCTATACAAAATCAAAATATAACAAAAGCCATATTTTTGCAAGTTATTCTTGTGAAGAATATATGAATCAATGAAACAGTATAGTAGGCTGAATAATATTTTCAAGCTTATTTGTCCACAATGCCTGAAAATATCCATAGAACCTATGAAACAATATTGCACTTGTAAACAAGTAAGAAAAAAAAACCATGGTGAAATGACAGTTACAACTGCTGGTGATGGAAGGCAGTTTGAAGAATTGAATGAATATGTTTGATTCATAGCATTTTCATCACCAGAAGAACTCTTTCGCTATTTGCTGATTTCTAACATTATTTAAATGTTTAATGGGCTAACAGGATCCCTGCATCTTGGAACTAACAAAGTCATTGTGCCTGCTTGATATTTTTCAAACACTTTATTTTTATGTACATAATCCAGCCCTGCCTAAAGAAATGTATTAATTTTATCATTTAACACATTTATCTTAGTATTCTTCATGAAGTTTTCCCCATTAGAATATTCATCCCAAAATACTGACGTAGATTTTATTCCCAACAAACACATAAACGATGTCAAATAACTTCACCTAAAGTCAAACACTTTGACTGATCAATAAAGATTGGAATCAAGCATATTGTATATGAATAATGGAGATGTGGGGCTTACTTCAATGATAATGCAAACAAAACAACAACAAACAAAAAAAAGATTTGAGTTCTGTCAAAAGATACTGATAAATATTATTATGTACGAATAAGATGAAATTTTAAATCTAATACATTTTAATACATCCATTGTTGAATATGCACATAGACATAGGTGAGCGACACAGGCTCTTTAGAGCCTCTAGTTTACTGATAAATAACTTAGTTTTTGGCAGACAAAATTACACTTTTATCATGTTTCCTTTGACATAGCAATTGGAGGTGTGACATAGGGTTCTGCAGATTACTTTTTGCTGTAAATAAGTTTTTTAAATAGAGATTGACACTGACCAATGCCATATTTTATTTCGATATGACATTATTATATCCCATACATAATACCATCTATCATTCATTTTGTTGCTTGTATGTATGTATGTATGTATATTTATGTCATAAATTCTTTATGCCTTGTTACAGGAGTAGTGAGCTTGGCGATCTCCACAGACAGTATGAGCAAGATTATAATGGAGTATTGCGAAATGTTGCTAGGAGTGAGATTAAGAACCATGTTGGCCAGTTCAGCCTTGATTACTTCAGACTAAACAGAACTAACCTGGAAAAATATATTTTAAATTTACTGCAGGCAAGATTTGAGGGTAAGCTTAGTGCATAAAAGATAATACTGGCTAAAGGAACATAGTGAAAAGCCAAATTTAGATATAAGATATGTTTATGATGTAAAAAAAGGTGATGAAAATGACAATAATTTAATTTTTTGATAGTTGAGAAATTTAAAAAAGTCATACTTTTATATGTACTATTTTAAAACGAATACATACAAGAAACTAGACACATACTAAAGAACAGTAGCTTCTTAGCACACCTGGCCCAAAGGCCAAGTGAGCTTTTCTCATCCTTTGGTGTCCGCTGTCGTCTGTTAACTTTTACAAAAATCTTCTCCTTTGAAACTACTGGGCCAAATTTGACCAAACTTGACCACAATCATCATTGGGTATCTAGTTTAAAAAAATGTGTCCTATGACCCTGTCTGCCAACCAAGATGGCTGACATGGCTGAAAATAGACCATATGGGCAAAATGTAAGTTTTGCCTTTTATTTTGAGAACCACTCAAAATGGAGAAAAAACTGATTTATGGCAAAACTGTCAGACAACTTCTTATAGGAGTTATTGCCCTTAAATAACAAACTTTTTTTTTTATTTTCCTATTATTTTGAAAATAATAATAGATAGACAGAAACTTTAAATAGCAAAAATGGTTATTTTTGAAATCTCAAGAAGAGATTTTATATGAATTTATAGGGTTAAATATACTTACCATGAATTTACATTTATATTATATAGAATATGTTTGCCTTCATAACATGTTCTCATCGCAATTAACTAGGTGATTAAAAATACATCCATGAGATGTCCTCACCTACGTCATAATTTACCTGTGTACATACAGTAACGAATCAGTTTTAATTCATCATTTAATTACCTTTGTGTGAACAAAATACTGAATTTATTCTAGGGCGGTGGTGGATTGTGGTAAGTATATTTAACCCTATAGATTCATATAAAATTTCTTCTTGAGATTTCAAAAATAACCATTTTATATGAATTTGGTTAAATATACTTACCATGAATTTACATTTATATTATATAGAATATTCACTGATTACCAAGCAGTGTCTCATCTTGGTGGAGGATAAATTCTCTCACATATATACAAGTTATTTACAACATATAAAAACTATGTCAAAATTGTTAAAAATATAACTCCACTAAATTTTGTAAATTCTGTAATTAGTAAAACTAAAATTACAAAATTTACATTTATTACACAATAAAGCTGTGTTGTATGACTATTAATCTATCAACCAAACTTTATAGCAAAACTTTGCAGATTGCATAAATAAAACTATGCAAATATAGCCTTGGATAAATAATCTGCAGAATAGAAATTATTTTATTAAAGCTCCTTCTTTATGAGCCAAATGTGTTGTAATATTGCAACAGTAAATGTGCATTTATATTTAATTTGTCATGTGAATAGGTTGTTCTTATTGCTTGTACAAATCTACAAGAACTAATCAAACCTTATCTGATTTAGAAGCATCTTGCCTTTATCATTATAATTACTTTTCAACTTTGAAGTATTAGTTTTTCTACACTTATTTGAAAACATTTAGCTTCTTGCTAAATTTTCTTTGTTTTCTATAGTTTTAATATAATAACAGAGAATATATGCTAGGTGATCATCTTTTGAAAACCTGATCATTATCAATATCTTTCAAAGTACAGCCTTTTCTACTGAATTGTCAATAAATTATAATCAATTCAAATATACTTTGTAAATCACTTGTGTTCTAACAGTTCTAACAAAAACTGTAATAAAGACTCAAACAAAAGTTGTTTCATGATTTTGCATAATATGGATCAACCTATAGAACTTTTGGAAATAATAGTGTACTTATTCTTCTAGATGTACTACTCTTACTAAAGTTTAACAGATCTAGACTGAAATTCTTTTTGTCAAGAGAAGTCATGCATTTTACAGTTGACATGACAATTTTCCTATTGGACTAAATTTTAAAGTTTGATAAAAAAATTCAATGAGAGTGGTAGAACCTTTGAATACAATGTCTACCAGTCCACCCATGAACAATCAATGTCTTTGAATTTCGTACTAGACTACTAGTGTAAAATTAAAGAAATGTACAAATCAGTGGAAAAATTTAAGTATACATGTTTTCCAATTGTTACTCATTAATACTTTTATAGAGCATTTGGATGTTGATCTAAATGTACAAGCCAAAATCTTTTGTCCTCAATAAGCAAAAAAGAGTGACTGACAGATGATTTTCCCAAACTATGAAAAATCTTTCTATTATTGTTTCAAAATCACACAATGATATTCTGTCTAAAAATGTGAACCTTTAGGAGACAATTTGTTCTAAATTATAAATTGCCATGCACAGTTCCTAATTAAAAGAAACAAAATTTGACATAATGAACAACTCTTGAACTGTTGCTCTTGACAATTGTTTTATTTGTTTCAGAAATTATTTCACAATCAGAAATACATTTTGTACTAACATGCAACTTGTCAATTATAGTTCTCTATTTAAAGAAAACAAACGTTTGACATTATAGAAAACATGTGTACTAACTTGCATTAAGTGTTTTTAATTGTTTCAGAAATGGTTTCACAATCAGAAATACTCATTTCATTTCTCTCTCAGTTCACCTTATCTGAATTCTATACATTCTGATATGGTTCCCTATATACCCACCAAAACAGTTTTGGTAGTATTTTTGTGACTTCAACACTGTCATTTGGTTAAACTAAAAATCGCTCAGAAGATTTTTGCATTTGTCCAAATTGACATAAGATTTGACAAAACAAAGTAATTGGATTGTATATAATCACATCCTTCAAAACAATATTGAATTCAAAATTCAAAGCACTGTTAATAAACACATTTCAATTTTGTCTAGTATATTCTTGCATAAGAGACTAACTCTATGCTAGGTATTTAATATTATTCCTGCAATGCATTAAAAGAATTATGAAAAGTTGTTGAACAATTGTCTGATCATTATGAAAATTGAATTGTGAATACCCTCAATTGTGGGAATAAATCAAACCCAATCTATTTGAAAAACTGTCCTATATGTAGATAAGTCACAAACTTGACTTTGACAAGACTAGGATTTTTGTACTCTTTGTTAATAATAAACAAAAATAAAAATAAACAGTGACATTTTTAAATTCAGATATTTATAAATGTCTTGCACTAACCATGGAATTATTTTATTGCATTTTACTTCCATGCACTAACAGACTATTGAATGTTATTTGCTAACTATTAATCAGTCATTTAAATAAACTGCTTTTCTTGTGTATTTTGCTCTCAGACAACTGCTTTTCTTGTGTATTTTGCTCTCAGACAAACTGCTTCTACAGATGCTAAAATTTGAGCACAAATTGAAATATATATATTTATTGGAACAATGTAGTCAAAAGACCTCTTCTGCGTCTTGTAAAGACTAGCTAAAATGAAGACTATAAAGAGATGTATTGGATAGTTCCTTGCTAAATCTTGCAAAACTACTTCAATCTCCACGTCCATGGCATGTCTAGCATTTTTAATGAATCTTGCATCAACAATGCTTTTCTGTATTCATTTTCTAATCTTTTACTAATTATATTTAATTCGTGCAAAATCTGTATGATATGCCTTTATTCTTAATTCTAAAAACATAAATAGTATACTAATTTTGTTTTTATATATCAGTACCTTTGAGTCATATATAGTTCAACTTTCTGATTCAATATAAACTCAAGGAAAAAAACTTGCAGCAGTTAGGTTAGCTGTTTCAACGACCATCTCTCATTAAGATTGAAAACAGATCCAATGAATACGTTATAACAGTTTTGGCTCTTTAATGCAGACAGCTAATCTTGTCCAACTTGTTGTCATTGCTTTAAAAACTAAAGACGCAAAGCCTGTTTTACTAATATTTTTATGAGCTTCCAACAATCTCTTCCTTTCAGAATTGGAAGTATTATTTATCAGTGATTCTCATATCAGTGAGGGTAAAATATACCTTAGTCTTATGTTACCACCATTTAGTGTACTAAACGCAAAATAGCATGAGTACATATCATATATGTCATATAAATTGGCAATGTACGCTCTGATTTAAGTAATCAAAATTCAAAGCCATTTTGTGAATCAAGTCTTTGTGAAATGCACCATAATGGCATCCCCTAAACTCTTCTTAACTGGAGAAACAAACTAATGTTACATATGAAAGTTTTTGTTTCATTAATGCAGACAAACAACCAAATGGTCATAGTAGTGCATACTGATAATATCAATGTTCTTCTTGTCAGTAATAAACCAACCTTGAAAAATAAAAATAAAAATTGATAATATGATATGAGTTGTCACAAGTTATCAACAGGTTTTAGAACTGTGTTCTAGTCTCACTGTCTCAACATATCAGTAGTTTCTATAACATCTGTAGGAGAAAAATCTACAGCAATTTCCTGCTCAGAGAAAATATTTCAGGTCTCTTAGAATCTTCTATGCTCTAAAAAATCTGGACATAATAATAAATTTTGTGTATTGACATGTTTAAACTACATAGATATAAGAAGATGTGATATGAGTGCCAATGAGATAACTCTCCATCCAAGTCAAAATTTATAAAAGTAAACCATTATACACATTTGTAAGTACTAAAAACTCTGTACTCTTTCAGTTCTTGACCATTTCTAGACACACTTTCAATATATTATCAATATGATAGATATAGGAAGATGTGGTGTGAGTGCCAATGAGACAACTCTCCATCCAAATAACAATTTATAAAAGTAAACCATTATAGGTCAATGTACGGCCTTCAACACGGAGCCTTGGCTCACACCGAACAACAAGCTATAAAGGGCCCCAAAAGTACTAGTGTAAAACCATTCAAACGGTAAAACCAACGGTCTAGTCTATATAAAAAACGAGAAACGAGAAACACGTATAAATTACATAAACAAACGACAACTACTGTACATCAGATTCCTGACTTAGGACAGGTGCAAACATTTGCAGCGGGTTTAAACGTTTTAATGGTACCAAACCTTCACCCTTTTTCTGAAACAATAGTGTAACATCACAACATAGAAAGACACACTATAAAATATCAACTGAAATAGCTTAACTCAATCAAAGGACATAGTAACACCATTGAACATACACTGAACAAATAAATTTGACCTATGATACAATGTAAATTCAAAATAAATAAACTAAGGAAGAATAATAAAAGTAACATGTTATATCGGTATGAAATGTTAAACAATTTAAGAAAAACAATATGCTCGAACAAAATATCAGCCATTTACAATAACTTTAAACACAGGTAAATAAAATAATTTTGTTGTTAGGTATACGTATACAGTTACAATAGAGAAAGGAAATATTTTAACAAAATAAAAATTTTTGATGTTCATAGTACAAGTGGAAATTTATATTAGTACCAAACACTTATCAAAGCTGGTATATAGACCAGATATAACCCTGAATAACATTAAATAACAAAAAAGCATTACAATTAGTATCAACAGGTCAAATAAACAAGAAAGTACGATTTGAGAGTACTGCAGTTACTGACAGCTAGTTAAAAGCCAAAACAATTAATAATAAAAATCATGCATCAGAGACTAAAATCAACTAAAACACATCCCAGGGATTTATTATTTTAACATCATGGACAGTCAAAGAAGACATGACTAGTGCAATGCCAAAAATAAATGTATCGACAGACAGTAGGATAGTTAGGAGTTTAACCTCTTTATAGATCAAAATGAACGGGTGTGTCTTTAAACATCCCGTTTGAAAAAATACAAATTTAGTTATGTTTTAATTTGCTGATGACAAAATCGATATTAGTGCCAATGTAAACTATATTCAAAGATCTAATTACAACATTGGTAAGATAACCTGAACTAATAAGTTTATTTAAAGGTTCGATGAGTTTACACGGATCATATAGTGATTTCCGCTTTAAGTACAATATTACCGTAAAATTTAGGATGTGAAATACCGCTTTTAATCAGTTTTCCACAGGTACAGCCAAATTTACTAATCAAATATTTGTATCTATGAAAGAACTTAGCAAAAGTTTTACGTAATTTATGGTAACGAAATCCCTGACTTAATAATTTACTAGTGATGCATTGATTACGTTCGTTAAAATCTATGACATCACTACACACACGGGCATAACGAACGAGTTGGGATATATACACACCGTATGATGGAGCCAAAGGAACATTGCCGTCTAAAAAGGAAAATTAACAATAGGGAATGAAAATCGTCTCTTTGTCGTAAATTTTCGTATGGAGTTTTCCTTCAGAGATTGAAATGTCCAAGTCCAGAAAAGGACAACTACTGCTGTTTATGTTAGATTTAGTTTAAGTAAGTTCTATTGGGTAAATTTCGGTAGTATATTTAGAGAACTCTGGATTATTTAACGAAAAATATCATCTAGATAACGGAAGGTATTGTTGAATGTATCAACCAAATGTAACAATGACGTGTCTTTACTGAGTTTGGTCATAAACTGAGATTCATAGCAATACAGGAATAAATCTGCTATTAAAGGCGCAGTTAGTGCCCATAGGAATACCTACTACTTGTCGATACACTTTATCGCCAAACGTATATATATGTTGTCCAGGAGAAAATTTAAAGCTTCAATCATATCTTCACATTCCCAGTAAGTGTATCTAGCATACTTTCCTTTTCGTTACAGAAAAAGGCTTTAAACGAGTTACAGCAAATAAATTTGTAATGAGATTTTTCAAAAGACCATTTAATGAAATATGAAAACTTTTTCTGGATAAGATTGTGTGGAAGTGTAGTATAGAGAGTAGAAAAATCATAACTGTCAACAGAATTAAAAGGACCATCAAAAGCATGTATCTTATCTAAAACCTCTAAAGAATTTTAACACTCCAAAAATAATTAATACCATTATTTTCATAAGCTTTATTACAAAAGTTAATAACAAGTTCTTTGATCGTAGTAATGGAGGTAGTTAGAAGAACTGATAGATTGGTAGTAGAACACTTACTAGATGCGGAGATGAAACGAATTTAAATGGTTTTGTGCAATTTAGGTAACCAGTACATAGTAGGGTTTTAGTATATTTATTAGAAACAGTCTCAGGCACATAAAATAAAGAAGCATGCATATAAATCTTTATAAAACTGACATCGAATCGACTTGTGAAAAGATATTTGTAATATTGTGAGGAAATCAAATAACTTTTGGATGCAAACGTTTTCAGACATCGTCCAACCTTTAAGCAGCATAGAATCAAACATAGTTTTTTTTTTTTTTTTTTTGAGAGAGTGGATATATTTTGTTTGTTTCGATAAAATTTCAAGAAAAAATTGTGACCAATTGATTTTCAAACGTAAATGAACTTCAACATTTGTCCCTGCAAATAATTAAATTTAATTTCAGTGTTTATATTGCCATTGCATTTGACACGTAAATATCATTCTAAAATATCCTAGTACATAGCTAGTTTTAAGAGATATAAAGTCATAACAACGACGTGATAAAAGAAAACTAACATGGCACCTGATCAAGGTGTAAATTTTGACAAGACCTATATAGATTAGTTTTGTCCGATTCTTAATGAAATAATTATATAATTGACTGAACTCATCACAATAATCAATGTGCGACCAAAATTAGCTAAGATCAAAACGTGTGTTGTAGAAAGCGTACAACTTGTTAGCATGTTGTTCTAGATACAATAAAGGTAGACCTACGTTCCTAGATGGAACGATGTCAACAACAATCAGATAGATCAGGATTAAATTCCCTATTCGGATTCTAATTAATTTTATTTGTGTTAGGTCAACCTTCCAATAATGGTCCCTAAATATCAATGTGCAATAACATAATAACTGATTTTTAGGTAAGATCAAAATCTGTATTGTAGAATGCATGCAACTTGTAGACCCAAAATCTTGCATGTTGTTCTAGTAACAATAATGATAGACCTACATTCCCTGGACGAAACAATGTCAACGTTAATCAGATAGACCTGGGCAAAAATCCCTATTCTGATTTTTATTAATTTTATTTGTGTTGCATCAACGACTTTCTATTTTCAATAATGGTCTATGTTCCCTAAAAGGAAGGTTAACCAAATAAAAACATAATCAGTTCTGCAAATTCCTATTCTGATTGTAATTCATCTAACTACTTTTAATAGTAGTAACAATAATGCTCCTCTACAGAAATGTTATTCAAATAAACAATTAGATATGGGCAAATTCCTATTCTGATTGAAATTTATCTAACCACTTAAGGTTCTAGATGACAATAATGGTCTACGCTCCCATAAAGGACGTTATCCATATTAAAATAATCAGATCTGGTCAAAATACCTATTCTGATTGAAATTTAACTACTTTTAAGGTTCTAGTAACAAAATGGTCTACGCTCCCATATAGGACATTATCCACATTAAAATAATCAGATCTGGTCAAAATACCTATTCTGATTGAAATTTAACTACTTTTAAGGTTCTAGTGACAATAATGGTCTACGCTCCCATATAGGACGTTATCCATATTAAAATAATCAGATCTGGTCAAAATACCTATCCTGATTGAAATTTATCCACTTTTAAGGTTCTAGTGACAATAATGGTCTACGCTCCCATATAGGACGTTTTCCACATTAAAATAATCAGATCTGGTCAAAATACCTATTCTGATTGAAATTTAACCACTTTTAAGGTTCTAGTTCTAAAAAATGGTCTACGCTCCCATATAGGACGTTATCCACATTAAAATAATCAGATCTGGTCAAAATACCTATTCTGATTGAAATTTAACCACTTTTAAGGTTCTAGTTCTAAAAAATGGTCTACGCTCCCATATAGGACGTTATCCACATTAAAATAATCAGATCTAGTGTTGTGTTTACTCATGACCATGAATCATGTAAACAATCAACTCTTTCCAAACTTTCCACTTGACCCTTTTCGTAGATTGCTCTAAACAGCTAAAATTCGGTCAGCATGGAAGAAGAAAATTAACATCCATTTCTTATAAAACGGAGTACTCATGTAACATGTCTGATTTTGACATAAATGTTTTGCCTTTCCTCGCACCAGTCTAAGTGTTTGAAAATGGCAGCTAAACAAAGGTTAATTTCTAGGTCGTCGTTGTTACAGACTCGTAATGTCCGTAATGTTGACGAAATGCTCATATCAAAAGCGCTGTGTAAACGATAATTCCATTGAATTAATCATAAAACGATGTTCCAAAACAAATAATATTTAGAGAATATAAGGATTTTCAACAGTAGGACTGTTAAAAATCCTTGTGGACTAGAAATATGCTCGCTTAAACGCAAAAATTAAAACTGATTCGTTACTGTATGTACACAGGTAAATTATGACGTAGGTGAGGACATCTCATGGATGTATTTTTAATCACCTAGTTAATTGCGATGAGAACATGTTATGAAGGCAAACATATTCTATATAATATAAATGTAAATTCATGGTAAGTATATTTAACCAAATTCATATAAAATTATCAGCAAGACAAGATTTACAAATAAGTCAACATGGTCAGGAATCTTCAGTCTACTTCTTATTAGAGTTGTTGCCCTCTAATGACAATTTTTATACCATTTTTTTTTGCTTTGGCTAATATCTTAAAAACTATAATAGATAGATAGAAACTTTAAAAGCAAATATGATCAGCAAGACAAGATCTTCAAGTAAGTCATCATGACAGAAATCATTAATTAACTCCTTATTGGAGTTATTTATTGCCCCCATTTTTTACCCATTTATGCCTCTGTTTTCAATTTATAGGTGATTGTTGTCAAAGCTGTTGCCCTAGCAGTTGTACAAACAACACAGTTTGTGCCACATGTCTCCCTGCAGAAAAATGTCACCCAGGCTACCATGTAGATATCAAATATTTCCAGTTAACACAAATATCCATCCCAAGTGAAGTGTCAAATTTGTTTGTTCAGCAGCTGGTTTTACAGGTAAGCATGCAACTATTGATTTCTGTAATTTTTATCTGGAAAGTATGTGGCTAGAAGATGACAAGTACTCTTTTTTTTTATTATTTTATTGCAAATACTGGTATAAGCCATAAATGGAAAATATGATTTGAAAACAAATTTCTTTTTGGTTTATCTCCTTAATTGTTTTTCTTTCAGAATAAATAAATTTTGAAATTATGTTACAGTCATTGTTGTAGAAATTTTCTAAAGTAAACTTGATCTATATTTAAAAGCTCCTCCTATAGTACTTGATAATGATATTTTGATGATAGTATGTATAAAAAATAATTACAAAACTATTGAGTTAATACTTTTGGTCCTCAATAAGGGGCAGTGATCTCTTTTAAAATTAGCATTACTAGACTCTTTCAAACAGAATTCTTAGTGAAAATGTAATCAAGCATAATTATATCTGGGTTGTTTTGTTTTTTTTTTGGGGGATATAAAATTTGTTTAGAGTCGCTTCTTTATTTTTACAGCTGGAATTTTGTTTTAAGTACCTGTCTGTAAAATATTTAAATTTCATTTGCATGCAGTCCAATTTTAACAACAACTTTTTTTAATCATTATACTGAGAAAATGGTAATATTTTGTTGGAAAAGTCAATAAAAAGTATTAAGTATTTAATAACTGTTACTTGTGGTTTCATCAGTAATAGAAGACAGACAATTTCGAGACAAGAATCAATAGAAATTACTTTACCGAAACTTTTCCGACCAGAATTATTTCACTTCAAACCTTTTTTGTGAGAGCCATGGGATCCATTCAATTCCTTTAGAAAGTAGTTTTGCTTACTAGATATATGTGTTTGCAGTAAATGCTTATAAGGAAAAACTCCATTAAACTTCTCAGCAGAATTCTTTCAATTTTTGTTGTTAATTGTTAAGTAATAAGATATTGGTTGATTACATTCACAACTTGTTTAGACTTTGAGTGATTTAGAGCATGTCAAGAGTTTTTTTATGCCCCTGCCGTAGTGGAGGGGGCATTAAGTGTTACCCATGTGTGTCCATCTGTCCATCCCGAACATCCCCAAAATTGGTTTCTGTTCTCTAACTTTAGTTTGCCTCAACCAAATATTATAAAACACAATGCATATTTCCACAAAACACATATCAAGTTTGAAATTGGGTGTTGTCACTTTAACCGCTTCACGAAAGAGGGACGAAAGATACCAGAGGGACAGTCAAACTCATAGATCGAAAACAAACTGACAACGCCATGGCCAAAAATAAAAAGACAAACAGACAAATAATAGTACAGATGACACAACATAGAAAACCAAAGACTAAGCAACGAACCCCACCAAAACTGGGGTGATCTCAGGTGCTCGGAAGGGTAAGCAGATCCTGCTCCACATGTGGCACCCGTCGTGTTGCTTATGTTATTACAAATCCGTAAATAGTCTAATTCGTAAGTCACATTCGTGAAAAGGAGGGTATTGTAGTTACGACATAAGGAACATATCCGATATCATCTGTGAAACGGTTATTCCATAACGGTCAACCAACTCGTGATGGCGTCCGTAAAATTTACGAAGGATGACTTCAACTTCACCATTTTGAACTCTTGGTTTAATAGCTTCCTTGTGAGCAGCAATCCTCTATCAAGGAAATCATGATAGGAAACATTTATAGGTGATTGTTGTCAAAGCTGTTGCCCTAGCAGTTGTACAAACAACACAGTTTGTGCCACATGTCTCCCTGCAGAAAAATGTCACCCAGGCTACCATGTAGATATCAAATATTTCCAGTTAACACAAATATCCATCCCAAGTGAAGTGTCAAATTTGTTTGTTCAGCAGCTGGTTTTACAGGTAAGCATGCAACTATTGATTTCTGTAATTTTTATCTGGAAAGTATGTGGCTAGAAGATGACAAGTACTCTTTTTTTTTATTATTTTATTGCAAATACCGGTATAAGCCATAAATGGAAAATATGATTTGAAAACAAATTTCTTTTTTGATTTATCTCCCCTTAATTGTTTTTCCTTCAGAATAAATAAATTTTGAAATTATGTTACAGTCATTGTTGTAGAAATTTTCTAAAGTAAACGTGATCTATATTTAAAAGCTCCTCCTATAGTACTTGATAATGATATTTTGATGATAGTATGTGTAAAAATAATTACAAAACTATTGAGTTAATTCTTTTGGTCCTCAACAAGGGCAGTGATCTCTTTTAAAATTAGCATTACTAGACTCTTTCAAACAGAATTCTTAGTGAAAATGTAATTAAGCATAATTATATCTGGGTTGTTTTGTTTTTTTGTTTTTTGGGGGTGGGGTGGGGATATAAAAATTTGTTTAGAGTCGCTTCTTTATTTTTACAGCTGGAATTTTGTTTTAAGTACCTGTCTGTAAAATATTTAAATTTCATTTGCATGCAGTCCAATTTAACAACAACTTTTTTTAATCATTATACTGAGAAAATGGTAATATTTTGTTGGAAAAGTCAATAAAAAGTATTAAGTATTTAATAACTGTTACTTGTGGTTTCATCAGTAATAGAAGACAGATAATTTCGAGACGAGAATCAATAGAAATTACTTTACGAAACTTTTCAGACCAGAATTATTTCACTTCAAATCTTTTTGTGAGAGCCATGGGATCCATTCAATTCCTTTAGAAAGTAGTTTTGCTTACTAGATATATGTGTTTGCAATAAATGCTTATAAGGAAAAACTCCATTAAACTTCTCAGCAGAATTCTTCCAATTTTGTTGTTAATTGTTAAGTAATAAGATATTGGTTGATTACATTCACAATTTGTTTAGACTTTGAGTGATTTAGAGCATGTCAAGAGTTTTTATGCCCTGTCGTAGTGGAGGGGGCATTAAGTGTTACCCATGTGTGTCCATCTGTCCATCCCGAACATCCCCAAAATTGGTTTCTGTTCTCTAACTTTAGTTTGCCTCAACCAAATATTATAAAACTTATACACAATGCATATTTCCACAAAACACATATCAAGTTTGAAATTGGGTGTTGTCACTTTAACCGTTCATGAGTTATGCCCCTTTAAAAACATAAAATTTGCTTAATTTTTCGTTTCCATTCTCTAACTTTAGTTTGCCTCAACCAAATAGTATTAACTTATACACAATGCATATTACCACAAAACACAGATCAAGTTCGAAATTGGGTGGTGTCACTTTTACCATTCATGAGTTATGCCCCTTTATAAATATAAAAGTTGCTAAATTTGTCGTTTCCGTTCTCTTAACTTTAATTTTGCCTCAAACAAATGTTATTAAACTTATACATAGAAAATGAAAGGATATGGAGTAAATGTACATGGGACAAAATTGCACACAATACATAGAAAACATAGAAAATTATCAATGAACAGGGCTTTTATTCCTGTTCTTCATCTTGACAGTTGATGTAGGGCCTTCAACAATGAACAAATCACTCATACCCTACAACAAGGTCAAGACACAATGCTTATTACCACAAAACACAGATCAAGTTCGAAATTGGGTGGCATTACTTTTACAGTATTTGAGTTTTGCCCCTTTATAAATGGAAAAATTGCTAAATCTGTAGTTTCTGTTCTCTAACTTTAGTTTGCCTCAACCAAAGTTATGAAACTTTTACACAATGCTTATAATCACAAAATAGGCTTAACTAAGTGAATCCTGCATCTGTATGTGGAAGTTGACTCATGCATATTTACAAGCGGGGTATCTGTAGCCCATAGACACATTCTCCATTCATTTCTATTATGCATTGTGTAAAAGGCTTTAAGCTGATCTCTAGATGTAAATTATGTTGTTCAGTTGTTGTCTTTTTTCTATTTTTTCCAATATTTTGTAAATGTACCTGCACAAAAAATTGCAGTGGCATAGACATTTATAGAAAATCTTTATAAGGTGGATGCTTCATACCTTGAATTATTATAAATGCCTTATGTTACAAAGTTTTGATTTGTCATATGACCATTGTTCTTGACCTCATTTTCATTGTTCAGCAAGACAGCAACTGCTTAAAAACTATGAAGTTTGTTGTCGTGTGTATTCCTCACATGCATACCTGTCAACCTATGACAATGAAAATGCAGGTGATGACCTGCATAGAAGAATGAATTCTCAGGTCATAACGCATACTGAACTTTTTCGAGCTGAATTTCAGTATGTCAACATGTCCACATGGTTAAGTAATTTAAAATTGTACACATTATTATTTCATTGCACTTCAAGGCCATTGTTAGATTTTTGTTATATTGCCTTAATTCCTTTTCATTTTCAATCCATGACATACATTGTGTCAATTTCTGTTTTCATTACATATATTTGTGCAGGTTTCTTCATATGAACATTTAAAAGATGATATTCGAATATAATAACATAAAGTTAAACAATTAAAAGAGGTATAGATGAAAAGTAATTTTCAAAATTTTATTTTTATTGTTCTAAGGTAGAAAAATAGTAAAAGTATTATTCTGATGTGTTTTGTATTCAATTCATTTCAGATTTAATCGTTTACAAAAAAACATAAGTTTATAGAATATTGTGAGATGACAAAAGGGAAGTAACTCTTGAAATACACAAATTATTCACGACCTAAAGCTAAGGTAATTGGTGTTAATTAACAGTGTGTTTGACACCAAAGCTGTCAAGTGAAGCCATGCACTGAAATGGGTCACTTGATTTGAGTTTACACAGGTAGTTGAACTTCTTGTCCAGGAAGAATTACGAATTTACCGGTTATTTCAAAGGAAAATCACTTATAAAATCAGTCTGAAAGCTTAGGAAACCGGTGAAAACAGGTTATTTTCCAAATTCGGGTTATTTGGTCACCCGGCGGTTGTCCCGGTGACCTCTCAGAATTGTGAAAATCTAGGGTCACACCCGCAGGATCCGGGTCAGTTGACAGGTATGCACATGTCATGAGTAATAAGATAATTATACCCGCAAACAATTATTGTATTATGGGTTTGGGGGTGTCATATACCAAAGTTGGGTCACTCCAACCTTGACTTTTGTACTGTAACACTTAAGATAACCAAACTTAGTATGCAGTTGCATCATGGAGTTGGAATATATCACATTCTAAAGTCAGGTCACTCTGGCCTTGACTTTGACCTCTATGAAAGTAAAACCTTGTCCAATTCATGTCCAGCTCGTAACATTTGTACCATAACACTTAGGAGAACCAAATTTAGTATGCAGGTGAATCATGGGCTGGGGATATGGCACCTACTAAATTCAGATCACCCTGACCTTGACTTTGGCTTTTGACGACTTTTGATAGTGAAACCTTATCCTATTGGTGTCTGGCTCATATCTTTTGTACTGTAAAACTTAGGTTAAGCAGACTTGGTATGCAATTGCATCATAGGCTTGGGATGTGTCATATTGTCATATACCAAGTTCAAGTCATTCTGACCTTTGACCCCTATGATAGTAAAACCTTATTTGATTTGTGTCCTATCCATAACTTTTGTACCATAGCTCAAACATGGTATGCTGATACATCATACTATGGGGGAGGTGTCATATATCAAAGTCAAGTCACTATGACTTTGAATTTCATCTTTGACCACAATGATAGTAAAACATTGTCGGATTGTGTTTGGTGCATAACTTTTGTACTGTAGCACTAACATTGACAAAACTTTGTATTCAGAAGCATCATACTGACCTTGACCTTTAAATTCTGAATTTACAGTATACAAACTTCAGGCTTTGTTCCTGGGTCAGTATAATTCTTTCAGATTGACCTATCGGTAACCATGTAACACAGAGTTAATGATTAAGTAAAATAAATGGCTGAAAACCAAAATCTTAAAATGTTATTGCCTCAATACTGAATTTCATAGCAGCAACTAAAATGCATGTACAGGAGGTATTAGTCCCGCTATGTGGACAGCTTTAGTTAAATTTGTTTTATAGGTATACATGTTTGTCAGACAGGTTTCACTTGTCCTAAATCTTATTTCATGGATCATTGAATAAGGTTAGAATTATGTGATAAGGTCTGTTTCACAGATAATTTAAGCAGTAGGTCAACTATGTTTGGTGCATGGAGTGTTTGTAAGGTGCATGTTTTTATCTGACCTTGACTTCATTTTCATGGTTCATTGGTCAATGTTAGGTTTGTAACTGTATTTTCTCTTAGTTCCTCTCAAAGTAAATCTATAATGGAGACACCAATTTTTCAGGGGAGGGGGGCAAAATAACCATGTGCTTTAGTTAAATTCAGTTGTAAGAAATTTTAAAAAGTTTCAAGATTAAGAACTTCATCACTGATTTACTCATTGGGTCAAAAATCATATTTCCCAGTGTTCCATGTATTTATCCTATTTTCATACCAGATTTTTCTCTCAAGACTTTGGACTTGTTAATCTGGTTAGGTACAAGTCCATTGTTGAAGGTTATGGTGACCTCTACTCTACTGTTCTTGTTACTTTTGTTGGTGGATTGCTGACTTATTGACATTTACTAAAGATTTCTTTATTTATTTTCCCCAACTGTATTCATTAATAGATTTAATTAATCAAAATGAAAAAAAATAACTTTAAATGCATTGTGATATATATGACTATTATGATGTAAAAAACAAAGATATAAACTAAACATAAGAATATAAAAGGTGAAGTCATGTCATATTTATATCCATTTTGGATTGGTCAGTATAAAACTACAAAACCTGTAAAACTAATTTTCATTGATCTTGATGGAACAGGCAAACTATTTATTTTGTAATCAACAAAAACAACAAAACTGTTGCAAAATTTATGTATAATACCAATTAAGTGTGATTGACATTCATTTCTACAATATTTATCAGCAGGTATCTACATATGAAGCTAGATGATTTTTACAAAGAACGCCTGTTGGGATTAGATCAGTAGAAAGGTCATAAACATAGTAGTGAAAATTGACTAAGATCACCTTTGCCTGAAAGAATTGCAACCTTAATTTAGTACAATTTCAAGAAGGAAAGTAGTCAAATTGTGAATTTATTTAAAACCCAAACATGTTATATTATGAAAAAACAGTAACCAGGAAATTAAAAAACAGTATTCTTCCTTGAGGAAATTTGAGTTGTCTTCCATTTTAGACAAGAGTTGTAGTTCTTAGATAAAAATCTAAAGTATGCCTTCTTGAAGATTATTTATTTTTGATAATTTTTTTGCAAATGTCTAGTTTGAACTATGTTTGATGTGCAGGGCAAGGTAATCTTTGAACAAATTAAATGAGATCTTGGACCCCGTATTAAACACATGGGACCAACACATGTATGTATGAATGCACGCATGCATTGATTGATTGATTGGTTGGTTGGTCGACTAATTAAACACTTGGGATAGGGTCTCTTGAAACAAGCGAAAAAGTAACAAATGAGATCTTGGACCCCGTATTAAACACATGGGACCAACACATGTATGTATGCATGCATGCATGCATTGATTGATTGATTGGTTGGTTGGTTGACTAATTAAACACATGGGATATGGTCTCTTGAAACAAGTGAAAAAGAAACAAATGAGATCTTGGACCCTGTATTAAACATATTGATTGATTGGTTGGTTGGTTGGTTGGTTGATTGATTGATTGATTGATTGATTGATTGATTGATTGATTGAAAGTTTGCATGGCACTCTCTCTATGCGAGGCATCGGACTGAACGTCCATATTATGACTGAACATGACTGCGTTGTTATACATCCCGGACAGCCAAACGAACGGCCTGGATTTCCTTATGAATAAAAATTCTTACATCTTCTTTTTATAAATTTTCTTTATTTTCTACTGGCACTCAGACTTCATGTTTTTTTTATTTGTTGTGTGTGCATTTTGTTTGAACTTGTAGGAAAAACTGAGTAACATTTTGTCTTGGAAGTTTCACTTTCTATATTTGGATATGGAATGTTTCATAGTACTTTAAGTCAAAAATATATATGTCGGAGTTATTTATATCTTTTCAAGATCAATTTCAGAAACAGGTACATGAATTGCATTTTAGTACACATATTTACGCAAGATTTTATTTTAATGCAGGGATGGGATTTCACTATTTTACAGAAATGTCATTGATTTTAATTTCACAATCAGGCGGACCGCATATTTAGAAGGATTATTTTCTTGATTCATCAGGTTAAATACAGTAAAATGTACAGGACTGAAGGCGATTTTCTTTTCAGAAAGAAGTTTGAACATAGAACTAAAAAAAAAAAAAAAACTAAAAAAAAAAATCAGTTGGAAAAGGGGGTTGTAGTAGTGGTATACTTTGATTGATAATTGAGATAAGATACATTTATAATATGATAGCTGCAGAGTTTTAAGTTTTAATCAGTAATTTGTTGATTTGACCATTTCAGGGGCATTGGCCCTGCAATAAAATGACGCGTACCATTTTGACAAAAAATTTCCGGTGACGACATGTCGTGACAAACATTTTGGATAAGATGATTCGTCGAAACCTATAACTCTTTCTGGGAAGAAGCGACATAAACTTAAAAATTACATTTCACTTATTTTAAAAACAAAAGGGGAAATAACTCTAATATGGAGTCTCCGGATAGCTTCGGTCAAAATAAAACGTAACATCCTGAGGATATAATGAGCATTTTGGAAAAATAAATTTGTCGCTTTCTTTAATGGATGCGAAGGAGATCTCATAACAAGAAAAATAGTGTTCTGGAAGATAACTCTTACACAGAAAAGTGTTCGGTTAAACAGGGTCAGTTTCTAAAGCGTAGAGACTGTATGATATTGTGTACCAAAAAACTAAGCGACATCTTTTGAAACAAAAATACAGTGCATGAAAAAAATTTGGCAGAAGAAAAAAAAAATAATCAGAACAAAACCAATAGGTCTTTCCACGGAAAAGTGGAAAACCTAATAAGATATGAGGTAACTCTTACAAAACTTCCTGGCTAAAAAGTAAATTTTACCTAACTTCGTTGTTAGAATTTAGTTCTTGAACTGAAAAAAGATGGTATAAATTACTAATGATAACATTAAATAAATATGGTATTATACTGATGTTCAGTTAATACATTATATGTTCAGTTAAATTAAACAAGTTTGATCCATTCTTGTAGTACACCAATTTCAAGTTTGAAGACTGACCCAAGTTATCCACTATTTGACTGAATAATGTTTATGAAACAATTTGTTTTGATCTGTCTTGTCAAATGTCTTGTCTTGAAGCAAATCACTAGTAATACAGGATTTTTTTTATTGGAAACAAAACAAATTCTGACTAATATTTTTATCTACAAAAATACATGCTTCTTGAATAAATTTTTCTTTTTACAAAACAATTTTAATTTTGTCAATTTCTTGCACTTTTGGTTTTGCATACCTATATAATTAGAACTAAAATTAGTTTTATGTGGTCTACAAGTTTTTATTTGTACTATGACATAACAATGCTGAAAAAATGATTGGTGAAATTTCTCAAAACAAATAAAATATAAAAATCAAAGATACATGAACTAAATTTCTAATAACAAATAGTCATTAGAAATAATAATAAATTAAAAGGTTCTATAAAGATAAACCCAAAATATGCAAATTTAATGTCCTGAGCTTTCAAAAATAAATGTAGATAATTTACAGCAATTTTTTGACGTAGGTCTTTGAATGAATAAAAGAAGTCTAAAACACTTACAAGAAAATTGTTTTAATTAATGGATTGTTTCTGTTGATGACATAAATTAAAAATACTATTTTGAATTAAAAAAATCGATTATATAACTTTGATTTTCAAGACATTTGTAATAGCCTCTATAGTGTAAAATATAAACATATAGAGTGCACCTTCCATAGCAAGGATTTTGAAATGAACATAAATATTTTATTTATGTCGCATACAGAAAGCTTGGGATAACTTATCATTTATCTCATTGATAAAAGCAGTTGCATGTTTCCGTCCACATAAGTTATATCAAATATTTTTTTTCAAAACTACAAACAATATATCAGTGAATAGAATTGAACAAAGCTTTTGAAATGAACATAGTTGTATGATATTTTACTGTAAAATTACTTGCAATTTACAGATTGAAAATTGAAATGATCATTAATTTGAAAAAAATTATAAACATTTTCTAAAGTTAAGATTTCATATCTAAAGTTTTATAAAAGTCATTATATTCTTATTTAACTGCTTTCGTTCTTGATAGGTAAAATAAATAACCCAGATGCATTTAATGATTCATTTCAGTTTTTCTAACTATTTTAACTGAAATAATTCATACAAAAAAATGATTTGAATTGTCTTTTTTTTTTTCTTGAGAAAATAAATACTATATACATTTTATAAAAAAATGATAATTGTCTTTAGAAAACAGTTTTTATTACAATTTGAATGTTAACAACCTGATAGCATCACTTGATATATCATTGCTTCCTTTGTTGTACTACCCAGAGATCTTGTACATCCAATATAGAGCTGTCCTGTTGGTGTAAAGGCAAGGAGAGTGCACAGATTATTGCATTATCATTGATATAATAATGAGTCAAATATTCTCCTATATTGGCAATTAGAACATTTTCCTTTGATCTTACTGCCTAATATTTTCAATATCATGGACAGGACTTGATACTCGAAAATATTAGGCAATGACGTCATGTATCAGTGCAGTAACGTCACAGGATCTTGTCCATGCGCTTCAATTTATCAATGAAATGCACGCGACTTCATTCATACAACCGAACAACGAACCGAACGTTTTGTACGCGTAAAAGAAGTTTTATTTATTATTTCATTTTACTTCTTATTCTTTACCAAAAAAAAAAAACATAGAGTTATGACAGATTGCGGATAAAGAATAATGGCATTTTATTTTTGATACTGACTTCATCAGCTCGAATATCAGCTCGCCTAGCGAGCTCGCTTGATATTTTGCTGATAAAGTCAGTATCAAAACAAAATGCCATTATTCTATATATTGTTTAAAATGTGAAACACATCAGTATCTAAATCCACTACAATGACATTGTCTCTTGGTGTTGTCACTATCATGACTGGTTGGAATAGATAATCCTTGTTGATCTCTGTATTTCCTGTATATGTATTGATTATATCCCCTCCCTGTCCTAACACCACCACTCTACCTCTGTCACTATCTGGGTGACAATCTGCCACATGTATATTGCCATTACTCGTACTGGTTATACTCTTGGCATAACTAAATATAGGTTGATTATGTTGATCATGTTCATACACAGTCTCATGGTCTCCCTTTTCATTCATCACAAACACAGCATGTCTTCCTAGTTCCTCATCATTACCTCCTACAACTACTTTATTACTACTGGTAATGTGGATGGCTGTAGGACCTAAAGGGTCTACATCATATACAGAATATGTCAGTTTACCAGTGGTAACACTGAGTTGTTGTAGTCTGGATCCTTCTGTGGACAGAAGAACGTCATTAGAAGGAAGTACTGCCATACCAAAAACACCAATGTTGAAGCTAGATATGGTCTTGAGATGATTTTTTCTGGTTTTACTTCCATTAACTTTTCATTGAAATTACCTTTTATCCAGATTGACTTGTCAGGACATGGAATTATAGCTAATACAATGCCAAGTTCAGTCTGATATTCTGAAATAATATTTAGAGCAACACTTAATTCTACCAGACTGTCATAACTTTGTAGCACTCCAACATTAGATTGAGTGATCTCACCTGGAACAAATTTTGGAATTGAATTGTATGATGACTGGGTTTTTGGTTCTGGTATCTCTATTGATTTCTCTATTTGGCTAACTTCAGGAAAAATCTTGGCAATATTTGTTGCCTTAATGAGATCTTCTATTTCTTTGTTTTTGTCATTTGCCTTTTTCATAGATCTTAATATGACATCAAGATCAGTGTCAATGGAAGGCATTATTTCTTTTTGACATTCGCTTACTTTTTTTTTTTTAGCTCTTCTGTGTATTTGTCAACTGCTTGATTTAAAGCTCTCCCATGATTTTGAATATTTTGTATAACTTTAGTGTACTTTTCATTTTCACGAGACTTCAGCTGTTCCAAAATAATTTTCTTTGTTTCCAGTTTAGCTCTGTTGGTCTGAATTTTACTCTGTCCTTTCTTTAGTCTCTCTGTTTTTGTATTAAATCCCTCATGGATTTCAATTAAATCATGCTTTTTGTGAATTTTAGCAATGCATATTGGACAAACTAGACTGTCACAATTAGTACAAAAGAGACAGCCCAATTGTCCAGGGTGATCTTTGCACTTAATGTTTGAAAAGTCCACTTCTTCAGAAGGCACACCTACTTGTTTAATGTCAATTATCTTATGATTTTGAGCATTTTTTATTTTTGAATGTTTTCTATCCCTACAGTTAGTACACAATAATAAACCACAGTCTTCACATTTCCATTTGATAGTCTCATTTTCACACAAGTTACATTTTACTGGTACTTGACTTTTTCTTACTGATTGAGCAACTGCCATTTTTAATAGATCTTCATGACATTTTATGACATATTCTACTTCCTGATTTATATCTAGGTATGACCTGACAAAGAGGTAGATAGATAGAATCATAAAGATAAAGTTTACCTTTACTTTACCTGACAATAAAATACTGGATAATATTCATATTCCATATATAAAAATCCAATTTGAACTTTAAGTGAAACAAATTTACATTGGTAAACATGGAAAGGTTTGTGAAGAAGATAAAGTATTTTCTTCAAACAAAGCATTTAAATATTTCATATACCGGTACGTAGGACATAGATAAACTAAATTTAAACTGTATGTAATAATTTGATATATTGGCACATTATAGACATTATATAATACATTGATATACCCTAGACTTTTGATTTCTAGAAACACTTGAACAATCTTCAACCTTCTCTCTACTTAAAAAGATGCTCTTATAATTTCTGCATTCCATAGTAGAGAATTTACTCTTATAATTTCTGCATTCCATAGTAGAGAATTTACTCTTATAATTTCTGCATTCCATAGTAGAGAATTTACTCTTATAATTTCTGCATTCCATAGTAGAGAATTTACACTTCAGGGGAAACTTTCTACAATACAATTAACAAAAAAAAAAAGCTTAACTACCTTATACGAGTATGTATAATTTAGCATACTAAAGTTCACTCCAATACATTTTGTTTGATTACATAATGCAACAAATTGTTTACATAGGTCATTAACCAATCCAATGAGTTGCAATGCATGATGGACTACTACATGCTTACAATTTACTAAGAATACATGTTTTTTTAAATGACATACAACGCAATTTTTCACAGATTGCTGAAAAAAGATTTCATTATACTTTTTGTTCTTATGTAATTATATTTACAGACCACCATGCTAAGATATGATGCTATTTAATATCTTTAACCAGGAATTAAAGAAAGTGTGGTATATATGTCAATGAGACAGCAACCAAAGTTCAAAAAAGACAACTGAAGGGCAGCATAAAGTTTTCAAAGATAGACAAGTGTGCCAGTCTATGAATATAATAAATCATTGAGAATACTCAATTAAACATATTTTTATTTAATTACTTTAATAGCAGGTATAGTCAAAACCTAACGCAATCAGTGCATATACATTCTGTGCCTGTATTTAAACCCAGGGTGTACTGCAGCCTGACACTTCTGCGCCGTATTCCATGTGCATTATGAAAGACGTTTTTTTTAAGACAGAAGAATACAAGATACGAAAATCCCTAGACCATACAGTATCATGTAACCTATTCCTTGAAATATTTTAACTAGTTATAGAGAGCTCATAGGATTTTGACTAGACAATGGACTCTTTTTTGTTAATTTCATTTGAAATTAATGCACAGATACAGTGCAAAACAATAAACAAAACCTGTTCATTTCTACTTTGACAAGACAGGGAAAGAATTGAATAATAAAGCCAAGGATGCATGTGTTACATTAGAGGAACAAAAAACTAAACATGAAATTCTGAAATAAAATACAATATGATCCTTTTTAACCAAATTCTGTGTTTTTAAGTGATAGTTAACTCTAAGAAGCACACAATACATTGTGATTCATTGTGTTGATTTGTCAATTTCTCACGGGTTTGTTTACATTTTGTTTTGGGGAATTTACTATGCAAATGTATTCTGATATCTGAATTCTAGTGACCTGTACATGATGTCCAATACCTGACACATGATCTTTGATGATATACATGTATTCATAGTGTGGTTGTTATACAGGCCATAAAATGTAATTGGTGCTCTGATTTCCCTGTGTTGGTCTCATGCAGATATGGTGGAAAACCATTTAACACACTAGTGTACTGCCCATCTGCATATATGAAAGCAGTACATTCATTTGTTGTATAAAGTTACCTATTTCTCCATTTTTTATATTATAATAGTCCTGTTTAGTCCTTATTTTAGTGTCTTTAAGTTCATATAATTAATTGAGGACTTATATATGTCACAGGTGAATAAATATCAATACAGGTAATTTGGTGAAAACAAAATAAAAATTCTGGAGCAATTGATAAAAACTGAAAATTTTGCGCAAATGAAATGTCACAAAAATAGCAATTGGTATTATGACTAAGATTGATGTTAAGTAATCTTGTCCTTAATTGTATCTGTGATAAAGGTTTTGACAGGCTTGAAGACATCAAGATAAATGTGGACATCGAAGATATATTTATATAAAACCCTCAACCCTCATTTCAGTGGCGATTTATGCCTAATGTCTTGAACACTTTAATAAATAAGTGAAAACTTTAAACTGCAAAATGATCAGCAATACAAGATATACAACAAAAAAACTATGATCGAAAACATTGGGTGACCGTTTAAAGGAGTAATTGCCCTTAAATGATGATTTTTGAATAATTTCCCAGTGTTTGCCTATTGTCTAGAAAATTGATAGATAGGTAGAAACTGTAAACAGCAAAAATGGTCAGCAAATTAAGATCTGCAAGAATGGCAATTGACGGAAACCATTGAATGACTCTTTATAGGTGTTTTTGCCTTTCAAAGATGAGTTTTTACTAATTATTGAGCCTTTGCATATTACCTTGCAAACTAAAAAATATAGGTTGAAATTGTAAACCGCAAAAATGATCAAGAATAGAAGATATATAACATTAAACCAACATGACCAATGACTGAAACCAATGGATAACTCCTTGCCCTAAAATGAGACGATTTTTTCCTATTATCTCAATTTCATGACAGGTAATTGATTCAGATTCAAGCTCTCAGGAACCTCTTGTCTTTAAATTTATTACTCATCGGTTAAGAGGAGTGAAGAGTGATAATATTCACGAGTCAAGACAAACTATTGGCATCCAATTATTTTATGCCAATACATTATTTGCCTTTTATTATGAATTTTCTGTCTTCTTTTAATATTAGGTTGAAGCTGAAAAAGAATTTTTGGTACAGACTCATTCTCTGGTACAGAAAGAAACAGAAAAACTAACAAAGAAACTAAAAAATGAAGGTATTAGCAAAGACATTATAGTATATATTCCCTAATGTATATGGTAGGTTACTGAATTCATTATGTCTATCAATCAGGACAAACTCAGACATTTTGTAATATATTGCTCAGCTTCTGTATTTAGTGCAGATTTTATATCTAGTTTAGAGGTTGGTAAAGCCAATTGTATCATGTAAGCAATATAACCAATTTTCAGTTTATGAATTAAGGAATTAAACTAGAACTAAGGTTGTTAATTGCACAAATTGAGTTTTGATGGTTATAAGATGCTCAAAAACATTTTATGAATTTGACTTTCCAAACTTTGGACTTTGGCATATCTTATTAAGTCGTTCCAAAAACGTGTGTCATGCACATTAACATTGATGTCATACATTTACACCAGATAGCTGTGCAGACACCTCTTGTTTACTGTCATTTTGAATAAATTGGCAAATTTGTAAATTATAACATCTTATCCCATTTAATGTTGATTAAGGAACATATGCAATGATTTTTCGACACCTAAAATAAAAACAAATCTTTGTAAAAAGTTCAGGATTGATATTTCTGTTGGAAGCTTTAATTTTGGCAGTGCAATTAAGAGGCAAACAACATTGATAATGTCTCCTCGAATTACTCTGAGTCATATATTTTTTGGTAAACTCCAAGAAGGGTGATAACAAATTTATATTCCATTTTTATGCTCCATAGAGCTTGGAGATCACTATTTTTCAAATTTGTGCATATGTTCGTCCAATATCACATTGAAGTTTTAGTTTAAGGTAGTTTCACATGAAGTTGTGGCCCAATCAACTAAAAACTAAGTACATAAGTTTATTTTGATGTAAAATTGTAAAAATTTATATCAAAGAAGACCTAGATTTTACAGTTCATTGACATTTTTATACGGTCGTATATTGGTATGACGTTGGCATCGTCGTCGTCATCGTCCGAAGACACATTGGTTTTCACACAATAACTTTAGTTTAAGTGAATGGATCTCTATGAAATTTTACCATAAGGTTCAATACCACAAAAGGAAGGTTGGGATTGATTTTGGGAGTTATGGTACCAACAGTTAAGGAATAAGGGGCCCAAAAGATTTTTCTAGTTTCCAGACAATAACTTGTGGAATGGTGTCTGAATCTCTCTAAAATTATACCACAAGTTTCCATACCACAAAGGGATGGTTAGGATTGACTTTGGGGGGTTATGGCTCAAACTGTTTAGGAATTAGGAGCAAAAAAACCCTTGTTTCCCCCCTTTTTTGCCCCTAATTCCTAAAAAAGGGGGAAAACAAGGGTTTCCTGGTTAATGGACAATTCAAAAGCAGTGTAAGGGAGGTAATCCAAATACATTTAAAGTATTAAAAAAAATTGAATTACCTCCCTTACATTGCTTTTAAATTATGTATTAAGATGTTGTATTGTCTTTAGGTGATTTAGCTGTCAATTAATTTTAGAAGTTACTATTAAAGGAATATTAATTTTAGCCATGATTATGTATGTCATTTTCTATTTTAAGACTTTTATGATGTATTTAAATTGGTAATTATGGTTGCAAACTCCATTGGGAATTTGAATTGAAATTATGACCATATCTTGAGGAAAGAATTTTTTTTTTTTAAAAGGGGGAGGTGGAAAAAATTGGGGGCAATTTTTCTCATTTCAGATTTCAAAATTAAAAGAAAATTTCTTCAAATATTTTTTTTTTGCAAAATAGGGGGTCAATACATACGAGCATGGTGTATTGCACAAAAGCAAAAAATTGAATATAAATTCAAATCATATAACCAATTCTAAGTTCTTTGTTCTTTGACTACAGTTATTCTGTGTCAGAAACCTATTATATATCAAATATTTAATTACAATCCAAATTCAGACCTGTATCAAGTGCAAATATTGTGTCCATTTTTGCCCCAACTGTTCAGGGTTGGACCTCTGCGGTCGTATCCAGCTGCGCTCAGCGAAGCATTTTATTTTAAGATATCTTTAAGTTTTGGTTTGAGTCTGAGAGGGGTATGGTGTATGAATAAATGTTTTTGTTATTTACTACTTATATATTTTTTTTTAAATTATATTATTTTAAATTATTTTTGAAAGGAATATCATAGCTTACCCATTAACTATTTTATATGACCTTTAAGTCAGCACCAGCTTTGTCTTTGAACTATTATAAATTGTAAAATTTTAAAATGCTAAGATATCCTGAAATAATTTACATACCTGATAGGTATGGAGGATAGAGTGAATCTCACCAATTTGACTTTAGACAGGTCTCTTGTAAGGGAGGTAAACTTTTCCTTCAATAGACAAATTTCACAATAATATACAATTATGAATAAATGTTTGAACACTTCAGCTAAGGTTCTAGTGTTTTTTGTTTTACCCTATTAATATGTTAAGATTATCTTAGCTCACATGTTTATGCTTTCTGAAAAAATATAATCACTTTGTCCATGCATCCTTCCCCAAGTCTTTGTCCAAAAAAAATTGGTTTCCTGATAATAACTTGAGTATTCCTAGCTTGATTGGAATAAAACTTATACAGATGGAAGGTATTGGGAAGGGGAAGAATTCTGAGAAAATTGAGGTCAAAGGTCAAATTCACTGTTACTAGAAATAGGAAAACAAATTGAAACAAGAATGTGTCCATAATACACAGATGCCCCACTCGCACTATCATTTTCTATGTTCAGTGGACCGTGAAATTGGGGTCTAATTTGGCATTAAGATTAGAAAGCTCATATCATAGGGAACATGTGTACTAAGTTCCAAGTTGATTGGACTTTAACTTCATCAAAAACTACCTTGACCAAAAACTTAAACCTGAAGCGGGACAGACGAACGGATAAATGGATGAACGGACGCACAGACCGAAAAACATAATGACCCTAGGTGGGGCATAAAAATAGTTTCCTTTTGCTAACTTGAGGTTTCCATGCTTGATTCAGATGAAATTTATACAGATGAAAGCTATAGGAAAGGGGGGGGAGAAGCCTTTTTGGGGTCAACAGGTCAAGGTTACAGGTAATACAGATTTGTTTTAATGATGTTGTTTCCAGATGGTATCCCACTTTGATTTGTGACACGTTTAGAAAAATTAGCAATAAAAATTCATAGTAATTTGTCCCTCAAAGCATACTAGTATTTTGAATGTGATGCTATCTAAAATGATTTTCCAAAAAGATTGTGTTATGATTGTGATGCTGTGATTTCTAGAAACAAGATGGTATTTTAAAATTCCCTGTTTACCATGAGGCTATGTGAATTTTGTATTGAGAACACAAAGGCACCAATTAAAATCCATAAGAACAAACACTACAATGGCTAAAAAAGGATAATCAACAAAAACACTATACAGAAAAGTAAAGATTAAGTAACGTTACCCAACCAAAACCAAGAGTGAATAATTATAATGGATAATTTATTACCTCCTTTGGATCATCCTAATGTATATTGATTTGTAAATAAGGAAATACATTGTATGTAAATCAAAGTGTTTAATTGCAATGTATATCCAAATTAATTAAGTTCATTTATGATGGATTTTTTTTCAGCAAACGAAATATTAGAGGAAGCACAGGCTAATTCGTCCAAGACATTAACACTTGCAGAAGCTGACCGTGAAGCTAGCTTAACCTCAGCCTATGTCTATGGCTTGAAGTATTTGTATTTAACACTAGGAGTAAATAGTGAAGAACATCAACTTTCTTTGATGATGATACGGGCACTAGAAGATTCTAATGTGAAGGGCAACTTGTATAGGGGATATGGTTATAATACCTCAACTATTGTTAGTTCGCCTTAGTTATGTTATAAAAAACAACCTTATTAGGGATATATGTTAACTGTGGATTTGTTATTATTTGTAGGGTACTAATTTTTGTGAATTTCATGAGCATAGCTTAATTACAAATTAAATTTCATGAAACACAAATATGCACAGTTTTTAAGAACCACAAATTAAAATATCCAGCGAAATATAATTTTTCTTGAAAATGTGAAAATTGGTACCCATATAAATAAATCATTCCACAGTTAATTCATTATCTATAGTTCTATTCTACAAAATGTGATATTGTTTTTCTTGAAAACCATTATTCCAAAGTATTTATAAATTGTTCAAATGAAACTGATTTATTTTTTGGTTTCAGATTGGAATGTTTCATAGGTTTTGATATGTGATATAAACTTAGATGTATTTCTATGTGAGCTCAAGATACAATTGTAGGTAAACTTAATGCAGAAAAAAATGAATTGTTGTCATCCAAAAACATCATTTTACACTGATCTATTTCTTCTATTTTATACCTGTATATTCTTATTTATTAAATACAAGTGTTTACAGTTGTCCAATTTATTTATTCATGATTAATACACATATTTGTTTATATTACAAAATATTATTTTATACCCACAACATTTTCAAAGCCTGTGTATGTATTCAAATTTGCAATATTCAATTTTAAGTGTAATTAACTAGCTTCAGCTTAAAACTTTCTGATAAGAGCTCTTGTAACACAGTAATATTGTCTGCAGCCAGTTTTATATGAAAATAATTTTTATTCTGGTTATATTTGTGAAATTGCAAGGGTGGGAATGTGTTATTAGACAATAACAATTCTTTCTCTATTATTTAAAATGTCACCATTTGTCTGATTATCTATAGGTTCAAGTCCAATCTTAATCATGGAGTTATCTCCCTTACAGAGTTTTTGTAGTGCATTTGAACACATGTTTAAGTAGACATTCTGGGTAGCTTTTGATATAACTTTGAACAAAGTATTTTCCTTGTTCTCATTTTGTAAGAAAAACATCATCCATTCTCCTTCATAACATTTCATATTATAATAAACTCATAGTTTAAAACTTTTTAGCTGCAGTATTCCAAAAGGAATATAATTTGTAGCAACATTTCTTAATCGTTTAGTGCTAAACCCCAAAAATCTTACTTTTGATTGCTGTGAATATATTTCTCAGGTGGATTGTGTTCTCAGTCAGTAACTATTTCATCTTACAGAATATTAAAGGAAATACTTCATGAGGACAACAGCCATTTCTTTGCATGTTCAGAATCTATACACAGTTGAGCATAGGACTTTTCATTATCCCTTGAAATATTGAAAATTCACCTTTTTTATTATATTTGTGCAACATTAAAAATTCAAATGTGAACAAATAAAGTTCAAGAACTTTTTGACTTCTAAAACAAGCCTTATTTAAGGTTTTTAGAGATACACAATATAATTCACCATTTTTATTATTATCAGACTTCAAATTTTTCGATTATATTTTTTGGGACATTTGGTTTTCCATATTTTCATTAGTTTTGGGATATTGTCAACCTTACTTTATTTTAAGGATATAAAATGTTCATTATATTATTACTTATTTTTACTTTCAAATTAAAAGAATTTACAATATTGACTACCTGCTAACAAGGCTCAGATAAGGCACAAAATAAATGGATTGACTCAAAAGATCTGTGACTGCCATTAATTTCTTGTCTCACTTTTTACTTTTCATTGTCCTGAATGTTCTTGTTTTTTTTTCTACTGAATGTTAAGAAGCCACCAGTCAATCATGTTACTTGTATATTTATGTTACTTATAGTATTGTACCTCACTCTTATGATAGTTTTATATTGTAATAAATGTACTGTTTTTTACTTTATAATAAATCCATTTTCCTAAAACTTGTCTAATTATTTTTTCAAAACTATTTGATTAATTTCTGCTGTCAGACTTATTTTGCCTTGACAATGTTTAAACTTTTAGCCATGCGATTAAATTTGCAAATCAACAATCCTTTTCCCAGTTCCTACGTTTTGTTGTTTTATTTCATTTTGCAGGCATCATTTAAGAAATATTTCATAAAAGACATTTTTATACGACCGCAAAATTTTGCGGTCGTATATTGGTATTACGTCGTCGTTGTCGTCGTCCGAAGACACATGAAACTTTACCATAAGGTAAATGACCACAAAAGGAAGGTTGGGATTGATTTTGGGGGTTATGGTCCTAACAGTTCAGGAATTAGGGGCCAAAATGCGGCCCAAATAAGCATTTTTCTAGTTTCCAGACAATAACTTGTGAAATGGTGTATGAATCTCTCTGAAATTATACCACAAGTTACATGTACCATATCACAAAGGGATGGTAAGAATTTGCTTTGGGGGTTATGGCTCAAACTGTTCAGGAGTTAGGGGCAAAAACGGGGGAAAAACAAGGGTTTCCAGGTTAATGGACAATTACTTAAGTACAAAACATAACTTTAAAGCAGTGTAAGGGAGGTAATTCAAACACATATTGTCAAATTACCACACTTACACTGCTTGTAAATTTTATAAAGAAATGTATTGTCTTTAGGTGATTAACTGACAATTTATCTTTAGAATATACTATTTTACTTTGGTACTGGCATGACCTGTTACAAAATTTTGGAAATTATTTAAAGTTAAGGAATGTATCCCTCATGCAAATCTCTGATTCCTTGCCCAGCTTTGGCTATAATAGCTCTTCATTTTTATAAGCTTTGGATTTTCAAATATTTTGGCCTCGAGCATCACTGTATTGTCTCTTAGGTGATTAACTACCACTGACAATTTATCTTTAGAATATACTATTTTAAAAATGTTTAATAAAGGTAATTTAATTATAGCCATGATTCACTGTATGTGAAGGAATCTATTTATTAAAATGTTTAATAAAGGTAATTTAATTATAGCCATGATTATGTATGTGAAGGAATGTATTACTATTAAATGCTGATGGAGGCTTTTTAATTTTAGGCATGATCATGATGTCATTTTCTATTTTAAAAAAATTATTTAATTTTAGCCATGATTATGTATGTGTTGGAATTTTATTTTTAGATATTACTATTTAATGTTGCTGATGAAAGTGTTTTAATTTTAGGCTTGATTATGATGTCATTTTCTATTTTAATACTTTTATGATATATTGAAATGGGTTTTATGGTTGCAAAGTCCTAGCTGTCAATTTATTTTTAGAAGTTACTTTTAAATGCTGATGAAGGAATTTTATTTTTAGATATTACTATTAAAAGTTGCTGATGAAGATTTTTAAATTTTAGCCATGACTATGATGTCATTTCCTATTTTAATACTTTTATGATGTATTTAAATGGGCTTTTATGGTTAAAAAAAAGCATTTTTCTAGTTTCCAGACAGTTACTTGTGATTAAGTGTATGGATCTCTCTAAAATTGTACTACAAGGTTCCATACTACAAAGGAAAGACTGCAATTGAGTTTGATGGTTAATGCTAAAGGGGATTCAAAAGTTTGGGGAAGAGGGGTTCCAATTTTTATCGACCGCAAAAAATTTTGTGGTTGTATATTGGTATGACGTTAGGCGTCGGCGTCGTCGTCGTTGTCGTCCGAAGACGCATTGGTTTCGCACTCTAACTTTAGTTTAAGTGAATGGATCTCTATGAAATTTTACCATAAGGTTCAATATCACAAAAGGAAGGTTGGGATTGATTTTGGGGTTATGGTACCAACAGTTAAGGAATTAGGGGCCAAAAAAAATAAGCATTTTGTAACTTCAAGACATAACTTGTGTGTTAGTGTATGGATCTCTCTGACTTTGTACCACAAGGTTCCATATCACAAAGGGAATGCTGGGATTGATTTTAGGGGTAATGCCTCAAAATAGGAATTAGGGGCCTCAAAAACAAGCATTTTAGGAATTAGGGGATCTTTCTGAAATTGTACTACAAGGTTCCATATCACAAAGGAAAGCTGGAATTGAGTTTGGGGTAATTGCCTGAAACGCATTTTTCTAGTTTCCAGACAATAACTTGTGTTCAAGTGTATGGATCTCTCTGAAATTGTACTGCAAGGTACCATACCTCAAAGGAAGGCTGGGATTGAGTTTGGGGTGATGAATCATAAAGGGGTTCAAAAATTTGGGGGGATTTTTTTTTTTTTTTCTTTTTTCATTTTTTTCTTTAAAATTTTCCATTTTAAGTTGGTTATTTCTGATTTATATTTGAAAGCAAATAATAATGATATGGCAGGAGATACACACCAAACAGGATGTGTAAATTATTATATATTAAGTATTGTGCAATAGCAAGAAATGGTCAATTGCACAGTATTGCGCATAGCAAGAAATCTTCAATTGCACAGTATTCTGCAATAGCAAGAAATATCCAATAGCACAATATTGTGCAATAGCAAGAAATTGTCAATTGTACAGTATTGCACAATATTCAATTGCACAGAAATAAGAAATATTCAATTGCACAGTATGCAAAAGAAGATACTTTGTATAAATTGCTTATTTCTTGACCAATTTCAATGGGGTTTTATTCTTGAACTCTTGCTTTAATATGCTGAATCTAACCGTATTAAGTTTTTGGATTTTGGGCAATTGGTCACATTGAGGTCCAAAGTATTAAACTTTGTTTGATTTCAAAAATTGAATTATTGGGGTTCTTTGATACTCTAACCGTGTATTTAAATTGCTTATTTCTTGACCAATTTCAATGGGGTTTTTGATTCTTGAACTCTTGGGGTTCTTTAATATGCTGAATCTAACCATGTGTATTAAGTTTTTGGATTTTGGGCCCTAACCGTGTTTTAGAAATTGGTCCACATTGAGGTCCAAAGGATTTTAACAAAATTGAATCCAAAATTAAACTTTGTTTGATTTCATCAAAAATTGAATTAATATATGGGGTTCTTTGGGAATCTAACCATGTATTTAGATTCTTTGATATGCTAACGAATCTAACCAAAGTGTATTTAGATTCTTAATTTTTGGTCCTGTTTTCAAATTGGTCTACATTAAGGTCCAAAGGGTCCAAAATTAAACTTTGTTTGATTTCATCAAAATTGAACTCTTGGGGTTCTTTGATATGCTGAATCTAACCATGTATTTAGATTTTGGATATTGGACCATAATAGGTGAATGTCCAATTTAAAATTATTAAGTTCTTAGACCACATTCATTCTGTGTCAGAAACCTATGCTGTGTCAAATATTTTATCACAATCCAAATTCAGAGCTGTATCAATCTTGAATGTTGTGTCCATACTTGCCCCAACTATTCAGGGTTCGGGCTCTGCGGTCGTATCAAGCTGCGCCCTGCGGAGCATTTTATTTTTAAAAGGGTTCATATTTTTTTTTCAAAATTTTCAAAATTTCAAATATTTGAAAAGTTTCAAGAGGAAATCTTCAATTGCACAGTATTAGGCATTAGATTTGTAAGATCTTTAACCACATTTATTTTGTGTCAGAAACCTATATTATGTCAAAAATTTGATCTCAATCCAAATTCAGATAGTATCAAGCTTGAATATTGTGTCCAAATTTGCCCCAACTGTTCAGGGTTTGACGACTGCTGTCGTATCAGGCTGCGCTCAGTGAAGCATTTTATTTTTAACTATAATACTTTATTCTTAATTGGTTTTATGCCCCACCTAGGGGCATTATGTTTTTCGGTCTGTTCGTCAGTTCGTTCATTCGTTCGTTCGTCCGTCCATCCGTCTGTCCCGCTTCAGGTTAAAGATTTTGGTCAAGGTAGTTTTTGATGAAGTTGAAGTCCAATCAACTTGAAACTTAGTACACATGTTCCATATGATATGATCTTTCTAATTTTAATGCCAAATTAGAGTTTTGACCCCAATTGCACGGTCCACTGAACATAGAAAATGATAGTGCGAGTGGGGCATCCGTGTACTATAGACACATTCTTGTTTTTTATGCATACCTACTAAATATAGATACAATAATTGATTGATTTGTTGTTATTTGCTCAATGTCTAGTAGCAAAATATCATACATATTCAGGAAGCAAACAAATTTATCAATAAAGAAAAACAGTTCTGCATAGGTTGATTGTGTTGAAAGATTGGAAATTTAGACTGCTGCTTGAAATAAAAGATGTTGGATGATGGATGGAATTATGCCTGGCAATAGTTCACCAACAGACCCCACAGAAAGTTTTTGCAAGTATTTTTTTAATTGAAAAAAATATGGCTCTCCTAATATGATACATCAGATCACCTTATAGGCAATGAGAACCAGGTTCAACCTATATAGCTTTTGCAGTAAAATTGCCTCCACTCAGATGTTTTATTTTAAAAATTTACTCATTTTTAATGGAGGAATAGTGTATCCTACTGTTGGTAGAATCTATAAAAAAAAACATTATATAAATGAGGTTGGTATGATAATACTTTTGTTTTGTTTATGTTTTTCAGTGAGTGTGATTATTGGTTGGAAACATATTTACCAAAGTTCTTCAGTATTTAAATTAACTGACATTTCTAAAATTCTTGATTTTTGTCACCATAACAACAGTGATCATTTGACTAATCCTTCTCCTTATTTCAAGCAACTTTTATTTATGTTGAGTATCATTAGGTACGATATTTAGCAGTATTATTATTGATGTAGTATCTATGTGCTTCAGATGCTCAGTAATATTGAAGCACTATTTAATAGTAGATAATGCATTGTCAACTGTATCAGATAATGCATTGTCAACTGTATGATATAACAATATTTTTTCAATGATTTTTTAAGAATTAAATGCTTCTTTTGTAACTCTATTTGGGGGTAAAAGTGGTAAAAAGGTAAAATAAGCTGGTGTTCGTTCAATATGGTAGCCCTAAATCGTCCCATAGTCCAAAGAATTGTAAATAACAGAAGATATAAAAGAAATACCGTCAACACTAATTTCTTGAAATAACAAAACAGTCATTTAGATAGGATATATGGCAATTTCTATTCATTTATAGCTATTGAATAAATGAATTATTGAAGGATCTTTCATATCTGAACATTGTGGAGATTGGAGAGTCTAAAATTGATATTCTGCACAAACAGAAACAAATATACATTTCTAGAGATTTGTGCAAAGATACTGATAAAAGAAATTATGTGTGAATAAGATAAAATAGTATCGAATTCATTTTTGCCTATTTACTGCTAAACGGTCTTTATTTGTGTTTGCAGTTAACATTTAATAGATGCAGTCTTGGGTTAAAATTATTTAGACATTGTTAACTTTCCGTCATATAATTCTATGAAACTCAGATAGAAGATTTTTAATGATTAAGGTGGTACCTAACACTACAGGAGATAACTCTGTAAAAATCAGCTAAACGTTTTAATCACGTTGTATTGTTAAGGAAATATTAAGCTTCTCAATGATCAAAATAAGTGTTTGTCAAACTGCTATATAACCAATGAAATTTTTCTGATAAAGTGGTTGGTTCAAATTTTTGAAATTTTTATATTTTGTCAAAGGGTCAAAGTAAACATTTTGTTAAAATTTTATGAAAATTAAACGAGCCAAATTAATATTAGTCAAGGTGTTGGGTACCACCTTAAGATATAACATCTGATGCAAAATTTTAAAACATATTTGATTTCATTTTCCAGTATTTTGCTGATAGATTACGGACATAGAAAATTTTTTAATTTGAGATCACGATAAAATATTACCGTTTTAACGAGATCTCGATAAAAATATATCGTTATCTCGATAAAACTAAATTGTTATATCGAGATCTCGGATCATTAATCGTTATCTCGAGAAAGCGAAACTGTTATATCGAGATCTCGGATTATTATATCGTTATCTTGATAAAACGAAATTGTTATATCGAGATCTCGGATTACCATATGAGGTATACCATTGTGTAATAAGTTAACACGTGATAAGAAGCAATTAAATAATCCGAGATAACGATATAATAATCCGAGATCTCGATATAACAGTTTCGTTTTCTCGAGATAACGATATATTTTTATCGAGGTCTCGATATATTAAACCGAGATAACGATTTAATAATCCGAGATCTCGATATAATAATCCGAGATCTCGATATAATAATCCGAGATAACGATTTAATAATCCGAGATAACGATTTAATAATCCGAGATCTCGATTTAATAAATCGAGATAACGATATAATAATCCGATATCTCGATATTACAATTTCGTTTATCGAGATAACGATATATTTTTATCGAGATCTCGTTAAAAGCGGTAATATTTTATCGTGATCTCGAATTAAAAAATATTTTCTTATTTTTGTGTGTCCCGGCTTCCGTAGATAGATAGACATAGTTTTGCAGTTAACATATATACTTAGTCTGGGATGATATTTTTTAGACATCAGTAACTTCGTAAACCTTCATGAAATGTTATTACAGTAGATCATCGGTATTTATTTCCTCAGATAGAATTTTCTTATACTTTGCCAAAATGTAGATTTTACCGTGATTGTTTTCAAAAATATGATAAAAAGTATGGGTCAACGTGCTATTTTTCAAGCTACAAGTCGTGCAAAATTGCCCAAATTTGCATAGATTATTCATGAAAAACACACTTTTTGTGAATAAAAAACCAATCTATATGATAGAATTTTGAAATAAAATATGAGAAGATAGGTTTTTGATATGCTTTAAGAAAACAAAAAGGAAATATGGTGTCACCGAACTTTGCATAGATTATTCATGAAAAACACACTTTTGTGAATAAAAAAAACAATCTATATGATAGAATTTTGAAATAAAATATGAGAAGATAGGTTTTTGATATGCTTTAAGAAAACAAAAAGGAAATATGGTGTCACCGAACTTGTTTTCTTGCTACAAGTGAAAAATGAAAATTTCTTTAACATTCCTTTATAAAAATTTTACTATTTGAGTTATCACAATGGCTAAGGTTTAAAAATTGATTCAAACAAAAACAAATATTTCGTATTTGTTAAAACAGTCTAAATGATTCAATGAATCACTTATTTTTCTTTTTTCAAAAAAACAGTCTCACACATTAATATCCAATCTGTCTCAAAATTTTCAGATTTAAGCAAATACCTAGACCAGTGGTGTACTGCTAATTTACAATCCAAGATGGCGGTATACAGTTAATCTACCTTAAACTTGGACAGAAACTTCTTTATGATCAAGAAACAGCATCTGAAGAACTTTTTATAATAATGTTCCATATTTAACTAATAATGGACTAGTTAGGTGATAGTTTGCCGCCAACAAACTAGTTTAACCCTGCCACATTCTGTATGTGCCTGTCCCAAGTCAGGAGCCTATAATTCAGAGGTTGTCAGCTAGAAAACCAGGTTTAATCCACCATTTTTACATAGGGAAATACCTGTACCAAGTCAGGTCCTTGGAGTTCGGTATTTTTGTTGTTTTACTTTTTGTTCCTGTATTTCATATTTGTTTTTCGTTCATTGTTTTGTACATAAATCAGGCCGTTAGTTTTCTCGTTTGAATTGTTTCACGTTGTCATTTCGAGGCCTTTTATAGCTGACCATGCGGTACGGGTTTTGCTCGTTGTTGAAGGCCATATGGTGACCTATAGTCGTAAACTTCTATGTCATTTGTCTCTGGTGAAGAGTTGTCTCATTGGCAATCATACCACGTCTTCTTATTTTTATATTAGTTTTTAGCAGTCAACATATTATAATTACAGGTGAGACATCGGGTTTTGTAGAACCCCTGTTCAAAAAATAATAAAGATTGACACTAACAAAGGCAATATAGGGGTGAGATTAAGAACCATGTTGGCCAGTTTAGCCTTGATTGCTTTAGACTAAACAGAACTAACCTGGAAAAATATGTCTAAATTTTCTGCAGGCAAGACTTGATAGTGAGCTTAGTGCATAAAGATAATATAGATGAACATAGTGAAAAGCAAAAGAATAAATATTTTTAGATGAACATAGCATTTTGTCTCTTGTGGTGTAGAGCTGTCTCGTGGCAATCATACCACATCCTATTTTATATAGTGTAGAGCAAAAGATTAAATAAATGATGAAATGAAATAAAATCTAGTTGTTCAAATAGTTTTTTTTTTAAATTAGCCATACTTTCCTACATATTCTTTGAAAAAGGCAAATATATATACTAAAAAACAACTAATAAGCTAAGAACAATAATTTTTTGGCATTTCTATCTTTTGCACAATGGCTAGTTGATTTTTTTTTTATGTAACTTGGATTTGGATTTACTCTTCAGGAATGGCTAAAACAAATGAGCAAAATTTGATAAATGATCCTTAAGATGGTTTTATCTAATTGTAACTTTGGTTCTAATATAAGAATAAAAAATCAAAGAAAAAAAACAGTCATTTCTGATTGGCTGAAACATTGAAAATTTTCATTTTGCGAATTCAAATAAAATGGAACTAAAGTGTATACTGTCTATAATGGGTGGGGAACAGAAGGAGGGTGATTACTATTCTAATGAAATTTGGATGGAACGATAATTTTCATTGGACGATGACAAATATTTTGAAGGGTTAGATTCCACGTTCTACCAGTCCGTAACTAAGGAAAGCCACCGTTTTGAATTCCGATTTTTTTTTAATTTGAAATTTCTAAAAAAATAAACAAAAAGTCACATTTTGTTCCTCAAAATTTAGACCATTCAGAAGCGTGCGAAAAGTATAAATACGTCTAGTGTTTATGTTTGACATCGGGAGTATACCTATGACGTCACATTGTTGAGATTCAAAAGACGATGTAACAGTTTCACGGACTGTTGATTTTTGGCATTTTAAGCCGAAATATTTACTAAAGGAATTTATTTTAATATGTGGTATTAGAATGGAGATAACTGTATTGTAATTTAAGCTTGGCATTCGTAAAACTTGATTTTACCGTCGCAAATATCCGTTTACCTAGCACTGCTACGCGTCGCTAGGTAAACTCAATTTGCGACAGTAAAATCTACGTTTTACGAAGGCCAAGCTTAAAATACAATACAGTTATCTCCTAATTTATATGTAGGTGACCTTTCTGAAGAAGTTGTTGAAGGAATCACATCACTTGTTTATATTTTTGTTACTTTACATTGATTGTTTGTAATTAAACTTTTGAAAAATTTCTTTTTTGTATGATTAAACCTGTGTAAGTTAGTAGCTATCTTATTTCATACCCATTTATGCTGATAATATACTAATTTAGAATTGTATTAACTTTATATTTTTAGTAAATAAAGTTTTAATAATTATTAGGCATTTTCTTTGTAATTACTTGCTGAATCAAAACCACTAATTAGACCCCAAAAAATATGTGTCAGTGGTTTTTGTCGAGCCTGCGACTTCTGTCGCAGAAAGCAAGACATAGGAATAGTAATCCGGCGGCGGCGGCGTTAACAAACTTCGTAAAAGCTAAATAATTCAGAAGGAAGAAGACCTCGAACCTTCATACTTTGTATATAGATGCCTTATGTTATGAAGTTTCCGTCTGTCATATGTCCATTGTCCTTGACCTCATTTTCATGGTTCAGTGACTACTTAAGATTTTAGTATTCTTAATTTCTCTCGTATTATGAGTAATAGATAACTATATTTGGTATGTGCATACCTTGCAAGTTTCTCATGCCTGTCAGACAGTTTTCACTTGACCTTGACCTCATTTCATGGATCAGTGAACAAGGTTAAGTTTTCGTGGTCAAGTCCATATCTCAGATACTATAAGCAATAGGTCTACTATATTTGGTGTAATGAATGATTGTAAGGTATACATGTCAAACTGGCAAGTGTTATCTGACCTTGACCTCATTTTCATGGTTCAGTGGTTAAAGCTTATTTTTTGTGTTTTGGTCTGTTTTTCTAATACTGTATGCAATAGGTCAACTATATTTGGTGAATGAAAATATTGTATGCTGTACATGTCAGTCTTTCAAGTTTTATTTGACCTTGACCTCAATTTTACGGTTCATTGCTCAATGTTTAGTTTCTGTGTTTTGGTCTGTTTTTCTTAACTATGAGCAATAGGTCAACTATATTTGGTGTATGGAATGATTGTAAGGTGTATATGTCTGTCTGTCAGTTATCATCTGATCTTGACCTCAGTTTTCCTGGTTAAGTTTGTTTCTTAGATAATATATGCAATAGGTCAACTATATTTAAAGCATGTAATGATTGTAAGGTGTACATCTGTCTGGCAGGGTTCATCTGACCTTGACCTCATTTCATGGTTCATTGATCAATGTTAAGTTTTCCTGGTAAAGTTTGTTTCTTAGATACTATGTGCAATAGGTCAACTATATTTAAAACATTAAATGATTGTAAGGTGTACATGTCTGTCTGGCAGGGTTCATTTGACTTTGACCTCATTTTCATTGTTCTTTGCTGAATATAAAGTTTTCATGGTTTGATTTGTTTCTTTTATACTATAAGAATGATAAGTAATATGTTAACTATATTTGGTGTATGGAATGATTTTAAGGTGTACATTTATTTCTGGCTTGGTTTATTTGACCTTGACCTCATTTTTACGGTTCATTGCTCAATGTTTAGTTTTTGTGTTTTGGTCTGTTTTTCTTAACTATGAGCAATAGGTCAACTAAATTTGGTGTATGGAATAATTGTAAGGTGTATGTGTCTGTCTGACAGTTATCATCTGACCTTGACCTCATTTTCATGGTTCATTGGTCAGTGTTAAGTTTTCCTGGTTAAGTTTGTTTTTAGATACTATATGCAATATGTCAACTATATTTAAAGCATGAAATGATTGTAAGGTGTACATGTCTGTCTGACAGGGTTCATCTGACCTTGACCTCGTTTTCATAGCTCATTGATCAATGTTAAGTTTTCCTGGTAAAGTTTGTTTCTTAGTTACTATGTGCAATAGGTCAACTATAGTTAAAGCATAAAATGATTGTAAGGTATACATGTCTGTCTGGCAGGGTTCATTTGACTTTGACCCCATTTTCATGATTCTTTGCTGAATATAAAGTTTTCATGGTTTGGTCTGTTTCTTTTATACTATAAGAATGATAAGCAATAGGTCAACTATATTTGGTGTATGGAATGATTTTAAGGTGTACATTTATTTCTGGCTTGGTTTATTTGACCTTGACCTCATTTTCTTTGATCATGTTAAGTTTATTTGATACTTGTAGTAAAACTTTATATTCAGGACTATCAACATAAAATCAATGGTCAGAAAAGCAGGCGAGACATTTCAGCGTTTGCACTCTTGTTTTCTTAGAAAAAGTAGAGTGGGTACAACTTTTTTCTCCAGGAGAATATTTTGTTACCACAGAGCCTGCTTCTGATATCACACATACTGCTTTACTGGAACTTCTCCATTTGCAATTTGTCAATTAAAAAAGTGAGGATGTAAAACACTTTTTTATTCATTCTGTGGCATATTTGGATGAAACAAGTCACTGCTACAACTGATATATTAATGAAAAGTGTTTTTAGAAGAAGCCTCATTTAATGCTTGTGATTCGTTAAAACTACCTTATTGGTCTGGTTTTCAGTCCATTTTGCCACTGAAAATGGTGCCCACTAAATGAAAGACATTTTATTAATAAGAACATACATTCATATAAAAATAAGATGTGGTATGATTGCCAATGACTACTTGCCAATGTATGTATGCTCTTTTCTTTTTTTTTGGGGTTAAGGGGATTGTTTGTTATAAACAGGTGCCAATTTTATAGAGGTATCCTTAAGACCAGTTTTGACTGTAAAAATTAAAGTGGGATAGATATGAAATTACTGAGCATTGGTTCTTTTGGACTGATTTCCCCCAGTGGACAAAGTTTAGATTAAACTTGGCTTTTACGGGAAATCTGTAGAAAGAAAAATCTTGTTAATTGCAGAACCAGTTTAAACCAAATATAAATAATATATTATTTTGAGTTATTCACAGATGGTTGTTACTTTGATGTTACTCTGCTGGCTAAAATGGCAGTTGTAGTTAGTTTTACATTAGAATCTATTTGAATGAAAAGGAAACAATTCCATCTTGAAAAATGCTAAATCATTTTAAGACTTGAGGTAATAAATGAGAGTTGTTATTTTTGTGTTCAACATTATTGTTGGAGCAAGCTAAAGTTGCATTCAAAATTCTTTTGAATACTGATAACATAAACGGTTCCAATTTTACTGCACAAGATGCGCATTTCGACAATTAATGTCTCTTCAGTGATGCTCCAGGCAGAAATATTTGAAAATCTAAAACTTAAACAAACGTCGAAGAACTGACAAAACCAAAAAAAACACACCTAAAGTACAGGCAAAATTAGGACAAGAATTAAGTATTTAATATATTGTACGTGTGCTTACATCAGTAATAAAAAACAATTTTTAGACAAGAATCAATGGAAATGACTCTACCAAAACTTTTAAGACCCGAATTATTTCACATCATACTTTGAATGCCAAGTGAGCTTTTCTCTTCACTTGGCGTCCGTCGTCGTCGTTGTCCGTTGTCTCCGTCGTCGTTAATCTTTACCAAAATCTTCTCCTCTGAAGCTACTGAGTCAAATTTAATCAAACTTGACCACAATCATCATAAAAAATATAATATAGGGGTCAAATGCAAGTTTTGTCTACTATCTTGAAAACTGCTATGAACAGAGAAAATCTCACAGGGGCAGAAATGATCAGAATGTTGACATCAAACTGCTGTCCGTTTACATCAAAACTCTCAGACGATTTCTTATAGGAGTTATTGCCCTTAGATGTCAAATAAGAAACTTTAGTTAGGATAAATGATCAAAAAGACTAGATTTACAAATAAGTTAACATAGCTTGGAGTTATTGCCCATTAATGACGATTTTTACCATTTTTTTTTGCGTTTTTGATTAACATCTTAAAAATTCTTCTCTGAAACTACTAGGCCAAATTTAACCAAAGTTGGCCACAATCATCATTAGGGTATTTAGTTTTAAAAAATGAGTCCGATTACCCAGTCTGCAATCAAAAATGACCGACATGGTTATTAATAAAACATAGGGGTAAAATCTAAGTTTTGTCTTTTATCTTGAAAACCGCTTTAAATAGATAAAATCTGACAGGGACAGAAATTTTGAGAATGTTAAGATCTATCTGCTGTCCAAAACTTTGAGACGACTTCTTATAGGAGTTATTGCCCATATATGTCAAATTTTACCATTTAATTTTTTTTTATTTTTGCTGATTATTTTGAAAACAATAATAGATAGATAGAATATTTTAAGGCAAAAACGTGATCAGCAAGATAAGGTATACAAATAAGTCAACATGGCTGAAATCGTCAGACGACTCTTTATTGGAGTCATTGCTCTCTTATGACTATTTTTACCAAATTTTTTGCATTTTTGCCTTATATCTCAAACACTATAATAGATAGATAGAAACTGTAAACAGCAAAAATTGTAGACAGGACAAGATCTACAAATAAATCAAAATAACCGAAATCTTCAGTCGACTCCTCATTAAAGGGGAATTTTAATGATGTTTTTTTTTTTCCTATTTTTTATCATTATAGCCTATTATCTTAAAAGTTATGATAGATAGATAAAAACTAAAATAACTAAATAGCAAACATTGTCAGTAAGACAAGATCTACAAATAAACCATATTGCTGAAATCTTCAGTCGACTCTTAATTGGAGTTATTGCCCTTTAAAAATGATGTTTACCAGTTTTATTATGTTTTTGCCTATTATCTTGAAAAGTTTGATAGATGCAAATGTAGATAGAAACTTTAAAAGCAAACTAGATCTACAAATATGTCAAAACAACTAAAATTGTAAGTTAACTTTTTATAGAGTGATTGCCCTTTGATGATGATTTTACCAAAAGTGGCCATTGTTGAAGATACAGGTGAGCGACACAGGCTCTTTAGAGTGTCAGGGATCCGTTCAGTCGCTTTGGAAAGTAGCTTTGCCTACTAGACATATGTGTTTGCGGTAAATGTTTATAGGAAAACTCCATTAAACTTCTCAGCAAGATTCTTTCATAAGATTTTTTATTTTTTATTACAAAATGAATCATATTTCAATTTCAATTGCAAAATAATAAGTTATTGGTTGAATACATTCACAACTTGCTCAGACTTTGAGTGATTTAGAGTATGTCAAGAGTTTAGTTTTGTGGTTTGATCTATTTCTCGGATATTATAAGCAATAGATCAATTATATTTGGTGTATGGAATGATTGTAAGGTGAAAATGTCTTATTGGTAGAGTTCATATGACCTTGATCTCATTTTCATGGTTCATTGGTCAATGATAAGTTTTCATAAGTTTGTTAGTTTATCAGATACTATAAGCAATAGGTCAACTATATTTGGTGTATGGAATGATTGTAAGGTGTACATGTCTGTTTGGCATTGAACATCTTACCGTAACCATTTTCATAGAACATTGATAATGTTAAATTTATTCTGGGGGTATATAGGAAGCACCCTGTCTTTCTGTCTGTCTGTCCGTTCCGCTTCGTGTCCGGTGCATAACTTTTGTACTGTAGGACTTAGGTAAACCAAGCTTGGTAAGCAGTTGTATCATTGGATGGGGTGTGTGTCATATATCAAAGTTGTGTCACTCTGACATTTACTATGACCCCTATGATAGTAATTCGTGTCCGGCTCATAACTTTCGTACTTAGGATAACCAAACTTAGGATGCAGTTGCATCAATGTCTTGGGATGTGTAACATACTAAAGTCGGGTCACACTTTCCTTGACATTGACCTTTGACCACTATGATAGTAAAACCTTATCCAATTCGTGTCTGGTTCAAACATTTTGTAATTTAACACTTTAGTTAACCAAACTTGGTATGCAGTTGCATCATGGACTTAGGATGTGTCATATACCAAAGTCAGGTCATTCTGATCTTGACTTTGACCTTTGACCCCTATGATAGTAAAACCTTGTCAAATTCGTGTATGGCTCATAACATTTGTACCGTAAGCAGTTACTTTTGAATGTTCTAAAGTTATAGCAGGTACTTAATTAATGTCCTTTAGTCATTGCAGGTACTTGTTGAATCTCATATAGTCATAGCAGGTACTTAATGAATGTCCTATAGTCATAGCAGGTACTTGTTGACTGTTCTACAGTTATAGCAGGCACTTGTTGAATGTCCTATTGTTATAGCAGGAACTCAATGAATGTCCTATAGTCATAGCAGGTACTTGTTGACTGTCCTATAGTTATAGCAGGTACTTGTTAAATGTACTATAGTAATAGCAGGTATTTCTTGCATATCCTATTGTTATAGTATGTACTTTTGAATGTCCTTTAGTTAGAGCAGTGTTTTAGTATGTACTTGTTGAATGTCTTATTGTTATAGCAGATACTTGTTGAATGTCCTAGAGTAATAGCAGGTACTTGTTGAATGTCATTCAGTCATAGAAGGTACTTGTTGAATGTCTTATAGTTATAGCAGGTACTTTTCAATGTCCTATAGTTATGGCACGTACTTAATGAATGTCCTTTAGTCATAGCAGGTATTTGTTGAATTTCATAGGCATAGCAAGTACTTGATGAATGTCCTATAGATATAGCAGATACTTGTTGAATGTCATATATTCATAGCAGGTACTTGTCGACCCTATAGTTATAGTAGTTACTTGCTGAATTTCCTATAGATATAGCAGATACTTGTTGAATGTCCTATAGTCATAGCAGGTACTTGTGAATGTCCTATAGTTATAGCAGGTACTCAATGAACGTCCTATAGTCATAGCAGGTACTTATGGAATGTCTTATAGTCATAGCAGGTACTTGCTGAATGTCTAATAGTTATAGCAGGTACATGTTCTATAGCTACAGCAGGTACTTGTTGAATAACCTATTGATATAGTTGGTACTTGTTGAATGTCTTTTAATTATAGCAAGTACTCAATAAACTTCCTATAGTCATAGCAACTACTTGTTGAATGTCTAATAGTTATAGCAGGTACTTGTTGAATGTCCTATAGCTATAGCAGGTACATGTTCTATAGCTACGGCAGGTACTTGTTGAATATCTTATTGGTCTAGTAGGTACTTGTTGAATGTCCTTTAATTATAGTGGGTACTTGATGAATGTGCTAATGTTATAGCAGTTACTTGTTGAATGTCCTATAGTTATACCGTGTACTTGTTGAATTTTCTATTGTTATAGTTAATACTTGTTAAATGCGCTTTAGTTATAGAAGGTACTTGTTGAATGTTCTATAGTTATAGCAGGTACATGATGAATGTCCTTTAGTTATAGCAGGTACTTGTTGAATCTCACGTAGTCATAGCAGGTACTTGATGAATGTCCTATAGTTATAGCAAGTGCTTGTTGAATGTCATATAGTCATAGCAGGTACTTGTTGAATGTCCTATAGTCATAGCAGGTACTTGTTGAATGTCCTATAGTTATAGCAGGTACTTGATGAATGTCCTATAGTTATAGCAGGTACTTGTTGAATGTCCTATAGTCATAGCAGGTACTTGTTGAATGTCCTATAGTCATAGCAGGTACTTGTTGAATGTCCTATAGTTATAGCAGGTACTTGTTGAATGTCCTATAGTCATAGATTGTTCTTGATGAAAGTCCTATAGTTATAGAAGGTCATTGGTGGATGTCCTATAGCTATAATAGGTACTCGTTGGATGTCTTATAGTTATAGCAGGTACTTGTTGAATGTCATAAAGTCATAGCAGGAACTCGATGAAGCACAAAGGACCACAAAGAATTTTGATGAGAACACAAAGGACCTTATATTCACTTTTTGTAAGGAAACAATATGATTTCTGGAGAAAATTTTTTTAAATAAATAAAAATTATCATAAATATTGAGATTTTTATGTAAGTCTTGGTGTAATCACCGGTACCGGTTTGGAACCGACTTTAATTATATTTGAGTTATATGATAGCTTTATTTTGTGAACTGGATTAATATATAGTACATAATGTAATAAAATAATATAAATGATAATAATAACAATTCTAGACAAGAACAAAGCATCTGTCGAAATTTTCTAAATTCATGAATCATAATTGCTATAAATAAAATGTTTCACAAGAGGCAAAATAGATCGGCATGATAGTATTCCGTGTCTTTGAATACAATATTCTGTTGTCGAAATCTATGGATATATGTCAATATACACTTCGTTTTATCAAAAAAAATTCTGGTCAAATACAAAGTATCTATCGAAATTTTCTTACTTTACGAATCATAATTGCTTTGAAGATGTTTCACAAAACACAAATAAAAGGTGTTTCGGTTATGTTGTATGGACCTAGGCCTATCCTCATCAGGTATCCCTGGCCATATGTTTTTTTTTTTTTGTAATATCAAGAATTGTTCGAATTTGATTGTTACGTATGGGGATAATGTTCCCTGTTTCCCCATGCGTAAATATTAAATTCGAACAATTCTTGATATTACAAAAGGAAAAGATATTGGGATACCTGATGAGGATAGGCCTAGGTCCATACGACCTAACAGAAACACCTTTTATATAATAAGGAACACAGACTCAGCTCTCCGATTCTTTTCTAAGAATACACACACTATTCAAATCACAAGCACGTGTGAGTTTCTTTAAAAGTACAAAATAAATGCTGAAAACAGTATTCCATAACAAAAATTATTATCATACATTGAATAAACCAATAAATACATGTTCATAGAAAATGGAATTTATTACAAAGGATTATAATAAGATATACTGAATTGGTTCTGGAACCGACTATTTTAATATTTCATTTACTGTTATCTGTTTTATACCTTTTCAATTCCTTGTTAACTGTTTTAAGCCAAATCAATTTGCTTATTTGCTGTTATTGGACCCGCCTTGCCCCCTCTATATAGTCTGGATTAACCATAAATGTATCTCCTTAAGGGGCGCTCCCTTAATCCGCCTCTGACTATTTTTACACATGGGCAGGCTTTTGAAGTGGCCGCTGATCCCTCGTTGTTGTGTCAAACTCTCAACTCTAGCTATATAAATTGATGTAAGCAACTTAGCAAGCCCTTTAAGTAAACAATAAACCTGTTGCTCGTTTGTTGTCGGTATTAAAGATAAAAGTAGAGTACATGTATTTTAATTGCTCTATTTGTTCGAAGATAGATTTGTACAAGTTGTTTTATTTGTGCTTTTATGTTGTGAAACTCGAGATATTAACACAATAAACATATACATACATATCAAACAAACACAATAAAAACAGCATCAAAATTTATAAAACAAACAAGTTGTTAAGAGTCCCCTGCCCTCAGTTCTAATGACTTTTCAAGAAGGATCCTAACTTATTTGTGTGTAAAGGCGTTGATGGATTTAGTAAATAATGATTTTTCTTCTTCATTAAAATTATTAAAGTTATTATTTTCAGTACATATGTGTTTAAAAAGGCATTTCTTAGTGTTTTATTATAATCACAATAGAGTAAAAAATGTTTCTCATCCTCTAGTATTTTACATTTATGACAAAGTCGTTCCTCTCTTGGGATTTTAAAATATCTCCCCTTTTCAATTAAGAGGGAGTGATCACTTAGTCTAAATTTAGTGATCAATCTCCTTATCTGAAAATTAGATATATTTAGATAAGATTCTAGTTTGCAATCTTTTTTCAGTTTTTATATAGATAAAATTTACTTTTATCATCAATGTTTTCAAATTTAGTTTCAATTAAATCTTCATATCTATTTCATTTTAACTTGATATCGCGTTTTATCTTATTTACATCTTTTATGTCCTTACAAGTAGAAAGAATATTAAGGTCAATATTAGTCTCTTCAATATTTTTGCATATGTATACCATGAATAAGTTCCCGTCAAATCTAGAGACTGTGCTAGAGAAAAGCTTCCTTTATCAATGGATTAATATTATTATTATATAGTCTAGCTAAATATAAAAGGGTTTGTGTTTTAATAAAAGATTCTATAGGCAATCTTCCTAATTCAACTCTTGCTCCTAAATTGGATGCATTTTTTCTTATTCCTAGAGTAGACTTACAAAATTTAAGATGCATATTTTCAATAGGGTTTTGTCTGTAAAATCAAGTTGATTAATTTGTTTTCCTGAAGATAAGGCTCTGTTTTGGGCTCTATGAAAAAATTAATAGATGTATCCAAATATGTTACTTCTGAATTTAGGTCATAATTGGTTTTACTACAGAATCAAAAGATTATTTTCTACTTTTATAGGTAGATTATTCAATGATTTAGTATAGGATTTTATTGCAAAAATACTTTTTTGCCTTTTTGTCAGCTCTAAAGTACTTTGTGATAAATTTCCATTACATTTTATCTGGGACTATTATACTAACGTATAGTAGTCCCAGATTTTATCAACATTCAAAAATGAATATTCTGATACTCTCTCTATGGCTTCATTCTCATAGTAAATATGTGATGTTTCACCATTTTGTTTGGACTGACTGAAAATCATGGGTTTTGTTTTGTTTGTATTCAAAGAGAGTTGCCATTTGTTGCAATATAATTTAACATTACCGGGGTATTTAAACTGTTTTGAAGACCCTCTTTCGATTCTGACAGGATCAAAAGATCATCCGCAAAAGGAGGCATCCAACCTTATTATTTGTAAGCTTAATGGGACTTGAATCATTTCCTCAAAATTTTTACAATATCATTTATGAAGACATTAAATAAAGTGGGGCTCAGGGTGACTCCTTGTTTAACCCTCTAGCAATATTATAAAATTCTGATACATAATCTTTGTATTTCAAAGATGATTTAGTATTTAAGTATTGTTGTTTTATAACTCTGTAAAAAGACCTGCCAACTCCCATTTTGCATAATTTATAAAGTAAAGCAGTTCTCCATACTGAATCACATTGTGTTCAACATTGCCATACAAAAAGAGAATACATACTAGAATGGTATTGGATAGGCTTCTCACCATGGACGAGTGGAAATAGAAAAACCAACACAAGCTGTAGTGTAGGTCAACTTTAGAATGTACATGTGTACATGTTTGTCTGGCAGGGGTTAGACCTCATTTTTATAGATCATTGGTAATATTTAGTTGTTGTGATCTCTGTAGTGAAACATTGATCTTAAAAATATTTAGCATAAAATCCAATCACGACCAGTAAAGTAGGCGAGACATTCCAGCCCGTGCATGCATGTTAATGTGTAAATTTGACAAAAAAAGGATGTATGTATGTAAACGGTATCATATTCTTTTTTTAAAGAAGGTGCATGTAGTTCAAATAAATATTATTTTTCTATTCATCCGCTTCACAGTTAAATGTGGGCATTTTCCAGATCTGTTTCCTGCTTCCTGTAATCCGATATTTTGAATTACGAGTGGGGCTATGCTTAGCACGACAACGCAATAGCACAACAATGCGTGCATTATTGCTTAAAACTAGTTCAAATGCACACAAAAAAAGAAAAAGAAAAACTGACACAAATGGAACTGATAAATTTTTGCATATTTCTAAATGCTTGTGTTTTCTGCATGGTGTGAGCATTTTCTTATTTTTGTAAGTTAATATATGTCCTTAATATTTTTCTATTTTGGGTTGTGTTTTATTTTCAAATATAGAAACTAGATATGCTTAAACACTATAAAACAACACCGGATAAAAACAAAACAAAATTTTAATAGAAAATGATAAAAATTAATCAAGTGAACAAAAGAATAAATAAACAATTAAATAAGTGAAAAAGAATAAATAAAAAATTAAATAAGTGAACAAAAGAAATCAATATCTCATTAAATCAGGAACAGACTATTTCACTATCTTCAGCATTTTGGCTACAACAACAGCAAAGTCGTTTGAACCATTTTCTAAAACGCTGAAATCTTCCTGCAGAATTTAGAGATTATTCAAAGGTAGAATCATTGTGTTTGCGATCTGGTATTTCAATCGTAAATGATTTTGTAGGTTCATTGAGCAGAAATGGGTTCACTGATTCAGCTGCTTTAGGATTGGTGGATCCAGGTATATGCGCTCTTGTTGTCTCATGGCTTTCTTTTAATGAAGTAAAAAATGGCTTTAGTGTTGATCTAGGTGGGTCTTCAATATCACCGAATGTGTACCATTCACTATTGGATGTTCTTGCCGTATCTAGATAGTCTAAACTAAAGAGAAATTATCACAATAAAAGATTGCCTTCAGTTTAGTTGTATTTGAATCAACACAAAGTTATGGTACCGATCCTAGACCACAATGTTTCTGGAATAATCGATCAGGTACGACTAAGACCGGAATTTTGACAGGACAAATGAAACATTTAAGAACATTAGATCCAAAAAGATAGCCTAGGTTAATGTCAGTGTTGCAAATTTCTTCATTCATTCAATTTTCACAACTAATAACAATTGGTACTGGACAAGTTTTTTTTATTTTGTTGCTACATGTATATTGTGAAGTGCATTCACTCATTGTGGAGGTTAAATGCATGATTTCATTCCCAATTGAATTTTTAAAATGAAATAAACATTTAAAATTGGCGAGAGACTTGTGTTTTCCCATTAAAGATAATATTTTCTTCGTTCAATGTATAGTGTTGGTGTCTGTGCAAAAGAGTGACTTGTTGAAACTCTCCAAATACCCATCAATCTTTGTAACAACAAACGAAAAGATGGATGTTTTTGACGATTTGTAAATTGAAATGTTTGTATAGTATGGTAGAGCTTATTACCTTCTTCTGCATGGTCTTCATCTTTGTTATCGTCCAACAATGTCAAGCTTCAGTTCATCTGGGTCTATCTGCTTAGTCTTTAAACAGCTGTCGTCGATTTGCTTCTCTGGAAAGAAAAATCTTGAATTTAAATACTATTTCTTCATAAAAATGAAATATCAGTTGTGTTTTGATTTTTAGAAAATTGTAAGTGGTCGATGCCAAGATAACGAGACAGAATTCATATGAATAAAATGAGATTCGGGATACATACGACAGTGAAATGAGGTACGGGATATATCCGGCAATGTAATGAGATACGGGATATATATACGGCAATGAAATGATATACGGGATATTTGACAGTAATATATATACGACAATGAACGAGATACGATATATATACGACAGTGAAATGAGATACGGGATATATACAGCAGTGAAATGAGATACGTGATATATATGACAATAATATAGTTACCAAGCAACACAATCTAATCAAAAATATGAATTCTACAAATAATATTGGTCTACAGAGTTTGAGTTTAAAAATAAATGCTTGTTCTTCTATGTATTTTGTGTATGTTGTAGAAACAACATCAGATGTTGATATGACTACACATATCATTTCGTGCCAGAATTATACATGTCAAAGCCTCTGTTGATATTTGAATGTATCAATGCCTACCATTCTTTTCTTTTTTTCGTTTTTATGAAGAAACATTTTTTAAAGTATCCTTCTGCAATACTCAACAGTTTTCTGCGTCCTAGACGCTAAAATTACGTTTTTTTTTTTGAAACTCTCTCTTTTTAAATGTACATCACCAAGTGACCATTTGAAGTTATCTCATAAACATATTTTTACCTGAAAAATCCTGTTTACAAAACGCCTGACGGAGCCTGTTCTCTTCACTTTATTGATTCTGTCTTCCAACAGTATTTCTGCATCACTACTTGCTCTAATGCTGATGTGTCCTATCAAATACATTGCAGAAGTTTTAAGTACTTCAGCTTTTGAAGACGTGTTTAAACATATGGTATGCTTTGTTGTTGATAGTTTACACTTTCTCTATCCGATAAAAGTGGTAGAAGTTTGATTTAGCGGGGAAATTATAGTTACAAAGATTGTTATGAGATTTGTTGATAAGATCTTACTTTCCAAACAACACATAAACGGTAGTAGTTGTATGTGTAATTTGATAAGGGACTTTCCGTTTTGAATTTTGAATTTTCCTTGGAGTTCGGTATTTTTTTATTTTACTTTTTAATAATTGTAATAAAACTTCAGAACTGATTAAAATTAATGGGATAAGAAAGACTCAGGTTTAATATATCATGAAATTCTTAAAGGAATAGAGACAATCGTTTTGTGCTTTTTGCACAGTTAGACTGTGAGTAAAAGTAAGGAAAGGGACATGCAACATGGAAAATGCATAGCATACAGATAACGACATCAAACAACGAAAATAAAGATAATCGGCCCATCACCAGTGGATGGAAACACAAAGAACACTACCGTATTTAAACAAACAACAAAAAGACCAACCACCTAAAAATATTTGCAAGTTTAATCATTACTAATTCATACTTTACCTTACAGTTTTAATCTTAAATGCATGAAAATATCAGTTACTTACTTTTGGGGTCATCTGTAAAGAACTTTTGTAAATCAGTTTAAACTTTGTTATAATCGTATGTTCTGATAATGTTAAACTTTCGCCTCGTCTGTTAATAACCAGATAAGCTTACAAATTAGTCATTGCTAACTTTAATTAGTTGATATTCCGGTTTTCATATTATAATACTTAAATATTAATTAGAATCTTAGAATTTCATCCCAGCTGAAAGAATTAAATTTGTCTGTGAACTTACTGATAATCTAGCGTATGACCATCAAAATTACTGGCCGAACTGAAAAACAAGGACGCATAGCCTCTCTAGTCTTTTCTTTCCGAAAACATGTCTTACTTTCAGCTGGGACATAATATATTATATGTTGGTATAATAGTCCCAGCTTTGAATATTCATATTAAAAAAAAAAATCTAATAATAAACTTACTATTTTCTTTATTTTCATCTAGATCAGCTGTCGGTTTTTAGAATTGGCTTGTTCAAAGTTTAGCTGGAGCTCTTTTGTTCTTCGACGAAAGCTTGCACCCTCTCGTGTAGTTTGGAAACTGATGCTTTCAGCAGAATATTGTATTCAGTATTACTGTTGCTTGGGTACTGTATAATAAATAAACCGACAATTTGTTTAGTAAGTAACACACTAGTCATTTCCTTTAAAGAAAAATATAAAGTGAATGTTTCACTGTACTTTAGGAAAACAACAAAACAAAAAATACAGTGAATGTTTCACTGTACTTTGAGCAAAGAACAAAGAAAAATATACAGTGAATGTTTCACTGTATTTTAGGCAAACAACAAAGGAAAATATAAAGTGAATGTTCCACTGTACTTTAGGCAAACAACAAAGAAAAATATACAGTGAATGTTTCACTGTACTTGTTTCACTGTACTTTAGACAAACAACAAAGAAACATATAAAGTGAATGTTTCACTGTACTTAAAGCTAACAACAAAGAAAAATATAAATTGAATGTTTCACTGTACTTTAGGCAAACAACAAACATTCAATAAATCAAGTGAATACATGTAGTCATGAATTAATTTCTTACAATTTATTACACATCCATACCGTCAACATAATCAACATTTATTACGACTCGCCTGAATGCGATCATATGGAACAGTTGTATTATGAATATCATTTAGGGCTTGGTGCCAATTCATACTGAATTATATCATTTTCATTGTTTAATTGTTTAAAAGAGGCAAAATACTATAGCATTATCTACCTGATGGTAATGTTCATTGTATGGACCTGGTTCTTGCTCAGGTGAAGAATATGACGCCGATAATGCACTAACAGCTGGTTTGTGAAACTCCTCAAACATTTTCTTTATCTGCTCCTGTCTTTTTTCATTCGTTTCTTCTCTCTTCTTCTTTCCAAATTGTATCTCTTTCAAAAGCTTCAACAAGCTTTTTCGTTCAGAGTCTCTAACAGACTGAAAGAAGGCTAAACGGTCCTCTTCGTTAGCTGTTTCTTCTATATCTAGCGCCTCTGTTTCACCCTGATTTTGAAAACCTTCTGTGTTTATAATCTTTGGTATATTTGGTTCAGTTTGGACGTCCTGATTTCCTGCTTCGTTGTTTTGTTTGTCTAGTGTTGCAGTTAGCCTGTCAAGCTCTTTGCTTCTAACACTTTTAAAGAAAGCAGCTCTCTTCTTCACTTGCTGTTTCTATGTCCATCTCTGTGTTAATTTCTTTGGCAGCTCCTTTGTCTACAGTAAGCCTGTCAAGTTCGTTGTTTCTTACACTTCTAAAGAAAGCAGCTCTCCTCTTCACTCGCTGTTTCTATGTCCATCTCTGTGTTAATTTCTTTGGCAGCTCTTTTGTCTACAGTAAGCCTGTCAAGCTCGTTGCTTCTTACACTTCTAAAGATAGGAGCTCTCTCCTCTTCACTCGCTGTTTCTATGTCCATCTCTGTGTTAATTTCTTTGGCAGCTCCTTTATCTGCAGTAAGCCTGTCAAGCTCGTTGCTTCTTACACTTCTAAAGAAAGCAGCTCTCTCCTCTTCACTCGCTGTGTCTGTGTCCTTTTCTGTATTTATTTCTTCGACATCTCCTTTGTTTGTTTGGGCATCCGTATTACTTGCATTTTTCTCATTTCTGGTTTTGCTTATTGCTTTAGTAAGTCTGTCAAGTTCCGTATTTCTAAGACTTCCAAAGACAGTAGCTCTCTCCTCTTCACTTGCTGTTTCTTCTCTTTCTTTATTTGTCTCCAGTGTTGTCTTATCTGTGTCATCCGTTTTGGTTTGTAGATCGAACAATGTATCTGCTTCCGATTCGCTGCAAGCAGCATACAGCACAGACAGTGTAAACCCGCTCAGGTTGCGATCAAAATTGGCTCTATCTTCATCCATAGCTGAAAATGACACATAAATACATTAAAGACCATGTCGCGAAAATAGTCATAATATAACACAACTTTTACTTTAGGGTTTGATAAGCCGAAATCAAGTTGACAAGGCTCATCCAAGTCGGCTATTTCAAACAAAGTTGTTATTTCAGTGAAGTTTTATATTCCATTTTTCAGCATTCCTAAATAAATAAGTATGACTGAAAATTTTACAATTCATTTATGATTCCAATTTCTAAAGTGTATTTGCTCAGTGCTACCGAACACCGTATTTTATATTTATATGTTTTCACTGTGAACGTCAATAAAGGAAATAAGTTAAGCTTAACTCTTAGTTATTTCAGGGTAAACTCAGGAAAACTGTTCTTAGACCTCATTGCTACATTTTATACCGGCTGATTAATATCGGATCTGTCTGTTCTGGTCTTTTATTGTGTTTAGACTTTGGTGTATTTTTGTGACTTTGAAATTTATTCACAGTACAATACTTTAAGTACCGCCTAAGTCGACGCTAGGAGCCGTCTTGACCTTGTTGTAGGGTATGAATGATTCTTTCATTGTTGAAGACCCTCAAAGCGACTGTCAAGATGAAGAACAAGGAATAAAACCCTGTTCATTGATAATTTGTACTTTTTCTATGTAGTGTGTGCGATTTTGTCTCATGCACATTTACTCCATATCCCTTTATTTTCTTTTAAGGGCCTGAACACGGCCTAATGCAAGTTTAGCCCTTCAACATAAAAGGTCGTATGGCAATACATGATTTTTCTTTTAAATGATTTGATTCCGGGAGATTGGTTGTCTCACTTTAATTTAACCCATGTCAGTTTTTAGTTTCGTTTATAGAAAAGAGAGCCAGTCTTGTATTCTTTAATATAAAGTTTAATTTTCCGTGAAAAAAACGACGATCAATTTTTCTATGTCCGGTAGCATCGAATCTTCTCAAACAATTTTTTCGAACATCTGAACATCGGTGGACATGCAACATTGCCAAACCACACAACCTTTCACCCGTCATCGTTTATTACAGATCTTTCCTAAGTCTTAAGTCTACTCAAAGCAGAGAATTAACGTTTACAACATACAGATGTTACGAGAGGAACAACAACAGCTTAATATTGGACAACTGAAGCGTTAGATTGATTGATTGATTGGTGTTCGCTTAACGCCGCCTCAAAACAAAAAGCGAGAGCTAATTTCAAATATTTTACAATTTAAAGTAGTTTATAAAATTAGACAAAAGGTCCTTAAATATAATAAAACTCAAGTTTAAAACAAATTACTAAATTAAATTTACAAATGAAATTCAACACTAAGACAATAGTCATAAAGAAGGGCAATAAACGAACAAAAGACAAACCCGGTAACAGATAAGACACATGATGACAAACAATAGACCATCAACACTGAAAACTAAAAATAAATGAGGAACGTGGACCCGAAAAACAGGGGACGACGTCAGAGGGTGAACAGAACATGCTCCTTGCAAGACACATTTAATTCATAAATATATATTTATATATAGGAGTATCGTGTGTTATTAATAAAGTTAAAAGTCGCTTGGACGGCCGAGAGGAAAACGGGGAAAGGATGTTCAGTCGTATGAACCAAAACATATGTTACTTCCTACCGTGTACACTTAGCTGCAGGTCACACAAACACAAAGTACATTTGGAATTAATCCACGAGAATTAATCATTATACTGAAATACTATCGACTTACGAACACTCATAAGATATTGAATGTAAACATTAGCAATCATTTCCAGTTTCAATTGCATATGTAAAAAAAAAAAAAAAAAAAAAAAAAGACATATAGCAAAAGACGCAGTTGACATGCAATAATAAAACTTCTAAAATGAGAATGAATAACACGATATACTTACTTTACTCTTTAATGTCCTGATTTATCTTCTGGATTATACGAAATTCTATTTTTCTCTGTGGTTCTCTGCATAAGTAAGTATAAACAGCTTTTCTCACCAACAACGTTGCTACTGGGGATATTATGACGTCCGACGTCAATCGAAGTCGTCACTAATTTTCTCCTTACTTCGAGACGGAAAGAACGCTTTGGTAATCGACGGTGATGTATGTTTTCCATGAATTCATGTATGCAGTTTTGGAAATTATTAGCAAGGAAAGCGGAAAAATACAAAAATTCTATTTGAACAGTCAAGAAATCATACATAAAAATTTTTAAACTAAAGCAGTTAGAGCAAAACATACATGATCTTACATGGGTAAAAATAATTAGTTTTCAGAAAAATCGGACAACCATTTTGGAGTGGCGGAAATCGTAAATCATCTGTTAAAAGATGTTATAATTTGACCTCACAAAAATGATTAGCGAGATAAGATCTACTTATAGCACAATGCGAAATCGCCAGTTAACTCCTCACTCAAATCCGATTTTATCAATATTTTGCGTTTTGACTATTTCTATAATATTAGATAGAGAGAAGCGTTACATGTAATACCAACAAAATGATCAACATAAAAGGATCTACAAATTATTGGATATCGCCTAAATTGTTAGTCTACTCCTTTTAGTTATAGACAGTGTAAAATACATTTTATGTTATCCCTTTTGATCGTTTATGCCCACAGAACCTATACAATTGAATTAATGTTAAATACTAGTATGTTGACGTCTTCTTTAAATGTGGCTGTGATATTTGACTTGAAAAGTAACTGCTAGTAGTTTACATGGAGTTAGAACATTGTTTATTTTTTCGCCCGCCATCAGATCTTGGGTTCACAGCACGTCAGTACTTTGATTTACCTTTTAAACTTTGATTTTATGGATTTGGGATATAGGTTTCATATTTCTAAACAAGACTGCAGTTTCATTTTTGTGATTGGGTCGGTTATGTGTTCCTTGGGTTTTGTGAAATATGCATTTGAGTACCAAGAATTGCTATTTTCATAAATTTTAAATATACCTGAAAATGATAAAATTAGATTTTCCACGTATTCATTACAAACCTATAAATACCCTGAACTATTTGATAGTTGACCAATCTGCAAAGTATCCTAAAGAAGTTGAAACTCCCCTTTTGCACATTGTGGACTATAAACGAATAAAGCAGATGCATTATGGACAATAGAGGTTGCTACTTGTCAGATATATGAGGGTCTGGATGGAGTTTACAATAATGGACAAAACGTGCAGAATTAAAGGGCAAAAGTATATAGAATAGAGAGAAATAGGCCAAAAAATTAAAGAATCGAGAATAATGGGGTACTGAAATGTAAAAATAGAGAATATCATGACAAATTTATAAGGAATAGAGAAAATGGCTAAACAAATTAAATTATTACAAACCTATAATACCCTGAACTATTTGAATAAGAATACAGAATTGAAGGACACCATCCAGACCCTCGTATATCATATATTTTGAGCATACTATAAGTTGAATGAAAATTTCAGAACAGTTGGACAGTCTTCAGTTGGACGAGTAAATCATTTAAAGTATAAATTTCTGTTTGTCTTATCTGTAGTTTGTGTTGAATATCTCCTTTTGCAGACTAAGAATATTGGTATGTATCAACTCTACTAAACTATTCTTAGGGCATATCAATAAAATACTACAATCTATATATATAGCCGATAGCCCAACAAGACTAGTGGACACCAAATTTATTTATATAACACACAGTATTTGTAATTATCAATACAAAATATAATTCATAATTTTATGTTACGTACATAAAAGTCGAATAGAATTGTGATCAAGAAATACGTTGCTCTGTCATCAACGATCCCGCCGGCCAGGAATCACATGCATTGTCTGTCCATCCATTCGTTCTTCCGTCCTCCAAGCAAATATTTTGTCACTATTTTCCCAGAAACTCACTGAACAAAATGACTTTATACATGGTAAGCAGTTGACAGTGACGGCCACTTTTATGATTTGTCACATACATACATACTGTTTGTCGATACTTTGAAATCTTAAAATATGTTGAATGAACTTTTAAATTTTCGTCGCAGATTTCTCCGATACTGTTGAACAGAATGATGATGATGATGGATGGCTGCTTAATGTTCAGCGGCAAATCAATATGCATATTCAGGACGAGAACATGTTAATGTAATATGAGTATTAACACTGCTCTGTGCTAGACCGACATACTGAGCCGGATTTTGACGTGCTAGTTCACAAGTTACATTGTAACAGTCCGCAGGAAGACATGTCACATGTCCAGAAATTATTGTAGTGTTTTCAACAAAGATTTGACCTCGAACTTTTCAATTCAATTTTATAGAAAAATGAGCAGAACTGCATATGATTTTTTTTTGGATCTCTTGATAGATAAATGTCTATGGTTTCAGGAAAGGTATCACTCTAATGGATTGAACTTCTCCTTTTCACCAAATTTTGGGAACTTTGTGACATTTTCACCCCCTTTTGCAATATTTTGTATCAAATAAATGCAGATTGGTCATGGTTACATCAAAAGAGATTATATTTCACCATTTTAACTATTGGAAATCAAATCTCTGGAAGATGCTCTTTCCATGAATATACACATGCACAACACAAATATAAATCCTTATTTGTTAGAAAGCAAGAGAAAGAGGGTGGTTAAAATTATGAGTGTCAATTTTAAGGTTTTTCCTAACTGTGTATTGCTATTTTATGGCACTTGAGAAAGCATAGATACAATTCTAAGGGAGAAAAATCTTTTAGTATGACAATATATGTTAATTTTGTTGTTTATTGTCCTTAGCAACCAATATAGACATTTTGACACAAAGACTTGGTTCGGTCATAAATTGATACTTTATTGGCTACCCCTTGGAAAAGAAAGAATGCGCTTTATGTAGCAACCTCAATATGGAACGCTTTATATTTTTTCATGCGAATAAATCAAATTTATATTTTTAGCAAGTATATTGTTACAATTTATCATGAATTAAGTCTAAATTTGTCCCCGCTGTTAGAAATTGATTCAGTATTTGCCAAATTTTAACCAAGGCTTTGGTATGCTAATACACAACAAAATTGACATTCTAGAGCTTTAAAATAGCTTTAATTTGTAAAATTTGTCTACTGTTAAGGTTAATTTAAGTTTTAAACAAGAAAAGACAAACACAAAAGGTATAGTTTTAGAAATTTAACTAAAAAATGAGAATTTACACTTTGACATGGCATGTTTCTTCAAATCACTATTTTGTTGCATTTCAGTGACAACTGCTATCCTTCATATGATTTTGTTTATATGTCTTTTGACCGAGTTAAGCCATTTAAATTGATATTTTATAGTGTGTCTTTTTATGTTGTAATGTTCCACTACTGTTTCAGGTTAGGGTGAAGGTTAGACCCGCTGCATTTGTATGCACTTGTCCTAAGTCAGGAGCCTGTTGTTCAGTGGTTGTCGTTTGTTGATATGGTTCATAAGTGTTTCTCGTTTCTTATATAGATTAGTTGGTTTTCCTGTTTGAATTGTTTTACACTAGTCATTTTCGGGCCCTTTATAGCTTGCTGTTATGTGTGAGCCAAGGCTCCGTGTTGAAGGCCGTACTTTGAACTATAATTGTTTACTTTTTACACATTGTGACTTGGATGGAGAGCTGTCTCATTGGCACTCATACCACATCTTCTTATTATATCATATGACAAACCATCCTGTTCCTTTTCAAAACTTGTGGGCATATTTTAACATTATTATCCAACAATGTTGAAAATGTATGGAAAACACCCTTATTCAGACATAACAGCAAGACTACTAGCTTTTATGTTAACCTCAAGAATATATTTCATAAAAGGGTAAATGTGATTTTTCAGATATCTTTCAAAAACATGATAATCCCCAGAGTTGATAAAGTCCGTTGGGTGACTATAAATGTACCAACAATTCTGGGATGTTCGTATACTAGTAAACATTATGATAACAACCCCTAGTACAATATGACAAAATCCCACAATTCTGATACTTCTGATAAAAGAAAATTGATAACAAAAACAAACGGCATAGGTTCAGACAGAAATAAAAAGAAAAGGGAGAAAGAAAAGAAGTGATGTTGCATTATTCTACCCTGCGTTTTATATTGATTTAATTTTAAATCAGTTGCTGGAATCATCTAAACAGACATGGAGTATAATGTATATGCTACTAAGTCTCTTTTTTTTTAGATTAAGAATGATAATTTCTTTTATATCGGATAAAAACAAAGTCGCTATATGCAGTTCTTTGTTTTACTTTCTCGGCTTCAATGTAAGATCTTTTCTACAAGGCAAGAATTCTAAAGGTTTAGAGGATTTATAAATATTTATCATTTGCAGGATAATGTCGGTTAATTAAAATTTCAGGTATATGCGATATTTTTGAACTGGCATTGTTATGTTATCGTTTGTTAATAAAAGTAAATTTCAATACACATAAGCATATGAAAGGTGTGTTTTTCTAACTCAACATAGACATGATATGGGTATAGGTTTGATATGAAATTCGGAAAGAGTAAACTTATAGTAAGACATTTTTCCAAAACTTAATCATTAATGGAATCAACGAGTATATAAATATAAGGAGATGTGGTATGATTACCTTTGAGATAACTATCCGCCAGAGACCAAAGGACGAAGATGTAATTTGAACAAATATTATAAGTGTCCGTACGACCTATCATGTCTATGACTGCATATACCTGCTTAGTCGGTTTAATACATATCAGTAAAGATATTATTTCCATAAAGATTGTAGGTTTATAAATTTTCAAATTTTCACATTTGACTTTTTACAAATTTCTACTTTTATTACGTATGTGGTCTTGAGATCGCCAGCACTAACTAAAAATTAGTATATAATTATGTAATACACATATTATTTCCCTGGATAACAATTTTCTGATATTTGTTTCCAGAAATTGAAAAGAATTGTCTATATATATATAAATGCATCGTTTCCATAAATATTTTATTTATTTTTGTAATATGTTAAATTTCTTAATATCGATTGGGAGGGCGCATCATACAGCGCATGTAGGATAACTATATTTTTTTCCAACGTATGATTGAAAGGATTTTTCTGGATTTTTAATTGAATTTTTAGTTATATACATCATGTACCGTTACGTGTTTCATAGTAAGTGCTTTTCTTACTTTGTTCTTTTATGTTTGGTTAGTCCCCTGATCAAGATTGAAAAGAGGAAAGGTCACAGTTCAGATCTAAAAAAAGTAGTTAAACCCCGCAATATACATGTAAATGTTTTCTGGGTTTTTTTTTTGTGGAGAATTTGGTGTTGATGACAGAAGCTTCATATCGCATGTATTTTTCAAGAACATGAATATACACGTGGTTACCAAATAAATTATATTCATCTTATAGAGAATGTGTACATTTGTATTTTCATTGTAAAACGTTATTTAAAAGTAGATGTTAAGTTTTCCAAAACGATAAAAAGTCATGGTGTAAATTTCAAAAAAGGAAATGAAAAATGTATAAAAATATATATATATAAGTCTAAAGATTTGAACAACGACACATTAGTATCGTTGCGCAAATCTTTAGACTATTATATGTTTTCTTATCTGCGCAGTATCGCCTATTCTTGACGATCTGTATATATCAAACTTGCTGGTTAAAACCAACCAGCAAAACAAAATATATAGATAGATAGAAGTCTATCAAAAGACTAAACAGCAAATTTAATATGTAACGAATCGTCTAGAATATAATATTAGGCGAAAAGCTCAGTTGTGCATACTCGCGTAATGATATGCATGCAAAAGGCATTTTTAAAACGTATTTAAAAATAAGTAGATGTGGTATGATCGCCAATAAGACAACTATCCACCAAAGTTCAACTTAAGTGGATGTAAGCAATTATTATTATTATTAGGCAACCGTACGGCCTTCAACAATGAGAAAAACCCATATATTTCAGTCAGCTATAAAAGTCCTTGACATGAAAAATACAAAACAATTCAATTGAGAATAGTCCGTTTAAGTCCTACAAATCTTCATCAACATAAAAAAAGAAAAAAAAAAAAGAATTATTAGTAACCAGATAATAAATTTATTTTGCTATTTTGCAGCGTATATTTATTTATGTAGTAAACGAACTCTGCCAAATAATGTCACAATTTTTGCTCAAGTAATTAAAAAGTTGTTCATTTTGTCTAATGTTAAAAATTTCTAAAGGGAAACAAGGGCATAATGGAGTGAGTGAACCTGACCAGGACAGCAACTAGTCAAGTATTATGTTAAAAAAATTCTATACAAAATAATTTAATTTATGAATAGAAATCGTCTTGGACTTTTATTTGTATTTGAGTAAATGGTACTGCTAATGTTAGTAGAATGCCTGTTGTAGTCAAATATATATTCACTATAAAGACCCAATAGCAACTTTTTTTTTTATGTATCAACCAAAAAATTATGACAAAAATTGTCAGAGATCGTTTAAACAAGGAGAAAAATATTGGATATAAATTCAGCTACCCCATATATTTTTATTTTTTTATTTTTGATTACTTAATTTTGAAGATTTATAAAACTCAAAACTCAATATATATAATATTCCCATTTACAGGCCCACGGTTATGTGGCACTAAGACGACAACATTCTTTGTTGTTGTTTCGTTTGCAGCAATGATGACTTTCTGTATACCTTTGGTTTTATTCCGAGACGTGCAGAGTATTGTTAAGATATCGGCCAACAACATATCAGCAATGTACTGTAGCTTTGGTTCAAAGATGTGTGGAAGATGTACTCTATTATACGATTTGTTACTTTGCATCTTACACCAGCAGTTTTAATAACTATATGCATGGCTATCTGCTTGTTGACTATTCTCAGAAGACAAATGGTGTCAGGTCAATCGTCTAACCGACATATCAAATCCAGAACAACCGTTATGCTGGTTCTGGTTATGTTTATTTTTGTACTGGGTGAGCTACCTACGACAGTGTTGATGTATTACTACAGTTTCCTGCCCAAAGAACCAGCATGGATCAAGACATCAATGGGTGTATGGTTTTGTAACACCACTCTAAACATTTCATACATGATAAATATATGGGTTTATATTGCGATCTCTAAACAGTTTCGAGATCGTTTGAAAGAAAAAGTCACTGTATGTACAACTAGTTCTAGCCAAGGGAAAACAGGCAACACAAACAGGCAAATTATCAATGCAGAAAGTAACATACCACCTGAATGATATATTTGTCAAACTTAAAATTAGTTCATTTGATAGGTTGTAGATACTTTATTGCGTTTTTGCTTGGGACATGAACCCCTCTTGTTTCGGTGGTTAAAGGTGGAAAATGAAACCAGAAGGGCCACACTTATATGGGTGGATAAGATCAAATATACACAAAATAAAGGAAAATAAGTTGAAATATTTAAGCAAATTAAATAAAAAAATCTTCAACATAAGAACAAAACAAATAAAAATGGGTGGATTTATGCCGCAAGCGCCTGTGTGTTTCATAGAAAGACAAAGCATATGTAATATATTTTTTTACTGCATGTTGAATAAAACAGTTATTCACATCATAAGGAAAATGAAGAGTTCTCGGAGAATATCAAGAACATTGAACAGTCGAATGCTTATATAGAAGTCCATTACTATAGGCGTATATACTTAATTATAAATCAAGGATATCCAGAGCTTTTCTGGAGTTTTGGTTTAATTTCGTACTGATATCATGGTAAGAACGATCAGGCATATGTCTCAATTAGGGACATTCCTTGTCGATATCACCAGCCCTTTATTCAAACCGGACTCAAACATCACCAGTGTCGTTGCTAATAACCACCCATTAAGACGGAATTTAAAGGTTTAAGTAGGACTCTATCAATTGTTTGTAACCAAGTCTCCACTGCTTTATTTAAATAAAAAAAAATGGGTTTTTTCCTTCTTTTTGGAACTAAATTGGAAACAATTGCATTTCATTTCATTTCATACCCAATTATCTTACTCACTCATTTAGAAGTATCTACATTAACCAACACAAACAAATTTGACGAAAAAAATAACGTTTAATTAATACCCTTTAAGAAATAGTTTATTAAAAGAAATCAATGAGATCGTATCTAAATTGAACGGCTCTATAAACAACATCACCGTAGAAATTAAGTTTATTAAAAACTGATTGAAAATTTTCACTCTTACTAAATTTACAATTCAAAACAGAAAGTTGTTTAAATCTACTGGAATTGAATATGAATTAAATAGATAAATGATATTTATTTCAAGAGGATAACCCATTAACCCAAAGCTGATACTCCTGAGGGTCCTCAAAACATCCCAAATATATATATACAACGATAACAGTACATTATTTTCACAAATAATGTCGTATTAAAGTTATTTACAGCAAATGCTTCAACAAAGTATCCTGAGATTATAACATATAAACTGAACCACCTTTATGTTTAGGCTTATACAAATCGACTTATTTGGTACGAGTGGGAACCTCCACTCCACACCATAGTTAACCGAGGTATAACCTTCTCCATTGTCTCTTCTTGTCTTCTATATACGGCCCAGCAAACATTATCATAAATAGGAAATTCACAGAAATAGCAACCAAGTTGGTACGAGTGGGAACCTCCACTCCACACCATAGTTAACCGAGGTATAACCTTCCCATTATCTCTAGTCTTCTTTATACGGCCCAGCAAACATTATCATAAATAGGAAACCTCCACTCCACACCACTCTAAACCGTCATCCCATAGTCTTCCATTGTCTTCTATCTTAGGGTAACACAGTAAAATGGAAGAAAATAGAGTATTAAGGTCAACAAGGGACAGGATACCTACCCAGGTCTTCACACCATCAAAGACCAACATAACAGTTAAAAACTATATTCTTAATGAGAAAAAAGTTGTTAAAAAGCTCATTGATGCAACAGAAAGAGACATTGATGTACATTTTGAATATAATAGATATAAGAAGATGTGGTATGAGTGCCAATGAGACAACTCTCCATCCAAGTCAAAATTTATAAATGTAAACCATTATAGGTCAAAGTACGGTCTTCAACACGGAGCCTAGGCTCACACCGACCAGTAAGCTATAAAGGGCCCCAAAAATTACTAGTGTAAAACCATTCAAACGGGAAAACCAACGGTCTAATCTATATAAAAACGAGAAACGAGAAACACTTATGAACCACATCAACAAACGACAACTACTGAACATCAGATTCCTGACTTAGGACAGGTGCAAACAAATGCAGCGGGTTTAAACGTTTTAATGGTACCATACCTTCACCCTTTTTCTGAAACAATAGTGTAACATCACAACATAGAAAGACACACTATAAAATATCAACTGAAATAGCTTAAATCAATCAAAGGACATATTAACACCATTAAGCATGGTAACATTGTTCTCGAATTTACGTCAGCTGCATATTTACACTTTGCTGAATGTATTCAAGCTCATTTTTCAAATCACAATACTGTTGATGTCAAAATTTTTGAACGAAAAGATAAAATGGGGAAAATAGTTGAAACCTCAATGTCAGTTCTTCAAAAAGAGAACTCTAAATTTCAGCTTTACAGAATTAACATGTACAACTCCACAATGAGAGTAGAGGTGAATGGAAAATCTCACATCTTATTCATTGATGAACTAAAAACCATAGCTAACCTGATGTCAAACAAATCAACCTATCAACAGCTTAACAGTAAAATTCGTGAAGCTTGTCTCAAACTTGTACATCATAATGTATCTCATTTGAGTAATCCATCTACAATTCTATACTGTCGGGTACGATTCCAGTAATTAGTAAAATCCATAAACTAGCTTTGGGAACTTTTGCAAACATTTCAAGACAAGAGAACTCTATAGAAAGACAAGTCGCAGAAAGACAAATCCTCATCTCAACAGCCGTAAACGACAGTTGGTTCACAAAAATCAGATCTTTATTAATTAAATACAGCCTACCATCAATCTTTAACATATTAGATGAACCACCTTCAAAATTAAAATGGAAGAACTCTATCAGGAAAGCGATTGACACCTTCTGGGTTGAACATGTGGTTACCATGTCTGTCTACTACAAGAGTATTTCATTTATTTCTACATCCAATTATAAAACTGGTCATCTACACAATGCTCTAGCAAGTGTCCAGACTTCTGCAAAAGACATCCAGCGTCTCCCCATCAAACTTAGACTCCTTACTGGTACATACATTCTCCAATGTAATAGGGCAGCTTTCAACCAAGTTGACATCAACCCAATATGTCTCTTATGCGAGGAGGACGCTGAAACATTGGACCATTTCATTCATTCATGTCCTGATTTAGCTTCTGCTAGAAACTATCACCTTCTTGAACTTTCAAATATTATCAATAAAAGCGAGCTCTGTCCGAAATGTAGAACATTAGAAAAACTAGAAATTAGTACACAACTAATATTGGATGCTAGTGCCTTGCTCTGTAACTGTCAATGTAAATGTGGATGTACAAATTTTCTTCATCTTGTAGAATACATAAATAGAAAACTTTGCTTCGCTTTGCACATTAGACGTAATACAATATTATTAACATTGCCGGTGAATGAAAAGAAAGGATTGCTTGCAACCACTCAGTCAAAGGCGTGAATATTTAAAGTCTAAATTATCTTTTGTTTTAGATTTTAATAGTCTAATAAACATTTAGTGGGTGTTAAATACACCATATCCTACTCTGTAACCAGAGGTGTGCCTTTGAAAGGCAGGATCTTCATACAAGACAAGACAAGACAAGACATTGGCAAACTCCATATAGCGTTACCGTTCGGGTCATACTTCCCTTTCTCTCTGTAAAAAAGCGTAGCATTATTTCACCACTGTTTCGGAGTTTGACAAATTGGTTACATGTTTAGAAGCACGCCATAATGTTGTTAGATCCTCAACGTACACGTATGAAGCTATAATACTATCCCTGGTGTGAAAAACATTCAGGAGAAATTAGCCATACCCCTTTGCATTACTGAAAAATAATTACACCAGGGTTTTCGATATCACAAACTAGTCAAAACATTTACTAAATTTTATCATCGGTACAAGGACATCATTCGTAAATAGACATCTTATACGTTCAGGTATTTCACATCCAATCTTTTATGGTAATATTCTATACAAAGCACAAAATGTCGACATTCACCTCAAAAGCTAACCAAACCTTTAAACAGACTTATTCAGAATATAATAGAAGGGACATAGTTACGATACTGTTGTCAGGTCATTAAAGATGGTATATTTTGGTATTAATATTGATTCATTCATAGGGTCTTTGCATCGGAAATAAACACGTTTATTCTAAAACCAGTTGTTGGCATGATACGAGTTATGTTCTTTTCATATATTTTATGATGGTATGATACTAAACCCTAACGGGAGGGATTGTGCTGATTCTCATATGATGAAGACATAATCTTTCAATCAGTTTAATTGAGGTCTGGAGCTGGCATGTCAGTAACTGCTAGTAGTCCTTTGTTAATTTATGTATCATTGTCATTTTGCTTAGTTTCTTTTGTAACCTATTCTGACATCGGACTCGGACTTCTTTTAAACTGAGTTTTACTGCTGTGCGTATTGCTGTGTGTTTGTTTATTCTTTATTGACTAGAGGTATTGGGGAGGGTTGAGATCTCACAAAACATGTTTAACCCCGCCGCATTTTTGCGGCTTGCCCCAAGTCAGGATCCTCTGGCCTTTAAGTGTAAGTCTTGTATGTTTTTTAATTTTAGTTCATTTATATGTTTTGGAGTTTAGTGTGACGTCCATTTTCCTTGAACTAGTACGCATTTTTGTTTAGGGGCCAGCTGAAGCCCGACTCCGGGTGCGGGATTTTCTCGCTGTGTTGAAGACCCATTGGTGGCCTTCGGCTGTTTTCTGCTCTTTGGTCGGGTTGTTGTCTCTTTGACACATTCCCCATTTCCATTCTCAATTTTTACCCTTTAAATTATTCTGAAAAATGGGAAAACAGTGCAAAAGATTATTCAAAAAGATCAGACATTTTTACAGCGGATGACCGTGAGGGCATTCCGGTGTTATGTTGCCACAGACATTTCTACCCACGTGACTTGCGTTTTTGACTGATAACCGAACGTATTTTATATAATTTCGCGGATATTATCGAGTGCAAAATAACATTCCTTATCGCTTGTTATATATTAATTTCATCAATAAAAATTCATGAAAATTCATGAAAATAATTTTTAAGAACATAGATAAATGATATGAAAATGTTTTGTCGTGAGAAATATGTATATCACTAACAAATCAAGAATACCGAAAATTTGTGTTAACGCATGTGGAAGAATATCTCAAGAACGTTTTGCAACAAACGCGGGAAAATATGAATGCCTACCCAATTCCAATTCCAATCTATTAGAAAAACGAATTATTACAGAAGAGTGTCCACAATGCACTTGCACTGCACTATCATTAGAATAGTAGAATATAATGATATACAAATGGATGGAAATTATATATAACTGTTATACAAATATTAATATAATATATAACAACAAACCAGAGTATACTGATAACAAATGATTATATCACTACAATATAATAGTTATTACGGTGAGGTTGAATTCCCTGTCATTTATTAATCATCCACACAGGAACTAGTCTCAGAAAAAAATATATCTATGTACCTTAACCTAAATTTCAGGTATAGAGATGTGATTATTTTTCTGAGACAAGTGCTTGTGACCATCCACCAGAACTTGCGGTCATCCGATATTCAGTACTTCAGTACTTTGATTACTCTGTAACACAGAAGAATACACGTATTGTTATCAGTAGATTATATCTGGAATGAAAAATAAGCATAAAAACAGGAGAAAACTTTTGCAGCATACATACCAAAAAGGAAATGAATAAGTACAATAAGTAAATTTTTGTAATCTTAATTATAAGTCAGTAATTGATAAAGAATTAATGCGAATGAAATAAATGCGATAAGAGGATTTTTGATAACACAATTGTTTCACTACATACATCGTGATGCATTTTATTCGCTACATTGTGGTTAAGATGAATAAAGATTATACTGAACTGACAGAGGATAAATGGATATGGATTCATATATATATATATACACACACAAAGAACTTTCTAAAATAAAGACTGTGATGAAGAAAAAAATATTAGGCAAAGACTGAGGAAAAAACATAAAACAAAAAAGAACATGTAAATTAAAAGCTACGTATAGGAAAGATCATCCGATCACATTAAATTATTAGTTCAGGAATCACTATACTAATAGATGAATAAAGCTTGTACGGTGATCTTCAGTTCTACGTCGTTTGTTCTCTTTTTGAAAAGCTGTTGTTTCATTAGCGATCATATCACATCTTCTTATTTTCATATAATAATTCGCCATCCATCGAAGGTACGACAAAGATGAAATAAACTGAAAATCATAAGACGGTTCTTTTTATTTTCAAAAGTCAAAATCCTTGAGCACTGCGTAAGAGGGAGCACATGAGACTTGCAGAGGATATGTACTTGTATAGCTGCATTTCTTTTTCTTATTCTATAGAATTACTAACTTTTGAAAAACTGTGCAATGTGATATATACCGTTATAAATACATATATATAAGCTCCGTGTTGAAGACCGTACTTTGACTTATAATGGTTTACTTTTATAAATTTTGACTTGGATGGAGAGTTGTCTCATTGGCACTCATACCACATCTTCTTATATCTATAAACCCTGACACAGTTTCATTTAATAAAAGCAGATGTGTCACTTTGGTCCTTAAATAAAGTAACACAACTGACCACACGAACCATCAACAATTGTATCAGGTAACACAACTGACCACACGAACCATCAACAATTGTATCAGGTAACACAACTGACCACACGAACCATCAACAAATGTATCAAGTAACAAAACTGACCACACGAACCATCAACAATTGTATCAAGTAACACAACTGACCACACGAACCATCAACAAATGTATCAAGTAACACAACTGACCACACGAACCATCAACATACAAATATATCAAGTAACACAACTGGCCACACGAACCATCAACAATTGTATCAAGTAACAAAACTGACCACACGAACCATCAACAATTGTATCAAGTAACACAACTGACCACACGAACCATTAACAAATATATCAAGTAACACAACTGACCACAGGAGCCATCAACAATTGTATCAAGTAACACAACTGACCACACGAACCACCAACAATTGTATCAAGTAACACAACTGACCACACGAACCATCAACTATACAAATATATCAAGTAACACAACTGGCCACACGAACCATCAACTATACAAATATATCAAGTAACACAACTGGCCACACGAACCATCAACTATACAAATATATCAAGTAACACAACTAACCACACGAACCGTCAACTATACAAATATATCAAGTAACACAACTGGCCACACGAACCATCAACTATACAAATATATCAAGTAACACAACTGGCCACACAACCATCAACTATACAAATATATCAAGTAACACAACTGACCACACAAACCATCAACTATACAAATATATCAAGTAACACAACTGACCACACGAACCATCAACTATACAAATATATCAAGTAACACAACTGGCCACACGAACCATCAACTATACAAATATATCAAGTAACACAACTGGCCACACGAACCATCAACTATACAAATATATCAAGTAACACAACTGGCCACACGAACCATCAACTATACAAATATATCAAGTAACACAACTAACCACACGAACCATCAACTATACAAATATATCAAGTAACACAACTAACCACACGAACCATCAACTATACAAATATATCAAGTAACACAACTGACCACACGGACCGTCAACTATACAAATATATCAAGTAACACAACTAGCCACACGAACCATCAACTATACAAATATATCAAGTAACACAACTGACCACACAAACCATCAACTATACAAATATATCAAGTAACACAACTGACCACACGGACCGTCAACTATACAAATATATCAAGTAACACAACTGACCACACGAACCATCAACTATACAAATATATCAAGTAACACAACTAACCACACAAACCATCAACTATACAAATATATCAAGTAACACAACTGACCACACAAACCATTAACTATACAAATATATCAAGTAACACAACTAACCACACGAACCATCAACTATACAAATATATCAAGTAACACAACTGACCACACGAACCATCAACTATACAAATATATCAAGTAACACAACTGACCACACAAACCATCAACAAATGTATCAAGTAACACAACTGACCACAGGAGCCATCAACAATTGTATCAAGTAACACAACTGACCACACGAACCATCAACAATTGTATCAAGTAACACAACTGACCACACGAACCATCAACAAATGTATCAAGTAACACAACTGACCACACGAACCATCAACTATACAAATATATCAAGTAATACAACTGACCACACAAACCATCAACAAATATATCAAGTAACACAACTGACCATACGAACCATCAACTATACAAATATATCAAGTAACACAACTAACCACACGAACCATCAACTATACAAATATATCAAGTAACACAACTGACCACACAAACCATCAACTATACAAATATATCAAGTAACACAACTGACCACACGAACCATTAACTATACAAATATATCAAGTAACACAACTGACCACACGAACCATCAACTATACAAATATATCAAGTAACACAACTGACCACACAAACCATCAACAAATGTATCAAGTAACACAACTGACCACACGAACCATCAACTATACAAATATATCAAGTAACACAACTGACCATACGAACCATCAACTATACAAATATATCAAGTAACACAACTGGCCACACAAACCATCAACAAATGTATCAAGTAACACAACTAACCACACGAACCATCAACTATACAAATATATCAAGTAACACAACTGGCCACACAAACCATCAACTATACAAATATATCAAGTAACACAACTGACCATACGAACCATCAACTATACAAATATATCAAGTAACACAACTGTACCATACGAACCATCAACTATACAAATATATCAAGTAACACAACTGACCACACGAACCATCAACTATACAAATATATCAAGTAACACAACTGACCACACGAACCATCAACTATACAAATATATCAAGTAACACAACTGACCATACGAACCATTAACTATACAAATATATCAAGTAACACAACTGGCCACACGAACCATCAACTATACAAATATATCAAGTAACACAACTGACCATACGAACCATCAACTATACAAATATATCAAGTAACACAACTAACCACACGAACCATCAACTATACAAATATATCAAGTAACACAACTGACCATACGAACCATCAACTATACAAATATATCAAGTAACACAACTAACCACACGAACCATCAACTATACAAATATATCAAGTAACACAACTAACCACACGAACCATCAACTATACAAATATATCAAGTAACACAACTAACCACACGAACCATCAACTATACAAATATATCAAGTAACACAACTGACCACACGAACCATCAACTATACAAATATATCAAGTAACACAACTGACCACACGAACCATCAACTATACAAATATATCAAGTAACACAACTGACCACACGAACCGTCAACTATACAAATATATCAAGTAACACAACTAACCACACGAACCATCAACTATACAAATATATCAAGTAACACAACTAACCACACAAACCATCAACTATACAAATATATCAAGTAACACAACTAACCACACGAACCATCAACTATACAAATATATCAAGTAACACAACTCACCACACGAACCATCAACTATACAAATATATCAAGTAACACAACTGACCACACGAACCATCAACAAATATATCAAGTAACACAACTGACCACACGAACCATCAACAATTGTATCAAGTAACACAACTGACCACACGAACCATCAACAATTGTATCAAGTAACACAACTGACCACACGAACCATCAACAAATATATCAAGTAACACAACTGACCACACGAACCATCAACAAATGTATCAAGTAACACAACTGACCACACGAACCATCAACAAATGTATCAAGTAACACAACTGACCACACGAACCATTAACAAATGTATCAAGTAACACAACTGACCACACGAACCATCAACTATACAAATATATCAAGTAACACAACTGACCACATGAACCATTAACAAATATATCAAGTAACACAACTGGCCACACGAACCGTCAACTATACAAATATATCAAGTAACACAACTAACCACACAAACCATCAACTATACAAATATATCAAGTAACACAACTGGCCACACGAACCATCAACTATACAAATATATCAAGTAACACAACTGACCACACAAACCATCAACTATACAAATATATCAAGTAACACAACTGACCACACGAACCGTCAACTATACAAATATATCAAGTAACACAACTGACCACACGAACCATCAACTATACAAATATATCAAGTAACACAACTGACCACACGAACCATCAACTATACAAATATATCAAGTAACACAACTGGCCACACGAACCATCAACTATACAAATATATCAAGTAACACAACTGACCACACGAACCGTCAACTATACAAATATATCAAGTAACACAACTGGCCACACAAACCATCAACTATACAAATATATCAAGTAACACAACTAACCACACGAACCATCAACTATACAAATATATCAAGTAACACAACTGGCCACACGAACCATCAACTATACAAATATATCAAGTAACACAACTGACCATACGAACCATTAACAAATATATCAAGTAACACAACTGACCACACGAACCATTAACTATACAAATATATCAAGTAACACAACTGACCACACAAACCATCAACTATACAAATATATCAAGTAACACAACTGACCACACGAACCATCAACTATACAAATATATCAAGTAACACAACTGACCACACGAACCATCAACTATACAAATATATCAAGTAACACAACTGACCACACGAACCATCAACAATTGTATCAAGTAACACAACTAACCACACGAACCATCAACTATACAAATATATCAAGTAACACAACTGACCACACGAACCATCAACAATTGTCCTTGAACGAATTAGAACTGCAGAATTTACAAGAAAACAGACATACAAAGTAAAAAACCAACAAACAATAACTGTTCTGATAGTCTGATTCCAAACAAGTCAAAATGTTGTAGGATTACCAGTTTCCAGTGCACGCAAACCTTCCACTTTGCCTGTCTAAGTCGTATGTCGTAAAAGTAAAACACAAAATAAATAAAAAGCATGCACATTTCTTCAAACAATAAGATGATCACTAATATAAAAATGGGGCAACAGCAGCATCTCGTACATCCATTTTGGTTACTTGTATACAAATATATATAAAAAACTGTATATAATTTGCCTAAATTTTTGGGCTGTTTTCTGCTCTTTGGTCGGGTTGTTGTCTCTTTGACACATTCCTTATTTCCATTCTCAATTTCAAGTGTTTTTTTTTTACCTTGACCTGCTGATCCATATTAGCACATAGATTTAACGGGAATATGCAATACGGCAACTTTGACATTTGTAAAATCTACTCACTTGTCAAAGTTTGAATGAAGATCGTCAAAGTAAGGTTACTAGTGGGGTTTCATCTAAGAAAATATTCTTTTTTCTTATTCATCGTGGTTTGATATTGTCCTTAAAGATGCTATCCGTTCTTTTTAATTTAATATTCAATGTAAAAAAAATATAGGGTTTATCTTCGCGGGTTGTAAAATAGTTGTACACTTCGGGATACGGCGTGTCTGGATAAGTTTCTTATCCAGACACACCTATCCCTCAGTGTATAACTATTACTGATACTGACGAAAGTAAATATGGCTGTAGAAAGGTTAAACTTGTGTTTTGAATTTGATTTTACTGTATGTAATTTTCACGGTTCATTAGATTACAAAACCTGCTCTTTTTTCATTGGTCACTGATTTGGCGGGTTATTTCTATTGTTCTAATTTTTCAACTCACATCATGGGAATTTCTGAACTGACTGTTCACAAAGATTGAATAAAATTTTGGTTTGGAAATAAGGTACGTATAGGTTTTATCTGCAAACACACTGCTTATTCTTTTGTGTAGTATTGTTACTAACACCAATATTGTTTTTACCAGGCCAATATATAAATATAACATAACTTTATTAGCACTAACACATTAACAATAAATTTGGCAACAAAATACAGACAACCTACAATGACTACAGTGGAGGAGTGACAGTGGATAAGTATGAGAAGAATATGTAAAAAAATATTTTTAAATCAAGTACATTTTGACAATGAGTTTCTTGCCAACAACTGACAAGCATTCATTCAAATAGTTCACAACAATTATTAATACTGTTGGGGAATTACTATTTAGAATTGATATAAGCAAGATAATATGATAAAGAAATTAATTTGTTGTTCAATAAAACATTTAATTTTTTAATGAGGTTATCTCTCAAATATTTATAAGCTGAACATTTTGAAAGAAAATGTAGTTCATCTTCAGTGTCTGCATTGTTGCAGCAAATACATATCCTACTCTGCTTCGGTATATTTAAATATCACCCTCTTTCAACACATAAAGTATAAGCACTTATCCTTAACTTGCATAATGTTGATCTATCACATTTGGATTTGCATTGATCAACATATGAGGGTCTTATAAATATTCATGGGCTTCAATCTTCTTTATTATTGAAAATATGAGGACCCTCATTTAGAAAAGTTGTTCCAAATAAAATGAATTTTCCCCCTTTAAATTAAAGAGGCTAAGTTTTTCTTTTTATGGCCCCGTGAACATAGCTTAGGGCCATATAGTGTTACCTTTATCGATCTTCTTTCCATCATCATGATCATTCTGTCATTCCATCATTCTGCAAGGAACAGTTATACAGACTTTTTTTCTAAAGGCCTTCACATATTGAGCTGATTTTTTGTATGTGAGTCTACTATGATGAGTTACAGATCAAGTTATATTTGAAAATAGCAGTTATAGACTTTTTTTGTAAATGCCTTCACTTATTGAGCTGATTTTTAGTATGTGTGTCTACTATGATGACTTACATATTGGGTTTATGTTTGGTTGCGCTCCACTGATTTTTGCAAAATTACAGGCTTTGGACTTTGAAAATTTCATGAAAATAACAGTTTCCCAGTTAAACAGACTTTTCTTCTAAAAACCTTCACATATTTAGCTGATTTTTAGTATGCCAGTCTACTATCTTAAGAATGAGTTACAGATTGGGTTTACTTTTGGTTCAGCTCTGTTTATTTTCCCGAAATTATAGGCTTAGGACTTCGAAAATTTCAACTCCAAAACTATCGCTTCAAGCTTTTTTGCCATCGGGGCCATTCATGTCGTTCTGACACATCTAGTTTCTTTTCTACAACAGCAAAATAACCCCTTGTCTGAGGGACACACTCTTTAAGAAATATCCCTCATTATGGGGGTGTGGATGTATTCCCATCCTGATAAAAAGAGTTTGTACCGATAATAGATTTTTATCGTTGATTTAATTTTTAGCACACTGGGCTTTGGGCCCCATGTGAGCTTATGCCATCACTTGACGTCCGTCATCGTCTGTCATTATAAACTATTTCAAGAATCTTCTCTGAAACTACTGGGCCAAATACCCTCAAACTTTAATTGAATGTTCCTTAGTGTATCTAGTTTATAAATTGTATCTGAAGTTTTGATCCATCAACAAACATGGCCGCCATGGCTGAAAATAGAACATATGGGTCAAATGCAGTTTTTGGCTTATATTGAAAAACTAAAGCATTTCTAGAGCAAATCTGACGGGATAAAAATGTTCAATAGGTCAAGATCTATCAGCCCTGAAATTTTCAGAAGAATCGAACAACACATTTTTGGGTTGCTGCCACTAAATTGGTAATTTTAAGGAAATTTTGCAGTTTTTGGTTATTATCTTGAATATTATTGAAGATAAAGCTAAACTGTAATCAGCAAAAAATGTTCAGGAAAGTAAGATCTACAAAAAAGTTTTATATGACTAATATTGTCAACTGAACCCTTATGGAGGTATTGCCCTTTAAGGACAATTTTACACAATTTGTTCATTATGTTTGCTAACATTTAAAAATCTACTCCTCTGAAACTACTGGGCCTAATACTTCTAAACTTTAACTGAATGTTCCTTAGGGTAACTGGTTTATAAATTTTATCCAAAGTTTTGAACCCTTAACAAACATGGCTGCCATGGCTAAAAATAGAACATAGTGGTCAAATGCAGTCTGGCTTTTATCTCAAAAACTATAGCAGTTAGAGCAAAAGTGACATAGGAGTTATAGTGATAAATAAGTCAAGATCTATCTGCTATGAAATTTTCAGACCAATTGGACCACCCATTGTAGGATTACTCTCCGAAATAGTTTATTTTTATGAAATATTACTGTTTTTGGTTATTTTCTTTAATATTATAATAGATAGAAAGTGTAAATAGCAAAAATTTCAGCTAAGTAAGATCTACAAATAAGTCAAATGATCAAAATAGTCAACTGACTCCTTGAGGAGTTATTGCCCTTGAAATGTTAATTTTTTACATTTTTTTGTGCAAGTCTATTATTTTTTCAAAAATCTTCTTCTCTGAAACTACGGGCCAAATACTTCCAAACTTCAACTGAATGCTTCTTAGGGTATCTAGTTTATAAATTATATCTGAAGTTTTGATCCATCATCAAACATGGCCGCCATGGCTAAAAATAGAACATAGGGGACAAAAGCAGTTTTTTCTTATATCTCAAAAACTACAGCAGTTAGATCAAAAGTGAAAGGGAGTTATTAACTTTAATAAAGTGATAAATGGGTCATGATCTATCTGTTCTGAAATTTTCAGACAAGTCTGACAACCCCTTGTTGGGTTTCTGTTGGAAATAGTTTATTTTTATTAAATTTTACTGTTTTTGGTTATTTTCCTTAATATTATAATAGGTAGAGAGAAAGTGTAAATGTCAAAAAATGTTCAGCTAAGTAAGATCTGCAAATGAGTCAAAATGATCAAAATAGTCAATTAACACCTTGAGGAGTTATTGCCCTTAAAGGGTTTTTTTTTTACATTTTTTGTGAAGGTCCAATTACTTTTTCAAAAATCTTCTCAGAAACTGCTTTGCCAAATACTTCAAAACTTTAATTGAATGTTCCTTAGGGTATCTAGTTTATAGATTGTATTCAGGGATTTGATCCATTTGAAAACATGGCAGCAGTTTCTAAAAATAGAACATATGGGTCAAATGATGTTTTTGGCTTTCATCTCAAAAACTAAAGCAGTAAGAGCAAAACTGACATAGGTGAAAGTGTTAAACAGGTTTAGATCTACCTGTCAGTAATCTGCAGACCAATAGGACAACTTATTGTTGGGTTACTGTCCAGAAATAATTAATTTTTGGAAAATGACGCTATCAGCGGCATGTTTCCGATACCATTGACCAGAACTAACGGAAGTTGATTATGCCTCCGCCTACCGCACTCAGTTTCATATTTACTATTTTACATACTGCTTGCATTACGCTACACTCGAACAAAGTGTTGTAGTCGGACGAGAACCAGTTTACATACTTTATTTTATTTACCAAAAAGATATCTTGATCTGTCCATATGTTTTTTGTTATTAAATGGTATTTGGAGCTATCCCTTTGTTATATTTTTCATATTTATTCGAGCTTTCACTTTTATGCACATGTCTTACAATCGTAAACAATCGGTATGTATACATGATAAATAGATCCGTTTTATTATAGTGTTGGACTTTTTACCTCCAATGATCAGCAATCGCTAGACAAAATAGTTCTCCTAAATAATGTCAGCCTTTCATGCCATTTCAACTTTACAATCATTAAAAAAGTAATAATCGGAATCATTTTGATATCCATTGGATAGAAACTGGTCTTTATCCAGATTTACGAAGATTTTAATAATCGGAAATTAGTAATACGGTTATACCCATGCGGTGCGTATGAATCTTTGTTTACAAAGTTATAGCAGCAGAGTCTGTAACTGTATCATTATTAATTAACTACACTGTTATTGTACTTAATATGATGAAAACTGCATATGCAATATAAGATGTCAACTCGGCCAATACCGATTTTTTTTCCGTATTGGCCGAGTTCTGATCTGGCCAAAACAGGATTTCGGAACGTCTCTAGTTTTTATACGACCGCAAAAAAATTTTGTGGTCGAATATTGGTATGACGTTGGCGTCGTCGTCGTCCGAAGACGCAATGGTTTTCGCACTCTAACTTTAGTTTAAGAGAATGGATCTCTATGAAATTTTACCATAAGGTTCAATATCACAAAAGGAAGGTTGGGATTGATTTTGGGGGTTATGGTACCAACAGTTAAGGAAAAAGGGGCCAAAAATAAGCATTTTTGTAACGTCCAGACATAACTTGTGTGTTAGTGTATGGATCTCTCTGACATTGTACCACAAGGTTCCATATCACAAAAGGAATGCTGGGATTGATTTTTGGGGGTAATTGCCTCAAAATTTTAGGAAAAGGGGCAAAAAGGGCAAAAACAAGTATTTTTAGTTTCATGACAATAACTTGTGTGTAAGTGTATGGATCTTTAAATTGTACTACAAGGTTCCATATCACAAAGGAAAGCTGGAATTGAGTTTGGGGTAATTGCCTGAAACGTTTAGGAATTACGGGCCAAAAGGGCCAAAAATAAGTATTTTCTAGTTTCAGACAATAACTTGTGTTCAAGTGTATGGATCTCTCTGAAATTGTACTGCAAGGTACCATACCTCAAAGGGAAGGCTGGGATTGAGTTTGGGGTGATGAATCATGAGGGGTTCAAAAATTTGGGGGGATTTTTTTCCTTTTTTCCTTTTTTTCTTTAAAATTTTCCATTTTAAGTTGGTTATTTCTGATTTATATTTAAAAGCAAATAATAATGATATGGTAGGAGATACACACCAAACAGGATGTGTAAATTATTATATAATAAGTATTGTGTAATAGCAAGAATTTTCAATTGCACAGTATTGTACAATAGCAAGAAATCTTCAATTGCACAGTATTGCGCAATAGCAAGAAATATCCAATAGCACAATATTGGGCAATAGCATGAAATTGTCAATTCTACAGTATTGCACAATAGCAAGAAATATTCAGTTGCACAGTACTGCGCAATTGCAAGAAATCTTCAATTGCACAGTATTGTGCAAAAGAAGATACTTTGTATAAATTGCTTATTTCTTGACCAATTTCAATGGGGTTTTATTCTTGAACTCTTGGGGTTCTTTAATATGCTGAATCTAACCATGTATTATTTTGTATTATTTTTACTTTTAGTTTCTTGTGTATAATTTGGAGTTTAGTATGACGTCCATTATCACTGAACTAGTATATATATTTGTTTAGGGGCCAGCTTAAGGACGCCTCCGGGTGCGGGAATTTCTCGCTGCATTGAAAACCTATTGGTGACCTTCTGTTGTTGTCTGTTCTGTGGTCGGGTTGTTGTCTCTTTGACACATTCCCCATTTCCATTCTCAATTTTATTAAGTTTTTGGATTTTGGGCCCCGTTTTTAAATTGGTCCACATTGAGGTTCAAAGGGTCCAAAATTAAACTTTGTTTGATTTCATCAAAATTTAAATTATTGGGGTTCTTTGATATGCCGAATCTAACCGTGTATTTAGATTCTTAATTTTTGGTCCCGTTTTCAAATTGGTCTACGTTAAGGTCCAAAGGGTCCAAAATTAAACTTAGTTTGATTTTAACAAAAATTGAATTCTTAGGGTTCTTTGATATGCTGAATCTAAACATGTATTTAGATTTTTGATTATGGGCCCAGTTTTCAAGTTGGTCCAAATCGGGTCCAAAATTAAACTTTGTTTGATTTCAACAAAATTGAAAATATGGGGTTCTTTGATATGCTGAGTCTAACCATGTATTTAGATTTTGATTTTGGGCCCCTTTATCAACTTTCTCCACATTGAGGTCAAAAGGGTCCAAAATTAAACTTTGTTTGATTTCATCAAAAATTGAACTCTTAGGGTTCTTTGATATGCTGAATCTAACCATGTATTTGCATTTTGGATATTGGACCATAATAGGTGAATGTCCAATTTAAAATTTTTAAGTTCTTAGACCACATTCATTCTGTGTCAGAAACCTATGCTGTGTCAAATATTTAATCACAATCCAAATTCAGAGCTGTATCAAGCTTGAATGTTGTGTCCATACTTGCCCCAACTGTTCAGGGTTCGACCTCTGCGGTCGTATCAAGCTGCGCCTGGAGCATTTTATTAGATCGTAAGTCACGATAAACTCAAACTGAAAGTAAACAGTTGTTTGTACGATGCAGTTTTTATTTACTCACCATAAACAAGCTGAAACGTTCAGTATGGCATATATTTTAGGTTAAAGACGGTCCCATTCATTTGAAAAGCATTTTGAAAGTAGACAATGGAATTATTTCAGGTTTGGGGAACGAGTAAATTATCACAAAGTTCATTTCTTGACGACCTCATAATTTCATCATGTCGATGGTACAATAGATTTTTACTGTTTACTTTCGCTTCCCATGTTTTGTAAACGGTCTTTTATTTTTAAACCCGAACCAGGCATATGCATTCTGTAATTGCGCAAATCTTCGTTCTTTGGTCAATTGGCTTATGGATAGTTGTATCAATTTCAACTCTTACATTATTTTTTTTTAAAATATATTTGCATTACACATGCAATGGCAGTACCTTTCCAATTACAATTTATGTGTTGTGTCTAAATTAAAGTTGTAACACTTTATAGTGACTGGAAAGAGTAGAAAAATTCATCAGATGAGAAAAGGCTGAAGATACATGGAAACGGTACCAAATCATTAGATATTGCATCTTATAAAAAGAAACTGAGATTTGGATAGTTCCACTTCAAGGTAAAATGTTTATCTCTTGTGAAATGAAATAAAAAATATTGTAACACTGTAGTTAATTAATAAAGATACTATTACATGTATTTCTGTATTGGCCTTATTGTTGGTCCTCGGCCAGCAGTATTGGCCTTCGGCCGCCTCAGACCAATACACCAAGACATGGACCAATAACAAGGACAATACAGAAATACTTACGCAAAAATATTATAGAATGACAGTATGGTTCAATAGCGGAATCAGCCCTCAACTACTTTTTACATAAATATTAACTTCTGGCTTCAACTCCTTGTTCGTCTTGTCTGGAGATCTTGTTGTAGTTCCAGTTAGGCAAGCATTTTAGAGACGTATCCCGTCCATCCTCTCTTGACTTGTAATTTCTGGTGATAGATTTTGCCGCTTGACGTATCCTTTCAAGCTTGTTTTTTTTGTTACCCTGTAGGGGTCCCATACTATGGCTCCATATTAAATTGTAAGATCCATTCCTAAAGGTCTAGATCATTGTTCTAATCTGACACAAATTTCAATAACTGGAATGCTACCCAAGTTGAATATATGGTGACCTACTAGAACAGCATTATCACTATTGAAATTGTGTTTAATACCATGATTGTTCAATGTCATTAACTTAAATGGAGACAGACATTTGACCTGAAAGGTGGTGTGGAGTGCAAAATCAAAACTAACTGACTATGATATATGGTTAAAGAATGAATATCAATTACATGGGTCAACATGGTCAAGGGCAGAGTTGTTATGAAATAACAATATGGCAGAGAAGTGGTTTCAAGTTTCATATAAAGCTATCTGACTGACATGAAATAAAAAATCAAAAGAGTATCCCTATTTGTCTAATCTTCAAGGTGAAATAAAACTAGTAAAACAATATTATACTATTGTCTAAATCTACAGAAATATAATTTGCTTCAAGTAACAGAAATAACTAGGCCACTAGTAAGTTATTTAATGAGTATGTGGGGTATAAGAGCTTGATAACAACAGGCTCTTCATAATCATTTGGTTTGAAAAGGATACTAGTAGTCTATATTCTTGATTTAGAAAAATGTAATTGCAAGACAAAAATCACATTACTTAGAATACTTTAGATCATTCAGGTAGTCTTTATTTATATGTACAAAAGAACAGCCAGTAGTCATTGGATATTGTAGATCATTCAAATAGTCTTGACCTATTTATTAGTACAAAAGAACAGCCAGTAGTCATTGGATATTGTAGATCATTCTGGTAGTCTTGACCTATTTATTTATAGAAAAAAACAGCCAGTAGTCATTGGATACTGTAGATCATTCAGGTAGTCTTGACCTATACATTTGTACTAAAAAAACAGCCAGTTGTCATCTTCACATAACACACACATATACGAATATCAATTATATGCTTACGAGACATGTTGGAATGTTAAACTAATTACGGTATGTGAAAATCCAGACTTGCATAAAAAGTATCACAATATTAGAGACAGTGGCGTCATTTTTCCTCAGAGCTTTCAGCTCTTTGATAAGGAAATTTGATATTTTTGGGTTATGTATTATTTTTAATAGAGAGAAAGTGTAAATGACAAAATTGTTCAGCAAAGTAAGATCTACAAATAAGTCAAATGTCTGAAACTGAAATTGTAGCCAAAAAAAAATCTGGTGGTCCTGTAATTTTACTTGAATTTATCAAACACCTATTAGTTACATGAAAGTCATTGCTCAATATTATATTAACTCCATCATTTGTCCATCCTAGTTTCTATGTTATATGTTTTGTTTTTTTAATGAAAGTTTGAACTTTGCATTGTTCACTAACTTTTATACTTTGTCAGTTTGATAACATGTTTGATTTCATTTTTGTTTTATGTCTCATGCATTATACTAACTGTAGAGTCTTTTAAGGGCTCATGTGTAAGGAAAGTCAATCCTTTTTTAGCCCACCCAAATTCGTACTTGTTTTAAAAGCTAAACTCGTAACATTAATCCTGCATTTTATGGGTCACTTTTGGTTGAATAGACAATAATTCAAATTTTAAATAGTTAATATTTAAAGGAAGTCCAAATTCATCATAAGAGCTGGTATTTAATTTCTTCCTAATATTAGGCCAATCCACTCATATTAAAGAAACAATAAAAAATTGTAATAAAAATAATTTATCACTAGAACTAGTCCATAACATCTTCCCAATGATGATCAAGTTGTATTTTAAAGTTATCAACGGTATTTGCAGACACCACATTTTGGATAAACTGTTCCAATCGTTTATAATTCATTAGAAAAAATGCCTTTAATGAAATGATGAATTACATCGAGGCTTTGTAAGTTTAAAGCTGTGTACACTGCAATCATTTACAGTGAAAAGTGCATTAAAATGATAGAAATAAAAGACTAAGTCATGTAATATAGAAAAAGTTTTGTAATATAGAAAAAATGTTTAGTCTCTGAAAAAGTCTTTGTTCAAATGCAGAGTCCTCTGGTTTATCACCCTCTCTGATAGAGATTATTCTGACGTCAAACGACTGTTTTGCCAGACAAGCTGGGGCCGTGGGACCTCCCCAGCTTGTCTGGCAAAACAGCCGTTGCAGTCAGAGTAATCTCGGACTACCTCTCTGAACAAAATGGACCATTTTACGACTGGTTATTTATAAAAAGTATTACCATAATTTTGAGCTATGCTACAAAAGTTAAATTACAGTAGTAACCAGTACAAAAACTATCTGAATACCAAAGAAACCGATGACTGGTTCTTTTTCAAAAGTATTACCGTAATTTTGAGCTATGTAGTTAAAGTTTGTTTACATCAGCAACCAGTTCAAAAGCTATCTGAATACTGAAAAGATGTTAAAACAAAAGTGAACCACCACCAAAATGTTGTTGGTCATCTGACTGCCACTACACATGCAATTGTCGGTCCTAGCCGATTTTTGGCGGACAGGACCGACGGTTTTTGAGAACACTGCAACTCCTTGATTAGGGGGAATGACAACCAGGATACACTCATAATTCAACATATACAAAATGTACAATACAAGAATACAATGTATAATAATGCTATAATAATAATAAAACAATATAAAATGATTTTAAATGATAATTTCTCTGCAGTAGGGAGGTTTACGGCATTGCGACCCAAGGTAGGCGAAATCTTTGATTGATTGCTTTGCTGGAGGACGAATCAGGAATGGTGCTTGAGAATCGTAATTCTCTCTCTGTCTAAACAATTTTTAAGTCAAGCAAGCTGTAGTTATGAAATTATGAATTTAACCTAAAAAAAAGTAGCAAATTACTGATATGTCCTCACACTGGTCATTAACCAAAATAAGTTCTCAGGAGAACTAGATAAAATCATTTTACATGACTACATGAGAGATTAGTTTTACACAATTATGAATTTCCTTGTTAAATTTGGTGCAATGAAAGAAAATGTGTATTTCATCCAACTCACCTGAACCAAACTGGGGAATAAAAAAAGAATGAAATTTCCAAAATTAAATCGGAAAAATTAAGTCTGCCTATCTATACAAATAATTAAAAATCCATGCCTAAATAAAATTAAATGCATGCAGGAAAGGAATTCTTTTTAAGCCTGATAAAAAAACAATCCAGAATTTCATTTCATAGGGTTCACTTATTTACACTTAGTTAAGATCACATTTCTGTATGCAGATTTATTTTTACAAACGTACAAGTACACAGCAACTTGTGCTTGCCAGAGAATGACTTTCACTTGTCCCAGACAATTGGACAACCTAAAGTAATTTCAGGCCCTGTTACTTACTTTAGGAATTATCCCCATCTGTTAATTGACAGTGGCGGATCCAGAAATTTTCATAAGGGGGGGGGGGGGCTACTGACTGCCTTAGAGGGGGCCGCTCCAGTCATGCTTCAGTGATTCCCTATATAATCAACCAAATTTTTCCCACAAAAGGGGGCCGGGCCCCTGAAAAACCCTCTAAATCCGCCTCTGATTGATCCTTACCAATTTAAAACCTTGTAAGCTAGGGTCAAGTAACTTCACTAAATACATTTAACATGTTATTGAAATGCAGTAAGGGGATCAAGTGATGTCATTCCTCCTTAAATAGATCAGTCTAGCTTAAATAAACTTACATTTAATCATCACTGACTTTTGTTGTTCATCTCATTTCAGTTCATGTATACTATGACTCTGACCAACAATCGTCTTATTGGTAAAGGTATGCATTTTGAAGAGCCAGACAGTACAACAACTTTCCCATGGTAGCCCCAGGTAAAGTAAGCCTTTGATTTTTGATTACTTATTTAAATTTAAAACTGTTTTATTATCTTTTGTGATTATTATACCCCATGCTAGGAAGTAAAAGGGGGGGGGGGATTAATGGTTTTTAAACAATCAGACATTTTCTTTTCTGTATGCTAACTGTAAATCTTAATATGGTTTGCAACTTATACGGTCACTTATGAAGAGAGGAAGATCCTATTGATTTTGAGGTCACTACATACAAGGTTAAGGTCATAGTTCCAAAAAACCTGAAATTTGTATAGAAGATCGAGTGCCTTCCATATGCTTAATTTATCAAATACAACATACAAGATAGCATATATGGATAGGATTGCATATATGATCACAAATGATAAGAGGATGATCTCTTTCAATTTTGAGGTCACTCCGGCCTCACCCCCTATGGATTTTACTAACCCTCTATGGATCCGTAGGGGGTCAGTAGCGAACCATATAACTTATATGTAATGGCATTTATGCTACAGTTCAGAGATTAACTTGCATAGTTTGATACATGACTTTCACTGGACAATATTGATCTTTTGTTACCATTCACTTTGTTTGAGATACATATATATTTAGTATATGAGTACTTTGCAAGGTCCTCATGTCTGTCATCCATTTTTCATCTGACCTCGACCTCATTTCATGGATCAGTGAACCGGGTTAATTTTTCGTGGTCAAGTCCATATATTAGATACTATAAGGAATAGGTCTACTATATTTAGTGTATGGAATGAAATAAAGGTGTACATGTCCAACTGGCAGGTGTCATCTGTCCTTGACCTCATTTTCATGGTTCAGTGGTTACAGTTCAGTTTTTGTGTTTTGGTCTTTTTTTCTAATACTATATGCAATAGGTCAACTATATTTGGTGTATGGAAATATTTTACGATGTTCATGTCAGTCTGGCAGATTTTATTTGACCATGACCTTATTTTCACGGTTCATTGCTCAGTTTGAAATTTTTGTGTTTTGGTCTGTTTTTCTTAAACTATAAGCAATAGGTCAACTATATTTGGTGTATGGAATGATTGTAAGGTGTATATGTCTGTCTGGCAGGTATCATCTGACCTTGACCTCATTTTCATGGTTCATTGGTCAATGTTAAGTTTTCATGGTTAAGTTTGTTTCTTAGATACTATAAACAATATGTCAACTATATTTAATGCATAGATTGGTTGTAAGGTGTACATGTCTGTCTGGCATGGTTTATATTTAGGACTGTCAACGTAAAATGAATGGTCAATTAAGCAGGCGACACATTTCAGCGTGTGCACTCTTGTTCATTTTAAGCAGCTTGTTCATATTCAATTTCATGTAAATATTTTTTTTGCAGTTAACCATCGCATTTTATTAATGATTCAATCATGTCAACGTGCGGTTTATTATTGTTTCTCTCAATAGATACTGAGACCTTTCAGATACAATTGCTATGGAAGTATTTGATTTCGTAAAAGCAGATCGCCAAGCAGCTCGATAAAAAAGATGCTTTTTGTCAAAATAGGCCTCGTAAAAGCAGACCTCGGCAGAGAGCAAAATTTGAATTTTAATGTAACATTGATGAATTTAAAGGGCACTGATCTCGTAAAAGCAGATCGCCCAGCAGGTCGATAAAAAAGATGCTCTTTGTCAAATGGGCCTCGTAAAAGCAGGACCTTGGCAGAGAGCAAAATTGGAATTTTAATGTAACATTGATGAATTTAAAGGGCATTGATCTCGTAAAAGCAGATCGCCCAGCAGGTCGATAAAAAAGATGCTCTTTGTTAAATGGGTCTCGTAAAAGCAGACCTCGGCAGAGAGCAAAATTTGAATTTTAATGTAACATTGATGAATTTAAAGGGCACTGATCTCGTAAAAGCAGATCGCCCAGCAGGTCGATAAAAAAGATGCTCTTTGTCAAATGGGCCTCGTAAAAGCAGACCTTGGCAGAGAGCAAAAATTGAATTTTAATGTAACATTGATGAATTTAAAGGGCACTGATCTCGTAAAAGCAGATTGCCCAGCAGGTCGATAAAAAAGATGCTCTATTTGTCAAATGGGCCTCGTAAAAGCAGACCTTAGCAGAGAGCAGAATTGGAATTTTAATATAACATTGATGAATTTAAAGGGCATTGATCTCGTAAAAGCAGATCGCCCAGCAGGTCGATAAAAAAGATGCTCTTTGTTAAATGGGTCTCGTAAAAGCAGACCTCGGCAGAGAGCAAAATTGGAATTTTAATGTAACATTGATGAATTTAGAAGGCACTGATCTCGTAAAAGCAGATTGCCCAGCAGGTCGATAAAAAAGATGCTCTTTGTCAAATGGGCCTCGTAAAAGCAGACCTCGGCAGAGAGCAAAATTGAATTTTAATGTAACATTGATGAATTTAAAGGGCACTGATCTCGTAAAAGCAGATTGCCCAGCAGGTCGATAAAAAAGAAGCTCTATTTGTCAAATGGGCCTCGTAAAAGCAGACCTTGGCAGAGAGCAAAATTGGAATTTTAATATAACATTGATGAATTTAAAGGGCATTGATCTTGTAAAAGCAGATCGCCCAGCAGGTCGATAAAAAAGATGCTCTTTGTTAAATGGGTCTCGTAAAAGCAGACCTCGGCAGAGAGCAAAATTGGAATTTTAATGTAACATTGATGAATTTAAAGGGCATTGATCTCATAAAAGCAATCGCCCAGCAGATCTCTATTTGTCCCATCAGGTCGATGAATTTAAAGATGATCTCTTCGCCCAGCAGGTCAATAGTTAAATGGGTCTCGTAAAAGCAGACCTCGGCAGAGAGCAAAAATTGAATTTTAATGTAACATTGATGAATTTAGAAGGCACTGATCTCGTAAAAGCAGATTGCCCAGCAGGTCGATAAAAAAGATGCTCTTTGTCAAATGGGCCTCGTAAAAGCAGACCTCGGCAGAGAGCAAAAATTGAATTTTAATGTAACATTGATGAATTTAAAGGGCACTGATCTCGTAAAAGCAGATTGCCCAGCAGGTCGATAAAAAAGATGCTCTATTTGTCAAATGGGCCTCGTAAAAGCAGACCTTGGCAGAGAGCAAAATTGGAATTTTAATATAACATTGATGAATTTAAAGGGCATTGATCTCGTAAAAGCAGATCGCCCAGCAGGTCGATAGAAAAGATGCTCTTTGTTAAATGGGTCTCGTAAAAGCAGACCTCGGCAGAGAGCAAAATTGGAATTTTAATGTAACATTGATGAATTTAAAGGGCATTGATCTCGTAAAAGCAGATCGCCCAGCAGGTCAATAAAAAAGATGCTCTTTGTTAAATGGGTCTCGTAAAAGCAGACCTCGGCAGAGAGCAAAAATTGAATTTTAATGTAACATTGATGAATTTAAAGGGCACTGATCTCGTAAAAGCAGATTGCCCAACAGGTCGATAAAAAAGATGCTCTTTGTCAAATGGGCCTCGTAAAAGCAGACCTTGGCAGAGAGCAAAATTGGAATTTTAATATAACATTGATGAATTTAAAGGGCACTGATCTCGTAAAAGCAGATCGCTCTGCAGGACGATAAAAAAGATGCTCTTTGTCAAATGGGCCTCGTAAAAGCAGCTAGGACCTTGGCAGAGAGCAAAATTGGAATTTTATTGTAACATTGATGAATTTAAAGGGCACTGATCTCGTAAAAGCAGATTGCCCAGCAGGTTGATAAAAAAGATGCTCTTTGTTAAATGGGTCTCGTAAAAGCAGACCTCGGCAGAGAGCAAAGTTGGAATTTTAATATAACATTGATGAATTTAAAGGTCACTGATCTCGTAAAAGCAGATCGCCCATCAGGTCGATAAAAAAGATACTCTTTGTCAAAGCGGGCCTCGTAAAGCAGACCTCAGCAGAGAGCAAAATTTAATTTTTATATAACATTGATGAATTTAAAGGGCACTGATTTCGTAAAATATGTCGGAAACTTGTTTTTATGAAAAAATATATTATAAATCTTGTCTGGCTCTATTTCCTCAAAGCAAAAGTCTGACTGTTATATTTCTTACAGCAGCTAGTGTACAGGTAAAATGTAATACATTTTATGTTTTTACAGGAAAATAATGTTGTCACATCTAAGATTTTATGCATAAAAAATTACCAATTGGGATGAAAATTCCCAATTTGATGGTCTAAGGCCCCATTTGAAAACACCTGGAATCATCCCTGCTAAGACATAAATATCTCTGGCAATTGGATTATTGTTGGCACAATACTAAATTATAATTACCACAAGGAACTTTTACCAAAATCATCAACCAATGTTCATAATCTTAGTCATAAAAATTATGACTGTTGGTATTAGGAACAATGAAAGAATGAGCTTTTGTTCAACAATCATAAGATCAAATGCTAAAACTGACTGATCTATTTTTAAAATTTTTGTTTACAAGATGAGTTGATTTTGGTCATGCATTTTATTTTTGTACATCAGAATTAAATATTTATTGGAGTGACTTCCGTAATCTTTTTTTATATAGTTGTCAGGGTTTAGATAACACTTGACTACTAGTATTTAAAAGATGTTTTTATTACAATTATAAGTATGTTAATTACCATAAAAAATAAAATATTCACACCAAGCTCGCATGAACCTTAAAATACAGTACCTAACAAAACTTCCCCTACACACAGACAAAAGTGGGTCAAGTCCACCCTCTACATTTATACATCACTTTTTAAAAAATCATAACATTAGCAAAGGGGAGGGGGGTAAGACCTCAGATTTATGATGGTAAGTTATTTTGCAAAACACGATTTTGGAACTAAAGATGAAGTTTTTATTACAATGATAACTTACCATCATAAATTTGATTCATCAACATAATTCCCCTGAGAACTAGATGGAAATATTACTTTCCGAAAATCCTACTGGAATTTGAGGAAAGGGAGTCTTCAAAAGGCTTCACTTCCTCTTAGAGACAGTACTTTTGGAGGGCAGGACCATTGCTTAATCAGGTTCTTCCCCTTCACCACTTGGGCTTTTTTGCCATTTGATGAAGCAGAAGATTTGGGGTAAGCTGTCTTCTTGACTAGAGGATGCCCAGGATACTTCTTATAGAAGTCATTAGACTGATAGTGTGAGATGATACCTGTCCGTACACCATCAGTATCCTGGACATAATAGTCTGCAGTGCTTTACTTCTCAAGATAGGGGCCTCAGTGGCTGAGTGGTCTAAGTAGTCCAACTACTGTATCACTAGCCTGTCAACACTGAGGTTGTGAGTTCGAATCCTGCATGTGGCAGATGCCTTCGACTCCAATCTTAATTGACTAGGATGGTCAGTTTTCCAACTGCAGGTCAGGGGTTCTCTCCACTGGCAATCATGTTTCTTCCACCAATAAAATCTGACTGCCATGAAATAGCCAATATTGCTGAAAGTTGCATTAAACACTAATCAATCAATAAATTAATCTTCCCCTTCACCACTTTGGCTCTTTTGCCATTGGATGAAGCAGAAGGTTTAGGGTATGCTGTCCTCAAGCATTGACTAGAAGATTGTTTAGGATCCTACTTATGGTAGGCATTAGACTGATAGTGTGAGATGCTACCTTACTCACACCATCAGTATCCTGGACATAAGCCATCTTAGTCTGGGGTGCTTTATCTACTGCCCATCTCTTAATCTGCTTCTTCCCCTTCATCACTTTGGTATTTTTTCCATTGGATGAAGCAGAAGATTTAGGGTATTACCCAGTTAGCTGTCTTAACTAGAAGATGGACTTAGTCTGCTTCTTCTCAAGTTCTGGCCCTTAATGGCTGAGTGGTCTAAGTTGTCCAACTACTGTATCACTAGTCTGTCAACACTGAGGTTGTGAGTTTGAATCCTGCATGTGGTAGATGTGTTCAACTCCAATCTTAATTGACTAGGATAGTCAACTCTCCTACCTGAGAGGGGGGGTTAAGAAAAAGTGAGTAAGGTAGAGGGTCAACATGAGTCACTTTGAGTTGTTGATGTGTAGGTTTTTTTGTGCTTTTTAGTTCATGTGAGCTGATATTATCTAAATTTATGATGGGAACATTTTTATTGTAATAAAAAAATCTTTTCACTTGTCAGTGTTACCAGAAGTTAGAAATCCTTTAAATTATAAAACTTTTAAATTGCTCAACCCTTCCCCTAACCTGGGACAGTGGTGTAACAGTTCTTTTATATGTATTTTGAAAAAAGTTTCATTTTTTGAGTAAGTAAACTTTATTGAAAGTTTTATATTTGGTTTGATATTTTTGAACTATTTTTGGCTCAATGTTGAAATATATGTATATCTTTTTTGAGTTGACAAACAGCTGTCTATGACTAATTTTGTTTTTTCACAGACCCTGAAAAAGGCTCCACTGAAGCACCGCAGGATAAGGAACATAGAGATATGTATAATTCATTTAAATTAAAACTATATTTCATTTAAAAATAAACTAATCTATGATTTTTGTTTTTGTAGCAGTTTCTTTTTGTTACAGTAGCAGGCCAGAGGATATTAGTCATGGACCATGAAGATGGATGGTTTCATTGTAGATGACAGATATGTAGCATGTAGGTATTTGGTCATTACAATTGTACTTAAAACTATGTTAATATTTGTTTGGTAATACAAATCAGTTTTTCCCTAAAAAAAACAGCTTGAAATTTCATTACAAATTGTACCAAAATTTCTTATTCAAATTTATACTTTAATGAAATATATTTTAATAAGAATGTATTGTAATTGGCTGCCATTAATATAAAAAAAAAGGAGATGTGGTATGATTGCCAATGAGACAACTATCCACCAAAGTTTGAATGAAGTGGATGTAAGCAATTATAGGCAACCGTACGGCCTTGAACAATGAGAAAAACCCATACCATATGGTCGGTTTTAAAAGGCCCCGACATAAAAAATAAGAAACAATTCAATTGAGGAAAACTAACGGCCTAGTTTAAACCAAAACAATTTACGAAAAACAAATATGACAGACATGAACCAAAGACAACCACTAAACTACAGGCTCCTGACTTGGGACAACAAAATAAAGAATGTGGCGGGGTTAAACACGTTGTAAGCACTCAACCCTCCCCCTAACCTGGGACAGTGGTGTAACAGTTTTTCTTTATATATATTTTGAAAAAAGTTTCATTTTTTGAGTTAGTAAACTTTATTAAAAGTTATATATTTGGTTTGTTATTTTTGAACTTTTTTTTTTTTGGCTCACTGTTGAATATACGTATAACTTATTTGAAATGACCAGCAGCTGTCTATGACAATTTTGTTTTGTTTCAGATGTTACGAAGAAGATGTTTACATCACAGACCCTGAAAAAGACTCCATTGAAGCACAGCAGGATAAGCAACATTGAGATAAGTATATTTTATTTAAATTAAAACTATATTTCATTTAAATATAAACTAATCTATGATTTTTGTTTTTGTAGCAGTTTCTTTTTGTTACAGTAGCAGGCCAGAGGATATGAGTCATGGACCATGAAGATGGATGGTTTCATTGTAGATGACAGATATGTAGCATGTAGGTATTTGGTCATTTCATTTGTACTTTAAAACTATGTTAATATTTGTTTGGTAATAAAAATCAGTTTTTCCCTAGAAAAACAGCTTGAAATTTCATTACAAATTGTACCAAAATTTCTTATTCAAATTTATACTTTAATGAAATATATTTTAATAAGAATGTATTGAAATTGGCTGCCATTAATATAAAAAAAAAGGTGATGTGGTATGATTGCCAATGAGACAACTATCCACCAAAGTTCAAATGAAATGGATGTAGGCAATTATTGGCAACTGTACAGCCTTCAACAATGAGAAAAACCCAAACCATATGGTTGGTTTTAAAAGGCCCCAACATAAAAAATAAGAAACAATTCAATTGAGAAAAACTAACGGCCTAATTAATAACAAAAAAATTTACGAAATACAAATATGACAGACATGAACCAAAGACACCCACTAAACTACAGGCTCCTGACTTGGGACAACAAAATAAAGAATGTGGCAGGGTTAAACATGTTTGTGAGCGCTCAACCCTCCCCCTAACCTGGGACAGTGGTGTAACAGTTCTTCTTTATATATATTTTGAAAAAAGTTTCATTTTTTGAGTTAGTAAACTTTATTAAAAGTTATATATTTGGTTTGATATTTTTGAACTTTTTTTTTTTGGCTCACTGTTGAATATACGTATAACTTATTTGAAATGACCAGCAGCTGTCTATGACAATTTTGTTTTGTTTCAGATGTTACGAAGAAGATGTTTACATCACAGACCCTGAAAAAGACTCCATTGAAGCACAGCAGGATAAGCAACATTGAGATAAGTATATTTTATTTAAATTAAAACTATATTTCATTTAAATATAAAGTAATCTATGATTTTTGTTTTTGTAGCAGTTTCTTTTTGTTACAGTAGCAGGCCAGAGGATGAGTCATGGACCATGAAGATGGATGGTTTCATTGTAGATGACAGATATGTAGCATGTAGGTATTTGGTCATTTCAAATGTACTTTAAAACTATGTTAATATTTGTTTGGTAATAAAAATCAGTTTTTCCCTAGAAAAACAGCTTGAAATTTCATTACAAATTGTACCAAAATTTCTTATTCAAATTTATACTTTAATGAAATATATTTTAATAAGAATGTATTGAAATTGGCTGCCATTAATATAAAAAAAAAGGTGATGTGATATGATTGCCAATGAGACAACTATCCACCAAAGTTCAAATGAAATGGATGTAGGCAATTATTGGCAACTGTACAGCCTTCAACAATGAGAAAAACCCAAACCATATGGTTGGTTTTAAAAGGCCCCAACATAAAAAATAAGAAACAATTCAATTGAGAAAAACTAACGGCCTAATTAATAACAAAAAAATTTACGAAATACAAATATGACAGACATGAACCAAAGACACCCACTAAACTACAGGCTCCTGACTTGGGACAACAAAATAAAGAATGTGGCGGGGTTAAACATGTTTGTGAGCGCTCAACCCTCCCCCTAACCTGGGACAGTGGTGTAACAGTTCTTCTTTATATATATTTTGAAAAAAGTTTCATTTTTTGAGTTAGTAAACTTTATTAAAAGTTATATATTTGGTTTGATATTTTGAACTTTTTTTTTTGGCTCACTGTTGAATATATGTATAACTTATTTGAAATGACCAGCAGCTGTCTATGACAATTTTGTTTTGTTTCAGATGTTACGAAGAAGATGTTTACATCACAGACCCTGAAAAGACTCCATTGAAGCACAGCAGGATAAGCAACATTGAGATAAGTATATTTTATTTAAATTAAAACTATATTTCATTTAAATATAAACTAATCTATGATTTTTGTTTTGTAGCAGTTTCTTTTGTTACAGTAGCAGGCCAGAGGATGAGTCATGGACCATGAAGATGGATGGTTTCATTGTAGATGACAGATATGTAGCATGTAGGTATTTGGTCATTTCAATTGTACTTTAAAACTATGTTAATATTTGTTTGGTAATAAAATCAGTTTTTCCTAGAAAACAGCTTGAAATTTCATTACAAATTGTACCAAAATTTCTTATTCAAATTTATACTTTAATGAAATATATTTTAATAAGAATGTATTGTAATTGGCTGCCATTAATATTAAAAAAAAGGAGATGTGGTATGTCATTGCCAATGAGACAACTATCCACCAAAGTTCAAATGAAATGGATGTAGGCAATTATTGGCAACTGTACGGCCTTCAACAATGAGAAAAACCCATACCATATGGTTGGTTTTAAAAGGCCCCAACATAAAAAATAAGAAACAATTCAATTGAGAAAAACTAACAGCCTAATTTATAACAAAACAATTTACGAAATACAAATATGACAGACATGAACCAAAGACACCCACTAAACTACAGGCTCCTGACTTGGGACAACAAAATAAAGAATGTGGCGGGTTAAACATGTTAAACATGTTTGTGAGTTTCGCTCAACCTCCCCTAACCTGAGGCTGTGGTGTAACAGTTTTTCTTTATATATATTTTGAAAAAAGTTTCATTTTTTTGAGTAAGTAAACTTTATTAAAAGTTATATATATGGTTTGATATTTTTGAACTTTTTTTTTTTTGGCTCACTGTTGAAAATATGTATAACTTATTTGAGATGACCAGCAGCTGTTTATGAATAATTTAGTTTTGTTTCAGATGTTACGAAGAAGATGTTTACATCACAGACCCTGAAAAAGACTCCATTGAAGCACAGCAGGATAAGCAACATTGAGATAGGTATATTTTATTTAAATTAAAACTATATTTCATTTAAATATAAACTAATCTATGATTTTTGTTTTGTAGCAGTTTCTTTTGTTATAGTAGCAGGCCAGAGGATATGAGTCATGGACCATGAAGATGGATGGTTTCATTGTAGATGACAGATATGTAGCATGTAGGTATTTGGTCATTTCATTTGTACTTTAAAACTATGTTAATATTTGTTTGGTAATAAAAATCAGTTTTTCCCTTGAAAAACAGCTTGAAATTTCACTACAAATTGTACCAAAATTTCTTATTCAAATTTATACTTTAATGAAATATATTTTAATAAGAATGTATTGTAATTGGCTGCCATTAATATAAAAAAAAAGGAGATGTGGTATGATTGCCAATGAGACAACTATCCACCAATAGTTTTAATGAAGTGGATGTAAGCAATTATAGGCAACCGTACGGCCTTCAACAATGAGAAAAACCCACACCATATGGTCGGTTTTAAAAGGCCCCGACATAAAAAATATGAAACAATTCAATTGAGAAAAACTAACGGCCTAATTTAAACCAAAACAATTTACGAAAAACAAATATGACAGACATGAACCAAAGACAACCACTAAACTACAGGCTTCTGACTTGGGACAACAAAATAAAGAATGTGGCGGGTTAAACATGTTTGTGAGTGCTCAACCCTCCTCCTAACCTGGGACAGTGGTGCAACAGTTCTTTATATATATTTTGGGAAAAGTTTCATTTTTATACGCCTGTCAATTTTTGACCGGATGTATTATGGTACACAAATGTCCGGTGTCCGTCTGTCCGTCCGTCTGTCTGTCCGGGGTAAACATGTCGCACCGTAACTTGAGAATGACTTATCCAAATTTCATGAAACTTAACATAGTTGTTTCTTATGATGGTCAAACGATCTGTTTACTTTTTGGTGAAAATAAGATTAAAAATTTTTGAGTTACGGGACTTAGTAACTAAAAGTCTGTCTGTCTGTTTGTCCGGCGTAAACATGTCGCACTATAACTTGAGAATGACTTATCCAAATTTCATGAAACTTTAGATAGTTGTTTCTTATGATGGTCAAATGATCTATACTTTTTGGTGAAAATAAGATTAAAACTTTTTGAGTTACAGGACTTAGTAACTAAAACAGGTGTGTGGTTTTTTTCACATGTCGCTACCGTATCTCAAAAACAATTTATGATTATTGCTTAAAACTTTACACACTTCTTAGTTATATTAATCTAAAGATCTGTATACTTTTGGTTTTGATTCAAAATTTTATTTTAGGGATATTGAGTTTTTGTAAAAAGGGGTTTTTCGCATGTCACACCGTATGTCAGAAACTATATATGCTTATTGCATAAAATTTGCACAGAAGGCAGCGGGCGTATCATGCACTCATGGCGCAGCTGTTTATTTGAGTTAGTAAACTTTTATTAAAAGTTATATATTTGGTTTGATATTTTTGAACCTTTTTTTTTGGCTCACTGTTGAATATATGTATAACTTATTTGAAATGATCAGCAGCTGTCTAAGAATAATTTTGTTTTGTTTCAGATGTTACGAAGAAGATGTTTACATCACAGACCCTGAAAAAGACTCCATTAAAGCACAGCAGGATAAGTAACATTGAGATAAGTATATTTTATTTAAATTAAAACTATATTTCATTTAAATATAAACTAATCTATGATTTTTGTTTTTGTAGCAGTTTCTTTTTGTTACAGTAGCAGGCCAGAGGATGAGTCATGGACCATGAAGATGGATGGTTTCATTGTAGATGACAGATATGTAGCATGTAGGTATTTGGTCATTTCAATTGTACTTTAAAACTATGTTAATATTTGTTTGGTAATAAAAATCAGTTTTTCCCTAGAAAAACAGCTTGAAATTTCATTACAAATTGTACCAAAATTTCTTATTCAAATTTATACTTTAATGAAATATATTTTAATAAGAATGTATTGTAATTGGCTGCCATTAATATTAAAAAAAAGGAGATGTGGTATGTCATTGCCAATGAGACAACTATCCACCAAAGTTCAAATGAAATGGATGTACGCAATTATTGGCAACTGTACGGCCTTCAACAATGAGAAAAACCCATACCATATGGTTGGTTTTAAAAGGCCCCAACATAAAAAATAAGAAACAATTCAATTGAGAAAAACTAACAGCCTAATTTATAACAAAACAATTTACGAAATACAAATATGACAGACATGAACCAAAGACACCCACTAAACTACAGGCTCCTGACTTGGGACAACAAAATAAAGAATGTGGCGGGGTTAAACATGTTTGTGAGCGCTCAACCCTCCCCCTAACCTGAGGCTGTGGTGTAACAGTTTTTCTTTATATATATTTTGAAAAAAGTTTCATTTTTTTGAGTAAGTAAACTTTATTAAAAGTTATATATATGGTTTGATATTTTTGAACTTTTTTTTTTTTGGCTCACTGTTGAAAATATGTATAACTTATTTGAGATGACCAGCAGCTGTTTATGAATAATTTAGTTTTGTTTCAGATGTTACGAAGAAGATGTTTACATCACAGACCCTGAAAAAGACTCCATTGAAGCACAGCAGGATAAGCAACATTGAGATAGGTATATTTTATTTAAATTAAAACTATATTTCATTTAAATATAAACTAATCTATGATTTTTGTTTTTGTAGCAGTTTCTTTTTGTTATAGTAGCAGGCCAGAGGATATGAGTCATGGACCATGAAGATGGATGGTTTCATTGTAGATGACAGATATGTAGCATGTAGGTATTTGGTCATTTCATTTGTACTTTAAAACTATGTTAATATTTGTTTGGTAATAAAATCAGTTTTCCCTTGAAAACAGCTTGAAATTCACTACAAATTGTACCAAAATTTCTTATTCAAATTTATACTTTAATGAAATATATTTTAATAAGAATGTATTGTAATTGGCTGCCATTAATATAAAAAAAAAGGAGATGTGGTATGATTGCCAATGAGACAACTATCCACCAAAGTTTTAATGAAGTGGATGTAAGCAATTATAGGCAACCGTACGGCCTTCAACAATGAGAAAAACCCACACCATATGGTCGGTTTTAAAAGGCCCCGACATAAAAAATATGAAACAATTCAATTGAGAAAAACTAACGGCCTAATTTAAACCAAAACAATTTACGAAAAACAAATATGACAGACATGAACCAAAGACAACCACTAAACTACAGGCTTCTGACTTGGGACAACAAAATAAAGAATGTGGCGGGGTTAAACATGTTTGTGAGTGCTCAACCCTCCTCCTAACCTGGGACAGTGGTGCAACAGTTCTTTATATATATTTTGGGAAAAGTTTCATTTTTATACGCCTGTCAATTTTGACCGGATGTATTATGGTACACAAATGTCCGGTGTCCGTCTGTCCATCCGTCTGTCTGTCCGGGGTAAACATGTCGCACCGTAACTTGAGAATGACTTATCCAAATTTCATGAAACTTAACATAGTTGTTTCTTATGATGGTCAAACGATCTGTTTACTTTTTGGTGAAAATAAGATTAAAAATTTTTGAGTTACGGGACTTAGTAACTAAAAGTCTGTCTGTCTGTTTGTCCGGCGTAAACATGTCGCACTATAACTTGAGAATGACTTATCCAAATTTCATGAAACTTTAGATAGTTGTTTCTTATGATGGTCAAATGATCTATACTTTTTGGTGAAAATAAGATTAAAACTTTTTGAGTTACAGGACTTAGTAACTAAAACAGGTGTGTGGTTTTTTTTTCACATGTCGCGCCGTATCTCAAAAACAATTTATGATTATTGCTTAAAACTTTACACACTTCTTAGTTATATTAATCTAAAGATCTGTATACTTTTTGGTTTTGATTCAAAATTTTATTTTAGGGATATTGAGTTTTTTGTAAAAAAAAGGGGGTTTTTCGCATGTCACACCGTATGTCAGAAACTATATATGCTTATTGCATAAAAATTTGCACAGAAGACGACGGGCGTATCATGCGCTCATGGCGCAGCTGTTTATTTGAGTTAGTAAACTTTTATTAAAAGTTATATATTTGGTTTGATATTTTTGAACCTTTTTTTTTGGCTCACTGTTGAATATATGTTTAACTTATTTGAAATGATCAGCAGCTGTTTAAGAATAATTTTATTTTGTTTCAGATGTTACGAAGAAGATGTTTACATCACAGACCCTGAAAAAGACTCCATTGAAGCACAACAGGATAAGTAACATTGAGATAAGTATATTTTATTTAAATTAAAACTATATTTCATTTTAATATAAACTAATCTATGATTTTTGTTTTTGTAGCAATTTCTTTTTGTTACAGTAGCAGGCCAGAGGATATGAGTCATGGACCATGAAGATGGATGGTTTCATTGTAGATGACAGATATGTAGCATGTAGGTATTTGGTCATTTCGATTGTACTTTAAAACTATGTTAATATTTGTTTGGTAATAAAAATCAGTTTTTCCCTAGAAAAACAGCTTGAAATTTCACCACTAATTGTACCAAAATTTCTTATTCAAATTTATACTTTAATGAAATATATTTTAATAAGAATGTATTGTAATTGGCTGCCATTAATATAAAAAAAAAGGAGATGTGGTATGATTGCCAATGAGACAACTATCCACCAAAGTTGAATGAAGTGAATGTAAGCAATTAAAGGCAACCGTACGGCCTTCAACAATGAGAAAAACCCAAACCATATGGTCGGTTTGAAAAGGCCCTGACATAAAAAATATGAAACAATTCAATTGAGAAAAACTAACAGCCTAATTTAAACCAATACAATTTACAAAAAACAAATATGACAGACATGAACCAAAGACAACCACTAAACTACAGGCTCCTGACTTTGGGACAACAAAATAAAGAATGTTGCGGGGGTTAAACATGTTTGTGAGCGCTCAACACTCCCCCTAACCTGGGACAGTGGTGTAACAGTTCTTCTTTATATATATTTTGAAAAAAAGTTTTTATTTTAATAAGAATTTATTGTAATTGGAAATATACTTGCCCTCTTAATTTAGGATTTGACATAAAACATGCATCACATTAATTTCTGAATTAATATTAAGAGCAAATAGTCTCTTAACATTGACAATTTGGATAATTACATATTTATATTTCCATCTATGTGCAGAGTGAAGATTGAAAAACCAAATAAGGAGCAAAGATAGCAGTTCCATGGAAGATGTTTACTTAGATCTTCATCCAAGTCTGAGGACTGCCAGGACAGGAACCAAGCAGCAAGGATAGCCGCTCCAAGGAAGAGTATTAGATTGATCTTCACCCCCAAGTCTGAGGCTTTGACATGAAAGAAATAATGCAAGTATATTTAAGCCAAACATTTTCTGTACATTATCTAGAAAAATGTGATAAAGTACATAAGGCAACACACATTTTTCTTATTTTGCACATGTACAACACACAAAAATAGATAATTTATCAGTTTGATAAATGTTTTCCAGGTACACGAATAAAGTTTTATACCACGAAAAGTAAATCCTGTGATAGAATTTTGTCCTTCAAGGGGAAACGTACAATAAACTGCAAGAATACTTCTTTCAATGAGGATAACTCAAGATTATACACATTTTTTTTGGCAGTTGAAATTTAAATTGATTTATTTTTTGTTTTTTCCAGGTTATTTAATTTATTAAACAATATTTTTTTTTATGCTATACTATTATGCAATCAGAATACAGAATAAATTTTTAAAAATTTAGGTCGGCAATTTAACAGATTTCTAAAATATATAATTTGTGTCAATATTAATTCCTTTTTAGGTTATTTCAGTGCAAATGTTTTTATGGATGGGGAGTAAGACTTGGTGGTATAATATTTCTAATATACAAGTACTAGGCTTAAAGTTGTAAGAGGTCAAATGGTTTTTCTTTGTCCCCATATGAATGACCTATAATGGTTTACATTTATAAATTTTGACTTGGATGGAGAGTTGTCTCATTGGCACTCATACCACATCTTCTTATATCTATTAAAAGATTTGAATTGATTACATAGATGTCATATTTGTTTGTGTTGTTGGAATTTTGTCACATTGATGTGTTCTCTGCATCTTCTATTACCTTGATATGTTATATATCACCTATTTCTATATAATGTACATAAGTATACCAACAATGATTCTTTTTTTAACTATTTTGAATAACTAAGCATTTTATATTTCAGGTTAGCATTACAGCTTGTCTTTACAGATTGATGTTGGAAATGGCTATTGGAGTTGACTTTTAAAGGTAGGAAAGAACTATTATATAGATTCATAAACTTTTTTATTAAAGATCATGTAAATTCCCAGGATTTTTCATAATTTTTATAATCATATTACAATTTAATGTTTTCTGGAAGGACATGTCAAGTTTTAGGAAGGCAAAAATGATTACTTTGGAAATTTTCTCTCATTTCTTTTTCTAACCTTTAATTGTAATTCCCAGTTTGCTAATTGTTGCCTATTTCAGTTTCTTAAAATATGACAGAAAAATTGAAAAGTGTCTATTTCTTTTTCAGATAACAAATACTGTGGCTGCAGGAAATAATTGTGTGATTAATTCTCGTACCAGGTTTTTGCAAGGGTTCTTAACGTGTAGACAGCATGTCACTCTCTCTCAACATAAGGCATCTGATTTAGCGTCCCCATTCTGACTGAACGTGGCTGCAAATACATACATCCTGCACTACAAAACAGACGCTCCACTTTAGCAAGGGTTTTACTTCCAGTCTGAAGAAGACCAAGAGTGACCATATTTCTATTCCCAAGTCACCCTTTGAGGTCTTTCGAAATGGACAGAAAGGTTTCCAATATGAATGGTTCATATAACTCTTGTAAAAACCAGTTGAAGAATGTATTTGATAAATTGTAATTTTTTAATGCAAAGATTCTCCATTTTCAACAAGAGTGGAGGTTCTATTTATGGGTTATCTAGTGTTTTGAATTTTTACCAAACTTTCTTTTTCTCTCTACCATTAAATGCCATGGAATTTTTTTTACTTTTGGACCTTAACTTTTGTCTAACAGATATAATGGTTCTTATCTAGTAATCATTTCCATTAGTTAAGAATGGAGAATCTAAAAGTAAAATATTGTAAATAATTATAGCAATGGTTTTATACGAAAATTAAAAATATTTTGTCAAAATTGGATTCAAGAGATTACATGTAGAAATGTTTATGTTTAAGTATTCTTAATTTACTAGCAGTCACAGACATGTGTCTTGACTAAACAGTGATTTTCCTACCCTTTTTCAAATGGGGCCTGGGCCCTAGGCAATTGGGAAAAATGTGTCGTATAACGTATGAATTGGGAAAAGATAAATGATTGTGTTCCAACATATTTTAAGGATGAAGATATAAGAAGATGTGGTATGAGTGCCAATGAGACAACTCTCCATCCAAGTCACAATTTGTACATGTTATTTATTATTTCAAAATTCCAATTTTCAAACATTTCAACTCAGTCATACAACCCTGAGATTTTCTTGTCAGTAAGATTTCTCGAACCGACACTATATGACATGGTATAATGTTTTCAGTGCTTAGTTCTGAGCTAGAGTCGACAACTGTCACTGATTATGGTCGCACTCAGAGTGGGATTGACGGTCAGTCTCTCTTTGTACATGAGCAGAGTTCATTTCAAGTGAATTATGCTCAGATGTTTGGGTAGAAACAATTTGTTTAGTGTTAGTACTTGGGTTTGTGGTGATTGCTTATGTGCCTCTATACGCCACAACCAAGGCTTCATTCTGTTCTACATCCGTAAAAGTAGAAACATTTTCGTTCAAAATATATCAGTCCCTGTAGTATCTTCAGTACTAATTTTGGATTTTTTAAAGCTCAACAAGTTTTTTACAATCAGTGGCATCTTTGCCTTTCTTTTATTTGCGAACAAAATAAAATAATAATGAGAGGACATGTTGTCTGTTTGGGCATGCTCAATTCACAGAAAAAAAATAAACCAAACTGGCAAATCTTTGCCCAGTATGACATTGCCTGTCAAAAAACATTTATGTGTGAGAAAATAATAAAAACCTTTTAGTTTTTCATGTAGGCATGTATTTAAAATGTTATTCAGATAATAACACAGGATCATCACTTCATATCATTCCATATTCTTACCGTTAACCACCACACGTCATCCAAATGCTGAACTAAGCTTACCCATTGTTGAAACTGGTTTACAGTCGAAATATGACAGTTACCTGTCTATATTCAACATGATTACATCGGGAACAGTACAACAAGCTATATTTTGAACCAAAAAATCAAATCATACGAACAATAAAATTATCAATTACCTTTCCGCTACAACTTGATTGAATTGGGAATTTTACAGGTTCAATTGGGAAAAATTTTAGGTATTTTCTGATTTTTCTGATTTTCTGATTGATATTCGGACCTAAAATAAAGGCAGGAAAATCACTGCTAAATGTCAAGCCTATCGCTCAGTTGTAATGAATGATAAGTCTTACAGTGTCAAGGGGATGTAATACCCCTGTTTAACTCCTCATACTTGAATTTTCTCCAGTGTTGGCCAGTATAACTAGACATTTTTTTCTTTATTTTTTAATATTTTATTGGTAAATGGACTAAGCATGGTTTTGGGTTTTTTTTTCTGTTAACATTTACAATATCATGCAGTCCATGGTTCAAGTTTCTCAAATATCAGTAAATTTGTCACACCTTTAGGGAATTTTATGAACATGAAAGCAGAAGCTTTTTTTTAATCCAAAGATAGTATCAAAAGCAATACTTGGAATTCAATTTTTTGTATCTTAATCTTGGGTTTAAGAATTTTAGACTTTAATAGCTTTATAGAATTTTAGGAAACCTTAACAGAAGCTTTTGATTAAGAGAAAATGTCTGAAGTAATATTGGAAAATATATTTTTTTTCATTTTTCAGTATTTTACTGAAAAATGGACTTATTTTTGTTTTGCATTTGAGATTTACATTTAGCCTCTGATTATGTTTTTTAAGACATCTATAACTGCTGAAAACCTCCCTTGAAAGTTGGGAAACATGAACATGAATATCTTCATGATCAAGAAAAAACGTTTCATTTTTATATTTTATCTTTTCATATTTTATTGGTACATTGTTTGGTTTTTTACCTCAAACTTTAAACTGAAAGCAGCAACACAGTCATCCTCCATTTTTTTATTGCTGTTTTTACCAGTTATGTTTATGTGTTCATTATTTCTACTTGCATCATATTGATGATAAATAAAACTGTAAAATTATTGTAATTTGAGCAGTACCAGAGTACTGGATTTGTTTTACAAAGCATCCATTAGACTTGCAACCGTTTTCATACATTGAGTTATGCTGTGCATCTTTGGCTGACATTTGTCATGTCCTAAAAACAAGTCAAATATTGATGGAAGCACCTTACTTTCAGGGAATGTCAAAAAATACTTTCTGTAAAACAATAATTTGTATGATGTAAAAATTTTTATATTAAAAAGGTTGACCTATTAGGTCTGGGGACACAGTTATCATCCTTTGATTTTCGTTGTCTTCAAAAAGAGTCCCTAATGTGGACAGTGTATAACTTGCAAATTTTTTTCATACAACTTCCAAGTTTATTTCTTTATATTTTATGCATAAAATAGTAAGTAGGTGGATGAAATTACATGTAAAAAAAATATTTGGGGCATGCATTTTTAGGTAAAGTAGTGATTTGGTCCAGTTTGAAAAGGTCAAAAATTAGTATGTCTGAAGCTGTCAAACTGAATTACAGACCCCCTTAACTTATAATTGTCCATATTTTGAGTTCAAGCTGATAGACTTTTCTATAATTTTGATATGATTTTTCCCAGAAGTAGTACACTACATTGTAAAAATCTTTTTTGGATAGAGCAGGTGTGATTTTTTAATTAGTGTTGTTTTGTCTGAAAGAAATTCACTACGAAATAACTATGTGTTTTTTGGCCATTATTTCAGAATCTAATGCATTCTGGTTATCATTTTATGAACAAGGAAATTACTCTTAGCCCTTAAGATTCTTTTCAGATTTATTTATTGGTTTTGTTTACAGTCTATAAATGAACCATTCCGAAAATGAGGTCAATCAAATACTAATAACTTTATCATGCATGCAGTTTGTGGTGATGAAATCAACTTGGTTATCAGAATTTGTGATTTTTCTCCCCATTAATAAAAAGTACTTTTGCCACTGTATAAATTTTATTTGGAAACATTTTGTTGTAAAGTAGTTAAAATGCTTTGGATTTCCATATTCTTCTTCATTGGAGTTTAACAGATGTAGACAAATACCTCCACTTTATTTTAGAAATAGAAAATATGAAAATATGATAGAAAATGAATAAAATCATGAAAGTTCAATTTTAACCAAACAGGCTGATACTAAATTGGAATTTAAAAAAAAAAATGGAACTCTTTAAAAGAGGAGGTAGAAATAGCTATAAGTTGGTATATTTATTATTGTTATTGGTTATATCTGTTTCAATGGCATTTAAAAGTCTAATGTAAGTGCATGATTTGTGATTTTTTTTTTTTGCATCTTATATTTATGTATGTACTAAAATTATAGTATGCAGCTTAGATATATTTGTAAACTTTTAAATTGAGAAAAATTTTCACAAAACATGTGAACATAGTTGGTGCAATTACTTCTGGATCTTAAAATGCCAAAGCATAAATTCCACAGAAAGATAAGATTGATCTTTTAAAAGCATTAATTTGCATCACTCCCAGCAGAGATGCACGTCTCTGTCCCAAGCAACAGAATTTTGGGAAAATATTCTAAAATTCAATAATCTTATCGTAAAGAGATAAGTTTTTTTAATCTACTGTGATGTTTGAGTGTAATGTTTTGTTCTGAAAACATACAAAAGAGAAATATTTGATACATCTATTTTCTTTTTAATATATGTTTAGGCTACATGTTGATATGATAGAAAGAAAAAAAGCTTTCTGCTACTACAAATTTTAAAACTTTTTTTTCATTCATTTATATTGTCCATGAAAATTAATTTAGTTTTTTATTCATGAAATGTACATAAAAAAGAAAAATCTGACACACCTGTAACACTGCCCTTAATTGTTGATTAAAAGCCCTTGACGACCTACATTACTTGTTGATCTTGAAAATGCATTCAAAAAATTTCATTTTTTGTGTGTGTTATCTAGGGTAATTAGTCTTCAACCCCAAAATTTCTAGTCTGCCCTTACATAAACTTTTTGAATAGGATTTTTCTAGAGTTTTTGAAGTTTACCAAAGGCATTGAATTACATTAAATGATGCTTAATAACTACTAGATACATTTGTCTTTTAAAATACAACGGTCATGTAAGGATTATATATTAATTAAGCCATGTGAATAAATTTATCAGTTTTCAAGAGCAAATTGACAGCAGGTCATCCTTATAAAGCAAAATAACGATTTCTGGCGAATCTATGTATTTTTCGAGATATTAGAAATGGGATAGATAAATTGATAAGGTACTAGATAGTAAACTGTATCAGAAGAAAATTGCTGATCACCATGAACTTAGTCTATATCAAATTTTTACTGTTTTTTATTCTTGTGTTCAAGGGATAGGATTCAGTAACCCACTGTAAGAACCAGTATTCTGTCAAGGACTTTGTCTTTAAGCATTTCTCCTCATCTTTGATAAAATTGCATGTATTTAGGCATATCTAGAAAAAAAGGGGGGAGGCATGTTTTTGCTGAATTGAAGTGAATTTTTTTGTATTGTTTATTGCATCTTGTTGCCAAAATACCCATAAAATATTAAAATTAGGTAAAAAATCAGAGACTATACATTTTTCTTCTTAGTACTGTTGAATTGAATATTCTGTACATGGTTCATATAGAACACACAACAGCTATGATAAAATCTGTTTTTATATATTCGTGACAAAAACATATAAATTGAACAGTTATCAAATCATCAGCCTCAAGTCTTTAATAGGTCTAAATCTAACTTAATTAATCAAACACCTCGTTTTATACCTAGCCAAACAGTCAAAATATGCTGGTCAATGCACCCAAGTCTTTAAAAAGTAATGTTTTCTGCAAATGGGGGTACATGTAAAGAAAGTCTACAAAAAAGTGTAAATTTCGAAAGTTATTGATAATTTAAGAACAAATGGGAGGATTCCCAATGTTTAAATGTTGTTAACTTGATATTTTGAGGAACATTTTTATGCATATCATTCTTATGTAACCTTGATATAAAGTAAATTCATAGTATCCGATTTTTGTTGAAATTATTCGCATAAATTTACTTCAAGTAGAAAAATAACTGCATATTAGTTTTTATTATTTGTGTGTTTGTGTTTAATAGTTTTCTTGTTCATCAGGTTTTTTAAAGGCAAATTTTTTTATCTTTTAAATAAATTTTTTAAACCCCTCAAAAATATTTTCTAAATTGACCTGTAAAACAAGATTTTTTCTTCTTTAATTCGTAATGAACTGTTATAGGGGATAATGTCTATTTATCTGTCCATCATCATCTCCCATTCAAATCTCCGATACGATACGATATAATCCTTAAAGTGGATGCCTCAGGTATATATGCAAAGTTGGTTACATAAAAACACAGAATTTAATGTTTCAACAACACTTTAGGGATTGCTGCAGTAATTTAATAAGATTATAGACATGTTTTGGTTCCTATGGCACCTTCATCAGGATTAAAATTACAGAAGAGTACAAAATCCCTAAGTGATGATTTGCACTGCACAACTTGTCACCATAAGAAGAAATTATAAATAGAGAGTAATAAGTAGGTATGAAAGTAAACTGGATCAAGAATGTTAAATAAAATATGTTTTTGCAACTTTGGGCGACAACTTATTGCAATTATGTTCCATTTCAACGATAGAAATAGGACAGACTTGCGATTCCGTACTAATACGACACAGGAAGCAGTACGGTTTGTCCGAGCGAAGCCAATTGGAAGCATGTAACTCTTAGTGAAGCTAATTGGAAGCACCTACCGTCTGTCGTTGCGAAGCCAATTGAGAGCTGTATCTCTGTCGGGTGAAGCTAATTGATTGGAAGCACGTAGCTCTGGCAGACCGAAGCCGATTAGAAGCATGTAACTCTGGGTGAAGCCAATTGGAAGCAGTAACCTCTGGAAAGTAAAGTTAACACTATTATTGATACGCAAATTTTATTTAACATTCTTTTTAAAGTTTACTTTCAAATCAACCATTATTTTCTATTCATAATTACTCACCCTGTTGACATTGTGACGTGCAAATTATCACTTCACCATTTTGTACTCGCCTGTGGTTTTTATCCTGATGAAGGTGCTATAGGAACCGAAACATGTAGATCATAATAAATTACTGCAGCAATCCCTCATGTATTGTTATAAAGGCAAAATCTTTCAGAACCATTCAAATAAAAATAATTTTAATTTATGCAGTTTTAAGTGGTAATTTAATTTACTGTGAGTTTCACATAATGTATCTTTAAATGGCAAATACAGTAAATGATTTTTTTTAGATTTAAGGTAGTTCAGGGGTATACCGCCATCTTGAATTGTAAAATCACAGTACATAATAGGTCTAGTTCTTTGCCCAAATCTGCAAATTTGCACACAGATTTGCAATTTATTGGTAACACTGTTTATTCATATAAAGAAAACTTAGTGATTCATTGCTTTATCAAAAATGTTTTAACAAATACCAAATATTTGTGTTTTTAGAATCAATTTTTCAAATAAGCCATTTAAGGGGAGATAACTCTTTCAGTACAAAATTTATACTGGACATATAGGGAAATTTTCTTTGTTTACTTGTAGCAAGAAAACAAGTTCGGTGACACCATTTTTTCTTTCTATTTTCTTAAAATATATTATAAAACCTTTCTTCTCATATTTTATTTCAAAATTCTGTCTTATAGATTTCTTTTTATGCACAAAAATGCGTTTTTTCATGAACAATCTAAGCAAATTTTGGCAATTTTGAACGACTCGTACCTTGAAAAATAGCTCGGTGACCCATACTTTTTATTATTTTTTGAAAAAAGCGTAGTAAAATCTTCATTTTGGCTAAGTATAAGAAAATTCTGTTATTTTTTTTCTATACCCCTGAACTACCTTAATTGTCCAAGGATGGGGAAGAATCATTGGTTCTTGGGTTTATGAATTCATAAGAACAGTCTTTGTAATCATATCAGTTTGTTAATTAATATTTGTGGTCTTGAATAATCATGATAGCCTTGAAATAAAAGTACTTATGGCACAAATAGATTTTACTAGAAATTAATTTGATATGAAATAAGTTTAAAGAAATAATTATAAGGGTTTCCATTTTCACATAAACAGTAGTGAATTATAAACCAATTCATAAAAAAAAAACATCATGTACTTTAAAATTGAATTTTAAGAAATGAAGAAAAAAGTTCTGACAATTTTCAGTTTAATTCCAAATTGGAGGTTTGATATATGATATAAATTTCGAAATTTAGTTTTTTTTCTAAACAACTCCCTAGTAAGCTTTCAGTGGCGTAGCTAGGCGGAAGCTCGGAAGCCAAGGCTTCAACATCGTTTTGTCAAAAAAAAAAAACATAATAAAAAAAAATTAAAAGGAGCTACAGGGATGAGAGAGTGAAGGGGAAGAGAAAATGGCGATGTGTGGTTAAATAAAAAAAGTTGTAGAAGTCAACGAGTCAATAGCACTTCCCAGACTCCCGGCGTTCGTTCCCATCGCCTGCGCTTTATTTCCCCTCTTTTTATAGCAGACAAATATTGTGTCTGCCGGGGTGTTCCGCTAGTTACAATGCAATGCAGAATTGGCACTACCAGTGACCAATGCCACCGCTGACCGTAGTTTCAGTGTCATACCCCGGGTTAAAACATAGCTGAGTTCTACGATGACAACCGAACAACTTTCGGGCTATGTATCCTTCACATACAAGGAGACGCCCATTTATAAAGTAATTGACTGTTTTGCAACCAAAAGGACAGGAGGCTTGCTTTTTTGTTTTAAGTTACTGGGGAGAGAGTTTGACTCTGACTCTTTTAATAATTCATATCCACACATAAGGTTTCGATTCGCTGTATCTACAAAGTGAAATGTTCCTCGAACAATTACCCTACTGAGTTTGTATTTTTGAAATAAAACAAGACATTTTTGTAAGTTTATTCACTGACAAACATGGCAGGAAATTTAGAATCATGTATAATGTTGTATCATAAATATTGCTCAGCTTTTGCACGATGTTTGTTTAATACAGCTAAAGGCAAGGATGAGCCATCACATTCGTTTATTTTCATTTAGTTGACCTCGTAAGTTGTGTTCCGCTGCCCATCAATATAAAAAAAATAAGATATGGTAATGATTGCCAATGAAACAACTCTTCACGAGAGACCAAATGACACAGAAATTAACAACTATAGATCGGCCTTCGACAATGAGTAAACCCATACCACATAGTCGGCTAAAAAGGGCCCCGAAATGCCATATGCAAAACGATTCAAACGAGAAAAATAACGACCTGATTTATGTACAAAGGTAAAAGAAAAGCAGATATGATATACAGCAACAAAAGACAACCATTACACTGAATTACATGCTCCTGACTTGCATTGGGACAGGCACATACCGAATGTGGCGGGGTTAAACTAATTAAAGGCGCCAACCCTGCCCTTACCTAGGTACCCACTATATTAAACTGAATATACTGTTTACATTTCATCTCTAAACAATTTATAATGTTGTGGTTTTTGTCGCGTCTGCGACTTTTGTCGCAAAAGCGAGACATAGCGATCCTACATTCCGTCGTCGGAGCTGTCCATAAATATTCACTCTGGTTAAAGTTTTGTAAATTTCTCAAACCACCCTGGATTTCTACCAAACTTAGAAAGAAGCTTGTTTATGATCATAAGATAGTTTCAGACGTAAATTTTGAAAAAAAAAAAAAAAAAATCTGGACAGAAGCTTCTTACAATCAAAAGCTAGAATCTAGAGGAAAATTTTAATATTTTTTCCCATTTGTGTTGAGCCTGCGATTAACAGCAAAAGTAGCGACACTGGGTTCCATGGAACTCTTACAATTTTATTATACTGGTCTTAGTAAATATAACTTTTTACCCTCTGGAATCTCCTGGTTTTACAGTTTCTTTAAGGAACAATATATATTTTTTCACAAAATTATCTGACTTGTATCAAACAAAAATGTTTTTGTCTACACCTTAACATTCAATATTTCAGTTAATTTTAGTGGGTCTAAAACCCTAAAATCCAGGAGCTTCCGGGGTCCTCGCCCCCTGGCCCCCAGACCCCCTGCCGATTTGGGCTTCACCTTCAACATTTGTCTAGCTACGCCACTGGCTTTAGAATAGAAAATCTAGAAAAAGAAAAAAATGTGTACCAGTAGTTAAAGAAAGTATTAATTATTTTAGAATGAATTTAAAGTTTTCTAATGTTTATATGTTCTAGCTGCATACTAGGAATTGGGTAATTGTTTCCTTGACAAAAGGATGATTTTTTTTCAATCTTCAAGCCTTGTATAAAAAAAATGAATTTTCTGAAAGTTGATTTTTGAGGATTGAACTGCTTTTCTTTACATTTTTGAACCCCCACCAAAAAGATAGCCTGGTTTCCTCCACCAATTAAAAGTGGCGTTATTAAAAACAAATCAAAAAGATTTGCTATACAAGTTTTTCTATTGTTTGGATATAAAATTCTTTTACTTTGATAGAAACAAATCACCACAAATTCAATATCTAAAAACAGACATCATAAGGACTCCCAAGTGAGAATGTGGGAGCCCTGCAGTTTTCACTATGTTCATCTGTCAACAGTTTTTGTAATCGCAAAATCTCCAAAAATATAGGTAGGAGGCCAATCAAGTTTTGCACAGTAGTTGTACATTTTATATTAATGTCAATGTGCATATACATTTTGGTGAAAATTGGCCCATTGATTTTGGAAAACTTATTTTTTGTGTTAAAAAATCAAAAATTTTGAGAAACATTTCTTTTGTGCTGGGAACATTCTACTCCAAATGGATTCCTGGTGTAAAAAATTTATTTCTGTGAAAATTTTGGGGGGAAATTGCTATTTAAACTTAGTTTTGTTAAAAAAAAAAAAAAAGAATCCCAAATTTTGAATACAGTAACTTCTATGTGTGCTAGGATTTAAATGAAAATTGATACATATATATATAGGTATAATATGTAATTCAAAATTAATTGCCAGTGTGAAAGTAGGTTCCATAAGTGCCCTTTTTGGCTCCAAATATTTAATCCATTATTTAAAGATGAAAAGTGTTTCTAGTTGATGCTTATATGTGTGAGAAACTGAAACGAGAAAATTATTGTCAAGTTTGTCTAACAAAACTTTGCGGATAACTGCCTAATTAGGTCAAAAATAGGGGTTTTTGGTGAAAGTCCTCATAAGATTTTAACCACGAATCAAGTCTGACAGTTCATTTGTTATAACAAACACAATGTTAAGAAATCTGTTTTGTTGATGCATATGCTGTGTTTAAGGTATAAGATGCTATTATTCTAAATTGATTCCCTACGACAAAAATAATGTGAACTTTTCTATTTACTTATGTCTATGAAACTTGAAACCCTATTAAGGTGGCGGGTGTGTCTTAATTAAATTTGACAGAAGTTTTTAATAATTTGTCAAAATGAAGTTTTTATCATGCTTTTTTCAAAAATATAATAGAAAGTATGGGTCACCGGACTTTTTTTCATGCTACAGGTTGTGCAAAATTGTCAGATTTTGTATAGATTGTGCATGGAAAATCAAATTTTGTGTGATAAAAAGAAAACTACCTGATAGAATTTTAAGATATAATGTGAGAAGATAGCTCTTATAACATGCTTTCAGATAAGAAAAAAAAAATGGGGTCACCTAACTTGTTTTCTTGCTACAGATTAAAATAGATAAATTCACAACACTTTCTATTATAAAAATTACTTTATCTGAGTTATCTCCCCTTACTTGGCAAAGTTGTAAAAAAATTAATCAAACACAAATAAGGTGTTTTTGAGAAATTACAGCCATAATTATGATAAAACACACAATTTTCTATATTTATATCAAAAGTCTGACACATAAATTACATACTACTCTCAAATTTTGCACATTTCATCAAAAAATAGACCAACGTTATTTGCTACTTCAAAATCCAAGATGGAGGAAGACACCCGAGCCACCTTAAATGTGTAGCTTTGTTTATGTCAGAATTATTTATTTGTTAATGTGACAAGTGCCACACAAAAATGTGCTTTCCCTACCTGACATTATGTCATTTATTCTAATAAAAATGAATCAACAATACTGTAATTTATTTTGTACAACTAGTATTTTCCTTATGATATCTTACCCATTGTGCAGATCTTTTTCCTCCTTTTTTAATGTAAGATGATGTACTACAGTGGCCAAAAACTAGTTGCAATTTGATTTTTTTTTAAATACACACATTGTGGAAGCAGATTTATTGTCTTCTCTGTAAAATTATAGTGGTAAATAGGTAGTTAAATGATTATTTGACTTTTAGCCTGGCTTTTGTACTGTGTACATCAAATTTTTCATCAGCATAAAGAATGTTCAATTTGGCCATTTACATTTATTTATTTTGTATTAATGGTATGGCTATATAACCGTAATCGGATTTGGATTATACAATTTTTGTCTTCAAAATTTTGTTTTATAGCCTTAGTCTTAGGACTAAACTCTTTTTGTTCAAATTGTTAGTCAGATTGAGCATTTCTTGTACATGCGCATTTTTTAAGTGAGGTCCTACACTTTAGTTTCGCTTGGCATTGACAAAAGGACGCAGGTTTCCAAATTTGGTTTTTCCTGATCGGCCACGAAACAGTATTTTGTGTGTTTTGGATATTGAGATTTTGAGAGATGATAGCAAATAGTACTTTGTATATATGTTATGTCATTATTGCTGTATATTGTAATAAAAGCAGCAGCTCAGAAAAGATACAAGCAGCGAGCTAGTCAACAAACTTAAGTTTGTAGTTGAGTTATTTGTTTATATAATAAGCTATTGAATAGTCTTGAGTGTAAATATACATATTAAGTATAGAAGACTGGTATTTCTTTAATTTCTGGATAATAATTATAGAACCATTTGACCCAATGCTTTGAAATTGTACACAACATCATGGATCATCAAATACAGTTCAAGGGCAATACAGGTCACATTCAGTTTGAGTTTTGGTACTTCATTGAATGTTTTTCTGAAAGCAGCTAGGTGTATCTGATCACTAGATATCTTAAATCTAGTTTGAATCTGGAAGGCAAATGCAGGTCACAGGAAAGAGGTTTCTGAAGGGTGTTTCACAGGATTTTATTTCAATCACTCAGTTAAGTGTATGATTATTTTATTTCAGATCCAGGATATAAATAGGATCAGACAAGTTTTACAAACTTGTGAACCAGTGTACAAATTTTTCAAAGCACACGCTCAGTACACTTGGTTTAAAATAATTATTATGCTACTTTGTGCTACACTGTACACAAATGAGATCTTTTGCAGTTTGTATACTTGGTTTCACATGCTAATTTGAGATACAGATCGTGTAGTGCATTTTCTGCTGAAAATGAGCTTTTGTAATCATTTGCCTTCCCTCACTGTAAAATTTTAACAAAAAAACCTTCTGTGAAACTACTAGGCCAAAGGAATAAGTACATGAAGGGTTAAAATTGGCCTTCAGAATTTTATGTTTTTAATAGGCCAAAATACTACAAATTTCAAATAGAAATATTTGTGATATAACTATTACTGTGACTTGACTGTAAGTGTTGCTCTCAACCAATTGCAACTTATTCAAAATTCTGACCAAATTGCAATTTGTTTTATAAAACCAAACTGTTCAACTGGTCAGAAATTTGAACAAACTGCTGTAGAAAACCACAGTCAATTCGTGAAAGTGCAAGGTGATATAATAAAAGAGGGACGAAAGATACCAGAGGGACAGTCAAACTCATAGATCGAAAACAAACTGACAACGCCATGGCCAAAAATAAAAAGACAAACAGACCAATAATAGTACAGATGACACAACATAGAAAACTAAAGACTAAGCAACACGAACCCCATAAAAAAAGCATACTTACAATCCTGTAAGACTTGAATTCCACTTCAATGTTATTATGAAAAATCAGTCTAACAGTTTGTATAGAAATTTTATTGTTATTGTCATGCTAAAGGTGATGGGTAGTAATTTTGAATTGCTATAAAAATGTCCAAACTAAGCTTTCATACAATTTTTCTTTCGAAAAGTATTCTATATTCATAAGAATCAGACATCATTTGAATTAAAACATTTTATATTCAGTAAAATATGTGTGAAATTACAATACGTTTTTAGTAAGTTTCCATGGGAGATCTAGCATGCGGGGACGAGTAGTCAAATTGGCATTTGTAGGCTACGCGTCCCCGCATCCAAAATGTCATCGGATCAGGAATGAAACGTGAAATATACACGGAAATTATCGCAATTAGTGAATAAATTGATTACTACTCAGAACCCGGACTCAGAAGTTTTATAAATAATTGAGTTTTTCTCTGTTAATAAATATTCTTAAAATGGATGATTGTGATATATATGTGGGAAGACATTTAAAACTTATAATTAATTGGAACAATTTGTTCAAAACATATACCAGTCAAATAACTACATACAATTGTATAAAACAAAACTCTGAATCAATTGCGGCTTTAGAGAAAAGAAGACCTTGAAACAGAAAAATTAAAGAAGAATTAAAGTTTGATAGACTCAATTTTTGTCTCGCCTTGACAGAGTCAAAAAAGCGAGACATAGGTATGCTGTTTCCGGCGGCAGCGTCAACAATGTATTAGTTTGTGATAAGGTCTAGTACATAGTGAACCACTAGTGGTAGGTCAATAATATTTGGTATGCAGTTGTATTTGGAGATTATTTGGCCCCGCCCCCTCAGTCAAGGTCTAATGACTTTGAAACTTTGCTTAGTTTACATGTATTAGTTTGTGATAAGGTCAGTTTATGTGGAACCACTAGTGGTAGGTCAATGATATTTGGTATGCAGTTGTATGAGCATTGGCACATTCTCATTACCATGGAGATTATTTGGCCCAGCCCCATCAGTCAAGGTCTATTGACTTTGAAACTTTGCTTAGTTTACATGTTTTAGTTTGTGATTAGGTCAGTTTATGGGGAACCACTAGTGGTAGGTCAATGATATTTGGTATGCAGGTGTATAAGCATTGGCATATCTCATTTCCATGTAGATTATTTGGACCCGCCCCCTCATTCATAGTCTATTGACTTTGAAACTTTTGCTTAGTTTTCATGTATTAGTTTGTGATTAGGTCAGTTTAAGGGGAACTGTTAGTGTAGGTCAATGATAATTGGTATGCAGTTGTATAAGCATTGGCATATCTCATTTCCATGGAGAATATTTGGCCCCGCCCCCTCATTCATGGTCTATTGACTTTGAAACTTTTGCTTAGTTTTCATGTATTAGTTTGTGATTAGGTTAGTTTAAGATGAACCACTCATGTTAAGTCAATGCTATTCGGTATGCAAATGTATTGGCATTCAGGGCCGTAACTAGCCTCTTTTAAAAGTGAGGCAAAATATATTTGCCTACAAAGTTTGAGGCGAGGGGTCTCAGAAGCTCTTGAAAAAAATGACGCAAAATCATGCATTCCGAGTCAGCGTAATTTCCCGGATCCTTTCTTAATCTGAAACACAACTTTTGTTTTAATTATTTTTCGACAATATTCTGGTCTCAAAGCAAAATATATAGATCCAGTGTAAGACTTTTAGTTTTTAGGGACATCAAAAGACCGATATGTTGGATAAAGCAAAAATTGTAATTCACATAGTTAAGTGTGTGGCTGCTGTTTTTTGTTTTTTGTTTTGTTATTGAGTTTCGGCTTGCAGGAAATCGTATTATACCTGTCGATTATGTTTTTTAAAGTTAAGAGGGGACTGGTTATCATTGATATAACTATGCGAGTTCAGTTTGTATAACACATTTCAATTACAACTTGATGTAGTTCCTGACTGGGATAAAAGGGTACACACTCAGGGTATAGACTCAGGAAAACTGTTCTTGGACCTTATTGCTACAATTTTGTGCTGTTTTAAAATTTTACCGGCTGATTAATGTCGGATCTGTCTGTTCTGGTCTTGTATTGTGTTTAGACTTTGGTGTATTTATTTTTTGTGACTTTGAAATTTATTCACAGTACAAATGACTTTAAGTACCGCTTATAAGTCGACGCTAGCCTCAGTAGGGGTCGTCTTGACCTTGTTGTAGGGTATGAATGACCCTCCAGCAACTGTAAAGATGAAGAACAGGAATAAAAACCCTGTTCATAGATAGTTTGTATTTTGTCTATGTATTGTGTGCGATTTTGTCCCATGCACATTCACTCAATATCCCTTTATTTTCTATTTAAGGGCCTAAACACGGCTTAATGCAAGTTTAGCCCTGCAATGTAAAAGGTGATATGGCAATACATTATTTTTCTTTTTAAATGATTTGATTTCGAGAGATTAGTTGTCTCACTTAAATTTAACCCATGTCAGCTTTTTAGTTTTATTTACAGAAAAGAGAGCCAGTTTTGTATTCTTTAATTAATACAAAGTTTAATTTTCAATGAAAAAAACGACCATTTATTCTATGTCCGGTAGCATCGTATCTTCTCAAAACATTTTCTCGAACAATATCTGGACATCGGTGGACATAAGAGGGCCGTTGTTGATGGGGTTTACAGAATAGAAAATAATGCACAAAAAAATAAAGAATAGAGAAAAATGGGCAAAAAAAAAAAAAAATAAAGAATAGAGAATAATGGGGTGCTAAAATATTAAGAATAACATTACTGCATAATTAAATATTGGGTAAAAATATACTGATTACAGAAAAGAACAATGTCCAGAATACAGTTATCAAGTAATTAGAGAATAGCCATTATTTTTAAAGATAAAGAATAATGAGCGAAAAAATCAAAGAATAAACAAATAAAGGACCCCCATCCATACCCTTATTTAACATTTCCAAACCACACAACCGTTCACCCGTCATCGTAGATCTTTCCCAAGTCTGAAGTGTACGCAAAGCAGAAAGCCAAACCCGGGAACAGATAAGACACATAACGACAAGCAATAGACAATCAACACTTAAAAACGGAAATAAATGAGAAACATGGATCCCGAAAAAACAAGGGCGACGTCAGAGGGTGAACAGAACTTGCTTCATGCAAGACATTTTAAAACAATTGAAAACAATTTAATATGAAGACACTGAAGCTTTTGTTTCAACTTATAATTATTATTTTTTTAATTTCCAACATGAGGCATTTGCCTCATTTGCCTCAATGTAGTTACGGCCCTGGCATTTGCAAGTTTCATTTCCATGGAGATTATATAACCCCACCCCCTAATTATGGTTCATTGACTTTGAAACTTTTAGATAGCTGGCATTTGCAAGTTTCATTTCCATGGAGATTATATAACCCCACCCCTAATTATGGTTCATTGACTTTGAAACTTTTAGATAGTTTACAAGTTAATGTTTGTTTTTAGGTTTGTTTAAAGGGAACGACTTGTGAAAAGTCAATGGTATTTGGTTTGCAGTTGTATTAGCATTGGCACATCTCATTTCCATGGAGATTGTTTAGCCCTGTACCTTCAGTCATGGTTCATTGACTTTAAATATTTGCATAACTTACATGTTAAAGTATTGCTATTTTAATTTCAACATTTGCATCATCAAAATAACAAATAGGCGAGACATATCTCTGTGTTAACAGTTTATTCCTGTAGGCAGAAAATTCCAAACAAATTCGAGAGGAAAAAGGCCTATTGATACAAGGTATCTTTTTTAAGTTATAGTTTTAAATCGGATTTGCCGCGTTTCATATTCCTTAGTCAAGGTTTTGTTATGTAACTTCTGTCGAATACTCTTTTTTTCTAATGTAAACAATTCATGATATACTGAAAAAATCCCTCATTTCCTGGAAAGTAACAACGACAGCTGCTCAGTTGTTGTCACCGTCCACAGATATATCCGTCAAGTAAACTAAATTATAGACTGTTTTTAATATTTCATTATTTAAACGGATCTTATATAATTAAAGATTAAGGTCTAAATATTTAAATGAGTTTCTGTTTCTGAAGTTTCGTTTACTTTAAAAGTTATTCCCGTCAGATCAAGATACAAGCTGACATCTACTTAACTTAGTTTTTATTATTTTATCACGATCCAGGAACGTTTTAATTTAAAATATTTGTAAAGAGGAAGTTAGATAATAGTGCAGGACGATATTTACAAATTTAAGGTTTGTCACATTTTCGTTATAAAACACGTGTTCAATGTTAAACTATTATTATAATTTTAATTTAATTGATTGCCTTCTAACAGTCCTTACGAATGACATTGACAATTGGTATGGAATTGTTAATGGTGGGAATTTGTTTTATTTGTTGATGGATGACAGAATATAACTACTTAATAAGTAGTGTCATACTAGCAGAACGGATGTAAGTAAGTAAGCAAATGATGGTGAAGGAGAGAGGAGCGCAATGATAAATTTAGACTGCCACTGAAAATCAAAGCGTGTGCACTGATAAGGACTACTGGGGTACTTCAGTGACATTTACACCCAGTGTAGGATTTTCATAACACTATCCAGTTTAACAACACTCTAGATAGAATGTTCTGAACCTAGCTATAGGTTCAAACCACTGCACAGTGTTATCAACCTAGATGCGTAAAACTCTAGAGTGTTATGAACCTCTTCATAAAAATTAGAATATGTGGTATGATTATCAGTAAGCAACTATATGTCAGCGTATTGCCTTCAACAACGAGCAAAATCCATACTGTTATAAAAAGCCCCGAAATAACCAAATGTGAAACATTTCAAACGAGAAAATCAACAGCCTGATTTGAGATCACATGACAGACAGCAATCAACAAAAACCAGTACATACCATACTCTCGACTTGAGGACAGGCACATACAGCAATCAACGAAAACCACTACATATCAGACTCTCGACTTGGGGACAGGTACATACAGAATGCAGTGGGATTAAACATGTTTGTGATCGCTCACAGACTCTCCCTCTACATGTAACTGTTGTGTAACAGCACAACACATACAAACAGTCACTTGTTGTACTATGAAGTGAATAGTTTAAAATACACTAACATATCTGACACTCGTTTATTTGTTCATATTCAGTTTTACTAATAGTTTATAACTATTCTCTTTTTAATAGATGATATCTTGCAACACCCGATATATCCCATATACACGACGAAACAATTCTTAACTTTTGAACCAACTGAATATGGAATAAATACTTAATTTTGTACTATATATCTAACAATACACATTCACTTTTTCCCGAAAAAATTAAATGGAATGAAGTTATATTATATAATTTGCATGTATCACTTTAATAATACCGTGGGCAGTAATAGTTGCATCCATGGTGAGTGTTTTGGAACAAGAGGGGAGTGTTATGATCGTAAGTTTCAAAACATTCTGGATTTTAGGACTGTTTTGAAACTGCTACACCGGTAGAAAAACTAATTCAGTAAAAAATTTAAGTAGCAAACACAGCTATTAGTATAAAACATTAAAAGAAGAAAATGTGAAAAGCCTCACGATAAAACTGTGATTGTAGTGTTGCGTGGCAGCTTTTTTTTTGCTAACTTGTCGATGAACTACTCTTGTAAACAAGTCGCCTAAACCGAAGGTAAGGAGACATTTTGTATCTTTTTCATTTCTTAACATTACAAGTCGCCGAAACTGAAGGGAGAGGACTTATTGTGTTTGTTCCGTTTCATCTTTTCACGATTATTATGTCACCCAGAACAAATGTCGGGTGAAATAATGTTATTTTACGTTTCTTTTTTTTATTATGTGACCCCGAACAAAAGTCGGGTGACATATTACTATTGCTCCGTTTCTTTATAACTTATTATGTCACCCTGAAAGAAATTCGGATATAATATTTATTATTATGTCCCCCCAAAATGGAAGGTGAAATCATTAATGCCTTTGAAATCCGAGATTCGCCTGTCGCCCAACATTTGCTTAATAGTTAGAGGTCAACATTGACGAAAGATTTCGAAAATATTTATGCATTTTCTTCCATATACGGAACCAGGCCTTGCGGTCATAAAACTTTCGAGCACAATTATCGTACTCAGACTCAAAAATCAACCAATCAAAATACTGGATTTGGTGTTTCGAGCACAAAGTTTGTACTCCGAGTACCGAGTAAAGTTTTATGACCGAGGGCCCCGATGTTCCTCGAAGGCGACCATATAGGCGCATTATGTATTTTTTCTGGAAGAGATTGAGAATATTTCACATTAAGACTATTGCACAGAAACAGTTTTCAAACTATTATACAAAACAAATTTCGAATTAAGACTTGTTCACGAAAACAATTTTCAAATTAAGACTATTTCACTAAAACAATTTTCAAATTATATGAGACATTATTTTTACAATACTTTTTTTCTATTTCAGTAGCAAGTACTATCCTGATTGCCCTATAGGAAAATATATGAAAATAATCAGGAACTGCTAGCGCTAGAGGACCATTTCTCAAGAACATCTCATTTGTTTACGTTGCAGAGCTTTCGAATAATTGCCAATTTTTGATATATGCATTTAAGATTGGATATAATGTGCTGCTGTTCGTGGTACACTACATATGCATTCGTAATGTTCACGATAATCTCAGCAACCATGCAAATATCGCAGAACCTTAATTGAAACTTAAAACAATGTTGACACTCTAAATGAACATTGCCACTGGAAGTTAAGCAACGAACAATCAATCAATATAAATGAACATTTTGCCGCCACGGTAGGTTTAGGAATTTTGATATTTGCTTTAAGGGCGAAATTAAGAACGAAAACAAATTTCGTAACAACCAATAAATCAATGGTATCTTCCACACTTCATTGTAATCGGTGGTTGAAATTTAAATCACAAATATTAAAACTGAACTGGTGGCAGAATTGGCATGCCACTCCTCAGGGACTTGAATGACCCTTTGGGGTTTCAGACTGCCCTAAAAATCTATTGTCCCTAAGCTATCTCATCATTTGAGATAGAGTTACTAAGTCTGTATAATTACAACGTACTATACTGAATATTTGTATCTGTCAAAGGTTTAGAAATTTAGATATTTATAGACCAGAACTGTCACATGATTTCGAGGTAAGATCTTTTTTTATAACAGCGGTCAGTTTTGTACATAACGGCGGGCATATTCGACATAATTTTCAAACACCATATGGACACCTAAAATTTGGTGTAAATTAGATTTATATTTATATAAGTGGTTTCAAAAGAACTTTATGTAGGTATATACCAAATTCTATCATAAACCCCCCTTTGGAAACGAGGATATATATGAACAAGTAGCAGACATATGATTACCAGTATATTTTTACTGAAAGAACTTTTTTCAAGCTAGGTTCTTTTATCAATAAAGTTAAATTTTATTTTATAAGATTTTTTTACATATTTATTACGGAATTTTCTGTTGTTAGTAACGTTGGTCATCTTGTTTGCTAACAGTTATATCGATATATATATTACGAAAGGTCACTCACTACCAGATTGAGAGGACCTTTTTAACAACAGTTTTAAATTAAAATCTTCCAATAAAACTTCTTAACCAATTTGGTAAAATACATATTAAGGAAAAGAAAAGAATGTATATAGTGCATTATTCATGACACAAAATCCCTACAATGTGTCGATCTTTACAATAGTACATCTGTAAATGAAATTACATAATAATGTCATTGTCACTTAGAGGTCATTTAGATTTCCGTATCATAACTATGTAATTCACCTTTTTTAATGTTCAGTATAACAAAGCATTAGATTTCATTTACTTTCAATACTTTTTTAACACGACATAGGCTTTGTTAATAAAATAACGAATTTCGAATAGACTGAAAGAAATCTTACGTACTAAGATTTCTTTCAGCTAGTCTATTCGAAATTCGTTATTGTTTTGTGGTAAAGGTCATTAAAAAAATGTCGAATTTTCAGTACACCTATGATCAATGCTAAAATTTTCATTTTCGATGAAAAATGCAATAAACAGTGTGTAAGAAATTTTGTAGGATTTATGCGTATATATATCAATATTAAACAGATTTACATTTATTTTTAAAAGATATTTATGGTTTTTGTGGTAATTTTATATGTTCGTACAGTCACATGATCAAGTTACCATATTTCAAACCGTTTTATTCGTGTTTTGTAAATTCCTTGAAATCTGCAAAATGTACTTTTTTGTAGGTTTATCATGCTTCTAAAATGAAAGATTTTTTTTCTGCAGACAAAATTAAATCGGCGTACTTGAAATACATGTTTATCCTGTTACCAGTACTAGATCAACAGTAAAATAATTAATCCTCCCTTAGAATATTGAACTATTATGTAACATTATGTAATGATTTCAAAAGCACAAAAGCACTGTAAACTTGTACATTGCACAATTCTTGTATAACAGTGTACATAGTGTAGAGAAATAAAATGAAAAAGTAAAAAGAAGTGCTCTTCTATCATGCATATTATGCTGTTAGCAACAAATCTTTAAAAGAAAACTGTATTATACTATTAAAAATTGCAATAACGTAATAGATTTTTGTTCTTGAAAACCACCTTTTTGCTTAGGAAAAACGAGCTTTAATTTTTGAATTTTGTCACTACGTTTTTCATTGGCTAAAATTCAGTCTTAAGATATGGTAACAGGATAGACAAAATATTGCACCACCTATCAAAAAATGTTTAAATATATTCTTGTATGATGTGATTAAGGTTACAAATTTTACATGTTCTGAAAGAAGTATTGTTTGTTTTGATTTTACTTGTAAATAGGATAGTTTAAACTTATAGGTTTTATTTGATTTTGCTATTTAAAAATTCGACATTTGAAAAAAAAAAAAAAATGACCCGTAATACGCCTCTATGTAATATCGAAGTTCTAGGTTAACTGGAATCCGCTTGTATTACGCTAGACTCAAAGTATAGAAGTCAGCCGAAAACCAGCTTAAGTTTTAGCTAGGTTGCCAACATCTCCTCCCTCTTGATGAAAAAAAAAAACAAACCAAGATTAAACAAACCCGAAATAAACGAACAGATACACACACGCACATCAAGAAACCAATCATTGTGCATGGCATGAGCGACAGTTAAGAAAAAAGAACAACGAGAACGATACTGCGTAAACCCAATTTAAGATTAACTTTGTCAAAATTCAGTCACCTATATCCCAAACCATTCATTATTACACGAACATGCCACTAAATTAAGTAACGCTCAGCCTGGTGATGGTATCTGTAAAGTTATCGAAAGGAAGACTTCAATTTGTAATATCAGCAAGTCCCATGTTAAGTCACTAACGGTAACTTTCGTTTGTCAACATTAATCCCCTTTCAAAGAACCACCTATTGGAATCGAAACCTGGAAATCATTGAGTTATTGTTGTAATCATGATGAATGTGCCTTATGTACAAACATATTCTCATTATCTTAAATTTAAATTTAAAGTCGGTATACTATACACAATCTGGCAGAAATAACCGTGATTAGCTCTGGAAATCTCTTAACCCGATGTAGGAACTACTGAGTTACAAGAACATACACAAAAGCATATATAGCACTTTCACATAAAAAGACAGACTAACAAATAACTTATATCAGTTATCTTAAAAAGATCATGCTATTCATTGTAAAACTAAAACTGAATTTCAAATATATCATCAGCTTGAATTTGAATAAAACCATGTTTATTTATAGACACACAACTAACTTCAAAGTGCTGAAGATATAAAAGGGGGGATCGTATAAAAAAACCTTCACTAAGAAAAGGCTATGATTGTGGCCAAATAAAATAAGAAAGGACACGACATGAATATTTTCAGCAATCTAGCAAGCAAATGTAGACAGCAGTTCTTTAGAATCCTTCATGCATAACAGACAGCGTCAAATGCATAAGTTAAAATAAAAACATCGATTTTTTTGTATGTTATGACATCTGTTGTTAGGCTAAGGGTTAACCATCTGAAAATGAATAGTCTGACAACTTGTCAGACAATAATTTTAGATCTAAGTACTATAAACTTTAAGACATGTAATAATATATTGAGCAAATGTTGCCATTTAAGTTAGAAGAAACATTTGTCTTTCCAAATTATACAAATTTAAAATAAGGATCATTATGATGCATTGGAGCAATGCGACAATTAAAATTTACAGTTATCAAGAACTATGACTACCTGTCCTTGCTTATCCCTGTCCATGGCCTTTTGCCCCCCCATCTTTTAAAAAAAAAAGTTATGCATTTATGCCTGTGTCCGTTGGGTTCATACAACTTCTTAAAAAGCTATTGTGTCTGAAACAAAGGAAAAAGGCACTTGAGACTTAAAAAACCCTTAACGGTAAGGCTCCAGTGTGTTTGAGTGACCTTGTCAATCAAAAGGACTCAAAATATTGCCAAACCATTTCAGGACTGAAAATAGTTTTTCTCATTTTAAGAGTTTGCTTCGTCCTGGAATGGTTCAAACTGCCGTTGCTCAGCCTGTAGATAGCTAAAATCTGCTTATGTTTGTCTCTGTGCATAGTTATTAAGCTGAGACTCATAGAGGCGATTGCCACATGGGTTCCTATTTGGATCTATGCTCAGCACACCAAATTTTTCAATTAATACAAATCTGTGGTCTGGCTTCGCTAAATGTATTTTTATTTTGTGCTTGCTGCAGACGCTTTGTTTACAGTAAAACGCCCATGCTTCATTTTATTTAGGTTTTAATTATCACACAGATCTTTAATATTAGATTTCTTATTATGTTTTAAGTGGCTCATACTTCTTATTTTTAGTGCTAATTTTGAAAATAAATTTCTTAGTTTTTTTTTAATATCAAATTTTATCATGATTTGTACATATAATTCTAAATTTTCTTATTGCTTATTCCAATTTTTTAGTAGATACATTTTTATCATAATTCAAGTTTGCTTAAACAGGTTTAACCAAGTCTTTCACGTATAAATGCCAAATTTTGAGTATGTAATGTATCATTGTTATTATTGTTTTTATGTTATTTATATGTTTTTATATTCGGTCAAACGCTCTCTTGAGTTTGTATTGTACAGTTTTTATAAGCCCTTTTACGGGACGTATTATGGTATGTCATTGTTCGTCCGTCCGTCCGTCCGCCTGCCCGTCCGTCCGTCCGTCCGTCTGTCTGATCGTCCGTCTGTCCACCCGTCGTAAACATGTCGGACAATAACTAAAAAACGCTTTAACCAATTTGCATGAAACTTATGTGAATTGTTTATATCTATTGACGTGAGCTCCCTTTCGATTTTTATAAATTTTAGATTGTACGTTTCCGAGTTATGGGGTTTTATTCATTAAAAAAGGGGGATTTTCAAATTTCGGATAATAACTCAAAAAATTCTTTGAGTAGTTTTTATGAAACTTTGGTGAATTGTTTATATCTATTTTACGTTTCCGAGTTATGGGATTTTATTAATAAAAAGGAGGGATTTTCCAGTTTTCGGACAATAATTCAAAAGTGATTCGAGCAGTTTTCATGAAACTTTGGTGACTGGTTTATATCTATTATAATAACTTCCCTTTAGTTTTTTTTTTTTTTTTATTAATTATGATATATGACATAGAGGAGTTATGTAACTTTATTCTTTGAAAAAGCGACGGGCGTATCATGCGCTCATGGCGCAGCTGTTTATTATATATGCCGAATCAAAATTAAATTTTCACATCTACTAGCATGCTATGATGTTAGAATATGTGTCTTGAATGAACAATGGTTGAACATTTATTAACCAGATTTAATATGGGAGGTTCGAATTCGCGTACTTTCTTTAATAATGCTGGTATTTAGCTAAATCATAAAGTGTTATTATTATCTCCCTTGAGCAAAATATCAACACGGAAGAAGCTGAGTGTAATTAGTAGAAACTGATGTTATCTGCTTGTTTAAAAGTAACATACTCCTTTTTTAAAACTTTTGATAACATTTTATGTCGCATCTAAATATTATTAATGAATATTGAGTCTTATCGTGTGTATAATAATGCCACCTGTAGATTTTACTAATAGGGGCACCTGTCACCAAGCTTGTTGATGAGACTGACTTGATGACTCATCCAATCACTTAATTGAAATATTGAATTAATGGCGTAAATAATTTTATGACATGATAAATACAAAATCACAATAGCCTATTGAGTTTATCTCATACGTTGACTTATATAGATAATACACTATATGTACAGCTACTGCCTGTTGCAGGGACACCAACAGGTTTGAATGGTAAACGGGCAGAAAGTCACAGTTTCTATATATGACCCTGATTTGGCATAGAGTACATGACAATTTTAACTAGTCTGCTAGTAAGGAATAGTTTTCTGATGTCTTTTATTTTTTTTAATTAATATTAAGATACTTTGGTCTTGAAACAATATATGAAATGGCACATATACAGTAGCTAGTGTCCAGTAATTATGTCTGTCCTGTAATTCCGCCCACTCCCATTTACTTCCTAAATTGTCACTTCTGTATATATTTCGGCTGCTTTTTTATTCATAGAAACTGTACTCATCACTGCATGCATGTCAAATTTTTAAGAAAATCCTTTATTACGAAAATATCTAGTCAGTAGTGATATATATAATACAGCTAAAGCAAATGATAATCATATAATTGTTTACAAAACTTGTTTCTGACTTGAATTTTTTTTTTTTTCGATTGTCTGGAATCCCTTTATAAGTGGGCTTTTAATAGATCACTTTTTCCTTTCATAAATATGTGATAAACTGGCCCTCTATACATACATGTAATTACTGCGCTTGGGGCAGATTTACCGGACAAACACATTTCCGATAAAAACACAGATGACCCACTTGTTTTGTTGATCTTAGAATTTATTTCAGATATTTTTGGGGATATGAGACGTGTGAGATGAACTACTCAAAATTGATTTGTCAGTGTAGATTTATATTAAATTTTATACAATTTGTATATAATTAATCAGAAATACATATGATCAAAGCCTTATGTGGGTGGATTTACCGGACTGCATCATATGTATGAAAACTTATTCAGCAAGTTTACCTTAAACAGTTATATAATTGTTAGAGCTTACTTAAAAACTAAATAGAATATGGGGTTCAACAATCAAGCTTATCCAGTTATCCAGTACCAGAGACAATTTTGTCAAACAAGAAATGCCAAGAAAAAAATATATGTCTGTTTAGGGTTACACGACTGACCCTACTTTTGAGGGCCAACCCTAAGTCATTTTATTCCCATCGTAAACACTCTAACAAACAAGCAAGCTGCACCTTATCAGTATTTTTATCAGTAAACTGCATAACTTCAAATTAACATGTCACTTTTATTAATCTCATGCTGCTAGATAAAGCATCATTAAATGAGACATGATCAGAAATAAAAATAGAATTCTACCTACGAAGATCCTTTCTTTAAAATATGAAAAATTATCTCTGATTTTGAAATAAATTGTTTATTTGAGATTGAAATGTGAATGAACATTAATCATTTGCAACATTCTTACAGATAACTATATAATATATTTATTTAAAACAAAATCATACCTTTAGGATAACAAAGTATATCAAAATATGTAATTAAATGTTATTCTTCAAATAAAAAGTAGCTGAACACATATCTGAACTCAGGTATTTGAAACACTAACAAATGAAATAAAATGATTTGTTTCAAATACCTTATCAAATGTGCTACATACATTGACATATATTTTGTCTAATATATACACATAAATTTTGCATTTATTTCAATAAAAATTATTATCTACTTCATAAACAAACCAGCACTTGTAAATTAGAATTAGGCACATCCTTGTTTTAATGAAGTATCTTTTATTAGTGTTCAAATAAAAGTTATTGCTGGCTAGAGGTTAAAAGTGGTACTCAACCTCACTTGTTACTGTCATTTTCAAACATTACTTTGCAAATTTATTTTGCCATTGAATCTCCAGTAGTAAATATATCTTACTACTGAAGATGAAAATATCTAGAGGGAAAACCTAGCCTTAAAGTTTTGGGTCTCTTTCTTATATCAACCTGTAATATAATCCATATAGTATGTGGCAACTTAATAAGATGCTGACAGATTTATGATCAATGTATAAGTGGTTTTAGATAAGAAATTTCTGTCTCATCTGGCATATTTTGTACAGTGTAAAGTGAAAAATTAACTGAACTCGTATCAAAAGCAAAGTTAGAGTTGCCAATAAAATAAATCCATTGCCTGATACATCTTAATGTTCACAATCATGAATATGACAGCTGTTTTATTTTTGATGAAATAATCCAACCAATAACCACGGGAAATAATCAAATCATGAAAAAAATGGGTAAACTCGGCCCATTGACAACTAAGACCACGCCAAGACACACCGTCGACTCAAAATCATGATGCAAAAAATAAAATGAAAAATAAGATAAAATGGAAATACCCACCTACCTATCTTATTTTTTTTTGATGATGTTGCTTTAAACGGACATATTTTTTTTGGCCTAAATGCCAACTGAAATTAATCTTGAACATTGAAACACAAGTATACATATATTAATCAAACTCTTCCAATTTTCTATACAATAATTTTGTAATCTATAAGACTGTGAATCAAATGATCCTTAATTAATGTTTACCATGATAATGTTTTTGGTAGGATTAACATCTTCAGGGTTAGTAATTACATGTTAACAAGTCATTTTTATCTTGCATAAACGTCACAGAATGTGAACTCCATACATAAAATGCTGATCATAGGTTACAAACAATTTCACTCAAAGGTATGAGTATAATAATTAGAATCAACTTCACTCTAATACAATCTTAATTGACCACAAATTATATCACTTTTGTTAATTAAATACACACTTTATCATCATAAACTCTTCGACAAGAAGCTTTTCTAATTTAATAGCAAGCTCAACAGAACATGGAAGTTTATTTACATTGAAACAGAAAGTGATACATTTTTAACCTTAACCTCAAAGAAACAGGCAAAACTACATGTATTAACTTTGTTTAAAAAAGTAATTAATAAACACCAGGAAGATTTATTGTAATCACTATTTTTTTATTTTAAAAAAATTTGAAGATAGAACTACGTATTTCTTCATTTGGGTGCAAGGTACAAAATGTACATGTATTTATTTTCAATTGTCCATAGATGATCATATATAACAATTGATCTATAGATCAACAGGTGCAACGTTTTGGTCAATCAGTTGGAAAATTGTTTTATAACAATTAGGGTTTATCTGGGGACTTTTATATTGTTAAATTATCGGAGGAAACTGCAGCCCTAAATTAATGCACCTGTACAGGTGATTTTAGCATGCTTACAGACACAAATTACTTTGCTGTATTGGTCTGTGATTTCGATTTAATCTTTAATTTGTTAGTCAAGCATGAAAATTTTGATATAGGGAAAATAGTGGTGCCAAAATATAGCAAGCATCTGTATTTAAAGCCAGATGGAGTAAAAATCTCATTTTGAGACATTGGCAATGCCCAATGCAATCCTTCTTCTTCGAGAAAATTTATCAGATTGGAATATTTAAAAATGTATAAATAATTTCCTTTATGCTTCTCCAAAATCCACTTTTACAAATAACTTTTTAGAACCCTTGAAATTCTCAAATTTTGGGAAGTCAAAACATGACTCAAGCATTCAACCATTTATCTGAAGAACTAAACAAAATGTACTGTGCACAGATACATATAATAAGTATCAGCGCTAGGCCTTCTAAAATGATCCCTTGATGCTGGGAACAGCATATCTATATATATATGTTCCTGCTTGATGCTTGTACAATGTAAGTAGACAGTATTTTATAAGTTTTATGCTGCAACCATGAAATAAGTGTTACAACAAATTTGTCCGTTGTTTTCCTATATGGATTGTTGAGACATTATCACGGGAAGCACGTACTGTCACGAATGTTGAATTTTACTCTGAAATAAAATTTAATTTTAAAGTGCATCTTGATTGTTGTCAGCCAATCAAAAGTACAGATTCTTATAAAACATACATGTCACGATGATGTGATGTAATTGTATTGAAAATAAAAGACAAAAGAGATAATTCTTGTCCATGAAGTTATACTTTTTTATCAATTGCAAAGGCAACTATTAAAACCATTAAAAATCGATATTTACAAATATGTATACATTGTATGTACCATTTCAAGGACTAGTACAGTTTTTGTACATTTCAATTGGTCTCAGGCCTTTTAAGTAAAAATACTACATTGTACTACTTTCATTCATTTATTTAGTATCACCGCAAAAAAATTTGCGGTCGATATTGGTATGACGTTACGCCATCGCCGCCGTTGTCGCCGTTGGTTTTCGCACTCTAATAAGTTTAAGTGAATGGATCTCTATGAAATTTTACCATAAGGTTCAATACCACAAAAGGAAGGTTGGGATTGATTTTGGGGTTATGGTACCAACAGTTAAGGAATTGGGGCCAAAACCAAAATAAGCATTTTGTAACTTCCAGACATAACTTGTGTGTTAGTGTATGGATCTCTTTGACATTGTACCACAAGGTTCCATATCACAAAGGAATGCTGGGATTGATTTTGGGGTAATTGCCTCAAATTTTAGGAATTAGGGGCCAAAAAGGCAAAAACAAGCATTTTCTAGTTTCATGACAATAACTGTGTGTAAGTGTATGGATCTTTCTGAAATTGTACTACAAGGTTCCATATCACAAAGCGAAAACTGAATTGAGTTTGGGGTAATTGCCAAAAACTTTTAGGAAAAAGGTGCCAAAATAAGCATTTTCTAGTTTCCAGACAATAACCAAAATGTTAAAATAAAAGTTTATTTCCTCATCATAAACTCTTCCACAAGAAGCTTTTCTAATTTAATAGCAAGCACAACAGAACATGGAAGTTTATTTACATTGAAACAGAAAGTGATACACTTTTAACTTTAACCTCAAAGAAACAGGCAAAACTACATGTATTAACTATGTTTAAAAAGTAATAAATAAACACCAGGAAGATTCATTATAATCACTATTTTTTTCATTTTAAAAATTTGAAGATAGAACTACGTATTTCTTCATTTGGGTGCAAGGTACAAAATGTACATGTATTTATTTTCAATTGTCCATAGATGATCATATATAACAATTGATCTATAGATCAACAGGTGCAACGTTTTGGTCAATCAGTTGGAAAATTGTTTTATAACAATTAGGGTTTATCTGGGGACATTTATATTGTTAAATTATCGGAGGAAACTGCAGCCCTAAATTAATGCACCTGTACAGGTGATTTTTAGCACATGCTTACAGACACAAATTACTTTGCTGTATTGGACTCTGTGATTTGGATTTAATCTTCGTTAGTCAAGCATGAAATTTTGATACGGGGAAAATAGTGGTGCCAAAAATATAGCAAGCATCTGTATTTAAAGCCAGATGGAGTAAAAAATCTCATTTTGAGACATTGGCAATGCCCAATGCAATCCCTTCTTCTTCAAGAAAATTTATCAGATTGGAATATTTCAAAAATGTATAAATAATTTCCCTTTTTGCTTCTCCAAAATCCACTTTTACAAATAACTTTTTTAGAACTCTTGAAATTCTCAAATTTTGGGAAGTCAAAACATGACTCAAGCATTCAACCATTTATCTGAAGAACTAAACAAAAAATGTACTGTGCACAGATACATATAATAAGTATCAGCGCTAGGCCTTCTAAAAATGATCCCTTGATGCTGGGAACAGTATATCTATATATATATGTTCCTGCTTGATGCTTGTACAATGTAAGTAGACAGTATTTTATAAGTTTTATGCTGCAACCATGAAATAAGTGTTACAACAAATTTGTCCAATATGGATTGTTGAGACATTATCACGGGAAGCACGTACTGTCACGAATGTTGAATTTTACTCTGAAATAAAATTTAATTTTAAAGTGCATCTTGATTGTTGTCAGCCAATCAAAAGTACAGATTCTTATAAAACATACATGTCACGATGATGTGATGTAATTGTATTGAAAATAAAAGACAAAAGAGATAATTCTTGTCCATGAAATTATACTTTTTTATCAATTGCAAAGGCAACTATTAAAAACCATTAAAAATCGATATTTACAAATATGTATACATTGTATGTACCATTTCAAGGACTAGTACAGTTTTTTGTACGTTTCAATTGGTCTCGGGCCTTTTAAGTAAAAATACTACATTGTACTACTTTGGATTCATTTATTTTTATACGACCGCAAAAAAAATTTGCAGTCGTATATTGGTATGACGTTGGCGTCGTCGTCGTCGTTGGTATTCGCACTGTAATAAGTTTAAGTGCATGGATCTCTATGAAATTTTACCATAAGGTTCAATACCACAAAAGGAAGCTTGGGATTGATTTTGGGGGTTATGGTACCAACAGTTAAGGAATTAGGGGCCAAAAAGGGGCCAAAAATAAGCATTTTTGTAACTTCCAGACATAACTTGTGTGTTAGTGTATGGATCTCTTTGAAATTGTACCACAAGGTTCCATATCACAAAGGGAATGCTGGGATTGATTTTGGGGGTAATTGCCTCCAAATTTTAGGAATTAGGGGCCAAAAAAGAGGCAAAAAACAAGCATTTTTCTAGTTTCATGACAATAACTTGTGTGTAAGTGTATGGATCTTTCTGAAATTGTACTACAAGGTTCCATATCACAAAGGAAAAACTGGAATTGAGTTTGGGGTAATTGCCAAAAGCGTTTAGGAAAAGGTGCCAAAATAAGCATTTTCTAGTTTCAGACAATAACTTGTGTTCAAGTGTATGGATCTCTGAAATTGTACTGCAAGGTACCATACCACAAAGGGAAGGCTGGGATTGATTTTGGGGGTAATTGCCTCAAAATTTTAGGAATTAGGGGCTAAAAAGGGGCAAAAAAACAAGCATTTTTCTAGTTTCATGACAATAACTTGTTTGTAAGTGTATGGATCTTTCTGAAATTGTACTACAAGGTTCCATATCACAAAGGGAAAGCTGGGTTTTAGTTTGGGTGTAATTGCCCTAAACGTTTAGAAATTTGGGACCAAAAAGGGGCCAAAAAAAAAGCATTTTTCTAGTTTCCAGACAATAACTTGTGTTCAAGTGTACGGATCTCTCTGAAATTGTACTGCAAGGTACCATACCACAAAGGGAAGGCTGGGATTGAGTTTGGGGGTGATGAATCATAAGGGGGTTCGAAAAATTTGAGGGGGGATTTTTTTTTCATTTTTTTCTTTAAAATTTTCCATTTTAAATTGGTTATTTCTGATTTATATATAAAAGCAAATAATAATGATATGGTTTGAATAGGAAAATTAAAAAAATTTAAGTTCTTAGACCACATTCATTCTGTGTCAGAAACCTATGCTGTGTGAAATATTTAATCACAATCCAAATTCAGTGCTGTATCAAGCTTGAATGTTGTGTCCATACTTGCTCCAACTGTTCAGGGTTCGACCTCTGTGGTCGTATCAAGCTGCGTCCAGCGGAGCATTTTATTCATGGATATTTGATTTCATGGATTTAAAAATTAATGTGTACATTCCTATGGAAAATTTTGTAATTTGTTGAACATTTCATTTCATGGTACACCTGTACCCAAGAAATTAACAAAAATTGGAATCCAATGAATAATAAAGAATCCACTGTAAAAGTATATTAATTTGATACACATGGAAATATCAATCATTGGAGGAATAGTTGCTTATTAAATTCCCCATTTGCTGTTTTGTGCCAATATATGTTTATATGGGAAAAACTCTTTTTGTCCTTGTGTGCCAATTAAGGATGTTCGCTGCTCTGTTACAAAATAACAAGCTTTTTAAAAGACTATAAATTATATAAATTGATAAAATGACAGGTCCGTGTCCTGGTCTTTGAGATATAATCAATTGAAAATTTGGCGGGAAATGATTCTCTCTAGATTTTTCAAACATTTAACATTGGCACCTTTTTTCTTCAAAACTATTAAAAATGGGGATGTAAAAAACTTTTTTTGGGGCAAGATTTAAAAAATTCAAAGAAAATTTCTTCAAATGTTATTTTTGGAGAAAAAGGGGGGGGGGGGGGGTTAAAAAAATTTTTTTTTTCCCTCAAGATTAAAGAAATTGTTAATTTTCCAAAGAAAAATTTGGGGTCACAATTTATTTTGCTAATTCTTTGTATATAGTCTTAAAAAACAGATTTCCTAAGTATTGCGCAACAGCACAGTGTATTGCACAAAACCAAGAAATCTTCATTTGAATATAAATTCAAATTAATCATATAACCAATTTCAAGTTCTTTGACTACATTTATTCTGTGTCAGAAACCTATAATGTTTCAAATATTTAATTACAATCCAAATTCAGACCCATATCAAGCTTGAATATTGTGCCCATTTTTGCCCCAACTGTTCAGGGTTTGACCTCTGCGGTCGTATCCAGCTGGGCTCGGGGAAGCAGTTTATTAACTATATGTAATAAAATTATGAAAAGAAAAGTAGGGGCTAGCAGGCAAAATTTTTGTTGGCACTGGATAAAACTAGAGGATTCTGGATATCTGACAAAAAGTAAAAAACTGGAGTAGCGAACGATGTGGGAGTCATTAGATAATTTGTATCTAGGGTTCCACACTTTTGAAATGATTCATTTCCTCCATGGAATTTTCTATCATAGCTCTTCTTAATGAAGAATGTTATGCAAACTTTTGTTTTAGGAATACTTTTGTTTAGTAGTTGCATGCAAATATCAATTTAAAGCTGGGAACAGTATATCTTACAATAAATATAGTCAATATATATGTTCCTGTTTAAAGTAATATAAACTGAATTATGATTTACTTAAAACATTAGTTTATATGGTATATTTATGTGATAATGTCATTCATGTAAACTTGATATGTCCATACAGGTTTGAACCATCTTTCTAAAACAAATAAATATACCTATACCTATACAATGGACCAAGGTCTATAATAAACAATTTCATAGAGAGGAACGTAATCTGTAAACAACTCTAAAATGGGTATGGGTATTGCTCATTGTTGAAGGCTATACAGTGACCTATGGTTGTAAACTTCTATGTCATTTGGTGGGGAGTTGTCGCATTGGCAATCCTACCACATCTTCTTATTTTTATATCTATAATGGGAGGTGCTTATATTTAACTTCAATTGGTATGTAACATTTTTGTAAAGTTTCAAGGATCTTGGTTGAACCTAAATTCCCAAGATCAATTGTCTGCAATTATTTTGTGATGTTTCATGATCAGGGAACTGGGTTTGAGAACTGGAGGAGAATAAATGTTTAAATATACAATTTAATGTTACAGGTTAATATGATGTTGTTGATCAAGTAGAATGTTATGGATAACGTTATTAAACAGGGTTACTTGAAGAAATCCAGACCTACAGCTCCTGGAAGTAATCCAGCAAATAGCTTTCTTCAGGTTGGTTTTAAATATTAAATTAACAATTTTTATGCCCCCACCGTAGCGGAGGGGGCATTAAGTTTTACCCTTGTCCGTCCGTACGTCCGTCCGTTCATCTACGTCTGTACATTCGTACATCCCAAAGTTGGTTTCCGTTCTCTAATTTTAGTTTGCCTCAACCAAATTTTATGAAACTTATACACAATGCTTATTACCACAAAACACAGATCAAGTTTGAATTTTGGTGGTGTCACTTTAACCGTTCTAGAGTTATGGCCCTTTACAAATGGAAAAAATTGCTGAATTTTTCGTTTCCATTCTCTAACTTTAGTTTGTCTCAACCAAATATTATGAAACTTATACACAATGCTTATTACCACAAAACACAGATCAATTATGAATTTTGGTGGTGTCACTTTAACCGTTCTAGAGTGATGCCCCTTTACAAAAGGAAAAATTGCTGAATTTTTCGTTTCCATTCTCTTACTTAAATTTGCCTCAACCAAATGTTATGAAACTTATACACAATGCTTATTACCACAAAATACAGATCAAGTTTGATTTTTGGTGGTGTCACTTTTACTGTTCTAGAGTTATGCCCCTTTACAAAAGGAAAAATTGCTGAATTTTTCATTTCCGTTCTCTAACTTAAGTTTGCCTCAACCAAATGTTATGAAACTTATACACAATACTTAAACCTTGTCGATGTGCATGTGTGAACAGTATGGACGTAATTTTTTTGCTTGTTAAAAATTAACAAAATTTATAAAATTGAACTTTAAAATTATATTGTTATAATTAATTCTAGTGAATACACAAATGAACTGACTTGTTATACTGTATGAATTCAAAAAGGATGGAAAAGGGACTCAAAAAGGAAGAATTTGAAGGATCAAAATGTCAGCGGTGAAACCACAAAACAAACACAAAAGAGTAGTACTCTAGCGTTAAAATGTAAATAAACAATCGGTAGCAGTACATAACAAAACTAATCCTATATTAACTTCTACTATGACCTCTTATGACTCTTGTCAAATGATACAGGAAAACAAAATATGCAGCACTTTATTCAGCCTCAACAAAATTTCTCATCTCCGGTTTTCAACAGATGTCTCCTATGTCAGGATATTATCCTGTACCCTCTCAGTCTCAGAGCCTGAGTCACTCGATGCCCCTGCCAATTATGCAATCCACTTTAAATCAAGGCAGCGAATCTGGTGATAAATATAGACATTTTGGTTCAGAAAGTTGACGAAATATTTAAAAACTGTCATGTATTGATGAATTAACTAAAAGATTGGAAATTTTGAAACTAGTGTAAATAATTTGACAAAACTGTTTAGAAAGCTTCAAAACGAATTGATGAAATTGAAAAAGTATGGAGTTTACAAAATTTTGAAAGTAGTAAATCTGAGTGAATATCTTAAAACAACAATCACGGAAATTAAAAGTGAACACGGTGAAATGGTTAACTGTATACAAGTAAAAAGAAAATATTATTCACTATTCGTTATGCTAATAAGTCTAGCCATTTTCATTTCACGATTACATAATTGCTTGAAAAATAAAAGATTTTAAAGCAAAATGTTGTTAATTCTTTCAATTGCATTAAAGTTTTATAAAAAAACTATACTTGATTTTGACCTTTTTTATCGGTAAATTATATTACTTACGAAAAGAGACATACTTGTGTAAAATAAACGAAACTAACGCTGAAAATGAAATGTGAGCAGTTTAAAGAAAATTACGTGTCTCAAAACTTGTGTATGGCAAAAGAAAATACTATTCACTATCGTTATGCTTAATAAGTCACGGCATTTTCTTACGATTTGTTAGCATTACTTTAGGATATAATACATTTCGGCACAACAGGAATACTTTATAGCTGCATCAACTTCGTCACTGCATAATATTAATTTACGCACAATGAATGTAAACTTTGGCCTTTATGTTTAGGATGATGATCTTTAAATATTTTTAAAGGAATTAATTGCCGTGGGAAGGCGATACACATCTCAGTGATCAACAGTGCGTGGTTGAACTTTGAACTTGACTTAATCACAATATTGAATGCTAAAAATAGTGACATCAATTTTGTCAACGAGATTTTTATTTGGCGGAAATATTATCACGTAACAGTAAACTCAGGTGACCTTTCTGGATGACCGTGGGAAAATTCATTCAGGGTTTAAATTTGCTTTGTAATGATTGACATTTGTGTGCGTTAAGATTGAGGCTCTAGAAGGTCCTTTTACAATTGATTAAACGGAATCTAAAATATAATCCTTTTCTGAATAAAGCGAACATCAGCCTTTTATTTTTACGCTTCTCAGTCAGCACAGAACGTAAACCTGGACATTATTTATACATCCATGGTCAACAATATACATTAATGGTAGATGAAAACACGATGCATGTCGTTCAGTTCCTGTTAGGCGTTGGTAGAGATCCTCTGTGAAAATGTGCAGATTGTTAAAATCCGATCCACATTTTTTTCAGGTATTTCTTTCACGATATAGTTTCATTTAATATTCTATAGTAATTGTTGAAATACTTCTTTTTTTATTTCGAAAGGACTTTTAACATCCAATTTTATTTTAAATAATAAAGGATCAATAAACAGATCATAACACAGATAAACAACACATGATTTTTCTTCTTCATATAATTAATTAGGGTTGTGATTATTGTGTTGTGTCTGGGCGGGGAATGTCTCTTAGTGTTGTGTTTTTATGAATATAAGGCACATTGCATACAAAACGTTTTCCCTTTCGTTCAACAGAGTTGTCACTTTATATAATTCAAGTCGGTAATGTACCGGAGGTAGTGAAACAATATTTTACATTGCAAAATAAATTGAAAGTAACAGAGTTCACTTGTTGATCCGATAAATTAACTCTTGGGTTAAGATTGGACAAATTACCGTTAAAACAACATTTAGTTTTAAGCCAGTTGATTTTTATATATTGAACAATTAATGAACCGGATATTGCTCACTGAGTAGGTCATAAAAGATACTAATTGTGGTAAAATCGTCTTTGTTGAAAAAACACAAATTATGACCTGACGGACTATAATAGAAATACAAAATAAGTGTTTTATTCGTATTTTATTCGTTGTCGTTTATTTCAAATGACAATGACATCGGACAAAACATACAAGAATAATTATCTTATTTTGAATGATAATGTCACATTTTATCTGTCAAAGAAAGGACATTTTAATTCCGTGTTTTAAAGCACACAGGTGCAATCAAGATCGATTAAATGTACATAGGTAATAAATCTGGCTAATCCGATTATGTTGTCCGATCATTTAATCTTCAGTACATCCGATGGGCAATAAACAATTAACACCACGGTGTTGGGAAAGAATCTTTGGGGAAATTGGGAGTATAATCCGTGATTAGAGTGTCACACCCTTACACTCAAATCGGTGATTAGAGATTTTCGTTTCAAATCTCTGTGACTGTACTTAAGTTTGCCTCAACCAAATGTTATGAAACTTATACACAATGCTTATTACCACAAAATACAGATCAAATTTGATTTTTGTGGTGTCACTTTACTGTTCTAGAGTTATGCCCTTTACAAAAGGAAAAATTGCTGAATTTTTCGTTTCCGTTCTCTAACTTAAGTTTGCCTCAACCAAATGTTATGAAACTTATACACAATACTTAAACCTTGTTGATGTGCATGTGTGAACAGTATGGACATAATTTTTTTTGCTCGTTAAAAATTAACAAAATTTATAAAATTGAACTTTAAAATTATATTGTGAAATTAATTCTAGTGAATACACAAATGAACTGACTTGTTATACTGTATGAATTCAAAAAGGTTGGAAAAGGGACTCAAAAGAGGAAGAATTTGAAGGATCAAAATGTCAGCGGTGAGAAACCACAAAACAAACACAAAAGAGTAGTACTCACAACGTTAAAATGTAAATAAACAATCGGTAGCAGTACATAACAAAACTAATCCTATATTAACTTCTACTATGACCTCTTATGACTCTTGTCAAATGATACAGGGAAAACAAAATATGCAGCACTTTATTCAGCCTCAACAAAATTTCTCATCTCCGGTTTTCAACAGATGTCTCCTATGTCAGGATATTATCCTGTACCCTCTCAGTCTCAGAGCCTGAGTCACTCGATGCCCTGCCAATTATGCAATCCACTTTAAATCAAGGCAGCGAATCTGGTGATAAATATAGACATTTTGGTTCAGAAAGTTGACGAAATATTTAAAAACTGTCATGTATTGATGAATTAACTAAAAGATTGGAAATTTTGAAACTAGTGTAAATAATTTGACAAAAACTGTTTAGAAAGCTTCAAAACGAATTGATGAAATTGAAAAAGTATGGAGTTTACAAAATTTTGAAAGTAGTAAATCTGAGTGAATATCTTAAAACAACAATCACGGAAATTAAAAGTGAACACGGTGAAATGGTTAACGGTTTCGATTGTCTGAGGGCTGATATAGACGAATTACATGAGCGACATGTAGATTTACAAATAGGGTCTTTTGGGAACTGTTCATTCACCCCAAATTTGGTACCTTTGAGATGGCGAGCAAAAGATCTGACCAATTCGCGAAAACCTTGTATTCTCGGGTATACCAGAACTTTCTGAAAATGAACCATCAGAGCAAACTGAAGACATTATAAAAGACCTTATGAAAACAGAAATGAAAATGGATATGATAGTCGACTTTCAGCGTGCACATAGGTTTGGAAAAAAATCACAAATTAACATCGATGACAGTGACACTTATATGACCAGACCAATAGTGTGCAGATTTAAAAATTTCAAAGATCGCGAATTGGTCAGATCTTTTGCTCGCCATCTCAAAGGTACCAAATTTGGGGTGAATGAACAGTTCCCAAAAGAGGTTAATGACCGCTGCAAACTTCTTTGGCCATATAACAAGGAGGCAAAAAACAAGGACAGAAAACGCACTTTAAACGAGACAAGTTGTTTAGTAATGGCGAAGAAATTGGACCCCCTACTGATCGTCACATGGAAACAGACCATAGACAATGACATGAAACAGAAGGCGTACGACAGAAAGAACCATCCAGCCGAGGTCCTCAACAGAACAAAGACCGTACCCGTGGAGCCCCTCACAGACGTGGAAGAATAGGTAAACCGTGGAGGTTTAACGGACAATTTAAATGACAGTTTAAATTACTCAGATGGAACTGGCTCTCACACTAACACTGGTATTAATTCTAATCATGTAAATAAAGATATTGTTCATTTATTGTCATTAAATGTTTGTGGATTAAACGAAACTACTGTATCAAGAATTTAGGATTTATTAAAATGTAATGATTTATTATGTCTTACTGAAACAAAATTGGACGATTTAGATGAAATTAGTTTTGAAGATTTTACCTTTCATTATAAAACAGGAAAAATTTACTAGCTTTAGATCAGGTGGGATAGCTTTAGGCTATAGTTTTCCTTTCGTTCAACAGAGTTGTCACTTTATATAATTCAAGTCGGTAATGTACGGAGGTAGTGAAACAATATTTTACATTGCAAAATAAATTGAAAGTAACAGAGTTCACTTGTTGATCCGATAAATTAACTCTTGGGTTAAGATTGGACAAATTACCGTTAAAACAACATTTAGTTTTAAGCCAGTTGATTTTATATATTGAACAATTAATGAACCGGATATTGCTCACTGAGTAGGTCATAAAAGATACTACATTTTGTAATTGTGGTAAAATCGTCTTTGTTGAAAAAACACAAATTATGACCTGACCGGACTATAATAGAAATACAAAATAAGTGTTTTATTCGTATTTTATTCGTTGGTACGTTTTATTTCAAATGACAATGACATCGGACAAAAACATACAAGAATAATTATCTTATTTTGAATGATAATGTCACATTTTATCTGTCAAAGAAAGGACATTTTAATTCCGTGTTTTAAAGCACACAGTCTTACTTAAATTTGCCTCAACCAAATGTTATGAAACTTATACACAATGCTTATTACCACAAAATACAGATCAAGTTTGATTTTTGTGGTGTCACTTTACTGTTATAGAGTTATGCCCTTTACAAAAGGAAAAATTGCTGAATTTTTCATTTCCGTTCTCTAACTTAAGTTTGCCTCAACCAAATGTTATGAAACTTATACACAATACTTAAACCTTGTCGATGTGCATGTGTGAACAGTATGGACGTAATTTTTTTTTTGCTTGTTAAAAAATTAACAAAATTTATAAAATTGAACTTTAAAATTATATTGTTATAATTAATTCTAGTGAATACACAAATGAACTGACTTGTTATACTGTATGAATTCAAAAAAGGATGGAAAAGGGACTCAAAAAAGGAAGAATTTGAAGGATCAAAATGTCAGCGGTGAGAAATCACAAAAACAAACACAAAAGAGTAGTACTCACAACGTTAAAAATGTAAATAAACAATCGGTAGCAGTACATAACAAAACTAATCCTATATTAACTTCTACTATGACCTCTTATGACTCTTGTCAAATGATACAGGGAAAACAAAATATGCAGCACTTTATTCAGCCTCAACAAAATTTCTCATCTCCGGTTTTTCAACAGATGTCTCCTATGTCAGGATATTATCCTGTACCCTCTCAGTCTCAGAGCCTGAGTCACTCGATGCCCCTGCCAATTATGCAATCCACTTTAAATCAAGGCAGCGAATCTGGTGATAAATATAGACATTTTGGTTCAGAAAGTTGACGAAATATTTAAAAAACTGTCATGTATTGATGAATTAACTAAAAAGATTGGAAATTTTGAAACTAGTGTAAATAATTTGACAAAAACTGTTTAGAAAGCTTCAAAACGAATTGATGAAATTGAAAAAAGTATGGAGTTTACAAAATTTTGAAAGTAGTAAATCTGAGAGTGAATATCTTAAAACAACAATCACGGAAATTAAAAGTGAACACGGTGAAATGGTTAACGGTTTCGATTGTCTGAGGGCTGATATAGACGAATTACATGAGCGACATGTAGATTTACAAATAGGGTCTTTTGGGAACTGTTCATTCACCCCAAATTTGGTACCTTTGAGATGGCGAGCAAAAGATCTGACCAATTCGCGAAAACCTTGTATTCTCGGGTATACCAGAACTTTCTGAAAATGAACCATCAGAGCAAACTGAAGACATTATAAAAGACCTTATGAAAACAGAAATGAAAATGGATATGATAGTCGACTTTCAGCACGCACATAGGTTTGGAAAAAAATCACAAATTAACATCGATGACAGTGACACTTATATGACCAGACCAATAGTGTGCAGATTTAAAAATTTCAAAGATCGCGAATTGGTCAGATCTTTTGCTCGCCATCTCAAAGGTACCAAATTTGGGGTGAATGAACAGTTCCCAAAAGAGGTTAATGACCGCCGCAAACTTCTTTGGCCATATTACAAGGAGGCAAAAAAACAAGGACAGAAAACGCACTTTAAACGAGACAAGTTGTTTAGTAATGGCGAAGAAATTGGACCCCCTACTGATCGTCACATGGAAACAGACCATAGACAATGACATGAAACAGAAGGCGTACGACAGAAAGAACCATCCAGCCGAGGTCCTCAACAGAACAAAGACCGTACCCGTGGAGCCCCTCACAGACGTGGAAGACGAAGATAGGTAAACCGTGGAGGTTTAACGGACAATTTAAATGACAGTTTAAATTACTCAGATGGAACTGGCTCTCACACTAACACTGGTATTAATTCTAATCATGTAAATAAAGATATTGTTCATTTATTGTCATTAAATGTTTGTGGATTAAAACGGAAACTACTGTATCAAGAATTTAGGGATTTATTAAAATGTAATGATTTATTATGTCTTACTGAAACAAAATTGGACGATTTAGATGAAATTAGTTTTGAAGATTTTACCTTTCATTATAAAAACAGGAAAAAATTTACTAGCTTTAGATCAGGTGGGATAGCTTTAGGCTATAGATCACAATATGCAAAATTTATTCATTGTATAGAAACAGATTGTCCTTTTGTTTTATGGTTTAGAGTAGATCGTACATTATTAAGAACAGAAGATGATATAATAATGGGTATAGTGTATATCCCGCCTGAAAATACTCGTTATATGTCTGAAAATGCGATGTCAGGATTAAAAATGGAATTTCTTGAATTACAACAGAATAGTAACTGTATTTTTCTTCTTGGTGATTTCAATAGTCATACTGCAAATGAACAAGATTTTTTCCATATATCTGATTTCGAAGAACATTTAACTGATTTTATAGATGTAAATGAGTTTAATGACATTCATGTCTTAAACGATCTTAATATACCAAGAATACGTAATAGTTCTGACACTGTTATTAATACATATGGAAGAAAATTAATTCAATTTTGTAAAATAATCAAATGTATATTTTAAATGGAAGAGTCAGTAAAGACAGAGTACTTGGTAAACCTACAAGCCGAAGTATTAGTGTAGTAGATTACTGTAAATTCAGAAATTATTGCGATTTTGTCTTTTTAGAATAAAATGCAATTTAAATTTTTGCGATATTGAGAAAAATCCTGTTTAATTCATATAAAATATTTCAAAATGCGAGTTTAAATTATTGCGATTATAACCCTGTCGCATTTTTCGCAATAATTAAAACATTGCAGTAATTTCTGAATTTACAGTATATATTATGTACTGCTAATATTTTATGCAAAATAGATAATTTTGAAGTTTCTGATTTTTGTAATTTATTCTCAGATATACACTCTCCTTTGTGCTTGTCTTTAACTGTAAATGGTTTTAATAATACACAAGGTGAAAGTGAAGTAATTAATGACAATAATGTACACATTTGTCAATGGAAACATGAAAAGACAATTGAATACAAAAACAACATTGATGTTGATAAAGTAAACGAATTATTGTTAAATGTAATGTCTAAATATGATGACATTAGTTCAGTTGATCAAGGTACTGTAGATGGTATTGTAAGTGATATTACGACTGTACTATTGAGTGCTGCAAAAGACACATTTGGGGTCTTTACTAAAAATTCTAAAAACACTGGCGGGAAAGGGAACTTTTCAAACAAAGATTGGTTTAATAAAGACTGTAAAAAGTTAGACAAGAATTTCGAAAAAACAGAAGACTTTATAAACACTATGGATCTAATTTATTTAAAGAAAGACTTCACAGTCAGAAAAACATTACAAAAAAGTCATGGACGAGAATGTCAAACTATATAACGAAAACTTGCACACTAAGATGAGAAATATGCGATTCAAAAACCCAAGGGAATTTTGGAAAATTTGGAATAAAGTAAAACGTAAAAACAATTGTAATATCACCACTGAGTCATTGTTTAACTTTTTTAAAGATATAAACAAAAATAATTATGAAGGAGATACTTATGATATTAATAATGAGGGGGGGTCGGAGAGGTACTGATCCCGAAATCCCGGCTTAAAAACATGAAATCCCGAGGTCCCGAATTTAAAAAAAATTAAATCCCGACATCCTGAAATTCGAAAAAAGAAATCCCGGATCCCGAAAGGGTCAATCCCGAAATCCCGAGCTTAAAAACACCCGATCCTTACGTCCCGAAAAAGGTCCTGCCCCCCCCTCAATAATGATGTTAGCCAAGAATCTTCAAATTCTATGTTAAATGAAAGTATAACAGCTGAAGATATATTGAAAGCTATAAAACATATTAAAAATAACAAATCGTCGGGTGACGATATGATTGTAAATGAATACATTTCCTCGTCTATTGATTGTATGATTGATATTTATGTATATATTTTTAATATTTTTTGATTCGGTATTTTACCCGAGGCATGGATTATAGGTAACATCATACCAATCTTTAAGAACAAAGGTAGTTCTACTGAACCACAAAATTACCGTCCTATTACTCTTTTGTTATGTCTTGGTAAGATTTTTACTTCTATTTTGAGCACTAGATTATGTGATTATCTTGATGAATATTCTATTTTACTAGAAAATCAAGCTGGTTTAGGACATGGATATTCAACTACTGATCATTTATTTTAATTATGCACTATTTGAGTTACTTAGATTAAGGAAGAAAAAACTTTACTGTGCCTTTGTCGACTTTGAAAAGGCCTTTGATTTTATACAAAGAAATTTTTAATTATTTAAACTTAGAGAATAATATAAATGGCAAATTTTTCCGTATTATACAAAATATGTACGAAAATGTAAAATCACGAATTATATTTAATGGTGAGAAATCAGAGTTATTTGCTTGTGAAATGGGTGTAAGACAGGGAGAAAATCTTTCCCCTGCTCTTTTTGCAATATTTTTAAATGATTTACAGCATTTTTTTTTTTGAAGGCAAAGATGTACTTGGTGTTAACTCTATTACGTGATGACCTTGAACATGAGTTGACAGTATTTTAAAAAATATTTATGTTATTATATGCGGATGACACTGTGATGTTTTCTGAGAGTAGTGAAGATCTACAAAATATGTTAAATGAATTCTGTAATTATTGTGAAAAATGGCAACTCAAAATAAATATTAATAAGACAAAAGTTCTTATATTCTCCAAAGGGAGACAACCCAAAAATATTAGATTTTTTATACAGAACAGAAAATTAGAAATCGTAACTTATAAATACCTCGGTATATTTTTTGCTAGAAGTGGTTCATTTTTAAAGACCCGAAAATATATTTGTGAACAAGCTACTAAAGCAATGTATGGTATATTACAAAAATGTAGACAAAACAGTTTAACTATAGAATGTCAGTTAGACATGTTTGATAAGATAGTTTTACCTATCCTTCTTTGGTTCGGAAATTTGGGGATTTGAAAATTTTGATTTGATAGAACGTGTACATTTAAAATTTTGTAAGCTTGTTCTACATTTAAAACAGAGTACACCTAGCTGTATTGTTTATGCAGAATTGGGTAGATTTCCTGTTATTCTTAATGCCAAAGTGTGTATGGTTAGTTTCTTATGTAGATTACTGTGTGGTAAAGAAAGTAAAATTTCATGTCTTTTATATAAACTATTGTATATTAATTTTCACAACTATGGTCTTAATTGTAAATGGATATCATTTGTAAAAAATGCTTTTGATACCTGTGGAATGTCAAATATCTGGTTTAACCAACTGTTAGATAAATGGGTAATTAAAAGTATTGAGTTGAAACTTAAAGACCAGTTTTTGCAGAATTGCCTAAGCGAAATTAACACTACTCCGAAATGCTTATGTTATAAAATTTTTAAAACTGATATTAAATTGAAAAGTTATTTTTCCAAATTGTCACTATATAATCAATTTTTTTATTGTGTAAATTTAGATGTGGAAGTCACCGATTACCTATCGAGACGGGAAGGTGGAATAACATATCCAGAAATGATAGGTCATGTAGGTTATGCCATCTTTGCGAATCAAGAGACATAGGTGATGAATATCATTATGTTATGACATGTAATGCTTTAACTCAAGAAAGAAAGAGGTTGTTACCACACTATTGTACTTTATGTCCAAATATATATAAATATCAATAATTAATGAGCTCTAGTAACTATATTGTTCTTGAAAAACTATGTAGATTTATAAAAATTATAAATGTGAGGGTCACTCCTCCTGGTTAGTTTGTAATTTAATGTTTATGTCTGTATTGTTCACATGTGCTTTAATATTTAATGTAATTGTTTATACATATATATTCTCTGTAACTATATATATGTAATTTGTAGTTAATGAGAAATAAAATTCATTCACTTATTACTACAAAACTCAGATCAATAACAAATTTGGGTAGTGTGACTTTTACCGTTCTTCAGTTATGTCCCATTATAACTTTATATGATATGCAAGCGGAGGCATCATCTGTGTCCCATGGACACATTCCCCATTTATTTTTCATCCCTTTGGTCATGTTGGTCATTAGTCTTGAGACACAGTGGTTTAGACCAATGTTAGATATGACTTTAATCATATCTGACTTAATGTGTTAAAACAGTTATCTTGTGGTTACATAAAGAATTGGATTTGGGAATTGTTGATTATGATCAAGGGGCAAAAATAGTGTGGTAACTTATTTTGAGAAAGAAAGATGTTTTTTATTTTTATTAAAACTTTCAGGAATGTCCAATGCATTCAAGATCATGAAGATGGCTCTTACTATTTCTGAGATTCAATGTGGTGAAAATGGTCAAAAATTATTAATGTGGTAAAAGAGGTGTTTCAAGAATATCATAGTATCCAACAAATTATTGTCCATCACATGACAAGGTAAAACATGATACTGTGTATGTACTGAACACACTGGCTTTTTATCTGCACATGTTCAACTTTCACCTGTCAACCTACTGGATTAAAAGGAAGCTGTTCCCAGGGTAAACCATTACTTTTCATGATGTTGTATTAGAAAATCACTAGAATTTATGTTTATTCGATTAGCAAACATCATTAAAGTCTTTATGCTTTCTTTTACAGCTGTTTGAACCAACACGATGGTTTGTGTTTGGTCTTCGAAGTCGTCGTCCATATTTAGAGTATTATGAAAAAGAACAGCATGTTTTCACAGCTCAGCCAATCAACAACTTTGATCTTTACGAATGCACTAAAGTTACTTATACTCTAGGTCGTAACAACAGAAACTGGACATTCTGTTTATTTCTACATGACAGGGTTCTAGAATTAACAGCAGATTCTAGGTAAACTATATCTATTTCATTGCCATTCTTATATCTAATTGACTTCAAAAGTTACCTGTCCTTGCTTGGTTTTTAGTAAACATTGTTCTCGTTTGGGATATTACCCTTTAACTTTAAATTATAGCTGAATAAATTTTACATCTGTACATTGTTAGCTCACATGGCTCAAAGGGCTAGTGTCAGCTATTGCTACATGTATCAGATGGCATCCGTCGTTCGTCATCATTCATCGTCATTTACAAGAATCTTCTCCTTGGAAACTACTAGGGCAAATAAAACCAAACTTTACCACAATGATACTTATGGTATCAAGTTTTAAAGTTGTTTCTGGTGATGCAGTCTGCCAACCAAAATGGCTGTCAATGCTTAAAATTGAATATAGGGGAAAAATGCAAGTATTTTCTATTATCATCTTGTAAACAGTTACGGAGAGAGAATTCCATCAGGGTCAGAAATTTTCAAAATGATGAGATCTACCTGTCTTCTGTATAGACAAAAACTGTCAGTCCATTCCTTATAGAAGTTATTCATTAAGTTATTGCCCAAAATGAGGAGTTTTACAATTTTTATGCCCCCACCACCAAGTGGTGGGGGCATTAAGGTTAAGCCTTGTCTGTCTGTCCGTACATATGTACATCCCGAAATTGGTTTCCTTTTTATAACTTTAGTTTGCCTCAACCAAATGTTCTAAAACTTTTGCTTAACAGATTGCTTATTACCACCAAACACAGATCAAATTAGAATTTGGGTGGTGCCACTATCACCATTTTCAAGTTAAGTCTCTATAGAAATAGAAAAATTGCTGAGCTTTCCCATTTCCGCACTCTAACTTTACTTTGCCTCAACATAATGTTATAAAACTTATGCACCACAATGCTTATTCCCACCAAACAGTGACACACATCAAGACTGAATTGGGTGGTGTCACTTTCACTGTTCTGAGTTATGTCCCTTTATGGAAAATTGCTGACTTTGCTGGAAGTTTACCATAAAGTTGTGTTCACATCTACTTGAAACTTAGCACACATATGTTCACTATGATGTGAACTTGTATGTCTATTTACAGTTTTAACTCCGATTTCATTGTAACTGCAGGGGTTTAGTTTTATCACAAAGCTGGAAAGGCAAATCTCTATGAGCAATTTCATCAAAAGATTTTCAAATGTTTGAAGAATTTTTGAGTTGCCTAATACATATTTTGCATGAAAATTAAATTTATTAGACCAAATATATTTGGGAATGTTTGGAGTTTTCAGGACCTCAATTTTGGAAGACTTCAAACAACAGTATATAAAAATTGTAAAAAAAAATTTTTTTTGACTATTTTCAGGGAGGTGATGTTAAGTTGGTGTAGGACTCTGGAACATACATTACAAAATTATGGAGCTTTAGTGAGTATTTTAAACAATAACACATTAATTGCCATCTTTCTCAAATAAACATCTTAACCTGTTCCTTCAGTGGCCTTTAATTTTAGATCTATAGATGAGCATAACATAAATAATATTAGATTAGGTGATACTTATTTAAAGAGACTCAACATTTCTAAATGAGATTTTACATGATGTGTGGTTTACATCAATGAGACAATGACCCAAGGACATAAAAAACCAAAAGACAACTTGACTTCAACATTATACAGGTGTCTATAGATCTACAATGTGATTTATAACTAGATCATATCGTGGTGTACTATACTAGAGACTGTCATGCACTTTGTTACTAAAATGGTAGTTAGGTATTTATTTTATCAAAAACATATATCATCAGAACACATATGCAGTGATTATACTGTAAGATATGTTTTTTAGCTCACCTGGCCAAATATAACCAAACTTGGCCACAATCATTATTGGGGTATCTAGTTAAAAAAAATGTGTCCAATGACCCCATCTGCTAACCAACATGGCTGCCATGGCTAAAAATAGAACATAGGGGTAAAATGCAAGTTTTGTCTACTATTTTGAAAACCGTTATAAATAGAGAAAATCTGACAGGGCAGAAATGTTGAGAATGTTGAGTTCTACCAATTGTCAATATACGTCAAAACTGTCAGAAGACTTCTTATAGGAGTTATTGCCCTTAAATGACAAATTTTACCTTTTTTTCATTTTTGCCTATTATTTTGAAAACTAATATAGATAGAGAGAAACTTCATCTTGCAAAAATGACCAGCAAGACAAGTTCTACAAATAAGGCTAGATTGTCGAAATCGTCAGTCGACTCCTTATTAGAGTTACTGCCCTTTGATGACAATTTTTACCAATTTTTTGCATTTTTGCCTTATATCTTAAAAATTATAATAGATAGATAGAAACTTAAATAAGCAAAAATGACCAGCAAGACAAGAACTACAATTAAAACAATTTGGAGGAAATTGTCTGACGACTCCTTATTGGAGTTAATGCCCATTAATGACGATTTTCACCATTTTTTTTGCATTTTGCCTTATATGATTAAAATTTTAATAGATAAATAGACACTTTAAATCACAAAAATGATCATCAAGTAAAGATCTACTAACAAGTCAAATTTTGCTGATAATAGTTAGTAGACTGTCACTATTTATAGGAGTGATTGGCCTTAAAAGGGGATTTTTTTTTTGCCCTCTTTTTTATGTTTTGAGCAAAAACTAAAGAAGATAGAGAGAAACTAAACAGACTAAATGATCAGCATTACAAGATCAACAAAACAGAGATTTTTGTCATGAATTCTATTCTGGTCTATAATGTTGGAGAGTGTCCTATGTTAAATATGCACATAGACCAAGGTGAGCGACACATGCTCTTTAGAACCTCTAGTTTTTATCAGAAACATGTGCTATCAGATCACATATACAGTGATTATCCTGTAAGATATGTTCTTTTTTATCAAAAACATGTGCCATTAGAACACATATACAGTGATTATCCTGTAAGACATGTTTTTTTTTTAAATCAGAAACATGTGCCCAATGATTATCCTGTAAGATATGTTTTTTTAAATCAGAAACATATGCCATCAGAACACATATACAGTGATTATACTGTAAGATATGTTTTTTTTATCAGATACATGTGCCATCAGAACACATATACAGTGATTATCCTGTAAGATATGTTTTTTTTATCAGATACATGTGCCATCAGAACACATATAAAGTGATTAACCTGTAAGATATGTTTTTTTTTAAATCAGAAACATGTGCCATCATAACACATATACAGTGATTAACCTGTAAGATATGTTTTTTATTTAAATCAGAAACATGTGCCATCAGAACACATATACAGTGGTTATCCTGTAAGATATGTTTTTTTTTAAAATCAGAAACATATGCCATCAGAACACATATACAGCGATTATACTGTAAGATATGTTTTTTTATCAGATACATGTGCCATCAGAACACATATACAGCGATTATACTGTAAGATATGTTTTTTTTTTAAATCAGAAACATGTGCCATCAGAACACATATACAATGATTATCCTGTAAGATATAGTTTTTATACCCCATGCAACGAAGTTGCGGAGGGTATAATGTTTTTCACCCATCCGTCTGTCCGTCCTGTTCTTGTCATCGCAACTCCTCTGAAAACATACAACAGAATTTCATGAAACTTTGTAGATAATAAGGACATACTATGTAGATGTGCATATCGACAGGAAATTATGATTCAATTTTTTTTCTAGGAGTTATGCCCCTTTAACTTAGAATTTTGGCCAGTCCTGTTCTGGTCATCGCAACTCCTCTTAAACCACACAACAGAATTTCATGAAACTTTGTATATAATGACATACTATGTAGATGTGCATATCAACAGAAAATTACGATTCAATTTTTTTTCTATGCCCCTTTAACTTATAATTTTGGCCAGTCGTGTTCTGGTCATCACAACTCCACTGAAACCGCACAACAGAATTTCATAAAACTTTGTAGATAATAAGGACATACTATGTAGATGTGCATATCGACAGGAAATTACGATTCAATTTTTTTTCTAGGAGTTATGCCCCTTTAACATAGAATTTTGGCCAGTCTTGTTCTTGTCATCGCAACTCCTCTGAAAACATACAACAGAATTTCATGAAACTTTGTAGATAATAAGGACATACTATGTAGATGTGCATATCGACAGGAAATTACGATTCAATTTTTTTTCTAGGAGTTATGCCCCTTTAACTAAGAATTTTGGCCAGTCCTGTTCTGGTCATCGCAACTCCTCTAAAACCACACAACAGAATTTCATGAAACTTTGTATATAATGACATACTATGTAGATGTGCATATCAACAGAAAATTACGATTCAATTTTTTTTCTATGCCCCTTTAACATATAATTTTGGCCAGTCGTGTTCTGGTCATCACAACTCCTCTGAAACCGCACAACAGAATTTCATAAAACTTTGTAGATAATAAGGACATACTATGTAGATGTGCATATCGACAGGAAATTACGATTCAATTTTTTTTCTAGGAGTTATGCCCCTTTAACATAGAATTTTGGCCAGTCTTGTTCTTGTCATCGCAACTCCTCTGAAAACATACAACAGAATTTCATGAAACTTTGTAGATAATAAGGACATACTATGTAGATGTGCATATCGACAGGAAATTACGATTCAATTTTTTTTCTAGGAGTTATGCCCCTTTAACTAAGAATTTTGGCCAGTCCTGTTCTGGTCATCGCAACTCCTCTAAAACCACACAGCAGAATTTCATGAAACTTTGTATATAATGACATACTATGTAGATGTGCATATCAATAGGAAATTACGATTCAATTTTTTTTCTAGGAGTTATGCCCCTTTAACTAAGAATTTTGGCCAGTCGTGTTCTGGTCATCGCAACTCTTCTAAAACCACACAACAGAATTTCATGAAACTTTGTATATAATAAGGACATACTATGTAGATGTGCATATCAACAGGAAATTACGATTCAATTTTTTTTTCTAGGAGTTATGCCCCTTTAACTTAGAAATTTGGCCAGTCTTGTTCTTGTCATCGCAACTCTTCTGATAACATACAACAGAATTTCATGAAACTTTGTAGATAATAAGGACATACTATGTAGATGTGCATATCAACAGGAAATTACGATTCAATTTTTTTTCTAGGAGTTATGCCCCTTTAACTTAGAATTTTGGCCAGTCTTGTTCTTGTCATCGCAACTCTTCTGATAACATACAACAGAATTTCATGAAACTTTGTAGATAATAAGGACATACTATGTAGATGTGCATATCGACAGGAAATTATGATTCAATTTTTTTTCTAGGAGTTTTGCCCCTTTAACTTATAATTTTGGCCAAAATATACTACTGCAACAGTTTGTCATTGCAACTGCTCTGAAACCACACAACAGAATTTCATAAAACTGTGTATATAATAAGGACATACTATGTAGATGTGCATATCGACAGGAAATTACCATTAAATTTTTTTTTCTAGAAGTTATTCCCCTTTGAACTTAGAATTTTTGCCTAAATATACTTCTGCAACAGTTTGTAATCACAACTTCTCTGAAACCACACAACAGAATTTCATGAAAGTATGTAGTTAATGAGGACGTAATATGTAAATGTACATAACCATAAGAAACTTTTTATCAGTTGACTTTTATTATGAGTTATGAGTCTTTGAACATAGGAATCTGGTGAGATTTTGTTTGTCCAGTGACAATGTGGGGGCGTGGGGTATGTGAGCGTTCTCACAAAGGTTCTTTAATTTTTATCAGAAATATGTGCCATTAGAACACATATACAGCGATTATACTGTAAGATACGTTTTTTTTATCAGAAACGTGTGCCATCAGAACACATATACAGTGATTATCCGGTAAGATATGTTTTTTAAATCAGAAACATGTGCTATCAGAACACATATACAGCGATTATACTGTAAGATATGTTTTTTATCAGAAACGTGTGCCATCAGAACACATATACAGTGATTATCCTGTAAGATATATTTTTTTTAAATCAAAAATATGTGCCATCAGAACACATATACATTGATAGTCTGTAAGATATGTTTTTTTATCAGATACATGTGCCATCAGAACACATATACAGTGATTATCCTGTAAGGTATGTTTTTTTGAAAATCAGAAACATATGCCATCAGAACACATATACAGTGATTATCCTGTAAGTTATGTTTTTTTTATCAGATACATGTGCCATCAGAACACATATACAATGATTATCCTGTAAGATATGTTTTTTTTTATCAGAAACATGTGCCATCAGAACACATATACAGTGATTATCCAGTAAGATACAAACCAAAGAAGTCAGCCAGTCCTCCACCAATAGAAGACAGAGATTCATCCACACCCACTCCTCCTCCATCTGAACCAGCCCCACCGGTTCCTCAAGAGAATGGACTGGTGCCCTTACAGCCCAGAGCAGGAGCAGAATATTGTAATTCAGGTATATTTTAAAGTCTGTTCAGTATTTAACATTTTATACTTCTTTGAAAATAAGACAAATCTTTAATATTTATATATAGAGGACAAACCTTTTTTCCAAATGGACAGAACAATAGCACAGCTGTAATGGCATGTTTGGAAAATTTGATGATGCTAATATGTGGAGTTTAATGAAATTATCCCTAACTTGCAGATAGTAAATTTCTGGCATATTTCTGTATAAAAATAAGATTTTGTATGATTGCCAATGAGACAACTCTCCACCAGAAACCAAATGATGTAGAAGTTAGCAATAATTGGTCACAATACGGCCTTCAACAATAGGCAAAACCCATGCTGCAAAGTCAGTTTTGTAAAACATCATCATAAATTAAGGACTGTTTACAGTACACATGGATTTGAAGTTGCCATTACCACTGCAGAACTGGAGCAGACCAGTAGTGATTGATTTTCCCATGTCAATTGATTCAAAATTAGGATCAGTAGTAGTAAAGTCAGAACATGAAATGCGTATATTGTTTTAACACAATGTAGGAAATAGATAGGGAAGTTGTAAGCTTTTGGTTTAAGTCTTAATCTATACAATTTTTATACATATTGATAGTTTCAATTTAACTTCTGTTTCGATAATGCATTATCTTTCTTTGATCTATTTTTAGACTGGGTAGTCGCTGAGAAACCAGAGTCTGAACACAGTGAACCAGATACATCAGAAGATGATTTTGTGAACGAAGAGTTCTTTAAACAAAAAAAATTAGAAGCATTCAGTAGTAATACATTAAAACCGATATCAAAAACTGACACTCCTTTCGTATTACACTCCAGATCAGTTGCCTCACTGCCCTTGAGGTCTTTTAGTTTACCTGCAGAATATGCAAATGATACTCTTCAAGTACCAGCTAGACCACGCAGGAATAAACCAGTCACGACTGGTTCCTCAGAACCTCAGTACAGTCAAGTTAATAAATTTAGACCTAAACCAGAAGCAGATACTGAAGACGTTTATGAATCAGCATTTGATTTTGATGATCAGAGTACACAGTATAATCATTCAAATAGAAATACATTAACTGACATGTCAAATTATACAACTGATGAATTAGAAGAGGGTCTATATGAGGCAGCTTTTGATGTTCGTGACACTCAACCTCTGTTCGAGAAAAAAATTTCTGATCCGATTGTTGAACTTCCCAAGCGAAAGTCTAAATTAAAAGACATAGATGAACTTTCATCTGAGAAAAGAAAAAGTCAGATCGCTGATGAAGAAAATCTCTATTCAGGTTTTAACTGTGGTGAAGAGCAAAATGATGATGGAAAATTTGTTGACAAAAAAGCTGACCTCGCAAATAACAATATTAAAAATGAAAACATTTACAGCAATACTAATTCTACAGACATTCCTGTGTCCAAGGGTCATTCAAAAGATAATACCAGTCAAAATCAAAATAAGGATCATATTTATTCCAATGCTGATGTATGCATTAATGCTGAAGCTACATCAAAAGAAACAACCACTAACGATGAAGAGTCTCTAGGCACTGCTAGTCCCGTCAAACCCCCTAGAAGGAACTCTAGAAATGCATCAAAAAAGAAAGTAGATGCAGGCTATGCAAATTTTGAGAAAAAAGGAAGTAATAATTCCAAAAAGGTGGCAGAAAAACATGAACAGACAATAGAAACTGTTCCTCTACCTGTTAGACCTCAGGCTGTGAAGGAAAATATCTATGACTTTGGAAAATATTTACCTCCTCCTGTGAACAAAAGTGATATATCAAAGGCTGATTTATGTAGCAACTTCAATTCCATTCAAGAACAATCTCGTGGCAATGCTGATTTAAAGCTAAGCTCAAAATATGCAATTCCACCACCTTTGAATTTTAATTTTGATCATGCAAGATCTGATTCCTCCTCCCCTGAAACTCCTAGAAGATTAGTTGATGCACTTAAAATGCCACCAAAATTTGAACCTATATCAACCAAAAATGAACTTGAGGACTTGCCACCATCCCCAACCTCACCAACAACACCTGTCAATGATCCTGGTATAGTTTTTCCTACTGTTCATAAGTCAATAATAAATGTGACTGATAAGTCTCATAAGAAGCATTCAACCCCATCACCAAAACCTCGTCACTCCAGAACTACATCACACTCACCAAAAATTAGACATCCTGAAAATGTAGTCAATGAAGCACGAAATGTACCGTTACCTAAGCCAAGGCTCACTTCTGGAAAACAGGAACGTCCATGGTCTTTGATAATGCCACAGCAGTATGACTACATGTCGTCTGTTCACCAACCTGTACAAAAAAATACTGGAGAAGCATTATATTCACCTGTGTTAAATAAGAAATGGTTTGGTTCTCAACCAATGCCTGGAATAAGCTCTCACCCAAAAGATGTTGTTTCTTCACAACCAATGTTAAATGTTTGCTCCAAACCTGCATCAAGTATTGCATCTCAACCAATATCAAAGACTGGATTTCAACCAATTTCTACGCAAACAACAGACGAAATTTATCAAGTGCCAAAAAGAGCCAGATCAGTTAAGCAAAAGCATGAACCCCAACCAACTTTCATAAGCCGTGATATTGAAAGTAATGCTCTGGGTTCCTCACCAAGCCATGATGGCTTCCAGTTTAATGTTCCAAAGCGACAGATGTCTGGTGATGATAATGAGGATGAAGAAAATGAGTCACATGATTATGAAGATGCCACTATGCGTCATGGTGAGCCACCCCTGCCACCAAGACGAACCACACCAGCTGCTATAAATAACCGTAGTCAGAGTGTGTATGTGCCATGTAATATTAACCCAGAAGCATCCAACAAAGGTAAAAATGTAATGGTTAACTAAATTTGAAGTTTTAAATTTGTGTTCACTGTGGCTTAATTTATTTTCGTACGACCGCAAAATTTTTGCTGCCGTATAATGTTATGACATTGTCAGCTTCGTCATCATTAGACATTTGGTTTCTAGACAATAACTTAAGAATAAGTGTATGGATCTCTATGAAATTGTACAACAAGGTTCAATACCAAAAAAGGAGGGTGGGGATTGATTTTGAGGGTTATGGCCCTAACGGTTTAGGAAAAAGTGGCCAAAAACAATTCTTTTCTAATACTTTCAGTTTGTATAAATTGCTTATTTCTTGACCAATTTCAATGTGGTTTAAATCTAAGTCTTGAATTTTTGGGGTTCTTTAATATGCTGAATCTAAGCTTGTTTTTAGATTTTTGATTTTGGGCCCCGGCTTTGAAAAAAAAAAATTGGTTGATACTTGATTTTATGGTTTTGCTAAAGTTTTCAAACAAACCTATAGAAAATGTTTAATTTGTTAAACATTTAAATTTTTGGTTCACATATACCCAGGTAATCCATGAAAATTAGTATCCCTTTAAAATTAATGAATCCACAATATTTTGAAAACGGGGAAGTTCTTGCAAATGAAGGTCATTAATGAGATAGAAGGCCTTACAAGTCCTTACGTCCCAAAATTGGTTTCCGTTCTCCAACTTGAGTTTGCCTCAACCAAATGTTATGAAACTTATACACAATGCTAATTACCACAAAACACACATCAAGTTTGAGTGTTGGTGGCGTCACTTTAACCATTCTAGAGTTATGCTCTTTTATAAATGGAAAAATTGCAAAATTTTTAGTTTCCGTTCTGAAACTTAAGTTTGCCTCAACCAAATGTTATGAAACTTATACACAATGCTTATTACCACAAAACACAGTTCATGATTGAATTTTGGTAGCGTCACTCTTACTGTTCTAGAGTTATGCCCCTTTATTAATGGAAAAATTGCAAAATTTTTAATTTCCGTTCTCTAACATAAGTTTACCTCAACCAGATGTTTTGAAACTTATACACAATGCTTATTACCACCAAATACAGATCAAGTTTGAATTTTGGTAGCGTCACTCTAACTGTTCTAGAGTTATACCCCTTTATAAATGGAAAAATTACAAAATTTTTAGTTTCCGTTTGCAAACTTAAGTTTGCCTCAACCAAATGTTATGAAACTTAAACACAATGCTTTTTTTCACAAAACACATATCCAGTTGAATTTTGGTAGCGTCTCTCTAACCGTTCTAGAGTTATGCCCCTCCATAAATGGAAAAATTGCAAAATTTTTAGTTTCCGTTCTCTAACTTAAGTTTGCCTCAACCAAATTTTATGAAATATATACACAATGCTTATTACCACAAAATACAGATCAAGTTTGAATTTTGGTAGGGTCACTTTAATCATTCTCGAGTTATGCTCCTTTATAAATGGAAAAAATGCAAAATCTTTTGTTTCCGTTCTCTAACTTAAGTTGCTTCAACCAAATGTTATGAAACTTATACACAATGCTTTTTACCACAAAACACAGATCACATAGAATTTTGGTAGCGTCACTCTAATCATTATCGAGTTATGCTCCTTTATAAATCGAAAAATTGCAAAATTTTTAGTTTCCGTTCTGTAACTTAAGTTTGTCCCAACCAAACATTATGAAACCTGTACACAATACTTATTACCTTAAAACTCAGATCAAGTACACATTCGGGTAGCATTACTTTTATTGTTCTTGAGTTATGTCCCTTTTTAATGTTGTATGCAAGGGGGGGCATCATCTGTGTCAATGGGGACACATTCTCCATTTATTTTTAATAGAAGTTATCATGTGTATGAGGCTTATGAAAGATTTTTTGATGAACAAAAATCCATTATTGCCTTACTACTTAGAGTTCAAACTTCTTTACAACCTATCCATGAACATCAGTGATATATGTACTCAGATATTCAAAATACAAATCAATGTGTTTGTGTATAACTTTTCTTGTCAAGAAAATAACAGATGTATGTACATGGTGCTTGAATCTAGTATGTGTTCTACAAATATCAATGATGTCATTGGTTAAGTAATATTTAAAATGGAGTGATTGAAGCTTTAAATTTTCTCCTGGACAACATATATGTACGTTTCGGCGATAAAGTGTATCGACAAGTAGTAGGTATTCCTATGGGCACTAACTGCGCCCCTTTAATAGCAGATTTATTCCTGTATTGCTATGAATCTCAGTTTATGACCAAACTCAGTAAAGACACGTCATTGTTACATTTGGTTGATACATTCAACAATACCTTCCGTTATCTAGATGATATTTTTTTGTTAAATAATCCAGAGTTCTCTAATATACTACCGAAATTTACCCAATAGAACTTACTTTAACTAAATCTAACATAAACAGCAGTAGTTGTCCTTTTCTGGACTTGGACATTTCAATCTCTAAAGGAAAACTCCATACGAAAATTAACGACAAAAGAGACGATTTTTCATTCCCTATTGTTAATTTTCCTTTTCTAGACGGCGATGTTCCTTTGGCTCCATCATACGGTGTGTATATATCCCAACTCGTTCGTTATGCCCGTGTGTGTAGTGATGTCATAGATTTTAACGAACGTAATCAATGCATCACTAGTAAATTATTAAGTCAGGGATTTCGTTACCATAAATTACGTAAAACTTTTGCTAAGTTCTTTCATAGATACAAAGATTTGATTAGTAAATTTGGCTGTACCTGTAGAAAACTGATTAAAACGGTATTTCATATCCTAAATTTTACGGTAATATTGTACTTAAAGCACGGAAATCACTATATGATCCGTGTAAACTCATCGAACCTTTAAATAAACTTATTAGTTCAGGTTATCTTACCAATGTTGTAATTAGATCTTTGAATATAGTTTACATTGGCACTAATATCGATTTTGTCATCAGCAAATTAAAACATAACTAAATTTGTATTCTTTTCAAACGGGATGTTTAAAGACACACCCACGCTCATTTTGATCTATAAAGAGGTTAAACTCCTAACTATCCTACTGTTTGTCGATACATTTATTTTGGCATTGCACTAGTCATGTCTTCTTTGACTGTCCATGACGTTAAAATACTAAATCCCTGGGATGTGTTTTAGTTGATTTTAGTCTCTGATGCATGATTTTTATTATTAATTGTTTTGGCTTTTAACTAGCTGTCAGTAATCTGTAGTACTCTCAAATTGTACTTTCTTGTTTATTTGACCTGTTGATACTAATTGTAATGCTTTTTTGTTATTTAATGTTATTCAGGGTTATATCTGGTCTATATACCAGCTTTGATAAGTGTTTGGTACTAATATGAATTTCCACTTCGTACTATGAACATCAAAATTATTTATTTTGTTAAAATATTTCCTTTCTCTATTGTAACTGTATACGTATACCTAACAACAAAATTATTTTATTTACCTGTGTTTAAAGTTATTGCAAACGGCTGATATTTTTGTTCGAGCATATTGTTTTTCTTAAATTGTTTAACATTTCATACCTATATTACATGTTACTTTTATTATTCTTCCCTTAGTTTATTTATTTTGAATTTACATTGTATCATAGGTCAAATTTATTTGTTCAGTGTATGTTCAATGGTGTTACTATGTCCTTTGATTGAGTTAAGCTATTTCAGTTGATATTTTATAGTGTGTCTTTCTATGTTGTGATGTTACACTACTGTTTCAGAAAAAGGGTGAAGGTTTGGTACCATTAAAACGTTTAAACCCGCTGCATTTGTTTGTGCCTGTCCTAAGTCAGGAATCTGATGTTCAGTAGTTGTCGTTTGTTGATGTGGTTCATAAGTGTTTCTCGTTTCACGTTTTAAATAGATTAGACCGTTGGTTTTCCCATTTGAATGGTTTTACACTAGTAATTTTTGGGGCCCTTTATAGCTTACTGTTTGGTGTGAGCCTAGGCTCCGTGTTGAAGACCGTACTTTGACCTGTAATGGTTTACATTTATAAATTTTGACTTGGATGGAGAGTTGTCTCATTGGCACTCATACCACATCTTCTTATATCTATTATCTTCCTTTGTCCATGTTGTAGTTGTACCAACTACAATATTATCTCCAATTCCTAGTATTGCCTTCCAAAGCTTGATAGAATGCAAAATGTAATTTTTTAGAGTTCCCATTGATAAATGAAAGCAATCTTTACCCTTCATTGTTTACAAATGCTTTGAATTTAAAGATACTTTAAGTAATAAACAGAAAGGCAAAGCAGAAAACCATATTTTAAAATATTTATCTAATAAGTACACTGAAGTATTGAAATATATGCTTGATGATATCTGTCATATTCTAGTATATCTTTTTAGTGATTGTGAGACAGACATCCTTACGTGAGAGACAGAAAATTTCATCTGCTCCAGGATTGGTGACTGTTCTGCCTTTAAAACAGAGTGAAATAGACATTTTACAGGAGGAACAACAATCACATGGAATAATTGTTAAAATATCTCCTGCAGCTTGTCAAAAGATAGCTTTGGTGGACAGCTTTAATGGAGTGTGGTATGTATTTAGTTTGTCAAAAGCTGTCTTTGGTGGACAGCTTTAATGGAGTATGGTATGTATTTAGTTTGTCAAAAGATAGCTTTGGTGGACAGCTTTAATAGAGTGTGGTATGTATTTAGTTTGTCAAAAGATAGCTTTGGTGGACAGCTTTAATAGAGTGTGGTATGTATTTAGTTTGTCAAAAGATAGCTTTGGTGGATAGCTTTAATGGAGTGTGGTATGTATTTAGTTTGTCAAAAGATAGCTTTTGTGGACAGCTTTAATGGAGTATGGTATGTATTTAGTTTGTCAAAAGATAGATTTTGTGGACAGCTTTAATGGAGTGTGGTATGTATTTAGTTTGTCAAAAGATAGCTTTTGTGGACAGCTTTAATGGAGTGTGGTATGTATTTAGTTTGTTAAAAGATAGTACCGTGTTTTCATGGATATTAGAATTTGTGGTTTTGCCAAAGTCTGCATACAAGTCTTAAGAAAATTTGTACTTCCTTGAACATGAATATTGATATCTAATGAATAATAATGAATCAACAGTTTTTTTGTGGTTTTATTGGAGTATATCAAAGGATAAGATTGGCAGGATTAAGAAAGCAATTTGCTAGTTAAAAAAATAGGGGTGTTTGATGAGTTCTCAGCATGCATAAAATTGAGAATGGAAATGGGGAATGTGTCAAAGAGACAACAACCCGACCACAGAACAGACAACAACAGAAGGTCACCAATAGGTCTTCAATACAGCGAAATTCCGCACCGGAGGCGCCCTTAAGCTGGCCCTAAACAAATATATATACTAGTTCAGTGATAATGGACGCCATACTAAACTCAAATTATACACAAGAAACTAAAAGTAAAAATAATACAAGACTAACAAAGGCCAGAGGCTCCTGACTTGGGACAGGCGCAAAATGCGGCGGGTTAAACATGTTTATGAGATCTCAACCTCCCCTATACCTCTAGCCAATGTAGAAAAGTAAACGCATAACAATACGCATTAAAAGTCAGTTAAAGAGAAGTCCGAGTCCGATGTCAGAAGATGTAACAAAAGAAAATAAACAAAATGACAATAATACATAAATAACAACAGACTACTAGCAGTTAACTGACATGCCAGCTCCAGACCTCAATTAAACTGATTGAAAGATTATGTCTTCATCATATGAATATCAGGCACAATCCCTCCCGTTAGGGTTTAGTATCATACCATCATAAAATATATGAGAAGAGCATAACCCGTGTCATGCCATACATGTATCAAGCATCTGATTCAGAATTAATACACATTAAATACACTAATATTTTGTCCCAAAAGTCTTGATGTTAGAACAAGGATATAGAGTAAAAGACTTTCCTTTTTCCAAATGCATGAAAAATTGCTGAATGAATTAGCATAAAAAATAACATTGATATTTTGATGGGCTGGTCATAGAATAGTATAGCAAATAGTATTAGGTAATTGGAAGTATATTCATGTAAAAGATTGTCAGTTTGATCAAATTATATTATAGTTTGCTACTTTAATCCATACATTGATGTGTTGTTACAATACAAGTTATTTTTATGGATTGTTTTGTGTGTTGATATAAGTTATAATACAGTACACCAAGTGATTCAGTTACAATCAATCTGTGATGTCTTCTCACAGTGATTGTAAGTGATTCTATCTGTGATGACTTTTCACAGTGATTGTAAGTGATTCTCTATGTGATGACTTTTCACAGTGATTGTAAGTGATTTTATTTGTGATGACTTTTCACAGTGATTGTAAATGATTCTATCTGTGATGACTTTTCACAGTGATTGTAAGTGATTCTATCTGTGATGACTTTTCACAGTGACTGTAAGTGATTTTATTTGTGATGACTTTTCACAGTGATTGTAAATGATTTTATCTGTGATGACTTTTCACAGTGATTGTATGTAGTTTTATTTGTGATGACTTTTCACAGTGATTGTAAATGATTTTACCTGTGATGACTTTTCACAGTGATTGTATGTAGTTTTATTTGTGATGACTTTTCACAGTGATTGTAAGTGATTCTATCTGTATTGCTATGGATTTATTAATATTCATTGGATACCAATTTTTGAGGATTTCATTACAGGTGAACAACAAATTTTTTAAAATGTTCACCAAAGTACACATTCGCTATAGGCTTGTAAGCAGACTTGTGTAAAACCTTGAAATCAAATATCCATGAAAATTAGTATCCACAAAAATTGAATGAATCTACAGTATATAACAGAGTTTTAATCTAGTGGTATCACCATGAATCACCAGCAAGTGTCCAGTTTCACAATGAATCACTCAAAACCAACAACAGGATAGTTCACTTCGTCATCTTATCTGTACTGTAACTTGTTAACAATAACACTTGATTATTACAGGATTATAGGATGGGATTTTAAACATTATCCAAGGTTATCTGAGAGTATTCACATCGGTGATGAAGTTACAAAAATCAACGACCTCAGGGTAACTAACTCTCACATGGCAAAGAAAGCATTAAAATCGTGCAATACAGAACAGATTGATCTGGTTATAAAACGTCTTCCTTATGCCAAAGTAATGGCCATACGACGACATCAGACCGGTGAAAACCTAGGATTACAACGTCTAGGAGGAACTGCTGAGGTAGGAATATTTATATTGCTAGGACAGAAAATTAGGTTGATATAAAATTCTGCCATTGAGTCAATGTAAAGTTTTGCTATCATCTGCATCCTTTATCTAGTTGGTTGTGATCTGTCACAAACTTTGCAACTCTTTCCCAGGAAAATGGCTTTCATCATCCTAATGCATCTTCTTAAGACATTTGGTTTCTGGACAATAACTTTAGTATTAGTAAATAGAAATCTATGGAATTTAAATACAAGGTTTATAACTACAAAAGGAAGGTTGGGATTGATTTTGGGGATTTAGTCCCAACAGTTTAGGAATAAGGGGCCAAAAAGGGGCCCAAATAAGCATTTTTCTAGTTTCATTACAATAACTTGTGGAACGGTGTATGGATCTCTCTGAAATTATACCACAAATTTCCATACCACAAAGGGATGGTTAGGATTGGCTTTGGGGGGTTATGGCTCAAACCGTTTAGGAATTAGGGGCAAAAAAGTGAGAAAAAACAAGGGTGTCCTGGTTAATGGACAATTACTTAAGTACAATGTTGCATTTGAATTACCTCCCTTACACTGCTTTTAAATTATGTATAAAGAAATGTTGTATTGTCTTTAAGTGATTAGCTGTCAACTTATTTTTAGAAGTTACTATTTTGATAATTTTAAAAAATGCTGATTTAGGTATATTAATTTTAGCCATGATTATGTATGTCATTTTCTATTTTAAGTCTTTTATGATGTATTTAAATGGGTTATTATGGTTGCAAACTCCATTGGAAATTTTAATTGAGATTATGACCATATCTTGAGGGAAAGATTTTTTTTATGCCCCTGCTGTAGCGGTTTACCCTTGTCCGTCTGTACGTACATACGTCCCAAAATTGGTTTCCGTTCTCTAACTTGAGTTTACCTCAAACAAATGTTATGAAACTTATACACAATACTTATTACCACAAAACACAGATCAAGTTTGAATTTTGGTGGCGTCACTTTAACCATTCCAGAGTTATGCCCTTTATAAATGGAAAAATTGCAAAATTTATTTAGTTTCCATTCTCTAACTAAGTTTGCCTCAACCAAATGTTATGAAACTTATACACAATGCTTATTACCACAAAACACAGATCAAGTTTGAATGTTGGTGGCGTCACTTTAACTGTTCTAGAGTTATGCACCTTTATAAATGGAAAAATTGCAAAATTTTAGTTTCCGTTCTCTAACATAAGTTTGCCTCAACCAAATATTATGAAACTTATACACAATGCTTATTACCATAAAACACAGATCAAGTTTGAATTTTGGTGGCGTCACTTTAACCATTCTAGAGTCATGCCCCTTTATAAATGGAAAAATTGCAAAATTTTTATTTTCTCATAAATATCAAGTAATTTTTAAAATTCGAGTTATCTTCCTTTGTCCATGATTATAGTTGAATCAACTACAATCAATGCTTTATACAATGCAATGTTTAATTTTGACTTCCACTGATAAAACACAGATCAAGTTGAATTTGGGGTAGTGTCACTTTAACCATTATTTAGTTATGCCCCTTTATAAATCAAAAGATTGCAAAATTTTTAGTTTCCATTCTGTAACTTAAGTTTGCCCCAACCAAACATTATGAAACCTATACACAATATTCATTACCACAAAACTAAGATCAAGTACAAATTTTTTGTTTCCGTTTTCTAACTTTAGTTTGCCTCAACCAAATGTTATGAAACTTATACACAATGCTTATTACTACATAATACAGATTAAGTACGAAATTAGGTGGCGACACTTTTACCATTCTTGAGTTATGTCCCTTTATAAACATAAAAATTGCTGAATTTTTCGTTTCCGTTCTCTATTTTTAGTTTGTCTCAACCAAATGTTTTAAAACTTATACACAACCGTTCTAGAGTTATGCGTGTTTACAAATAGAAAATGCTGAAATGTTATGAGACTTACACACAATGCTTGTTACCACAAAACTCAGATCAAGTTCAAATTTGGGTAGCGTCACTTTTACCGTTCTTCAATTATGTCCCTTTATAACTATATGATATGCAAGCGGGGGCATCATCTGTGTCCACATGTGGACACTATCCACATTTTTTTGGAAAAGGGGGGGAGGTTAAAAAGAATTAGGGTGGAAGGGGGGTTAAAAAAATAGGGGTGGGGATGGGACAATTTTTCTCAAGATTTCAGAAATCAAAAGAAAATTTCTTAGGGGTGGGGGGGTAAAATTTTTTTAAAAGAAGGGGTAATTTTTTAGGGAGATCAACTCGCAACAGCATAATGTATTGCAAAAAGAAAAGGGGGAAATTTTTTTTTGGGGGGGGGGGGGGGTCAATTAGCAACTGTTGAACAGCATAGTGTTTTACACAAAAGCAAAACATTGAATATAAATTCAAATCATATAACCAATTCTAAGTTCTTTGACTACAGTTATACTGTGTCAGAAACCTATTATGTGTCAAATATTGAATTACAATCCAAATTCAGACCTGCATCAAGTGCGAATATTGTGTCCATTTTTGCCCCAACTGTTCAGGGTTGGACCTCTGCGGTCATATCCAGCTGAGCTCGGCGAAGCAATTAATTCTAGTTTCCAGACAATAATTTGTGTTTAACAATAGCACATTATTGCACAATAGCACAGTATTGCGCAATAACGAGAAATCTTCAATTGAAAATAAATACAAATCTTTTAACCAATTTCAATGGGATTAATTTAAAGTCTTTAATTTTTGGGGTTCTAACCTTGTATTTCTATTTTGGATATTTGGCCCATTTTTAAATTGGTCTACATTGAGGTCAAAGGGTCCAAACTTTGTTTGATTTCATCAAAAACTGAATTATTGCGGCTGTATGATATGCTGAATCTTATTGTGCATTTAGATTTTTTATTTTGGGCCCTGTTTTCAAATTAGTCCATATTAAGGTTTGAAGGGTCCAAAATTAAACTTTGTTTGATTTCAACTAAAATAAAATTTTTGGTGTTTTTTATATGCTGAATCTAACCATGTTGTTAGATTTTGGATATCAGAACATTCTAGGTACATTAAATGTCCCATTTCAAATTTTTAAGATCTTTGACCACATTTATTTTGTGTCAGAAACCTATATTATGTCAAAAATTTGATCACAATCCAAATTCTGACAGTATCAAGCTTGAATATTGTGTCCAAACTTGCCCCAACCTTTCAGGGTGTGACCTCTGCAGTCGTATCAGGCTGTGCTCAGCAAAGCATTTTATCAGTTATCACATGATGAGTATAATACTAGTTTGAGTGACACATCTGTAGGCTAACATCTTGTTTGGAGTTATCACATGATTAAAGTTATACTAGTTTGAGTGACACATCTGTAGGCCTACATTTTGTTTTTAGTTATCATATGATGAGAGTAATACTAGTTTGAGTGATTGCATACTAATTTTACAGATAACTTATGTGGATCCCTCAGGACTAACTGCTCAACATGGTTTGACAAAACATGCTTCATGTGTGGAAAGTGATGCAACCTGTAACTGGTGGATTACAGAAATAAATAATAGACCACTCAATCTGTCTTTCAAAGGCAATGAGGTAGGAATATGAATAAACACTCAGTCTGTCCTTCCTCAACAAAATTTCAAAAGTAAGTGGCTTCTGAACTCACTTAAAAATAAATAGCTAAACTAGGGTATCCTTGCTTTTATACTACATACTATTTCAAAGAACTACAGTCGACTCTCGTTATTTTGAAGTCAGCCGGACCGGAGAAATATTTCTAGATACCCATAGTTCGACTCAAACGAAACAAAGTTCAGGACCACGAAAAAACTTGACTCATCCGAAATTTTGAGTCAACCGAGTTCGAGACAACGAGAGTTTCCTTTTGAGTATCATTGGGACAGATCTAATACTAATAAACTGTAATTTTAGAACCCTTATGCTAAGAGCAGTTGTTAATTAGTGTGTTACATTAGTCTACTGAAACAACATTGAAAATATTAGTTCACATACCTATTAATTTTTTGTTTTGCCTGTGATAAAATCCATAGAAGTCATATTTGTGCAAGCACTTTCAATTGTTAAAATGTTGGAAATTGCTATGTAAATGATTAACTGACCCTTTCATTTTATTATAATTTATTACTTTTAATACCAGATAAATTTATACCCAACATATTCATTAAATGTAATCCAATTTCATATTTCAGTAATTACTGCTTTGTAAGCATATTGATATCTCTCGTTGGATTTAAAATGTTCTCATTTCAGTAAAAACTGGAAAAAAAATTACTGAGCAATGCAATAATGAATTAATGCCAAAATTAATTGGCACCTGGGCTGCATCCAACATTGCAGTCACTATGTAGGGCTAACTAGATTTTGACTACTAAATATATAGCTAGCTTATTATCCTCTTAATAATTCTAGATAGGAAAAAAATTCATAATGTATAGCTAGCTTATCCTCTTAATAATTCTATATAGGAAAAAATTCATAATGTATAGCTAGCTTATCCTCTTAATAATTCTAGATAGGAAAAAAAATTCATAACGTATAGCTAGCTTATCCTCTTAATAATTCTAGATAGCAAAAAAAATCATAACGTAAAGCTAGCTTATCCTAAATAATTCTAGATAGGAAAAAAATTCATAACGATAGTTAGCTTATCCTCTTAATAATTCTAGATAGGAAAAAATCATCGATAAGCTTATCCTCTTAATAATTCTAGAAAGGAAAAAATCATAATGTATAGCTAGCTTATCCTCTTAATAATTCTAGATAGGAAAAAATTCATAATGTATAGCTAGCTTATCCTCTTAATAATTCTAGATAGAAAAAATTCATAACGTATAGCTAGCTTATAATAATTCTAGATAGGAAAAAAATCATAACTATAGCTAGCTTATCCTCTTAATAATTCTAGATAGGAAAAAATCATAACGATAGCTAGCTTATCCTCTTAATAATTCTAGATTAGAAAAAAATCATAGCTTTGTCCTCTTAATAATTCTAGATAGGAAAAAATTCAAAATGTATAGCTAGCTTATCCTCTTAATTATTCTAGATAAGAAAAAATCATAACGTCTATATCCTCTTAATAATTTTAGATAGGAAAAAATCGTATAGCTAGCTTATACTCTTAATAATTCTAGATAGGAAAAAATCATAACATATAGCTAGCTTATCCTCTTAATAATTCTAGATAAGAAAAAAATTCATAACGTATAGCTAGCTTATCCTCTTAATAATTCTAGATAGGAAAAAAATTCATAACGTATAGCTAGCTTATCCTCTTAATAATTCTAGATAAGAAAAAAAATCATAATGTATAGCTAGCTTATCCTCTTAATAATTCTAGATAGGAAAAAAATTCATAATGTATAGCTAGCTTATCCTCTTAATAATTCAAGATAGCCAAAAAAAATTCATGCTTTCTAGAGAATCCAAAACTGTGGTATAATTATTACTAATGACGTCATTTTGATCGGCTGATACATAGCATATCGTCCATCATAGATAGATATATAGGACATAGCATTTATACTTGGTGCTACAGTATTGAACACAACCCTTTTTCCTTTGTATCATTTTGAATTTTGAAATATTTCAATTACAGTTTGATTTAAATGTAAATAGTATACCAGTTTACATATAAATCATTTATTTTTTAGATTGAGGGTTAGTATACCAGTATACTTATAAAGCATTTATTTTTCAGATTGAGGCTAAACTAAATGCAGTAGGCAAAGACATTTCTATTGTTGTTCATCCATCTGATTTTATAAAGGAACTTAAAAGACAACTGAAAAAGATGAGAAGCTTTAAAGATTTCTTGGCTGTGGCATAAACAGAGTACCCACCTGAAAATTAATGTCCATAATTCACAGTAAATGAAATGGAAATGTAAATATACGTGACAAATACTGTCTGTGATCACTTTTATATAGTCCCATGTAACACAGTCTGATAAAATGGATTTACCTTTAAAATGCTTGCCTCAGCATAACAAAAAGTGAAATACTTCATTTTTTAATCATTCCATTTTTCTTCACATTACACATGATGTTTCTCTGTTGAAAAATGAATCAACATTTAATGCAAGACCATTTTTAAAGGATGATTCAGTTTACAAAAAAATTGTGACAAAGTAGATTTTTACTTTTTGCTTTATCTTATTAAAAACTTATTTCAGGGTATATCATATGTATTCTATACTCTCCCTCTCTTGAGATTTCTGTGTTCTGTCTTTAATCCTCAATTCATTTTATTGGATTTAAGATTTTAAAGGTCTTTTCAGCATAATCAAATATTTTTGTCAGAAACATTGTTTTTAAAATGCTGTCGGAAATGTTTGGGTTTTTTGGGTTTTTTTCTTGGATGACCAGTATGACTTAAAGCAATTTGTGAGGATTTTTTTTATCTCCTTTTGAAGCGTGTACTCAATTATGAATGCATAAGATATTTTTCATTGATATATAAGCATGACCTGAATTGACTTGAATATTTCATCACTGTTACTGCTCAGATAGCTGGAAAATTAAGCACTTCTTCATGTAATAGTGACTTTCTGCTAATCAACAGGGTTATATTTGTTTGTTTCTTTGTAGTGGTTTGTAATATTATAGTATTTTATTTTTTTTTTAGAGGAATACATCTTGTAAAATTATTTATTTATAGAATATATTTGTAGAAGCGCTAGCTCTTTCAGTATTATAAAAGATTATAGTTAAAGTGCTATGTTAGCCTTATGCACTGTTTGCCATTTATACTAGCCCTATATACTGGTTTGCCATAAAGATATGTTATTTTTATATATTTTAATGTTTAAAATTTTGACAATTGTACAGTTTATTGTTTCATAATGCATTCATTAATGATATCTTCATATTCTTTGAAGAATTCAGTATTGATTATAAATGTAATACCTGCATTTTGAAACCAAATTTCATAATTGTTAGTTGTTGTTAAATGAGAATAAAAAATCTTTTATCAAATTTATTTTACACCATATAAGTAATGCCATTTGAACAAAACATGAACATATTTTATATTTGACTTTGGAAGAAAAAAAGTACTGTAAATTTAGAAATTATTGCGTGCATTTATTATTGCGATTTTTCAAGAATGGACAAAAATGCGAGATTAATTTTTGCGATATCATGAAAATCTTCATACAGATATATGTGAAAGACATCAGAATGCTAGTTCTTGTTTTGCAATAGTCACCCAGTCGCATTATTCGCATTAACAAAAGCCTCACAATAATTTCTGAATTTACAGTATGCAATTTGACTTTGACATTTCAAATATTATATTACATAAATTAAAAAAGATTTTTTCATGGCAAGATAATAATGTAATCATCAAAAAATTGTAATTAAAACCACTATTAGACAGAACATTTCATAAAGAGCTATAGTTTTCTAACTCACAGCCCATGTATATCAAGATCCATGGCAACTCTGGTTTTTGTAATCACAACTTCCAGACATGATGAGACATGACTTTTGTTTTTATTACACTATAACAGTTGATAAAACATGACTGAGAAATGAACTGTCTTTGGCAACTGCAGCCAAGTTTATGATTTGACCATTAAATAGTTACATCAAAGTTTTAACTGATTTTTGGTTTGCTCATTTGATGGACATCTGCAGCCAAGTATACGTTTTAACAATTAAATAGTTACATCAAAGTTTCAACTGTTTTTTTGTTTGCTCATTTTATGGACATATGTTGTTTTTGTATGTAGGAAATCTGTTGTAAAATTTTCTACTTAATTTTAGCTTTTGCTGTTTTATAGCTTAGCAAATAATTTACAATTATTTGTAAAACAAAAATCAGAACAGCACTTTACATGTTGTATTCCATGATGACTGATAGAAGTTATACCAATCAAATATTTTATGAGGGACCATAGTTTTAAGTTTAATGAATATATCAGCATGACAAAATCTGAAAAGTTTCATCCTTTGCTTTCAATTGGTAGACCTGTTTTAAGGGAAATAACTCTTTAATTTATTAATATGTTTGTTATATGCAGTTTTGTTAATGTAATAGGTAACAATCAACCATTAAATATTATGGGCACAGCCATTTTATGAAGATAACATCGTATTCAGAATTAAGAGTATGGCTAATCCTGATTGGTCAAGGTGTGCACCCAGTATTTTTTTATTACTAGAGACTTCATGCACTCTGCATTATACCAAAAGCAAAATAATATATTTGGCTTAGCCCTAACGGAACTGAGAAGTCTTTTCTATGCTAGGATGAGACACATATTTTTAAGTGCAAAATTGATAGACAAGGGAGATAAGTACAAATTGTGTTAAGAAAAGCAACAGGACCCTATATTTTTTGGACCAAAAATAGTGTCCTAATAACTTTTTCTTTAATTCTAGCAAGGTTTTGTTAAAAAATCAATTTTTTAAAGTCTGTAACTCGAAAAAGGCTACCATTGTCGCCTATGGGGAAGTTAATTGTATTTTGCTATCTATATAAGTATTGGCATAACACAGACTTATAATAATCTATGTTACATGGAAGCTTGGAAATAATGATGAAATGGTTGACACAAAACATAATAGTGACTTTTAAAGGTGATTTCCATTAACCCAGGTGTATGGTACACCTGTACCTCCACAAATCTAGAACTACATTTGAGTTACATTATGTATAGTTTGCAAATTTAAGGTGCTTATTTGTAGTTTTTAAATTCATTCATTAGAAATAGATTTTTATTGTTGTTTTTCATTTGTATAATAGTTCAAATGAAATTGGATGATATTTAAAGCCATGCAGGCATGGTCATTATTTTTTTCAATGTCTCAAAACTACAGCATACATACATTCACATATATGTACATGTTGTCAATAAGCTTGTTATTTTATACAAGATTTCAGTGATGCTAATAGCACAGTGTAAAAATCATTTGTTACTACATTGTGTAGTTTGAAAAAAAAGTTTCCCAATCTTCTGGTCAAAGGAACAATAATAACAATCCCATATTTTCTTTTTTAAGTATTTTCATATTTTTATGCCCCACCGTAGCGGAGTGGACATTAAGTTTTACCCTTGTCCATCTGTACGTCCATACTTCCTGAAATTGGTTTCGTTTCTCTAACTTAAGTTTGCCTCAACCAAATGTTATGAATCTTTTACACAATGCTTATTACCACAAAACACAGATCATGTTTGAATTTTGGTGGCTTCACTTTTACCCTTCTAGAGTTATGCCCTTTACAAATGGAAAAATTGCTGAATTTTTCGTTCTCTAACTTATTTTTTAAAGTTTTGTTCCAAATTAAAAGTTGAAAATATTTTAAAATGTCCATTAAAAAATAACCATATGGTCACATTGTGGTATAATTCTGTTACCAAAGTGACAAATCTAATAATCCTAATTGGTCAAAACATAGCTAGTCTTCCTTCCTAGCTGTGTTTTGACCAATCAGATTATTAGATTTGTCACATTTGGAATAGGGAAAAGAAAAGAATTTTTGACGCAAGTCGAATACATGTATATAATTAAATTTATTACGCAATACACATGTTTACAATTGTTCGCCTCTTTGTATCAAGTACAAGATTGGATGCAATAATTTCATGCCAAATTACAACAGTAAAACAATTATCACTGCTTGGTCAGTTATATTTAAACACTTTTTCAAGACAGAGTTAAAAAAACACAAATCTTTCTTTAACATTTTTACCAATAACAGGTGCACAATTCCATTTAGTTCATACTGTAAAACTATTGATACAGATTCCTTTATGTCTTTACCTCCATATGGTAAGAATTTGACAGTTTGAAAAAAAATATCTTAAATTTCAAGTCCTCAAAATAAGACTGAAATCATGTGAAAAACTTCCAGATGGTTGGTTTTACAAAATAAGGAGATGATGTATGATTGTCAATGAGACTACTATCCACCTGAAACCAACAAATACTAATGTTTTTACACTTTATAATTAACAGATACATAATGTTTTCCTTAAATACAATTTCTGTAATAATAAGAAGTTATATTGTACACATAGAAATATTTGGGCTGGTAATATCTTGCTTTGATATAAGGAATTGGCCATAATACAACAAATATTTTCTGAATTCTTGCAGTACTGCATCTTCAGAACCATTTAGACTTATATGACTGACTGTTGAATTATGTAGCACTCGACATCATGCTTTTTTATCATGCAAAAATAAGTACAGAAATTTGTAATCTTTGAATCTTGAGACTGTACACATGCCTTTTTATTCACCATCACTGTACAAAAATAGTTTACAAGAAATGTCTCTTAAAAAGAAATGATAGCTCAAACATCTTTTTCTATATTAGAAAAAAGTGAATTTTGATATATGGTTTAAACATCTGATTAGTGACTGGTATTTTACAAAATCCACAGCAAAGTTTAGTGATTTTATCAAATTCCTAAAAATTTAAAGGATTTAGAAAAATCAATGTAGAGTGTGTTTACAAAATCTCTAAATATTTCTGTAAGCAAACATTAAAAATCTAATGTAACATTTATACCTTAGTTTCATAATTTTACAGCTGCAGGTCAGGCTGATAATCCATAATAATTTTCATTTTTGTTTACATTATCATAATTTCAGTATAAAATAATTTTGTATATGTTTTTGTAAATGATTGAAGATATATTATAAGTAACTATAATTCTTTGTTTGTTATATATGATGCTTTGAGAAAAAGCAATTATTTTTAAATATCGGAAAAGAGGAAGATATGGTGTATTGATTGATTCATGAAACAAAATCCATAAGCATGTTTAACAAAAGCAAGGGAAAACACTTAATCAAGGCAAGAGAACATACTTCATTGCTGTCTTCATTTCTAAGTTAGTGATCTTTCTAGTTTCAGATAGATTTAGAAATAAAAATTAGAGGTGGATTTGAAACCCAACCCTTTAAACTTGCATATTTTTTGTTGTTAATATTTTAGATAAGATGATCTGTCATAGCTTTTCATGTGAAACCACTGTATCTTGACATGATGGTTTATTATTAAACCAAGTCCGTAAATATAACACTTACTAATATATTGTCTTTCTCGAAATCGTTTCAAAACCAAATCTCTTATTCTGTCCTTTAAATATTTTTTTTATAGTATACTGAAATCTTGTTATCCAAAATGGAGACTCTAATTGAGAGATCTGTAGCCCTTTTCTAAAAAAATGTTACGATTAGAATTGGTTCCAAGTTATACTGGAATGTTAGTGACTTTTTAGTATTTTTTCTCGTAAGATCATTTTTGAAACTGATAGCAGAATATTATCAGAGTCTACCTGGATGACTGACTGTTTAGTGTACTCTTGGCCCTTATTTTCAGAAATATGTTTTTTGGGCATAATTAAATATGAGCAACAACCTTACCCAAAAAGATATTTTACCTACATCAGCAAGAAGTTTAACGCCTTAAGCTAATATGTCAAAATTCCAAATTATAAATCTTATATCTGACAGACATATGTCTTGTTTTTATCAGAAGGATAATATTTGATAGATTTATATTACTTTTTATTTTCAGTTTCAATGGTAAAAAATTAAATGCCCATATCATGTCTTCCGCTATTTTAATTTCAGAACAAAATTTTGATTTCAAGAATAAAAAGTAAATTTGGGGAATAATGTTAAATCTAAAGCTGAATGTTTTTGTTTTAAAGAGGTTGCAGTGAATCAATATTAGGAACAATAACGACTGTTGTTTAACTTTTTTAAGTACTATATACTTTATCATTATGTGTATCTACAAACTTGACAAAAATGTTTGCTGCATATGTGCAAGTGAAAATGAATTCACATTTGGTGAATGAAAATTAAGATAAGAATTTGAAATATATGTTAATTATAAAAAAGCTTATCATTTTACTAGTTTGTAATGTGCAGGCATAATTATGATGCATTGGTTTGCATGTGTTCCAAGATAGCCTCATGCCGTACTGGTACATGTTATTTAAACCATGTGGAAATTCTTTAGCAGGAGGGGAAAAAACATGATAGATATGACCCTTAAACGAATAATTTATACAAATAGTTGATATAAATAAAATGTGCTGGGAGGAAATTCATGAAATTTAGTTATCTTAACGGATTGCTTTACAGTACCAAATAATATGCAATTGTATATGAACATGAACAAAGTTTTTTTAATTGTTATGATCAACAATTTTTTCTGTAGACAGAAAGGTTCAGCTGCTTTTAGTGTTTGATGATGTTTTAGTCCTTGCACACACATCATACTTGCACAAACACAGTACTTACACACACACCAGTACTTGCACACACACAAGTAATTGCACACACACACCAGAAAAGTCTGTATTGTATAATTCGCAAGGTAGATTATATTCATGACAACTGAATTCCAAAGAAACAAATCAGAAAACTTATTTCATGGATTAATATTACAAGAAGGTTATTTTCAGATATATTTTTATACCATAATTATTTATACATTTTTGTTATTAAAGGATGTTATCATACCAGTATTTTGGTTTGGACCCTCTGAGAATTTTTTGAATCTCTTGATGTTTGTCCTCTTTATTAATAGAAACAAATAACAAAACTAGGTTTATTGTTAATAACTACTTTTTTTGTAAAATTAACTGATGGTAGTTATTGCCAAAACTTTTTTTCATACGATACAGAGTGCTCAAAGGCTATTGGATGATTTCACTTATAAATACAGTTTATGAATTTAATTGATTGATTTTAATTTGGTTATGAAATGTTTTTAAAATTGAATAATTTCAATGCAAATAAAAAGTCAAATGAAATAAAATCAAATTGCATAAAAAGGATAGAATTATGTTAGTTTATTTTCGTGTCAAATAGCGGGACCAGTAGATAAATATTTATTTGACCAAGGAAATCAACTTTATAGGAGGAATAATCATTATGATTATTCACCAAGAAAAACAAGTTATAAGAAATATTTCTACACTTTTTATTGCATAAAATATCCGAATTGTTTACCTTTATTTGTTTGAAATAACAAAAGAGCACTGTAATTTTGTAACATGAATAAATGTGATTTGTTAAAAATCTCATTTAAATAGAGCTTTAGAAACTTATTGTTATTATGTTTAAATATATATGTTTTTTTTGGAAATAAATGTTATTTTTCTAGAGTTTATGTGTAGTAAATGTACGAGCATTTAATGCATGTTATATGTTTTTGCTATTAAACTATTCAGAAATTTAGAATTTTTATTTAATCTGCTTGAAGTACTATTTGAGAGAAATAAATATATTCATCATCAACCCTTAAGACAATAGAATAATAAATGAAATGATTTCTATGAAACAGTGCCATAATTTACAAAAGGTCTAAAGAGGAAATTTATCACATGTCATAATGAAATGACTGAAGAATATTTTTCCTTGTAAGATTTCTCGTGAAAAAAGCCTCATTGAATTAATAGTATTTTGTTAAGAAAGGTTAACAAGGAAAAAGAAATTGTTTATTTTCTTTAAATTGGCTCACCAGAAGCAAAGAACAATATGATACATTATTTTAGACAACAGCAACCAATAAAGTATATGTACAAAGTACAAATTGTTTAAACATGTATAAGCACAATACATATATTTAATAGTGTTGTCAACGATTAACTGGTTAACTCAATCTAAATTAATTTATCGCAAACGCCATAGTAGATATGGTGGTATTTGATTATTAAAAGTAAAACTTCACCAGGAATGCTCAAAGCAAAGACTTATAATGCACAAGGATAAACTTCAATTCATCATATCAAAAACCGTGCATTTGTAGAGGACTGTAGATAAGGCCTGTACAAATCAACTTTACTATGGGTTAACCGGTTAATCTATTTGATTTGACAACACTAATATTTAAGTATAATACTTTCATCTCAGTTACACCCCAGCATTAAAAGTGCTTTTGCTGAATTGGCCATTCAGTATTGGTCTTGTTTGCTCATTGATTTCTTAATTGTCTTTTTCAAAAGATCCATCGAATATTATGACACAAAACTCTTCTTAAAATGTTGGAACAGAATGCTTTTAAATTTGTAGTGTTCAACTAAGCAATAGAGACACTATGCTTACCGGTACATGACAAAATTAGAATGAGATTCCCAATTTTTTATACGACCGCAAAAAATTTTTTTGGGATCGTATAATGGTATGATGTCGTCGTCGGTAGACACATTGGTTTCAGACAATAACTTGTATTTACTTGTAAGGATCTCTCTGAAATTGTACTACAAGGCTCCATACTACAAAGGAAAGGCTGGGAATGAGGTTTGGGGTTATTGCTCCAAGGGTTATTTCAAAAAGTTGGGGGGGTGGGAGGGGGGATTTTTTTTTCAATTTTTTTAAAGGATTCATATTTTTTTTTCAAAATTTTTTAAATTTCAAATTTTTGAAAAGTTTCAAGAAGAAATCTTCAATTGCACAGAATTGCACAATAGATCTTTGACCACATTTATTTTGTGTCAGAAACCTATATCATGTCAAAAATTTGATCACAATCCAAATTCAGACAGTATCAAGCTTGAATATTGTGTCCAAATTTGCCCCAACTGTTCAGGGTTTGACCTCTGCGGTCGTATCAGGCTGCGCTCAGCGAAGCATTTTATTAGCAAATTCTTTCATATTTCTGTCTGTAATTGTCTGATCACATGTTCAAATCAAGTGCTGATATGCTGAAACTAGGTCACAATCTTATGATATTAGCCAAGTTTGTCTATTCTGCGACGAAAATTGCAGAATGTGAGACATGAATGGTAATCCCGCTGTGAGAGTGTAAACTATTTGTATAAAGCTATATATTTCAAAACAAAGAAGGCATGGATGCCTTGTATACAACTGCCTTATTATATGAAGTTTCTGTCTATCCTATCCTATCTCAGATTGCTATAACACAGTAATCTCAGGTCATATGTCCATTGTCAATTTCATGCTTCAGCTTATAGTTAAAAAATTGTAAATTATTTTTGTCAAGTGAATTTATCACTTGTTATGAGTAATATGATACTTGGTACAGGGGGTCCTAATAAGGTCTATATGTTTGTCAGACAGCGTTCACCTGACCTTGATCTCATTTAATGGATTAGTGATCAAGGTTAAGTTATCCTGTTTAAGCCCATATCTCAGATACTAGTCATGAGGTCAAAGATATTTGCTGAATGTAATGATTTTAAAATGTAAATGTCATGTCATATTTTATAGTTTTGTCTGCTTCTCATTTACAATAAGCAAGATTAAGGTCAACTATATTAAGTGAATGGAATGATTGTTAGGTGAACATGTCTATCTGACAGGTTTCATTTGACCCTGACAACATTTGCATTGATAATTTGTCAATGTTAAGTTATGATGGTTAGGTCTTTTTCTCTGATAATATAAGCAATACATTAACTATGATTGGCATATAAAATGATTTGTAACGTAAACTTTAAAGGGCAAGGCAGAATACAAACAACCAACTTAAACAACACAAATGTTCTATTATGAAATCAAATAATATCACAGTTTACATCAAATTATTTTGATGTAAATCAAGCAATATCCGGACTATAATACTTTGACCTATAATGGTTTACATTTATAAATTTTGACTTGGATGGAGAGTTGTCTCATTGGCACTCATACCACATCTTCTTATATCTATAAAATTATATCAACTAAAATATGAAATGCCATTAATCCATGAAATATATTGTCCAACTAGAATTATCACTAATTATATAAATGAAGAAAACTCTCTCGTTCTCATTAACGAACTGATCACTTGAAGGTTACGTTCTGTCTTACATATGTGTACTTGTCGGAGCAAGTTACGGATCCGTCGGCGGATCACATGGGCTTCGACTAGATGGAGTGTATAACAACAGAAAACGCCACAGTTTTCCCTTTTCATGACTCTTTTTTTTATATAAAAATTCATATTAGTGATTAATCACATCGTCCAATTTAAAGAAGTTCTATCTTAACATAAGGTAAAAAAAGTAATACACACGGGCGGAGAATATTTGAATTTATATAAACCGTCAAAAAGTTGTTCAACTATTACCCAAACACATGTACAAAATCTCGATAATTTATTTTTCACACCTTTTTCCTTGTTCGGTGCATTACTCTTCGGTCTTCTATTCGTTGAATCGACAGAGTTTTAGTGTCCCGTAACGTCTTCGTCAGTAGCACTGATAATTTGTAAATTTTGTGTTTGGACTGTTGATCAATAATAATCATGTACTTGTGTCTTGCGTTTGTAATCCAATCACTTATACCTTTTGAATTGTTATGCACATAATCTCATGGTAAATCGCCCTATTAAGATAGTTTTTTATTAGTCAAAACTATTCTAGAGAGTCCAACTGCATTTCCATGTTTCGAACCTGGTCAGTGAACAACTTTAAAGTCGTGACTGCGAAGTCCTTGTATCAATCTCATTATTTGACCATTCGGGGTCTTTAATTTGTAAAGCCAAGTAAGTGAACCATGATACGCGTTCTTATTTTGAAAAGACGACCAAGTATTCTATCACCCGCTCTTGTTCTTCTTCAACTTGGGGAAAAACTGCTCCAATCTCGAAATGAACCGCGCCTGTATCCAATAAAAACTCCTTTCCGTCGATTTTTGTATATGCAAGTAAAGGAGAAGTTAATAATTTTACATTAGGTAAACGGAAAGTTGGTTCACACCCACTTGTCTATTCCCAGGGAGTTTTTAACTGAAATAAATCAAAAAGACACTAATCAATTCTCGAAAAATCCTTGATAAATCTTATGACACAATATGTCCGAGATATTCTACCTTGTGTTAAAAAAAAAACACTTCGCGGCTTTAAGCTTTGATCCAGCATCTGATAACCTCCGAAAGACCTTTCTGCAAATTAACTAAATGTTCATCGAATGGTTTTACCAAACAACATTATATCCTCTAGGTACAAAACTGGAACATACCACAGCAATCATCGCTGTCTTAACAATATTTTGAAACGTGTTGCACATCCAAATGGCATCGTAACATCAGTGCGTCTATCTTATCCTCTATTCTCGGAATCGGATAAACATCTTTGATCGTCTTATCATTAAATTCCGGTAATCAACACACAGGCGCCACGAAATATATTTCTTTTGTATTAATACTAAGCCTGACAACCAAGGGTTATTGGACTTATATATTATCATCCAACTTCTTAATTACATCATCACTGGTTCGACATTCATAAAGAGAAAATCTTCTTTAAAGTTCCTTAACTGGAATGTCTTCTATCAATTTGACACTATACATTGCAATTGTTCTTTTTCCTGTCTCTAGTGTCGGATCATAGAAAGCATTTTTATACTTTAGCAGAATTTCTTTTTAACTTCTCGCTTTCACTATCGGTAAGGTTTTCCAGCCGCCCATTCGTGTGCATATACTCTGGAATATGTCGTGATCTTTGTCCTTCTCCTGAACATACAGTTCCTTCTTCTGTAAATTCAATGTTATTCACAATTTTCTGAGCTGGAACATATTTTGCAATATGAGTTCTTTTGTGAAGATAACATCAGTATCACAAGAGTTCAAAGTTCTCGAACAAATAAATGAATGTGCTGCATGCACTAAAACTCCTCCAATGGCTAATCATACTTCTTGATTCAGAATTCCCTTCCGCATAAACTTTCCTTGTGAGCTTTGCTTTCACAATACTTTCATGTCTCGCAGGAATGTCTTAGGTTTTCATTGCTTGAACACGGCTAGATGGCATATTGACACGTTTTTGATCAAGCGGATTCTAAATCCATTTATATCCAGGGATCCGAAGTCGAAGTTCCATTGACATCGACATTTTGAGATAAGATATTCGCCTAATAGATTTAGTTACACACCACTAACATAAATCGGAAATGTAGCACATAATTTGCCAAAACTAATGGTAAATACAGCCGTTCCTACAATTTTCAATGTATTTCCATCAGTCCTGTCAAATTGTGTTTCTACTCAGCTCAGCAAACGTTTACATTACGGCATTATAGTATAGTATAAAATTGAGAATGGAAATGGGAATGTGTCAAAGAGACAACAACCCGACCACAGAACAGACAACAACAGAATGTCACCAATAGGTCTTCAATGCAGCGAGAAATTCCGCACCCGGAGGCGTCCTGCTGGCCCTAAACAAATATATATACTAGTTCAGTGATAATGGACGTCATACTAAACTCCAAATTATACACAAGAAACTAAAAGTAAAAATAATACAAGACTAACAAAGGCCAGAGGCTCCTGACTTGGGACAGACGCAAAATGCGGCGGGTTAAACATGTTTATGAGATCTCAACCTCCCCTATACCTCTAGCCAATGTAGAAAAGTAAACGCATAACAATACGCACATTAAAAGTCAGTTAAAGAGAAGTCCGAGTCCGATGTCAGAAGATGTAACAAAAGAAAATAAACAAAATGACAATAATACATAAATAACAACAGACTACTAGTAGTAGTAGCTTTCTTCTGTGATAAGTGATCTCCTAGATCCGGTTTCAACTTATACCGTTTGACTGTGATACTGCTTTTTCTCCGTCCGTTTACACCGAAATCTGAAATAAACTACAATGGGTTTTGTAATGTCCAATTTCACAATCATGTACCATTATCTTCAACATCCACTTTACGATAATTGGGCGTTCTTGGACCACGCCATCCTTTTTTGGATGAGTTTTTGATTCTTTCTCTAGAATATGTATCCTTGTTCTTTGTTTCAACGGAATACACAGTCTTTTTTGTACCGAATTCTAATGCCTTTCAGATAGCCAGGTTCATCATTCCTAAATTTGTACTCGACACGCCATCTTGTAAATTTTTTATCGAGATATCTACCCGATAGTCTAAACTCCTCTGGTGCACCACAAGCATCAGGAAAAGTCGTTATACTATTTTCCTGAATTGTATCTGGGCTATCAGGATAAGCTCGTCTGTACAGGTCTTCAATTGATTGTTCTTGATCCCTAAAAGACTCTCAAGATTTACATTTTGTCAATTTTGCTTCAACAAGATAAGCTTTTTCGAAGGTCCAGTTTCTTCAAGAATTTCATCATTTCGTTATATTACTACCCGTAATAATGATTTATATTTTGTGTGTGGAAAGATTATAAGGTGTATATGTCAACAAGGTTCATCTTACATTGGATACTTGATAATGTTAATTTTATGTGATGTATATTTGTAGTAAAAACCCGCATCTTAAAGACTTTCAACATAAATTCAATCATGATCCGTATAGCAGGTAAGACATTTCATTGTGCGCACTCTTGTTAAATAATAAAACGTTATAGGAAGGATACAGAATACAAGTTCAACCAAGAACGTACAATAGCTGATGATGATGGAATGGTGTTTAACATTCCAGTGGCAAATGTTACATGCATTTCAGAACAAGAAAATATTAATGTAATATGAAGATGACCTCTACTTTGTATTATACCAACACGCGGAGTCATATTCTAACGTTCTAATTCATAAGGTAATAGCCCGCAGGAAGACATGTCACATTAGTCCCGCACATTATTCTGACACTAAACTGACCAGTCTTTGCTTTTTTCTCCTAAATACTTGGCCTGTTGAAACACCACATACCAATATTCAAGTCTTTGGTTTGACACGGCAACGGATAACAGAAAGGAGATATATGTAATTTCATATGGTAACATTCGATAACTAAGCTATAAGTATTGCTTGAAAAAAATATATTTGTTTCCTTCGTGGCATCATTTACATCTGACCTTTTACCAGTAGATTGTGTGAATTCTAATTCAGGCTTTTTCTAATGGCAGCTTCATACATGTATTTTTTAGAAATCGTATGTTATGGCCAGAAAAAAATGAGTCTTAACTCTCTAAAGGGCCAATTTAACCGTATCTTGAAAATAGTTTCTATTGAAACTATCCAGACAGTTACATTCTATTCAAATTTACATCTTCTACTGTTAATCCCACTGTTTACAAAGACAATTATTCATACCAAAATTAACATCAAAACAATTTGTCGTTTTTTGTTGCAATTTCCCTTTGTTTGTTGTCTTCCATTGATGTCATATGCCATCTTACTGTATCTCCAACTTGTTCCGGTTTGTGTTTTACTTTTCGATAAATGTAAAATGAAAGTAACTTGAAAGTTAAGACATCGTGATTTGTAAGACTGTTGAATTTCTTTTCAACATTCTTTCATAGGTTCATAAAAATAAAGATGTACGGTCATGCCTCCCAAGTGCGTATGCTTTAGGAATTTGACGTACCGGTACTACTACAAGGTTTTTTTTAAGTCCTTGATTACATATGGGGGTATCGCATGGTCGGTGAAATTAGATGTACTTTTTATAGTCGTCGCCTCGTGATATTTTCCGAAGTAGTGGTTTTAGAATGACAATGATACCTTCATGATTTTGTTAATGATCATTACTATCAATCTTTACAATTATGATTGTTTTAATAAATTTTAATTTTATCTTGCCTTGTCCTGTCATTGTCAGTGCGATTAGATTATCATAATTAAATATTAGTAAAGAAATAGAATGTGATGTAGTATATCATGAGTAACGACAGTCATAATTAACTCAAATAAGTAAATGTCTTTAATAGAAAAACAAAGGATATGGAGTATCCATCCATGAAACAACAAAAACCAAAAGAACAGCGCTTTTATTGCTGTTTTTTCATCTCAAAGTCACAATTGTTTTGTTTGTCTTTAGTTTTCTCTGCGTTTATTTGTTATCTGCATTCGGCTAACTTTACCATACTAAACTCCAAGCTCTGTTAACTGAAGAATATTGATAATTTCAAGGTATTGTTGCTTAGCATCAAAGTTCGACATGATTGCAACACTGGGTCGATACCTCCGCTGGTGGACTATCAGTACCCGAGGGTATCATCAGTTCAGTAGTCAGTACTTCGGTACTGACATGATTCATAACAAACCTTTCTAAAATTGTCCGTTTATAAATTTTAAAATTATAAAAGAAACTAAGGTTTCAACTCCCTCAGGCAAAGTTGATCTTAGATGGATTTGGCTATTTTTAAGTACTTTTTGGTTATATAGCTCTTCAACTGTTTCGATTCTTATACATCCTCGGCTTTCAAATATTCGGCTTTGAGCGTTCCTGATGAAGAAATGCGCTTCGGACGCATGAATTTAATAACGTGTTGTTTTCATTTCTTTTTAAGAATGTCACAATTCCTAATAATATCGATTCCGATAAGTTGCTTTGTAACCACTGTCGCGATATTGAGGATAAGATGCCAGATAATTTATGAAGTTTGCTTTCAAAAACTAAACATTCGGCTTTTTGTTACTATACTATACCATTGAGGACGTTATTCCGATGTGGTATACCTAATCTACTATGACCACGGCATTATGGTTAAGGCATTATGGTATCATTCAATAGTTTGGAAGGGCCTCTCCGTGTAGGTTAAGCACGATAAATGCAGGATTTCAAATTACATTTAATGGTATCCTAGTGTAAACATGAACAAAAGGAGATGTGAGGAATATGCGAACGAGAAAGCAAAAATAAAATTTAAAAAACTTAAAAGACAATGGAAATCTTAAGGTCAGCACACGTACGGTCTTCAAAAATCGACAAATGACAATACAACATATCAAGCTGTAGTTTCAAGCATAAAACAATTATTTATTTTCAAAACCTATAAAAAATCAAGCAACTAAATCCTCTACATGACAACAACATTCAAAAATAACTTAAAACAACCGCTTACGAGGTTTCTGGTTTGAGACAGACTTATGAACACGTGGAGAGGTTAAACAAGCTTTTCAACATTTTAACCTCCGATTTACAAAATCAAAATGAATATGTTTAGTGAAACTAAATTGTTATACCACCGATGTCAAACATTCAAGTTTGATTCGCAATAACATTGTGCTGCTACGTTTTCGAGATGATTTGTTGAAAAATTGTTTGATTTATTTCAACGGTCTTATTTTGATTCTAACGTGGTTGACATAAATTATGTTTGGATCGGTTGCTACTTATTTGCTAAACGTCCAGTGGTAAATATTTCATGTATGTTCAGGACGGGAACATATTAAACAATCTGTCATATAATAGTTACTGCAATTACATTTTTATACCTATGTTGATGATCAAATAGTTGCTCTCAATAAAAGTTATTTAACTTGTAGCTGTTGACGACGAACGATAATTCGAGAAGAAGTGGTAGCCTATATAGATTTTTGTAACTATATAAATGTTCAAATTGTTGTCCTCAATAAAAGTGACGTACAGTTTACCTGTTAAGGACGACGATAATTTGAGTAGAATTGGCTTATTGTTGGTATGAAGATATCCCTCGTATAGCGCACTTTCGTCCTAATTAACCTGTTATTTTTAATAATTTGAAAATCAAACTTTTTTTAATTTTCGTTTTTTTTTTTCTCTCCCACATTTCCTTATCAGAATAATTAACCTCCACATACGTCACTGTAATGATCATTACATCATCTCGATTTTAAGGAAATATATTCATATTTCCTTCTATTTATTGTAAACAATACCGAAATGCGTCATCCTTTTTCCCGCTTTTTGACAAGGTTTTAAAGGTTAAGTTCGGAGATAAGAAGAAAAAGTTGAAACGTGTTTAACATCTAATAAAGATTATTTATGCTTTGTCAGTATCAGTCAACATTTTTACTTAAAATTGTTGAAGTAATAATCTTAAAAGCCTGGGTTATAAGTGTCGCATTAAACATAACAAATTAAATGCGAGTTGAAAGGTGAATGTGTTTTGTTATATTTCACCTGCTTATTATAAAAAGATAGCCCGGATGTCGTTTTGATGTAATGACATACGTATATAAATATAAGTTATAGTTTATGTTATTTGATCTAAATCAACAATTTATTTTCCAGTTAAAAGAAGGATAAGGAAAAAGCACAATGTTCAAGCTGGTATGACATTATTATATACATTTGTAAAATTTTACTAACAGTATATGGTATATTATGTTTAATTCAATGCTAATAAATATTTATAAACAATTAGAAAAGGTGTCAATATTAATTTAAACTCTTGATCGAAAAAAAAAAAAAAAATACAATGAATAAAAAGACAAAGAATATTAAACTGTGGGGACAATTTTGTCTTCTGATAATAATAAGTCTAACATGAAGTCTGTCCAGCAACTCTTCAGATGAAGACCAGTAACAGCAGACTCCATTAGTGCTATTACTTCGATATATAGTTATGTGTCAGTATTTCATGCTTTGTTCATTCTCTAGCACTGGGTGGATAACGCTGCTGGTGAACTGTTGGTTATCATCGGCTCGATAGTCAGTGTTTCAATACTGAAATAATTTGTAACATATTTTTTTGAAATTCTCCATTTGACAATTTAGATATTATTAAGAAACCAAGGTTCCATCTCCCATTCTGAAATTCTCCGTGACGGATAATTTTTAAAAAATGATTAAGAATCTAAGGTTCCATTTCCCTTCGACAAAGTTGATGTCAAATGAATTAGGCTATTCTTTTTATGCCCCTTTTGATCATTATTCATAATTCAGGAGTTTATACATCATTGGCTTTTAAAATTAAAATTGTTGTGTTTGTAAGTTCCTGATGAAGGTAAATCCAGAAAAGCGCTTCGGACGTACCGTATTTATGTTTACTGTTATTTCATTATTTTTTTATGTATATTCGCCCTATATATTTTTGTGCAATTAATATCGTGTATTTCATATTTGAGTCCTTTTTACAGCTTGCATTATTGAATGTTTCTTTTTCTTTTGAAAGTCGCATTGTGACACGTAGATATTTTGCTAACAACTAATAGTCAATATATGTATTGTCTTAAAGCCTTTGGAATATCATTTCAAATATCATCATTGTCATACATGTAAAAAAGAACTGCATGTTATACAGATATAAAGAGCAAACGGATAAAAACGACGCTACCATTTTACCAAGCTACTCATTCAGAAAATATGAGAATCCTTTCTATACAGTTTTCTTTATTGGGATTAGTCATTTTTCTGTTGAAAGACATAGTGTGACCTTAAGATTTGAAGATATTTTGATCATAAGTAATAATTTGAAATTTTATTTTAAAAAATCGTTCAAATATCGTCATTGTCATATCCATAACCAAAGAAACGCATTTTCATACAATATAGATAGAGCAAATGAATACAACGGCACACCAATTTCTCCGGTCTCACCCATTAAGAAAACAAAAATAAAACACAAAGTGAATAATTCTATATAATTGAGTTCGATCTAAAAAAAAAAAAAAAAACAAAGAAAGAAAGAGAATACCACTCTATCAGACAAAGTTGTCCTTTTACAGCTCAATTGCTTGACTTTGATGATCCTTAAGTTTTTTGTTAATTGGTGTCTCGTATTTCATTTTAAAGTTTATACACTGTAGTGTCTTTCGCTATGAATTATGCATCGTATATTTTATTAAACTAAATAAAACTTCTGTAATGAGTCATTAATTCACTGTACTCAAATTGCATCAGCAGTCGCTTAAATTTGAAAAACGGACACTTCTGATTAAAAGCGCGAATCTTGAACGAATTAGACTATTTACCGGATTTGTAATAACATAAGCAACACGACGGGTGCCACATGTGGAGCAGGATCTGCTTACCCTTCCAGAGCACCTGAGATCACCCCCAGTTTTTGGTGGGGTTCGTGGTGCTTAGTCTTTGGTTTTCTATGTTGTGTCATCTGTACTATTATTTGTCTGTTTGCCTTTTTATTTTTGGCCATGGCGTTGTCAGTTTGTTTTCGATCTATGAGTTTGACTGTCCCTCTAGTATCTTTCGTCCCTCTTTTGAAAGTCAAGAGTACATAATCTATTCAGATCTATACTATTAAGTTGAAAAAACGGTTGTTTTGAGCAAAAAATTTCTCTGAAACTACAAAATGAAGTTATGTGATGTGAGATTGTTTGTCACGTCCGATATATACAACAATTTTAATAATATGTTTTTGTACACGTGTATTTACAATGATTACGTTCATTTTTTGGGGCGAAAATGTTCTATGAGTATTCATATTCATGTTAATTCTAATTATAAAATTATGGTTTTTTCTTTCTAGGGATCTCCCTCTATCATACTGTTAACTAGCGTGTTGTATGTGATAGTAAATGTAGATTGTTATCCCGGGTTTAGAAACAAAATACCAAATGGACACTTTGTCCCTTGTAATTGTTCAAACCATGCTAGTATGTACTGGGCAGCTGTTGGACATTATAGTATTAATGAAGGTACACTCAAGAAAAACCCGTTTGGAATTGTAAGTATATAGAGGATAGTAAAGATAAACAATAATTTTAATATTTGAATAACTTATGATTTTTTTTAATGGACATCAGTGACTTCGAAAGATAACAATGACTCATGTTAACACCTGTACCGATGAAAACAATAGCTAAATATTTTGCTGCGGTGTTAAATGAATACCTTTATTCAAAGGATCAATTATTTTACATGTATCGTATCTGAATTGGTAGGCTCTATACATTCTTATTATTTTCTATCAATGTATTAAGTTGAAGCTATGGAAAATTGAAGGACGAGGTTAGTTTTATCAGTTGATTGTTTCATATTTTTCATGTCGGGGCCTTTTACAGCTGACTATACGGTATTATTTTTTTCATCTTTGAAGGCCGTACGGTTGCCTATAATTGCTTTATACATCCACTTTATTAGAACTTTGGTGGACAGCTCTCACATTGGGAATCATACCATGGGCTCCTTAATCTTATATGAGTTGTAAAACAAGTAATAATGATATAGATATAAGAAGATGTGGTATGAGTGCCAATGAGACAACTCTCCATCCAAGTCAAAATTTATAAATGTAAACCATTATAGGTCAAAGTACGGTCTTCAACACGGAGCCTAGGCTCACACCGAACAGTAAGCTATAAAGGGCCCCAAAAATTACTAGTGTAAAACCATTCAAACGGGAAAACCAACGGTCTAATCTATATAAAAACGAGAAACGAGAAACACTTATGAACCACATCAAAAAACGACAACTACTGAACATCAGATTCCTGACTTAGGACAGGTGCAAACAAATGCAGCGGGTTTAAACATTATCATTTATCATATACTTAGTAAGCTAATGCAGAATATGTTGAGAAATGAAACAACCGGTATCAACATTATGCAGATTCAAATGGAACTGATTTCAATTTGTGTAGGATTTCCGACAAAATGGAACAAGATGGACACAAAATTTGTGCAAAGGGGATTCCGATGGTGATGGTAAATCAAATGGTGAAGAACTAGGAGATCCAAAATGTACATGGAAAGAAGGACAAACACCCAATTCTCCAGCAACAGGACACCCAGGTACTTATTTTCGGATCTGGCTGAATATTCTGATTCAACAATTTGATTCGTTTAATGTTTCACACAACCATTGGTTCGTTTGGAATCTAAAACACCCTCTTTATGTCCTTGTGATCATACTATCAGAATGGCAATATTTTGAAAGATTAGTATGAATTCAGACGGCAAATGTCCCCTCTGTTCACGTAATGGGAACGATAATTTTAATAGTTGTTACACTAGAACTGAAGAACTTGATATTCAAAATGGGGCTAAAACTTTTTATTTCGTTAACATGATTATCTGCAACAATCATCTGTTGATCAAGAATTTTGTCCTGTCTACCTTAGGAACATTGTCATCTTTATATAAACAGTTAATTCTCGTGGTCCCGAACTTTGTTCCATATAAAAATAATTTCGACTCCTAATGAGTCGAAATTGGATGAGTTGATGTTTCTTAATTTACGTTATAGTACCCACAGGCACTTCCGAAAAAAAAAATCCTATATACCTTAATATAACAGTGTTATATTGAGGTATATAGGAAATTTTTTTTCTGAGACAAGTGCCTGAGATAGTACCATTAAGGTTATAGATAATGTGATTGAGCTCCTTAACACATCTTAAATTCAAGTAAAAAATTTAATCCCTAAGTAAAAAAAGGTTAAATTTTTACTGCTTTTGACCGTAGACAAACAATTGGTTCTAAACTACGATTTTCATCCAATAAACATAATGGACTATTTTTCATTTTCAAACATTTTGTTTACTCATTTTTTTATCTTTGGTATAATAGAGTAAAGTGAGATGTTGGGTATACGTAAGCTCCATCGACCACAAGCTATAGATCAACATACAGTCTTAAACAACAGACAGCTAGCAGTTAATGCCCGCCATTAAAAAAAAAAACAAAAACAAAAACAATCACAAACGAAAAAACATGGTTTGTTACATTAAAATTTTCAATCAATTTTGATGACAACATAATTCATATTCCACTCAAGCGTAACTACACACACTTTGAAGCTAACCTCATAATGTGTATGTTGTATAACAATGATCTTTGATAGGGCGCAAACAAAAACATCGTCGTTTTATTCGCGTCTCCTGTATCATTTCTTTTATTTGAACATTTTTTATGTGATTAAATTCATGAGTTTATTAGGGAATCTGCTTAGTCACGTAAATTATATTATAAGGAGAGAGGTGGTGTAATAACTGAAAATTCAAGGTTGGAGGACACACAGCTTCGCGAACAACAGAAAGCGATTGAAAACATGACCATTGGTCAAACAAAACAAAATATAGAAGAAACAGATTGCGCGACACGAACAACCTTAATTTACAATGAATAATTGGATGTGTTTCGGAATGGCAATCCGTTAATTCCTACCTAAACAATGCTCGACACATGCTTGAAAAAAAAATTGTTATTAAATTACATGTCATTGGCGAGATAAGTAGAACCTCGTATATGAACCGATTGTGATCGATACAAATAGATTATCTCTGTTCTCATAGGCAGCGATCTAAATCGATTGCAATCGATGGATCGCAATCGACCTGTTTAACAGATGCATGCGTAATTAAGGTAGGTTTAACCGATTTAAAATCATATTAGTTTAGTTGTTCACAATACACTATTGACCATCATCTCTCTCAACAGAACTAAACAAAATTTAGATCGAAACCGATCCTTCCAGAATGTGAACAAGTAAAATCGATTGGTCTCGATCGTGATCGATCTGTGTTTTTGGTATATATGAGCGGTATATTAAGGATGTTTTGCATTTATACATTCTTTGTATATTTTACTAATTAATATTTTAGGTATTTGTGAACCAATAGGAAGTAAATTCTGCAAAGACTTAGGACAGTTGTTTACATGTGACTGTTTGGAACAGGGGCAATTCTGTCCAATTAACTTGAATGAAAAAAATTGAGATGAAAATGTTTGCTTAACGAAGAATTTTGCTGTCAGTGATTTTCACCTGCGTTTTCTATTGGGAATATAATGTGTTCGAATGATGGATCATTGGAACACAATTAAGAAACGTTGTGATAAAAGAGAACATATTTAGCGCGCACACAATTAAAAACTATGTGTGCACATTAAGAATTTACTAGCAAACGAGAACCAATTAATGCAAGTCGCCTTTCAAGCGGCTGGCAAAGACGAAATATATTCGAACTGTCGTGATTGCCGACGTTTGGAAATTATCAAAATATATAAAGACATTTTCAACCCAACGCAACAAAACAACATTGTACCATTTGACCGATCATGATTATTATTTTTTGCTTTCTCAAAAAGGCTGTCATAAATTTTAAAAATGCTTATTTTTAAATGAGTGGAATATTTTGTATCTTTGATTTCTCAAATCTAGTTGTAGACCTTTATAACGGAATTAACCCATCTACACTTTAGGTAAAAAAGTTCCTTATGTTTATCAACCGGGACAGGAGACCCATAGAGTTGCATGAAACGTGCATTTTGAATACTCATATATTTATATATACATACATGTATTTGTAACTTTCTTTGATGCCGTGTGTTATGTTTTATAAATGTATATATGTAAATTTCATTAAATGTCAACATTTTCAAATGACAATAAAAAACTGAACAATGTCCTTGTGTTTGTCGTTTAAATTTTGTAAAAAACAAAAACATATGCTGCTCGTAAAAATAAGCACTCTTCATGTTAAAATGTACTTACAGTATTTAAGATTAGTGATATATAGTAATATTGGTTAAGCTGACAAAAAATGTCACTTATATTTTTCGTCGATTTTAAAAGTTGTTATATATCAAAGCGATAAAATATAAAGTACAACGATTTACTGGCACTTGGTGTAGTCAAAAGAAACATGGTATCATAAATCCAGATTTCTTTCATATTTCAACACAATATTGAAATTTCCCGTCTTTACTTATTGTACCAGACTCGAGTATTGATTCTAAACTTCAGCACATTTATACATATACATGTATAAGAGTCCAGGTTCTTAGCATAATGTCTCAATGGGGATACATATATTTGGATTCATAAAGCTCTAACGTTTAACAGCCATACTTCAATTGGATTCTCGTCTGTCATAGTTTTTACTAGTACTCTTCCGATCTGTTTAAATAAAACACACACTGGCTACGAATATTGTGTCTTTTTGTTCGTGCGATTCATTCAGACTCTCACGTACCTCGATAAAGCCCACTGAAAGTTGTCGCATATCTATCTTTTGACCACAATGAACCAATATATTTTAAATGCAATTTGCCACGCTTTCAATTGATTTTGCAGACTGCATATGAGAGGCTTTGGACAAATTAGCAATATGAAAAGTGGTTTAATTTAAAAATTAAAAAAACAGTCTGTTAAAGTTTGCTGTGGGAATAGGGCCGATATTTGGCTGAAAATGGTTAGAAAACGACTGACAGCTTATGTCAAAAATACATGTATACTGTATTACTGCCCCTGGATAAAAGTCTGCTTAATCGAATTTAAAATAAATTTCAATATGAAATCCAGCAAAAACATACTTTTACTCGATCTTTAAACAACTAAAGAACTGAAAGCAATTACAAATTGTGCACCCGGCCTATTTCAGGTTGTCAATCGTAAACAAAATGATCGTGACACAATGCTAATGAAAGGCAAATGTTTTTTTAAATGATGTTCGTCGGACTTAGTGACAAAAATTAGACCCAACTGGTTTTTTTTTTCGCTATTGATTTTTTTATTCGTAACCCTAGATTCCTCAAACGGATTTTCAGTTTGAATAGTTATTTGATATTGTTGATGCAGAAAGCTATTTATTATAACACCATTTTCAGTTTCCTCTTGAACTTTTGGAAACTTAGTTGCACATTTTATCACAATAGCGTTCCCCAAAGTCAATCCAACCGTTTGTCAATGAGTATACACTTAATTAATGTGCTTCTGAGCCTTTTAATGATATTGTCAAAATTATATACCAAAACTTCCATGATTTTACATTTGTGAGAGAGGCAAACCAAAACGGATATTTACTGATCATGAAATTCCAGGAGACTAAGGATAAAAAAACGACACCAAAAGTAAGTGAAACAAATCTAAACGTATGAGAGATGTAAAATAAACAATTACACAGTCATCACAACCAAGGAATTGCCAGTATATTCAAATATACAATTCTTTGGCACAATTTGCATACATTTTGTTTGGTGTTTAACGACACTTTCAGCAATAAGGGGTATTTCTTGGCGACCAGTTTTTATAGATGGACGAAGCCGGAAGTCCTAGTAAATAACTAAGATATGTTAAAAATTCTGAAATTGGTACAGAAATTTGTCATTTACAATTAGCAAGGTTGAATTGGTTAAAAGTAATATCAACAGGACAAACAAAAACACACTAATAATACTAGTACATGAGGATGTGAATGGTGGTTTACAGAACCGAGAATATAAGGCAAAAAATATAAAGAATAGAGAAAAATGGACAAAAAATAAAGAATAGAGAAAAATAAGGTGCTGTAAAATAAAGAATAGAGAAAAATGGGCAAAAAGAATAAAGAATAGAGAAAAATTGCCTAAAAATTTAAAGAATTATACAGAAGTGGAGGACCCCATCCAGAACCTCTTACATGATCTGTAGCAATATTAATACTAAACCAATAACTGCAAAATATACGTAAAGCAGAGAAGAACTGAAACGATGAGACCAGTCATTTGTCTATATACAATGGACCTAGTTAGGTGAAAATAGACACATGAACAAAAATACAACAAGTACCTATTTGATAAATTCAAAGTCATGGATTATATTGATATACAATCCAAAATCTGGATTGTCATCAAAGTGTTATGATATTGTAACTATCGTATTTATTTAATTGGCCTAATTTGTTTTGTGTGGCCTATTATATACATTGTGTACAAAATAAAATACATTGTGTTACAACTATGCAGTTTAGAAATCACTGGAACAATCACTAATATTCATGGAATGATTAGAACTTTCTATTTCACTTACATAATGTTTCCAGAATGATCACAACAAAAGATGCGTAATTTATATTTCTAGCGTTGTCTAGAAGTTTCCGTTTGAGTATTTAAATGCAGACCCAAAAGTTAGTTGAATATAGAGATTTGGACATAGACATAGATAGACTTAGACATCGATTTACATCAACATTCTCAGCAGTTGGATTGACACTTTTATTTACAAACTACATCATACTAGATTGTGACCAATTGGATATAACATTCTGTGGATTCCCGTGAAGATTTCCGGATAAAGAAAAGATAAAAGATTGGACTCATATTTTGACAGTTAAGTTGACATTTCTTTTGTGTAATACTTTTGTAAACTAGTGTATAATAAATCTTGTTAAATTTTATTATTGATTTGTGTCTTTTGTTGGCTACAATTAAAAGGCGATTTTCTGACATAAAAAAGACATAACAGAACAATCATTGATTATTATCATGATATATAAACATGTTTATTCAAGACAAAAGTACAAAAAATAATTTAAAAAAAACTGTATGTTTTTAATTTGACTGAGTAGGTACAAGCTTACAGACAGTTATTAATGTCCATATAATAATATTAGTATCTAATGCTTAATGATGATTTATTCATATATATATATATATATATATATGTTTTAAGTCAAATAAAGTGAAATAAATTAATGTTGAAGGAAATTACCGACATCATAATCATAACTACGAAATATGAGAAATTTTAAGATATGAAAGATTATTAAAAGAACGAATAATATCTGATGTATTATATATATTTCAACTCTGCAACTGCTCTTGTTCCTTTAAAAAGCTTGAGGTTTACCAGAAGGATTGCCGTGTTTACACCACAAAATATACCCCGAGTACAGGACAGACCTGCATGTCCACTTTGAAAAGTCTTCAGGCATGAAAGGACCTAGATAAATAACAAAAAATAAATGCACTTTATAGTTCAGAAAAGAACTTTCCTTGAGTGTGAAATTCCTACTTTTCTAAGCCTGCAGAAAATGGTAAAATAAATAAACATGTTTCTTTCTTAAAAAAATAAATCCAATCGTGAATCTAAAAAGAATAAAGAAGGGAAACAGCAAATGTGTCAAGGAGACAACAACCCGACCAAAGAGCAGAAAACAGCCCAAGGCCACCAATGGGTCTTCAACGCAACGAGAAAATCCGCACCCGAAGACGGGCACAGCTGGCCCTTAAACAATAATATATACTAGTTCATCGAAATGGACGCCACATTAAACTCCAGAAATATACAAAAGAATCAAAATCAAAAAAAAAAAAAAAAAAACACACAAGACTAAAAAAAGACTAGAGGTTCCTGCTTTGGGATAGGAGCAAACATGCAGCGGGGTAAAACATGTTTTGTAAAATCTCAGCCTCCAGTCAATGTGGAATAAACAAACATACAGCAATACGCAGAATAATGCTCCGTTTAACAGAAGTCCGAGTCCAATGTTAGAATTGGCAACAGAAGAAACTAAACAAAATGATAATGCTAAACATAAATTAACACAGGACTACTAGCAGTTATTGTCATGCCAGCTCATACCTCAATTAAACTGAGGTTAAAGATTACGTACTCATCATATGAAAATCAACCACAATCCCAATTCGGGGGGGGGGGGGGTACATCATGATTGATATCATTCATTAAAACAGGTAAAATATTACAAAACAAATTACATTCAAATTGCCTGTTATAGCTTTAATATTTCACACACCTGGTTATCCAGAACACCTAATTAAATTCAATCACAGGTTTTTGAGGTTCTTGAGTGGGAGTTAACTGTTGGCATTTTGTGGTGTTTCTAATAGGTCATATATTTGTCCGGTTTTTCATTAGCTCACCTGGTCCAAAGGTTTATATTTAAAGATTAAAGCAGTTACGGTAAAACTGACTAGATAAAAGTTGTCAGCTGGAAAGTCTATCTAGTACAAATTTAACGTGTTAGAAAAATGAGACAACCTATATTGGAGTTATTGCCCCGGAAATTTCTATTTTCAGCAAATTTCATAGTATTGGTCATTATTTTTAAAATTGTTATCGATATACAGAAATGACCGACAAAAAATATCTTCAAATGATTATTTATGGTCATATCGTCAACGGGTGCTACGTGTGGAGCAGGATCTGCTCACCCTTCCAGAGTACATGAGATCACTCTAGGTTTTTGGTTGGGTTTGTGTTGTTCATGTAATCTATACTGTTGTTTGAATGTCCCTTTGGTATATTTGGTCTCTCTTTTGACCACTTATAGTGATTATTTCACTTGAAAACAATTTAACCCATTTTGTGTTTCTTTTCTCGAAGTTATAATAGATAAAGAAAAATTGGAAATAGAAAATATGATCAGCAAAATCAGATTTATAAATAAATTAACATTGCCGAAATTTTTGACCCCTTTTAGGTAGTTATTACCCTTTGATATAGATTTTCACCTGATTTTGCATTTTTTGCAGAAACCGTAATTGAAAGAGAAACCTTTAAAAGCAAAAATGATAAGTAAAATGAGATCTACAAATAAGTGAACATGACCGAAATAGTCAACCAATTCCTCATTACAGAAGTGATGAATTTTTACCAATTTTAGTGCTTTTTACTTACTTTTTTGAAAACGACTTGAGCATGAAGTTGTTGTGTAGGACGTTAATCACCCCCAACTAACTTAATGAGTAACACAAGATCTAAAAATAAATTAGAAGGAATTAAATTGGCAATATTCTCCTTACTGGATCTGTTGCCCTTAAATCCCAATGAACCTATTTTGTTTTTAAATTCTGCTTTTATATTTAAAACGATGATATATATATATATTTATTTTATCATTATATACACAGTCACGTATATTGGAGTATCGAGTTTTGTTTATATTATGATGTTCAAGATTATGGAATAAAATCAATAGACCAACACTTACCTGTATTACTGATCTATTTTTACACCTACAATCAGTATTGTTAAAATTATTGACACCGACGAAGGTTATTTGTTAAGCCGAAATATTTGTCAACACGATTTAATAACAACATCTTCGTATAATACCATCTTATATTAGTATCGTTGGGCAAATTTTTAGACTTATATAATGTTTTCCTTATCTGCACAGTATCGTCTATTTTAGACGATCCGGTACATAGTGAATTTGCTGGTTGGTCCTTTTATAGACTTCTATATATGTTCGTACCGGCAGACAAAGCAGCAAATAATGTAGTGGTGGTGTGACGCATATACTACACGGAAGTTATCCAAAACGAAATTACAAATTCATCTACATTCAGGTCCGTACGCTCCACAGAGAGTCAAATTGTAAACAAGCATATCACTGCCACTACCCAGCTTAAAGCCTCTTCCGAACATTTGAAAGTCCCTACTATGTACTGGTTACCTAAATTGCACAAAAACCATTTAAATTCCGTTTCATCTCCACATCTAGTAAGTGTTCTACTGCCAATCTATCAGTTCTTCTAACTACCTCCTTACTACTATCAAAGAACTTGTTATTAACTTTTGTAATAAAGCTTATGAAAATAATGGTATTAATTATTTTGGAGTGTTAAAAATTCTTTAGAGGTTTTAGATAAAATACATGCTTTTGATGGTCCTTTTAATTCTGTTGACAGTTATGATTTTTCTACTCTCTATACTACACTTCCACACAATCTTATCAAGAAAAAGTTTTCATATTTAATTAAATGGTCTTTTGAAAATCTCATTACAAATTTATTTGCTGTAACTCGTTTAAAGCCTTTTCTGTAACGAAAAGGAAAGTATGCTAGATACACTTACTGGAAATGTGAAGATATGATTGAAGCTTTAAATTTTCTCATGGACAACATATATGTACGTTTCGGCGATAAAGTGTATCGACAAGTAGTAGGTATTCCTATGGGCACTAACTGCGCCCCTTTAATAGCAGATTTATTCCTGTATTGCTATGAATCTCAGTTTATGACCAAACTCAGTAAAGACACGTCATTGTTACATTTGGTTGATACATTCAACAATACCTTCCGTTATCTAGATGATATTTTTTCGTTAAATAATTCAGAGTTCTCTAATATACTACCGAAATTTACCCAATAGAACTTACTTTAACTAAATCTAACATAAACAGCAGTAGTTGTCCTTTTCTGGACTTGGACATTTCAATTTCTAAAGGAAAACTCCATACGAAAATTTACGACAAAAGAGACGATTTTTCATTCCCTATTGTTAATTTTCCTTTTTTAGACGGCGATGTTCCTTTGGCTCCATCATACGGTGTGTATATATCCCAACTCGTTCGTTATGCCCGTGTGTGTAGTGATGTCATAGATTTTAACGAACGTAATCAATGCATCACTGGTAAATTATTAAGTCAGGGATTTCGTTACCATAAATTACGTAAAACTTTTGCTAAGTTCTTTCATTTGTCTTAAATTTGGCTGTACCTGTAGAAAACTGATTAAAAACGGTATTTCACATCCTAAATTTTACGGTAATATTGTACTTAAAGCGCGGAAATCACTATGTGATCCGTGTAAACTCATTGAACCTTTAAATAAACTTATTAGTTCAGGTTATCGTACCAATGTTGTAATTAGATCTTTGAATATAGTTTACATTGGCACTTATATCGATTTTGTCATCAGCAAACTAAAACATAACTAAATTTGTATTCTTTTCAAACGGGATGTTTAAAGACACACCCACGTTCATTTTGATCTATAAAGAGGTTAAACTCCTAACTATCCTACTGTCTGTCGATACATTTATTTTGGCATTGCACAAGTCATGTCTTCTTTGACTGTCCATGACGTTAAAAACTAAATCCCTGGGATGTGTTTTAGTTGATTTTAGTCTCTGATGCATGATTTTTATTATTAATTGTTTTGGCTTTTAACTAGCTGTCAGTAACTGCGAGTACTCTCAAATCGTACTTTCTTGTTTATTTGACTTGTTGATACTAATTGTAATGCTTTTTTGTTATTTAATGTTATTCAGGGTTATATCTGGTCTATATACCAGCTTTGATAAGTGTTTGATACTAATATAAATTTCCACTTCGTACTATCAACATCAAAATTATTTATTTTGTAAAATATTTCCTTTCTCTATTGCAACTGTACACGTATACCTAACAACAAAATTATTTTCATTTACCTGTGTTTAAAGTTATTGCAAATGGCTGATGTTTTGTTCGAGCATATTGTTTTCTTAAATTGTTTAACATTTCATACCGATATAACATGTTACTTTTATTATTCTTCTCTTAGTTTATTTATTTTGTATTTACATTGTATCATAGGTCAAATTTATTTGTTCAGTGTATGTTCAATGGTGTTAATATGTCCTTTGATTGAGTTAAGCTATTTCAGTTGATATTTTATAGTGTGTCTTTCTATGTTGTGATGTTACACTATTGTTTCAGAAAAAGGGTGAAGGTTTGGTACCATTAAAACGTTTAAACCCGCTGCATTTGTTTGCACCTGTCCTAAGTCAGGAATCTGATGTTCAGTAGTTGTCGTTTGTTGATGTGGTTCATAAGTGTTTCTCGTTTCTCGTTTTTATATAGATTAGACCGTTGGTATTCCCATTTGAATGGTTTTACACTAGTAATTTTGGGGCCCTTTATAGCTTACTGTTCGGTGTGAGCCAAGGCTCCGTGTTGAAGACCGTACTTTGACCTATAATGGTTTACTTTTATAAATTTTGACTTGGATGAAGTGTTGTCTCATTGGCACCCATACCACATCTTCTTATATATATATAAAGAAATGCGTCCATACTAATATGATCAGCAAGATAGATATTTTTTTGCCCACACAGTTTCCATTCAGCACAAGTATTCTTCTTGCATTGTTTAATTTTTGGCTAAAGTCAGCTTAACGATACAGGCTCCTTGCAGCCTCAAGTTCATTTTTTATATATATAGCAGGTAGAAATTCAGATGACAATTTAGAAGCAGGCTATCAATTTGAGCTTTTACTCGGATTCAAATAAGGTTTAATTATTGACTTGCAAGTCAATAATACAACAGCGATGTTTTTAGCTTATGTTGACGAAATTGAACAAAAAAACTGACTGTGAATAGCGAAATATTATTTCTTTATTCCGCTTTTATATATGTTTGAAAAAAATAAATATACCAGATTTTATTTTGTTTGTTCTTATTGATAGCTAATGCCTCTTTAATGTTCATAATCGGTCGGTCATTTATAGTTTCCTTTGCATTTTGAGTAAAGATGGCTTTGCTGACTAAATCTCATCTAACCAAAAGTGTGAGAATGTATCTAAATTCTGAAATCGACAGCCTTATAAAACATATACATTTTTGTGGATCGCATAAACCTTTAAGTAACCGCCAATCTTTGTATATAAATACAAGAGTGCCTAGAGGAGATAAACTAATAAAAAAAAGTACAACTCTAAAAAGTAGTTTTTTTTTAATAGAGTAAACAACATAGATATTTTATGCATTCAGACAGGACAATTATGTCAATTCTAAATTGTTTTATTTTTTGTAATATGTTTATTGGCAAAACTACATATTTTTTACACAAGTCGGTTCTTTGAATCATTTGATAAACTAATAAATAAATAATAATGGTAAAAAAAAAAACCTAGGCAGCCTGGATTGAGAGGATATTTTTAGTACTTAAAAGTTTACTTGTATAATTATTCTGTTAGTTGAAGCCAGTGGTTCCAGCAGGAGTACGCTCTTCGCACTGCTTTATTTTTATAACATATTATTTTTTCAATAAACAAATTTTCTTTAAGATAATTTTTTAAAGCTACAATATTTACTTGTCCACTTTGCATTTTTGTTTTGTATATATAATATTTAGATAATAATATTATGAGGTTTCTTATGTAGTTTTTTCCGTTTTTTCTAATATCCCAAATAAAACTATGTTTAGGTTAAGTGGTAGTTCAATTTGGACTTTTGTATATATCCATCTATTAAGCACTTCTCATACCTCAAATACGTTTGGACATGTCCAGAATATGTGTTCTATGGTTTCCATTGAGTCCGTACAGAAAGTACATTTATTGTTTTGTATAATTTTAATTTTGTAGAGAAATTCATTTGTACCCAAAATTCAGTGAGTGATCCTGTATTGGAGAAACTGTAATTTTGAATTTTTAATTATGTAAAATGGCATTCTATACACTTCATTCCAGATAATATTATATAGATATAGGAAGATGTGGTGTGAGTGCCAATGAGACAACTCTCCATCCAAATAACAATTTATAAAAGTAAACCATTATAGGTCAATGTACGGCCTTCAACACGGAGCCTTGGCTCACACCGAACAACAAGCTATAAAGGGCCCCAACAGTACTAGTGTAAAACCATTCAAACGGTAAAACCAACGGTCTAGTCTATATAAAAATTATGTCTATTTATGATTGAGGACCACTTTTCCTGTGATGTGATATTTGTTATTTTATCTTTTTAAAATTTGTACATGTCTTTTGATCCCTTGGTAGATTTAAAAAATATTGTAATAGTAATTGGTATAATTGGCTCATAATTTTAAAAATCTGATTACATTTAATTTCAAGACTTTTCATACAAAAATTAACTGCTGAAATTTCACCCTGGTATATAAGAAAGTTGGTATCAATATTATATGTTTTTTGAAATCCCTGCCAGTTCAGTAATTGTCCAACATTATCAATTAAATCATTAATTAACCAGACTCCCTTTTCAGTCCATTTTTTGTACAGAGGGGTTTGATTACCAACCTTAATTTGTTTATTATTCCAAATATTAGATGTGATAAAATCATATTCGTTCTTAACAGCTACCAGAGTTTGGAGTTCAGTCCAAGCATTAAAATCCTCTTGCCAAAAGGCATTTTTACATGTGTTTTTGGACCTACATAGAGCAGTTCATTTTATTTTATTTTTTTCCGAATAAGTTAGTAACTTACAATTATTATTAGTTTGTTTAATGATTCTTCTTATCCATGTTAATTTAAATCCTTTTATATATTGTTTTAAGTTTAACATGTTACGTCCACCCAATTCATATATTTGAGAAATTGTTTCTCTTTTAATTTTGTTAGGTTTACCATCCCAAATAAAAGAAAATAAATAATAAATAAATTGGTTAAGTAATCCATTGCTAAGATTTAGTAATTTTAAAATAAGTGATTAAGCTTTGAAATTATAATAGATATAGGAAGATGTGGTGTGAGTGCCAATGAGACAACTCTCCATCCAATTAACAATTTATAAAAGTAAACCATTATAGGTCAAAGTACGGCCTTCAACACGGAGCCTTGGCTCACACCGAACAACAAGCTATAAAGGGCCCCAAAATTACTAGTGTAAAACCATTCAAACGGGAAAACCAACGGTCTAGTCTATATAAAAACGAGAAACACGTATAAATTACATAAACAAACGACAACTACTGAACATCAGATTCCTGACTTAGGACAGGTGCAAACATTTGCAGCGGGATTAAACGTTTTAATGGTACCAAACCTTCTCCCTTTTTCTGAAACAATAGTATAACATCACAACATAGAAAACACACGATAAAATATCAATTGGAAGGCTTAACTCAATCAAAAACGTAAATTAACACACTATGAACGAATAAATTTGATCTGTGATACATGAATGTAAATACATAGTTAATAAAATATTAGGGACAAATATTCAAGGCCAAAAGCAAACAAACAAGTCCAAATAAAGCCATGGCAAGACACCACCGCGAAATATTTAACCCTTAGAAAATAATCACTTTTGAAAAAACCGGTTTTATAATATATACAGGTAAATGAAAAATAACTTTGTCGTTTTAGGTATACTACTTTTGTCTATATAAAATCTTCCAATAATTAGGAATACCAAGAAAGGTCTGTCATATAAATACCTAATTTAACACTAGATACATAAGGGTGAATATCAACAATAAAACTATACAATTAGAGCTAGCTAAAACTTCCTGTACAGATTTAAGGAGAATAATCTTGATGTTCATACAAATGTAGTATGAAGAAGTGAAAATTAGTAGATATTCCAAACAATCAAAGCTGGTATAAAGACAAGATCCATAATAACATAAAATAATAAAGAAGTATTACAAATAGTATCAACAGGTCGAATTCACAAGAAAGTACGATTTGAGAGTACTCGCAGTTACTGACAGCTAGGTAAAAACAAAAACAGTTAATAATAAAAATCATGCATCAGAGACTAAAATCAACTAAAACACATCCCAAGACTTTTATTATAGTAGTTTTTCCAATTGGAGATACGTATTTGTTTGGCAAACTCTTTATTGTTCTCTCAATGTCTTTAAGTTTGGGTCCATAATTTAGTGTTTCTGATTCTGTGAGAAATGATCTAAATTCTGAAATCAACAGCCTTGTAAAACATTTCTGTGGATTGCACCAACCTTTTAGTTACCGTCAATCTTTGTTTACAAATACAAGATTGTTTAGAGGAGAAAAACTAATTAAAAAATGTACAACTTTAAAAAGTGTTTTTATAGAGTAAAAGTTATATATTATGCATTCAGACAGGATAATTATGCCAATTCTAAATTGTTTTATGTAATCATATATGTTCTATACAATGGCATTGTTCTTATTGAGACCATATTCAGAGAAGAAGATTACGACTTCTAAAATCTTGATCAAGTTTTTCTTGTAAGCAAATTCATAGGCCTAAATGATGTATAACTTACTATGGTTTATCCTTTTGTTAAAGTCCTTTGTTTCTCAATTAGTGTTATAAATTTTAAGGTACCAGTTATGATGTTTGAGGAAACTAGAACAGGGATATATAAATCAACCATGTTAAACAATGGATGTGTATCCTTACTATACAAATCCTTGTTTAAACAAACTGCAATTACAGTTTGATTAATGGAAATTTTCCCATTTTCAGCAGGTCAAGACTTAAATGGCATCATCCAGCACAGTTTCATGTGGTGTTTGTGACTCTCAGCACACGACAACAAATGCGGAGTACTGGTGCCCTGAATGTGATGAAGGACTTTGCTCCCAATGTCTAAAATATCACAATGCATCGAAAGCCTTACGTTACCATGATGTTATATCTGTCGACAACTATAAACAATTACCTCCTTCGATAGCCAATATATCACCATACTGTTCACAGCATGACAGAAAATTCAAGAATTATTGTCCGCAACATGAAAGTCTCTGTTGTCCACTGTGTATTCAGTCCAACCATGCTAACTGTGTGGGAATATTATCGTTGGAGAATGTCATACAAACAGCAAAGACTTCATCCTTATTGGAAAGTCTTGATGAAAATCTGAAATATATCAAAATGAATGCCGAGAGAATTGTAAAAGATCGGAAACAAAATCTTTTTGAAATCCAGAATCAAAGGCAGAAATTTCACGATGAAATAAAACAGGTCCATAATAAAATTAACGAGCACCTTGATAGCTTAGAACAACTAATACTTCAGGATCTATATGCTGCCGAAGAGAAAGTTAAATCACAAATAGAAGACTTACTGGGAAATCTTGCTGAACATACGGAAAAATTAGATATATTGCAAACTAATATGTCAGCTATCAAAGAATATGCGTCAGACCTACAAGCATTTCTTGGGAGTAAAATGATTGAAACAGAAATTAAGAAACATGAAATATTTATGCAGTCGTTATTTGAGGACAGTAGTTTAAAGAAGATAGACTTGATATGTAAAATTGAGGACAAGTTATCCGACGTATTGTCTAGTGTTACTTCATTCGGTTCAATATCTGTTGAATCGAGTTCTCCATTGGTGGTATTGCAGACAGAGAAAGACAAACAAGCACAGATTAGAACGTTTCATCGTGCACCACCTACAACTATCAATGATATCAAAATGACATTAAATAGAAAATTTGAATTTACTTATGTCACAGGGTGTGCTTTTTCTAGTACGGGAGACATCTTCCTGGTACACTACGGCAAAAATCGTCTTCTGATTTTAAATGAAGATGGAACCTTGAAGAATGACATACCTTTGTCATATCAAAAGCCAATAGATGTTACTTGTATCGATGATAACACAGTCGCTGTTTCATTTCCATTTTCTAATCAAATTCAAATCATCAACATTTCATTTGTCCTTATGTAACAGAGACGACGAAATTGGTACCGAACCGTTGCTTATTGCAGTTTAATCACCATTAGTAATGAAATTACATTAGCTTATTTTTTTTAATAAAACTGCATGGCATAATATTAGCTGTGTTCTTTATAAACTTATAAACACCAGCATACAAAAGTTTGTCTAGCTTTTGACAATAAGCTATATATATATTCATTCATTTACAATCATTCATTTATGCTTTGAACAAAAAATGTTCAATAAATCAATTTTAGACAATTGTTGAAAAATAAAGATATAAATTCTAAGACTAAATAATTGAAGAATAAGTCATTTAACAGTTAAAATATATTTTTATTGATATTGATAAGTAGAGCTCTCTCTGATTGATAAGTGAAGATTTATCAATTGTAATAACTAAAGACACGGAACAAGATTTTTGAAAAGGGGGATTCCAACAAGACAACGTTCATAGTTTGACTTGTTTAAATTAAACTCATTTATTATATTATAAGTAACTCCATAAGAAAGAGGGGCTCCATCAGTCTCTGGTAATAATTATAGAAAAGATATGTTTTGTCATCATGAAGCCATTTAGGTCGCAAGCGCTTTTAGAGTGGGTCCCCCTTTTTATGTGTGTTTAATTCTTATTTCAAAGTTTTCTTTTATATTTCAACTTATTTTCACTTATCTAATATTTTCTAACTCTTATCAGTGCTATTTAATAAAAACAGTACATGTATTTATATCTGATGTCCCTCTGTCCTTATTTTCTATACAGTGCAAGAAAGATAGAAAATTTGAATTAAGTCACGGATAAAAATTCACAGGACAATAAATCAAAGATCATTTATGCAATAGTTTGTCTTTCATAAATAAATCAAAAAAGCAATTTACATTGTTCATGAATAATTGATTATAAAAACTTGGAAAACATTTTTCTTGTTAAAGATTTTTTTCCATGCAAAAAGCAAGATAGAGCGAAAATTTAAATTAAAAAAAATCACGGACACAAAGACGTCGGACAAAACTAAATTAATAAATATAAGTTAGTTTTTATGAGTCGTGGCATATGCACCAGACAAAAGGTGTTTTGACATACAAGGAAAACCCAACATATCAACGAAGAAGGGCTTCTTGTGCTGTGCATAAGATTCAAACTTGTCACCAAGTCTCCAGCAATCGGCTTTTTAATATTCATTTACAATGACAACACATTCATCATTATAACATAAACCAACATTCCATGTGTTGTAAGCGTTACATTTTTACACAAGAACATTTCGAACAGTGTATTTCTAAAATGACCGAGAGACAACTTACATGTACTTTGTATTGCACTATTAAGTACTTAAAACATATATATATATATAGAAATGACAAATAAAAAGAAGAAATAAAAAAAAAACAGCAAATTAAACTATCTATACATAGATAAAACTAATCAACGTAATGAAAATATGAATAAAAGGTCACAAAAACACTCAGAAAGTGTCAAACTAAAGAGCGAGGAACACGATTCCCTAAAAAAGGGTGATTTGAAAGATTTTTTGCATTAGTTTTCGAGTTCTCAAATTTGTTTTTGATAGTTCCACCACATTGACGTAATGTCATTAGAAAATGATACTTCCGTGCATATATTCATTACGTGTACATATGTCACCAATTAACACAAGTTGTATTGTATCAGATTAAATTAAATAAAACAAACAATGGCATCCTGTTGAGCATATATAAGACATCGTAATTGGAGATAGGAAAGACTATCAAGCGACAGGGTGCCTGCTGATAATAAAATTCATTTGACAATATATCAATTTCGAACATTTTTTAATACCACCTTTTTGTTTTCTTTAAATATTATCGAAATACAAATGATGGAAAAATGTTTTACGGGTAAAAAAATGAACAGCGAAAAAATATCTTTATAGTCTATATTATATGAAATTGTACGAACTATGAACTATAATGAACAAGAACCCTTATAGTAAAACTCCATTATGTCCTTTGAACAGATGAGTTATCCCGACGAATACAATTTAATATAATTAAATATAATTTTATTTTGTATTCAGTATTCATCGTTTCTATTTGAACAATAAAAATAGCCGCAGTGAACACTTTGAATTTGAATTTATTACGTATTATTTCATTTATTTAAGAATAACCGGAATTTATTTTACATGTATAACAGTATGATCTCGCTAATGTACGTTGTTTTCGTATATTAAATTTGTTTTGGTAATTTTTTTCAAAGACCACTTTTCAAAACGCCGGAGACATAATAATTTCCTAATTTGAACTGAGTTTTCTGACATCAAAATATAGCTTATTGACAGGAGTATTCAACAGTATGTGTTAATAGTATTTCCTCCGAATATTAAGTGTGCTTCAATTTTTTAGTTACTGCTGTCTCGTTTCTTTGAGGTAATTCATTGATATTTACTGATGTGAGTAAGGAATTTAGATAATGAAATTTCGAAAATCGGAGACCTAACAATGAGATAAGATAACCTGGATTTTTAATACCATCAGAAAGGTAAATCTATGTAGAATTTGGTCGTATGTGTTAATAATAATTCAAATGATTAGCAAAAATAATATGAAGAATTAATGAAGGGTACCTATTTATTTTCCCATTACTTTCTATGTTAATCGAACATCATTGAAAACATTGCACCCCGGGTGTCGCTGATAAGGGTAATCGGTCATTATTGTCCTTCATTCTTGGGTATGAAATGCGCTTACAAGTTATTTTCTTGAAATGCTATCACCAGATATTGTCATTTAATGTAAAACAATAAATTTCAATGTTTTAATATTGTTAAAACTGAAAAAAAATCAGATTTTAGATTGATATGACCTATAAAGGATCAAAATATTCACAAAATAATATTGTAGAAATATTAAAATCTTCTTTAATTTATAATAAATGCTAAAACGGTAATTTTTATTGAGAAAGCCATTAGCTCAGTTCGTCTTCGATATACAGTTATATTGGTGATAGTGTTGAATGTAAAAGGACACATACACACAATGTTATCTTCATCATTTGACGGAGAACTGTAGAATGTTTTAATTTGTGCAGACATGAGGAAGTCAATATTATGATAAGCTTGTTAGCACCAGAAAACAGGTCAGAAAACATAAGAATATTGACAGTAAATTACAAAATCAGCAAGAGGAAAGTAAATACAAACTGGGTTATTTTCCGCAATACATAATAAGCTATCCAGTGGTGTAATACCAGATGTTTTGTTTGGAGGTTGGATCTACATTTTCTATAAACACTTTATTGAGATAATATGGTTGTATAGGCAAATTGCATAAAGAAGGACCTACTACTTCCCTGTATTTGTTTCACTCACACGATTAAATTTAAAAGTCGTTGAAACGGACAAGCTTTTGAATATTGCAGAGTAAAAATATTAATTGTTTAAATTATTTTAACAATTGTATATATATATATCTTAAACATATAAAAGAAATTAATCATGCGCTACACAATGTTATTAAAAGCAATTTTGAAAACGTTATTGAAAGTTGCACGAGTTTGTAAAACTTTTCAACGAGGGACGTTGAATAATATGAATTAATTTGTATCTGAAAGAAAATGCAAGGCTCTACTTCAAACAGAATATTGTTTTGTTAGCAATAAGCAAGCAAAGGTCTCGGAGCATAATTTTTTTATGAACATGATGTTACTCATATCTAATCCTATCTACGTATTGATAAAGACAAGATTTTCAGAACCACGCTCGAGATCTAAAATTCGGAAAACCAAAAAAAAAAAAACCAAAAACGTTTGAAGCATAAAAACCAAAAGCCCCTATATATATATATACTAAGAGGACACCAAAGCTTAACATAGCCTAAGAGTGTTGCAACCTTAATTTTAATACAAGATTATAAAAAGAAGGTATAATATCTAATATTTTCTGATAAATCAATTTCGTAACTCTGCAACTACGCATTATACCTTCAAATGAGTTAAGGTGGTTCATCAGAAGGATGTCCGTGTTTACACAACAAAGTTTACTCTGAGTACAGACAAACCTGTGCACCTTGAAAAGTTTTCAAGCATGACAGGAACTAGATAACTAAAATTTAAATGCACTTTATTGTTCCAAAAAATAAGAACTTTCCTGAATGGTGAAACTCGTGTTTTCCAAGCCTGCGGAATATAGTAAAATAAACAAACATGTGAATTTCATGTTACAGGGAGGTTTTAGCTAGCTCTAATTGTATAGTTTTATTGTTGATATTCACCCTTATGTATCTAGTGTTAAATTAGGTATTTATATGACAGACCTTTCTTGGTATTCCTAATTATTGGAAGATTTTATATAGACAGAAGTAGTATACCTAAATTGACAAAGTTATTTTTCATTTACCTGTATATATTATGAAAAACGGTTTTTTCAAGAGTGATTATTTTCTAAGGGTTAAATATTTCGCGGTGGTGTCTTGCCATGGCTTTGTTTGGACTTGTTTGTTTGCTTTTGGCCTTGAATGTTTGTCCCTAATATTTTATTAACTATGTATTTACATTCAGGTATCACAGATTAGATTTATTCGTTCATAGTGTGTTAATTTACGTTTTTTGATTGAGTTAAGCCTTCCAATTGATATTTTATCGTGTGTTTTTCTATGTTGTGATGTTATACTATTGTTTCAGAAAAAGGAGAAGGTTTGGTACCATTAAAACGTTTAATCCCGCTGCAAATGTTTGCACCTGTCCTAAATCAGGAATCTGATGTACAGTAGTTGTCGTTTGTTTATGTAATTTATACGTGTTTCTCGTTTCTCGTTTATTATATAGACTAGACCGTTGGTTTTCCCGTTTGAATGGTTTTACACTAGTAATTTTGGGGCCCTTTATAGCTTGTTGTTCGGTGTGAGCCAAGGCTCCGTGTTGAAGGCCGTACATTGACCTATAATGGTTTACTTTTATAAATTGTTATTTGGATGGAGAGTTGTCTCATTGGCACTCACACCACATCTTCCTATATCTATAGAACTACTTTCAATCAAACACATGCCAAATATTGAGAACTAAACCTTACCACGGAAGCAGGACATTAAGATCAAGGTCAGAAGACATATGTTAAATGGATATATGCATCTAGAAATCAATCAACATACAAGATATTGTGTTTTTTTTTCACTGGCAAGTATAGGTTTGGTGTAAAAATACAAAAAAAAAAGATTTTGAAAGATTTACTCTTCCCCAAAAACTGATTGATCGCTGGCTTTGAATTATCACGTAATCACATAATCTTTGATAGAATATTAATGACTGTATGAAAAGTCTGCTACAGCCGACTCAACATGTATAAGAATTAATCCATCTAAAATTTAAGACTTCTTTTGATAAAATGTACAATATATTCATGGCATTCATTTTCATCTGTGTTGTAATGTTTAACAATAGCACCCATGGTATACCTTGTCATATAAGGAACAACCTACAGAAATAACTGTTTAATCCGGCTTAAATGGACTGCCATGACATGTCTAAATTGAAAAAAAACGTTCAAACCTATGATTGCGTTGGATAAAAACCGCAATTTTTATACGTGTGCATGCAAAACAAATTTCTTGGTAGAGGGGTCTAAATACAGCACAAACAACATTTTCCAAAAGACCAAATGAGTGAAAAAGTATATTTTAACAATATATATATATATATAAAACAACATGTTTAACATCAAACAAAATAAATAATTAATATTAGAATAAAATAAATCATAAATAATTAAAATCAAAATTTAAAAATTAAAGCTAGCAGAAATTCACAGTAAACATATAATAACAATCATTTCATACAATTAATTGAGGCTTGAAACACTTCAAACGGCCAATAGATAAGATTTCTTTACAATTAATCTTTATTAATTTGTCATGGATTTCATGTCATGCATAAAGATGGCATATAATTATTTGAGGCAAAACAATTCTAAATAAGCATTAGAGAGTTTGAGAATATTATAAAAAATAAACCAGGAAAAGCTTGTAAACTAATTACTGTAGAATTTGAAATGTGCAAGTAGGCTGTATTTTGCATATGAAATCTTCAAAGGAAAAGCTTCATAATTATACTATTGTTGCATTATTTACTTTGATGTATGCAAATTCTTATACATAAAAAGTAAAATCACAAAAAAAACTGAACTCCGAGGAAAATTTAAAAAGGAAAGTCCCCAATCAAATGGCAAAATCAAAAGTTCAAACACATCAAACGAATGGATAACAACTTTCATATTCCTGACTTGGTACAGGCATTTTCGTCTGTAGAAAAAGGTGGATTGAACCTGGTTTTATAGCTAGCTAAACCTCTCACTTGTATGACAGTCGCTTCAAATTCCATTATATTGACAACATAAGATATTTCCCATATTTTGAATATTCCTTTCATGTTCAAGACAAAAAGAAGGATTATTATAATTGCTGTTCATTACAGAGTGAAACTGAATCAGTTTGATAATTATAGTCAAAATGGTAGAATCAAAATGACCGTAAAATGAGGTCAACTACACATGATGGCAAACAATTCTACTAAGTATGAGATTTTTTTCTTTTAAACAGTCTCAGAGGAGCTGCATTCACAAGGGGGTCAATGTGGTACAATAGTCCAAAAAAATGGTCAAAGAATCAACACTCCCGTAATAATGTCAAATCAAAATGACAGTACAGTATGGTCAACTACACATGACGTCAAAAACATCCTACTTAGTATTAGAGTTTCCGTCAAATGGTCTCAGAGAAGTTGCGTTCACAGGGGTCATTGCGGTACAAATAATAAAATGGCCATAGAATCAAATCTCCAACACACAATGATAAAGAACCCTACTAAGTATGTGCGCCTTCTGTCAAACCGGTTGAGTTCACAAGGTGTAATTGTGGTTGATGACAGACAGGGACACAGACACGCTGATTTCTAAAGACCTTCTGCTAATTGATTGATGGGGCCCTAAGAACATCCATAAAGTGTGGTCTGATAATTTTAGTTTAAATTAAAAGGAGGTAATTCTCAACATTCTAAATATTTGTGTCCTATCAGATTTTCTGTATCTACAAGATTTTCAACATTTTGGACAATACCAGCATTCTACCCTACGCTCTATTTTTAACCATGACAGCCAGGTTCGTTGATGGCCTCGACTGGAATAAAGTTTATGTGCTAAAATCTTAATTCCTTAAGAAGCAATCATGTGATATTTTTATAATTGGTTTGAAAAATATTGATGACAGAAAAGTAACACCAAGTGATGGCAAAGCTCACACTGAGATTTTGCAAGCTGATCTAAATACCAAAAAAGCGCTGGAGAATCTGGGCAAGTATGCTTTTTGCATCAACTGACAAATAAAATAATTAATATCTAGTGAAAAGTATGAATGTAAAAATTTAAATCTGTCTTAATAAAAGTATCTGTTAACTGATAAAACATTAGTAAAGGTAATAGTGAAGGTTTAACAATGGATTTCTTCATTTATATATCACAATTATTTTCACAAACTATTTTTAAATATAAATATAAAATTTTTTTATATCATTTTAAAATAAATTAAAAAATATATAATGTATATGAATATAAATAATTTGTTTCTCAATACGTTAAAGAATATTTTAAAGGCATGACTAGATATAAATTACTTATAAAAAATTGTAAATATGTAGGCTAGATATTGTCATATGCTGACATACACGAAATAATTTACTTTGGTATCATGATTTTTCAACCCAAAAAATATAATTTCTACAACTGTTAATCAATTATGACTGAACTGATAAATGATTAATTGTTGGTTTTAAACGCCACTTTCAACACTATTGGCTATGATGTGCCATTCAGTTTTTATTGGTGGAAGAAGCTGAAGTGGCTAGAGAGATCCACCGACCTTCCGCAGGAAAACTGAATTATGTATGATAAACCTTTACTCCAAAAGAAAAGTTACAATAAGGCCACTTATTTGGCACCTGTAATATGAAGAAAGAAAAATCAAAAGTATTATAAATCTATTAGATATTCAGATTTTCAGTAGTGTGTAAGATATCAGTATTTACATTTTGAATTATGTTTTACATATTTGTATTATGGGCTTCAAAGTTCTTATATCTAATGCAAAACTGCCAACATTGCCTCTTTTTTTTCGATCTTGTCATTAATATTTAGATATAACCAAGACCTTTCCCCAAAATAAAATTGCTACAAGATGTCTTAAACAAATATATTAATGTGGGTAAAATATCTTTTAGGGTAAGGGTTGGCTCATATTTAATTTTCCAAATAAAAGTGTAAAATTGCCATTTTAGGTCAAATAAGTCAATATCAACATGTTTATGACATGATAGGAATGTTACATGTGACTTTTCTGCATTTTAGTGTCCAGATTATAACAACATATTCATTTATCAATAAAATTTACATAATTTTTAAAGGCTCAAGTAATTTTACAATTTTGCAATTTTGAGGGCAGGCCAAATAATGGTTCTAATTATACCTCCTCCTTTATTTGCTTAGTTAGTACAGTACATAATTATACTTCTATACTGTATTCAAACATTGTCATCAAATGTACAGTCAATTTGTCCTTTGCTGAGAACCTTACAGCAACTATTTATAAAATTATAACAATTTATTTACTGATGATGGACTGAAAATAGTCATTTCTATAATTTATTTATCCCTGATTTATTTTTTTTACATTATTTTATGATTTGCAATTTCTTCATTGAGAAAACTATTTTAAATTCTGATTCTTCCTTACATTTTAAGCCCTGTCCCATCACATGAGTAAAATGAGATGTCAAGTAATATAATAAAGACAGCAAACCATAAAAAAAATTGACGAAAATAAACAGAGGGCACCATAGTCATCAATGATGGCCTGTCATCCACACTGTATAGCAAGATCTAAACTTTTTTCATAAATAAGGTTAGTTAAAGGCACATTTGATTTTTGAACATTTTCACTATCTGATTCAAACATTTTGATTTGAATGTTACGTTGAGCAATGATACATTTCTGTAAACAATGGTACTTTCCTACAGTTATTTTGATTCGGTTAACCTCTCAGAGACTGACTTCCCATATCTTTTTACATAAACCTTCACCGTAAGCTTGTTTACTTATGTATATAGTGTGTTCATAGTCCTTACAATCCATATAATAATGTCCTGATACACCCTGTAGATCTTCATCGATGGCACAATATAAAATAATCTCGACACCTTCCTCACAAGTCTGTAAATATTTAAATCAGTGATAAAATTGATAAAGAAGTTACAATGCATGTTGATTTTATATATGCAAGGAAGACAATGAGCAAACATTCACAAGTATATGTCATAGAAGTAAATATTCACAAGTACATATCACTGAAGTAAGCATTCACAAGTACAATTTACTGAAGTAAACATTCATAAGTACATTTCACTGAAGTAAACATTCACAAGTGCATGTCAATGAAGTAAACATTCACAAATACATGTCACTAAAGTAAACATTTACCAGTATGTGTCACTGAAGTATTAATATAAACATTCACAAGTCTAATTCTTTGGCAATTAAACCCTTTCTAGACACGTTGTTTTTGTTTTGTTTTTGTATTTTATGAGGTTTTTAACCCCATATTATACTACTACAAAATGTAGTAATTACAACGTTTCCTTGAATTTCTCATGAGATGATAAACAATGCCTCATAAGAAAATAGAAAAAAAAATAAAAATCAATGTGTCTTCCAAGTAGTTGCTATGCCACTGACATTTTGATTACATCGGTGCACTCCAATAGTTACCGTGTTCGTCTATTTGATGACAGGAAAGTCTCCTCTCATATTTTCATCTAAAACAGCAACATACTTGTCCTTTTGAAAGGAAAAATGTCAAGGGTTGACGGGGGTATAGAAATGTGGTAATGCCTGAACTTCTCCTCCCATTCTTCAGTGAATGTTTTGCTTAAGTGCGACTGCCGTTTTGGCTGTACTAGATATATAAATACGCAGCCACGTCCAATCGGAATTGGGTCTTTAACTCTGATGCCTTATATTGGGAACGTGTAACACTCTCTGGACGTCAATTAAAGAGCATTTGCAAAAATCTCTTCGATGTGTACCAAAGCAAAATATGTCTTCCCTATCCAACATATCATCACTTTTTGTTGACTGCCCAAATCTATTACCATTTTGTTGTGTGATTAATTGTAACTTTCTTCTCTTCTCGTTCTGAATATTTATGAAATATTTGTCTCTAGTCATTCACCGTTGCAACAAACAATCATAACTTGAGAAAATAAAACTTATTGTCAAGGGTATCAGCATTACTAAGACTAGAATTCTAATATTTATAGAGATATTTAGTGTAAACAAGTTTGCTTCTGTGCTCTAATTCTTTTTTTTTATTATTTGGAAGGAGGGGACATTTTTTTTCGCATTTGAGTGTATCCTTAAAAATATGAAGTGTGTACTAGTATTTCATTGGTGTTATAGTAATTTAAATGTCATCTCATTTTATTCACCAATGCTTCTGGATTAACCTTCACGCATGCTAAATATCACTTAAATTGAACATATTCCATCTCTTAAATATCGATTTATCAATACTATAATAAGAGTCACGTGTAGTCTGTCCTCACATATCTATTTATACTTTTAACCTTCCTGGTTCTTGATATCATTCATTAAATCAGGTAAAATATTATAAAACAAATTACATTCAATTTGGCTATTATAGCTTTAATATTTCACAAACCTAGTTATCCAGAGCACCTGAATTCAACCCCAGTTTGTTGGGGTTCTTGTTGCACAATCTCCACTGAGTTTTGTGAGAAGTGTGAGTTATTTGCTGTCATTTTGTGTTCATGTATTTGTCCGGGTTTTCATTAGCTCACCTGGCCCAAAGTTTTATATTTAAAAATTAAAGCAGTTACGTTAAAACTGACTAGATAAAAGTTGTCAGCTTAAAAGACTATCTAGTACAAATTTAACGTTTTAGAAAAATGAGACCACCTATATTGGACTTATTGCCCCTGAATTTTCCATTTTCATCAAATTTCACAGTATTGGTCATTATCTTGAAATCTGTTATCGATATAGAGAAACTTTTATAGACCAATGTCTGATGTTAATGATCCTAATAACAACAAATTTCTCTATAAACATTTTAATCAGCCTGGCCATTCTATTGTCTCAATGAAAGTCCGGATTATAGAGAAAATGTATCATTCAACAAATGACCCCATATCGAGTACATCATACCGTCTATAAAGAGAAGACTTTTGGATAAGAGAGTTGGGAACATCCATTTCCTATGGATGCAATGACAACATTGATGGTGTAGGTATTTTGTCTAGTCTGTCAATAAATTACAATTATTCAACACTTCTGCTGCTCGACGAAATAGAAATCACGGTCACAGAAATTATACACCACCTACTGTTCACACCGTGACAATTGATAGTCTGTTATCGTCTGTTCAAAACCTTTAGGAGTTCACCATATCTGAACTAAATTATACTCCATTCGATTATTTAAACTTTATTTACTATTTCAAGAGGCCCAAAATACTTCCTTATTGATTCTAATTCTGTTTTGTATAGATTAGTTATAGTTGCAATAATCATGGACATTGCTAACCATAGACTATTCCAACCCGTATCCACTATTTCCAAAGATGAAAAAAAACGTATTTTTTCTAAAGTAGAATTTGCCAATTTGAAAAAGGTTTAGATGCTACCAATATAAGCAATATTTTCCACCAGAAATCTATACAAAATATATACCTGATTACTTAGAAAATAAAGCTACACCTGTAATTTAATATACCTACACCTAGCCCGTTGCATCCAAGATTTTCAACCACAAGAGGGTTTTAGAGGAATTTAACCTGAAAGATGTGAAATACAAGCCTCCGGATTGCTCATGTGCATCATCAAAATACAATTATAGTCCAGCTGGTCATGTTATTACTGGTGACCTTGGTATTGTTACCAATGAACAACTAAGAGTTGTTAGCCAAGGGACCAAAATATAGAATTCCCCAGCCCATCAACTGGAAAAGAACTTCGGGTTATTGATGGATGCAGTTAAGGACTTTGTTAGAAAATGGGTAAAGCGCGAACCAGACGAACCAGAACTGGATACTTTGTCTGAATGGATCAAAGCTATTCGATCATGCATTCAGAAGCGCATTCAGAAACTACGATGTACTATGAGCACAAGGGTTTCTAACCCATTCAAGAACCCGGAGGTTGTGGATGCTTTATTCTCTTTGCATGACAAATATGTCGTTGTTCCAGCAGATAAAGCCTCCAATAATATTGTCTTCGTATGTAAAAACCATTATTTGCAATGTCTCACAAAAGAGCTTGGAATAAACAGCACAACTGGTAATCCTACATATTCTTTAACATCATTTACAAAGGATGAAATTTTACAAAATCACAAATCTGTCCTTCTTTCTTTTGTATTAACATCAAAGAAAACGAAGAAAACCTACCGTCATTATACTTGATACCAAAACTTCACAAAAATCCTTCTAAAGAACGACATATAGCTGGATCATCAAGATTTTCGACTAAACATATTTCTAAATTGCTGACTACTATTCTTTCTACAGTAAAAGATGGTCTTCAAAAATATTGTGATGAGACATATTCAACCAGTGATGTCAATCAGATGAGGATTCTCAAAATTCTACAGATCTACTGTTAAATCTTAGATCACAATCTGCAATTTTGCAGCAACAGTAAGACCTTTGATTTTTCAACGCTTTACACTGCTATTCCCCATGCCCAATTAAAGATCGACTTCACCATCTTATTTAACAGAACTTTTCTATAAAATGGGAATCGTAGATATGAATTTCTTGCTTTGTTATAATTATTCTTATTTTTGAAGAACCACACTGATTCTATCAGAAAATACACTGAAGATGATATTATCAAAATGCTGGACTTTTAATCGACAATATATTTGTTGAGTTTGGGGATTGATATTTCAACAGACAGTCGGTATTCCAATGGATACTAATTGTGCACCCCTTCTGGCCGACTTGTTTTTGTACTCGTATGAAGCAGAATTCATTCAGAACATCCCAGTGAACTTGAAATTAAGGATACTACTGATACTAGAAGGACTGTTTCATACCTTGATCTTTTCCTCAATATTGACACAGATGGACGACTTCACACTAAAATCTATGACAAACGGGATGATTTCAACTTCCAAATTATCAATTTCCCATTTCTCAGCAGTTACATACCCTCTGCTCCGTCGTATGGTGTTTACATATCTCAATTGATACTTTATGATCGTGCATGTTCACACTATACGGACTTCATGTACAGGAGTGTGCCCTTACACAGAAACTGCTCCAACAGAGTTATGAGGAGGAAAGATTAAAATGACACTCCGTAAATTTTATGGACACCATCACGAATTGGTTGATCTATACGATGTGTCTGTGTCTAAACTAACTGTCTTCTAAGTACCGAACGTGACCTATTCCCGAATATGACTGTTTTGCCGAGTGTGAATTTGCATTGCTATACGATGTGCCTCAGTATTTATACATCCAACGTTCATGTATTTATTTATGATGTTTCTGTTGTGGTTTCGGTTAGATATTGTGTTATGTCTTATCGTTTGTGGTTTGAATTCTGTATTTTCGGTATATTTCACATATGTCTTATTTGTCAGTATAGTCGAGTTAATTTCCATTTTCCATGGATAAAGTATTGTGTTAGTCCAAATAATTATGAAGTCGTCACAGCATTTATTTAAAATAGCCTTTCAATACCGTCATAGTCATGATAATTGTTTGGACCAGTATTGTGAAAATAATTGTATAAATTTCAAGATAATATATTCGTTACAAAATACGTCACTGTTTGTGATATCCTGTGCTCTCTTTCGATTTATGACTTTTGAACAGCGGTATACTACTGTTACCTTATTTATAATAGCAGAAATGACCGACCAAAAGAAAATATCTTAAAAAGAGAGGCAAGAGATACCAAAGGAACATTCAAACTCATAAGTCGAAAATAAACGGACAACGCCATGGCTAAAAAGAAAAGACAAACAGACAAACAGACAAATAGTACACAAAACACAAAAAAAAGAAAACTGAAGACTGAGCAACACGAACCCCACAAAAACTTGGGGTGCTCAGGAAGGTAAGCAGATCCTGCTCTACATGTGGCACCCGTCGAGTTACTGTTAATACAAACCCGGCAATAAGTCTAATTCGATAGGTCACATTCGGGGAAAAGGGGACGAAATTGTAGTTACGACATTTGGAACATATCCGCTATCATCTGTGAAACGGATATTCCATAACGTTCAACGAACTCGTGATGGCGTCCGTAAAATTTACAACTTCACCAATTGGAACTCTTGGTTTAATAGCTTCCTTGTAAGCAGCAACCCTTTATAAAGGAAATCATGATAGGAAATGCAAGCTTTGGAATATCGTTTCAACTCGGAGATATATATTCCGTATGTAGGCGCTGCTGGAAGGTTGCTTCATAGAAATGGAAAGTTCACAATTGGGAAGCTGAAACCTCTCTTTTGTCGTAAAGTTTTGTAAACAACAGACCCTCATTGTCAATTTCTAGATGCAACTTCTTCAAATGATTATTTATGGTCATATCGTCAACGGGTGCTACATGTGGAGGAGGATATGCTCACCCCTCTGGAGTACCTGAGATCACTCCCGGTTTTTGGTTAGGTTTGTGTTGCTCATGCAGTCTATACTGTTGTTTGTCTTATCTTTCGCCTCTCCTTTTACCACTTACAGTGATTATTTCACTTCAATTTTAACCCATTTTGTGTTTCTTTTCTCGAAGTTATATTAGAAAAGGAAAATTGGAAATAGAAAATATGATCAGCAAAATAAGATCTATAAATAAATTAACATGGCCGAAATATTTGACCCCTTATAGGTAGTTATTGCCCTTGAATAGAGATTTTACCTGATTTTGCATTTTTTGCAGAAACCGTAATTGAAAGAGAGAAACCGTTAAAAGCAAAAATGATAAGTAAAATGAGATCTACAAATAAGTGTACATGACCGAAATAGTCAACCAACTGCTTGTTGGAGTTATTGTCCCTGAATGATGAATTTTACAACTTTTTTTTTAATATTGTGTGTGGAAAACTATAGAAGATAGAGAGAAGCTGTAAAAATACAAAAAATCATAAGCAAAATTAAATCTACAAATAAGTAAAACTGGCCAAAATTGTCATTTCACTCGTTAAAGAAGTGATGAATTTTTACCAATTTTAGTGCTTTTAACTTACTATTTTGAAAACGACTTGAACATTAAAAGTTGTTATGTAGGACGTTAATCACCCTCAACTAACTTAATGAGCAACACAAGATCTAAAAATAAATGAGAAGGAATTAAATTGGCAATAATCACCTTACTGGATATGTTGCCCTTAAATCCCAATGAACCTATTTTTTAAATTCTGCTATTATATTTAAAACAATGAAAGATATATATACAGAAATTCGTCCAGCTAATATGATCAGCAAGATAGATACTTGTTTGCCCACACAATTTCCATTCAGCACAAGTATTTTTCTTGCTTTGTTTATTTTTTGTAAAAGCCAGCTTAGCAATACAGGCTCCTTGCAGCCTCAAGTTAATTTTTTTTATAGCAGATAGAAATTCAGATGACAATTTAGAGTCATACTACTAATTTAAACTTTTACTCTGAAACTCTGCTTTGTATTTCTCTTCAATGTTGACATTCTTTTCTTTTAATGAATGAACCACATGGTAAACACATGCGCAACCGATCTCCACTAAGATAAAAATTAAAGGTTGCATGAATACGGATTCAAATGAGGTTGAATTATTGACTTGCAAGTCAATAATACATCAGCGATATTTTTAGCTTATGTTGACAAAATTGAACAAAACTGACTACTAATAGCGAAACATTATTTCTTCATTCCGCTTTTACAAATGTTTGAAACAAAAAATAAAATCAGATTTTATTTTTTTGTCTAGATGGTAGCTAATGCCCTTTAATATTCGTTATCGGTCGGTCATTAACAGGCTCCTTTGCATTTTGTGTAAACATGGCTTTGCTGACTGAAACTCATCTAACCCAAAAGTGTGAGAAAGGATCTAAATTCTGAAATCGACAGCCTTATTAAACATACATTTTGTGGATTGCATAAACCTTTTAGTTACCGTCAATACAAGAGTGTCTAACGGAGATAAACTAATTAGAAAATGTACAACTCTAAAAAGTGTTTTTTTTTATAGAGTAAACATTATATATTATGCATTCAGACAGGATAATTATGTAAATTCTAAATTGTTTTATGTAATAGTATCTGTACTATACAATGGCATTGTTCTTATTGAGACCATATTCAGAGAAGAAGATTACAACTTTAAAAATCTTGATCAAGTTTTTTTTCTTGTAAGCAAATTCATAGACCTAAATGACGTACAATTTACTATGGTTTATCCTTTTGTTAAACACTAATTAGTATTATCAATTTTAAGGGACCAGTTATGATGTTTGAGGAAACTAGTGCTGGAATATATAAATCAACCACGTGAAACAATGGATTTGCATAATAACTATATAAATCCTTGTTTAAACAAACTACAATTACAATTTGAATAATGGAAATTTTCTTATTTTCAGCAGAGCAAGACTTAAATGGCATCATTCAGCACAGTTTCATGTGGTGTTTGTGACTCTCAGCACACGACAACAAATGCTGACTACTGGTGCCCTGAATGTGACGAAGGACTATGCTCCCAATGTCTGAAGTATCACAGTGCATCAAAGGCCTTACGTAACCATGATGTTATATCTGTCGACAATTATAAACAATTACCTCCCTCGATAGCCAATATATCACCATACTGTTCACAGCATGACAGAAAATTCAAGAATTATTGTCCGCAACATGAAAGTCTCTGTTGTCCACTGTGTATTCAGTCCAACCATGCTAATTGTGTTGGGATATTATCGCTGGAGAATGTTATACAGACAGCAAAGACTTCAGTCTTGTTAGAAAGTCTTGATGAAAATCTGAAATATATCAAAATGAATTGCGAGAGAGTTGTAAAAGATCGGAAACAAAATCTTGTTGAAATCCAGAATCAAAGGCAGAAATTTCACGATGAAATAAAACAGGTCCGTAATAAAATTAACGAGCACCTTGACAGCTTAGAACAACTAATACTTCAGGATCTATATGCTGCAGAAGAGAAAGTTAAATCACAAATAGAAGACTTACTGGGAAAACTTGCTGAACATACGGAAAAAATGGATCTTTTGCAAACTAATATGTCAGCTATCAAAGAATATGCGTCAGACCTACAAGCATTTCTTGGGAGTAAAATGGTTGAAACGGAAATTAAGAAACACGAAATATTTATGCAGTCGTTATTTGAGGACGGTAGTTTACATAAGATAGACTTGAACTGTAAAATTAAGAACAATTTATCCGACGTATTGTCTACTGTTACTTCATTCGGTTCAATATCTGTTGAATCGAGTTCTCCATTGGTGGTATTGCAGACAGAGAAAGACAAACAAGCACAGATTCGAACTTTTCATCATGCACCACCTACAACTATCAATGATATCAAAATGACATTAAAAAGAAAATTTGAATTTACATTTGTCACAGGGTGTTCTTTTTCTAGTAAGGGAGACATCTTCCTTGTAGACTACGGCAAAATACGTCTTCTGATCTTAAAGGAAGATGGAACCTTGAAGAATGACATACCTTTGTCAAATACAAACCCAGTAGATGTTACTTGTATCGATGACAAGACAGTCGCTGTTTCATTTCCTTCTTCAAATCAAATTCAAATCATCAACATTTTAACAAAATCAATTGAAAGCAGGATAAAAACAACCAGTAGCTGTTACGGTATATGTTACAGAGATGGCCACTTATTATACTGTAATACTGGCACAGGTATACAGAAAGTCAATGTGTCAGACAATTGCTCTTCTACTTTGATTAAAGACGATACCTTGTCCACCTGGAGTTTTGTAACAACATCCAAAGACAAGATATTTTATACCAATAGTTCACAATCCACAGTTACATGCTGCTCATTGACTGGAGAGAAGATGTGGGAATACAAAGATCAATCAGTTCGTTCTCCGCGGGGGATATCTGTAGATAAAGACTCGAACGTTTATATTGCTTCATCTGGTAACAATAGTATAATTGTATTGTCGTCGGATGGAAAACAAGCAAGAAAGCTGCTTGGGAAAGATGACGGAATTAGTCACCCTTATGGACTCGCGTTTGATGTAAAGAAAGAAAAATTAATAGTTGCGAATTATAATGGACCTTTATTGTACGGACTCTGTTAGGACACAGTTATGATTACGTGGTTTACAACTGCAAAAAGAAATATTGTAAAAATACTAAAATCTGCCTGAAATCTATTGAAATGACAACAATTTTAAATTATTTGCTATCAGGTGAAATATCATGTCCGGAAATAAACTTTTTTACACATGATCAGCAATTTCGCTGATTTTTTATTTATTGTGATTATTTTTCAATACTACAGTAGAAGGATCATTTGAAACTCTTTTTATCTTCGAAATGCGCTTAAAATCTATTTTCTTGATATAATATCACCAAATATTGTTATTTAATGTAAAACAATAAATTTCAATGTTTTAATATTGTTGCAACCGAAAAAATCATATTTAAGATCGATATGACCTATAAAGGATCAAAATATTCACAGAATAGAATTGTAGAAATATTAAAATCTTCTTTCATAATAAGTGCTAAAACAGTAATTTGTATGCAGAAAGCCATGAGGGCAGTTCTTTTTCGATATACAAGTATGACGTCCATTATCACTGAACTAGTATATATATTTGTTTAGGGCCAGCTTAAGGACGCCTCCGGGTGCGGGAATTTCTCGCTGCATTGAAGACCTATTGGTGACCTTCTGTTGTTGTCTGTTCTGTGGTCGGGTTGTTGTCTCTTTGACACATTCCCCATTTCCATTCTCAATTTTAAATTTTATGTGGTTATCAGTTGTTCATTTGTATGCGCCAAAATGTTGCGTTTTCAGGTAAAACGTTATTTTGTGACCTTTCATGTCATAATATCCTTTGATTAAGATCTACCAAGACAAAGCACTATTACGTGAACAAATATAGTGTCATAAGGCTTTTGGTACACAATCAATTCTCTATCTTGTAAGCGTTTATAGCCTAACTAGTCGTCATATCTATAGGAATTGTGACATAAGGAACGCTTTACACCAAAATGCAGTTGAATGTAAAATCTTCATCATTTTTATTATTTAGATAAAATGTGAAATTAGGCATAAATTGTCCCTGTAGTTTTAATAAAAAAAACCATTTGGTTATTCTTTCTATTTGATCGTTTGAAAGTGTATTACTCGCATATACTCCATGTTCTATATTTAGTATCAAACAAAACAGAAAATTTGTACCAGCTAAAAAGCTAAACTCATTATGCTTACTTTGTCACATTTTCCAGCAAAGATCACGAGTATCCCCTATGGTTGTCTTTTTGTTTTAAAATTGTTATTATTGTAAAGACTTGTCGAGCAACGAACGATCAATTTTGTAGTGACTTTTAAGATGAGTAACAACAATATAGAAGCCATTTTTTGACATATTGGTTATTTCGTAATATTTCATGGAGGTTTTGCCTAATGTGCATCATCTAGTGAAAATCATTGCTCAAACGAATCAGTTTATTTCTAAAAGGATAAAACAACAGTTAATTCCGATAGTAGTTTTTTTTTTTTTCTTATACATTTGTATGACTTACATTATTTTGAAAAATAAAAAAATAAACATTAACTTATTAAAGTTTTGCATGGCCTTTTATTTATTTTTGGATACATACTCAAATGGAGTGATGTCAATTTTCACTGAAATTCTTTCACACATAGTGTCAAATCCGACGGGTGTTAAACTCTACTAGAATTACATATGAAAGAGTCTAACTCATGTCATTAATGATTTAACCATTTTAATATCACACAAATTCATACAATCAAAATGTAACGTTAAATCACAAATCACAAATTATACAAGTTTTTATAAAATCTTACATAATAAGCCGAAACCGTAGTTATTTTGTATCTGAAAAAAAAAAAACGATTTTGTTTTCAGTAGAATTTGGTTTTGGTTGCAAAATTCATTTCTAGCAGTACATGCTCAATCTACCAACATTGTAATCTTCTTTAGACATTAAGTCTTATATTACATATTCTGAATTGCGCCATAATATTGTTAAAACCTTAAAGTACACACATGAAGCTGTCAGACTATGAATTTAATGAAGATTAAGACTTTTTGAAAATTGTCCTGGTGTGAAATAAATTCAGGGAAAATCGGCCCTCATTCTTTGCAAAAATGACATATTGGATAATCATTATAAGCATTTATAAATTTAATCAGTGATTGTTGAATAAGATTGAACGTTCTTATTGATGGTAATCCAGAAAAACGCCACAGACGCATATAATTTATATAGTGTTATTTTCAGGTGCTTAATAACTTTATACACAATGCCTTTTCAAATTAAATGCTGACGAAATTAGTCCTATCTATCTTTCTTTCCTATGTTAACTAGGATTCATTTAGAACTGGCAAATTTAAGTCATTCCGCATAATGCATTGCAAATAACCTGGTTTTGTGTAGGATACTGTTTACCATATATTATATATATATGAAAGTCGTGTTGGCACCAGGAAACTAGTCAGGAAAGGTCAGAAAACATAAAAATATGTACTGTAACTTACAAAATCAGCAAAGGAAAATAAAAATAAACTGTGTTATTTTTCGCAATACAGCTTCACAGTACAACTCTTTGTGCAAAAGCGCCAAGAGTTTGATAAGACTTTTGTTTGGATGTTGGATCTACATTTTCTATTAACACTTTATTGATAAAAGGATAATATAGGCAAATTACATATAAAAGGATCTACTACTTCCCTATATTTGTTTCACTCACACGATTAAATTTTAAAAGCCGTTGAAACGGACCAGATTTTGAAAATTTCAGAGTCTAGATATTATTTTTTTAATTTTTGTTTAACAATTCTATATTTATATATCTTAAACATAGAAAAGAAATTATTCAAGCGCGACACAATGTTATATATATTAAAAGCAATTTTGAAAACGTTATTGGAAGTTGCATGAGTTTGTAAAACTTTTAAACGAAGGGTACATTCAAACAGTATGAATTAATTTGTATCTGTAACAAAATTCAAGGCTCTACTTCAAATAAGATATTGTTTTGTTTAAGAATTTTCATATCATTTTGTTGGAAAAGAACTCAATATTTGTCAAAATCCAACAAACTTGCAATTTAATTGTTCTATATTCAGAAGTTTATAATTTTGTTAAATATTCAGAAATACATCATGATGTTGCTAAAACAAAACTGAAAGTATACGCTATATAAACTGAAAGCTGCTATATTGCGAATTTAAGTGAAGATTCAAAACTCTTTTAAATTGCTATGATGTGAAATAAATTAATGGAGAAATTGGCCCTTCATCTTATATGAAGAAAACTTTCCATCATTCCATTTATATACTCTGTGCTTCGGAAAGCTAAGAGGAAAACAAAAGTAACAAGCTAAAAGATATCATTAAACACAGCAAATGAAAAATAATTCAATTTTGGATGTAACACGTCTTCTGATTGGCTGAATTTTTTTGTCTATCAACTCATAGACATAATTTGTCATGTGACCGTGACGTCATCAATGTTTTCTTGATTTACTCCTTAAAAGTAGAATTTAGAATCAAATTATAGGAATGACTGTAATATTTTTCTGTCTATTCGAAATAGCCCTAAAAATGTTGTGCACACTTTTAAATAACACGCTACGCGGTTTATTCAGTGTACACCACATTTTTGATGTTATTCTTCATAGACAGAAACAATATTACAGTCATTACTAAAGAAATTAAGAAATCGAAAGAGATATGATACGATTCATTATTTTTTCCCAGAAATTGGACAAATTGTAATATTCTTTACATCGTCGAAAATTATTTTCATTTTATTGATGAATGCAAAGTACGATATAGTCTGGTAACTGTTGTATGCAGAAAAATCATTTTGATGTCACTATGTCAAAATATAAATATTTTACCTAAAATTGCAGTTTTATATGAATATTATTTTGGAAAATAAAAATAAGTAAGGACCTTACCCAAAGATATTGTATTGACATTTATATCTTTTCATTAAAGGTCTCGGAGCATAAAATTTTTATGATCAGGATGTATTGATAAAGACAAGATTTTTATAACGACACATAAGGTACGCTCTAGACGGAAAAGTTCGGAAAACCAAAAATTTAAAAAAAACGTTTGAAGCATAAAACCAAAAGCATCTAAGATGAAACCAAAACCACTAAAGCTCAACATAGCCTTACAGTGTTGCAACCTTAATTTTAGTGCAAGATTATAAAACGAAGGTATAATATCTAATATTTTCTGATAAAATTAATTTCGTAACTCTGCAACTACGCATTATACCCTCAAATGAGTTAAGGTTCATCAGAAGGATTGACGTGTTTACACCACAAAGATAACTCTGAGTACAGCCAAACCAGTGCACCTTGAAAAGTTTTCAGGTATGGCAGGAACTAGATAAATAAAACTTAAGTGTCCTTTCTTGTTTAGAAAAATAAGAACTTTCCTGAATTGTGAGATTCCTGTTTTCCGAAGCCTGCAGAAGATGGTAAAATAAACAAACACGTGAATTTCATGTGATACGGTCCACTCAGTTACGCAGTTTAAAATCCCCTATAACAATAATTGTTGTGCAACCATCAATCTGTCTATTGTCCATTTCAGCCAATACAACTCTTTCCAATTATTACATGAACTTGAAGGGACGTACCAAACTGTTTCTAAACTTAATTTATTTTGGCACCTTCAGTGGGGACGAAAAAAAAAGAAATATGAAAATCTATTATAAAGTCTAAAATTTTCTGAAACTTGAAATACGTTTAAAGTTCATTTATCTAGTTCCTGCAATGCCTTTAATTTTTCTATGTTCACATGTTTGTCTTTACTCATTCTACATTTTGTAGTGTAAATACGGCCATATTTTTCAACTCCTTCTGTAACATGTCGAGCGACTCTTGCCTGTTGCAACATTTGAAACCGATCTCACCAATTTTCAAAGAAAATAACTGGTGAAAATGAACTTCTAAGCTCTTTCAATGTATTCAAATAAATAATTGTTATCGTATCATTTTCAATTCTTACATACTTGAGAAACTTTACCTGCTTCAAAATGGGTTCAAGGCAACAACACAACAAATCTACATACCAAATATTGTTGACCTGTCACCTATGGTGTGTACCTTAAGAGTGAAAACATAACTTGACTACTCGAGTGTGATAATGAAGTCAAGGTCATAACTGACATATACTCCCCAAACAAATCTACACACCAAATATTGTTGACCTGTCATGTATCATACTTTCTGAAGAACAAACAAAGTAATAAGAACTTAACAGGAACTGCAACCTTTCTGAGTGTACCTCTGTTTTGGTGGGTTTGTTTTGCTCAGTCTTTTGCTCTCTGTGTAGTGCTTTGAGGATTGTTGTTTCTCTTTTGTTGTGTTTCCTTTTTGCCATTGTATTGTCCGTTTTTCTTCCACTAATTGGTTTTATTGCCCAAACTTGGTATCTTCTCCCTCTTTTGAACCTGGCCATTAAGGTGTGAAATTGAGGTTATGGGCACATGACATGTCTGACCGACATACACTCCTCAACTGTTCTACATTCCAAATACATATATTGATATTGTAACTGAGAAACAGATCAACTTCTGAAAACTTCACCAAACCATTGAAGTTTATTTTGCATACTTATGTCAGACACATGCAGGATACAACGACATCGCATCATCATAAGCTGGTATCCATATATATGTTTTGTAATCCTAGATAAATTAAGGCACCTGCAGTTCATCGATGTTCAAATCTCATTGATCAATTGAGAAGACAAATGAAGTTATAAACAAACCAAAACTGAGGGAATCGCATGAACTCCACCGGGTCCGTCGACAGGTAAGCATCTCCTCCTAAGCATGCACAGGTAGATCTGGAAATACAATATTGAGGTGACATGTATATGCAATTTGTTAATAATATCATCATACCTATGCCTTGCTTACTTTAACTTTTAACGCATTAAAAAGAAAAACTCGAAATTTTCATATTTTACCTCAATGCTGTATTTATAGTACTTGTAGCTTTGTAGCTGCATCAGTGGATACAAATAAGAAGCAACAGTTATTTACTTAGATTAATATTTGATAATTTTGGACCATTTTGGTTCTGCTAAGACCAGTTGTTTTAGATGAAGAGTCATAGCACTCCTTTCAAACAAATATTGAGAACTTAACCTGACCACTGAAGCAGTACATTGAGGGCAAGGCCATAAGACATAAGTCAAATGGATGCATGCTCCTAGCAACCAATCAACATACCAAATATTGTGAACTTTTCAAGCATTGTTCGTTTTTTCACAAATTATACTATTGTATTGCACCTTTGCTGTATACAATTTCTTTATATTTACAGCTTCAATCAAGTATTCCTGTATATTAGTTATTGAGTATCTAAAGAAAACATTCAATTGGGAAGACATTGTTAGAAACGTTCTTCATTTATACATTTTTACAGAGTCAAATATTTGCAGGAATATGGTGGTAGGCTTCTTCACCTATTTATTTTATTTGATCAAAGCTTCACTGAACCAAAAATAATAATGTTTTGTTTGGAAAACTTGCTCATGAATATGTGCATACCTTTGCGCAGTTTTTCAATGATACCCTGATTTGGAGAGTAATTTCCCAAATAGAATTGATATTTTTGTTTTAATTTCTTTTCTGTCATGTTAAGAAACATATGTGACCTACTAAATAATAATAGTACCTCAGTTAAAGCTTCAAGTAATAAAAGGAAGAAACAAATTAAACACGTATAAAATAGTTAACATGGTACTGATCTAATGTATAATAACTATAGTTCCTTAGGAACAGACCTTATTGTATGACATAAACTAACCGACCACTAGAACATAAATATGAGGTCAAGGTCAGGTTTCAAGGAATGGTCCATCCTACATATAAAGTTTCATCATTCTTGATGAAATTAAAGATAAGTCATCAAGATAATTTGCAAATTGTTAATGTCAGCCTCCATTGGTGATTTTTTCATGGTTTATCTCTTTGCTGCATTTGTAGTACTCAAAGCCATGTTGGTTGATCAGCTGTATCTTTGAATGTAAAATAATATAAGGTGTATTCTGTAACTCCTTTCCTTAATGTAAATCCATGAAAAATCTACATTTTCTCGTTTCCAAATTACATGTTTATGTTGATCAGGAGCATGTGGAAAGGTTTGCAATAGTAAAACAAGGCCATATATTAAGCCAAATCTGATATTAGGAAATAATTCTTAACTTCAATACACAGCCAACTCTAATATAAGGGATAGAATTCTTAACTTCAATACACAGCAAAATCTTAAAGGAGAAATTAACAACAAATTACTTCTTTAATTTTCCTATAAAACTGAATTTATAAGATGGTTCATGCAAGTCTAGCACTGTACATATGTAATAATATAATTGTAGAAAAAATCACATCTTTTGTCAAAGATTTTATATTAGTTCATGGTTCAAGTAATTCTAGAAGAGACCCATCCTGCATAAAAAGTATGGATTTGGGAAAAAAGTAAATGAGGCCATTTCCAAATATTGAGTAAAATATTAGATTACAACTAAAGTTCACACTCCATGAATGTATGCTCTTCAATGGTGAGTCTACACAAAACGAGTACAATTACACCCTATTAGGAGACTGCACCTTTTTATAATTTCCTACCACTTGTTCAATACCTATCTTTATTTTTGTGCCTTATAAAGGCATTTCATAAAGTTATTATTTATAGTTTTGGACAGACAGTGTAAAAACAAAATAAGGAAAGAATGCGAGATAATTTTTACATGCTTCCTGTATATGCAGATATAAATAATAAAAGAATAAAAGAAATAACATGAACATATATCTTGCATTTATAAAATTTTCACATAGCCTATTCATAGAGCAGATTTAATACCATTTCATTTGAAAACAAAATGCAACTAAAATATATTGTAAGAACATTTTTCACATAATTTCAGTTTAATACAAGGTAAAGTATGTATTTTTTCCAACTTGTTACAACATGAACTGGCAATCAATGTACTTAGTGAAGAAAAGATTTTTCAGTTTACTGAAATGTTAAACATGTAGAAATTGCATAAGCCTTTAACTAGTGTCATTTAGGCATCAGAATTCAAGATTAAGTTACATACCAAATTTTAAACCTCTTTTGGTAACATGATTCAACAATGATCTTAAGAAACTATTTCCTAGAAAATTTTTTATATATATGTGACTTAAATATTCTAAATGCATCCACAGATATCGCAACAAGCAAATCTATTGTCAGCACTGTAAGATAAAAAATAAATGTTGTCTACTAAATAAACCAAAGATATAAACTGCAAAGCATGACGAAGTTCTTCAGGTGAAAGCTAAACATTAATGTACTACAATTCAAGGGCTAAAAGTACATGGTGAACAAGAATATGTGTCCATTTGACAACATCATGTACCGCTCACACTATCACATTTCCATGTTCAGTGAACCACAAAATCTGCGTCAAAACCATTATTTGGCCTATATTTTAAAAGGTTCACCCTCTAATGAACATGTATACTAATTTTCAAATTGTTGTGACAACAACTTCATGGTAAACAGCTAAACTTTAACCTTGAAACCTTTCCATGTTATATGAACTGTAAATTCTGGGTCAAAACTCTAATTTGGCATATTTTACTAAACATTCACATCATAATGAATATATTTACAAAGTTTCAAGTTGATGTGACAACAACTTCATGGTAAAAGAGAGGCGAAAGATACCAAAGGGACATTCAAACTCATAAGTCTAAAATAAACTGACAACGCCATGGCTAAAAAGGAAAAAAAAAAACAATAGACAAACAATAGTATACAAAACACAACATAGAAAACTAAAGACTGAGCAACACAAACCCCACCAAAAACTGGCGGTGATCTCAGGTGCAGTGGAAGGGTAAGCAGATCATGCTCCACATGTGGCACCCGTCGCGCTGCTCATGTAAGTACAAACCCTTTAATATTTCTAAATCAGTATGTCACATTCGGGGAAAAGGGGACAGGATTGTAGTTACAACATTTGGAACATACTTGGTAAACTATCTAACAGCTAATCTTTAACCTGAAACATTTTCATGTTCAGTGAGCAGTGAAATCTAGGTCACAGCTCAAATTTGACATATATATCATACATTTGTCATTTCAGGGCTTTTTATAGCTTACTATGCAGTATGGGTTACTGAAAATCTTAACTAAACTACAAAGATGTACATATGAATAGAGACAGACAACCATTAATCTATTAACATCAGACATAGTCAATCAAGGCTAACTACTAACACATCTGCGTAAATAAAATATGAACCTTTTCAATATCCATTATATCTAAGTCTCCTCGTATAAAATATTGGTATTTCAAAATCTTGCTCAAGGTTTATCTTTATATATCTACTAGTATTTAATAATATGTTGTATATAACAAAAGACTTAAACTTTACTATATATATATATATAATGACACACTTACCTGACGATTTTGGAGCTTGTTCTTCTACATTGGCATTACCAGCAAGATACACTGAATTTATCTGTAAAGTAAATTGTTAACAATTGAAAATTAGGAACAAAAACAATTTTCAATACAAATAATTTGCATCAGTATTCAGTACAGGTCAAAGAGATTCAAAATGCAAATAGTTTTGGGGATGCAAATTACCTGTTTATCCATATAATGTCAGACTATATATAATCATTTAATACAACATATTATATTTCATTTTAAGAGACAAACAAAAGGAAGTAAAATACAAATAATATAGATTTCTTGTTTTCTTAACAGAGACGAAAGGTAGAAATCCTTGTCATGTACCACAGAAAAATTAAGGTCAGACAAGAAAATCCAAATATACCCTTGTCTGAAGGGATAAGTAAATTAATCCTGACTATTGTTACAGGAGGGTACATGTACATCAAATGATTCTGATTCCAATAGCATATCAATTAGTTACTCCACGAAACTGTGAATGTTTGACAAGTTTAAGGTAGTTGGAGGCGATTGACCATAACCAATATCTGTATTCGTTCAATGAATATTATAGGTTGCACTTTGTAAATACAGCTGTTTCTCAAACCACGCCTCTTTTGAAGAGATATAGAATATTCAAAGATAATTAATTTTGTTTACATACTGGTTCCCAGTTATGATCTCTAGGTTTCATCTCATAGAGACATAACTTGGGAATGTTACCAGTAAATATACATATGCATATTGTCTATATAGAAATCTGTGGTAATCCTACAGTCAAGGTAGGGATAGTTAAGAAATTTAGTGTTAGTTTAAACTCCTAGAAGTTCGGGGCATATAAACGTTGAAAATATGCCGCACAGCCCTATATTTTGACCTTTGAAAAAAATTGTAGTGCATATGAACTTTCCATTCTAGGATATGATTTTTTTCAAAACTTCATAGTAAAAGTGGTACAGTTTTAGCCGTAAAAGGAGTTCCTATGGGAAATTGCATTGTCAATATTTACAGAAATGCAACCTATATTGGGTGAAAAAAGAGAACATACAGAAATTAACCAAATTTGGTTTATCTCACAGATTTTAAAGCAATTAACTCAAATATGAAGTTTTATAAATATTTCAACAAGGTTGAGAAAATCCTGGGCTTTAACTATGATGACTCAGCATAAATTCACAGTTTACAGTATGCACAGTTTACTTAAAGCCCTGAATGCAAAATAAATTCATAATATATGCATATTTGTAAGTTAAATTGTTAAGAAGTGCTTATATTTACTCTTCGCAGTCATTGAAACTCATAGATCCTTCCTGAATATTATTGGTGGGGTGTTTTTGTCCTGTCGATAACCAAAAAGTAAGCCGTAATGCCTAAATCTGCTTTTTTGTCACTGCGGCATAAAAAATACAAGCTAGAAATACAAATATATCTCAACAAAACTTACAATAGTGTGTTCTATCCTGAATATGTACTAAATATTCCACATTGCTAGAAACAGCAGAATAATTTAGGAAATTTGAGGCCCCAGGGGCAAAAAACAGAGAAAATTGCCTACCCCCTGGGTCATAAAACAAATAATTTAACTTGTAAATGCTATGATTTTATGATTTTAAAGGTCTTTATATAGAAAACAATAACTGTGCTTGGAAGTTATCCAAAATTAGATGTTAGCAGTCATTTCTATAAAATTTTAAGTGAATTTATACATCAGACTGGTATCTGCATACATACAACTATTGCAAATATGGCTTTGTTTTAACACTTCTAGCTCATATATTAGCTGAATTATGTCAGATATATGGTTAGAGATGATACTGTTGTGACAAGAATTCTAAACTGACCATTTGAGGCAGAAATTGTGAACTTTCATTGACAAATAGGCATACAGTAAAATATGGACTGGACACACAGGCAGGATTTGATACTTTATACAATCTTGAATGTTGGAATGATTGACTGCTAAACATAACATTTACAGTATTCTGAAATGCTTTCAATATGTTATCAGAATAGTTTTAAACAGGTTCTAGGCATTTCATGTCAGAAAACATGCAAATAGGGTAGGCTGGCAAAAATTAAAGTCTTGTTTTCAAATTCTTTAAAAAATGAAACAGGGAGGGGTATCAAATGAACAGTTAAAGAAAACTTAGAGTTTATGCAGTGATTTCTTTAAGGCTATAATTCTGATAAATAAGTATTAATGTGAGAAATAGTGTTTTAGAGAGTTTTCTATTGGAATAAATGTTTGTTTAGGTTGCACTTTGTAAAACAGCTGTTTCTCAAACCACGCCTCTTTTGGGGAGATATAGAATATTCATAGATAATTAATTTTGTTTACATACTGGTTCCCAGTTATGATCTCTAGGTTTCATCTCATAGAGACATAACTTGGGAATGTTACCAGTAAATATACATATGCATATTGTCTATATAGAAATCTGTGGTAAACCTACAGTCAAGGTAGGGATAGTTAAGAAATTTAGTGTTAGTTTAAACTCTTAGAAGTTCGGGGCATATAAACGTTGAAAATATGCCGCACAGCTCTATATTTTGACATTTGAAAAAAATTGTAGTGCATATGAACTTTCCATTCTAGGATATGATTTTTTTCAAAACTTCATAGTAAAAGTGGTACAGTTTTAGCCGTAAAAGGAGTTCCTATGGGAAATTGCATTGTCAATATTTACAGAAATGCAACCTTTAGACATTTGACAGAAGAATTATTCGCCCAAAAGGCAAAAAAATGGATCAAAGACTTAAAGTTTCAAAGTCAGGAAGAATGAAAAAAAATCCTGAAACAATTTCAAAATAGCAGGTGCACAACTTCCACATATGTACTATCTTTCTGTAAAGTTTCAAACATCTGGTTTGAAATCTGTAGCAGTTGATTTCACAAAACACATCCTTAAATTTTGCTGAAAATTCCTAAGTTTCCAAGTTCAGTAAAAATAGGAAATAAAATGCTCCGCTGGGCGCAGCTTGATACGACCGCAGAGATCGAACATTGAACAGCTGGGGCAAGTATGGACACAACATTCAAGCTTGATACAGCTCTGAATTTGCATTGTGATTAAATATTTGACACAGCATAGGTTTCTGACACAGAATGAATGTGGTCTAAGAACTAAAAAAAATTTGTAATTTACCTATTCAAACCATATCATTATTATTTGTTTTATATATAAATCAGAAATAACCAACTTAAAATGGAAAATTTTAAAGAAAAAAAAAAGAAAAAAAATGAAAAAAAAAAATCCCCCCCAAATTTTTTTGAACCCCCTTATGATTCATCACCCTCAAACTCAATCCCAGCTTTCCCTTTGTGGTATGATACCTTGCAGTACAATTTCATAAAGATCCATACACTTACACACAAGTTATTGTCTGGAAACTAGAAAAATGCTTGTTTTTTGCCCCTTTTTGGCCCCAACTTCCTACATGTTTAGGGCAATTACCCCCAAATTCAAACCCAGCTTTCCGTTTGTGATATGGATCCTTGTAGTACAATTTCATAAAGATCAATGCACTTACACACAAGTTATTGTCCTGAAACTAGAAAAATGCTTGTTTTTTACCCTTTTTGGCCCTTAATTCCTAAAATTTTGAGGCAATTACCCCCAAAAATCAATCCCAGCCTTCCTTTTGTGGTATGATACCTTGCAGTACAATGTCAGAGAGATCCATACACTAACACACACATTATTGTCTGGAAGTTACAAAAATGCTTATTTTTGGCCCCTAATTCCTTAACTGTTGGTACCATAACCCCCAAAATCAATCCCAACCTTCCTTTTGTGGAATTGAACCTTATGGTAAAATATTTCATAGAGATCCATTCACTTAAACTAAAGTTATTGTGCGAAAACCAATGTGTCTTCGGACGACGACGGACGACGACGCCAACGTCATACCAATATAAGACCGCAAAAATTTTTGTATAAAAACTATTCAAATAACTCTATTTTAGCAGCTGCACAACTTCAACATGTGTCAAATATCTCTGTGAATTTTTGAAAATCTGGTTTGATATCTGTAGGAGAGCTGATTACTCAAAACTGGTATTCATATTTCTGAAGTGACACAAGCTTGTACAATTTGTATAAGTTTTTAAATGGGCTACTAACCTGAGCATCTCCGGCTATATCCAAACCTACTGAATCACTGAACCCTTGAAAGAAAAAAAGTATTAATTGTAGAGTACTGTTGGTTGAATAAGAGTGTCTTACCTATATTTGACTGCTGACAGAAAAGAGTTTCAGAACTATCTTTGACCATTCTATAAAAGCAGAACATTAAATTGTTCTAAAGTTGGCATTCTTCTGGACCTAGCAGGGACTTGTTATGATATTGTAACTATCATATCTATTTAGTTGGCCTAATTTGTTTTGTGTGGCCTATTATACATGTTTACATTGTGTACAAAATAAAATACATTGTGTTACAACTATGCAGTTTAGAAATCACTGGAACAATCATTGATACTAATGGAATGAATAGAACTTTCTATTTCACTTACATAACGTTTCCAGAATGATCATAACAAAAGATGCGTAATTTATATTTCTAGCGTTGTCTAGAAATTTCCGTTTGAGTATTTAAATGCAGACCCAAAAGTTAGTTGAATATAGAGATTTGGACATAGACATAGATAGACTTAGACATCGATAGACATCAACATTCTCAGCAGTTGGATTGACACTTTTATTTACAAACTACATCATACTAGATTGTGACCAATTGGATATAATATTCTGTGGATTCCCGTGAAGATTTCCGGATAAAGAAAAGATAAAAGATTGGACTCATATTTTGACAGTTAAGTTGACATTTCTTTTTGTGTAATACTTTTTGTAAACTAGTGTATAATAAATCTTGTTAAATTTTATTATTGATTTGTGTCTTTTGTTGGCTACAATTAAAAGGCGATTTTCTGACATAACAGAAATTGGGGGCTCGTCCGGGATAACGTAAATATCTCATTGAAAATTTTTCAGTATATTTTATTAGAATTAGCCAACAAAATTCTACAATATGGCATTTGATGCCGGTAAATTTTTGAAAACGCCAGACCTGGAAGGGTTTGATAATTTAAAGAAAGAGGAATTAGTGTTGCTTGCTAAACATCTGAAATTAGACTTTAGAGTATCTATGAGAAAACAAATTATAAAAAATTTGGTAATAGACAAATTAGTTGACGCAGAAATTTTAGGTGAAGAGGCTCTTGAACTCAAGGTCGAAAATGTTGATGCTTTCAAATTAAAACAGCTTGAATTAGAACATGAATTTAAATTAAAACAATTGGAAAAAGAAGAAAGATTAGAGATGGAGAAAAGAAAAGAAAAGGAAGATGAATTTAAATTAAAACAGGCAGAACTTGAAATGAAGGAAAGGTTAGAGATGGAGAAAATGAAAATTGAAATGGCCAAAGAAGAAAGCAACACTAAATTCCAATCAAAATCAGAACATTTTAATTTTGATGCAGCAAAAAACATACGTTTGGTTCCCAAATTTTGTGAAAAAACAGTTGATAAATTTTTTCCACAGTTTGAGAAAATTGCTCAAAATTTGAAATGGCCGAAGCCTTTTTGGACTACAATGCTGCAAAGTGTTTTTGAGGGCAAGGCCGCTGAAATTTACTCAGCACTTTCATCAGAAAATAGTTCTGATTATGACACGGTTAAAAGGAAGTTTTGAAAGCTTATGAGCTAGTGCCAGAAGCATATAGACAGAAATTTAGGTCTTATAAAAGTTTGATTCACAAACCTATGTTGAATTTGCTAGGAAAAGAAGATCTATTTGATAAATGGCTTACGTCAAAGAAAATAGATAAAATTTTGATAACTTAAGACAATTGATGTTATTAGAAGAGTTCAAGCAGTGTGTTCATTTAGACTTAAAACACATTTAGATGACAAAACTGTTGAGACATTACAAGATGCAGCTGTTATTTCCGATAATTATACCCTTTCACATAAGAGAAGTTTCAAAGGTCTAAATTTTAATACTTCAGTGGAAATTACAAGAATCAAAGCACTGAGCGTACTGATAGTAAGCCTGTTGCACAGAATAAGAGACAGTCTAGTTATAATATGTCTAGTCCAAAGTTTGAAACTTTTGAGAAGAAGTCACTGACTTGTGCTTATTGTAAGAAGAATGGTCACCTGATGGCTGATTGTTTTAGACTCCAGAAGAAGAATGACAGAGATAATAAGCCCAAGACCAGTGCTTGTACGACACCCCGTGTTACCAACACGTTGGAATGTCCTGCGAGTCAGGCTTTTAAGTCCAGTTTTGTGATTACATGGAGGATTATATACCCTTTATGTCTGATGGGTTTGTTTCTATTGTTGATAATACTACTCCTCAGCCTATTAAGATTTTACGGGACACTGGAGCTTCTCAGTCTTTATTGTTAGAAGGTGTGTTGCCTTTGTCCGAGGAGACTTCTGTTGGTGCCTCCGTTTTGTTACAAGGTGTGGAGTTAGGTTGTATAGATGTTCCCTCCATCGTATTTATCTGAAGTCAGATTTGATAACTGGACCAGTTGTTGTGGGTGTTCGTCCTAATCTCCCTGTTGAGGGTGTTTCATTATTGCTAGGAAATGATCTAGCTAGGAACAAAGTGGTTGCTGAACCAATTGTTACCAGTGAACCGGTGGTGGATGTTAAATCACCTGAAGATGATGCTGAACTGTATCCAGCTTGTGTCGTTACTAGGGCGATGGCTAGAAAACAGCAAAATGAGGATTTGCAAGAAGACCAGTTTGATTACATGGACCTTTCTGACACCTTTCTAGCTGACATTGAAGGTCCCGGTAGCCCAGAGAAGGCCGTCATAAGACCACCTAGTATTAGCAAGAATGTAATTATGCCTTGGCCAGACGTAAACAGCCATTCATTAGACCGAAGGAAATTTGTCGAAGAACAAAATAAAGACCCTGAGGTTCTTCAGCTCTGCAAGAGGGCTCAACCACAGGAAGAAGCAGACAAAGTGGCCGAATGCTATTACCATCAAGACGGCATTTTAATGAGAAAGTGGAGGCCCCCTGATGCTACCCCAGAGGAGGAATGGAGAGTGGTATACCAAGTGGTGGTGCCTAAAGTTTATAGGCAAGACATTATTGGTCTTGCTCATGACACCCCCTTGGCTGGACACTTAGGTATAAGGAAGACTTGCCTTAAGATCTTGCAGCATTTCTACTGGCCAAGACTTAGAAATGATGTCGCAGAATACTGCAAATCATGCCATATATGCCAGGTTGTTGGTAAGCCTAACCAGAAAATACCACCAGCACCACTTCTGCCTATTCCAGCCTTTGAAGAACCTTTTAGCCGAGTACTCATTGATTGCGTTGGACCTTTACCGAAGACCAAGACTGGAAATGCGTATTTATTGACGATTATGTGTACCTCCACTCGTTTTCCTGAGGCTATTCCGTTAAGGAATATCAAGACACCTAGTATTGTCAAAGCTCTGATCAAATTTTTCACGCTAGTAGGACTTCCAAAGTCTATACAGTCCGACCAGGGTTCAAATTTCATGTCAGGTTTATTTCAGCAAGTCGTGTACCAGTTAGGGATTGCTCAGTATAGGTCAAGTGCTTATCATCCAGAATCTCAAGGTGCCTTAGAACGTTTTCATCAAACATTGAAGAACATGATCAGAACTTTTTGTCTTCAATTTGACAGGGATTGGGATGATGGTGTTCACTTTTACTTTTGCGGTCCGAGAGTCTGTTCAAGAATCCCTTGGTTTTAGTCCCTTTGAGTTGGTATTTGGTCATACTGTGAGGGGACCTTTAAAATTGATAAAGGAAAAGTGGCTTACTGAACACACTGACTTGAATCTTCTAGACTATGTATCTAGATTTAAAGAAAAATTGTATACTGCTTGTCAAATTGCTCAGAACAATTTAAAACTGTTCAGAATAAGATGAAAATATGGTATGATAAAGATGCCAGGGACAGATTTTTGAGCCTGGTGATAAGGTACTTGTATTTTGCCAGTCCCTGGACATCCATTACAAGCTAAATATTGTGGTCCTTATACCATAGAGAGTAAAATCAATGATTTGAATTATATTGTAAAAACACCAGGTCGGCGTAAACAAAATAGAGTGTGTCACATTAATATGTTAAAACCATATTTTGAGCGTACTAATGAAGGTGAGAGTAAACCAGTTGCCACTTTAGCCATGGTTAAATTGGAGAACAATCATGACAAACCAGATATAATTGAACCACCTTTTAGTTCTAAAACTATGGAAGAGACAGTTAGATTGAAAAATTCAGAAATTTTGTCAAATTTAGATTCAAAACTTGCACATCTGTCTTTTGATCGTAGAGAAAATTTAAAAGCTTTGGTATTTTCTTTTAAAAATCTTTTTCCAGATGTGCCAAACAAAACCACTGCTGTTTGTCATGATGTCGATGTAGGTGATGCTTCTCCAATTAAGCAACATCCTTACCGGCTCAATCCACTCAAACTTGAATTTATGAGACAAGAAATTAAATATATGCTTGACAATGATATTATTGAGCCGAGTAACAGTGAATGGAGCTCTCCTTGTCTGCTTGTGCCCAAACCAGATAAAACTTTTCGTTTCGTAACTGATTTCAGAAAAGTAAATTCTGTTTCAAAATCTGATTCCTATCCGATTCCAAGGATAGACGATTGCATTGATAATATTGGAAAAGCAAAATTTGTGAGCAAATTTGATTTATTGAAGGGTTACTGGCAAGTCCCATTGACACAGAGAGCTCGAGAAATATCAGCTTTTGTCACACCAGATGGCTTATTTCAATATACTGTAATGCCGTTTGGCATGAAAAGTGCTCAGCTACATTTCAAAGAATGATCAATAATGTTATAAAAGATTTAGACTGTTGTTATGCTTATATTGATGATCTTATTGTATGTAGTGATAGCTGGGAAGAGCATTTAACACATTTATATGATACTTTTGATAGATTGTCACAATCAAATTTGACTGTTAATCTTGGTAAAAGTGAATTTTGTCAGGCCACTGTTGATTATTTAGGGCATACAGTTGGCCAAGGTCAGGTGAAACCTATTACGGCTAAAGTGGATGCAATTACCAAATTTCCTCCTCCTACAAATAAAAAACAACTTATGAGATATTTAGGCATGATTGGATTTTACAGGAAATTCTGTTCAAATTTTGCGACTGTTGTTCAACCATTGACTCATCTTTTACGGAAAGATTCTAAATTCATCTGGAGTGAAAATTGTCAAAACGCTTTTGAAAATAGCAAATCACTTTTAATTAATAATCCAGTTCTGATCACTCCAGACTTTGAAAAACAATTCAAACTTGCCGTTGATGCAAGCGATGTAGGAGTTGGAGCTGTTTTATATCAAGAGACAGATGATAATGTTGAAAAACCTATATCATATTTTTCTAAGAAATTAGATAAACATCAGAAAAATTATTCGACTATTGAAAAGAGTGTTTTGCACTGTTGTCTGCACTTCAACATTTTGATGTATATTTAAATCCCACTGTGCATCCTATTCTTGTTTATACTGATCATAATCCTCTCACCTTCATACATAAAATGAGAAACAAGAACCAGAGATTGACTAGGTGGAGTTTATTGTTACAGGAATATGATGTTATTGTAAAACATATTAAAGGTAAAGATAATGTAATAGCAGATGCTTTATCTAGAACTTATTAAAACACTGTGTATATACTGTGTATTTTTGAAAATACTTACTATATATTACTATGTATTTTTGTACATATTATTCATGAAAAGTTTTTGTTACACTCAAACTTTTTAAGGGGAGGTGTTATGATATTGTAACTATCATATCTATTTAGTTGGCCTAATTTGTTTTGTGTGGCCTATTATACATGTTTACATTGTGTACAAAATAAAATACATTGTGTTACAACTATGCAGTTTAGAAATCACTGGAACAATCATTGATACTAATGGAATGATTAGAACTTTCTATTTCACTTACATAACGTTTCCAGAATGATCATAACAAAAGATGCGTAATTTATATTTCTAGCGTTGTCTAGAAATTTCCGTTTGAGTATTTAAATGCAGACCCAAAAGTTAGTTGAATATAGAGATTTGGACATAGACATAGATAGACTTAGACATCGATAGACATCAACATTCTCAGCAGTTGGATTGACACTTTTATTTACAAACTACATCATACTAGATTGTGACCAATTGGATATAATATTCTGTGGATTCCGTGAAGATTTCCGGATAAAGAAAAGATAAAAGATTGGACTCATATTTTGACAGTTAAGTTGACATTTCTTTTGTGTAATACTTTTGTAAACTAGTGTATAATAAATCTTGTTAAATTTTATTATTGATTTGTGTCTTTTGTTGGCTACAATTAAAGGCGATTTTCTGAC